>CM073545.1:15000000-17500000 GCA_037074615.1 Leucaena leucocephala
CTTAGTTTCTCTTTTCTTTTCCCCATTGTTCTCGTAATCCTAATGAAGCTTGTACGCTTGAATTAACTGCAACAATTAATCTTAAGCTTTTTTGGCTCAGATTACTTGCTTTGATGTTACAATTATATAATATTTCTGAGCAATTTCCTGCAGATTTACTCGGGTAACGGCCAGGGCCTTAGCGTGTGTGTTTGATAAATCTTACGTGTTCTTTTTCTTCGAGAATATCATTGGAAGACTGTTAGCTAATATTTGTTACAAGTGTAAATCTCTCTTGAATGTTGAAATTTCAAAAATGGAATACATGGTAATATATAAAAGGATATATTGGTGTTAATGTTAATTTGTTACTAGTGTAGTTAATTTTTACAATATAATATATTATTTGAATTATTAAGTTATTAAAAGAAATAATTAATCTCTTTATTAAAGTAGCTATAATTATATTAGTGTAGCCAATGTTTATAACTTGATCCCTTATTTAAATTATTAATTTATTAAAGGGAGTAATTAATTTTTTATTAAAATAGTTAAATTTATTATATGTGTTATCAATTTTGTTATTAGTATAGTTAATATTTATAACTCAAGGATAGTTTTATTTTTTACTTAAATATTAAAATTTTATTTATTTATTTTTGTATAAAAAAATTATTTTGATATTTATAATTAATATATCTTTTCATGGGCTTATTTTGATAAAATTTTAGAAAAGGGTCTGTAAAAAAAATTTAGATAGTTTTTAAAAAAAAATTTTAGAGAAAGTTTATGAAAAAAATTCTAAATAAATATTTAAATAATTATTATTAAAAATATTTTTATAATTAATAAATTATTAAAAATAATATGAAATAAAAAAAATAATAATACTGAGCATTGCCAGCACCCCATATCTGCATTGTTCATTTCTTTTATTTTTTTCTCCTTATCTTTTCTATTTTCTCTCTACTCCCATTCACTTTCCACACAACCGAAGCAGCGAACATTCTTTCTTCATTTATGCTTTTTCGTTGTCCAGAAGCATTGTTCCTCTTCTTCCTCATATGAAATTCGAAGAGCAACAGACGAAGGATGACGGAAGCACAAAAGGACAATAGACGATTGAAAACGGAAGGATCAGATGACAGAAAATAGAAGCACCAACGGACGACCCACACGACTCAGCGACATCTGCTTCCTCCTCCGGTGATGACAACCTGTCGTTTCGCCTCCTTTTTTCTCTTCGGACAGAAATGGCGATGAAGAGGAGATTTTGGCGCAGAGAGAACAGAGATAGAGAAGAAGAGAGGGAAGAAAGGGGAAAGAATATTAAAAAAAATAAAAATAAAATAATAATTAGATAATCTATAAATTTATTTATTATTTTAAAAATTATTTTTAAAAATTTATTTAAAATTATAGTTTTAGTCTATAAATTATTTTAAATAAATATAACTATTTATTTTAAAAAAATTTAAAATTAAAATTAAAATTTAAAAGTCTTTTTAAAATATAAATTTAGAGTTACTTAAATAGGCATTATATATTAACAAATTTTTTTTTAAATTTTAGAAAGAATTCGTGCCTGGGAAGTTTTTCCTTGTTATGATGGATCATACAAATTATAACATTATTAAACACGGGAAAACTATAATTAGTTTTTCTTACAAATTTTTATTTTTGGCACAAAAAACAACATATCTTCCCAACCTCGCGTTCTGTTTGTACTAATAACTTCCCATTGTATTACTTTAGATTATGCGTGAGCTTAATTATTTTTTAAAAATTTTTATTAAAAAAATATTATCAAATGGCTTTGTTAGTGATTCATGTACTAATTTAAGTTATAAGTGCCATGGTGTTTTTTAGTATAAAAATTTTTAGAAAAGGGTTAAGCTTATCTACGATCTAATAGCAGGGCGAAGTCTCCCTTCATCCTAGGCGATATCAATGTCAGACACGGCGACCCGTTGATGCCTCCCTAAATACCGCGACTAGAATCACAATAAAGTGGCACTCCCTAAGGATTGAACATACTCTAAATAATCGTATGTCTTATCTCTTCGTCAGTTAAACTCTCGAACGATGGGTAAGTGCCATGGGTTATTGAAAAGATCAAGTTGACCTTTAAAAAAAAAATTGACTCTGGTTATGACTATCACAATGGGCAACCTATAATCGTTTGGTGTGTAGTATTTATGCAATTGTGCCTAACTATCAGTTGCAAGAATTTGTAAATTATAATTTAGGAAAATAATAAATTATAAAATTTAGTACTCCTTTTTGTATTAAATAAAAGAACTTATTGATTAATTTAAATATATTAAAAAAATTAAATAAATTAAGTAACGATAAATTTGATATGATCTCCCGAAGTACTAATGTTAGTAATGTATAACATTTGATTATATATATACTAGTTTATAAATTAGGTAAATTAGTTTAGAAAAAAATGATAAATATTATATATAAAATAGATTAAGATCTTATATTTAATATTAAATTTAATCCTCTAATTATCTCCTATATTAAGGAGAAGAGGTAGTATTATATAGATCAAATAATTGAGAATAATTGTTTAGGGTAAAATTATATCATCTTTCATTTTATCAAATTTAATTAATTATTTAAGGTTTATGCATAATACAAAAATATGTAAATAAAAAGTTTAGATATATAAATAGAAAATTTAATTATTAATTTCAAAATATGTTTAAATTAATTGGTAAAAATTGAAAATTTAGAATTTCATCAAATATAAAATAAATAAAAAATAACAATAACAATTGTAATCACTAACGTTTGCCAAATCTAATGCGAATATTTTTTTATTTGATAGAGCTATTCTTTTATATCTAACTTCATCAAATAAAGATAAAATAATTATTCTAATGTTAATTTTTTTAAAATTTTCTTACTTGACACATTATATGTTATTTGATTGTTGTAATTTTCTATAAATTTAAAAAAAAATTCTTTAATTTCTATCAATTTAAATTATTTTTGAAAAAATAAGACATTACCTCTAAATTTTATTAAATGCTTTCACGTAGAGGAGGAAAGCAGTGGTTAAACTATACAAATAATTTTTAAGTCAGAGAGTAATAGACGGCTCGCCCTATCTGATATTGGTATCGTCTAGGAGGAAATGAGATTTCGCCCTACCCTTAGATCGTGAGTGAGCCTAACCTCCTTTTAAAAATTTTTGCATAAAAAAAAAACTATACGAATAACTTTGTGTATGACAAATGAAAGAATATTAGCTAATGCTGTGGTGGCATGGGCTAATATGAACTTGCTGGGTAGATGAGGTTCGATGGCGGCCTCCATTTGTAGGATTGCATTAAAGTTAATGTTAATGGTGCCCACGTGTGCATGAATGGTTTGACAGCATGTGGTGGGTTAGCGAGATAACACGTACGATAGCTTAGTTCTTAATGGCTTTATGTATAATATTGGTAGAGATGCTAGTCTACATGCAGAACTTTGAGCAATATTGTGGTCATTGAATCGGAGAGTTGGGAAGCCATTGAGCTAAGATTGGAAAATCTCGATAGAATGGTGTAGAAGGGAAACGAAGAGAGTTGCTAACGCCTCGGCAAAAAAGACTCAGAAATGTGCTAGAGGAGCCAATTTCTTTAACCCCGCCAGGATTCATTTCGGATTTACTTTCTGCTAATATAGTTTTTAAATTTATTTCTATTGTATTCCTCATGAAAAAAACAGAATGTAAAGAAAACTTTTAAAAGCTATACAAGAGTAGTCTGTAAGTAAGTGTTAATATTCTTCACTGTATGACTCACTGTAGCACTAATTTGTATCAAAATTCTTTCTATGGTAAATGTCTCATAAGTAAAAAGTCTTCAGTTATAAATTTCCCAAAGCTTCCAACAAATAGCACTAATATCTATCTTCTAGGAAGTGTCAATTTTTGTCATGGTACAAGAATTTTTAGAAAGGGGTTAGGTTCACCCATAATCTAAAGACAGGACAAAATCTCCCTTCCTCCTAAACGATACTAATGTCGGGTAGAACGAGTCGTCTATTATTCTCCGGCGTAAACCTAGACACCTAGGAGTTAGGATGCCTCCTCAAGCGTTACGACTGAAATCACAATAAAATAATACTCCCCAGGGTTTGAGCACGTTCCAAATAGTCGCATGTCTCACCACTTCGTTAGTTGAATCTACATACGGGTAAGGAAGTGTCGATTTTAGCAATGAGCAAAAATTCCTTTATCCAATGAACAGTATAATGGCCAAAAAAGTACAGGCATAGATCATTAGGAAGGATTTTCCTCTAAATAGCTGAGAGGCCATTGACCAACGGGAGTTGGTCTGAGTGGTAAGCGGCTTGGTATCGCTTAAGCGAGGTCTCGAGTTCGAGCCTTGGCGAATGTAGAAAATCCCCGTTGGGAGACTCACCCACCATAGCCAGGTGCAATTATTCCACAAAGAATGTAGAAAATATCTAGAAATATCTTTTACCCAGAAAGTATCAATTTTCGCACAAAGATTTTTCCCCAAAAAAATATTTTTGAGATAACCTTTTAAAGAAGAATCACGGTGAAAAGATTTTCTTTTCTTGACTTTCCCCTCATTTTTTTAAAAACTTGTTGGAAGATAATTTTAAGGATAAGGGCTGTTTCTTAATTAGATTTCCCCATAAAACTAGAAACTAATTAAGAGAGATACATATGTTTTTTATTTTTCAATTTCATTTTAACTTTTCAACTTTTTTAATATTTAATCTCGCCTAAGAGGAGTGAATTAAAACTTTATATAAATTATGATATGTCTAAAAATTGGATAAATTACATAAATTTTAATATTTACTTATTTTTTTAATGACATTTTACTTTTAAAATAGATGGAACAGATTAGTTCTCAGGGGATAATTAAGAAAAAAAATATTTAAATGATACATGTATAATATCTCATAATTTAAATTTATCAAGATAACTAATAAAATAAAATAATATTGTAATAATATTTTAAAAAACTAAATCAATCCAAAATCCAAAGATGTGGCCATTACAAAATTCAAAATCGTCGGATGCATTATATATTCGTTGTTCTCATTTGTTCTCATATCCTGAATTTTTCATCCTCTCACTGGAAGGTAAGTTTTACTCTCCATCTCGTTGTTGGTGACTTTATGAAATCAGAAACCAAAAAAGAGATTTTTTCTCAAATATTTTTGTTCTATGTAGATTTTGATTGTGTTTGGTAAGGTGTTTATTGACTTTTTATTCAAAAATAATTTTAATGTTCAATCAATTTTTTCTCACCTTGTTTTTCTTCCGATTTCAACCTTTTGAAACCTATTTTTATCATCCCTATCAAATTGATTTTTTTTTATAGAGAGAATAAGTTCTTAATATGAGAACTTAGGATTCCGGTGTATTTTTAGAATCTAATTACTATTTGGTATTTTGTACCTCATTTATCTAGTTGTTGCGCTAGATTCATTGGGCATGGATTTTAACTGGCTGGTGGATGTAACCTGGATAAGGCATATCTATCATAAACTTGAAGAAATTAGTGAAGAGGTGGAAGACATCATGGAAGAGGTATGTTTCTTCTTTCTCTTTATCACTATTATTTTATTTTATTTTTAGATTTAAAGTAGCAACTAATAATAGTTTAAAATTAAAAGTAGGATCGAAGCTATGATCTCTTACTTATAGAAATTCTTTCATACCACTAATTTATACAATATAGTATATGTATGTCTAATTTAGTCTCTATAATTTCTTGGCTCAAAATAAGTCAAATTTTATAGATTTTTTTTTTTCTCATTCGGAGCTAGTTTTTAGAAGCCATACCAATGATCAACAAAAGAGGAAAAAAAAAAAATACTAAACTATTGACTTATTAGTGTTTGGGTTAAATTGTATGTATAATTGACTGAATTCAGTTTAAATGATTTAACTTTGAAAGGATTCACTTAGATTCTTTTAATTTTTGAAGAATGAACTATTTTAATTTTTAAAATAGTAAATGTACTACTATGTGTTTTTATGTGAAATATTACCCTACCGTATCATATCGTATCATCTATTTTAAGATTCTCATTCTCATTTATATGTGCAGTTCAATTTGTATTTGATTGTCCCACAACCATGTTTAAAATTTGGGCAAAAAATGTATGAATTTAAATCCCCTCAATTGAGACTCCTGTCGAGTCTCAATTGAAAAACATGAATAATATATTTTTTTTAGAAATTAAGCAGTTTTTCCCACCTAATATAATAAGGATTAATTATCTTAAAATATAAAAATTATTGAAGTGAATTTTGTCTCTCACAATAAAATATTTTTTATGCATACGACTTGATTTAAATCTAGGCTATTATGTTTAATAAAATGTTTGGTACTTTAAAAGGGAGGGGATAGAAATTTTTTTGAGTTAAATTTAAGAAAATTAAAAATTGGGGTTAAAGGTTTTTATTTATTTTTTATTATCCTTTTATCTTCCATCTTTTATTAAAAATTTTATAACTCCACTTTGCCAATTTTTATAAATTTAACTCAAGAAAAATTTTTACTCTCTAAATCCCTGGTAACCTAAGGGTGGAAAACATAAATCATTAGATTTTGATCTAATGATATTAATATTCTCAATAGAAAATCAATTGAAGGAATCCAAATCCTAACTGTAATGGATATATGTTACACACTACTGAATCATAGTGTCGGATTGAATGAACCTCTAAATTATTTTTATACAAATAATTTTTTGAATTTAAGAGTGATAATAAAGAATAGAAACCCTCTAAAAAAATAATAATTATTTTTTTTCATGTATTTTTATGGAGGTTATGAATCAATCCTATAATTGTAACTTTGACAACTCAGATTTTTAACGTTTACTTTGCAGGTAGAAACCGTTAGGGAGTATTCGCTGGCCTCAATGTTTGAGCTGGACATGGATTTTGAGCTAAATGACATAAACTGGTTGAATTATATTTACCAGAAAATTGAAGATTTGGCCACGGATGTGGAAAATATCATTAGAGAGGTGCTTTTTATTTCTTTTTCTTTTTACAGCTTTTTTAAATTTTTTGTCGCTATTTTACTTTCATATATATGATCTCTACGCTATTCTCAATCCTCATGTCATAGAGCTATCTCTCTAATACGCTTTTATTGTTTGTTGTTTGTTTTTCTAAAAAAAATATAGCTTTTATTCATTAATTCTTTTCTTCATTATTGATTTAGCTCCTGAATTTTGTCACCAAATAACTTAGTCCTTATAATTTTTTTAACTTGAATCGAATCAATAAATAATAGGAAGGGTACATTCAATTGATGAGTTTTAAATCTCACTAATAATATGAGAATTTTATTGATAAGTGATCCTATACTCACTTAAACCTTTATTTTATAATTTTTTTATCAAAAAAATAAAAAAGGACTAAGTTTTCTTAATCAAAGTTTAGGGACTGAATTGATAATAGAGAAAGTTGAGAGACAAAATAGGCATATTTTCTTCATTTATTATTAATTGTTAATAATAAAAATGATTTTTTACGTACGAGTGAAGTCAGTGTTAAATGATTTAATTTGTTAATTTAGTGGGTTACGTTAGTGTAGTAGGACGTGATTATATTAAATTGGGAATCCTATAAGTTCAACTTTTGATTGGTTTGTTTGCTGTGCTGTTAAATAGGTTAGGATCCAGGCACTGAATCATGGAAATAGAGTATATTCTGATATTCAGGAGCTAATTCATGAAGTTCGTGGAAATCTCAGTGGTGACCACGACAGTTATGAACATGATGATGATGTCAGCATCGATGATGAGGATGATGACGAAGAAGATGAGCTAATTCAGGAAGTTCATGCAAATCTCAGTAGCCACCATGAAGGTGTTGAAGATGATGATGATGTCAACACCAATGACGACGACGACCATGAATTCAACACTGATGATGTAGATGACGAGGACGAGGACGACGATGAAGTCAGCACCAACAACAACGATGACAATGATGATGTCAGCACCGATGATGATGATGACAGCGGCAACATCTACGATGAAGATGATAGCAGTGACAGTGATGATGAAGATGATAGGGACGATGCTGACGAGAGTAGCAATGACTATGAAGATGACGATAATGATGGGAGCAATGATGATGAAGATGATGGCAGCAACGGCCACAACTCAAGAGATACTGTTGGTTTGTCTGAAGGAAACTTGAATGTGAGGAATGAATACAGCACTCAACAATTGAATTTGGCATTATCTGAAGGTGAGGATCTGGTTGGAGAAAGGGAATACCCCTATGGGAATATAGGGGTAGAACTAGAACAAGACTCAACTGCAATTATTGAAGAAAATGATATCTCACCTCAAATATTTGATGATTTGACTCCTAGGGATATAGAACAACTTGATGCCTCCACAACTGATGAGACCTTTCATAGTTGTGACTCTTACTCATGGGGCATTGTGTCTGATATTTCATACGAATCTGAGAATTTAATAGATGATGAGTTTGAAAAAACTTGGGAATTGATAGATGATAAAGAAGTCCATTCTATCCCTCGCCAACTGCAAGGAGGATCAACCAAGGTGCTTATTCATTCTCTTTATTTATTATGCGTATCCCATGTTTAACTTTTGTGGTGTTTTATAGACAATATTGTATTATTAAGATCATGATCCTGTTTATGTATGCCTCTTTTGCTTCCACAGGAAAGAATCCTAAATCTTTTTGGTAAAAAGAAGATGCTAGCAAAGGAGTATGAAGAGTTAGCAACATTGTTCAAGGATGTTGACAAGGAGGATGATCAAGCAGCATCAGAAACTTCTCTACAGGCTAAACATCCGAATTGAGAAAACTATGTGGGATCTATTCTAATTGCAATTAGATTAGCTTTTATGTGACTTGGAATCGATTACTTTGACATTTAATAGTTTCGAAGATTTAACACATTTTGATGGTTATGTTTCTTTCTTTTTTCTTTAAGCATACATACCTTCCTATTGAAGATATTCATATTCTAGACACTATCGAATATTAAATATATGCACCTCTCCTAGTTAGGATTCGAACTTTAGTTCCTCAAGTCATGAGGGACTTGTCCCTTTTGTCACTTTTGATTGTTATGTTTCTATTCTTAAGTTGATTAGTACTTTTTTTAAATTATTATGATTTCCCTCGAATTGTTTCCAACTAACTTTTAATGTCTTAAATTCATATTTAAATAAGTTATCTTTGAACTTTGCATGGATATCAAACTATTGGTTGTGTATAACTATCAATGTAAGGATCTTATTGATAATTTGCATTGTAAGTACTTTTTGAGTCATAAGGTATATCCTGATGCTAGTGACGTCGAGATTTAACTCACATAAACTTTTTGTTAAGAAAAAAATGAAAAGAAAAGGCTCCAAAATTTTTCTATTGATTCAAACAAGCAGTTATATGAGTCAAAATGAACAAAGTGGGTGGCTCATATATATGTATATATATGTACACACACTTAGGTAAAGATCTAAAATGTCTTCAAGAGATAGGCATATAGGATTTGATTGTTTTGTGAGGAGCTTTCCTTTTCTTTCTCCATAAATAGTAGTGTGAGCATCTTTTCTGTATTCTGATAACTGAGTGATGTTCAACAATGTCACATCTATTTTCAGTTCTGCTATTGCCTGCTTCAGTATCTTCATGATGTCCAGGTTTGATCCAGTGCCCCAGGGTCTTGTATTGGGTATGACTCGTTGAAGCAGTTCTCATCACTTCCTGGCTTCCATTCCCAGCTCCTGTAACATGAAAATCATGTTCTCTCTTGAGTACTTGACAAAAGTAGATCATTAAACCTAAATTAAAATATGATGCATTGTTTTTATGCTATAATCACACATATATTTTAATTTTTTGAAAACGAATATAAGCATGGGAAAATTGCTTGAAAGATTTTCTATTGTAAAATTTATTACCTAAAGCTACCTAAGAAAGTCTTCAAACGGATGCAACTTATCTTTAGCAATGTGTAACATATTTTTAGTTCTGTGCAAATATTTTCTATTTTGCACATAATTGAAGATAGATAGCACACAATTAAAGAAGAGTTGTACCGGTTGAAGATAGATGTTTTATTTAAGTCTCTAAACAAATTTCAGATACATTTAAACAATAAATTTTGTAAGAGGGATTTTTGATAATTTTCCCTAATATATCTTCAATTTCTTCAAAATTAAATATATCACCTTGGACAAAAATAAGTTCAATTAGTAAAGGTACAACTGACTCTGCTTATGCCGGTCTTAAGCTCAGATAAAGGGAAGGGTTGTGTTAGATTGTCGATATCTAACATAGAACTTTATGGAATCTCTCAATAGTTGCCTCTATCTAATAGTATAAGACTAGATAAAGGGTTAAAGTGGGAACTCTCGCCACATGAGTAAGAGACATGGTCATAAAGAAGAGCTTCTGAGTGAGGGGATTAATGTTTAACTCAGGCCAATCTACTCAAGTCTTCAACGCCTTATGTATATGCTGTGGTCACATTGTATTTTTTCGCATGCTCCGGCGACCCATACCTGATCCAACCTAACACATTCTTCAATCTTCATACCAATCAAAACGACACAACAGAAGAAGAAAATGATGACTAACTTGGTATTGATCAGATGCTTTTGCATCCACCAAACGTAACTCAAACACCAGAATATCAACACCTTGGCAATGCTTGCCATGTTTGGCTATGGAGTCTAGCCTCACCGTCCTCTTATGAACTGTGTGATTTGTCGCATGATCTGAGATTGACTCCACTATGAACCGTACTCTATCGATGCATTGTACTCCTGCCAGTTTGGAAGACAAAGGTGTTATATATTTCTGCTCCCTTCATATACAAACATTTTTAGAAAAATTAATCTTTTTATCCTTATAGCTTTAACTCGGTTGTAACTCAGTCTCTAAATTTTAATTCGATACAATTCAATCCCTAAACTTTAGTTCTATGTCACTTAGAATCTATAATTTAACCATTTAAAATATTGGTCTCTATATTTTACAAAATAAAATTATATATTTCATAATATTTAAGTTTAGAAACTAAAGTTTTAAATCATTCAAGTTATAAGGATTGTCTTGTTAAAGTTTAAGGATTTTATTTTAATTGAGTTAAAATTATAAGAATCAAAAGATTAATTTTCTTAACCTCACCTAATGATGGTGGCGTAGGCACATTGGTAGATACCTCAAGTTTGAAGATCTTCATGGGTGGAATTCTGTGGAGGGATTTCTTGCCTTGAGGAATTACAAATTGTACCAAACATACCATTGATTCAAACTGTACTCTTTGTAACGAGTCTCGTATGAGTATCATTCTCTTTCCCCTCAACATATCCAACAGCTTCAACGGGTCAAACTGAAGCCAAAAACAAAAACAGTTTACACCTGATTCTGCATGTTCTGTTTCATACTTCGGGGGAGCCTGATTGAAGCTGAGATCGAGACTTCCACCGCATTGAAGAAAATTGTTGCATCAAGAGAATGCTGCCCCCTTAGTTTGCAAGCTTTCATTAATCGTTGCTCACATATTCAATCGACAAACTAATTTTTTCTTGGATAGATTGTAAAATGGGATGGAATAGTCCTCTTAGTTTCTCTTTTCTTTCCCCCATTGCTCTCGTAATCTTAATGAAAGCTTGTACGCTTGAATTAACTGCAACAATTAATCTAAAGCTTTTTTCGCTCAGATTACTTGCTTTGATGTTACAATTATATAATATTTCTGAGCAATTTCCTGCAGATATACTCGTGCAATGGCCAGGGCCTTAGCCTCTGTTTGATGAATCTTACGTGTTCTTTTTCTTCGAGAATATCATTGGAAGACTGTTAGCTACTTAGCTAATATTTGTTATAAGTTGTCAAGAGGAATAGTTAATTTTTTTATTAAAGTGGTTATAATCATACTAGTTAAATATTTATAACTTGATTATTTATTTGAACAATTAATTTATTAAAAGGAGTAGTCAATTTTTTTATTAAAATAATTAAACTTATTACATGTGTTGTCAATTTTATTGCTAATATAGTCAATATTTATAATTTAGGATAGTTTTATCTTTTCACTTAAATATTAAAATCTCATTTTGGTATCTTTTATATATTAACAAAACTTTTTTCCAAATTTTAGAAAGAATTCGTGTGGTATTTTCTGGTATCTTTTTCCAAATTTATTTTTGGCAAAAAAACAAAAACATATCTTCCCAACCTCTTGCGTTCTGTTTGTACTAATAACTTCCCATTTAAGTATTATCACATGGCTTTGTTAGTGATTCATACTAATTTAAGTTATAAGTGGCATGGTTTATTGAAAGATCAAGTTGACCTTTTAAAAAAAATTGACTCTGGTTATGACTATCACAATGGGCAACCTATAATCGTTTGGTGTGTAGTATTTATGCCATTGTGCCTAACTATCATTAGCATGAGGTTGCAAGAATTTGTAAATTATAATTGAGGAAAATGATAAATTATAAAATTGAATATTCCTTTTAGTCTTAAATAAAAGACTTTATTGATTAATTTAAATATATTAAAAAGCTACATAAATCAAGTAACAATGATAAGTTTGACATGATCTTTTGAAATACTCATGTATAGTATTAAATTATTTATATACCAATTTATAAATTAGGTAAATTAATTTGGAGAAAAATGATAAATACTAGATATAAAATATATCAGTATATTATATTTAAGATTAAATTTAACCCTCCAACTAACTCTTATATTAAAGAGAAGAAGTAGTATTATATAGATCAAATAATTGAGAAGAATTGTTTAGGGTAAAATTATATCATCTTTCATTTTATCAAATTTAATTAATTATTTAAGGTTTGAGCTTAATACAAAAATATGTAAATAAAAAGTTGAGATATATAAATAGAAAATTTAATTATTAATTTCAAAATATGTTTCAATTAATTGGTAAAAATTGAAAATTTTGAATTTCATCAAATATAAAATAAATAAAAAATAAAAATAACAATTGTAATTATTTTAGAATGTAATTTGTCACAAATTTAAAATGCCACTTGTAACAATATTTATTATAATTGTTATCGTTAATGTAAAATCTTTGGCTATATAAGATTATTACGAACGTTTCCCAAATCTAATTCTTTAATTTTCTATAAAATTTAAAAAGAAATTTATTTAATTTCTATCAACTTAAATTATTTTTGGAAAAAGATAACAATATATCTGAATTTTATTAAATGTTTTCATTTAGAGTAGAGGAAGGATGCTGTGGTTAAACTATACAAATAACTTTGTGTATGACAAGTGAAAGAGAGTGAAGTATAAAATTTTGATTTCAAGTCTATATAAATATAAAAACAGTTTTAAGAGAGTTAATCACAATTGCCTCTAATAATATTTAAATTGGATCAAATAAAACCAGATATCAGGTTTGCATGAAAAATTTATTTCCATTATAAATTATTTTAATCTCAATTTTCACATAGATTTTTTCTCAAAAAACTATTTTTAAGATAACCGTTTAAAGAAGAATCATGGTGAAAAGATTTTTTTTCTTGATTTTCTCCTCATTTTTAAAAAAAAAAAATTGTTGGAAGATAATTTTAAGGATAAGGGCTGTTTCTTAATTAGATTTCCCCATAAAACTAGAAACTAATTAAGAGAGATACATATGTTTTTTATTTTTCAATTTCATTTTAACTTTTCAACTTTTTTAATATTTAATCTCGCCTAAAAGGAGTGAATTAAAACTTTATATAAATTATCATATGTCTAAAAATTGGATAAATTACATAAATTTTAATATTTACTTATTTTTTAATGGCATTTTACTTTTAAAATAGATGGAACAAATTAGTTCTCAGGGATAATTAAGAAAAAATATATTTAAATGATACATGTATGATATCTCATAATTTAAATTATCAAGATAATTAATAAAAAAAATAATACTGTAACAATAATTTTAAAAAACTATATTAAATCCAAAATCCAAAGATGTGGCCATCACAAAATTCAAAATCGTCGGATACATTATATATTCGTTGTTCTCATTTGTTCTTATATCCTGAATTTTTCATCCTCTCACTGGAAGGTAAGTTTTACTCTCTATCTCCTTCTTGGTGAATTTATAGAATCAGAAACCAAAAATGAGAATTTTTCTTAAGTATTTTTGTTCTATTGCGAATTATGGATGGTTGTATATTTCGAGTGTGTTTGGTATCAAGTTCATTGACTTTTTGTTTAAAAATCATTTTAATATTCAATCGATTTTATTTTTTCACTTTGATTTTTTTTTTCAGATTCCAACTTTTGAAACTGACTTTTATCATCCTTACCAAATTGATTTTTTTTTAATGAAATCTATCTAAACACAAATTATATTATATTAATTAATTTTTATTCTAACTTTGATTTGCGAATGTCACTTATGAACGTAATCCAAATAAGTCCTTAATATGAGAACTTAGGGTTCTTGGTGTATTTTTAGAATCTAATTGCTATTTGGTATTTTGGATTTGTGGTTGCTTCTTCTACTCTATGCAAATAAAATTTTTAAATATTTAGCATATTACCCTTTCCAGCTTCCGATTAAATATATTTTGGACCTCATTTATCTAGTTGTTGCGCTAGATTCGTTGAGCATGGATTTTAACAGGCTGGTGGATGTAACCTGGATAAGGCATATCTATCATAAACTTGAAGAAATTAGTGAAGAGGTGGAAGACATCATGGAAGAGGTATGTTTCTTCTTTCTCTTTATCACTATTCTTTTATTTTATTTTTAGATTTAAAGTAGCAACTAATAATAGTTTAAAATTAAAAGTATGATTGAAGCTATGATCTTTTTCTTATAGAAAAATTTTCATATCACTAATTCATACAGTATAGTAAATGTATGTCTAATTTAGTCTCTATAATTTCTTGACTCAAAATAAGTCAAATTTTATAGATTTTTTTTTCTCATTCAATTCGGAGCTAGTTTTTAGAAGCCATACCAATGATTGACAAAAGAGAAAAAAAAATACTAAACTATTGGCTTATTAGTGTTTGGGTTAAATTGTATGTATAATTGAATGAATTCATTTTAAATGATTTAATTTGTTGATTTAGTGGGTTAATTATGTGATCTAAGTTAAATTATATGCGACTAGATTATTATTATTATTATTATTATTATTATTCATGTACATTTATGGAGGTTATGAATCAATCCTATAATTGTAACTTTGACAACTCTGATTTTTAACGTTTACTTTGCAGGTGGAAACCATTAGTGAGCATTCGCTAGCCTCAATGTTTGAGCTGGACATGGATTTTTAGCTGAATGACAGAAACTGGTTGAATTATATTTACCAGGAAATTGAAGATTTGGCCACGGATGTGGAAAATATCATTAGAGAGGTCCTTTTTAATTTTTCTTTTTTTCTTTTTATGTCACTATTTTACTTTCATATATATATATATATGACCTCTACGCTATTCTCAATCCTCATCCCATAAGAGCTATCTCTCTAATATGCCTTTATTTAGAAAAATATAGCTTTTATTCATTAATTCTTTTCTCCATTATTAATTTAGTTCATGAATTTTGTCACCAAATAACTTAGTCCTTATAATTTTTTTTTACTTCAATCGAATCAATAAATGATAAGGATTAATCAATAAGTTTTCCTTCAATTGATGAGTTTTAAATCTCACTGCGAACGTGAGAATTTTATTAATATGTGATCTTATACTCACTTAAACTTTTATATCAAAAAATAAATTAAAAGGATTAAGTTTGCTAAATTAAAGTTTAGAAACTGAATTACTAGTAGAAAAAGTTGAGAGAGAAAGAGTCATATTTTCTTCATTTATTATTAATTGTTAATAATAAAAATGATCTTTTACGTATGGGTGAAGTCAGTGTTAAATGATTTAATTTGTTAATTTAGTGGGTTACGTTAGTGTAGTAGGACGTGGTTATATTAAATTGGGAGTCCTATAAGTTCAATGTATTTTTGATCGATCTTCTCACATATTAAAATTGTTTTGATTTTGTTTACTGTGCTGTTAAATAGGTTGGGATCCAGGACCTGAATCATGGAAACATAGTCTATTCTGATATTTAGGAGCTAATTCAGGAAGTTCGAGCAAATCTCAGTGGTGACCACGACAGTTATGAGCATGATGATGATGAGGATGACAACGACGATGATGAGGTTAGCACCAACGATAAAGATGACAGCAGTGACGGGGATGACAAAGATGATAAGGATGATAATAGTTATAGCATTAATGGCGATGATAGGAGCAATGATGATGAAGATGAGCTAATTCAGGAAGTTCATCCAAATCTCAGTCGCGACCACGACGGTGATGAAGATGATATCAGTACCAATGATGACGATGATCATGAAGTCAACACCAATGATGTAAATGATGATGATGACGGCCATGAAGTCAGCACCGCCAACAACAATGATGATGATGACAGCGGTGATGATGAAGATGATAGCGACGATGATGATGATAGTAGTAATGACTATGAAGATGACGACAATGATAGGAGCAACGATGATGAAGATGATGATAGAGATAGTGGTGATGATGATGATGACAACAGCGAGGACCACAACTTAAGAGACACTGCTAGTTTGTCTAAAGGAAACTTGAATGTGAGGAATGAATTTAGCACTCGTCAATTGAATTTGGCATTATCTGAAGGTGAGGATCTGGTGGGAGAAAGGGAATATCCCTATGGGGATATAGGGGTAGAACTAGAACAAGACTCAACTGCAATTGTTGAAGAAAATGATATCGCCCCTCAAATGTTTGATGATTTGACTCCTAGGGATATAGAACAACTTGATGGCTCCACAACTGATGAGGCGTTTTATAGTTGTGACTCTGACCCATGTGGCATTGTGTTTGATATTTCATACGAATCTGGGGATTTGATAGATGATGAGTTTGAAAAACCCTGGGAACTTATAGATGATAAAGAAGTAAATTATATCCATCACTAACTGCAAGGAGGATCAACTAAGGTACTCATTCATTCTCTTTATTTATTATGCGTATCCCATGTTTAACTTTCATGATGTTTTATAGATAATGTTGTATTATTAAGATCATGATCCTGTTTATGTATGCCTATTTTCCTTCCATAGGAAAGAATCCTAAATCCTTTTGGTAAAAAGAATATGCTAGTAAAGGAGTATGAAGAGTTAGCAACATTGTTCAAAGATGTTGACAAAGAGGATGATCACGCAGCATTAGAAACTTCTCTACCGGCTACACATCCGAATTGAGAAAACTGTGTGGGAGCTATTCTAATTGCACTTAGATTAGCTTTTATGTGACTTGGAATCAATTACTTTGACATTTAATAGTTTCAAAGATTTAACACATTTTGATGGTTATGTTTTTTTCTTTTTTCTTTAAGTATATATATATCCTCCTATTGAAGACATCCATATTCTAAATACTGTCGGGTATTAAATGTGTGTACCTCTCCTAATTAGGATCTAAACTTTGGTTCCTTAAGTCGTGAGGGACTTGTCTCTTCTGTTAGTTTTGATTTTTATATTTCTATTCTTAAATTGAATAGTGCTCTTTTTAAATTATTATGATTTTTCTGGAATTGTTTTCAACTAACTTTTAATATCTTAAACTCATATTTAAATAAGTTATCTTTGAACTTTGTGTGGATATCAAACTATCAGTTGTATATAATTATTGACGTAAGATCTTATTGGTAATTTGTAAGTACTTTTTGAATCATAAGGTATGTCCTGATACTGGTGACCTCGAGATTTAACTCAACTAAACTTTTTGTTAGAAAAAAATAAAAAGAAAAAACTCCCAAAAATTTTCTATTGATTCAAACAATCAATTGGATGAATCAAAATGAACAAAGTGGGTGGCTCATATATATATACACATACACTTAGGTAAAGATCTAAAATGTCTTCAAGAGATAGGCATATAGGATTTGATTGTTTTGTGAGGAGCTTTCCTTTTCTTTCTCCATAAATAGTAGTGTGAGCATCTTTTCTGTATTTTGATAACTAAGTGATATTCAACAATGTCACATCTATTTTCAATTCCACTATTGCCTGCTTCAGTATCTTCATGATGTCCAGGTTTGATCCAGTGCCCCAATATGAAGGGTTTTGTATTAGGTATGACTCATTGAAGCAGTTCTCATCACTTCCTGGCTTCCATTCCCAGCTCTTGTAACATGAAAATCTTGTTCTCTCTTGAGTACTTGACAAAAGTAGATCATTAAACCTAAATTAAAATATGATGCATTGTTTTTCTGCTATAATCACACATATATTTTAATTTTTTTGAAAACTAATTTAAGCATAGGAAAATTGCTGAAAGATTTTCTTTTATAAAATTTATTACCTAAAGATACCCAAAGAACTAGGTATTTAAGCAGATGCAACTCATCTTTAGCTATGTGTAACATATCTTTAGTTATATACAAATTTCTTCTATTTTGCACATAGTTAAAGATAGGTAGCATACAACTAAAGAAGAGTTGCACCCGTTAAAAATAGAGGTTTCATTTGAGTCCCTAAACAAATTTTAGTTACTTTTAGACATTAAATTTGTAAGAGAGATTTTTCAACAATTTTCCCTAATATCTCTTCAATTTCTTCAAAATTAAATGTGTCACCATAGACAAAAATCGATTCAATTAGTAACGGTACAATTGACTCCGTTTATATTGGTCTTAAACTCAAATAAAGAGGAAGGCTTGTATTAGGTTGTTGATAGCTAACATAGAACTTTGTGAAATCTCTCAATAGTCTACTCCATTTAGTAATATAAGATTTAAAATTGAAATAAGGGCACAACTCATAACCTATATATATGAGTATGAGTTTAAAAGGTAAAGTGGGAACTCTCACCATAGATGAGTAGGAGACATGGTCATATTGCTCTGTTTGCTCTTGAAGCTGTCTAAGACTAATCTCACACTTCCTAGAAGTATAATGGAAGACAGAACTATTGGGAAGAGGGCCTGGATCTTTCTATCAGAGAGAGACTTGGATAAATGCATTTGAATTGAAGGAGAAATGCAGAGATCTAGGGTTTTTTTTGTTGATGATATGTTTTTGTTTTGCTTCTGGTGGTGTTTGAAGTGGAAGATTGCTTGGGTTTTAACCAACTTTTAAGGATTTTCAACAAACAGTTGGTGGGATCTGGTTTAGGTAATTTGGAGGAGAAAAATTATGGATTAAGTAATGTTGAGACACCAACAGAAATTAGTCCGAGTGGTAAGCGGCTCGTATCGCTTAAACGAGCTCTCGAGTTCAAACCTTGGCGTATGCAGAAAATTTCTATTAGGAGACTCACCCACCATAGCCAGGTGCGCGACGTAGGTTAGATCCGAATATAATCGGGATAAAGTTATGGTGAATCGGGTGGGCAACTAAAAAAAATAAATGTTGGGACTATTTAGTCAGAAGCCCACCAAACATCTGATTCCATATATGGTCATTTTTGGGGGGAAATTAAGGTGTTTAAGAGTTTATGACTATTTTAATTCTTTTTTAAAAATTCTTATATAAAAAAAAAGAGTTTATGGCTATTGATTAATTAGTGACTTTAATTTTTTTTTTTAAATAAGTGACTTTCATATTATTGAGAGATTTTACGAAAAAAGAATATTTCAGAAAATTTAATTATTAATTTTAGAATATATTTTAATTAATTATTAACAAATGTCTTCCCTATACCAAAAAAAAAATCTTCACGTATAATATCTTTGATTCCTGCCTCATCGGGTTTTTCAATGTTGAAGTGAAACGAATCATACCATTTCTTCATGCTCTTCCGTTCGAAGGATTTCAAGAGAATATGGTGTGCGGTTTCCGTACGTGTTGCCTACGTTTTCCTCACCTCCCGGAGATACCGCTATTCCCGCCACCTCGTTTCTCACTTACTTGCCGGTGCCGGCGGACTCTGGTTACCGCGTCTGCAGTCTCTGAAATTTACAACAAGAAGGAGACTAAAGAGAAGGTCATTGTGATTTCTGGACCCACTGGCGCCGGTAAAAGCCGACTTGCATTGGAACTCGCGAAGCGGCTCCATGGCGAAATTGTCAGTGCCGACTCTGTCCAGGTTAGCTGAATGAAGTGGATTAGAGTAAGAAGTAGAAACATTTTTGTGGGAATTTCAGCTTCTTTCTTTGGTCAAGTAAGGGAAAGATCGAGTATAATGTCTTATTGGGGGCGAGATTTTTGTGTGATTTTTGGGAAGAGTTGAGAGTTTTGGAGAGCATTGCCTGGTGTTTAGAGTCGGATAATGTGAAAGATGAATGATATGCTCCATGCCTTATCGCTCTGTGCCTTTTTGTATGTGTTGGTTCTTGGAAAAAGGAAGGTTCTTCCACCACGTAAGCATAATAAGAGTTCATTTATAGGTTGCTTCACACAGGATTTTGGGCGCCAATTTATGATTCTTTTTCTCTATTTCATCAAACAAAAAATGAAAGACTAAATTATTTAATCCTCACTAATTCGTTAGGTTTCTGATAAAATTTAGTAACTGAAAGAGGAACAAAATTAGTATGTGAAGAAAAAAAAAAGTAGAGTTATATATGCGATTATTTCCTCATATTGCACTACTGCGGTGTATTATAGTGGTAACTGAAAAGCGAGAAAATAGTTTTGCCTTTTGACTCTCAATTTCCTATAAGATTTAATTTTCAAGAGTAAACCATGGAAAGCATTCGTATCTAAGATTCTAAGTAACTACATTTCTATATTCATTGTCATCCCTTTTACTTATAATAGTAAAGGTGTAGATGTTTCCATTAGCGCATATTTATTCAAGATGACTTGTATGGCAGGTGTACCAAGGTCTTGATGTTGGATCCGCTAAACCCTCCCCAAATGATAGAAAGGTCCATAATTAAGACATAGAATAACTGGAAATTTGGAACTTCGTTGTAGATTTTTATTCATATTTTTGTTGATTATTCTTGTCAGGAGGTAAAACATCATCTAGTTGACATATTGCATCCATCTAAGGGTATGTTCTTAAGTTCTTTGTTGGGCTGGCTATCTTTGCTTCCACATATATTACTAGAAGATGCTATTCACTATTGACATGTCTAAGAAGCCTAATTAAAGTTGTATGTTGATGGATATTTGAAGAACTTTTTAATATCACCAGTTAAAACCATTTATCAGACTATTCAGTTGGACAATTTTTTGAGGATGCAAGGCAAGCTACAAGATGTATCCTTGACAATGGTCGTGTTCCCATAGTTGTTGGGGGAACTGGGTTGTATTTAAGATGGTATGTCTTGTTCTTCCAAATGAATTTCTCAGTTTATTCACAGTATGTTGTTAAAATAAGCTAACGTGGCACAAAAATATCTATATGTTATGATGTTTGAGTTTCAAAATATCAGGTTCATATATGGAAAACCGGACGTTCCCAAAGTCTCTCCAGATGTCAAATCTGAAGTATATTCAGAGTTAACTGAACTGCAGAAAAATGAAGGTTGGGATGCTGCTGTGCAGTTGGTGGTAGATGCAGGTGACGTGAAGGCCCAAACTTTAGCAGTGAATGATTGGTATCGATTACGGCGTAGCCTAGAGATTATCAAAGTAAGCTTGCAATTTTTTTTCATAAGAAAATCAAAATGGATCTGCCTTGTGTAGCAACCATGAAAACTTCAAACCTCACCTGAAGAATAATTGCTCTTTGGTCTTGTTAGCTATCATGGAAGAAAGGAATTCCCTTTTTTTGTTCTTTGTAATGTTTACTATATTCTTATGATTATTACTCAAGATTTTCTTTTCCTCTTTATTATCTTTTTAAACTTGGGACAAGGGCAATTCTTCATTCTCAAAATCAGTTTTTTTATTTCAAGTTTCATTCCATTGTATACAATTTTGTGTACGAAACCGGCTGTTAATCATATATATTCCCTTATCCTGCCTATTGCTCTTGCTCATTCATAGTGCATGGTGGCAAATATGAGGATATATGCAGTTATATTGCTAGCATGAATGAGTATATACAGAAGTTTCTTACTGGGGTTCCATTGCCATTAAATCTTTCCAACATTATTAGCTTTAACTATTGTTCATTATTAATAAACTAATCATACTTCCATGTTCTACAGGGATGTATATGTCATCTTTTATTTTTCAGAGGTCTAGATTATTATGTTGTCGGGGATATAATTACAATATGTTTTTATCATTCATTTATATTCTTTTGGAATGGCAGTCTAGTGGATCACCTCCATCTGCTTTTCGGGTGCCATATGATACTTTCAGGGAACAGGGTGATTCTAGTGATACCAATGGTTTTGAATCTTCTGATGTCAAAATTTCTGGTGATTCAATGGAAGATTCCAAGTTCTCAGATTTGCCTTATGAGTTCATATGCTTTTTCCTTTCTAGTCAGAGACTTGACCTATATAGAACAATCGACATGCGGTGTGAAGATATGCTTTTAGGTATATGTGATTTGTGAGCCAGAAACACGTTATTTGTAATTCATTTAGGACTCGTTTTTGTTGAAAACTCTTAAGTAGAAAATACTTGTAAAGTTTATCTAAATTTTCTCCATTCAATTATGCTTCCCATATATATTGTAGTACATTCTTCTCTGTGGTTTCCCTTAAGCAGCATTCCCTGTATTGGTAATGTAATTGGCCTCCTGTGGGAGTTAATAATTAACAAGTCTTGGTAAATGACTAGATATTATTAGCCATTTCATTTGTGTGCATGCTTTGCACTAATGTCATATGTCACATTCTTCCTTGGTGTTATGCACTTGTTTTTTTTTTTTTTTAAAACTGCAGGAAGGGATGGGATTCTGTCTGAGGCTCAATGGCTTCTAAAGTTGGGTCTTCATCCAAACTCCAATTCTGCAACGCGAGCAATTGGTTATAGACAAGTATATAATTTCTTTTGTCTATTTTCATTCAAGTTTTACAATCTGCAGATGATAACTAATAGATTATCCTGCTGATGATATTTGCAATATGTTAGGACCACTTTTGGAAACCTAGGAAAATGCATGATAAGGGAAAGGCATCTTTTGTTGTTCAGTATTTTGACTTTACCAATTTGAAGAAAGAAATAGAGAAATAGGGTGGCTGAGGTCAAAGGCTATGAAAAGGTTAAATTGGAGACTGTGAGAGTCACTTTTTGGGTCTATAAATCACCCCTTTTGGCTGAGAAGGAAAATTTGAAGTTTGGCTTGGCCCTTTGGGGAGTGGAGAGTGCCAACCCTCTCAAATGATTGGCAAACCTGTTGTGTTTGTTTTGTTCCGTTCTCCTTGTGAGTTGTAGTGTCTGGTTCTGTTTCTTATTAAGTTGTTGTGTCTTTGTATTGTTCATGTTAAGTTGTGTCCCTTTGGTTGTAATTTATGTTTCTGGTGTACGAGTTATCATTTCTCTTGTAATCTCTTTTGTTATTATGCGGTAATATCATCCCAGTCTCAAGTTATTTTCCTCCTTTGCTGCATATTTCTAGTTTTCAGTCTTGTTTTAAGACTTGTTTACGAGAGGTCATAACACAATATGTCTTTTGGAGTGTTTTTTTTGTCATTTGGTCATTGTATTTGTAACAGCTATATAAATTGTTGGATATACTCTACTTATATTTCGCTATATATCAGGCTATGGAATACTTACTTAGATGCCAACAACATGGGGGCCAGAGTTCAGCTGAAGAATTTTACAATTTTTTATCTGAATTCCAAAGAGAAACTAGGTAATACTTCTTCTTCTTCTTTTTCAATTCGTAAACTGTAATCTTTATTCAATGGAATTGGCCTAATCAATGTCAGAAAAGGATAACCTGAAGTTGGGGATGGTGAAGTTTTGTGAAGTGTGCTGTTTTCATCATCCTTTTATAGGTTTGGGAACTTGACTTTTGATTTGACATATGAACCTAAATATATAAATTTTCCATCTTCCAATTACCTGAACTTGACTTTTGTTTTTGGAGTGCTTCTATTTGCTTACTTTCTCGGAGCTTAGTTGAACTTTCTTCATGATGTTCTTGAGATAGATTGTTGCTGGATTACCCTACCCAATGATGCATGAGATATAGATACTTGTATTTTTGTTTTTATGCAGGAATTTTGCAAAAAGACAATTAACATGGTTTCGCAATGAGCAAATATACCACTGGCTCGATGCTTCTAAGCCAATGGTAATGAAACCTCCTTGCCACTGGCTGTTGCTTTATAATATGCTTTGCATGGTTAACGATTTGACTGTAACTACTTATATTGTGTTTTGGCAATTGACATCTGTTAGGATAGTATAAAAAATATTTTTATATAATATTCAAAATTAATCAATATAAAATATAAAATTTGTAACAAGCCATACTATTCACAAGTTAATGATAAATT
Source organism: Leucaena leucocephala (assembly GCA_037074615.1). Classification (NCBI taxonomy): domain Eukaryota; kingdom Viridiplantae; phylum Streptophyta; class Magnoliopsida; order Fabales; family Fabaceae; genus Leucaena; species Leucaena leucocephala. The sequence goes on from CM073545.1 coordinate 15,024,384, forward strand.
ATAACGATTACTACATTTCAATTTAAAAAATTTAATGATAGATTAACTTTTAATATATGAAAAATGAAGGTCACAATATAACTACTTTCAAAATGAATAAGTAATTTCTCAAAACACATTCCTAACATTGATTCAGCATGCAATGGCCTAGTGACATGTAAGCTTCTTTATAAGTGGGATGTTGTAGGTTTGATCCTATTTGTAACTTTATGCTATTAGTGCCTGCCCTATAATTAAAAAAAACATTGCTTTAGCATAAAATATTTGCCCACACTTAAATGGGTTATCAGACATTACAGTCAAACTATATATGAGCTTTCATTCAATAATTTAAGCTTTTGTGTGGAAGTAGTACTCTTTGACAGCATAAAACTTGACAATTTCCTTTAATTAATCCTCAAATTAGTGGTTTCCTTCTGTTTATTATGGTGATCTTGTGGCAGAATGAAATTATTGAATTCATGGACAATGCATATCATGATTGGAGAGGAAATCTCATTGTGCCTAAACACCTTAGAATGTCTAGAGATATACCTAATCGCCAAGAAGCAGCTCAACTTAAGTCTTACCGCACGACAAATAGGTATACTTTTATTCAGACGTAATAATGATAATAATAATTATATTCATTGATGGGAAGTTCTTAACAAATAAGTTTCTTATGAAGGCATTTCATGAAAGATGAAGATTGTTCTCATATTCTGGAGTGGTTGGTGGATAAGAAAGACTGAAGAATGAAGGGTTGGTCCCTTTCCTTTTGAAGAAAGAAGAATGCTATTCAGATTGCATGTAAAGTTTGTGTTCAAGATGAAGAGACTGACTAACGAAAAGCTGAGAAAGATTATAGGAAAGAAGGTGCTCAGCACAAGTTGGCAGGAAAGCCTCAACACTGCCCTTGGACGGACACTATAATTGAGATGGAGGATCCAAAGAATCTCCAAGACGATGATGCTGTGGATAAAGTCATTGATTTAGTCGGAAGGAACTACTTGTACTAATTTTGTCAGCTATCTATAATACTCCCTCTGTTCACTTACTTTCAATCTAGCTTGTAGACTTTTTACCATCCGCATTCATTCACATACCAGAAGCCCAACTATTCTAGCCTGGTCTGGCTGAGATCCCTCAAAGGGAGTAGGGTTCTACCAACGAGGGTTTCTTCCATGTCTAGGATCAAAGCAGATACCTTTGATTAAGGGGCCAAAGTATCTACCACCCCGATCAACCGTATGTTGGTATCTAGATTGTAGACTTTGGCTCTGAAGGGGTAACGATTGTAATCCTTTTGAATATAGAATAACACTAGTTCTTAGTCTATTCCTAGACAATTCATTGTAAAGATTGATCAATTTATTCAATTAAATGACAATATAATTGCAAATTACACCAATTACAGAAAAACCAAAATTTGCCATTAAGATAGAAAGAAAAGTAGAGAGGAAAGAATATTAGTAGGAAAAATTTTTAAAAATAATAAATCATTTTATCATTTTATAAACTTTTCTTTTTAGTATATTCTTCATCTATTTTTCCCTCACTTTTCTATCTATCCAAAGCTTAAATGACAGTATGATTGCAAATTACTCACATCCACCATATTTTTTTAAAACAATAAATTATTCAATTGGTCCTGATGAGTAATTTTAAAACACCAAATGACACAAAACATAACCATTAAATAATATGGGAAAGTGCAAGAGGATATAAGAAATAACATTTGAATTATCTAACAAATACTAACATGTGATTATTAATTAAAATTTATTGATTTGTTGCTCAAAAATAGGAATACACGAAGACTTTAACAAGATAGCTAGACTCCGTTGTTGTTATTATTATTATTATTTTTAATATAAGATATATTTAATTAATTTAATTAAATTAAAAAAAATAGTTAATATAACATATTTTTTAAAAATATTTTAATTATTTTTCTTAATTTTATCTATCCCTCTCTTTATTAATTATTGTTGAGAGAGTATCAATAGAGATAATTTAAAAAAATTGATAAAAATATAAAATATATTTTATATTTAAAATTAATATTAATTTTTAAATTATATCTTATATTAAAGATAAAATTTATTATTATTATTATTATTTTGCCATAGGCTCGGTTATTGTTGTTATGGTTATTACCGCTATTTCGTTATTGTTAAACCCTCTCGGTTCATTCCTCTCCGGCCCTCTGTATTTTCTTGCTCATTTTATCGGAAAGTTCAGGAAGAAAATGGGGAACCCGTCGGTGCTCCGATCCTTTCGCTCAGCTGTGGCTCGTGGCTCCTCTCATCTCGCCCACCGTGGGTATTCCAACGATGCAGTCCCTGAACGGAAGGTGGCCATACTAGGGGCCGCCGGTATCATTGTTGATGAAGCTCAACCCCCTTGTCTCAAGTCTCTCACTTTACGATATCGCCGGAACTCCCGGTGTCGCGGCTGATGTCAGCCAAATTAACACCAGATCTGAGGTACACTTCCTTGTGTTTGTTCATCGATTTGTGGAATTTGCAAGAGTTCGGGATTCACTGTACTTTGATGTTGTAGTAAGATTCACTGTACTTTGATGTTGTAGTATAATTTAATAAGCTGTTTATGCATTGGAATTGATGGTAGCCGGATACCAAGGTGAAGATGCGCTTGGGAAGGCTTTGGAAGGATCAGATGTTGTTATTATTCCCGCTGGTGTGCCCAGAAAGCCTGGAATGACACGTGATGATATTTTTAACATTAATGCGGGCATTGTCAAATCACTGCACTGCTATTGCCAAGTACTGTCCTAATGTAGGTATCTTTTCTCTCTGAGTTGTTTTAGTATTCATTTTACGGTAGTTGTCGCGAACTACTCTCAATGTTAATTTGATTTGAATACATTGTAGGAAACCCATATGCTACAGTGAATTCCTTGGTAGAATGAGAATTAGCTGTGATTGTTGATGAATGATCGACTTTTTTATTGTTTTAGCCTTTCTCCCCTTTATTCTACATGGTTTTGGCGTTTTGCTCTTGCCTTTCCGGGGATTTGATTGCCTAAATGACATGATTTATTCATTTGAATTATTTTAGATGTTGACTAACGCTGTGAATGGATGTTTTACTGGATATAGTTCAATTCAATACATTTCAAATCAAAGATCGTTAGATTGAAATTTTTGTTGTATTATGAAGTCCCATGGTAATAATGGAGTAGTTGACTATTTTCCAGGAAGCAGTGCTTTTCACATTCGTTGCACTTTTATCTGCTTAGTTCTAAACCATGGGTGGAAAGATCTATATGGGGATGCATTTGCCATGCTAGTATATAATATAATAAGATGAAAACTAGGAAATTACGTGGGGGCATTAAATAAGAGAAATCAGGAAATGCAAACGATCTATATCATGTGCTTTTATAAGTGTATGTGTATATGTTTGAAAATGATTATGTTTATTTTCGTATGAACTCAGGCACTTGTTAACATGATAAGTAATCCTGTGAACTCCACTGTTCCAATTGCTGCTGAGGTTTTCAAGAAGGCAGGGACTTACGATGAAAAGAAGTTGTTTGGGGTTACTACCCTTGATGTTGTGAGGGCAAAAACTTTCTATGCTGGGAAGGTAAAAGTTCCAGTTGCTGGTATGTGAAAGATTTTAAATTTGTAGTTACTTTTATGTCTTTTCTGGTTGTGGTAATATATTTATTTGGCCACCTAGAGATGAAATAAATTGCATCTGGGATCAAATTTCATTTATTAGGTTATTTTGAAGAGAGGCCAATAATCCATCTTAAGAAGAAAATTCAAACACTTAGCTTATTTTTTTATTTTGTTGGGTGGAGGTGGGCTTTGGGGGTTGAGGTTTTTGATTGTTGAATACTATAACTTGATGGCTGAATAGTAATTTAAATTTCTTTTACTGCCTATTATCATGTGTCACTGATTACTTGGCTTTTGCATATTTCTGCAGAGGTTAATGTGCCTGTCGTAGGTGGCCATGCAGGTGTTACTATTCTCCCACTATTTTCTCAAGTATCTTCTTGCCCTTCAGCCCAACATCTGAACTCTGTCACGTCTCGTTTGACGGCCTGCCTGTACATGAACTTGCCTAACTTTTGAACATTTTCGCTGTTAATAGGTATCACCAAAAGCCAATCTAGGAGATGATGATATTAAGGCTCTGACAAAACGAACACAAGATGACAGAGGTTGTCGAAGCAAAGGCTGGAAAGGTTTCTGCAACACTGTCAATGGCGTAAGTGTAGTCATTCTCTTAAATGCTTTATTGCAGAGAATTGTAGACAATTTAGGTTATCTTGTTAGTTACAAAGATACATAAGGTGAAGTTAGATAATTAATTGAAAATAACTGAAGTTGAGATGTATGGTTTTAAAAAGAGATTTTGAACTAATGCTTGCGAATCAACAAGTTGATCATTTGATGGGTAGTTTGTGCTTATCTGGGCTTGTGGTTGTATGCCTCCCCTGGAACATTTCCTATTCTTAGAGATTGTTGATTCTAAGTGGCTTGAATCTTTCAATTTGTGTTAACTATGCTATTATGGTCTAAAGATGAATATTGAATCCATGAGGTTCTTGGCTTTTGCAGCTATGCTGGAGCACTTTTCGCTGATGCTTGCCTCAAAGGACGTAATGGAGTCCCAGATGTAGTTGAGTGCTCATTTGTGCAATCCAATGTCACTGCTGCCTTTCTTTGCATCTAAGGTGATTGAACCATGACACTTATTCTGTATCATATCTTCATTTTTGTTCTTTTCTTAATTTGATGCCACGTCAAGCTTAAATTCCGCGCTCTCATTTATTCAAGCATGTGGGCTTGTTTGTTCTAACTGGTGATCTTAAATGTTTGCAGGTGAGGCTTGGGAAGAATGGTGTGGAGGAAGTTCTGGGCTTGGGTCCTCTTTCAGGTTATGAACAAGAAGGCCTGACAGCCTTAAGTCTGAACTCAAAGCATCTATTGAGAAGGGAATCAACTTTGCCAACAAGAAGTAGTTGAACTTTCAAATTACACGTCTGGCAGGTTTTGTGAATGATCTATACAGAACTAATCCAAGATTTGCAAGATAATTAAGGAACATCAGTGTAACGTGACTGGCCGGCATGGTTGGTGTCGGTTCGTTGTTTTTGTTTAGAGTAGGTGTACCCAATCTGTGAAAGCAGTTAGTTGCTGAGGGTATTGACTGAAGTCTGGAATCCTGTTTACGAGGGCCATTCAAGATTAGAGAATATTGGCTCTTAACCATATGTACGGTTGAATAGTTAAGTTTCTTGCATTTGCAGGGTGTCAATCCCTGTTTAATATTTTCTTTCTTACCCTTTATTGTGCTGAGATGATTAGGGCTGGCAAATTGAGTGCTTGTCGTCTCCTTGTCTCCTTGGGATGACAAGGCAGCAAAAGAAAGAAAGTAAAGAGGAAAAATTAATTTTTTTGATCTCTATAATTTTGATTCAGTTATAATTTAATTTTTAAATTTTAACTTAGTGCAATTTAATTTTTATAGTTTTAACTTACTTAAAATTTGATCTTTAGATTTTAATTGACTACAACTTATTTTTTATAATTTTAACTATTTAAAACCATAAGCATTGAGTTATTCTAAGTTAAAATTTATAAAATGGATTATAACTGAGTTAAAATTATAATAATAAAAATTAATTTTCTCAACAAAGAGATTACACAATTATAATTGAGCAAACGTCTGAACTCAAAATGTGTTTGTAAGGGGTGGGGGTGTTTAAGTATTTGATTATATGTGCATCGAGGAGGAGCCTTTGTAAATGTAACAAGTGAAATGTCCTAGACAATCAAATTTCTAAAAAACAACATTAAACTGATCAGGAAGTTAAAATAAAATAATATCAAACATACATTTATTTTCTTTTATAATTGATTTAATTTGTATTTGACAAGTAGAATTTTTGGCCTTGGACATCCTTAGCAAAAGTGAAGACAAGTAGTAAAGATAAAACTGCATTTGAAAAACAAAAGATTCAACGTATTTATTCTGCTTAATTCATACATACAAAGGTAGTCGTGATGAATCTCGCAGGCAAGTAGCAACATACACCTCCTAAATTCTTGGCATTCCCTAAAGAAATTATCAGTGTCAATTTTAAGAGAGAGAAACATAATGCCTATACTATAATGTTCACAACATATAACATGAAGCATTTCATCTTAAATGCTTCATGTATATGTAAATTTATAAGACTAAGATAAGAACACATTTCCTCTGTTTTTCTCCTCTTCTCTCATTGCGTCGTTTCTAGTGTCAGTAAAGAATTTACCTCTTGCTTCTCTCCTTTAATTTGAGAATTGGATCTCTTAAATGCATTTTAAAGCGTAAAAAAGGATAGAGAAAGTGATAAACATGTGGATCCCATAAGATAGAGAAAGTGATAAACATGTGAATCCTATAAAAATATAACATACTTAGATAATTATATCTCTCTGTTATAACAGCATGATGTTGTAGGAATATAGATAAATACACGAAATAAGTTAATTTTATACGACAGTGGGACAACCCCTCGTGTTTCTACATCTTTAAGGATCCAAATCATTCTTTTTGGCTATCCCATTGCAGCCCTTGCAACATTGCAAGATATTCATGGCATGCCTGAAAACAAACTCAACATGGTCAAAACCACGTTTCTGTGGAAGCAATTATGCAGAAACGTGGTTTTGGCCATGTTTTAAAACACGTTGTGAAGGAGATAAAATTAAACATATTCATAAAATTGGGTCTTTCTATTCTCAGAATTGACATTGTAAACTTCTTGAGGAGAAACGCTCGTCATTAATGGTGCTGAGGATCAGGTCCGGCCGGCGACATTCTCTCCAATCTTCCTTCGAGCATTGACCTGCTTGCACGATGAAAACTGGTTCTGGGCACGATGTTGATCACTTGACGCAGCAGAAGTTGTGAATCAATCTTTCCGATGCTGCTTTTGGAGGAGAAGACAGCAGGGAAGACTCTTGATTCTAAGCATTGTACAAACAGTGATAGAACAAGAGCAATAATGAAAACAAAGATCAGTGATGACCTTAAAGGAGAAGAAGCCATAGTCATACAAGTTAATATGGCAAGCGAGAACAAAATCAAAGACTTTGTTATGATTCGTACTGTGATGTAGCTGAAGAAGAGGCTTATTTATACAAGCCCGAGGTGATAGGGCATTAAGTGAGAGAGGATAATGATGGGACCCGGTTATGGAGCTCATCAACCATAGTTCTTAATGCTGTGGTGACATATGTACGGTCTAAATAAAATTTTTATTAATTATAAAAAAAACTAATTTAATTTCTTTTATTAATCTTTGTGAAACAGATAAATAAATTTTATATTTAAAATTAGATATAGTATCTCTTGAACAAGAGACTTATAGTTCCTTCCTTTAAGATTTTGTCGACACTATAGCATCAAACTTATAATCAGTTTTAATTTTTAAAAGCAATAATGTGAAAATTATTTTTATCTTTAAAATTGGTTCTTTATTTCATTTTATTTTACCATGAGTTCGTGTCAAACTGATTTGATCATGACTTTTCATGTGTACATGATAAATATTAGATTGAGAAGGAAATTACTAAGCATAAAGTACTTCTTTTCTTCTATTTTTTTTTACCTTATCTTGTTAGATAGGGTTAGTTATTGAGAGATTCAACTGATCAATTTTTTGTTGATTGTAGAAGGTTTAATAATACCTTTCTCTTTTATCCCATATTAATACTGGCTATAAAATATTGGTGAAGTTTAAGCATAAGGATAATAATATTGTATTTTGGATATACTTCCTCCAGTCCAATATATAAGAAGTCTTTTAAAAGGAAGTGTTAGTCCCAAATATAAATAAACATAATCATTAATGGGTTTTTTTTCCCATTTTACCCCTATTATAAAAAATTAATGAATTATAAATGTAGAAGAAAGAGTGAGTGGAAAAAGCTGATATAAAATTAAAGCATATTTAAAAAATAATTTTATTATTTTTATATACATTATTTACAAGGGTAAATTAAAAAAAATTATTAATACAAGACATATTTAATGACTTAATTAAGACTCTTTAATTCGTGTGATTCGATTCACAACTTGTTATATATTGAATCAGAGGGAGTATGTGTATATATACATTGTGGGCACGTGTAAAATTGCATTCTCTCATGAAAGACAATGCAATGGCGTTGAAGATTTAATTTGCCACACATCTTGCCAAATTGGTGACATTTAATGCTTAAGTAGCCTGAAAACCTATTTATAAAACAATTAATCACCCTCTATTGTTTAGAACAGTGCCAAAATGCCATTACTTAAATGTGAAATTTTCATACTTAATCCCTTCTTAATAAATTACTAATTCTCTAGCTAGGGCAACATACAGATAATATATCTTGCTATAAATCATAAATTTCGCAACTTTCTATCATCGTTGTTAATTATTCTGCTTATTATGGGCTGCATATTAGTGTTAATATAATATATTAATCAAAGCATTAAAGTAAATTAGCTGACCAGACACGTTCGTCATATATTGTCCTATCCACTCCAAAACCTTATATTAAACGACAGAAGAAACCCTAAAACCAGTAATGCCGTTATGGCTTCTCTACGATCAATCACGTGGCCACGTCACAACTCTTTCCCTCCAACCATTAATGTCATCTATGCATATCTCAGTGGAACGCATGTGTCGTTTGTCTCATTTTATTAACATTTCTTTAAGACACACAAATATATGTATAATTAATTAATTAATATACTAAAAGTGCTTAACTGTTTTTTGAATTAAATCGACCAATGAATCGAGCAAAAATTAATATTTCATGGTGTACCTACCTCTCTTTTTCCTATTTAAATGCGCAAATACACCATAAGACCATAAAATTTTAAGTGAATGGTGTACTATTTTCATCATGGTTAATTCGTATGAAATTAAGTTTGTTTTTTGATAATTATTATAAGACATATTTTAGATGAGATTGATGAGATATCAATTAAATTTTTATAATACTATCACTATATAAAATCATTAACTATGTGACAAAAAAAAATCAATAACTATAAGAGAGAGAATATAATAAAAAAATCATTTAAAATCATTAACTATGTGACAAAAAAAATCAATAACTATAAGAGAGAGAATATAATAAAAAATTTTAAAAAAAAATCATTTAAAATAGATAAAATTGTAAATGTATTTTATTTTTAAACAAAGTCAATAATTTAACCATAATTTTTTTATTGATTATGATAGATTTTTTATAATAAGGATGGAATGAAGTATTTATAATATTAAATGAAACATTGAAGCGGCGCTCCCAATGAGTTTAGAACATATATATAAGGTCAAATTCAATTCATGGATATCCCATTCCATCCATTAACTAATATGAGGATATATCTTGGACCTCTTAATTACTCTGTGGCCTCCACTTAAACAAATATGGAAAAGTAAATCACTTTAATTAAAAAAATATCACTAGATGCGGCACTGGATAATCATATAGAAATCAATTTCTGTTAGGTAGTTAATTAGGTTATTCTTTAAGGTATATGCACAGGGGATGGGACAACAACAAAGTCGGCGCAAAGGGTTTTGATTGAACCTTAATTTATTGGGTTTAAAATTTATCATAAAATTCTTTTTTGTGAATATTCACTCATCTTGCTTGAGGTAGATGCCATAAACTCGAGCATTGCGAAATATATTTTTTTAAAAAAAATTAAAGACTTCCCAAAAGAAGAACATTAATTATTAGTATTAATTTTGGAGTAGAAATGAAAATAAAAAAAATTAACGTAAAAATAAATTGAAAGATGAAAATGGAAGTGCTCTTCATGTGGGTCACTTCCTATGAATGGAATAATGTTTAAATTATTGTATGTATATATAAAAAAAAAAGGAATAATGTTTAGATTATAGCCGACCCACAAATGTCCCACTCATCCTTAGGGTTTACAGACATATATTCTTAACTCTCTTAGTTAATTATTAGATGAAAATTTTAATTATAATAATATAACTTTTCATTATAATTATATATATTATGGCCTTTTGTATGTTTAATCAATATTATCCTTTTGTTGTCTGATTCCTGTCTCTGTCAATTTTTTTTTCAAAGATCAAGGTAGTATTTGAAGAGGATAAAGATTGAAAAGGAACAACAACAAAAACCAGAGAGATGTGGTCATGATGTTATTATGTATAATAAACTCAATTAACCGAAATAAATTATAAAAAGTGAAGAGATTAGTTGAAATTCTATAAATCATGTGATGATGACTAATGAATGACTAGGCCACGAGGTTTTATAGATGCCTTCTAAGTAATATAAGCATTCATAAAAACAACTCAATCACACATTAATTTATGTGCATTAGTCTTAGATCTTAGATGATGTTTTAATTTTAAACATCAATTATAATTTATCTTATTGTAGTATTTGTGTTTGTTTATCACCCTTTTTTATATATATTTTTAGTACACATGTATTCTATTATTGAAGACGATATTATTTAACATACTATTAAACAAAAATTAAGATTTAGAATTTAGGATCTAAAATTTTCAAGTTAAAATTTAGGGAATTAGGTTAAGGGTTAAGATTTAAAAGTTTATTAAATTAGGTTCTTAAATTTTAAATTTAAGACTTTGAAACTTAAGATCGATGGTTAGGGTTTTGTCCTAGGATTGGTTTAGAGACTTTTGGAGTTTGAAATTTAGTTTTAGTTTTTAGTAAAGTTAGAGTTTAGAGTTAGAATTTAATTAAAGTTAGAGTTTATAGATTAACAGTTTTTTTAAACTAATATTTACAAAAGTAATTTTTATTTTAACTGACTTCTACAAATTAAAGTTAAGGTAAAAGTTAAGTAATATGATATGATTTATGTTTGAATAGATTTTTATTAAAAAATAATCAATTTGATATAAATTTATTTGGATAATATATTAAAAAATCAGTTTTCATAATATCAAAAATATAAATAAAAGCTAAAAGCCAAAAGTTAGAGAGAGAAAAAATTATTTGGATTAGATTTTGAGTAAGATAGATCCTAGAGAATTAATTTTTAAAAAAGTTAGTATCACTAGCTTATACCAAACCCATTGTTTTGGTAAAAAAAATATATTCTAAAAAAAATAAGTATTTAGATAACTTATAACAAAACTATAATTTTGGTAAAAAAAATGATTGTAAAACTATAATTTTTAAATTAGGCGTACGACATGTTTAGTTTATACTTTGGCAATAATTTGGTTTATACTAATTTAGTTTATACTTTATATTTTATTTATGTTTACTTTTATTTTCTTGTTTTAAGAGCATTATTGCTAATAATGTATTTTAATACATTTATTTTCTTTTAATGAAGAATATGGATGTTCCTCTCTCTTTTATTGGGCACAAGAATGAAGATATATGTCTCATAGATAGTGCTACAACACATACCATACTCAAAGATAAAAAATATTTTTCTCATTTGACAATGAATGGAGTAAGCATCAATACTATAGCGGGTAATATAAAACTAATTGAAGGCTCCGGAAGAACAATGATAATATTACCCAAAGGTACAAAATTTGTTATTAATGATGCTTTATATTCCTCCAAGTCTCAAAGAAATTTGTTAAGTTTTAAGGATATCCGCCGAAATGGATATCATATTGAGACTATAGATGAGAAAAGTATTGAATATCTACATATTACAATTGTTAGACATGGAAAAAAATGTGTTCTTGAAAAAGTACCTGCATTATCTTCTGGTTTGTACTATACAAATATTAGTATAATTGAAACAAATGTTACAGTAAATCAGAAGTTTACTGATAAAAATACATTCATTATTTGACATGATCGGTTAGGCCATCCCGGATCAACTATGATGTGAAGAATTATTGAAAATTCACATGGACATCCATTAAAAAGCCAGGAGATTCTTCAATTTAAAGATTTATCATGTGTTGCTTGTTCTCAAGGCAAACTAATTACAAGACCCTCATTAACAAAAGTTGGGGTAGAATCCCCTGCATTTCTAGAATGTATCCAAGGGGATATATGTGGACCTATTCATCCACCATGTGGACCATTTAGATATTTTATGGTTTTAATATATGCATCTACAAGATGGTCACATGTGTGTTTGTTATCTACACGTAATTTAGCATTTGCTAGATTACTTGCTCAAATAATTCGATTAAGAGCACAGTTTCCAGAATATGCAATTAAGACAATTCATCTTGATAATGCGAGTGAGTTTGCATCTCAAATGTTTAATGATTATTGTATGGCAACTGGAATAACAGTGGAAAAATCTGTTGCTCATGTCCACACTCAAAATGGTTTAGCAGAATCATTAATTAAACGTCTCCAATTGATTGCTAGACCAATGCTTATGAGAACAAAACTTTCCATTTCAGCTTTGGGACATGCAATTTTACATGTAGCAGCAATTATACGCATCAGGCCAACAAGTTATCATAAATTCTCCCCATTATAGTTGGCTTTTGGTCAGGAGCCAAATATTTCTCATCTTAGAATATTTGGATGTGCGGTATTTGTCCCAATTGCTCCACCACAACGCACAAAGATGGGACCTCAGAGAAGGTTAGGAATATATATTGGTTATGAATCTCCTTCTATAATCAAGTATTTAGAACCACTAACAGGAGATTCGTTTACGGCACGTTTCGATGATTGTCATTTTGATTAGACAAATTTTCCAATATTAGGGGGAGATAATAAGCAGCTGGATAAAGAAATCACATGGAAAGCATTATCGTTGTCTCATTTAGATCCTCGAACACAACAATGTGAGCTTGAAGTTCAAAAAATAATTCATTTACAAAATATTGCAAATCAACTGCCAGATGCATTTACTGACCCCAAGAGAATTACCAAATCTCATATTCCAGCTGAAAATGCCCCAATTAGAATTGATGTCCCAGCAGGGCAAGTAGTAAGTGCAAATGAAACTAAACCACGCTTGAAGCGTGGTAGACCTATCGGTTCTAAAGATAAAATTCCTAGAAAGAAAAGAGTAAACAATCAAGATGGTCAAATTGAGGAGGCTGATCTTATAGGAGAGACCCAGGACATAACAAATCAAAAGACTCCAGAAGAGGTCCAGGTACCTGAAAATAATGAAGAGATCTCGATAAGTTATGTCACTACGGGAAAAAGATGGAACCGAGAAAATATAGTCGTCGACGATATTTTTTCATATAGTGTTGCTGTTGAAATAACTAATCAAAGTGAGAATCTTGAACCTAGGTCAGTTGAAGAATGTAGACATAGAAATGATTGGCCAAAATGGAAAGACGCAATTCAAGTAGAATTGAATTCACTTTCAAAACGTGAAGTTTTTGGACCTGTAGTCCAAATACCGAATAGTGCTAAACCAGTTGGGTATAGATGGGTTTTTGTTCGAAAACGAAATGAGAAAAATGATATTGTTAGATATAAAGCACAACTCGTGGCACAAGGTTTTTCACAAAGATCTGGCATTGATTATGAAGAAACATATTCTCCTGTGGTGGATACAATTACTTTAAGATATCTAATTAGTCTGGCAGTGCATGAAAAACTTGATATGCGTCTGATGGATGTTGTTACAGCATACTTATATGGTTCTTTAGATACTGAAATTTATATGAAAATCCCTGAAGGATTTAAATTGCCTGAAGCATGTAAGAATTCTCGAGAAAATTATGCAATTCGTTTGCATAAATCCTTATACGGATTAAAACAATCAGGAAGAATGTGGTATAACCGTCTAAGTGAATATTTGTTAAAGGCGGGTTATAAAAATGACTCAATCAGCCCATGTGTTTTTATAAAAAGGAATACATCAGAATTTGTTATAATTGCTGTCTATGTGGATGACTTGAATATAATTGGAACTCCTGAAGAGCTTCAAAAAGCAGTTGATTGTTTAAAGAGAGAATTTGAAATGAAAGATCTTGGAAAAATAAAGTTTTATCTCGGTTTACAAATCGAGCACTTAACAAATGAAGTTTTTCTTCATCAATCAGCTTATATTGAAAAAATATTAAAGCAATTTTATATGGATAAAACGTATCCATTAACTACTCCAATGGTTGTAAGATCGCTAGTTAAAGAAAAAGATCTTTTTCGTCCTCAAGAGGAAAATGAAGAACTTCTTGGTCCAGAAGTACCATATCTTAGTGCTATAGGGGCACTAATATATCTTGCTAAATCAACACGACATGATATTGCATTTGCTGTGAGTTTATTGGCAAGATTTAGTTCTTTCCCAACAAGAAGACATTGGAATGGAGTTAAACATATATTTCGATACCTTCGAGGGACAACTGATATGGGATTATTTTATTCTAATGAATCTGGATCACAATTGATTGGTTATGCAGATGCAGGGTTTTTATCAGATCCACATAAAGGTAGATCTCAGACAGGATATTTATTTACTTGTGGAGGTACAGCTATATCTTGGCGTTCAATAAAACAAACTTTATCAGCTACCTCATCAAATCATGCGGAAATAATTGCAGTTCATGAGGCAAGTCGAGAATGTGTTTGGTTAAGGTTAGTAATCCAACATATCCAGAGAATGAGTGGCCTACTTCCAAAACAAGAGATTCCAACAGTATTATATGAAGATAATACAGTATGCGTAGCTCAACTAAAATGAGGATATATCAAAGGAGATAAAACAAAATATATTTCTCCGAAATTCTTTTTCACTCATGATCTTATGAAAAATAGTGATATAGATATTCAGCAAATTCGATCATGTGACAACCTTGCAGATTTGTTTACCAAGACACTGCCAACTAAGCCATTTGAAAAGTTAGTGTATGGTATTGGAATGCGCAGATTCAAAGACATAAATTGACAATGTTATCAGGGGGAGTAAACAAGTACTTGCTATACTCTTTTTCTTTTAAGATTTTTTTTTTTATTGTGTACTCTTTTTCCTTCACTAGGTTTTTGTCCCAATGGGTTTTTCCTAGTAAGGTTTTAACGAGGCACAATATAGATTATGGACATCCAAGGGGGAGTGTTATAAATATTAAAGAAAATGGATGTCCATAACCACCAACCCTTAGGATTCCTTTTCTCTTAATGTCCTTAACTTCATAACCTCCTCAATGAATTACTTGGAGGAGTTTCTTGTTGTAAAATATCATTATGTTACCATTTACTCCTTTGTAACTTTTGTATTAGCTTTAAGGGTTGGAGGCCTATAAATAGAGGCAATGTATAAGAGAAAAAGATACCCATATGAATGAGAAATACTCTCTTTGCTCTCTTCTAAATTCTTGTCTTATTGTCTTCTTCTCTTTTCTAATTTTCTTATTTTTATAACAATTCGTGCATTCTCAGATTTTTTATAATAAAGCTATACGAATGCGTTAGTGGATTGCAGCTGAGGCTGAAAAGGGAATCAATGTCCTCACATCACTGAATCTGGCTTTTGAATCCTTATTAATCATGGCAGGTAGGTTTGATCTGAATTCCAATTCTAGCAGCATGCACATGTATTGCTGTTAAAGTAGTTATTCAGTTCTTTTAATCTTCAGTTTTCGTATGTACTACCGAGTGTATAAGAATCTGACACCTTCCTCTGCCGTGAGAACCAGATATAAGTGGACACAAGCCTCATTTTGTCGGAAAATTGGCTTTAAGAGTTGAAGAATGCGATTGAAACTGTCCTGTCCTGAGTATTTTGCTCATGTGGAGCACCACTAGATGAGATTCATACATTGAGGTTAGTTAAAACTTATATTAATGAAAGATGCAAAACCATTTGCAAAATCCATTCCTATTATACCAAATTAATAATTTCAGGCAGAGGAAACTAGATATCTTGCCATCACATAAAAGAAAGTTACGATTTGTAACTCCCTTTCGCCTCTACCAACTGATTGAGAAAATGCTTCTGTGAAACAGCCTTAGGATCAAAATAGGTTCAGTATCCTCTGACAAGATAGTGAATTAGGCAATATCAATGTATAAGAAATAGCAAGACAATCTTCTAAAGTTTCATCGCAAATTTAAATATTAGTTACTCGTACAAAAATGATACAAAGAAGAATGCAGGAGAGATTAAAAAACCTCTGCCTGAATAAAGTAAGAAACTGCACTGCTAAACCTGGGATCATTACTCTGTTTCCGGGTTTTTCTTCTTACATAGATGCACATTCTTATCCAGACGAAAGATACTCTGTTCTTTTAGCATGAGGATAAGAAAAAGGCCCACAAAATCTCTTTGTGGTGTCATCGATGTTTGTACCAATTATATGTGCCACTGAATACGAAATAAAACCCGTGAGCCTTAGCTTGTTTCTTTCTTTTCGTCTTTTTCAAATAATTTGGGAGGGAGATTAGTGGTGCCTCGGATCCGGGCCTCCGGGGCTGAGTCGCGTAGGCATGTCTCGTATTTCAAGCAACTGATGGCTTCGTGTGATCTCCTTCAACAATAGTTTGGCATTTTCTATTAAAGCATGGTGTGATTTGTGCCCATGACTGTTGGAGAATAAGGAAGGCAGAGGGCGAGCTTGGGATATTGAAATTGATGTAGAAAGAAGGACAAGGCACAAGAAAATAGACACAAGTCCCCATTTCCCGCATCTCATAGCCATGATAGTCATTGCTTGAGACTTAAGTAAATGGTGGGAAGACTCTGGTCAGAATGGTAGGATATATATAGAGCGAGGACTGTTTTTCTTATTCTGTGCTTTTAGCATATGTGTGGAACGTTGCCTTCTATGTCAGGAAGTGCTTTTCATAAAATTCTGAAGTCAATAACTAAGTGTCTTTAAAAAAATCTTTTTAAAAAATTGAAGTCTTCACCGAAAACAGCCGCATCCATCTGCCATCAACCTCCATATGTCCCATTTCAACCGCCCTCGTTAGTTTTTAATGAAGAAAAATTCACCGCCCTCTCTATCTTCTTCAACTAGGTTCCCATTATGATTCACCTAAAGCAAGAGGGTTCCGACTCCTTGGGTGAGACGGATCCTCTTACATGTAGGGAGGATGAAGCGTGTAAAGTTGTATTTTTTTTATTTTCTTAAATAAAATAATCGAACTCTCTTATGTAATAGTGAAACATAAACTTTATCACATAAGATATCTATATCCACCTAAAGGGTTGGCTAAAAAATATATTGCCAAATCTCCTAATCTCCACATGAATGGTTCGCTTTTGACCTAAGCTAAAAGATAGATTAATTGTGGACCACACACCATTCGACAATAATACCAAGGTGAAAAAACTAGACTTATAGTAAAGTTCTATAATTAATTGCTATCAATTTTTTTAATAAACACAAGACATACAAAAAATGATTGAAAGAAAATTTATGTGATGCTGAAATTTAAGGAAAAAATTCTCAGATTTTTACTGAAGAACAAATCTTTAAAATCTATATTCCTAAGGTTCATCCGAAAGGAAAAGGGTTGAAAACTAACATTCATTGTATCACATCCATATCAATAGCCCAGTAGGATGGGGAATCACCATGTCAGGTTCTTTGGACAAGGGGTGGTGTATAGTCAAGGCCTTTGTTTACCTTTTGCAGTACTTTATGTTGGAAATGGCGTGTCAGTGTCAAATACTCAGGTTAATCTTCCGTTTGGAAGTCCTAGCTGGTTTGGAAAGGGATGGATCACCATTCACCTTTACCCCTTTCAAAAGAGGGATAGGTAGAGTCCCAAAAATCAGTAAGTGATATGTCTGTCGGGACCTCCCTTACCCCTTTTTTGTAATCCTCGATCCTTCGCGAATTTTGCACCTGAAATCCTCTGTTTCAGCTAAATGTTGTAGAAGCAGATCTCTGCATACATAGATCAGTTTTCACTGTCTCTCTAGTTTCTCTCTCCGTGATTGAGCTGTCTCTAGTTTCTCTTTCGGTGATTGAATGTGCAAATTCTTATCCTTATGACCTTATCAACAAGCATTTTTGGAGGGGCTAATATTAGCAAAAGGAAGAGCATGATTTGCATGCCTTGTTTCTAAATATCAGTAAACTACAAAGTAGCTGCGTTCAATTATTTTTCCATCTTTTTTTGCTTTACATAAAGTAATTAGTCAAATTGGGTTCATATCTAGTAGTTCTGCTTTCAGGTTTGGTCGTCTATAACAGATAAGGCTGCAATCACAGTAATCTGAGTCTGTAATATTGCTGATATCACTTGCAGTCTTATCCAAGTAAGTCTACTTTTTCCGCATCATTATCCTACTCCTTTTGGGTTTTGGTTGGGAACATGGTGAGGACATGAATTCGTGATCCAAAAAATTTAGTCATAAATCTGATCACACATTTTAGATAAAGCTGTAAGAACTTTTAAGTTTTATACAACAATATGAATAAATATAATTTGTTAAAACGTCATTCACCCAATTACTTGATTTGACTCGTGATACTTGATTAGATATTTAGAGAATGATTCAATATAAATTTACAATGAAAAGAGTTTGATAGTTGGTAGTAAAATTTGATAGTGAGTTTATTGCAAGTTTCTCAAGTAATTAACATTTTCATATTAAATTTTAGAGTAACTACCATTTGTGTAGCTAATATATGCGTGCTTTATTAATGCAGTCCGTAAAAGCTGTCAAATCCAATCACTGTTGTATGAAAAGAAATGAGTAGGCACCTACTGATAAAGTGACTGCCTCACCTTCACATTCCTTTGAGTGCGTCCATGGTGAGGCCAGAAGCATACATAGAAGGCAAAGACAAAAGAGAGTCATATATAAAAGGAAGAAGCCTGAGCGTTATAAGTTTGCAGCACTTTATATTTTAGAACCTAATAAAACACATTGTCCTGGTCGATGATTACAAAAGCTGCCAAACCTAAACATTTGCCGGACTAAAAAGCTAAAATAATTTAAACAGCATGTGTAGGTAGGGAATTTATCTTAAGAAACTGGATCCATTTTCTTTCTCTTGTATTGCTTTCATTTCAAATTGCAAGCTCATCAAAATGCATCATATTCACCAAAATATATAATGCTGCAATTAGCAACTTGCAATTTAATTTGCATCTTGAAGATTATATGAGCGTCATGAAATCTTTCTGCAGAATGAGACAATGACAAAGATGTTCAAATGATCTTTCTTTTTTTGTTGGTTACGAGTAATAACATCCCAACGATACTTTATTGGTGGACAAGGTACAGAAGAATGAGGTAATGTGAGAGTGATTTGATCAGATAAGACACCTACCGGTCCCTAGCGCAGAGTGTAGGACGTTAGGTATAGTTTAGTATCAATGATTTGAGGGTAGAGGACGGATTTTGCTCCTCTTTAAATTTTTTTTTTCGTCTCAATTTTAACTTTCTTTTTAAAATTAGAAAATTTTAAAAGAGAAAGATATTATTTTTATTTTATCATACTAATATACCTATAATCTTTTAAATATCTTAACATTACCTATATATTATATTTTATTAAAATATTCTATAAAATAATATAAAAATAAATTTGTTCATATATAAATATTTTTTCTCTCTTCTCTTCTTGAACCAAACAAGATAATATTAAAACCCCTCTCCTCCTCTCCCTTGATATTAATCTAAATAAGATAATAATAAAATTTCTCGTCCTCCTTTTTTTTTTCTCTCTATTAAAATTTCTGCCCTCTTTTTCTTTTTATTAAGTCAAACACAACTTTAGGATTTTAGGCTAAAAGATACTTTTGGATGCTCGAGTGAATGATAAATGGTGACTATTTTTACCCTAGTTACATTTTTTTAACTTTTCGTTCTAGAGATTTTAAGGCATGCTCTATACGAATGTGTATCAGTATTATCATCTGATACGTCTATCCCCACTATGTTTATGTAGACTTATCTTTTTTAGAGTGTGGCAAAAGTTAAATCAGGTTTACTTAACAACAATATTAATTTTTCTTCCTTTTTTTGGTTAATTATCTGCCATTCATGAACAATATTTTAAAATAAAATGGTAGGGTGTCTTAGCAAGAAAAAAAGAAAAAAATATTTTTATTGACTTTTTATACCATTTTTCAGTGCACTAACTGCATTGAAGAGGGCTAATTTGTCAATGATTAATCATTCCAAATGCAATATTCTGGAGCAATAACCCATTGGAAGAAAATGCGTATACAAGAAATTTATGCTTAAAATCGACAACGTGATTAGTCCCCTAGTTTGATATGGGGCCCCTTCTAGAGTGTACCTTCACAAACTTCACACAGTATTTTTCTTTTTTGGAATGACAATTACATGCTCCACTAGGAGTCTGTCTTATAGGGGAGGAAAATTCACAAGCACGGGCGCACACACAACATGGGGATAAAACCAACAATCATCACCAACATATATATTAATCTAAGTAAAAAGGATTTTGATTGCTTAAACACGAGGTTTTAAGTTCGTATGAATATAAAAAATATTTTTAAAAAAATTACTCTTAATTAGATCTGATAATATTCGAATCTAATCAAATTAGATAACTATATAAAAAAAATACCAACAATCTCCCCTTTTAGGGAGGTGCTTGATGCCATTATGACACTAAATCACTGGCTTCACATAGTGATCATTGATATTTGAGATGAGGAAGGCTTCTCTAAAGTCATGGTGTGTTCTGAAAATACAATTCAAAACAACACCAGTGAGCTCAGAAAACCCCACATTTGTTAAGGCTTTGACACTCAAAGTGTGTTGTTGCAGATATCTTCGGAGTTACTTTTCAGTTCTCTGAGATATTTGATTGTTTACCAGTAGTTTGTTCTTTGTCTTCGCCTAGCTTAGTAGGTCTATATGGCAAAGAACTTGTCGGACATAAATGAACATAATAACTATATAAACAGTCATAACTTCCGATTCAAGAACAGTAAACCCAAGTTTATTTGGTTGAGCGAAGTTTCAAGTTCAGAATCTATCATATATGCATTTGTTAAGGTTGTTTCAGTAATTTCAATGATTCTAGCACCCTTTTTTTCTTCTTTAGTAAGAACCACTGTAGATCTATAAATGAGTGTAATGTTCTTCTCTTTATTTGGAAGGCATCGCTGAATAATATTATAAACTTTCTTGTCTATCTGAGTTTGAATTTCTGCATTAGTTTAGGAACTGAACTTGTTTATTTCTTGAATGTTCTCTTCTGTATGTCGGGCCCTACTTTACTCAATTAATATAAAATTTTGAACTCGCCATCGAACAAAATGGAGAACAACTTCTGCAAAAGCTGTGCCATCTCAAAAAAAAAATGAAATTGAGAAAGAAACAAGTTGAATCACACGCAAGACATTGAAGCAAATATAAAAGAGAAGATAGGTTACCAAAACAAAATTTAAAAAAAAAAAAAACTGCCGCCAAAGACACTTAAAGCAAAAGATGCATCACATGGCGTCCTCGTCCACAAAAGAAAAGAAAGTGACGGGGTGACTCGTCATTTGGGATTGGTGACTCGTCACTTCACAATGTTGTCATCACATGCTCACCATGCTTGTCTTTTTAAGGTTTAGTCTTCACCTACAACGTTATCTTCTCCTTTCTTAATTACTCTCACATTATATTAATATAATATTCGACCTCCTTTTATAATTTAATTCTTTTGACTTTATAACCTTCTTATAAATGTGTGTTTATGATAAATACCCCTCCTAACTTAATACAGTTAGCACTTTATTATATTTTTTAAATATCTAGTCTAAAATTCGATAGGAAGAGAGTCTCATGACTAATACTAAAATTATTTTGAGAAATCTATAGCACGAAAGAATTAATCATTATTTTTAGTGATAGATACTCTAAATTTATTAGAGTTTAATTAATTGCATATGACTTCTTGCTCAGAATCTTGTGGGGTGTTAGGATTAAAAAAAACACAAATTTACAAGTAGACATCAGATTCCATAAATGCAACTTAGGTTTATATATATGAAGCATGATAAAAATTTTAAAAGGCGTCCTTTTTTAAAAAAATATAGTGGTTTAAGCATGTTAATTAGACATTAAGTAGTTCATTTGCTCCGTTTTATATTCTCCAAAATAGTACAATTAACCATGAATCCATTATCCACCCACTATTTATTAATTAGTGTCCAAATTAATCGTAATTTAATTAAAAGTGCATGTTGACATTTAATGTCACGCATTACCATGCGAAAAAAAATGTATTTAACGCTGAATTTTTATCTATTATATAAACATCATATATTAATAGGTTTTTTAATGAACATATGGATCTTAGTACAATTTAAATCAGAATAACATCAAGTGCAATTTTGTAATGGAAAAAATTGCAAACTACTCATAGAATTCTCCACGCACAACTTTAAATAAATAATTAATTATAAAACTTTCCTCACAAGTTGCAACTAAGTTTCCAATTTCCCCAATAAATAATTTCTCTTTTAAAAACTAGCTGATATCCCTAATAGATAGTTTAAAAACTAATCCTCTTAAGATATAGAGATTATTGGAGTTGCCTCTCCCAACAATTTTTTTATCTGTATGGTCTACTTCGAACTTAAGACATCATATTTAAAGAATTTAGGCATCTACTATCTCTATCAAGTTTTGTTAGTACTAAATAATCTTATATTTAGTAGTAATTCCAAAACCACTTGATCGCAACTATTCGATCCCTCGATTACAACCTTGCATAATGCCATGATTGGACTAGTTTGGTATCAAAATCATTGCATAAACTATTTATTTATAAAAACTTTCATCTTTTTTTTTTCTAAACTCCTATTCAATGCATGATTTAACTATTTTCCTAATAAATTCTTCTCATGTCAAAAGTCATAAACTTGTTTACTTTGTCCATCTCCTTGTGATAGAAAGGAACTAGTGTTACATTTGGTATATGGAAAAGTCATTTCTAGATTTAGTATGCTAAAAATTAGTAACACACCTTTCAACCATAGGAGAATAGGTTTACAAGAAAACTCCTATCTTATACTTATTTTCATTTTCATTCCCACTTTGATTTATACCAGACATAATAAAGGAGTTTTAGCTAGTCTGCGTGAAGGTAAAAGATGTTTTTCTTGAGAGAAACCTACGTTTGATGCTGAATAATACTGAAATTTGATTTACCAATATAGTTAAATATAGTAAAAAAGGTTAATTTTTTATAATGTGACAAATTCAAATTCAAATTCTCGTTAAAAGATATGTCCATATTTAATAATTAATAGTATTTTAAATATAATTACTTTTAATGAAAAAATACATATACTTAATTAGAAAACATAATTAAATTTAATTTAGTTGTTTTGATAGTGCTATTAATATATATAAAGATATTTTTATTAAAAAATAGACTTTTTTTAAACGATTGATTGATTTGCCTATAGCCCAAGTCATATCTCAGCAGATCCGTTCATAAGCATATAAAGGCATCCCACCTTAACTTTGACTCAATCCTTCACAAAAAACTAGTTCTTAAATATTTAAATTTACGTTTAAAAATAATAGACATCTCTTCTTATTTAATATTAGTATCGTCTAAGAGGAAGAGAAATTTCGCTCTTCCTTTAGATCGTGAGTGAGCCCAACCTCTTTACAAAAAAAAAGGTCCTTCACAAGAAACTTCAAAATCATAAGCTTCAATTTCTTTTTGGACCAACTAAATTATAGTCTTTTCAATCCTTAAGAAAATAAGGAACTTTCTTGGTGCAAGATATTATTCCTATAAATACAAGTTATATTAACATATTAATTATAGGGATATTCTTGTTTTCAAAAAAATATTCACGTCATGGTCCAAATAGTGACAAAGCTAGTTGGCAAAAAAAAAAAAACAGTGACAAAACTAAAGGATATAAGAGAACTAAAGTTGAGTAGTCTTTGAATATTTTAATGGAAAGGACCAAGGTCCTTCAGAATAATTTTACAAATTTGTGGCCCTTATAAATAAATATAAAAAATTCATCCTTGAGAATAATTTTCCCAATTTCTTTTCGCTCAATTTCACCATGCACTCCACTTTTCAATTCCTTAAGAATCTTTTCAGCATGCCAAACATTGCCTTAAGTTTCCATGTAAAACTATACAGCTTCAAAGATCCAAGGAGGCCGAAACGTTAAAAGGGCTCTAATCATAAGCCCAAGCAAGAGAGGTTTCCATTAAAAGGGCTCTAAAGAGAGGTGGGTGCAAAACTAATTCAGCACAAGGCTGAATGGCTGCTTCTTAAATCACAAGTAAATAATATACAGAGAAATGACATTAAGGACCCATAACTCCTATTATTGATAGCTACGAATGTTAAAATTTGAAATTTCTTTTAAGGATCACAGAAATAAGTTACCCTTGATTTACAACCTAGTCTTCCAGATGTTACAAGGGTGTGTAGAAAAATTTAAAATTGCAATTTAAAAGAACATGAATGATAATTTTAAAAGGCATCAAATCACAGATAACTTCTGGTTCTTAAAAGGAAAAATCAGTAGAAAGTCTATATTTAAAAATTTTATTAGTCAGAAGAACTTAAGTTCGAGTACGAATACTTTTTATGTATAAATTATCCATGAAAACATATTAGATCCTTTTAGTCAATAAAATTTTTAAACGAGGACTTTTTACCGATTTTCCCTTCTTAAAAAGAGATTTTGATTTTTAAAATCCATGTTTGTCAATATTAGAAATTATGGGTTCTTCAATGTCATTTCCCATACAAGAACGAAATATATATATGCACACACACAATTGAGGAGCCTATTGACTACTCAGGCAGGAGGGGTAACCTGTCCACGCTGTAAGGGGAGCCGTTGACCCCGCCATTTGGAGAGGCAAAGTCATCAAGTCCTTCATCTTCAGGATCTGAAGCTTCACTATCAAATCTTTCTTCATCAATCCTATAATGGTTTGGAAGGATGCGAAGATGTACACCTGAATCTCCAGTGATTTTCTTTGCTTCTAGTTGGTATTTTTGTACAAGTTCTAGCTGAAGTGATAATATGGCAGATGACCTTGGGAGTAGATCAACAGGCTCTGGTTTTGGGATAACAGTATGTTCTATGGCCATTCTCGCCTCCTGAAAGAATAACTTGTTAATTAATAGCATGCATTTCTTTTTCTTTTTTTCCCTTTTAATTTGACGATCATTCAATTTCAGTTTGACTCGCGATGTTCCTCACTCTTTTCTGGAGGGGGG
Source organism: Leucaena leucocephala (assembly GCA_037074615.1). Lineage (NCBI taxonomy): Eukaryota > Viridiplantae > Streptophyta > Magnoliopsida > Fabales > Fabaceae > Leucaena > Leucaena leucocephala. The sequence continues at coordinate 15,049,504 of CM073545.1, forward strand.
TTTTTGATTTTTCTACTTAATTATTGTAGAGTTTGTAAAGAAAAAATTAAAAAAAAATGCCCCATCATCATCATTAGAGAAGGTAAGTCAAGCCAAGCCTGACGGCCCGTTTAATCCCATAAAACTATAGGGTTGGGTTTAGAAAAAGTATACACGTTTTGTTAATAAGCTATTTGGGCCAGCCTGATTAGGCCCAAAAAAGACACCCTGGTTTAAGCAATAATAAGACTATGGTTTTATTCTCTAGGTATTCACACTCTTGTTTTTCCATGTACTTCATCATGTCTGAAACTCAGATTTAGGGTTTCAGCAACATATCTCTCACAGCCTAACAATTTTGACCATGAATTACTCCCTCAATGAAACATCATAGAAAAAGGCAAAAAGAAAATGAAACACGCAGTTACAAAAATTAGAGGGAATAGCTGAAAGAAAACTACAATATAAATATTACCTCCAAGGCATCAACCTTCTCTGACAATTTTATGCTCTCTATGGATCCAACCTCCTTTAAACTATCTTCATAGTCCCTTACTAATGCTTGTATAGCTTTTTCTACTTGCACCAATGAACTTGTCTAGAAGGTAAACATTACCTGCGGCATAAATTTACGACAAAGAACAGTTGTTTAACTAAAATTTTAATTTAAGAAATATTTTACCTTAGTTACATAAATGGGTATATCATGAGATTTAGCAGCAGCTTGAATCCGAGGATTCTTCTTAAGCTTGGATTGCAAGGCAAGTAACCCATTTGCCTCACTTATATCGTCAGTCAATTGAAGGGCCATATCATTCATTCTCAGCTGTTTAATTGCTTGCATAATTGTTGCCTCCAGTATCTAGAATTACTGCTCATTCATTAAGTTAAATAGCCAATACAAAATACAAAAGAATACACTAATTATGGTTTGATTGAAGACAAGTTGTGAATAGAATATTGGAGAGCACTCCAGGAGAAATGAGCTACAGTGAATATAGTTTATCTAATTGCAGTTAATATTTAATAAATGATTGCAAGAATAACCAATAAAGAGCAGGGTCTGTCTGAGAGTTCCTGTAAGCTTTTCCCTCAGCAGAGCAGACTCTATTAATATCCAATGGACCTGTGGCATTGCTAATGCTAAACATAAAATTATACAAAGAGTTGAAAGTAATTGTCGCATTTAATAATATCAATCTTCATGTAAATCTTCAGTAGTTGAAAGGAATGGGATGACACTTCTCTCATCCATATTTCTTCCCTTTTAATCCTAAATCCCTAAACTTACAGTGTTTAGCTAGAACCATAGTATAGTTTATTACAAATAAGACAATTACAGTGTTACTATCTAATCTAATGTATGGAGTTTGGCTAGAAACCACAGTATAGTTTATTACAGTGTTAATATCCAAAGGATCTATGGTTTCTTTAATGATTTCTGGAGGTAGGGGGTTTAATAGGAGAACTGAAAATAAGAAGATACGTTGCTGGTGCCAAAATGAAAGTATTAAAGTCCATTTTCCTGAGGTAAAACTAATTTTCTTAATTTTATAGTCTTTGCAACTCAAATTTGTCAATATCCTGGTCATATGACCCCAAACGCAAGTCTCTTTATGGTGAAAGTAAAGCTTCAACTGCCTCATATCATCATTATAACTCAACTATACAAAGAAAGGGCAGAACAGAGTCAAAGGAAATGAGAGACAATAAAAAGAAACGTCTATCTTTGTGATTTTTCACATGTTTTATTTGTCAAAACTGGTGAGTATTGGAATCTTACCCCATAACAAAAAAGGCGAAGTGGCAATCTATGTTCCCATGAATTCTCAACCATGTCAACAGGCGACCGAGGAAGTGTTTCAAATTGCCAGGTTTGGTCGCCAGTCATTTCTGGACCACCTTCAAGCATAAGTTCATCACTTTCAAAACTGTTAGTAACAGGTTCTTGTATGGCTTCTTCCTGTCCCTCAGAATCCATCTTGCGTATGTCCACACGTGGAAAGCGACTTTCACGAAGAAGGCAAATAATTCAATAATAAACAATATACTAGAACAATTTAATCTGCCATGGAAGGGTGTTACCTGAAAGAATAGCATCTACAGTTGCTTCAAGGCTACAGTGAATCCGCAACTCTGTCTTTGAAAATATCTAAACCGCACAACTGAATGTTGAGGGACCTTTTCTCTCCAGTACAGTCTTCTGAACACCCCTGCGGCTGGCCTCTTCATCCCCCAGCGTCACACTCTAGAAAATAATAATAGCTCTATGTAACCAAGGAAAAAAATACAATATCCGATTGTCATAAAAAAGAGTCACAAAGAGGATAACAAAATGATAGGATATCAGTAAAATGTGTTGGCTAAAACTGTCTATAACACTATAAGAGCATTATAATCAACAATTTATAATTTTCTCAATATAAAAATTTCTTCAGTCATGGTCATAGTTTATAATCTAAATAATTAACATGCATTCATCCATGGCCTTTGCCTCCAATGGCACCAATGAAGACAAGAAATCTGAACTAGGACATGATAAGTAGACTATTTACCCACAAAGTATGGTCTTTGTTACTATTAACTTGACTAGTGTATTGATGATTGTTCATCTATTTCCTCCAGTTTCAACCTGATGTGCATCAGCTAATAAACTTCCTAGCATGATATTCTTTATCAGCCTACTGATAGTGATGGGCCTCTAGAAATCATCGAACACAATAATTTAATTAGGCATCTCACTTTAAACAAAGGAAGTTCACCTGTATTCCTCCAACAAGCATCTCCAATGAGGGATTCATTATCAAGTTCTCAATTGTGACTCCATGAGCTGTGGCAACAAGCTGGATCCCTCGTTGTGCTATTGTGCTTGCAGCCATTGCTTCAAGTTTGGTGCCAATTTCATCAATTACAATTACTTGCGGCATGTGGTTTTCTACAGCTTCTATCAACACCTAAACAATGAAAATACGACAAACAAGTTATAAAAAAAATTTAAAAAAAAAACACAAACATAAGAATCCTTGGAAAAAAATCATCTGTGATCATGGGAATCCTGTTAAGAATATATACAGGTCCCAAAACAAAAAGAAAAGGAAAAAGAAAAACACCCGGCTAACCAACCCTCAGCCACCTAAAAAACCATATAACGGAGAAGTTGGATCTTGTAACAAAAATAAGAAGGAAAAACACCACATTAGAGGAAAAAGAAAAAGAAAAGACTCCCGCTATATTAGACAAGAGAAACTGACTTACAAAATACATCTTACATAAAAGGGATGATTCTGAAAACCTGTTGAGCATAGGAAAAAATTTCATTCTATACTATTTTTATTTTTTAAGAATGTATGCTGAAAAACTATGCTCCAACCATTCCTTAAATTATAATGCCAACCAGATGTGTCAATTATTCACAAGCAATGTAGATAATACAGATACTTTTTCCACATTAATAAGCAAGATACCAAGACTCAAGAACCTTTGATTGCAGCTAATACCTTATGTTGCATTTCAGAGTCAGGAACTTGCATCCGACGAGCACTACCTATACCTGCATGAGGTATATCACCATCACCACCAATCTCATTGGAGGTGTCAACAATCATCACACGCTTCTTGTAATCATTCGCTAACATCCGGGCTATTTCCCTACAGATATGGATTAAAATACACATTAAGTTCAAGTGAAAGAATAAAGTTGCTAATAGGCAAAGAATCAATAACTGTTTACTCAAATTAAAACCAACAAAGTATGCAAGATGCATTCCACCAGCAGCCTAATTTTTTATACTTCGAGCAATAATCAATTCATTGGATATGGAATAACAAAGGAATTACTCACCGAATAATCGTAGTTTTTCCCACACCTGGAGGCCCAATAAGCAATAAAGAGGCCCCATCTTGAACCAAGTCCCTCAGCAACTTAGCACTACCTGATATTGCCCTGCCAACTCGACAAGTAAGACCAATAATTGCACCTTTCCGATTTCTGATGGCACTAATTCGATGTAATGTCCTACTGATTCCTGCTCTATTATCAACAGCAAAGTCCCCAACCTGCAAGAGATGGTCCCAGTGAGTCCGCAGTTAATATAGCTATAACTTGTTATGAACAAAACTAAGTTATAGTACAAGACATTTCCGAAGAGAGACTGGCCAAAATAAATGACACTACCATACTACCTCCATCAACTAAAACTTAATTACAGAATTAAATTGTTATGCAATTAATTTTAAGACTTAAGTACTCAGTTTCATCGTCAGTCAAAACTCATAGAGGTATTATATCATAATATATTTTGAAATAGCAAATGTCATTTCTCCTTCACAGGGCATAACATTTTTTTTCAGTCAATTCATCAAACAGGTAGGGGGCACAAGTTCAGGTACCTGGGATGTTGCATGATCAATGTCCTGAACCGTTATGGGATGGTCCGAGATCACAAAATCTCCGGAGGGAAATCTAGCAAGAGGCTTCCTTCCCAAATCCATGACTACTTCAATCAATTGATGTAGCTCAGGGTGCTCACTGACCCTTCGCCGCATTTCATCCGGCAACAGCGCCAATAGACGGTCCAAATCAACATCGAAGTCATCATCATCAGAAGAGAAAACCGATATATTCGTAGCCAGTAAACGTCTTGAGAACCCAGAAACGTTTAGAGGCAGAACTTGAGGCAAAGAAGTGAAATGTATGCATCGATTGTGAAAGTAGAAAGCTTTGGGTGTGAGCTTCGGGAACAGAGTTGGTGGTGAGATTAAGGAAGGTAGGCGATGAAGTAACGGTAACCCAAGCATCCGTTTTGGCGGGAAGAGTGACTTGCTTCTGTAAATTGAAGGAAAATGTTTTCTTTCCCAGTGAGACGAATCGAAGCAAATGCTGAAGCGAACGGAATTGAAATCAGAGAATTTCTGGACTATCTTATTTGCGTGTTCTAGGGTCCAATAATTTCCATCTAGCCTTCGTATATCCCTCGATTCTCATTTGTGGCATCATCTTTCAACTTCTCACTTTGTCAACAAGTTTTCAAGCCACCTCCAAGAACATATGATTGAAAATGAGATTGAATGCAGATCAGTTTTTGAACCATAAATAGAGATAAGTTCAAAACTTTATAACGTGGGTAATATATATATTTATATATATAAACATTCTAAGAAATCACGTATAATTCATGAATTATAAATTATAAATACTATCACTCATATTTTATATTTCTTTTACACATAAAATTCACGCTAAGAAAGAAAAGGTGACATTGAAGAATTGAGGGAAAAAATCTAATCAAGAATTAAGAAATCTAAATACATTAAAAAACGAGAATCGAAATCATAATCAAGTTCAAGAATAGAAAGAAAAAAGAAAGGGCTTTCATAAAAAAATTACTAGCTACGTCAAGTGTTGATTATCTTAAAAAGTCGACTTCAAAAATATCAAAATCAAAAAACAAAATGTGAGAAGGTGAAAATGAATTTATGTATAGCCAATAGAATTGGGCCGTGAGACTCGAGATCTTAAATGGGCATTTGGCCCATATGAGATTAGTATAAACTATAAATCCAACTGAATCGATCCTTTAAGCCCATAAAAAGAATTGTAGATAAGTTTGATTTGTTTAATTATTTTGAAGTTTTGCACAATGTATTTTATGGCATTAATGACACTTTTTTCAATCACGTCTCTCTCTCTCTCTCTTTTGTCACTTTCAAACACGTTTCCTTTTTCTTCTGTTGTCACTTTCAAACACGTTCGTTAAGATAACAAATATCTAGATATAAACCTCCTTAATCTAACAAAAAAACAAAATGATTAAAAAAAACTCTCAATTTCTTTTCCTGGCCAAAGATTTTTCTGTCTCATTGATCATTTCACAACGTAACCTCAAGTACAAAAAAAAACAGTCGGGATGACATTTACTTAAGAGAAGATCATAGAAAACTGTTTGAAATGGTTTAAATATGTAAAAAGAAAATTGATGAAAGTAATAATGGGATGCTAAACAGATGATCTTAGTTCTGCAAAAGAGAGGTTGTTGTGGAAGATTAAGTAAAATATTAAAAAAAAACAAAGTTATTGACTATGATGTTTTAGTAATGGTTTATTCAAAAAAAATGAATGTCGATAGAACACGATAAGATAATAATATATATATATATATAACTGACTCTAGTTAATGATATAAGGTTTGCTGTTATCAAATGTATAATAAATCAAACTTGTGACTTCAAAGTCAAGATAGGACAGTGACCTTGATGAGGTGGAACCAGGGCAAAATTCTTGGACATCACGCAAAGAATGGTTAGATGTAGACACGAGAGGGAGAGATATATGTGATTTTGCAATTGGACAAAAAATATCACATGTTTTCAAACATCAAAGTGTGAATAGAATATTACTTTGTTCCCCCAATTTTGTGGGGGGAAGGGAACTTGAAAAAAGTAATTTTGAATATCTGACCAAATTACAAAGTTCCAACGACATTTTCAGCTAACAAAGCTGGCTTCAAATAAATATGGAAATATTGTCCTCCTATCATTTTCACGTTTTAATGGTAACCACTAAACACTTGTTCAGCAACCACATTTCTCGTGTCTATATTTGGAATCCTCTTTACATATGGATGCCTATCACCCAATCAAATAGTCATATGTATATATATATAGTTTGGACCTATCTTAGTTGTGAAATGAATATATAATCCGTCCTCACCCTAAGAGTCAATTGAGAGGTTGCATTTTGTCCTAAATATAGATAATAGCATACTCTAGTTTATCTCATATATTTATCATTTTGGAAAAATCCCTGAAAACAACTCTAAAAATTATAAATTTAGAGAAATGTCAGGATCCAAATTAGAATTTTGAAACTTAAAGCTAAATGACCAAAATGTCTCTTGTTTTATTGAAAAAAAAAAACTCATCCATATTTGATATGATGTTCAAAGCCAAATAACTTACAAACTAGTATATAATCTAATGTTACAGGGGGTTATATATTTTAGGAAGATCATGTTATGTTTATTATAATTAATTAATTTTAGGGACTAAAATTAAAATGAAAGTAAACTATAAAGAATAAATATTATATTAATCCAATTGGTAAAAGCTGGTTAAAATAATTTCCTTTATTTCAGGATTACTTTTTTCACTCAACCATATTTAACAATATAACCCAGAAAATGACACAAACTTGAACAATTTGGATTTTGTATGCCCTTAAGTTTACATGTAAACGAGTAATCACCATTATGTGACCCAAGAAAAAAAAAGTTACATTATATATAGGACAATTATCCAAATAATATTGAATCAAAATGGGACCCCATTTGATTCACAATCTTCCACAGTTCACACGTCAAGCTGATTTTTTTTTTTTTTTTTTGCCCTAATAACCACACACTCTATTTCATGGTGGTCATCTCAAGTCTCAACCATCGGGAACGGTTTCCTTCAATTTCAGACACAACAAACCGAAATTAAAGTTGAAATCGACACTTCTAGAAAACATTGATACACCTAGATTTTTTCTTATGCACCCACATGTTTACTTTATATTATTAAATTTTAGGGTAAGGTAACATACATCATGTACACTGATATTATTTCTTAATTATATTCAATACTATAATTTTATTTATAGTACATCAAACACCCTAATATTATTTTTTTAGTATAACCAGCAACTTAAACCATAAATAAGATCAGGTAATTGATGTAACTAAAAAATAATATCAAAAGATCATTGATGTATCAGAAAAATAATATCAGTGTGTTGGATATTACTTTACCCTAAATTTTATTAGGTTAGAGTTTTTATTAATTTATATATATAACTAGCTAGGCATCTTCAATTTCATCGATCCATCATCTTTTTTTCTGGTCAACCCCCGTAATAGTTAAACTTAGAATGCAATTATATTTGGAGAAAGGTGGAAACTCGTGGACAAAGAGATATTTGCCTTTGTATGCTCCATCAACATCATGTGTTTACAAGTGGATGATATTATATTGTTTGGCAAGTATAAAAGCTGACGGGGAGAATTTTGGAATCGAAGACTTAATGAGTCTGTTTAATTTGTTTAAGTTTAAGAGAGAGAGAAATAATTTTGGTAATTAAGTTAAACATGAAACAATTACTATCGCTTGTTAAAGCTTACTTTGGTAAAGATAAGAACTTTGTTAAAAAGCTAATCTAAGTAGCTTATCAAAACAAGGTGACAACATATTTTTTAAACTAATCTAAGTTAGTATGATCGTTTCATATTTAGCTTATCAAATCTTTTTTTTTTTTGGAGTAGCATCAACTAGATCAAAATCTGTTTTTAACATATATAAACAAGCAGGCTATTGTTTTAATATTATTCCTATAGAAGTGAAGTTGTACAATATTTATAATATATTCGTATGTCTGAATAATATTGAATAATTTCAATATCAATTTTAAATATTTCATTCAAAGAACTAATTAACAAAATCATACATATCTAAAAAAGCAATTAAATAATTTTTTGTCATGTGTCAAAATTTTGAGGTAGCTTTTCTCAAATACCCCCTCTTAAAGAAAGATAATATAAAAAAATAGTCTGATTTATTATTTTATAATAAAAAATTGTGTAATAAATAGGGATAGTGGGAAAAAATACTAATTAATAAGGCAGATAAAAAGAGATAATTAAGATCCTATAAATAGGACACAAACAAACTTGTCAATTAACTCATGCATCTAAAATTGGAGAGTTTTTGTTTTTTGGTTTGCGACTAATTGAATTTCATAATGAATATAAAAATCTTATGAATGGATAATTTAGAAGTATTTTGTGAGTTTTAAAGTCTATAAGGAAAAGTAAAAGAAGAACAAAAAGAGTGGATGTGGTTGTTGGATTTTGATACCTAGTTATCGTCTTGGATCAGGAGCTGGCAGGGAGTGTGAAGAAGAAAGGACGAAATGCACAGAATTACCTTTGGCTTTGCATGCTCCGCTCTTTCACAGTTTCACTTTCTTCATCAATTCTGCTTCCTTTAATTAAAGCTGCTCTCTCTTACTGACACCCACATTAAGTGCCACAGAGAGAGAGAGCGCGCTCTTTCAATTTGATCTTCAAGCATACCTACCTTGTATTCCTTTCATGAATTGGGTTGGCAATGTGATTCATTCATGCTCAACTTATTAACTGTGTGTTTTGATTTGGCGTTCTGACTTTTCGTTTATAATTTACTATATATAAGCATATAAGAGAAGTTCTGTCTGGATTTTTATAAATGTGTTTATTAAACGTAAATCCAAACAAACACTAAAATATACACACCGTTTGATCATTTAAATGTAAGACTGATCACCTAATGTAAACTTAACTTCATTCTGTTTTTGTTTTTATAGTGTTCATAAATGTATCAAAAGTGAATATATGATTGAGGGATTCGACCATTTATTTTTACGATTCTTTAATGGAAAGAAATTTAAAAAAAAAAAAACAGAATTCATAATCCTATCTCTTGCTTAGGATCGATCCCTTGGATCCTTGAACACCAAGGCAGAATTAAGTTTCTTTTAGGCCAAACATTGAAGCCAAGATATTTCAACAACTAAATTCTAAATAACACCAAAGTAAGGCGGAAAATAGATTCTAATTAAGGTGGCTAATTATGTTTAGTAACTCTTATGAACCTAAAAAAATATTTTCTCTGGTCCTAATAATTATCGAGCCCTACTCAATTTCTTACGTTGTTGGCGTTCTTTTAATCCTTGATAACACTTACTTCATTGAATGACAAAATTAATAAAAAGTCGCATATTTTTTTAGAGGTTTAAGAATATCAACTACATTTTCTTAAGAACCGTGAAATTAGTTAACTTTATCCTGTAATTAGCATTGAGAGAGAGAGAGAGTAATCAATTGTATTCATGTTCTTAGAGTCCCTTGTTTAGAACGCAATTCAGGGTTTCTTCTAAGAAAAATGACTTTCTTGTATAGTTTTGATACACTCATCAAAATCCCCTTTCCCATAGAAAAACCATTTTACAAGTAGCTACACTTTTTAAAAAAAAAAATTATTTGGTATTTGTGTGACTTTTCTCTCTTAATTAAATTTTTAACCAATACTAAAAAAAAGATTTTTAATTGTAGTTAAAAGTGATATTTTACGACGATTTTAGGAGTAGCGTGAATTCTATCACTATTATAAATATATCTTTTAACTGCAGTTTTGTAACCGCTGTGAAAGGTATTTTCTTTCCACGGCGATTCTGGCTAAAACTGTCATGTAAAGTTAGAATTTTTTTTTATCTTTCCTCAATCTATACCCACCATCAACCTCCTCAGTCATATTCATCAGAAGTATCAAACCAGATTTGGAGAGAAGAAGTCAAAGATCTGGTGAAGAAACTGATGACCTAGAAACTTCTTCCATTAAAGCTCTTCGAGCTCCTTTCAATAAGATTCATATGTCACGATCCACTATTAGTCATCACGGTTAGCCTCACTAAAAGTATTAGACCAGATCTAGAGAAGAAATTCTAGATCTGGCAAAAAAGTTGAAGATCTAGAAAGATGGCGAATAGAAAATAAAACTTATAAATCTTTAATATAAGGATGATAGCTTATATATATATGATGAATTACAATTTATAAATAACAAAAAATTAAAAGAATAAGAAAAAAGAGCAAATGATGAAATTAAACGATAATTTACGGCTTTCATGATAGAGGACGATGATGGAGACGACAGGTATCGACGGAGATAGGCATTGAAAATATGACGAAAATGCTGAAAAATGGCTTTCGTGCAAGTCTATCATGAAGGGGTAGAGAAATAAGATCTCAAATGGCTATGAAAAAATGAAAGTAAAATTGTAATCAGGTCAGTTATTTATTTTTTTTGAAAAATTTTATTAAACGTCTACTCTGATCACTTTTAACGAAAATAATATATATCACTGCCCAATTAAAGAAAGAAGGAGGAAGAAAAGGGATAAGGAACAGAGAGAGAGAGAGAGAAGTAAGTGAAGGGAAAGAGGAAGGTGAATTGGGTGATATGAGAGGAAGAAAGAGAGATAGTGAAGTGAGTGAAGGTAAATAGGAGGGTGGCATGGATGACATGAAGTGGGAGAAAGAGAGAGAGTGAAGTGATTTGAGAGGGAGAGGGAGATAGAGTGACGTGAGGGAGATAAAAGAGGAAGGTGGGTGACTTGAGAGGGAGAAAGTTAGAGAGAGAGTGTGAAGTCAATGATGAGGTAGTGAGATAGATGAGAAAGAGATACTGAATTTCAACTTCTAACGTCTGTTTTTAAAAAATTATTATTAATTTTTTTTTATTTTTACTACTTTTATTTTTTAAAATACTTTTGACTGTAGTTTTGTATAGAATCGCTATTAAAAGTATATTTTACGGTAGTTTTGATAAAAAATGTCGTAAAATATATTTTAAAATATAACTTATTTACAAAAATATTTTTATTTTTTTTCTACAGTAATTTTGTTATAACCGTCGTAAAGTAGTGCAGTGATAATTATTTTTTTAATAATAAACTTTGCTCTATTAACTCCTTATAAGGGCTAATGGCGCTAACAGAATAAGATTACAGAGGATAATAATATTAATAGAATAAAATTAAATAATTTAATTAAAAGAAAAAAATATATAAATACTAAATTAAAAATTGAAGGAAGGGTAGCTACCTTGTAACATGGTTTTCTCTCACACATATATAGTAGTAGAGAGATGGAGTCAGAAGGCAGAAATATTGGTGAGAGAATATAATGAATGTTCTGCCCCAAAACAAATATCAAACATTCAAACTCATAGTGATCCCCAAACACAAATATATGTATCATGATTAGTTGAATTTATATATATTATGAACTACTGTCGTTTTTGGCTTTTAAAACGATCATGGTTCATGACTAATGAAGAAATATAATAATCATATTAATTATAGACGACGATCGTTTTTTGAAACGATCATGAGAAAGTGATAGAATCCCCTGCAGGCAGGTCCACTACTTCCTCATACTGCTGATCCCTTCTCATTTATTCAAACAGCAACTTGCTCTCTCTACGCACAGCTCATTTCTTCATGAAATTTAATAATTTCAGAATTAGGGTTTCCACAGGAATGCACGGATCTTCTGTTCACAAAATTTATTCAACACGAAGGAAATTTCAATGTCAGTCTCAGTGTCAGAGATGTATGAGCTGGCGGCATGCATGAACACAGTAATTACACTGTGGTTAATGAACTAATCTCCTTTAATTAATAAGCCACGTCTAATCTCGTGGTTAATTACTTTTCTCAGTGCATGCAAAATGTACGTAATAATTTAAAATAGGACATGTTAATTAATATATTAGTCAAGAAGGCGTTACATATATAGTCATATACTAGTAGTACATGTGAATAATTAATAAACAAAATTAAACAAAAAGGATCAGTAATAAGTGCACAAAGGACAGGAAGCAATATATAATAATAATGACTCAAAAAGATGGTAATTAATTGATGCCTTATACAGCGCATGCAAAGGCCCTACTTTCATTAAATTAGTTGCTGTTTCAGATTTTTCATTATTTCTATGGCCCTCTCACTGTGAATCTTAGGTTTCACCCACACGCACACACATTGCATCTGTCATGAGTCTTATATTAGCATGTGACCTAACAAAACGGTTTTTATAAAGCCTTCTCAAGCTCTAACATATAGCTTTTGGACTAAAAATTTATGCTCATTGCAATGGTGTTTTTACTGAGAGTCCAACAAAGAGTTCTCTCGGGTAGAAGAACAATTGAAATACTGCAAAGTGCAGCTGTCAGGACATCGACTCTCTCGGGTGTATTGTCATAAGTCCCACATTGAGAGGATATTATTGCTGAAAGAGCCATATATAACGCCTTAAGCTTTCCGACTCTAATAGTTAACTTTTAGAATATGATTTTTTTAAAGACTTATACTCGTTACCGTATCCTTTAATTTTTAGCTGTCTTCTATGTTCTGTGTAAGTTCCTTTTCTTCCTTGACAAAATTCATAGGGAGCTTTCAAACTAATTAAGACTAACTGTTAAAATTATAAATGCTTAACGACCTTACTTGAACAGGATCTGTTGTAACTTCTGTTCGCTTGAGTTTCAAGAATTATAAATGCCTAACTTGTATATATATAGTTGCCACGTGCAAGTGGGTCTAGATACACACATTCAAATTTATACCAAAATTTTCAAGCTAATAATGATAAGTTTGGAGAGAGAGAGAAAACCTACTCAATTACACACAATTGCAAAGGGAAAGGGACTCTCAACCATGCATTTTTTTTCTTAGTTTTAGATACGTGTCGTATTTTTTCTCTCCAAAATTTTAGTTAAAATTAATTTGAGACAACAAATATATAAAAATTATAATTTTTTTAAAAATACCCTTATTTATGGAAGAGATATTGTATGAATAAAAGAGGGAAAGTTAACCTATAGAAAAAGGGGGTTACTTGACAATTTACCTTGATAATAAATATAAATATGAGTAATTAGGTAGGGGCAAAATAGGAAATTAGCAAAACAATGGGAGACAAGTGTCTCTTATAAATATAACTTTAATTTTACGACTTTTTATATATTAATGAGACTAAAGAGAACTAATTAAGGCTAATTAAAGGATAGTTTCAAAAGCACCATTTATCGCAAGATAGTTCGGCAATCTACTCTAATAAGTTTATGGGGGCCACTTTCTAAAGATTAACACAAGTTTATATGCTTAATTATTAATTTTATTCATTCATCTAGCAAGCATGATACAGTGAATAATGGATTTTTTTTCATATTATCAACTGTTATCCGATATTTTTTTTAGATCTTATTATTATATTATTAAGTATTTGAATAATCGATTAATTCAGTTATAGTGTTTATGACTGGCCCACCTAATATAAGTATCTTTTCTGAGATCTGAACTTAAAACTGGGAGAGATCTAGCAGGGGGATAACAAACTTATTTTTTATATTATATGAAAGACTTACAGGGAAATTATATTTCATGAGCAGGACGTTTATATATATACATTAACAGAAAGTTGAGTGTGTCAAATCATTTTCAAAGCTCTCACTTAGTCTATTTGAATTATTTCAATGTGTGATGTTTTTTTATCATTCGTCTTGAACGGACAAAATATTTGACCAGTGAAAAAGTGAGAAGATTTCTCAGACGTCGTAGAAGTCCACATAAAAAATATTTATTTTTATTAATTAAATAATTATTAATTGATTAGCAGAGAATAAAGATGAAATTCCAACTGTACACACACCAATGATTTCTGGTGGACCTTGTTCTCACATGGCCTCTAAACTTAGGGCAACTTTGAGGACCCATCTCCATGTCCCACTTAAATCAAGTATGTCCCACACCCAGCTAGCATCTCATGAGCATTACATAAAAACAAGAAAATATGTTATTTGATAAATTATAAAAGAGAAAATGATAAAAATTCATCCATTGGTAAGAATAATTTGATATATTTTTTATACACAAAAAATATCAATATTTTGAATAATTTATATATATAGAGTATCAATATTCGAACTTAAATTCTTCGGAGATTTTTCATTGAGTTTTCATTATATAATACTAAATATTCCATCCCTATGTTAATCATCATTTAAATCAATTTTGTGTTTCCTAAACATAGAAATATATTTCAATGGTTATATATAAATTATGAATATGTGCATAAGTGTGTTTAAATTGTATAAAGTAAAAAAGATTTATGAGTATGCTTCTATTCATATAAATATATTCTGCTTAGTATTAGTTGGCTATTGAGTCAACTTAATTATGGTAGAATATTTTTAGGGAAAATTGGGATTAAGGACTTGATGGCAAAAATATTTGACAAAAAAGGTACTTAAAAACGTGGAAGAAAATGTGAAAAATACAGAAGCTAGCTAAAATACAGAACATGAAAGATAAAATGCAGATTTTTAACCATGAAAGCTAATAAAACCCTAAATAAATCTTAAATATAAAAACATGTAAATTTCAACAACAAAAAATAAAATTATACTATGTATTCTATCTCACTGGTAAATAAAAAAAATCAATTTGAAGGAAATAAATACACAAGAAGTAATTTTCCTTTTCTGAAATGAGATGGGGTTGTTTATTTGAGATATTTAGATTCATGTGAAGTGTGTCAGTGGGTGAATGGTGATAAGAAAATGATAGACGGGCTGGGGAATTAATGGAGAGGTAGACAACACACCCAACGCTCTCCCCCTCTCTCTCACCCTCTCTCTGTTCCCCCCCTCCCCCCCTCCCTCCCTCCCCCTCCCTCTCCCTCTCCCACCCTCCCTCCCTCCCTCCCGATCTCTCTCTCCCCCCACTCCCTCTCTATTCTTATTATATAGTATTTTTTAAAAAAATAGTTAAAAATATTAAAATTATCTTAAAGTTTAAATAATTTTTAACATTACCTTTGTTAACTACACTAAACCCTATCATCATATTAATTTTTACTCTTTCATACTATCCTTATTAAATAGGGTCATGAATAGAAAAAATAATTAATGCTCTTTAAAATTAAGCAAGTATGTTATAAAAATGACTAATAATACTTATTAGTTAATACCGAATAATAAAGACTCGAGGTAGTATATCCCTTTTTATATATTTTTTCTATAACTAACTAATTTTGTTAGATTCGAGTATTTTCGAGTTAAATTGAGAATAACTCTCGTAAAAATATTTTTTATATTTATATAGTTTTAAACTCGAAATCCTATGTTTAAATGACAGACAAAGCTTATTCCATTTAGGCAAGTTGATTTTTCATTGTTATATATATATATATTGTAGCTATAAATATTTTTGCAAAATGGGACATATGACCCACTTGTGAGAGGCCTCTCTACACACCTTTATGTCTAAACTAATACACACACAGATATATATATATATATATAGGCTTCTTTCTATAGGGACCCTTTTGATCTGTTTTTGCCCTAGACTACAAAGAAATAGAGACAACACAACTTTATGGGTAATTAATAATTCAACCCATCTTCTTTGGCACTGGGCATGTTTTTGGCCAAGCGAGATATTGAAGACTTGAATAGAATATATCTACTTAACTATTTCACGCAAAATGGTTAAATTAAAGGACCACAGTAAGAGTTTTCATTTCAAAAAATTATTATTTTTATTTAAAAATTTGGACTTTTGAAAATATATATAAATCTCATTGCAGCGACTGACGATATGCACATACAAAATCAATTTTTAACTTTTCTTTTTCAATTCTCCGAATATATATTTATCAAAATAATTAATTTTGCCGACCGTTCTTGTGTAATGAGTTGCACAACAAAACAAAAGTATATAAAGTTGGTACAATTATTGTAGGCAACTTTATCCTATGGTTCTATAATCTGCCAACGGGAAATTTCATTTTAGTTTGAAATCATGTTGGAATAATATCTCTTGACGAATATATGCAAGAAAATGAAACGTAGCTTTCATATTGAATAACTTTCTAGGTTTTTTTTTTACATAGCCATTTAATATTTGCTAATATTAGTTAATTCTTATTCAATTATGGTAAATATAAAAGTATATGTTGTCCTTTAATTTTACGTGATATTTTATTTTGGCCATTTAACTTTATAAAACATTTTTCTATTTTTTTAATCTTTACATTGTTAATTTTATTAATAAAAAACTTTAAATTTTAAGTTTTGATAAAACATTCTCAAAGCTTACATATAGGTTTAATTTTTTAAAATAATGTGCTAGGATTATATAGCTGAGAGAATATACTTTACAAAAATTAAGGACTAAATTAAAACTTTGTTTAAAGTTAGAGAATAAAAATGCATTATAAAATTCTAAATGGCTGTATATCTATTTACTTGATTTTTCCTTAAAATAAGTGCTGGATATTCCTTTCACTTCTAATTCATTGAGGTGAGGCTTTTAATTATCATAAGAAAAAACAATTTATTTTATTTATTGACAAATATAAATACTATGGCAAGGCCAAGTGAATAAAAAAATAATAAGTAAAGAAAAATATATAAAATTTAACCCCACCAATCTATTCAAAACCCTTGTAAGGACTTATCAGAGTACTGCTTGACGATTTTATGATCAATTCCAATTAGATTTTACTCCAATGGTAGAAGTCGATCAAGCGAGTAAGAAAAAGATCAACTTTTATTGTTCTTGACCAGAAGGGTAATTACTTATGAAAGTACAATTAAGGACAATAATTAATTAGTATTATTTATTCTCATTTCAGGAATATTTTTTCGTACATTTGTTTGAGGAACAAGAATATTCTAGAAAATTAGCCGCACTGATAATGAACTAACGTAATATACACTAATCATATCCCAAATTAATACTTTCATATTTCAAATCCAAACAAAATGAAAAACAAGTTTAGTGGATGATGGCTATATATTGACATATAGTAACAATATTAATCAATGTGTTGTTGTGAATGCCAATTATTTAATTATAATAAAAAATTGTCATTCAAGCTAGTAATTGTAATAAATCAATGAAAACATTCAAATAAGCATTACAATAAAAAAAAATCGTGGCAGTTTATTTATATGCTTTATGCAGAGGAAAAAAAATTAATAAAAGTGTTCTTTCCCTCTTATAAATATAGACAATAAGATTTCAAAATAAATATTATTTTTATCAACAAAAAATTTAAATAAGTTAAATCATGGCAATTCCCTAAAATTAGAGCAGGCCTTAAAGCTAAAAAATATATATAAATACTTACAGTTTACTTACTAACTAAATTCTCCTATTATCAACAAAATTCAAACTCACCTTATTGTAGGATATGAATCGTATTCTTATATTTTTATTAGCAAGAGAAATATAAGGGGGGAAACTTAAAATGTGTAATCCTTAAATTAATTATAGGAAAACTTACATTAAACAAAAGGTTAAAATTACATAGAAAAGAATAATTCACACAATTGTTTAATACTTAACTTTAAGAGGCTATAAGCATGAATTACTCATCAGAAAAAGTCTTGGGAAATCATCCAATTATACTATATCTAATCATAATTATAAGAGATAGTTAATTTTTTTAGATAAATTAAACAAATCATAAATAAGTTAACTTTAACTAATATAAAAGTTCATTAATTAATTTAGATAGATTGAGGAGTATATAATATGAATTCATTTTGAGTAGTTAAATTTAGTTATAAATTAATTTAATTTACTTAGAAAGTTAACTTGTTCTTATAATTATTAGCAGAGAAGTATATTTTATCAAACCAATTTAGCCTACCGTTCTGAATGTAAATGATCTGCACGAGGAAATAAACTACTATAAAAAGGAATTATCATATATAATTTCTTATTAGTTACTGTGCTCTCTTTTTTTATTTATAAAATACTAATTACTGTGTTTAAGGCAAGCCTCAAACGATCTGACATTATTCAGAGGTCTAAGATTTAGTCTCTTGACTTAAATCAAACCGAATCCGAATTAATTACATAACGACCAATCAAATTTAAAATTTATGCTGATTATAGACAACATAAAAGACATGCCTCTGAAGGAGGACCCCAACAAAAATCCCAACATGTACATTAAGTAATAATTGTCACACAAAGATATATAGTTTAAAATATCAACATTTGTTTAATACTATATCTAGGATTTGGATTCCCTACGACGGCAGGTTATGATAGTATTAATTAGATGTATTTATACGACAATATTTTAAACAAAAACAAACACACGCACAATATCCCACTAAAGTACAAAGAAACACAAAATCCTGTGAAGGAAATATTTTGCGCTTTTGGGGCGATTCGTCTTTAATTACTCGTAAAGAATAGCTGTCAAAAATTCCTCGTCTGAAGCTAATTAACTAATTATTAAATATAATTATTGCAAAGGATAATATATATACATATATATATATATATATATATATATATTGTAGAGTATGAAATTGAGATGCGTTTCAAGGAAAAAAATACAAAACTTATCAACATTCAATACATTAACCCCTTTTAAAAATTCAACACATAATACTCCACCGTCTCAAATATAAAGCATCAATAAATATATCATATAGCCCATTAAAATTAGTTGAGCTAATTAAATTTATAGCAAAACATTGTTTTTTTTATATTTTCTCTTAAATTAAAAGTTGACATTTTTCCTTGCAATCCCAAATTTCTTTATTTTGCTTTTTTATTTTTTTTTACTTGAACCGAATTTCTCTCTACTACTTTATTTAATGAGAAATATTTAAGGAAAAAAACATTATTCAATAACCTAAAGATTAACTCATGTTTATTTGGATAACCAAAATACTCCAACAATAAAACCTTATATTCAGACCAGAGGGATCAGGTATAAAAATTATAGAAAACTCACACCATTTATAATTTATAAATAACCCATGACTAATAATGCATCACAAAGTTTATGCAATGCATGAAAAATCATGTTTAGTGAAACATAGATTTTTGAAAACATCAAACTTAATAAGTAGAGAAAGAAATTAATATAATATATTTGGTCATAAACATAAGAGTTAGCTAGCTAAGCAGTTTATTTTAATCTTAAATATAATATATTAATTTATTTTATCTCTCAAATTTATAATTATACATAATTTTTATTAAGGGATAGTTTCAAGACAAATGATTATAAAAAAGGTATTGTATGAAACTAATATACATTTTTTACAAATAATAACTAACTTAATTGATAATTTATTTAATTTTTATAAATTAATTATCTAGTTACTAGATGAAGGATATTAGGAGTAAATAAGAAATTAAACTATTTATAAATTATATTATAAACGAACAGAACTGAATTCAAACTCAGTACATATAGAGCATGAGAAAAGTGTCTATAGTTACATACATTTCTAGTAACACCAATCTTAATAAAAAGGGGAGATTTTGAAAAATGAAACCTCGTATGGTTGGTTGCTCGTTTAAGAAAAGAGAACATGGTTTCGTGTTCCCCCTACCTTCATTCCTCCTAAAAGGCTGAGCCTTCTCTGCCTTGAGCACCAAAATTCTTCTGTACCCCCACAAATTAATTCAACTTAAACACATTGCTAATTTCCTAGCTAATTGCTTTCAACACTCCAGTAAAAGATCTCTGTGAGTTTATTTAAGATCAAAAGTCGTGGATTGTGATCACCAACCTTACCACCATTTTGCTCTCGATATAATCAAACTCCTATTTGATTAACCTTAAACACCGACTTATATCAGTTTTCACCTGATTATCCATATATCAATAGCTAAAATAGCTAGCTAGTGGACTTTCAGGTTAATATATATATAACAAGCTATTAATATATAATATATAATATAATTAAATAAAAATTAGAAAATCTTAAATAGAATTCCATTTTTAAATAATAATATTATTACAGGGATATTTTTATTCTTTCCCACTATACTAATTAAAGTTGCGTAGGATTAGTTTAATTTGATTAAACTTTTCAAAGGTGGGGTGTTTTTTTTTATATATTTAAAGTGACGTAGGATCTGTGATTTGTTTTTTACTGTTTTGCATTCAGAACTCGAACGGAAAGAATTAACCTTAACAGTACCACAATAGTTCCCAACAGTACCAAACGTAGGAGACAACGACCTATGATCATCCATCACCATTTATATCTTAATTATCAAATGATATATATATATATATATTATGGTTCTAATGAAAGTTACATCGAGCTTACCAACTTCCTTTTTACCTTAAAATTCACTTTCTTATGTTCAACCTCGTGTTGGCTTAATTGACTGGCCTGCAAAGTAGATCCGGGAATCCATATAGCTTTGTTTACTTTAATTATACAGTAAGTTATTTGATATATTTAATTATTTGATAGCCCTCATAGACAAAAAGTTTAAATATTAAAACTAAAACAAGAAAATCCATGAACTTCCTGTTTGGGAATATACCAACAGCCTATCAAAATAAATCGGTTATGAGTACAAGTTTAAAAAGAGAATATATGATAGAAATATAGTTAGAGAAAAATTTACCAAAAGTTCCCTTTATTATTTTAAACAAATCGAAGAGCTATCATCAATGGGGATGCATAATATGTTTGTACTTAGAACGAAGAAAATTAATTAAATTAACTCCCTTGTACCAAATTCTTATTTCAGCTCAATCATCTGAAAGAAAAAGAGAAACATGCCATTTAACGCATTCCATATACTTGTATTCATAATAATAATAATATATAACTTAGAAATTTTTGTGTGTATATTACAACTAATTAAGAGATAAAAAAGCAGACTCGACATGCTTCAAAAACTTAAAATTTCCTCTTTATACATAAACCATTAATTATAATCTTTTAAACAATTAGAAGAGATATATTTTGAAGTTTGTGACTGACACGGCTATATATATATATATATATAATGCTTATATATAAAGCTTCTCAAAGAAGTGAAACAAATTACATATCTATCTACCTCAAGGAAGGTTAAAAGAACTTACTTGACCTCTCTGAGCTTTTCAACCTTATAACTTACTGACAGATTCCATACGAAGTAAAGCCCTGAAAGCTGCCTCTTCACAGAAAGATCATCAAGAGACACAAAAGCTCACAAGTTGCATTCTTCTTCATCTTCTTCTTCGTTGGCGGAATATTATCTCTCTACTCAGAAACCCTAGCTCTTCACAAGTTTCTCTCTTTCATCAGCCACGCCAGGTTTGCTTTTTGCCTTCTTTTATATATATATATATATATATATATATATATACTGCTCCTTTTGTTTCTTTTTTCTTATTATTTGTGATTATATATATACACACAAGCATTAATTTGTGCATTATTTCATACCAAATAAACAAGCTAGTGGTCCTTTTCCTATAGGTAAAAAAACATCATTTGTGTGTGCAAACAAATATCTCTCACACACAAATCAGAACAGTTCTAAAGTTGTAGGGTATGCTACTACTGAGACGATTCAATCTCTCAAAGTGTGTGTGTGTGTGTATGTATATATATATTTATGTTTCTGTTTCTGAAATAGATGTTCCACAATTAATTAGTTTATTATATATATATATATAGTGGTCCATATATGTGGATGAAGAAAAAAGCTAGAAAAAGTGAAAATTGATTCTCAAGTTTTCTCAAGTCGCCACCACCAAAATGGTGATGTAGAAATGAAGAGCCAAAGATAGATGGTCCTCACACTCTCTTATTGAATACAGCATATCTCTAAGTCACTTGACCAATTATTCTATATTATATTACTCCTTTAGTCCTTACTATAGGATCTAATTGAGAAATTAATTTTAGTACTAAATATAAGATATATTTGCTATATTTATTAATTTTTTTTTAAATTAGCTCTATTCGTACTCTCTCAACAATAACCAAGCAAATGAGAGAGGGAGGGAGTTAAGGAAGATGATTGAGGTATTTTAGTAAAAAATATAACATTATAACTAACTTGACTAACTTTCTTAATTTAATTAAATTAATTAAATATGTCATATATTAAGGACCGAAAGTGTAACGTTACTTAGCTTATATGTAAGTTCCCTCTAAAAGAAACATATATATATATATATATATATATATGAGAAAGCATCATCCATTATATATTCCTTTTTGTAATATACTCATCCGATCCTTATTATAAGACATATTTAATTAATTTGATTAGGTTAAAAAAATTAGTTAATATAAGATATTTTTTCTAAAATACTATAATCATTTTTCTTAACTCCCTCCCTCCCTTTTGTTTACTTGATTATGATTGGGAGAATATCAGTAGGAATAATTTAGAAAAAAAATTAATAAATATAAGAAATAAATCTTATATTTAAAACTAAAACTCTCTAATTAAGTCTCATATTAAGAGCGTGATGAGTATTATTTAATTTTAGCATGATATTTTACGTATATATATCACTATCATTCATTTGGGAGAAATGCTGTTCCTCGATCGAGTGTTCATAATCATGAATATAATGCAATTTTTTTATTGGCTCGAAACTGAAATGTGTGCATTCATTGAAGTCTATCTCAAATGACCATCCTAAGTTTTATAATAATATATATACTTATACGAAGTTGCTTTAAGTAAACATATTAGGAGAATTCAATACACACACACACACAACTAAAAAGATGTCTTTTTAAAAAAGGAAGTAGAAGGAATTAAATATATATATATATATATATATATATATATGCACACGCACATACTATCATTACCATCAAAACTAGAACCTTGCTTTAGAATGTCTTGTTAAAAGATTTTTTTCTTCTTCATAATATGAAAGTTCAATCCTAACGATTTTAATTATCTTCAATATATCAATATATAAATATATAAAATTTATTACAAGTTACAATATAACTCATAAAATTTCATTCAAAGATAAAAAGGTGTGTAGTCAATTTCAAAATATTTTCCTAATGATATTAGAATATAATGGGCATGTGGGTGAAGGTTTTTGCATGTTCTTTATATAAATATTCGGTATTTGTGTTGAAGTATAAGTCAAAACTTAATTAATAAATAAATCTTGCTTATTTTTAAAAACTACAATTATTTTGAAAATTACACTTTCTTAAAATTCAAACCTTAAACAATAATGAGAGAGGGGGCAAAAGGGTAAAAAGAGGAGAATGATAAAAGGGGAGAAAAGGGCAACAATGTTGTTGCAAAAGAGGAAAGGAAAAGATGACGGCATCTACAGTAATATCAAGAACCTCAGAAAGTAATCTTCTTCTTGTTCCTTTTCCCTCAATCAACCTAACCTATTAGAACTTAAAAAAGCAATAAAACATTTTTTCATTTTATCAATATTTATTTACTTACAACACAGCACGTGTTAGAAATATAATTTCAGAAACTCATTTTTTTTAATTTTAATTTTAAATATAAAATATCAATCTATTTTATTTTTTATATTTAATTTAACTTACCTAAAAAATTTATATATAATTTAATATAACATAAAATTTTTTAAAAATATTAAATTATATTTATTATAATTAATTAATTTATTTAATTTTATTAATATATCTAAATTAATTAAATAGTAAACAATACTATATTTATTTAACATAAAATTATCTTTAAGGAAAATCATTTTTAAGATATACGTAATTTCTTTCAAATTTTAATTTAATACCTATATTTTAATAAAAAAAATTGAAACCGGTGTATCTTTCTTTTATTATTAAATTTTTTAATTTTATTTTATTAATACTATCAATCTATATAACTTTTATTTAAATAAAAAAGATTACATATAGTGATTAGTTTTCCTCTTTAATTATTTACGACTGAAGCTCGAGTATTCTTTAGCCGTCCATTCTGACTAAACAGTGCCACATCATCATCACCACCACCCCACCAGAATTAATTTACTGTTACATCACCCTCACCCTTTTCTTCACCGTCTGGAAATTTTTTTCGCAATTCAGAGATAGTTTCAGTGAGTTAATAATAATAACCTGTGACTATTAACCGACCCCAACTCATAACTAGAATGTTATCTTGATTTTTTTCCCGGTTGGTTGGGTGAATCATCGCAGCACATAAAGGACAAGCACAATTACCAAAAGCCATAAAGTTGTATAGATAGAAACACAGACGCAGAGAGAGAGAGAGAGAGAGAGAGAGAAGGAAGAGAGAAATGGGTTAGGGCGAAAAGAGGGCGAGAGAGAGAGAGAGGGTTTGGTTGGTTTGTTGAACGCCGGGGCGTGGCGGGGCTTGGTTTGGTTTTCTGAGTGAAGTTTTTGCTTTTTTCTTTCTTCTGTGTTTCTCGGTAATATTGAATGAATGGCAGGTACTTTTCGTTGCCTCACCACAAGAAATCTCAGGTTTCACACTCTTGACGGTTGCACGGCGCACGAGAATACCACCACACTTGCTTCTTCTTCTTCTGCAACTGTAAAAAGCAGTCACCGTCATCGTCGTCATCTTCCACAGAATAACAACTTCAAAAGCTGGAACACCAAAAGTACCACAAGGTTCTGAGTCTGGATCCTCAAAGCAACCACCGTCATCACTTTTACCACCACCTCCACCATTTCCCTCATAAAAACCCGCTTCTCAATTCCAGGAATGTAGAGCAAGAACACGACGACGACGATTCTCCGGTTTCTCCGTCTCCGAAAGACCCAGCTCTCCGTTTCCATCTTCAATATCTGCAACAAAACCACTCTTATGCAGGTTTAGACACAGAGCATAGCTCTCTTCATAATCCCAAGAAGCGGTCGTATCTCCTTCCTCCTCCGCTTTCGCCTTCTTCTTCTCCTCCTCTTGTTACTGCTACCGTCGAATATGCAACAAAGATGGGAGAGAGTGCCAATCATCAGCAGCGACCGGTAACGACGTCTTCGAGATTGGCGGCGATGAGGGGTGGAGTGGGGGAGATCGTGGAGGTTCAAGGAGGCCATATTGTTCGCTCCACCGGGCGCAAAGACCGTCATAGTAAGGTGTGTACCGCTAAAGGACCTAGAGATCGGCGAGTTCGTCTCTCCGCTCATACCGCCATTCAATTCTACGACGTCCAAGACCGCCTCGGCTACGACCGCCCCAGCAAAGCCGTCGATTGGCTCATTAAGAATGCCAAAACTGCCATAGATGAGCTTGCTAAGCTTCCGGCATGGAAACCCAATACGGTAAATCAAAATGCCCAGCAAGAGCAGGAGAGAGAGCAGAATCAGCTGGGGAACGAGAATGTAAACGAGGACGAAAGCCCGATTGGAGTTCACCGTGCGGTGGCAGCGGATGCTATGGCTTCTGGTAGCCGGGAAACAAGTACGCCGGCGGGAAGCGGCGGTCGGATTTTGGAGCAATTGGGTGAAAACCCTAACCGTGGTGGGTCGGGTTTTCTGTCGCCGACGTTGGGCATTGACATTGCTGACTCCATCAAGTCTTTCTTCCCGATTGGTGTGACGGCGGCGCAAGAGACGAATTCTTCGTCGATTCAGTTTCAGAATTACCCACCAGATTTGCTTTCGCGAACTAGTAGCGCCTGCCAGAACCAAGATCTACGGCTCTCGCTCCAGTCCTTCCAGGACCCGATTCTGCTTCACCATGCTCGAACTCAGACTCAGCACCACCATCAACATCAACAGAACGAGCAATTTTTCTCTGCAACAACCCCATTAGGGTTCGATGGGGCTTCTTTCCCAGAGGAACATGGTAGATTGCATAGAATGGTAGCTTGGAATGGTGATGCTGCTGATGCTAGTAATAGTGGCCACGGCGGAGGAGGAGGTTTTATCTTCAACTCACCGTCGCTGATGCCGACTCTGCTGCCGCCGCTGTTCGGCCAGAGCCAGTATCTTACTCAGAGGGGACCCCTTCAGTCCAGTAACAATCCTTCGATTCGTGCTTGGATAGACTCATCCACGAGCGATCACCACCACCACCAGTATCTTCCACCGACAATCCATCATCAGTCTTCCATCGCCGGCGGCATCGGATTTGACTCCAGTAGCTTCTCTGGTTTCCGCATCCCAGCACGAATCCAGGGTGAAGAGGAGCACGATGGCGTTTCTGACAAGCCATCCTCTGCTTCCTCGGATTCTCGCCATTGAACGCATCAGAATTCCGATATTCCCTCTCCGTTTAAGGTGCCAACTTCAAATTTCATTCTGGTATCTGTCTGTTTGACTCTCACATTCACAATGTAACTTTCACTCTGTTTTTCTCCTACAGAATTCATGGTCAAACTCGCAGTTTCATCAAGAACCAAGAACGAAATTTTCAGCTGCAATGGGATTCAAGAATTGAAGAAGCATCATAAAAGCTCAAGGAGTTGGACTCGGATTTCACTCACTCTGATTCAATGGCGTGTTTATGCCGTGGGAAAGAAGAAAATCTGGGGCGAATTTTCCAGGTTTCCCGATCCCCGGTTTGTTTGTGTGTTTCTTTTCCAGTTAATTTTTGTTTGGCCTATGTTTGACAAGAGACCATGATGTATGTTTCTTTTCGCCATTGTTGGATACTGTGTTACCTGCGTGCCACTTTGAAGTCACCATCTAAAATAGAGTTTTCACCATTACTGTGCACTAATTTATTGTATGTTTCAAAGTGCTGAATCTTGCTGGCTATATACTGTGTTTGATGTTGAATTTTCATTCATTTTAGATTAAAAAATGGTTTGGTTGGGGACACGTCGAGATGTTTTCGCTGCCTTGTTTGAGAATCAATACAAAGAAATGAACGCATGAGTCAATGTTCTGAGTTCTGTTCCTTTTCACTGCTTTGTAGCCTATTTTTACAATAACTGTTTCATGTTTCCATTTTGGTCTCATTTTTGACTGGGAAGTCATTGTCCATGCATGAACAGTAGAAACTATAACAGAGAAAACTATCGTCGTCAGTCTTGTAGCAGCATTCTTCATATATTATAAATGAGTATTCTTCAACTTATGAACTTATGAAGATTGCACTGCAAATCCCCAAAATTCTTCCTGGGTATATACTCCTACTTCTACTGTGTTTAATATAGAATTTAATTAGAGAATTAATTTTAGTATTAAATATAAGATATATTTTTTATATTTATCAATTTTTTTAAGATTAGCTCTATTGATATTCCCTCAATAATAATTAAATAAGAGAGAGATAGAGGAGATTAAGGAAGATGATTAGAGTATTTTATGAAAAATATATCATATTAACTAATTTAACTAACTTCTTTAATATAATTAAATTAGTTAAATAAGTCTTAATTAAGGATAGTGGGAGTATATTATTCAGAGGAAGATATGATATGCTTTTTTTCTTTGGTTACATAGGCATACAGGCACTTCCTAAGTAATGGTGTTGGAATGTTTTCATTTGCTAAGCTATTATATGAGTCGCCTTTGTAGATGGTATGGTGTACGAGGGACCAATCTCATTTGTATAACTCATACTCTTGTCCTTGATAGAAAAGTCAAATAACTAATTTAGGTGGATAAAAAAAATTAATTATGTTAGTTATTTGTAATATATGTAGTTTAATTTTTTTAAAATACTATCTTTCATTGTGACTACCCTTAAATAAAAATCATTTAATGTGTGCAATCAATTGGAGTACTTCAAAAAAATTATAATTTTAAGAGATAAAGTAGATTAATATCTTATATTTAAAATTAAGTTAAATATTCTAACTAGCTCTTGTATTAAGGATAAGAAGGAGTGTATTGTTTTGTAGAGATGTTAGATTACATAATGATGAAAATTTGAGTGATGTTGAGAATAAAGCATGGGGATTTTGATAGGATAGCAAATTACCTATATGTAAACATTATAATGTTGGGTTAGTGGGAGGGAGAGAGTGAATTTGAGTGTGTCACAAAAGTCTCACTGTGATATGTTAAGTTGGAAAATGATAAGGATGGGGGAAATAATTAGGACAGTGACTACAAAGAAAAATTCTTGGTAGGTAACACTTCTTCGTATGTGTGTATTATTGCATATATATATATAAATAATTTTCAAGGAAAAATTAGTGAGAAGTTCAAGTTAATTTTTTTTTACTAGATCTAATTATTTGATATTACTGTGTGAAAAAATGTCAAATTTTCCCACTGAGGATATTAAACATGGTGGAGATCAACATGCTTAGGTCTAAGTGAAGGAGATTTGGTTGTTTAAACATAAAATATTAAACTTTAGTATGTATAAATAAAAAAAAAACCTTCGGAGACACAAATCAAATATTGAATGAGGAGAAAGAGAATGAGGAAAATAATGAAATTGAAGAGGGTAATATTGAGGGAAAACATTGAATGAAGAGACACAAAAGACGAATGTCTTATATTTTGGTTTCAAATAATTTTTTTAATTAAATTTTATATTTAGGAGTAGGAGGAGTAATTACTAATCAATTCAATAGGGGATTTCTATCTAAGTTTTATTGGAATATGGGTTATCCTTTTGTTGACAGCGGAAATTAATCTCTACAAGCCCCTTTGTGTTTAAAAACGAACACGGAGCTCGCTTTAAAATTGTTCATTCTTATGTGGATAAAAAGAAAATTGTTCATTTGTGTGAAACCATCCAATCATAATAAGATGGACTTCCAAATGTGTGATATATGATAAGCATGCCCATATTCAAAATATTATTCAATGGCTGGCAATTTTTTGTGTTAGTTTGCTAAAACTCCCTTTTGATTTCAGAACTTTAATTGTAAAAAATAAAAAGGAAAAAGGAAAATAATACTAGGTGGATATAGTAAGTTAATTTTTTATAATATGATAAATTTAAATTTAAATTTTTATTGTAAAAAGTATTTATATTTAATATGTGATAATTATCTAAAATAAAATTAATTCTAATAAGAGAATACACGTGGATAAACCAAAAAAAACTACGCATCAAGAAGGAGAAGTTTAGCGGAGATTTTCTCGCTATGGCTACTAGTACTCATATACTAAGTATGATGAGGTTAAGTTATGGGTTTTTTTTCTCCATCATGGAATGACGCATTTAGTGAGGGGTTTGTTTTTATCTAGATACAAAATTTTAATTTATTTATTTATTTTTTAAATTTATAATCGTTTACAAACTATTTATGTTAAATGTATATATTAAAAAGGTTTTTAGCTTTTCATCAGTGAAATAATGATTAAAAAAGATATTTTAAAAAAATTAAAATATATTTATTATAAATAATTAATTTTTTAATATTTATAAATTAGTTATTTAATTTTTATATTTAGGATTGGAGGAAGTATATGGTACTTAATAATAGTGTCGATAATTAGAGATTAATCTTCTCGAGACGTAGAGATCACGAAATAGGCTTTATCTCCTAATAAATTTTTTTTTCATACATATGACAATTTAAATTTAAGATATTATTTTAAAAAAATTTAGTCATCTAATAATTGTGTAGCACTTTATTTACGAGGGGTCTTATATTTATAAAGTCATGTGTGAGTTGACTAATTAATAATTTAGCCCAGCGAGGTTATATGGGAAAAGGTTTTCTGGATAATTGGTCAGTTTGAATGGGCAGTAATTTCTCGGGTTTTTCTCCAACACATTTCATTAACTTTTGTTCTAGCCTATTTAGATAGATTTTTAAAAAACTATTTATAAAAAAAAAATTTAGACAACTTTTAAAAAATAGTTTCTTAAAAAAAATTATAGAAAAAAATAGTTATGAATAAATAAGTATTTAAATAGTTATTACCATATGAACTTTTGTTATTGATAAATATTAGTATGTGTTTAGGTAACCCCCAAACTATGGTTTAAAAAAAAAATTAGCCTAAACTATAATTTGAAAAAAGTTCAAAACAAACAGCCCCATTTGTCTAAAAAAATTTATAGATTAAACTATTATTTCAAACTATAATTTTGGATAAATTTTTAGAAATAACTTCTGGAATAGAAAAAGAGCTTGTGGGTTATCTAATGACTATTTTGTCACTATTTTTTTTACTCTCTCCCCTCTCTTCTGTCGTCGCATGTCTTCTTCGTCTGTCATCTGCTGTCCCTAGTCGTCGCTTCTGCTCTATGTCCGTCGTCCTTCGTCATTGCTTCTGTGTGGTCCTCTGTCGTCATTAAACCTCTGATCTGTCTCTCAAGCAGAAGAAGAGAGAGATCTGGGCGTTGTTTTCTCTCGTCGCTTATGTGCTTTACGTTGTTGAAGAGGTCTGGGCTCGTCTTCGTCGATTCCATCTTCTTAACCGTCATCGTCATTCAGAGAAGAAGCAGATGAGGCCAACAGTCCACATGGAATCAACGAGGAAGAAGAGAAAGAAAATGAACAATGGAAGTGATGGAGTGGTAGAGATGGGGCGTGAACTGATTAAGAACAATGATGGTTAATTATTTTTTTCTTTATCTCATATCCTTTCTAGTAATTTATTAATCACAAAAGTCATTTTAGTAATAACCATCCAAGTACTAATTTATACAGGATCATTTTTTTTTTTTATAATCTCTTCTCTAAAAACCAATCAAAATGATCCCAAAGCCCAATAGGTTTCTTTTATGATGATTTAGCCCAATAGTTTCGCTATTTAATCCTGGCCCAAAATTATGTCTGTGCCCTTTATCGACTCATGTGGACATAAGTTTTGTTTAGACCGCAATAGAAGTTTTTTAATAACTGGATCCCCAAAAAGTAATGAATCTTATTTTATGATTGCATCCCTGGTGTTTTCTAAATTCTTTTTTGACCCCAATAGTTTAACGAAATTGTTGTTTGATTCCAATATTTCACATAGGAATATAAAATCATGATTCAAAATATAAATTTAGTTCAAGTTTCATCTTACATGATATATATATACATATATATTATTTTGTAGGGATCGATCGATAATTCTGACTTTCAAAATAAAATGAACAGGAAAGCTTCCCTACATTAGCAAGTGTTCACACATAAAATCAAATTTCAAGTTTACTTTATTAATTCTCCAATTATATTTTTATCAAAACAATTAACCGACAGTTCTGTGTGTAATGATTTGTACAACAAAACAAAGTATAGTATACATAGTTGGTACAATTATTGTAGGCAACTTTATCATAGGGTTCTATAATTAAAATCATATTTTTGAGTGTAAACAAACATGCCCTTTAACTGTCATAAGTCTGTTTTTTCTTTGAAAAAAAAAAGTTATCTATATTTGTACATATTTTTAAGGGTGAAAAACATATCTTTAAAAAAAGAAGTAAGAGATATAGTGAAAAAACTAAATATCTATAAGTTTCTTCTATTAAAACTAGCTCCTTTTAACAAGATTCATCTGACGACAACCCTTATTAGCCATCATAATAAGCCTCACTAAAAAGTTAAAGATCTGACGAAAAAGTTAAAGATCTGGAGAAAAAGTTACAGATTTAGCAAAAAAATTGAAAATCTAACAAATTTTTACTATTAAAACTCTTCAAACCCACGATGTATTACAATTTATAAACAACAAATGTAGAAGGACTACGACCAACTTTTGTTATATGATATATTACAGTTTATAAACAATAAAGAATCAAAAAAATAAGAAAAATGAGCAAATGAATAAGTTAAACAGTGACTTATAACTTTTATAATGGAGAATAATGATGGAGACGATGGAGAATGACTTTAACGACTAAGATGTGCATCAAAACTAAGGGGAAAATGCCAGAAAATGACCCTCGTCAAAGTCTGTAGTGATGGAGAAGAGAAACGATACCACATACGACTGTGAAAAGTAAAACTGAAACTAAAATTGGGTCCAAAGTTTTTAAAATTTTGCTGGAATTTTTTACAATGCATTTTTAAAAAAATTACCGTAAAAAATCTCACCTGGTGACTTTTAACCGCGTATAAAATTTGCGTTAAAAATTTTTAAAGCTAAATTTATTTACGAAAATATTATCATTTTTTTCATGGCGATTCTTTTTATAAACTCCTGAAGTAGTAAGGAAAGTTATACATATATATATATGTATATATAATTTAGACTTGTTGTTTTAGAGTCATATTGTCAAGTTTTAAGAGATTGCTAGAGAGTTCTTTATTGTAGAAGGTGAAGAAAATCTTGGACGAGTACAATTTAGGAATATCCTTAATTAATTCATGCGTGGACTTTGGCGCCCCTAGTTAAACAAAAGATTAATTCACTATTGACTAAATCCTATTAATTAACATCTTGAAAAGATGAATTTGTTTTGGTCTTATTTATGAATAATAAATAATGATTAATAAAATGGGCGCCTAAATTTTCCGTATATGCTTATTTGTCTAGTAGGTCTATACCAATTCTGATTTCATCGCTCCTGCCCCTTCTTGTCGTATTATTTATAAATTAATTAATATCTGACAGGATAGCAATATATATATATATATAACACTTTACATTATTAAGGTACGTATTGGGGATTCTTAACGTACCAGAAGAAAATGTAGGGTTCGATAATTCTAACTTTAACAAGTAAGCATTCCCCCACATAATTAAATATGCATGTATGAACCAACGGAGGTTGGTCCGAGTGGTAAACAGTTCGGTATCGCTTAAGCTAAATCTCGAGTTCGAACCTTAGCATACGTAGAAAATTTCTGTTGGGAGACTCACCTACCATACCCAGGTACGCGACGCGGGTCGGATCCGGATATAGTCGGAGCAAAGTTTCGATAAATCGGGTGGATAAAAAAAATATACTCATGTATGAAATCAGTTTTCAAGCTCACCTTAGGAAAATTGGTGCAAAATTATTATTTAAAAATCTTATCAATAAGAACTAATAATCTAATATGTTTGTATACACACGGAAAATAGTGGTGCTTTGAAAAATTTATATATAAAGAGTATCAATATTATTATAATCAAATAATTATTATTTAAATATTGTAAAGCTCTAAATTAGTAATAACTTTGATTTTTTTGTCTAACAGAAAATATTTAAACTTAATTAAGCCTTGTTTAGGAAATATTAAATTTCTTACACTTAAACCTACCATCATTTATATAAATTTTCATCTCGGAAAAATTTCCCATTTGTCTTACATAAGAAATCGTTTACAAATTACATTTATAAATATTAATTTTTTTGAGCAAGAAGAAGTTCATTTTGATTCTCTTTAATCACAAGGGATTAACTAATAATACTTTTGAAAGTACAATTATAGCCTTAGAGGACATAAATTAATATTATTTATTTTAATTTCAATTTTAAAAATTGACTCACAAATGTCATAAGGATTTTGGAGACATGTCAATTTTGTTCGGATGAACTACAGCGACCTGTGATAACATCATGATAGAGATAGGGTGTCGTCCCAGTCATGGGGAGCCTTCAATTAATCATCAATGCTAATCTTTTCAAAGAAATAATTAATAATTTAAAAATATTGGCCAAAAAGTTAATTGTTTAAAATAATCCTGATAAAATATATAATATATTTTAATTTCTTGAGGATAAGGATATTAGGGTAAATAACTAGGGATTAAATGTGACAGGATAATGTACACATAGGCATTGGAATAACTTGATTTATACCCAATCATACAACAAATTATTGATCTCCTAAAACTTTATTTTTATTGCATCACGAGGATAAGAATTGAAACGTTAACCAATAGGTGTTAGTTTAAGTAAAAAATATTTTAGTCCCTTAAATATTAGATTTTGAGTTTAAATCTATATAAATATAAAAAATATCTTTAAAAGAACTATATCCAATTAGTCCCGGACAATACTCAAATTCGGCTTAGTCAAATAATTATATTAAAAAAATTGAATAATCTACTATTTGCTTAATTAACAAAAGTCCCTTATTAATACTCACACCATTCTAAATTGGTTCAGATTACTAATAATTTTAAATTTTGAATCCAAACAAAATTAATGAAAAATAAGTTTTGTGGATGATGTGATTATCGAAACCAATCTATATTTTTAGCCAATTATTTAGTGGTAATTATATTCCATTCCATTATAATATAAAAATTGTCTTTAATTTATTGTGTCAAGTTCTTAACAGAAAAAAATACAATATTTAAGAAATTGATGAGTAAAATCATTATTTCATGTGAACAAACATTTATCAGAAATGTGATGAAAATAATTGCACGAATATATACATATTGAGCAGTAGCAGAATTTACAGTAATTAATTCTGACAATTTAAATTTAATTTGTATGGTTTATTTACATTTTACATATTTTTATTTAAAAAAAAATATTTAAACTTTTCTTGTGCCATCTTTCTCATAGTGTAAAAATATTAAATTATGGACATTTATAAATTTATATAAAATCTAAAATAACTAAATTAAAATTTGAATGATTAAATTTGGTCTTTGATTTGTTGAGGTAAAAAAATTATGATATGATTGCTTATTCCTGTGCTAATTAAAAATGTTTATTTATTAGTAATTAATTATGTTTTTGACCATGGTGCTTGAATAATCTGAGATACACACAGAGATCTAAGATAAGGTCCAATCAAATTTTCGCGGACAACATAAAAGACATGGCTCTTAAACAAGGACAAAAGAAAATCCCAACATACAAATTAAAAATATAATTTTACGATCATATATATTAATACACACATACGTACAATTTCAATAAATTAAAGAAACCCAAAAATATTATACAACGATCTACTCTTACGTGGATCTTTGTCTTTGGTATTCTTATATTTTTTTAAATAAGACAAAAATAGTTGAAATAATTTATATTCTTATATTTTCATGTTTGAAAGGGCCTTCCTCATCAGTTCAATTTATTCCATACAAAATAGGTAACATCAAGAAGCTAATTAATTAATTAATTATAAAATTTAAACACGGTCAATATAATATCATTTTTTTTATGAAAATTCAGTAATAATTTGCTCTAATATATTCTTCTAGTCGGAGTAGTTAAACTTCTTTTTCTCTAACAATAATTATAATGAGATAGGAATACTCACATAATCCAAGTAAGAAATTGTGCCAGCTATTGAATGATTGCTTGGTTTAATTTTGGGATGATGATACAAAAACCGGTCAGCCGGGTTTTAGGCTTGCCCCTTTCAAATCAAATGGTCCGATATGACCCAATGATATTTTCAATTTTAAAGGATTAAATTAAAGATAGACTTGAATTACAAGAAAAAATAACACAATAAATTTAATAAGCATCCGACATTAATTAAAAGTTAAAAATATTATCACAAATACCATTTTTATGCTGCCAGCTTATCACAATATATGATGCTTTAAAGTTGATTTATATTAACTATATGGGTATGACTTAGTGGTTACTTCACTTAATGTTTTAACTAAGTGATGGGTTCAAATCCCACTCTTATCATAGAAAACATTCCGTAGCCAATACTTTACCTTTAAATAGAGACTCTGCGATAAAGGGATTAGTCATTATTATCAACAGTAAATATTTATTGTACCCTTTTCTCTTCCAAAGCTATATATTAATAGTAGGAGAAAAAATTTATTATTAATTTATTTGGAGGCAATAAATAGTTACCAGATTGAAAGTTCCCTTATACATATATAGTATCTTCACAATACCATTAATACTAACCTTTCACGCACACACACGCACACAAAGGAACTAGATTCTCTACTACTAATTAAAGAAGTTGATCGACATAAAAGTCAAACAGGAGGAATGAAAAAAAAAAGGAACTTATTTACTGGGCCCCTCTTACCTTTTCATCCCTGTAACTATTGGCAGATTCCGCCCAAGCTTCGCAGAAAGATCGGAGAACAAACTCCGCAACTTGCATTGTTCTTCGTTGCGAAGAATATATGTTGCATGCCTCAACTCAGAAACCCTAGCTACCTGCTTCCACCAACCTTCCTTTATGTCTTCCTCATTCGCTTTCCAATATATTCTATTATTCTTCCCTTCTGTTAATATATACTTGTGCGTGCGTGTGTGTGTTATTCTTATTACTTTGTGACTTTATTATATGTCCAAGTTTTCCTTTTTCCAGGGGGAAATATTGTTGTTTATGGCGTGGGTTGTGTCAAAATAAAGAAGTCTCGAATAAAAAAAAAATCACAACTTTGATTTGTGAGTTTGTGTTAGTAAAAGTCTCATATCGCTTATTTTCAAGAGAGTTCAAATTATCGTTATTTGTATAAGGCAGTGTCTGATGCTAGTCTAAAAACACTAAGCTTTTGAGTTTTTGAGCTATTCTCTCCCCTTCACATACTCTTCTACTTAGTTCTATTTCCCTTTGTCACAGGAACGGGTTCATTTAATCCTAAAGGTTGTCTGCATTTTTTGTGTGTGGAAGAATAAGGTTATGTTTGAATGGAAAAAAAGTGAGGAATATGGGAAATATTATAAAAGAAGTTTTTTTAAAATGGTAAAAATTATTTACTGTATTTAGGAAGTTTCTTTACCCTAAATTTGTTTCCCATCTAAACATAGGGTTAAATACAGTAATATTTTCATACATAACTCAAACTAAGTGCATTTTTAATTTTACATGTATTTTCCCCACAAAATATCACCGTGAGTTAATAGATCTTTCACAAAGAGGAATCCAAAGTAGCTAGGGTACGCTAGGAAATTAATCATCAAAATAGACCACTCAAAAATTTCGTATCTTATTTTTATTTTGTCTTCAGAAATAGACGTTCCAATTAAGTTCCACGTACAAATAAGTTGCTGATTGATTGATTGGTGCTTGCGTGCGTGAGTTATGGTCCATATATATATATATATATATATATATATATATATATGTTTGTGTGTGCATGAACAACAAAGAGAAAAGGGTGAAACTTGCTTGACGATTCTCAAGTTTTAATTTAATTTTCAAGTCACCAAAGATGACAAAACCAAAGATGGTCCTCACTTGGTGTGAAAGTAACTCAACCAATTATTCTTATATTATTATTATTATTATTATTTTCAGTTTTCTCTAAGAGAACATGAACCTTAGAGGAGCATCATTCCTTTGTGATAATTTTAATTTTAATATCATAATGTTACGGATCACTTTCATTAATTTTCTCAAAAAAGATTTGGAGCAGTTTTCGCTGTGTCTTCATCATGCATGGATGAGATTTTTTATTAGCTTCTACTGAAAGTTCATTAAGTTATTGATCAAGGTCAATCTGAATGATCCAATTTTTCATAATGTATATGAATTGCATGAAACAAATAATTGATTATTCATGCATATATATATATATTAAAAAAAGGAATTGTTAAAGCAAAATCAGAAACATTTTTTTTAGATTTTATATTAATTAATGATCATAGTAAGTAATGGGCAAGGGAATACAAAATTAAATTGTGGTCTCATGCTTTAGACTAGGGTCGGAATTTTGGATCAAACAAGACGGATCAATCGGAATAAGTTTGAAAAATTTTAGGACCATGCTTGTAAAAATCATACCTTTTCTTATATAATCGAATTTTTCGAACTCTTGAACTGAAGAAGGAGTTATGAGATGAGAGACTAAGAGAAGGAGAGTGAGTTAATACTTAATATACTTGATAACATACCGAGAAATAACGTTTTCTCCAAAAAAAAAAAGAACAATTTTATCATTAGCCATTTTGGATGAAATTAGGATTTTATCACCAATTATCCGGGATATTTCCTCTTTCGTCCCAGGCTTCTGCATTTTTGTAAATATTTATGCCGATTTTGAAAATAGAAAGATCATCAAGCTCAAAATATGTCCATATAATATAAATTGGGTTAATATAAATTTTGGTATTTAAATTTGTCCTCATTTTAATTTTGATCTCTCAAGTTTTGAACTACATGTTTGGTCTCTCAAATTTTTTTTCGTCTAAAATATTAATCCCTATATATTAATAAAAACTTAGACTATTTTACCAATTGAAAGAGTAAACATATAGTTTAAAATTTGAAAAAATAAAACTAAAATGAAAATATAAAATAAAAATAAATTTGAGAGATTAAAGCTTATATTAATCAATCTAAATTTTATTATGAAAAAATCTCTTTTTGGGAAGGTAAGGTAATTTTAGCAAGGTTGATAATTTTTTTTTTATAGATTAGTAAGAGTAAAATAGTAAAATAAAAAATAATAATGAAGTTGAGGGTAAAAGAGTATTTATGGAGATTAAAGAAAGGGAGGGGTAAAAGAGTAAAAAGATGGGGGTGGGAAGGAAAAAGGACAATGATTTGGGGAGCAGAAGGGCAGGATGTTGCGGCAAAAGAGGAAAAGAGGAAGAAAGGGAAGGAGTGAATATGCCATCTCAAGTAATCAATCCCAAAAGGTTTGTTTGGAACATGACAATCCACCCACACATGTTTGTTGTTCCTTTTCTTTCATTCATTTAATCACTCCAAACACACACAGACACAGAGAGGGGGGGGGGGGGGGAATCCAAACAGAAAAAGGGGGGGGGGGGAGCTGAGAGAAAGTTCCTTTCAAGAAGGAGTGTTGTTTATCTCGAAACCATATTTTGATAAAAAGAAGTAATTAGCTTGTTACTTCTACTATAATAAAATCATAGTACTAAAATTTAATTTAAATTAACCGATTAATTAATAAATTCGTTAACTAGTTTTTTAATAAACATAGTTAAGAGTTTTGAATTTAAATTTATATATTTTTTTCTTCTCCCTTTACTTCAGTTTAAAATAATATTTTGAATTTAAAAAAAATTGTTCACCAAACCTAAATTTTAATAATTTTATTTTGTCATTATGTATGATTATACATGTTCTATATTTTATTTTAATATATTTTTTATTTAAATACAGATTATATATAAATATTTTTATATATTTTAACGATTATCGGGTTCATCTTTTCTTTTGTCTAAAAAAACAAACGAGTGTAGAATTAGGATCAAACTAATTATATGTATCGGCGCAAAATCAATCTAAAAATATTGTCCAAAGACAAGTAATTATTCATCAAAATAAATACTTATTGTTTGTAGCTGACAGTGACAAGCACCTCGCCATTTATAATATCTCTGGATCAAATTATGTTTGTTTTCCAAGAGAGCCAATTATTGAAGGGAATGGGAAAACTATCTTAAAATTTAGATATTTATATTAGAATTTTAAATATATAATCTATAATATTTAAAATATAAAATTCTTAAAAAAAAAAATTGAACTATATAATCTCTCTTTAAAGCTACGTTTTCCTTTACAATAAAACAAGTCGGTGCAATCAACATTTGTAGATTACTTTTTACTCATCAAGGAGCTCAACTCTAATATAGGTTCTCATCTAATTCAATATCTAGAGTATAAGGGTGTTTCAAATAAGATTGACTTTAATAAAAAGATATTAGTGAGAGAGAAAAAATAATAATTTACTTATTGGGTATCACCTAGTTATGTATTATTTATTATATTTTTATTAATATTAATAATGTTACAGACATTTTATATCTATAAAATAATTTCTGTTTTATTAATTGTTTAGTTTATTCTTAGAAGTAATCTTGTTCAAAATATTATTTAGTATTAAATATAAGCATATATCCCAAATTCAAACTTTAATTGGTCAGTTGTAAGGGATTAATTGTTTAGTTTCTAACGAGTTTTATCTTACTATGTAAGGTTGATTATATGAATCTCATAATATCATTTTGCGCTATTAAAATTCAAGTCCTTAGATGCAACAAACTGTTGGTTTAAATGTTAAGTGATCTGACCCCATAAAAATTTAAATTTTAAAAAACACATTTGTTAGAAGGAGTGATAATTTTTTACATTTCAAGCCTAAAAAAATATTATATTATTGCCTAAATAAAAAAAAATAACTCTTTAAATAATTTATTGACCTAGAGATCCCACTCAATAACCTTGTTAAACATTCTCTTTAATCTTCCTCTATCTTCTCTCCTGTATCCGTTCTTCTTACATAATTCCATATTACTTTGTACTCTAGTCTAATTACACACTAATTGCTTAATTAAAACCACCTTATTCATGCTCTAAACTACACTATCACCTGAGCTAAAGGGAGATGATAATTTATTATTTATTTTAATTTATTAATTGTACCAAACAAACCTTCCCTGTTGTATATATAGTATGTACTCTTCTGTATATCCGCAGTTACAATAACTGTAACGCAATATGAGTCCCTCATTTTTGCCCTCGAGCACTGTCATCGTCATTGCACCATTACCATCACCCCCAGAATGAAAAAACTATTATAATATTTATTTATAACAAGTGTTATAATTATTAACCGACCCAACTGTATTTCTCTTTCCAATTTTCTTTTTTTCCAGTTGGATGAGTGACAAATCGCAGCAGTACATAAAGCAGAAGCAAAATTACCTAAAACCAGAGAGAGAGAGAGAGAGAGAGGTGAAGGAGATGGTGGGTTAGGGCGAAGAGAAAGTTTGGTTTCTTTAAAGATGTCTTCTCGTGTGTGGTTTGGGTTTCTTAGTTAAGCTTTGCTTTTTTGGTTCCTTCTTGTTTCATATGCTCATATTGAAATGAATGATTGAATGAATGGCAGGCTCTTTTTGCACAAGATTTCATGAGACCTTCCTTTCTTCTTCTGCAACAGTAAACAAAAATCGTCATCGTCTTCTTCAACAAGAATAACAATATAAAAAACCTGGAACAAGAGGATTATTGCAAGATTCTGAGACTGGATCCTCTAAGCGACCATCGTCTTCCCCACTACTACCATCTCAACCATTACCTTCATCAGAACCAAGTTCTGAATTTTAGACATGTAGAGGAAGATGATGAAGAAGCTGCTGGTGGTGGGGGAGGAGAAGACGAGGAGGATCAGGATTCGTCGATATCTCCATCTCATAAAGACCCAGCTCTTCATTATCATCTTCAATATCTGCAACAGAACCATTCTTATGCCGGTTTAGATACAGAGCTCGACGACTCTCTTCATCCTCCCAAGAAGCGGTCTTATCTCGTTCCTCCTTCTCCTTCGCCTCCGGCTTCTTCTTTTTCCATTGAATATGCAACAAAGATGGGAGATAGCGGCAATCATCACCGCCGACCGGCAACAACGGCGTCGTCAAGATTGGCGGCGATGAGGGGTGGAGTGGGGGAGATCGTGGAGGTTCAAGGAGGCCACATTGTTCGCTCCACCGGACGCAAGGACCGTCACAGTAAAGTGTGTACCGCCAAGGGACCCAGAGATCGGCGAGTTCGTCTCTCCGCTCATACCGCCATTCAATTCTACGACGTTCAAGACCGCCTCGGCTACGACCGCCCCAGCAAAGCCGTCGATTGGCTCATTAAGAATGCCAAGGCCGCCATTGATGAGCTTGCCAAGCTTCCGGCGTGGAACCCCAACAACACGACAAATCAAAATGCCCAGAAAGAGAAGGATCGAGAGCATAAGAGTCAGCCGGTGAACGAGAACGAGAACGACAACCCTATTAGAGTTCACCGTTGGGCGGAGGATGCTATGTATTCTGGTGGCCGGAGAACAAGTACGGCGGCAGATAGTGGCGGGAGTATTATGATGGAAAAATTGGATGAAAACCCTAACCGTGGTGGGTTGGATTTTCTGCCGCCGACTTTTGACACTGACATTGCTGACTCGATCAAGTCTTTCTTCCCGATTGGTGTAACGGCGGCGCCAGAGACTAATTCTTCGTCGATTCAGTTTCAGAATTACCCACCGGATTTGTTTTCGCGAACTAGTAGCGCCTGCCAGAACCAAGATCTACGTCTCTCGCTGCAGTCCTTGCAGGACCCGATTCTGCTTCACCAAGCTCAAGCTCATCAGACCCAACACCACCAGAGCGAGCAATTGTTCTCTGCGACGATCCCGGTGGAGTTCGATGCGGCTTCTTTCCCAGAGGAACATGATCGATTGCATAGAATGGTAGCTTGGAATGGTGCTGCTGCTACTGATACTGGCAATAGTGGCCACGGCGGCGGCGGCGGAGGAGGAGGAGGATTTATCTTCAACTCGCCGTCGCCGATGATGCTGACTCCGCTGCCGCCATTGTTAGGCCAGAGCCAGTATCTTTCTCAGAGGGGTCCCCTTCAGTCCAGTAACACTCCTTTGACTCGTGCTTGGATAGACTCATCAATCGCCGCCGCTGCCACGCCTGATCACCAACACCACCACCGCTATCTTCCACCGACAATTCATCATCAATCATCTATCTCCGGCGGCATCGGATTTGACTCCGGTATCTTCTCCGGTTTTCGCATTCCAGCACGAATCCAAGGGGAAGAGGAGTACGACGGCGTTTCTGACAAGCCGTCCTCTGCTTCCTCTGATTCTCACCATTGAACGCGTCAGAATTCCGAACTTCCCTCTCCTTTCAGGTGCCACATTCAAATCCCATTATTAATTAAGCTATCTTTCTGTTTTACACTTTTAACTCTCCCAACGCAATCTTCACTCTGTTTTTTCTCCTCCAGGATTCATTCACGGTCGTATCCAAGATGATTTCATAGAGAACCAATAACGAAATTTTCAGCTACAATGGGAGTTAATTAAGATTGAAGAAGCATCAGAAATTCAAGGAGTTGGATTCGGTTCTCAGTCGGTCTGATTCAATGGCGTGTTTATATGCCGTGGGAAACAAGAAAATCTGGGACGAATTTCCCAGGCTTCCCAATCCCCGGTTTGTTTTGTGTGTGTGTTCTTTTTCAGTCAATTTTTGTTTGACCTATGTTTGACCAGAGACCATGTTTCTTTTGTTTTCATCATTGTTGGATCTCTTATGTTACCTTTGTGCCACTCTGAATTCAGTCATTCCCTATCTAAATTACAGAGATTCAAGTTTTAACCATTACAGCACACGAACCTGATGTTATCAGGTGATGTTTCATAGTACTGGATCATGAGAGGCTAGTGTTGGAACTTTGAAGTCATTTATGGTTAAAAGAACAAATTATTGAACCAACAAAAATTACTCTAGTTACTATGGAGTTAACCTACACTCCTCCTCCTCTTTTAATTTTTATTATAATAGTTAGTTAATTAATTTAAATAAATTAATAATATATAATATAAATTTATCTTAAAAAGTTAAATTTGATCATAATTAACTAATTTATTTAGTTTATTTAATTTACTAAAAAAATCAAACCTCCTTATCGAATGAAATAATACGGGAAGTTATGAGTTCAAATCTCATTACTGATATAAGAATTTTGTTAATAAATGGTATGTAAATATTTTTATAAGCGATTTTTCAAATTTGGAGGGGTGCTATATGGTGAGCTTTAGGACCATCTTACCTAAATCTAGTTATATATATATATAAGAAGAGAACAAGTTATTTGGGTTGAAGGCATAGTGAATGTTGTAGAGTGAGTTTTGGTTTGTGTAGAGTTTTGAGAATGGTGAAAAGGCTGACGTGATCATCAAAATATTGAATTGAAGGAATTGAACGTGGGTGGGAATGAATGATTGCAGAGTTCCATTTTGACTGCTTTCTAGGGTTTATTTTTTTTAATGAGCATTTGGTGTCTCAATTGTGGGAGCATTTGTCTAAGAACATGAACACAAGAAAGTGGAGAAACTAATATTTTACTTATATGTTGTAGGAAGAAGAGCTTTGGGGAAGGGAAGGGCAATGTTCTAGATTCCTGCTAAACCTAGAAAAGTGAAATTTACAGTATAGAATTTCAAAAACAACCATCACACCCCATAGATCTGTTTGACCACAAAATAGGTTAGGTCTGCCTAAAATAGAGGGCGAATTGAACCATTTGAAAATTTGTCAAATCCATCTCGAATTCATCCCATCCTTTCTTTTAAAAAAAATAACAAATTAAAATTTAAACATATTTTTAAACTAAAATTCATGCTACTTTTAATCGTGATATAAATCACTTGATGAGTAATATTTGTGAAATTTATCTATATAATTAATTTTTAAATTTAGCTCTCTCTATTTTTATCTTTCCTTTAAAACTTTATTAATAGGGATAAAATAAAAAAAATCTAGTTAAAATAAATTTAATTAGTCAATCCCTCTTTCTTAATTCTCGTAAGGAAGTAGTAAAAAATAACTTATGTTATGAATAAAAGGCAGCCTGATTTATACATATCGGGCCGCATTGATAAAGGAAGAATGGGAGGTAATAAGCAACAAATATATGTATATATTATAAAATTAATAATTGTAAATTTTCAGGTTTGTTATATATTTTTAATCATTTTCATCCTTTTTTTCCTAGTAAAAATACTCAGTATATATTTAAAAAATATTGATTCAATTATAACCGATTTAAACACAATTTGAGTATCTGGTCCTGCCACAAAATCATCAACCAATTTGATGATCAGGTTTTTAATAATTTAGTTTATGATGTGAGTATGAAAAAAATATGTTTATTTATAATTATTTGAGAAAATTTAACTTACGAAGCATGCATGATAATTTTCTATTTTTTTTTTGGGTATGAATATGTGGATGGTATTGAATATTCAAAATTAATTTTGTGAGAGATTTTGGAGAGTGGAGACCTTTGCATGTAATTTTGGGTATGATAGAATGTGTAACGGATTT
Organism: Leucaena leucocephala; assembly: GCA_037074615.1. Lineage (NCBI taxonomy): Eukaryota > Viridiplantae > Streptophyta > Magnoliopsida > Fabales > Fabaceae > Leucaena > Leucaena leucocephala. The sequence continues at coordinate 15,094,406 of CM073545.1, forward strand.
GTAAGTCTTTTAGGGGTAAAGTATATTGGACAGTGACTGAAAGATTGATTAGAAAGAAATATGAGGTACCTTAATTAGTGATGGAAAGCAACCCCATCATCATCATCATCTTTAGGATTAGGACCCACTTTATACAGTTTCTAAATTTAATTTAATTTATAATTCTACCACAATTTTATCATGCTTATGGAGATTATATTTAAAAAATCTCTCAAATTACGATTTTAAAAAAAAAATTAACTCAAATTTTAATTTAAATATCTTTAAAATAAATAATTATATTTGTCTAAAAAAATTTTTAGACCAAACCATAATTTAAAACTAAAGTTTTGAATAAACTATCTAGACTAGCTTTTAGAACAGTAAAAAGACTTATGAATTACCCAATTATTATTTTACCCTTATTTTTTCTTACACCCTCTCTTCTCTTTCCCTCTCCTCTCTCCTCCCTCCCTTCTCTACCCTCTCTTATCTCTCCCCTCTACCCTCTCTCTTACTTTTAATAAAATCATATCTTTTTTTATAATTTACAAATCACAAAAGTATTTTTGCTAATAATTATTCAAACACTCATTTTTTTATAATTACTTTTTTTTAAGAACTCTTATCTAGAAATTATTTTCTAAAAATTGTCTAAAAACTCTTTTTTTCTATGAGTACTTTTCTAAAATCTATCTAAACAGATTGATATTATATATGTTACTTCTTCCTCTTTGATTTAAACACGTATTAAATTAATAATTTTTTTTAAAATTTATTCATATTAAAAAAGTTTACTCCCCTTATATTTATAAATTATTATTATATTTCTCTTTTTAATGAGAATAGAATATAAGTAAAATTAAAAATCAATCAGAAAAAAGTAACCCCTACACCAAATCAAACCCCGATAGTTTCTCTAGTGTAGTAAATATATCTACTATTCATGAGTAATAGGCTATACATTGTTATGATATTTAGTATTTTCTCAATATTTAATATAAGATATAATTTATATTATAAATTAAGTATATCTAAGAGTGAATAAGTATATACAGTTATATACATAGCTATATTTATTTTTCCTATGCCACTCTCTTAATTTCATCTTCACTTATGTTGTGAATGAAGAGTGTATCTAAAGATACAAGCTTTATGCTCTTTTAGGTCATTTTTAGGAGGGCACGTTAATTACTCAATCATATTAAAAAATATAGTTAAAATTAGATTTGTTTAAAATTTCAAGTAATTTTCAAAATTACCTTATTTATTTCTATTATGTTCATGAAACCAATGCACGTTTTCCGCTCACTCTTTCTTATCTCCTCCTCCTCCTCCTCCTGAGAATGACTTTCAATCCATTGATTGGCAAACAAATGGCATTTTTGGTAAAAGCAAAAATAAAAATAAAGAATCAGACAATTTCTAAATTAAAAGGTAAAACTATTTTGCCCCATGTAACTCTGATTTGTTAGCTCTGTTTGTACAAAAACTAATTGCGTTGGCAAAACAAATTAAAGTTAAAGAATTTACAGAGATAAAAAGAATATTAAATTAAAAATAAAAAATATAAGTACTTGTAAAATTATTTTATAACATAACTTATATTAAGAATTAAGCAAATATCTTATAAATAGTTAAATAAAAAAATACTAAAGGAGGAAATGTTAGATATTGATGATAGATATTTTTTTTTAAACATATATATCATTTTATTAAAGATAATACTATTTAAGATACCATTTAGTAATAAATATAAATATTTTTTATAGTAAAAATTTAAATATTAATTTTTTATATTAGTTATTTCCGTTAAACTTAATTATGTATGTTATTGATGATAGATAGATGATAACGACTGATATTGATATTGAAAAGGAGGAAGTCTAAAATATGAACGTACTGAATAGGATATGAAATTAGAGTGTGATGATATGAACATTTTGGTGTTATTTGTGGTGATAGAGGTAGTGGGACAATGGTCCCCCTACCCTGTGAATCTCATTGTATGTGAAACTCTCATTCCAATATATAGTATTGTTATAATTTAATTAAAAAGTTAATATTAATCTTAAATATAAGAGATATTTTTTATTTTTATCAATATTTTTTTAAATTATCCTATTAATATCATCTCAACAATAATTAAATAAGAGGGAGAAAGGAAATTAAGATAAATGATTATGATATTTTTAAAAAAATACACATTTAACTAATTTAATTAATTTATTTACTCTAACCAAACAGTTAAATATGTCCTATATTATTAAGGACAAGAGGAGTAATACTTTTTACTAATAAAAGTTAATCCAGTTGATAAAAAGTTAACTCATAATCTATAAGGTCGTGAGTTTAAATCCCTCTATTGATAGAAGAACCTTGTTAGTAGGCGATTTGTAAATACTTTTATAAATATTCTTCATGCCTGGAGATATATCCTGACCCTAATGAGCCATGAGACCGAATTTACATAAACTTTTTACATTATAAAAAAAATACCATTTTTCTTCTAATAGATAAAGATAGAAAAAGGATAGATTGGTGAAAGATAAAGTTTTTAAAATTTTTATTGGGTAGTAAGATCTAAATTTGAGTATTGCTGTGTATAAATACTTCATATAGTAATTTTAATATATAAAAATATATTAGAACCTTTTAGCCCAATAAAAATTTTTAAATACAAACTTTTCAACCATTTTTTTTATAAAAAGTTAATTAGAACAAAAATGAAAAGAAAAATTCTTGTGTGGCTTATGTGCGCGCCCCCGTATATACACTTAAGATATTTGAAAATGTATTGAGTTTGAGTGTTGCGTTGAAGCATCGTTTAATTTTCTTTTTTTACCATTTCTCCATGAAATATCCGACTAGTAGAGGAAACTAAACTTATAAAAGATTTCTGTTTTTTTTTTAATACATTTCGATGTCGATAATCTATAATTGGCCCAAAGTGTTATTGGATAAAATAAGCCCATAGTTCAGTGGGCCCAGAAGTCAGAACACAAAATGGGCCCAAATACTGGGAAACAAAACGATTTAAGAAAATGGTCCCGGCGGGGCTCGAACCCGCGACCTTCGGCTCATAAGACCAACGCTCTAACCAACTGAGCTACGGGACCACATAATACTATATTTCCAATGATTATATTAAAATATTTTCATCAAAAATAAAAAGAAACAACTGGGTTGGGTCAGATTAAAAATAATCTTATTGGGAACAAGATTGAACCAAGTACGTCAAATGAAAATATAAAAATGTCCCTCAAGAAAAATCTTGAGATCCTTCACATGACAAAATAGGTAGTATCATGGAGGCCTAAGGATATGGGAGTGTTGTGTCTCATTCTCTAACAAGAATCCAATGAATAACGGGAGTTAGTCCGAGTGGTAAGCGGCTCGGTATCGGTTAAACGAGATTTTGAGTTCGAGTCTTGGCGTATACAGAAAATTTTCGTTAGGAGACTCACCCATCATAGCCAGATACGAGATGTGGGTCGGATCCGGATGTAGTCAGAGCAAAATTTTGGTAAATCAGGTGGAAAAAAAATCCAATGGGAATCGTTCTTTACCATTTTATCATTTATGCTTAATTAGATTAACTACTTTTGTGTTGCATAAAGTATAGGAAATGAGCTACATTAATTATAACATGAAGATCTAATGATATAAATTTTATTATATATATTGACTATAATTGTTTATTGATTTTTTATTCAATTATTAGGTTCCTCATTAAAAATTGATCTTAAGCATTTCCTTTGGTAAAACTAAAATATATACTTTCTATTTAATATATAATATGGAATTCATAGAAAGTTATACTAACTATGAGTGATGAATAATATAGTATACCTTGCATATATTCTAGCTTGATAAAAATAATGTTACGTTATCTCTTGTTTAAAGTGAAAAGTTTTTTGTAACATTATCCTATCAATGTTTTACATATGGATAAAGAAAATTATGTCCATCAAATATATTTTAACTATTGACTTGACGTACACTTTAAGTATTTGATTCTATATACCATAAAGAAAGATTGAATATACCAATGAAATTCTAAGTATTTGATTGATAAAAATTAAATTTCAAGAATCAAATAAATAACTAAGACAAACTTAGGGGCTAAAAATGTTCTTATTCATTTAATTTATTGTTTAGGAAATTATATTGAGGCGAAGATAAGTTATCACTACTAGATCCTATAAAATTATTATATTGATATGAATTACATCCTAAGGGAACTATGAGCAATTTATTGAATTATGAAAAAAATAAGTTTATATTAATTTATCATTAATTACATATTAATTTATCAATTGAGGGATGCCCTAATTTAGTATCGGTGGCATCATGACTTATTATGTCCTGACTAATCAATTGTTATACATTATAACTTCTCATTATACTATTATAAATTTATAATGTTTATTTGTCATTGGAATTTTTTGATAATTTAATCTCTTCTTTACAACATCATAGTCATTCCCTGATATTCTTCATAGCACAAAAAGTAAGACTTCAAATCTTTTAACTTTTGATTTTAACTCTAAGGCTATATTTAGATGGAGAGAAGTGAAAGGAAAATAAAAGGAAAGAATACTAGGAAAAGGATTTCCAAAAATGGTAATTTTTTTTACTATTTTTTTAAAAAAATCTTTCTAGTATTATTTCCTCCGTAATTTTTTCCTATCTAAATATAGGGTAAAAGAATACTAATAATTATATTTCATTTTATAATAATTACAATGACTCAATAATAAATACTCCTCTTGTCCTATTTATAAATTATTTTTAGTATGTTTTATACAAATCAAGAAAAACGTTAAGCATTATTAACTATGCTATAAAATTCAACAACTTTTTAACTTTGCCCCTATTTAATATACATTGTACCTATCAAAGCAAAATTAACATAATAATAAATTAAGTAAATATGATCAAAATAAACTTTCTCTCTGCTGTATAAATATGATCAAATGAGTATTTTATTAAATATTCCTCTAATCCTATTTATAAGTCACTTTTACTATATTTTATAGAGACTAAGAAAAATCTTAAACCTCATTAACTATCCTATAAAATTCAATAACTTTTCAATTTTACTCTTATTTAATATACATTATATCAACGTAATAATAAATAAAAGATAAAATATTATATTCATATAAAAAATTTATAGACTAAAATTAACATTCTCTCTTTGCCCGGAGGGATGAGGAGTGATTTCAAATTTTTGCCCCATAATTTCACTTTTTTTTTTGTTGCCCACCCAGTTCACCGGAGCTTTGCCCCGACTACATCCGGATTCGACCCGCGTCGCGCACCTGGCTATAGTGGGTGAGTCTCCCAACAGAGATTTTCTGCGTACGCCAAGGCTCGAACTCGAGACCTCGCTTAAGCGATACTGAACCGCTTACCACTCGGACCAACCCCCATAATTTCACTTGTTCATGTGTGTGGGTGTTATGTATGCCTGTGATATGACATGTGTCCAGTTCTTGCGCTGAAACGAAGGCAAATCCAATTCCAATCAGGCGGTGAAGGAGGCCATGCATGTGTTGTGGGTGGGCCCCACCACATTTGGGTCCACTACCTGCAAAAGAAGAACCCAACCATGCTTAAATGAACCAACAACATTACAACCTCCCAATCCCAATCTCTCTCTCTCTCTTTGTCTGCCATTACTGCATTAAGACTGAGAGAGTTTGGCCAGCAAGATAATGAGGAGAAAGCGGCGACGATTTGGGCGACAAATGGGTTAATGTAATATTTGATGCATTATGCCATTAGATTTTACTACTTATTTAAATTTTGAGAAAAAAAGAAAAAAGATTTCGTCTTCATTTCTCTCTTGTAGCTTTTTGTTTAAAACTTTCAACTGCTATATGTCTCTGATCAAAAGAAAAATCCTTTCAACTATGTCCTCCATCATTATCCCTTTGTGTCTCTGGTCTGTCCCTCGGACAAGCTCCTGGATTTGAGAGAAAATCTCAAATCTTTCAACACACACACACTCTCTCTCTCTCTCTACCCCACTCTGCTTTCTTCTTCGTCCTCTTCCTTGTCAGTAATTGCTGAATCCTTGGCTTGGTTCTTGGGTTTTTGTTTTTGTTCCTCAAATTTCACATTCTGCGAGATTTTAGGTAAATTTTCGAACTTTTCTATATTTTGCTCTCATTACACGCTTTTCCAAATTATGGGGTCTTGATCAAACTTTTGGGTCTCTCTTTCTTTTCATCTGGGTGTCAAAATTTGCTTGCAAGATCTGTTTTTGAAAGGTCAAAGACACATGATGGGAGAGAACAAAAACCAGCGCTGACCCATTTGTGGTGTATACAACTTTTCATGGAAGATAATGACTCAGCAAGATCAAACCCAGAAATGGAGCAATAACGGCGGTGGTGGCGGAGGAGGAGGTCTTGGAAGGTCTTCATCAAAGAAGACAAAGCAGAAAAAGTTACCACAGAGAGGACTTGGTGTGGCACAGCTTGAGAAAATAAGAATAGAAGAACAACAAAGGAAAGAAGCAGCTGCTGCTGCTGCCGCATCATCCCCACTATCATCACCAAGCAAATCTTTTTTACCTCTGCAACTTCCTAGTTTTCATCACTCAAATCAACCTTCCTCTTCTCCAATTATTTCATTAAATCCTGGGACCTCAGTAGATTTTCTTAGGTTGCCTCATTCACTGCAAAATCTAGATGCTGCCAAACCTTCTTCATGCACTGTTCCATTGGAAAACACTGGTCATTTTGACTCTACCTGGCCTTGTAATATTCAAGTTCATCATGGTCATGAAAATGTGCAAAAGTTGTGTAATTTTGAGAAGGATTTTGTGTCAAGCATGTCTATGAACTTGCCTTATGAATCCAACAAAACTTGGCCTCCCTCCAATTGGACTCAAAGAACACAGCAATATCATCAGCAACCTTCTTCATCAATGGTAATTAATTAAGCTACTTTCTCTCAAGTTTCAAGTTTGATATATCTTTCTATGATTTCCCAAGATGGGCTTTTTCAAATTGGCATCTTTTGAATGGTTAATTGGAATTTGTAGGTGAATGTCTCATCAGGGAACTTAACATCACCTGCATATCATTGCTCCAAAGAGCCCCCTTCAAACCAAAACTATAGTAGCAGTAGTGTGCCTATGAGGCCAGAGGAGAAGGTATTTATGTGTGTTCATCTGCAGAATTAATTTAATTTTGGATAGATGCATTTTGATTTAAGACTTCCCCTTGATACAAAACTTTAACTTAATCATGAAACTGTCTAATTTGGATCAGATGATGGGCCTGAAAAGATCATACCCCTTCTCTCTGGATGTTCCAACTGCCACCGCTTTCTGTTTCAAATCGCCTGCTTTTACTAGTAATGTGAAATCAAATGAAAGTACTTCACGTGCCTATGGAACTGGCCTGAACTTTGGTGCTGCCTCTTCATCATCTGCTTTTAGGTTTGTCTTGGTTTGAATCTGTGGGTTTTCTTGCATTGTAATTGTAAACTTCTGTTAGCTCACGTCATGTGTTTCTGCAACATCTGTAGAGGAGTACCTTTCTCGTGTTCAACACCAAGCTCATCAGAGCCAAACTCAAATAAGAAGAATGAGAATTTCAGTGGAGATTTTCTCTCTCTAGCTCCACCCATTTCACCTTCCAAGTTCAAGTCTCCTTTAACTTTGCCAGCATTTCACAACCACCAGGAACTTCCTCATCTTGAACCCCCACGTTTTCAGGTTAGGAAAAAACCCTACTTTTTTTTTTTGACATAAACCTTATCTTTTAGGGTTAAGTTGTATAAGTATTTTTCTAGTAACATTGAGTATTCTGAAGTAATTTTTAGTCCATCCAGTACCCTAATATATTTTTTCAGTAACATTGAGTGTCATAAAGTATTTTTTAATATTACTCAATATCCTATACTTGTTACTACTAAAAAATATTTTAAGGACAATATTACCAAATTTTATTTTAGAATAATGAGTGTTACTAAAATTTTTTTTTAGAATTTTTGTGCTTAAGAGTATAATCTCATTGGTCACCCTTTTAGTGTACTAAGGCAGAGTTCTTGTTCATTTCTGCAGAATCTAATCTAATAATCCATTTGAACTTGCATTTTCATGTTCTACAGGGAATTGAAGAAGATCAAAATCCTCATGTGCAGCAACAATGTTTACACAGTTTCTTCCCAGCAAAGGAAGCAGAAAGTGTCCAAACAACAGAGAAAAACAGAGATGATGGGAATTGCAATGGTAAAAAGGGAGAAAGTGATGTCGATTTGAATTTGAAGCTATGAGCATCTTGTTTTGCTCAATTTGAAATTTCTACTTTCTCATGGTGTCACTATTAGGCCAGTTGTTCCTCACCATGAAACTCACCCAAAATTGCAAACTCATCTGTGATCCAATGTCACAAGTGGGTAGATATTTCTAGAAGTTTCACATTGTGGGGTTGAGTCTGAAAGGGACTTCAAATCTTTGCCATGTGAGAGATGAGAGAGAGAGAGAGAGAGAGAGAGAGAGAGAGATTTATTTGTTTCAAGCTTTAAGGTGCTCAATAATAATAACAATGCCTTTCTAGTTTCTATGAAGCCAAACTCTGGTGGTTGTATTGTGTTGTGTCCTTGTAGTTTTCTTCGACTTCAGAAATATTTTGCTGCATATAATATACAAAGTACTGGCTTCTTGTATTAAAAGTGACACCATTCAATGCAATTGAAAGGAGATAAACAAAAAGAAGAAAAAAATTGGGAAATTTTTACGTTAGAAATTTTATTGATAAAAATAACCTAATAAATTTATATATATAAAATATAAATATTTTATAAATTTTATATATATATAAAATATCGATACTCTGAGATTATTTTTATTAATAAATTTTTTAATAGAGGATTTTTCCCCAATTCTTTTTTAAAAAAAAATCTATGCAAAGTCACTTATTAGAATAAATTAATTTATTAATTATATGAACCTTAATTTATTTCACACCCAAAAATCATCAAGGACTCATAAAATCTTTTAAATAGAGACTTTTTATCAATTTTTTTATAATTAATAAGATAAAAAAGATCAATAATAGGGTCATATTGGTGTGAAGAGTGGTCTCTTGAGAAGAGATGGGACAGTGAAATGAGGATAACTAACCAGTACGTGTGGAAGTGGGAGGCTGAGGGATGTGACTGTGTTGTGTTTGGTTTGTGTTCTCTTTTTGTATCGAAGGGTGGGGTCCACAAATCTGAAGGGTTCATTATGGTTCTAACTTCTAGGTGACGACTTGTGGGGCCCCCCAACAACGTGCATGTGTGTGGGTGTCTTGTCTTGGGAGAGAGGATTCGGATCCTTTTGAAGTCCAGGAAAAGAATTGATTGAGGGAATTTAGATGATAAGACGACCATGGATCTCATGGGGCCCACTATTCAAGGCATTGGAACTTAATCAATCTCTTAAATCTTTGTTTAAGTCAGCTAAACCCTTAAAGTGTACGTAACACGAGTTGGTAATTAGGGTCATAAAGAAAGGTTGGAGAGAGGAGAGAGGAGAGAGGAGAGGGCTTATGTTGAAATATTTGAATGCTTTTGACTACTTAGATGAATGGGAAAAAATGTTCAGAGGTTATGAAAATAGAATACAATTATTTTAGGTAATAAAATGATAAAATAATTAAACAAAATCATATTATAATTTAAAAAATTATTAGTGGTGGTTTCAGAAAATGCTAATAATAGAGTACACAATAACCCTAAAAATAATTTAAATATTAAAATATTTAACTGTTATTATTTTCTTGAACTTTAATTTCATATGATTATCTAGCTTAGTTCTAATTAAAACCTCCAAAAAATATATCAGAAACTCATAATTATACTATATTTCATAAGTATCTAATCAATACTGATCAAACATTATGGGCCTGTTTGGATATAATTTTAAAAAAGAGTTTATGGACAGCTTATGGAAAATGACTTTTAGAAAAGAGTTTATGAAAAAAAAATAGTTTTGAATAAATAAATGTTTGGATAGTTATTTTTAGAATGACTTAAGTAGAGAAAAGATAAGAGAGAGGAGAGAATGTAAAGAAGAGAGAAAAAAAAGAAGAGAGATGAGAGAGAATGTAAGAAAAAATAGGGGTAAGATAGTAATTGGATAGTCCATAAACTTTTTTACTGTTCAAAAAGTTAGTTTTAATAACTTATTCAAAACCATGATTTTAAACCATGATTTTGCCCAAAAGCACTTATGGACAAATATAGCTGTTTGTTTTAAAATTTTTCCAAACTAAGGTTTTACCTAAAAGAGCTTTTAAAACTATGGTTTGCGGTGTAACCAAATAGGCTCTATAATTCTCTATCCAAGAAAAGTTTCTAAATTTAGAAATTAGCTTCCAACTAAATATGGATGAATATGTGTATTTGATGCAAATAAAAATAATTGCATGAATTAGCAAAAGCCAGCAACATTAGTCTCTCTCAGTTCACTATAACATCCATACACAGCAATAGTAAAGGACTAGGATATATAAAACATACTAAAAATAAGAACTAAACCAAGCTAATAATAAATAAGTGTGGAGAATGACAATGTTATCTTAAAGAACATATGTAATCACTAAAAAATCGTAATGATAAGTGAGCAGTATAAATTTTTTATTCTTTCTTATACTGAAATTTGTCATTACATGCTCTTCAGTTGTCATTAGATTTTAAAGTAATTAGTTCCTTTAATTAAGATCATATAGTCACTCACTAGCTTGTTTAATTATTTTGAATGATTGTGGCCTATGACCAACCACAGACATAATCAAGGACATAGACCAATGCCAGAGAGAAGGGATAAAGGAGGATGGCGAATATAGAAGTCCAGAGAGGGAAGGTGGTACGGAAACTGGCAAAGACGCCCATCACGATGCAGACCACCAGAATGACCAACACTTCTGCAGAGAAGTCCCATGTCAATCCTCTTATATACACAAGCGCCAAGAACACTGCCAGGCACAGCACATTGTTCATTGTCACTGCCCCATATAGCTGCAAATCACAAACAACAATGCAATTTTATTCATTGTCACAACAAGCATATATACAAGAAAAATGCCTGATGAACACAAACCTCGGAAAAAGTTAAGGAGGCGGTTTGCCTCTTGTCACGACTAGCAAAGATAATTGCTGACACTGCTTCACTAGCATTCGTAGCCAAAGGAAGTACAATGAAGGAAATGAAGAATGCAGGAATACTTGTGACATCAGAAAATTCGTCGACAGCATCAACCAGAGGATCAGCAAATGCAGCAGCAATAACTGTTCCAAGCAGCAGCAGCAGCACTGCCTTAATAGAATTCCATTTGGCATTCTCAACACCCTCAACAGCTTCTTCAGCCCCACCCCCAACATCTAATAGATCGTGTTCCCTCTTTGTTTCCTGCAAACGAAAATCCAATTCCTAAGGTTAGAGTTGAAACTATATATCCAATTCCCGTTCTGCATCAGTTATATATGCGTTTCCTGAAAGAATTTATGTGATCGGGTATATCATAGTAAAACTCACTTGGTGAAAATCGCTTAAAAACTTCATTGTATGTGGACCAGCATCAGCAGAAGCAGGTCGAGAGCGCTTAGCCTTAGATAGCCATCTATTAATTCCATTAAAAAACTCTTCTTCATCAATAAGTGAGTTACGAGAAGTATCAAAATCGTCTATTATTTTCGTCACAGCATCATCATGGTCCAGGTCAATCTCGTCAAATTCAATTCCAACAACCAGCGCTCTTAATTCACCATGAGAAAGTTGTCCATCACCATTCTCATCAATTTTTGAAAATAGCCTATATCAATAACCATTCAAAGGAGATCAACGACGACCCAAAAAGCATGAAAATATGAAAAGAAGACAACGATATGCTTCAGGAAGTAATATCTCGAGTCAGACCAAAAAGAAGAAAACATCTTACTTCTTGATTATTTCTCTATCAGGTTCACCATTTTCACTCAGCAACCTTCCCAATGCTTGCTGCCTTAAATGTTTCAGAATTCCCAATATTACGTGCTTGTGTTTCACATAAGCAAGTCTTCTCCTCTGTATCCAGGGCTGGAAAACCTGCACAATTATCCCCCCTCAATTTCTTTAGGTTGCAGGAGCAATTTTCAGGTGTTCATAGTAAAGTAATGGACATTCAATTACTTAGCATCCAGTAATTATAGAAATTGGAAACTACTAATCCTAGAATCTAAGAAAAATTAAACAGAACAATGTGAGGATTTGGATACGGTTGGCATGTTATGGGTTTACAGCCCTTCATTATTTAGGCCCAATATACCAAATTGGTAATCACAACCATGGTATGAAAACCTAACCTGGGTTGGTCGGTCATACCAGTGAACCAGTGAGCCAGTTCCCTAGTCGGTCTAATCACAAGTGAAACAAACTAAACTCCACTATACATACATGCAACACGAGCTTCCTTTTATCAAGGCTCTGTAAAGCAGTGTCTCTGTTTCTTTCCTGGTTTTGGGCTACTTAGATAGAACAAACTATAAGCAAAATAAATACCAAACATAATGCAGCATCAAATTTACCTGGTAAAAGCAATAAGAAGCCAATAGACAAATAGAGACGATAAGTGCAATTAAAACAGCCAAGTGCCTTCCTGATGTTGATTTCAGTACTTGGGGTATCTGAACAATCAGAAATGGAATGACAGATATAACCATGATCCTTGCGGCATAACTTGTCCAAATATCAGTACTAACACCAGAACCTGAATGTGGAAAATATATTGGACTAATTATTAAAATATCCATACTGATCAAATGTATGACATTAAAATGAAATGAAGGTTTAGCAAAATAGATAAACTTAATCTACTCCATATTCATCCTTTTAAAATTTGAACAGTTATGCCTTGATTCAGTAGAAAAAATACTGACACAACGGAAGGATGATTACTAAAAAGATATCATTTTTTTTAATGTCTTGGACAAGAAAGTTTAATATCAAATTTTTTGAAGATAACTGAAAGGAAGAAGAACATCAAAGACTTACCAGTTAAGCTAAATCCTCGTGTGTCTTGTGAATCTTTTGCAATTGAATCTTCAATGTCGCACTTGCCAACAATTACACAAGTTCCCCATATTATAGTCAGAAGCAAAACCGTTGACCCAGCTAGCAAACCCATTCCAACAGAGACCTGACTTTGAGCAGTTTCTTTACTACCAGAAAGCCCAGATACTAGAGTAAAAACAAGATAAATAGATCAGAAACTATAAAAATATGGAGATAACAGTACCAAGGGACCATTAGTTTCAAAAAATGAAAGTGACAAATATATAGCAATTTTCTGGCAATTATGAGGACCACGAGATTTCGGTCAAGATAAACAATGAATCATGAAAAATGTCACCCCAAGAATCGCTGCTTGTCAGCTAAGACTATCAGTTAAGTTCTTATATTTGTGCCTCTGTAATGCGATCAAGAAATGAATTATTGAACTGCATACTATTTACTGAACTAAAAGTCCACTATTTTTTATACAGGACGCAAATTTCGTTAGCTGTTGAAAGTTGAAACACTCCAAATGATGGTCACCATGAGAAACATTAGAAACTACGGAGATAATTTTTTCACTATTCCTAAATCCGAATTGGCACAAATAATCATCAAGTAGAGAGCAGCACATAAAATGTAAAATGAAGGTGAGCAAATAAAAATTTGAAGAGTTTAAGCAAAGCATATAAAAGGTAAAAGATGGAAATGAAGCACCAAAACGAAAATGGATCTCATGCACCAGATTAAGGGACCAAATTCTCATGTCCAGAGTAGGCCCAAAATCTACACACACACACACACACACACATTTCGTCTTCCAGAATGAATACTTTTATTTATATCTGAAACTACAATGAAGAGGATACAATAATGGCTGAAGAAGCAAGAACACGAGATGGCAAGTTATACTTATACATATTATATAAAGAGTAATTAATAAAATAAATACTTTGATAAATATTCTATAGCATATTTTCAATATAAAAAACAAGAAAAATCATATGCGTTAATATGGCTTAGACGCGGAGTTTATTAAATCGGCTTTTGTTCCTTACCCACAGCCTTTTTAATAATAAAAAATAAATGACGCCCACACAGATATAAGGCGTGATAGTCTAGGATACATAAAATAAAACAAAATCTAAATTTTGTGGGTCAAAAAAGAAAAAATGACTATGTTAAGGAACCGTCTTATCAATACTTTTGAAAAGACGAAGAAAAGAAAATCCTAAAAATAAGATGCGATTGACTAATAATGAAAATTTATTAAGTTGAAGTTTATATTTTAATATTGAAAATTTTATAAAATATAACATGAGTAAATACTTTTAAATACATACTTACATAATAATTAGATAATAATACAATTATAAGAACCATAAGTTTATTAATAAATTTATTTTTAATTAATTTATAAATTGTGTTTATAAATAGACAAAATTTAATTAAAGAATAGGTCAAGCAATTCACATTGTGAATAATTTAATTTATCATAGATTTTATTATGTATAAAATTTATAATAAACCACAGTATTATATAAATCATAAATAATAGGACTCTCCTATTTTTTTATAACTCCTCTAAATTTTTAATTTTCTCCCCAAGGGCTGAAAAAAATAAAAAGTACAAAACATTCTAGCTAAAAAAATTATAGTAAAATATTCTCAGATGAGTAATGAAGATTATTAAAAGAAAAAATTGTCTTTTTATACAAAAAGAAAAAGAAAAAGTTGTGCCTGATTATGCTGAATCTACTTTAGGTAGAGAATTCAAGTGCTCCCAAAAAAAAAAAATCAAGAATTGATGCCTGCAGTATCCTCTACGTTGCAGGAAAACTTAAAAAAAATGGAAGATTTATATGGAGACGAATCATCGAATAATTTTTCTTAGGATTAAAGAAATATTTCTTAGTTTCTACTTAAAGAAGTTCAATTCAGCGCCCAATATTCGCGGGAACCACGAAAAAGAAATTGACAATTTCAAATGGGGATTTTAAAATTTTGGTCAGATTAAGATTAAGACAAAAAAAAGACGGAATTTTATCTCAATTTCATCGATGAGAGAGAAGGGAGAAATTTGTCTACAGCGCCCAAAAGCGTCGTCCCCCTCACAATAGGGGCTTCACTGCCCGGCAACGTTCCGGATTTTTTAGAGAGGAGGAAAAGTTAAGTAATATGTTTTCCATCTAACCCAAACAGATAAAAGAAAATGGGTTAATACAATTTTTATTCCTCAAATTTATATAAATTTTAATTTTAATTTTTTAAAATTTATGTCATAACTTTAATTTTTTAAGGGGTAAAATAGTCTATATTTTTATTAAATTGTGGTTCAGGTATATTAAACGAGAGAAAAATCCTTATCCGAATGAGTATACTCAAAACTCCATAGTATCCTTGTGATAAAATATAGCGCGGGTACGAAAATTACTAAGAGCTCATCTTATCCATCTTGAGTTTTCATTTTCGAACAGAAGGCGAGAAAGGAAAAGAAAATTGCTATTATGATGATTTTCCAACTAACCAAACATATGGAAGTAATCAAGAACATGCCAGAGAAAAGCAAAATGTATCACGCCACCATTACTAATATATATCTCCCAAGAATTCATCTCATTTTTCACTAATAATTCAACTTCTTAGTTTTCATTTTTAGGTTATAAAGGCGACAGAGAAAGCGCAGATTATTATCATATTTTCCGACTAACCAAACAGCAAAAGAGAAGTAAAATCCAGAACATCAATGAACAACATAAGAAAGCGCACACAGTATGATTGCTAAAATTCCCAAGAAAACAAATCCGTTTTGCTGATTCAGTGAGATCTTAATTTTCCATTTGCAGGATTAAAAACGAAAGCTTAATCATATTTATACTTACCAAGAATGAGCATGGCATCAGGAAGCGCGCCGAGAATCGGAAGAAACAAGCCACCAACGATCCCAGGGCCCAAGATCTCAAGCAACAGTTCGCTGCCATTGGACAAAAAGGTAGCAGCCTTGTACATGAGAAAGCCATAGACGACGATAAGGAACAAGTTTCCAACTACGCTGGTGGTGCAGGGCAAGAAGCCATACGTCTGCTCGCAGGAAGACTCCTTCAGTGGCAGGGAAACTGGGAGCAGATTATCCTCCGCCTGCAAAACCAGGCGGGAATCGTGGATCCCATCGGAAACCAGATCAGAGGAGGACCAAAGGAATCGAGCGTGAACATGAGCGCAGAAAAACAGGAGGAAGAGGAAGAGCGTGAAGGCGAAACGACGAGACATTGGGGTCGGAAAATTTGGGATCGGAGAATCTGCTAGAGGTAGTGGATATGAAGCATTTGAGAGGTTATTAGGTATGGATGTGAAGGGAGAGAAGAAGAGAGTGACGTAGTGGATATTTGAATTGCAGGGAAAGGAAGGTTTAGAACGTGTGGGGACGGAGGAAGCAAGGGGTAATCAGCGTCTGAATCGCGTGTCCCTCGCAGAAGCACAGTGGTGGTGGTGGGGAAGGGAGAGAGAGAAGGAAGTGGGAGACGATATAGTCATGTGATAAGTGACGTGTCCTTTTATAGGATTAGTCCTTTTGGGGAAACAAAATGACAATTATAATTTAGACATGGGAGAATTAAAAAAAAGTTCAAAACTTCAAATTGAAGAAATTAATTATTTTTTAGTTCTATTAATAATTTAATATATCAAATATAATATTTATATGTTAAATTTTTACATTTATAAATAGTTATGACTTATTCACATATATTCAAACTCGAAACTTTGTATTTAAGCAGTCAAAACTCTTTTCAGTTGAATCAAAGCATGTTGGTTAAAAAATAATATATTAAAAATTTTAAATAAATAAAATTTTAATAAGTTAAAACTTAATAAGAAATTTAGGATGGGACTTTTAGAAAATAGAACAAAATAATTCTTTAAGTTAGAACAAAAAATAATTACATAAATCTTTAGACAAATGACACAAAATAATCCATGTTTGTAGAAAAAATACAAAATGTTTTGCTTGTTATAATTAGGTGAGAAAAAGGATAGTCATGTGATGTATAATATTTAGTGTTTTATTTTTTTGACAATTATCATATAATATTGTGAATTAAAGAAATAATGTATTAAAAGTTTTAACTGTATTTTAAAAGTTAAAGTTCATAACAAATTTATTATATTAAGATCAAATTTTGTTATAATAATACATACAGTAGTGAAATTTAATAATTATTTAAAATGTTAATTTAATTAATTATTCCTTAAAAAAAAAAGTGGGTCCAAATCCTCTTAATACTTTTCTTTTCATATCTTTTCATAAACACGTCCTTTTTCATCAATTTGATTTTAATCGTTAAAGATTATTCACAGTAATGTTTCACTTATAATAATAAACGCAGACTATTAAACGAAATATATTGTCCTTCTAAAAATTAATTTCTCAACCATCCAATTAATCAACCGAGACGATTAAGTATGGAGAAATGAATTGAGAGAAAATAGTTATTGATTTTCTTAAAAAAATTTGTGGTGTATGAATTAAACTCTATTTATTTTTTTATACAAATTTTTAGAAAGAGGTTAGGCTCACACACGATCCTAGGGTAGGACGAAATCTCCTTTTCTTTTAGGTAATACTAATATCGGATATGGTGAATTGTCTATTATTCTCAGGCGTAAACCTAGACACATAAGAGCTATGGTGTCTTCTTAAGTGTCGCGACTAAAACTATAATAAAGTGATAATCTTTAGGGATCGAACATGTTCTAAATAGTCATATGTCTTATCCCTTCATCAGTTAAATCTAAGGATGAACGATGGCTGATTTAAACTCTATTTATTTTTACTAATTAATTCTTGATTTGTCACGGATTGGCCCCCTATATTTACCCCAGCCAGAAGGACAAACTACGATTGGGCAGATAACCGACAATAGTAACTAAGGATGTCAATCCGTAGCCACACAAAGAAACACTAAGGATATCAATCATTTTAAAATGGGATTCTGAAGAGATATAATGTAATAAAATTCTGAGTTCTTCTCCTTCTTTTATGTAATAGAAAGTTGAAATGTACCTGAAAAAATTATTGTTTAAGTTCTTAATATTTATATATTTATTCGTAATTAATTATATATTTTATAAATTTAACACATAGATACATATCATGTAATTAAAAAAATTAATAGATAACTAAAATATCTAATAATATAATGTGATTAATATTATAAAAAAATATCATTAATTTTATGCATTTTGATTTTTATGTTATCATCGTGTTCCAAATTTATAGTGTCATATACGTCAAAAATTAATTTCAACATGCTATTTAGTAATAAAAATATAATTAGTTAAATATTTTTTAAAATTAAAATGATTATATTTATATCAAATTTTTTACGTTAATTTTATCAAATTCTCCTATCATATTTTATTATATATATTATTTTTATATAAATTTAATATATTAAAAAAAATATATGATAAAATAAGATTTAAGAATTTGATAAAATAGACATAAATAACTTAATCTAAGCATATTTAGGTACTTCGTTGTCGGCAAATTTGCATAGATATGTGGCCGTACACGTCGATGGATTATTGAGTTTTGCTGTTTTCAATCAGCTCTGACTTTCAGTGCTATAAATATTGAACAGTATATAGGATATTCGGTGGCGGAGGGTTGGGATGATGAAATTTGGAAGTATGGAAATGAATAATGATGAAACTAAATTTTAAAATCAGGGGCATTTTAGGCTTTTACTTAAATATTAAATAATTATTTAATTCCTATAATTTTATTAAGTTTACCAGTCACCTGCGGGGCGGGATGGTGGTTAACACTGTTAAAATTTATTTGCTTAGCCTTCTTGTCAACGTCGCATCTGTTATTATTAAACTGGGTTGGGAAACTCTTAATCCATAACTTCAGAAATATTTTTCACCTGTGTGAGTCGAGATAAAATTTATTTTATATATTTATTTTGTATGTCATAAAATTATTTTTAAAAATTAATCTAAACACTATAACTCTAAAACGTAGCTACAATAAGAGGACTTACAAAAATACTCCATTAAATACTTAATATATAAATTAATTAATTTTTTATATAGATTAAAAAAATTAATTAATTATGACTAAATATAATCCTCATAATAAATTTATATTATGTACTATTTAATCTATGTAAATTAATTATTTAATTCTTATATTAATTATAATTAATTTAATTTAAATTTTTTTATTTATATAAAAATTAACTAATTTTTATATAATATCTTTTCCAACACTTGGTCATGGCCACAAAAAATATACCTATTGGTCAAACAGAATATAGAGTGTTTTACCTATACCTTATCCTGGTACAACGTGATTGCTCCGGGAGGAAATAGGAGAGGAGGGGTAGAATGGTAAAGGCACTCAATAGAAAGATTAAGCCCAACGAGCTACCTTAGTACCTTTCCTTTCGGCTGAAGGAAGAAATAAGGTGGTTGACGGATTGGGAGGGAAGTATATCCAATAAATTCCTACCTAGAATAATGGGAACCAATGCTCTTACATTGGATGCTAGTTTGGCAAGGGATCCAAACTACAATTTTTTTAAATAAGATATATATGATGTTGAACCCGTTTATATACATCTCTTGTATATCTTAACATTATTCAGTTTTCAAGATTTTTACAAACTTCACTTAAAAAGCAAATAGCCTTCTCCTAACCTTGTTAATTGAAATTATGCAAAATGTCCTCCTATTTTTAAAATCTACATAAACATTTTTTTTAATATGAAAATTAAATTACACAGACTTTTCTTCAAGTTTTCATAAATCATACCAATCACTTTTCTAACTTTTTCGGAGATTCCTCATATTACCTAGTCCTCCATTGTTATAGGGTTTGTTTGGAAACCGTAAAAATCGCGATTTTAAAAAGGCTTCTAATCTAAACCTCGGTTTAAATTTTTTTTAAAACAAATAGCCATATTTGTTCAAACGGGATTCTGGACTAAACCATGGTTTATGGTTTCAGATAAGCTGGTCATAGTAGTTTTTAGAACAGTAAAACATTTTTCAACTACTCAATTACTATTTTACCCTCTTTTTTTACACCTTCTCTTCTCTCTCTTCTGTCTTTTCCATCTTCTCTTATCTCTCTCCTCTATCTTTTTTACTCTCTCTCCTCTCTCATACATACCCTTTTTAGTAATTTTTCAATTATAAAATCCCTTTTTGTAACAACTATCTAAACACTAATTTATCTAAAATAATTTTTTTTCTATAATCTCTTTTCTAAGAGCCATTTTCTATAAGCTATCCAAAAATCTATTTTTTTCATAAGCCCATTTTTAAAATTTTATCCATATACACACATAGTCTTTTAGGCTTTTAGCCGACATTTGCGTGCTGACTGGTGGCTCTTCCTTAATATGCAAGTAATTAAGCTCATAATTATCTTTGAATGTTATCAAAATAAACATAAAGTTGAGTTTGTAACTTTTTGTTTGCTTGAATGGTAAAATATTTAGGTGGCAAAAGAAAAATAATTCGAAAATATTGAGATAATTGTCACTTTATTTGATAAGATTATTATCATTATTAATAATAATTAATTTATTGTATAAAATAGGTCGTAGTTGCATGCATGGACGTGCAGACAGCTCAATCACGAATCTCCTTTTTCTTTAAATGATTCTCTAATTGAAGATTCCTCGGTGAATGGATATCATATAGCTTCAAAGTTGTTTGAATATTTCTTTTTGCTTGTTAATTAATCGTATGAGATGGATTATAAGAGGAGAATATATAGTAAGATTTTTTTGACATTCATCATAGCGAATTAAAAAGCTTAGAAAATTAAAATATATATAAACATCTCTCACCTTTATGGGTTATAAATATTTTAAAATACTAATAGCCTTTATAAAAAATTAACAAGTTATGCTTTTTATGATCTACAAAATAGTGTAATTTATTTCTCAAATTTCATGCAACACATAAAAGCCACGTCTATATATATATATAATATAAAATAATATAATATAATATAATATTTTCAATGAATTACGTTTCATAAAAATTAAAAACACTAGACTCACTAACTTTTTTCATAACAAATCTCAAATATTGGGTCTGTTTGGAAGTTATTAAAACCATAGTTTTATAAGCTCTCTTGGGCAAAAACTTAGTTTGAAAATTTTTTAAAACAAACAGTCATATTTGTCCATAAGTACTTTTGGACTAAACCACGGTTTAAAACCGTGATTTTGAATAAGCCACTGAAACTAGCTTTTGGAACAGTAAAAGAGCTTATGGACTATCCAATTACTATATTACCCCTACTTTTTCTTACATCCTCTCCCCTCTCTCATATTTCTTATCTACCCTCTCTTCTCTCTCATATCTCTTCTCCCATCTCTTTTCTCCACCATCTCTCCTCTCTCCTCTCTCTATCATATTTCATCTCTCATACTTTTAATTAAATAATATTTTTTTTAGTAATTTACCAATATAAAAAATTATTCTAAAAATAACTATCAAAACACTTATTTATTCAGAACCACTTTTTTTCTATAAGCTCTTCTCTAAAAGCCATTTTCCATAAACTGCCCAAAAGCTCATTTTTTTCGTAAGTCATTTTCTAAAATCTTATCCAAACACACACATTAAATATTATAAGATAACAAATTAAAATTAAAAATTTTCATAAAAAAATATTTACTGAATTATTGTGTTGTGGTAATGATAAATTTTTTGAAAGCTTGATTTTTTATATGCATATTATGCGGTGCTCGGAATGCCAGCAAAATCTGCAATAGAAATGGAATGGGACCCACTATGGGCCCCACATGGGAACACTCCGTTGAATTGACGTCGGCTAATTTGACTTTGTTCTTCAATGCATTGACAAGTGGACGATGGGAATAACTACCAAACTGCCGACTTTGATCAATCCCCTCCTGTCAACTCATAATTTTTAATATGAGATAATATTCTTCAGGGAGTATCACATTTGAGGTTTTTTATAAGAAAAACTGTTTTAGCCCCTTCAACAATTATTCTTTGAAAATCGACAGCTATAATAGACCCCTCCGGCTGGTATGAACTTGTCAATGAGTTATAAATATAAAATTTTAATTTATTTTATTTTTAATATTTATTATTTTTTTAAATTAATATATCTAACTTATAAATTGATATACAATTTAAAATTATAATGTTATATATAGTTACTAAGTAAATTATATTATATTTATTAGTTACATAATTTATATAATTTTCATAATATATATGATTTAGTTAAATAACTTTGAACTGTAAGAGTATATTATAACAACTATTTTTTTTTAAAAAAGAGACTAAATTTTAATAATTTCTTTATGAGAAACTCAAATATCATTCTCCCTGGATTTTACCCATTAAATGAACATCCATTCTAACGGTTAAAATTTAATCTTTGACTTAAAAAAAACTTTTTACCCTAGTTTAACCTTTGTTTTTTAAAAAAAATTATAATTTTTATAAATATATGTATTCTCTTATTAAAAGTAAATATGTTCAAAGCACTAATAAATATTAAATGTGAGCACATATCATAGCGAAGATTCGAATATTGATTTGACATGTTATGAGAGAATAAATCCTTCCGCTAAACTCAACTCAATTGGTAAGAATGACTACTTTTGGTCTCTAATATAAGGTCTACTTGATCAATTTTGTTAAATTAAAAAAATTAATTAAATTAATTATTTATAATTATTATGTATTAGTTTTTCTAAAATATCTTTTTAATCATGTGTATTTGAACTAATTTTGATATAAACTCTCTTAATATCTCTAATCATATATAGATATTTTGGGAGAAATTATAACTCTGAAAGATAAAATAGGTTAAAATCTTATATTTAAAATTAAAATAAATTTTTTATAAACTCAGACATTTTTTTATTAGAAATAATCATACTAAATATTAATATCTTTCTTAATATAAATTTAAATTTTAATTCAATTTCGGTTAGCTGTGAAGGGCTGGATAAGGGCTAGAACAATAAATACGCCGTGTCAGAGAGCAGTTAGGGGGTTACATTGGATGCAAGTTGCACGACGAATATCGAAAGATGAAGCTTTCAAATTTATTACTACTAAGAAATGACTAACTGAATTGTACTTTTCATCAGAGACATTACCGGCAGGACCACTTACGTACATATATCAATATGGTAGTGGGAGGCCATTATTGCATTTATAGAATAATAAATATAAACAATACAAACTCCCGTTCAATTCCAGATCCATCTAATGTTACAACTCATGGATAAGGTTCAAAATCCTCTATTTACGTAATCAAACTGTAAAATATTCTGTATTATAGGAAAATATGTCTAATTTTGTACATTTTTCAAGTAAATTAAATTTTTAATCAACTATCTCAACTCTTTCCTATCAGAATAACTGAAAACAATATCTAAAGCATGGGTATTAAATATTGGCGAAAAAACATATTAATTTCTTCATAAGTCTACAAAATAGCTAATTATTTTTTGTAAACCTCAAAATACAATATATATTCACTCAAAACCTCTTTAGCTCAAATATATAGATCCTTTGATTTTATTATATATCTATTATTAAGTCAAATTTCATCCTGTACATAACTTCTTACCTCAACTTAAGTTTCACTTAAACAATTGAATAGAATATATATATAATAGTATAATACTCATCCGCTCCTTAATATATGATATATTTAACTAATTTGATTAAATTAAAGAAGTTAATTAATATATTATGTATATTCTAAAATACTATAATCATCTTCTTTAACTCTCACATTATTTTTCTTACTTAGTTATTGTGGAGGGGTATCAATAAGAATAATTTAAAAATATATATAATAAATATAAGAAATATATCTTATATTTAAAATTAAGATTGACTTTTTAATTAGTCTTATATTAAAGACTAGAAGAGTACTATTTACTAATTATAACTATAAATTTTAACAAGTATTAGACTTAGAATCTAGGGAACTCCCCTTTCCATTTTTTTGGCCAAAATATAAAAAAAAATATTTAATTATATGAATCAACAAGCAAAAAATTGTTGGTGGAAAAAAGAAGAGTAAGAAACAAAAGAAGGGGTAAAACATGGATTTAAATGTCCTTTAAGATTGGGCAGGTTCTTAGTCATTTTCTCTGTTTACGCGGGGGCTAAATCTTGCACATTAAGTTGCCTTATTAATTTACACCCAATGTCGTGTTAGTGCCCGTCACTAATCAACCATCTTGGTCAAAAGGCTATTTTTATTAGGTTGTGTTTGGTACATGGGAATGGGAGAGAATGGAGAAATTTTATCTATTTTTCCTCTTAAGTCTCTCCTCCAAAATTGGAGGATTTTAAAAAACAAAATTTTATTTTATTTTAATCATTATATTTATAATATTTTTTTAATATTTATAAAATATCCTTTTTATATCTAACAATTATTTATATAAAAATATTTTTTTATATCTCTTTTTTTTTTTAACTAAATAATATAATATTAAAATATATTTTTAAATTGTCCTTTCATCAATATAAATATATGATAATATTAAAATCTTTTTATTTCTTTTCTCTCCCTTTTCCTCCATTCAAATTCTCCATCGATCGTCTTTCTAATTGAGCCAAAGACACCTTAGTTTTTCCTAATTGATTAGTGTTAGAGGTGGCGCATTGATGTGATTATCTCACTAAAGCAAACATCATGTCATACGCGCTTTCAAGTGTGCCACACGTACATGTGAATCAAATCAACACGCTTACAGTAAATACGAATTTAATACTCTTCTAATGCTTTGTATATCATATAATTAAAAAATAATCTCAACTCTAAATATAAAATATATTTTTTATATTTATAAACTTATTTTTTAAATTAATTCTATTAGTACTTCATCTACAATAATCAAATAAGATAAAAAAGGAGAGAATTAAGAAAGATTATTAGAGTATTTTAAAAAATATATATTATATTAATTAAATTAATTAAAAATTTAATTTAATTCAATTCGTTAAATATACTTTATATTAAAAATTAGAGAAATTATTTAATATATATTTAAAAATAAACCTGTATTATAAATTTTGTTTGGTATAAAAATTTTTCAAAAAGAGTTAAGCTCACATACAATCTAAAAATAGAGCGAAGTCTTCCTTTTTTTTAGGGGATATTTTTTTTTGGTTGTCCACCCGGTTCACCGGAGCTTTGCCTCGACTATATCCGGATCCAACTAGCGTCGCGCACCTGGCTATAGTGGGTGAGTCTCCCAACGGGGATTTTCTGTATTCGCCAAGGCTCAAACTCGAGACCTTGTTTAAGTGATACCGAATCGCTTACCACTCGGACTAACCTCGTTGGTTAGGGGATATAATATAAGTAGCATTGCCCATAGGCTTGACCAGAAAATTAGCCTAGTGATCAGTTCATGTTCGTAAGTGTGACCCAACACCTGGCCCAACCCGGTAAACTCAAAATGCAAGCGGGTCAAGTTGATATGAGACACGAATCAACGAGCGTACAGTGAGCATGAGTAAGGTACTAAATTGGGCCATACGCTAACATAGTCACTGTATTTAAACTGAAATCTATCATATTGATTAAAATAATATAATTGATCATATTAAAAAAATATATAATTTAATTAAAAAATATAAAAAAAATTATGTATAATCATGAAAAGAGTACTATTTAAATAAAAAATATTAATCTATAAATAAATATAATATTTATGTGTAAACCATAAATATTAAGGAAAATACTTACATGAAGATCCCATACAGAACCTTTTTTTTAGAGAAAAAACAAATCAATCCCTTTCCGTGGATATGAATAGATTATCCAATTTGGGCTGAACCAATGTACACACCAAGCTTGGTCACCGAATTAAAGAGGAAGAAGGAGAAGACCCAGGCAACCATCGGCCATAGAAGCACATAACAATGTTAAACTTGTTTGGGCCTTTGGGGCTCCATCTGGTATTGGGCCAAGATGGGCTGATCTTTGTATGGGAGAGATTCGTCATAGAAACTTTGCACCCCCAAAAATATAAAGTCTATCAAGAATGAAAAAAACAAATGTCAGAAATAATATAATTACTCTTAATTATTAAGGTAATGATTTTAATTATTAGATTTCTTATAGCATATAGTAGCTTAAACCCTGCATATATAATTGAGACAGTTTCTTCAATGATCAATGCTAATTTCTTTAATTAGTTCAAGACCAATAATTATCTTAACAGTTATATATATAGTTCTTTTCCCCTCCTCATTCTTAATCTTTTCAAAACTCTATAATTAAGGTTTGGTAATGATTGTTCTGTTTTAATTTTCCTCGAGCGTTAATATAATATAATCATTACTATCTTAAGTTGTTCCAAATCCAAACAAAGTCCAAACCGACATATGATTATGGCACCGACTTGTGTCATTAGCACAACTAATTAGAATTATGAAACTTGCAACTCAATTAATCATGCTGGGTTGATCCAGCACCTACAAAATTTTTACTGCACCAACCTTAAAATAAAATCAAATTTGAAAAAATTAGCCCCATAAAGATATGTAAATTAGAATCTTATATAGGAGTCATCTACCTAAACATTTTTCATCAAAAAATGTTTACTTGTGTTTACAAATTCTTCCCTATGTTTACAAAAATGAATACATGCCACGCATTTAAAGAAAGATAAATTTAAAAAATAATACTCTAATAACTAATTAGCATAAAAATATTATATTTCTCCATGCATATAGTTAATTTCTTCTAGGCCTTTCTCTTTCCAAATACAAAATTGCATAAGTCACTGCTAAAAAATAGACTTTTTAAACCGGTTGAAAATAGACTTCTACACTGGATATTGATTCGGTGTAGAAAGTCTGATATTCTATACCGGTTATATGAACGGTGTAAAATATCAATTTTTTTAAACTGGTTATTTCATACAATCGGTTTGAAAAGCAATATAAAAATAAAAAAATAAAAATAAAAAAGCAAATCACCCATTATAGCATCCAGATACCTTAGATCTCATTATACAAAACAAACATCTGAATAAGCTTCTCGTTCCATACAATGCAACATCAAAATAGGCATCAAAATAAGCAAATCACTCATTACTGCAAGCCAAATCGGTCGAACCATACCTCCACCATCAGCTTCTTGTTCCATATAGTGCCTAGGCTCCCTGCTCCTGGCTTCGCCATTTTCGTGCTCCAACACTTTATGGACTCTGCACGAATCACAACGTACATGTTCTCCATCACTGATATAAAAACATGAAATGCAAGGCTAGATGAGACGAGATGAGATTGAAAAGCAAGCTCCGAGGGGAAAGAACTCACCATTCTTAGCAAGCTTGGCAAAAACATGAGTGACACACTTAGCCTGCACTGTGAAAAATTGGAGTTGATGAATGTTTATTAGCTTCAAGGACAGAGCACTCACAGACTCTAAGAGATACCAGTCACTCCAAAATACTATGCTTGTTCACCTAATTGAAGACCTTCCTTCTCCCTTCGGCAACCTCGCTCCAAATCTGTCAGATTCAAAACTCTGGGAAATCACTTATGAGATCCTAGTCGCTGCTTGTCGGAGCACCGGGGGAAGCCCTTGACATTCATCTCCCAGTTCGAGAAAGGGGAATAAAGTTCTTTGGCGCACACGCCATTTTCCTCGCTGCATAGGTCTCTGACCTCGACCTAGATGAAATCTTTTTTTTTTTTGAGCAAACAAATAAGGGAGTTGATGAGGTTATAGATGAGGGTTTTAGCTAAACAGGCATATTAGTTAAGTGCAATTATTTTTTTCCTTTATAGAATTACATCGGATGAAATCATAACCGGTGTAGATATAATATATCTAAATTTTTTACACCGGTTACATAAGACATCATGTGTCAATATTTATTTTTATTTACAAAAATGACATCGTTCTTTTTTTACACCGGTTATTTATACATCCGTTGTAAAGATTTCACCTTATTTACAAAAATGTCACTGCTCATTTTTTTAAAACTGTTTCCGCAAGAACCAATTTAAAAAATGGGCTTTAGAAAGTCTATTTTGTAGTAGTGAGTTGATTTGTATATGTCCACTACAATCTATTTTTCAATCAAATCTCAATATATACTTAGGCTTCTCACTTTATTATTTACTTCAATATAATGGATTATAATTATATATATTTATAATATATAAAATTCCAATATCAAGATTTAATTGGAGAAATTAATCATAATACATATAATGAAAAGGGTCTAATTAAGTCATGCCCAAGGCATAAATCTAAGAGATCCCATTTAATTTAAAGCAAGTATATATGTTATCCATAATTTCATTTACTTTTTTATTTTTCTTATAATCACTTTTAAACATCATAAATGAAATACTACTATTACTTTTTGTTAGGCATTGTGTTTCATTATTTTTAATGAAAATTTAAATAATTAAATATAATATAGTATATGTGTTTAGTGATATACATATGATTCAAACACTAGCTGCCGTCCATGTCATAACATAGATCTTGTCTCAATACAATATATATATATATATATATATATATATATATATATAATACACACATATAACATCAAGAGCAATGGATATAAGTAAGAATTAAGAACTACAGTTAAAATGCACTCACCACTAGTTCTTTTTACAATCAGGAAAGTTAGGACTTGGAACTAATTAAACATAAAAAACGGGGAAAAAATGATTGATACTTATCCATATACAAAGTAAGAACCAAAAAAAAACAAAGAAATTACCGTGTAATCGCTAAATTTCTTCCAACCCAATTAATCGGAAGCAATAATTATTTTTTGCTTCAGTTTACCCAAACAAATTATAAATTTAATTACTTCAGTCCCCCACATGTTGGACATTCAAGTGTGGGGGGGAACACATCACGTGAAAGTTCTGGAGATGATATCAACTCATAAGCTGTTCCTTGTCCAAACATCCCATGGGCTGAGACTGCGGTGGCATTAGTGGTGGTTGTTGTGGCTGTGCCGCTGCCGGCGGCGGCGACGGAGAGTGAAGCAGATGGCCATTATTATTATTACCATTATCGTTTGCTGATGCTGAGTTTTCCCTCTTCTGCAAGTTTTGTTGTTGGTGATAGATTTGTCTGAGTCTTTCTATTTCCCTCTTTAATGCTTCGTGGTGAGCTGAAACCAGATTAATTAAACCCAATCATGCTGTGAAATAATCTAATGACGATGATGATGACGATGATAATGAAATGAATGAAGGGCAATACCGTCTTTGAAAATCTTGTCTTGAGCCAGTGCAGCAATACGTTGTTTTAAGGTACTATTGTCTACGTTCAGAATCAGACGTTGGTGGTCCAAGAATGCTACCCTCGGCGACAATGCTGATACCTCCGTCTTCATTATTCAACCACATTCATTTATTAATTCCATTATTGTTCATTCAATTTCATCACAATATAACATTTATACAAGAAATTAATATTTCATATAACTTATATCAAACTATACACACACACAGAGACACACACATATACAAGCACTACCAGATAGATAGGGTTATTGTTGAGTTGAATTCCTATTAAGATGACAATTAATAATTACTCTCAAACATGAAACTATTTTGCCCATGTGAAATCCATAATGTTTTGTTGGTTCCTTAATTACCTAGAATTAACAGTGATTTGATTATAAGTTAAATGAAGGAATTTTTGGTAACGAAAAATGAAGAAATATAATTCGGATTCTTCTTTTGAATAAATTTAGTCTAAATTAATATAAACAGTGATTTTAACGTGCTTATTATACTTATTTAATTGAATTAACCTAAAATCATTATGACTTTGCCAATTAATTAAGAAAAATATGGTCTGATGATCTAATTAGATGACAAATAATTAATTAAATGGCCTAATTAAAATTAACTTTAATATATACATACCTGCAAAGTTGATACGCTTCTTTCTAAATCAGAAATGTATTGCAGCTTTCTCACCCTGGATCTCTGAGCTGACTGCCGATTAGCCAAAATTCTGATTTTTCAAAAGAAGAAGAAGAAGATCATAAACACAGATAATTAAATTAATATCCCTTATAATTATTTGGTTACTATTATTATTGTTATTAAGTTAATTGTACGTGCATGGGTAATCTGTTATATATATGTATATATATATATTTATACTATATATGGGATGGCATCGAGATATAGATATGGCTTACCTTTTAACTCTTCTGGGATCAACGACAGTTTCGCCGCCACCGCCGACCATGGAGGGCGGCGGCGGTGGAAGAGTTTCACTCTCATTATTGCATGCGCTCTCCACCTCCCCTGGTTCATTCTTGAGATGTTTCTGTAATTGAAGATCTTGTCTCGGAACAAAGACGTCGTCAATCACCATAGGCTTCTCCTCGTTATTGCTATTCTGGTCATCGGAGGGCGTGGACGGGTTCGATGCAGTGGCGGCAGATGACGGCGGCAATGAAACCGAGCCAATGTCATCGGAGAACATGGACATGAGCTGGTCATCGTCAAGCCTATCAAACCCATGATGATGATGGGCTGATGATCCGGCCACCGGGTTCCGACATTCCTCGAGGAATGCAGTGTCGAGGTAGGCGATGGAGTCGCTAGCAGACCGCCGGTGATGCCCCCGCCGTGCCGACGAGAAGTCAAGAAACTCATCCACCCAAGTTGGCGGCGACGAGTTCTGTTGCTGAAACTGTTGAGTCGTGGGATTATTGAAACCGGCCGGCGGCATTGTGGGTAACTTTTGGTTGTGAGGAAACGATGGCCAATTCTGGGCCATGGTGGGTATCTTAGGAGGTAACTGCGCCATTTCCTAGGTGGGATCGAATCGAAAAACAACAACAACGAGCTTGTCCGAGAGAGAAAAGATTAAGATAGAGAGAGAGAGAGAATGAAAAGAAGCAACCTAGAAGTTAGAACCAACAGAAATCTTAGATGAAAAGCGAATTCTGGGGATCCTAAAACAGCAGTGAAGTATGAGGGAGGTCATAAGTTATAAGGAAGAAGTCACTTCACAACCTCCTCGACGACATTACCATATGTATGTCATGTAATGGATATTAGATTTTTTTTTTTTGCATTTATACGACCTAAAAGTGATGGATGTTTCTTGGTTAATTCTTAGGTTTTGGGGTGCGCTTGGTCCAGAGGTTTTGGAGAGAAGATGAAGAGAGAGAGAGAGAGAGAGTGAGGGTCACATGGGAGATGGGATTAGGGACAGCTATCAACAGCTAGGTGGTGGAAAACCTAAAGGTGGTGGAGTTTAATATTTGAGAAAATAACACACAAAATTCCCAACACTTCTTTTAATTTTAACCCAGCCCCAAACTTCTATTTAATTTTGTTACATTAACATCTGACTTCTTACCTACTTTGGGGCAAGCGGTACTGACTTAAAATTTGAAAGTTAGTAGAATTGAACCTACAATTTTTTATATATAAAAATAAACATAATGCCATTAAGTTATAAAATTATTAACAATTCTTAATTACTCTACTTATACTTTAGCCGATCACATAAAGATAAAATAAGATGAATTATATATAGGTTGAGTCATATTGAGATTGAGTTCAATATGGTGTTCAATTCAATCTAGTCTCTTAGACTAACACATCATGTTAGATAGAATCGAACCTACTAATTTGTTAGGTTAGTTTAACATCTTTACTAAGCTCACAGGATACGATCTTAGACTAATCCAATATCATTACATGCAAGCTAATCTACACAAATATATTATACTCTCTCAAGTCATACCCATCTTGGTAGTATCATTTTTTGAGTTTCTGTTGTATCATATAATAGAATCTCTATATATATTGAAAGATTAATTTATTATGATAGGTGGAATTTAATATGCTCTAATTTTTTGTATCTTTTGGGTTTAAACTATTATGGTGTCTAACTTTATAACATTTTGCTACATTACATATTCTTCATCTTTGGACTTTTGTGGGTTCATATCGAAACTTGGATTAGGTATACTTCTAAATTTCGACATAAAATTGATATGGATGATTTGTGAATTTGATAAATTTTGGGATATGAAGTGTAATATTCTGTAGGAGAGAGAAGAAGTGGAATCCGCAACCACGTGCCGATGTGACCCCTCCCTCTGGCATCCATTATATCAACTGTCTCTCCATCTCTTTCCTTTATTTTAATTAATTAATTCAATAGATTATTTAATTTCTTTTCTCCTAAATGTATCTCTTGATTTTTTCCTTATCTACTAAACCAACATGATCAACATATATTTATTATGAACCATGATACACGTCATAACTCACAAGTAGTGAATAAAGCAATTTATTACCAATTAAATTAAATACTCCCTTTAATGCGTAATATAAATCGTATTTAGAAATAAAATGTGATGCTAAATATAATTCGCTTCACAAGAACTTTTATATGGTTTATTCCAAATATATCCTCCTTCTCAATTTCCAACTAGGGGATAGGGAGTGTTTATTTTTTAAATTTACAGTTTTTATTAGTAACAAAGATGGAAATCAGAACAATTTTCTGAGCAGCATAATGATTGATTGCTTGGGCAATGTGTTGTGATCTTGTGAGCTAATAACTCGTACAATTTTTTTTTACGAAATCCATTTATTACTTAATTAGTTAAATTAAAATATTGAGAAAAAAAGGAATGAATTATAAAATTGTAAAGGGAGGGGTAAAATGGGCCCACATGGAGTTTGGAGAGAGTCGGTGGAGCATCACGACCATCTCACATTGATGACTGATCTGAAATGAATGGGGTCGTCCCTCCCTCCTCGCTGCCTCTTCTTCAGTGTGTGTCCGCTGTCTCTTCCCATATTCATATATGCCTAAACAAACTAAACCCATTGTACTACGGTTTAACTAGTAAAATAATAATATATATCATTATTTAGAGAATATTTAATTTTTGAGTAGTAATATTTTATTATAATTTTAGTTACGATGTTTGGAGAGAGATCTTAGTTTCTAGATATTTAAATTTATACTTAAAGATAATAGATAGCTTATTCTGCCTGATATTTATATCGTTTAAAAAAAAAGAGAGACTTCACTCTATTATTAAATAATTTTTTTTAAATTTTTTATATAAAAGAATATATATGACTGAACAAGTATCATCATTTAATATTTTTTTTATTTATAAATTTGACATCATAACTCTTTTAATTATAATAAATCTAAACTCACCAACTTTAATTAATGTATTGTACAATATACTTTCATCGTTTAAATAAATATTTAGGGTTAATCTCTCAATTCTTATGTTAGAGTAGGTCGGGTACAGATAGGGCTATTAACGTTTGTTCTGGAGGATTGTATTTTTTTATGTCGGTTAGTAAAAACTTGTCTGTAAAAAAGCCAATAATGTAATTTTTGAGTAATTCTACGTCGGTTAAAAAATATATAAAAAATAATGTTTACATCAATTTTCTATTGTCGATGCAGATACCCTAATCCAAAAAAGAAAATTGTTATAAGCATTTAACAGCAAAATTTATAAAAACAGAAGTGACAATGCTATGTGAGTCTTGATGATTACAGGAGTTAATTTATGAGACTAATTTTTAATTTTAAATATAAGATTTTGATATATTTTATTATAAATTTATTATTATATATATAAAATATAATATTATATAAAAATATTTTAAAAAAATAATATTAAATTATTATAATTAAATAATTTATTTAATTTTATAAAATTATTTAAATTAATTAATTAAATTTTATATTAAAATTTAGAGGTGTATTATCTATTATACCTTTGGTTCTTTAAAGTATTCATTTTGTATGAATTCATCTATTCATATTACATAAAATTATTTTGTAATTATGAATAACTTAAATTCAAGATAAAAGCTCACATGAATAATTACAAAGATACATGAGTTCATAATTATTTTTTAAAATAATTTGTAGATGCCTAATTAAAATTTTGTTAAAATTATATAGATATTTAATCAATACGCGTTTTTTAAAATTAAATTAACAAAAGTATAGTATTTAATTTACATAAGACATATATGTACTCTAAATACTCTTGGTGATCAAATTGATGAGGTCACACCTCAAACAAGAGATCTCTTGGGAAGAATAAATTAATGGGACGGGGAATAGTGGGGTGGTGGAGGCTTATAGGTAAGAATGAGCTGTGAAGAGAAAGAAAGCAAGTGCCTTTAATTGATAATTCTATATTCTGTATAATATTTATAATTAAGACCTTGTCTTAAACCATTTTTTTAAATTTATAAGAAAAATATTCTAAAATTAAAATTTCATTTCTATCCATAATGATTAATTTGAAGAAATAAACTTAGTATTTCATTAAATAATATACTCTCCGTTATTAGATATAGAAGCTAATTAATAAGTAAATTTTTATTCTACATATAAAATATCAATTCATTATACATCCCACATTTATTATTATTTATAAATTATTTTTATTAATCACAAATACTAGTAGGCACAATCAATAATGATGATTTTTAAATAAAGTATTTTAAAAAAATTAACATATATTTTTATAAATAATTTAATTAATATTTTTAATTGATATAAATTAATTATCTATCTTTTAAAAAAAATTACCCTTAATTAGATTATACAGCGTTTAAATTTGATTTGATCATGTAACTATATCAAAAGACCCTACATTTCTATGTTCACTGAGTCCAATATATTGACTTGTACATCTATATGAATATTAAATAAAATCTCAAATTAAAAAACACACATAAAAGCACTATTTTCATGTGAGATCTAATTCAACTTAATAATTTAAATTAAGTAATAGAATAAAATAGGGTGTTGTGTGAATCTAATTCTACCTCTTTAATTAATATGGAAGAAGAAGAATCATGTCATGTGAGGAGGCCAGCTTGGTTTGTTTGCTTTGCCCCAGATCAGAGTCACATGGCCAGATTTCTGTCTCTTGCCTCTTTAAAATATTTTTTTAAGTATTTCCCCCCATCATTTCGTGTTGACACTTTTCTGCCTTTATTTAAAATAAAATAATAATTAAAAGTACAATTGGGAGACACTAACAATGATTAAGGAAGAAAGGTTTGAGGGCATGTTAACTACCACTTTTTTTAATTATTATTATTTTTTTCGCAGAACTATATTCACATATACGTTTCCTCCTTTTAATATGTTAGTCACCGTCAATTTATAAAATCCACCACTTATTTTTCTCCTTCTTTTTTTCCATCTGCAAATAGAAAAATCACAGTGGTGCTCATATTTAACTCACACGGGTGAAAAAAAAAAAGTATTTGTACATCTGATATTTTACCCCAATTATTATAGGGGCATTTATAGTAGAAAGTAAAGTTAAGGCACTTCCAATAAAATATTTTTTTTAGATATATCTAATATCTCAAAATATTTTGCTATGTATTTAGCACTTTAAAATATTTTTTTTTTCTAATGCGTCTAGTTAATACTTTAAAGTATTTTGTGTGCATCTAGTATCTTTAAAGATTTTTTAGGTGTGTATAGAACCTGAAATATTCTTTTAGTGCATCCAACACTAAGACACAAAATATACTTTAAGATGCTGAATGTATCTAAAAAATGATTTAGAGTACTGGATGTATCACAAAATAATTTAGCGTACTAGATATATTTAAAAAAAGTACTTGAGGGTGTTGTATGCACTTTAACTCTAAAAAGTATGCAACTTATCTTGAGATTTTAGATAGGGTTATATAGCAATCAATACTTTGATTTTATTTTTTATATGCGTTAAGTATCCTAATATTATTTGTGATATAATTTTACATATAATATTTTTAATTTAGTTTAGTTTTATACATAATCATTTTAATTTAGTACAATTTTACACATAATTTTATTTATCAAGTATCAAGAATTGCATCAAATCAAAAAGATTATGGATAATTATACCACAAATAATATTAGGATATTAGATATATAAAAAATAATATCAATATATTACGTACTATATAACTTTTTTAGCTATACACAAATAAAAAAATATTTATTAATAGCTAAAAATATATTATAAACAATCGAATAATAATTGCACCCACTCAATAACTAGATCCTTCAGTATACCTTTGCGAAAGAAATTTTCAAATGATATATTTTTCAACAATTTTTATAAATTTTTTACCTTTCTTCACCCTTTTAATTCACACACGCGTATATTTTGCGTGTGTGATAATTAATTAAGTTAACTTGATAAAAAAAACCCTAATTAAATATTCTATAATAATCCCATAGAACATAAAATGATTGCATGTCCATGAACCGTTTTGAGAATAAGGATGAAGGAATAGACAGATGTATAAATAAAATGGTTTGAAGGAAATTTTGGTTCTAATTATGTGGTACCGTACACAGGATCGTTAGTGAAGGACTTTGTTGTGTGAAGTTAATAAAGAAGAAAGAAAAGCATGATTTCACGTGGCATGAACAAACAAGTGATCCCAACCTGTCCTATTATTACTTAATTTTTGTGTTTTTTTAACTAATTGAAAGTTTGTCAAGAAGATAATGAAATTATAAAATAAAATAATATAAGGGCAACATGAAATCGACACGCAGACACATTAAAATATAGGATTAAGTAGGGCCGGTCTGAATGTGGGCTGGGCCTTGCCCCTTAGATGTCATGTAAGTAGCACACAAAGAGAACTAGATGGGATAATTTTCTCAACCCTAATCTCCGTGCTGTTTTTAGTGGGCCAACATAAGCCCATTAATTGTTTGTTTATTTTTCCCATTACAAAAGAATGAATGTTAGCCCAACCGAGTGGTAAGTGGTTCGGTATCGCTTAAACGAGGTTTCGAGTTTGAACCTTGGTGTATGTAAAAAATTTCCGTTGGGAGACTCACCCACCATAGCCAGGTGCGCGATGCGGGTCAGATCCAGATGTAGTCGGGGCAAAGCTCTGATGAACCGGGTGAGCAACTAAAAAAAGGGAAATGAATGTAAGGGCCTTGCTTATTTCTTTCCTCCATTACAAGTACTCATCATATCAAAGTTTCCACCCATCGTTTATGGGTTCAACTGGCAAAGGGATAAGACATGCGACTATTTAGAGCGTGTTCGAACCCTAGGGAGTACCACTTTGTTGTGGTTCCAGTTGCGGCGTTTGGAGAGGCATCTTAGCTCCTGGGTGCCTAGGTTTACGCCTGAGGATAATAGACAGCTCGTCCTACCCAACATTGGTATCGCTTAGGAGGAAGGGAGATTTCGTCATGCCCTTAGATCGTAGGTGAGCCAAACCCCTTTCCAAAAATTTTTGTACAAAAAAAAATCATATAAAAGTTTTCCCAACAACACATCGTCCGTAGGTTTAACTGGCGAAAAGATAAGATATAAGACTATTTAGAGTGTGTTCGAACTATAAGGAGTACCGCTTTGTTGTGGTTCCAGTCACGGCGTTTGGGAATGCATCCTAGCTCCTGGGTGCATAGGTTTAAGCCTGAAGGTAATAAACAGCTCGTCCTGCTCGATATTGGTATCACCTAGGAAGAAGGGAGATTTCGCCCTGCCCTTAGATCGTGGGTAAGCCCAACCCCTTTCTAGAAAAATTTTGAATTAAAAAGTTTCCTCAACAAATATTGCTCCATTTTGTACAAAAAAAAAATAAATATTGTTCTAATTAATGAGGAGTTAGCTCATAATCTACGAGGTCATAAATTTAAATATTACTATCAATATGAATATTTTATTGGCATGCAATCTATAAGAATGCATGAAAATACTCTTTAAATTTAGAGACATATCTTAACATAGATAGGTTGCTATCAATGTAAATTTATAAGCCTCTAGATCTAACTTATCTATTTTTTTTTTAAGAAAAAGTTATTAGGGTTCACACCTTGTCAAATACTAAATAAAATAACATGTGAAATTGTCAATAATATATATACAAGATAATAAAATGGTAATATATTTGGAATTATTCAACTTATGAAAAATTAAAGTGAAGAAAGATAATAATGAAATAATATTAAAAATAATATTTAAAATAATAAAACAAAATCAGTAAGAAAAGTTATGATTTATTATGTGTAACGCCTTACTCTATTAGAGTTATTAAGTTAGCTATGAACCACTATTAATACTTTACTAATTTGCATAAACATTCTTTCTTCTCACCCACGTTAGCTAAGCTTCCTCCAGCATCTCCTTTCCCTTGGATGCACTTGGTCCTATGATTAATACATAGAGAGCTAGCTGGGTGTGAGATATGGAAATCTCAGTAGCCATAATCACAATTCTAATATATAAAACATGGTAATTAACTAAGCATACAAAATAAGCTAAAACTAGATTCAGCCCTTAACAACTTCCATCTTCGACTATCATTGTTCGTTCAATCGGCGATCCTCTTTCAGAACTGAGATTCAATCTCTTTCTCCAATCCCAAACAGCAGCCATTAAAGAGATTAAGGGTGTGTTTGGATTAGCTTTTGGAGAATAGATTATGGGAATAATAGATTCTGGAGAATAGATTTTGGGTAGAATAGATTTTGGTAAGAATAGATTTTGGGAATAAAGATGTTTGGATGATTAGTAGTAGAATCACTTTTTATATTGGTAAATTACTAAAAAGGGTATGATATGATTAAAAGTAAGAGAGATGAAAGATGATAGAGAAGAAAGAGGAGAGAGAAGAGAGTGTAGAGAAGAGAGAGGAGAGAGAAAAAGAGAGATAAGAAAGGAGAGAGGAAAGAGAAAAAGAGAGATAAGAGAAGAGAGATGAGAGATAATAAAGAAAAGAGAGGAGAGAGGAGAGATGGTGTAAGAAAAAGTAAGGGTATAATAGTAATTGGATAATCCAAAACCTAGGTTTCA
Source organism: Leucaena leucocephala (assembly GCA_037074615.1). Classification (NCBI taxonomy): domain Eukaryota; kingdom Viridiplantae; phylum Streptophyta; class Magnoliopsida; order Fabales; family Fabaceae; genus Leucaena; species Leucaena leucocephala. The sequence continues at coordinate 15,133,319 of CM073545.1, forward strand.
AAAGAAAAAGCTATTTTCAGTAGCTTATTCAAAACCTAGGTTTCAAACCGAGGTTTTGTCCAAAATCAATTCTTAACAAAAATTGTTGTTTGTGTAAAAAATTTCCAAACCGAGGTTTTGCCCCAAAATCCATTCTCAAACGTGGACCCAAACAAGCACAAAGGGATCTGGAAGACTCACCTTGACCTGATTCTATGGTTGCTCGTGGGTTCCGAATCTTCTTCCTCCCTCTCTGTTGATCGCTTCCTCTAGTTCTCCACTCTCTGGATTCCTTCCTCCGATCCCCGATGCCTAGTAAACAGACTCCTAGTAAAGGAACGCAGAGACAGAGCATGGCAGAGGGAGTGGTGGAGAGGACAACAAAAAATCCAAAGCAATACCCACATTCACATTCCCATTTATATACTTTTGTTTCCATTTAGGTTGTTTAATAATCTTGTATATTTAATTTAAATATGCAGTAAGTTTGATTGGCGTAAATTTATCATTAATCTTTGTGGAGGATGCTCCTAGTTTTGCAAGAAAGAATTATATAAAATATTTTTAGTTAAAAAGAGTAATTTTCTATAAACTTTATAATATAAAATTACACAGATAGGTTGGTATTAATGATATGATTATCCCTAATAATATTATCTTGATAAAAATACCCCATTATTTATTATTAATCCAGTTAAGTAATTTTATCAATACCCGGTAATTTTTTTAATTATGAAAAAAGAAAGAAAGAAGAAAATCCCTAACCTAACCCACCTATAAATCCTTCAGCCACAGACAGAGCCCCGGTCAAATGCTTCAATCAATTAAACGGCGGGCTCAGTGTTAGAGTCACTCTCCGTTCCTCACTTACCTCTTGCTGCGAGCGAATTCAGCGGCTAATCCTTTGAGGGCGGCGGAGCGTTTTGAGCGTTCTCCATTCATTCATCCCTAACCTACCATTTGTGCGGTTGAAGAAAGCACGCGAAGCAGATAGTGGCGGTAGAGCTGCTACCCTTCGTGCTCTGGCTTTCCTCTGCTACTCTTCTCAGTTCTCTCACAAACTCCATCAAACCATCAGCTCTTTTCCATCCGTCTCATTGCCACGATGTCTTTTCCCGTGGAAGAGTTCGTGAACAAAGATATTTGTCCAGATGACCTCGCTATGATCCCCGTTGATCTCCCCCCAAGCCCTCAACGCCTTGAACATAGGTTTACTTTTTCTTCCTTTTATTTCATCGTGTTATCAACCTAACTCCAGTGCTTCTTGCTGATTTTATCCCATTGGTATTATAAAAATTTGGAGCTTGTGACTTTCTGTGTAGTGGGATTAATAGTGAGTTTCTTGCAATGACGGGGATCTTTTATCGACATAGGGAAGAATGATGTCTAGGGGCTTTGAAAATGGATCGGTTCATTTGGTTGTTTTTATGCGTCGGGAATATGTGTTATATGGGGATGCTGAAATCAAATTGAGGGAACTAGAGATTTTTAAGATTTTAATTTTTGATAGGTTCAGCAATTGGGTAATTGAGATGTAAATTGTGAAACTTGATGTTGAATGTACGAAGCTAAGAATGTAAATTATGTCCTCAAATACAGGAACTTTTCCCTTCTCTTTATTTTCAAGGAACTCATGTTAAATAGCTTCATATTGATATGTTGTTTCATACCTGGGATAGGGAAGCTGAGGAACCTACAAAAATACATGATCGTAAAAGGAAGTCCAAGGGGGTTGCTCATGATGACCCTGTGGCCAAAGAAGAAAAGCTTGTCAAAAGAATCATTTTATCATTGACGAAGCCTTCTTATGTTCTAGGATTGTGTCCTTACAAATTGAGGTCTGAGAATCAGTGCAGATTGCGGGTTATATTGCAGAGACTCATGAAACATAGAAACTGGGTGGAAGCTAGTGGTGTTCTGAGTGTATATCTGCTGGCAACGGTTAAAGAAAAGTCACCTTTCGATAATCAATTTAAGTTTTCGGTATGAGTTTATTTTTCCCCTTTTTTTAAAGTTTTATTGTCTTTCAGATCTTTATTTTTGTTATAGGTTCAAGGGAAATAGTTTTCTCTAGTTCTTCATACCCGGTATGTATTAGGAAACCATTTGTTTTGAGTAACTTGCTGCAAAATACAGTTCCAGACTCAGAAGTCTAACTTGCTGAAAAATGTACAATTTACATGTAACTTTCATATTCAAAAGTTTGTTAAAGTGGTTGAAGTGGCTTAATCTGTTTGTTAACCCATTAGTGCTCTCTTGATAATCATCCTACCTACCTAGTACTATGTTGTGATTTATTTTTCTATAATCATTATCCAGATGTAGATTCTCAATACCATGTTTTATGTTGTTACATGTCCAGGTTTTACTAGAGTTTCTCAAACATGCAGCAAATAGTTGTAACAATCCTACGAGAATCAAGAACATCTATGATGTTTGGATGAGGAAGAATGGGTCAATGAAGGATTGGCCGGTAGAGGTATAATTCATATTACTTTTTTCTAAGTGCTGCAAATGACTATCTTTTTGTTGAATGTTTTCAGTGTTGCAGGATTCTAACTGGTTTTGACTTATTCTCGATGCCTTAGTGGTGTTAACAATTATTATTTTAATGAGCATATTATCACAGTAAAGCTATGGGGAATAAAGGGTTGGGGTGAGAGTAGTTGTCAGGAAAGACACAAATAAAGACCAGACAATAGTATGAATCATTGGAGAGTAGTGTCTTCTAGAGTGCAGTTGCTTTCTTTTGGTGTATAGTGTATGTCCATTTTTAGCCATCATTGTTGCAATCGCATTCGTAAGGAGGAAACTTATCCTTTGAAGCCCATGATAGATAGGAAAGTTTCCGTATTTGCTACTAGTTTATGTCTTTAGGGGAGGAGTAAACTTGAATGAATAACAAAAATGTTTATTCAACTTTGATTTTGTGTATATTGGATGGAAATACCTTTAGGCCTTTCATGGTTAAGTGAAAAAGAATATATTATTTTGCTTCGTCCTTTATATCAATTGTTGAATTTGTCATGGAGCCGTGTTTGCATTCATGACATCAGGATGTTTCTTGAAACTTCAGTTATTAATATAAAGTTCCTTGTGGAGCAGAACAGATTTGCAGTTCATTTGGAGTTCATGCTGTTTTCTATTATGCAAGGCAACATTGAGGAAGCATATCAGGCTGTTTTATGGTATGTATTTTTGTTTTTTATTGCTTAATCCTTTTTTTTTTCATTAACGTGTAATCATTTGTTTTTGCAAAGAGACATGAGTAGCATCAATATGCCTAGTGTTGATATGCTATTTTCCTCCCATTTATTTTTTAGCCTCAAGCAAGAAGATGGGTATGCTCATTATTTTATGGCCAATTTGATGATGGGTTTGGTATTCTATGAGTTGTGGTATTCCGGTATTCCGAAAGAGTTCCAATGGAGAGATTTAGACCAGATTGGCTCCCCACGAAGCTCATATATAGAGGGAGATGAATTCAGCAATCAACATGGACAATCAGAGTGGCATAATACAGTTGAAACCCATATAGGAGAGGCCTTTTACAAATGTGATTCAAACTCATCTGTCTTTAAGGATAAGAAAATGTCTATGGATGCTGGCATCGACCAAGACATGAGTGTTCCTATGGAGATTGATGTTGACCATCAAAGGGAAAAGCCTCTTTCGAACTTCCAGCCTCGAGGGTTCTACTTGGATTCTGAAGAACATACAGGAAATAGAGATTCTGGCTTAAATAACCGATTTCATATGCAAGATGCCTCTTCTTTATATGCTCTCGGTAAGTTTTCATTATATATTCCTTTCATATATTTTCTTTTGGGTTTTCCCTTTTTTGATAGCTTGTCATATTTTTCTTCCAAGATTCTTTAATTAGTTGTTTTGGGGGGCTTACATTTGTTTAGTTAGGTCACTTTCTTCCTAATATTTTCTAAGTGCAAAACATGCTTTCTTCATATTTCTGCTGTTTTAATCTATGTGAGCTTTCCTATACTTGAGACACAGATGGAAATTGGAGTCAAATATATTTTTACTTTATTTCATCAACCTCTGATGAGTCTCTTTCAATTACATATAACCCGTTGACCTCTGACTGCATTACTAATGTTCTTTTGCATTCACTTAGAGGGACTTGACCCGGAGTTGTTACCCTTGCATTTGCCTGACCACAACAGTTTGGAGAATTTCATTTTCATGCACAACAGACTGTTTAATGACTATTACAGAGATGCCGTGAAGTATTTACAAATAGCTCTTGACTCAATTCCCTCAGCATTAGCAGCATTACTACCATTGATACAGGTATAAAACGTCCATCATGATCATATGCATATGCATATGCATATGCATGTTACATGAGTGTTGTAATGTTCAAATTGTATGACCAGAGTTTCTGTATGTTAAAATGATTTTAGATGCCGGCATTCCTTTCACAGTTTATCATGCCTTTATTTTGCCAGCTTTTACTGATTGGAGGTCAAGTTGATGAGGCACTGAATATACTTGAGAAGCAGTGTTGTACTTCTGCCTCTGCTCTTCCATTTAGGTATATACCCCTTAGCTTATCATATGCATAGGATGAATGAATGTTATATCTTCAATAAAAATACCAGCAAGAGTAAAGCTTAAACTCACCAAAATTCTGTGATTAGATTTGGCCATGCTTAGTTTATTGCTTGATCATGCATGGCTAGAGTTATTTTCCGTAGCAGACCTATTTTTCCCCCCTTTTTTTCCTTATAAGAACATTGAATTTGTCACAATGAGGCCGATGTGATGTGTTATGAGTTCAGAGATTTGCTCATCTCTCTAAAGATGGCGGCAGAAGATGAAATGATAGTGAAAGTGGTGATAGGGTTTTCTTTCTTTCTTCGCATGCTGTCAATGACTTTTTTCTGCATGCTAGTTATTTGGTTATTGAGAAATTCCTACCTTGTATGCCTCCACAATAATTAAGTTCAGTGAGCACTATGATGAAGGGGATATTTCTGGTATTTAATATATCTCCATTGCCTCCCTCCACCTCCTTTACGTTTCCCCAGTGTCCTGTTTTATACTGGAAAACTTTATCCCTAAACATTCCCCTAGTTTCTGCTATATGTTCTTTCATATCTTAATGTCAAGGAATACAACTTTGCTCAAAGAAATCTGAGATCTATAATATGACTTTAAACAATTAAAAATTGTGGGATATTTTCATTATTTTAATAAAGTTATTTTCCTATTATTTCTTTTTAGTTCTCAATTTCTCATATTGTTGATAGAATGATAGATTTTGACACAAGCAGATTGTGATCCTCTAATTATTTTTTCCTTCATAGATTGAGGGCTATCCTCTGCGAGCGGTTGAAATCAAACAATTCTCACTTACTTGCAAGCTCTTTTGAGGATGCATTAAAGAAGGACCCAACATGTTGTGAATCATTAGCAAAACTCATGAAGATGCATCAAAATGGTACTTTGCTTTTATAAATCATCATATTGACCTTTCCCATATGACTTAGAAAGCTCCATAATTTCTGATTTCATCCTTCCTTCTTTTCTTTTGTGCTATACTATATTTAAGATTTCTCTTGATATATTGCAGGGAACTATAATGTTGAATCTCTAGTAGAAATGATTGCTTTACACTTGGATGCCACATATGCAGAACACAACACATGGAAGGTGTTTGCTTCTTGTTTCCTTATGTTATTTAGCTATGAGGAAGATTGTGTGTCTACATGCTTTAATGGTAGCGAAAACCAGCGCGAAAAACACGTTAGATCTTTCCGGAGCAGCACTCCGAAAGTATTTACAGGGAAGCCTTGGAGGGTGCGAAGTAGGTGGTGGAGAACAAGACATTTTGGATCCAAGAATCTTAAATCAGAAATTCAAGCTGGTATTTCTTCTGAAGCTCTAAATTGAGATTTCTATTAAGTTCATTATACAATGCAACATCTTACAGATTTATTGCTTGTATTGTAAGACATACTGATTTTTTTTGTATCCAATGTTATTATGGTGGCAGGTGATTTGCAGTTATTGACATACAAAGCTGCGTGCGCATCGTATATATATGGAGGAGAGTTCTCTTATGTTGTGGGGGCTTATTCTCATTTGGAAGAACAAAATGAGAAGGATTTATTGAGCTTTTTGAATGATCACAGACGCAACTCAAATGGATTTTAACTAAATCCTTCTCATTTGCCTTCTGTGTCAAAAATTGGATAATCACAGACGCAACTCCAATGCTGAAGCGCAGTTGGCAACTCAACTTCAATTTAACTAAATCTTTTGTCTCTGCCTTCTGTGTATTTTGGCGTCACCATGAACGCATCAATGGAACGTGGAAATGATTTGACTAACTATTTTATATGATGCTAAAAAAGAAAAAAGAAAAGAAGATGAAGATGAAGAAATAACTGAAGGCAGGTATTTTGTATTTTATTGATTCTCTCTCTAATCTCAAATATAAGTCAATAAAAACAAATTGCCCCAAAATACGTAGTTAACCTTTCTGCATAGTAAATTGAATTATTCTCAACGTCTTTTTATAGTTTCTTTCACATAGTTTTTTAAATCCCAAATTTTAACAAGGGTATTCAAGGTAAAAGTCATTTAATCATCCAAATAATGTAGATAAGTGACTCATGTTGGACGTGGGATATTTAGAAACAAGGCATTCGTAAAGCTCATTGCCATATTACTTATAACGTTAACTAAGTTTTTCATTGTTTAAGATTTACCTCTGAAAAAATTCTTAACATTTAACTCCCTAGCATGTTTATATATATATATATACACTGGAAAGGAAAACAGGCAAAGCCAAAAACACAACCAATCTCCCGTGTCTATGCACATGTTCACTTTCTCAGGTCCTAGGATTTGAAGGTATTCGCTAAAGTGTCAACCATGATGTTATCATCCCTTGGAATATATCGGAGTTCCACTCGCCAACTGCGCTTCAGCATATCAAAAACTTCCATAATCAACGTCAAATCCTCGTGCGAATCTTTGCAGCGGCTTCAAAACTTCTTGGGCAACCACTTGTCAGGAAAATATTCCTGACGCCTCCATCCCACGCTCTTTTGAGACTCATCAGGCAGCCCCAGAGCTCAGCGGTCAGGGAATCACCTGTTTGAAGTCTCAACTGAAAACCTTTGATAATAGTCCCGCTACTTTCCTTGGTTACACCATCACAAGCGGTACTTTGGTTGACATGGGAATAAGCCCCTTCAATTTCTACACAGACATCAAAGTCAGTGGCAAAAGAATTTTTGAAGTTGCTTAACGCGTTAACATAAGTATGGTGGTGATGTTCTCCAATGTAAAGTGAATTTCAAGGAGATGATGCATTTTGATGAACTTGCAATTTGCAATGAAAGCAAATACAAAGAGAGAGAAAATGGATCCAATTTCTTAAGATAATCCCCTAGTTTATGTCCTACTCATGCTGTTTAAATTATTTTAGCTTTTTAATATAAAGTGATGCAAACTTATGGCTCTCTTTTTGTCTTTGCCTTGATAGTATGTTTCTGGCGTCACCATGTAAGCAATTCAAAGGAAAATATTGTGAAGGGGACGCAGTCACTTTATCAGTGGGTGAATTCTTCCTCCTTAAAAAATAATTATTGACTAGAGAATTTTATGAAAAGCACTTCCGCCAGCACAAGGTGGACATAGAAAGCACTTGCGCTCTCTCTCTCTCTCTCTCTCTCTCTCTCTCTCTCTATATATATATATATATATATCCAGCCATTCTGACCGGAGTCTTCACGCCATTTACTTGCCAAAATCTCTGCAACCAATAATGACAAACTCTCTCTCTTTCTCCTGTACCTTTTCCCTCTCTCTCTCTCTCTCCCCCCTTTGCCTTATCCTTCTATTTTCCTTCTCCCAGACTCTCGTCTACTTTCCTCTGCCTTCTCCTTCTTTCTGGAACATTCATGGACACCAATCACTCCATGCATTTCTCGAGAGTGCCAAACAAGAGTTGAAGGAGGTGATCACACCACCAAGACATCACTTGCTTTAAAGGGTAGTAATTACTCAGGTTAGATCCTGGCTCTTTGTTAGTTAAGATCATAACTAGTTTAGGCTCTATATAATATATATGGGTCTTGTTGTACTGTGTTTAGGCATGTGGGATGATTTAATCCTCATCAAAGAACAAGGTTAACATAGGCCATCATCTCATGAATAATTCAACTGTTTGGGGTTGGTCTTTGTAATTTGTTCGTCTTTCTTTATCTTTGTTCATTAATCGGAGTTTCATTATCTTTGTTCCTGCTTCTTCTCCATTCTAAACACAATGCTATCTATTTCATGACTTCATCTCATTTTATTTGTTGTCACTTGATGAGGAAACTAGTTTTACTCCCTCTCTCTCTCTTTTATAAACAACTATATCTCTCGTAGAGATCATTCTAATTAAAAATGTATCACTTATTATCCTTTTTTTAATAAAGTTTTACTCATTACATTTCATATACTCTCTTTATCGTATAATTAAAACATTATACTCCTCCTCCTATCTATAATATATAAGATAATTAGAGGGCTAATTTTAATCCTAAATATAATACATATTTTTTATATTTATCATTTTTTTCAAATAACCCCTATTCATACTTCCTCAATAATAATTAAATAAAAGTGGGATGAAAGGAGTTAAAGAAAATAATTAGGATATTTTAAAAAAAAATATCATATTAACTAACTTCTTTAATCTAATTAAATTAATTAAATAAATTATATATTATGAATCGGAGGAGAATATTATATATTTATATTATTACTCTACAATTTTTATTAGGATCAAGTTCACCTAAATATACTTTTGGGACAAAAATTATACTTTGACCCCAAAAATGTATAACTGGTAAGAAAAACCGCTAAATGTATACAAGTTATTATTGAATTATTATAGTTGTGTTCATCATATTAAATGAGTATAATAGATTATGGGCATGTTTGGATAGGATTTTGAAAAAGGGCTTATGAAAAAAAGGGCTTATGGACAACTTATGGAAAAGGACTTTTGGAGAAGAGTTTATGGAAAAAAAGTGGTTTTGAATAAATAGGTGTTTGGATAGTTATTTTTAGAATGACTTTTTATGGTAGTAAATTACCAAAAAGGGTATGATTTGATTTAAAGTAAGAGAGAGGGGGGAGTTAGAGAAAAGAGAAGAGAGAGGAGAGAGGGAAGAGAGGAGAAAGGAGAGAGGGTGTAAGAAAAAGTAGGAGAGAGGAGAGAGGGTGTAAGAAAAAGTAGGGATAAGATAGTAATTGGATAGTCCATAAGTGTTTTTACTGTTGAAAAAGCTATTTTAAATAGCTTATTCAAAACTATGGTTTTAAACCATGGTTTTGTCCAAAAGCACTTATGGACAAATAAGCCTGTTTGATTTAAAATTTCTCCAAACCGAGGTTTGGGTCAAAAGCTTTTTTAAAATCGCGGTTTGCGGCTTTACCAAACAGGCCCTATATAAGAGTGTCCCTTCTTTAAACAAATAATAAAAAGTAAATAAATGAAGAGAATATACAGGTGACCCCAGTTTAACGTTCAAATGTTTTCTTTTTCCCGATCAAAGTTTAAAGCATTAGAAAGCGCAAAAGAAGGTTTCAGGAGGAGGAGGAAAAAAGACCACGAAAGTTCATCCTCCAAGAAACTTCAACCACACAGATATTCAATTTCCAGAGACCAAATTGAGACTATCTTCAACTCTCTCTCTCTCTCTCTACTTCCCGGTCGTTTTGAACTCTTCTTCGTTTCCCTCTTGCTTCCTGGCTTGCGTGAGTCAGCTACTGTGTTTGTGTGGCCGCTGCTTTTGAGCTTCGCATTTTGATCCGATTCTCAGGCCCACTACCTTAACTGGAAGCCTCCCCGATCCGACCCGAATTATGGCAGCTTACAGAGCTGACGATGACTATGACTACCTTTTCAAAGTGGTCCTGATCGGAGACTCAGGCGTCGGCAAATCGAACCTCCTCTCTCGATTCACTCGAAACGAGTTCAGCCTCGAAACTAAATCCACTATTGGGGTTGAATTCGCTACTCGGAGTATAAGGGTTGACGACAAGATCATCAAGGCCCAGATTTGGGACACCGCTGGCCAAGAAAGGTTCTTCCCCATTTCACTCTTTTCCTTCTCCCCCCCCCCCCACCCACCAAAACAAATTTTGTGCTGTGGATCTCTAGAATTTTAATTGCCAATTGAATGGATTAAGTGGTAGTATTCTGATTAGTGTTCGCTTTTTATTTTACTCCCCTGGTGACACGGTGTAAAAGCTTTTTTTTCTCCGAATGATATGTAAACAGGAAAAAGTATTAGGATCTCTTTATGCAGAAAATGTGTGATACCAGTTAGCTGCTTTGACTGTGCACTTGAATTTGACAAATTGGGGTGAAGTTTGTTTGAGTCCAATGAGAGCTGAACTTTGCGCGGATAAGATGTTAGTGAACTGAATTGCTGAGAATTTATGGGTGTAGATTAAAGACTCGGATAATTTAAGTAGAGCAAGTTGGATATCTTCAATACATTTGGTCCTGCTACTTTAGCTTTTGCAGTAGTTCAGCTAGATATTTATGGTACTTAAATGGCGCATTGCAGTTATGGATAAGACTAGAAAATACTGGAGGTATGGAAGCTTCAAAATTTACTTCTGAAACATAAAGTTGAGATTTTTGAAACTCATACAGAATTAAAAAGTTCTGTTCTATTTCGAGGTTTGAGACAGGCATGGAATTTCTTTTGTTAACTTGAGTGTATTCTAATCATGTGATCGTGACAGTTGGAAGAGTGGAGAGGCAGATCATGGGAATGTTGTGTCCTATAAATGAGTATCTCTATGCGTATTCTTAATGTAATTTTCATCTTGCTAAGTGTGGCATAACTAAAAGATACATATCAATATTTGCAGCTATCTTTGGCTTATGTAAACAGGATTAGTTCTTCCGTTACCAGCTTTATTTGTTCCATGTCAGTGCACGGCTCAGCAAACGATCTAAGCGTATTACTTTGGTTTGATTGCATGATTGGTAGAGCCTAGAACCCAAGTGGCTTAATAGGACATGGACTATGATTAGAGATTAGAATAAATTTTGCTTGACACGATAATTTTGTGCATCTTTTATTTTTCTTGTGTTTTATTATTCTCATGTTTTCTCAAGTGAAATCAGTTGCCATTATGCTATACGATGTAGAATATTAATGCATGCATGATCTTCTAAATGTAATTCATGAATGAAAAGTAACTATTCTGAACATTGTTGGAAATTATTGTTTAATATGCCTAATTTCTAAATTATGATGATTAGATTCCTGACAAATGCTGCGATGTGATGAATTTTATTATGATTTTTTTGGGGTAATTTGAGCCATATAATGTGATTCCTATAAGTTTAAGAAACGTTGCTTAATATTATTTCTTTAGATATCGAGCAATCACGAGTGCATATTATCGAGGAGCTGTTGGTGCTTTACTTGTTTATGATGTCACTAGACATGTTACATTTGAGAATGTTGAGAGATGGTTGAAGGAGTTGAGAGACCACACAGATACCAATATTGTAGTAATGCTTGTTGGTAACAAAGCAGACCTGCGTCACCTGCGAGCAGTCTCAACCGAAGACGCCAAATCTTTTGCCAAAAATGAGAGTACTTTCTTTATGGAGACATCTGCCCTTGAATCTTTGAATGTTGAGAATGCATTCACTGAAGTATTAACCCAAATATATCAAGTGGTCAGTCGGAAAGCACTTGAAGCTGCAAATGATCCCGTAGAGTTGCCTAAAGGACAAACAATAAATATGGGAAACAAGGATGATGTTTCTGCTGTTAAGAAAGTTGGTTGCTGCTCTGTCTAAAAATGACTGGCTATCTACGAAGTAAGCATGTTATCTGTTCATCATTGCCCTTCAAGTACAAATTTTTTGTCTAGCAACTGGTGAACTTTTTGCTGAACCTATTTCCCAGTTTTTTTCCTAGTCCTTGAGTATGTCTTAGGTTGAGGGTGAGTCTCAGAGTAATGATCAAGTTGTTGCCATGTGATTTGGATGTCACGGGATTTAAATTTTAGAAACAGTTTCTCTGATTGCGGAGGTAAAACTATATACATCTATCCTTCCTTAAACCCCATTTGGTGGAAGAATCGTGCATTGGTTCCCTTTTTTTTTTAGTATGTCTTAGGTTGATGGCAGGTTTGATTTGGAAAAAGTATTTCTACGCACACTTTTCCCCTTTTACTTGCTTTGGTTCTACTACTGTACTTGGTTGCACTAGTTTAGAAAGGATCTATGGTTTAGTTGAATTTTGTAATTTGTAATTGACAACCACTCTTGTTTATGGAGTTGTATGATAGATTATTCAGTTTCCTGATATGCCCCTCTTGATGACCAAGCTATAATAAGCAGCTTAAACTCTTGGGTGTGGAAGAGTAACATTTATCTGCATCTCTACATATATTAATAAAGCAAAAGTTATAGAGTATAACTAACATTCATAACCTTTAAAATTAATACCAGATAATATATCAATCACTTAATTTATATGTGACGTTTATATAACTTTTTACTAAATTTTATTTTACTTATTTAGAATATATTTTTTTCATAGTACCTATATAACATATTCAATTCGAATCGCCCGGAGTGATTCAAATTATGAATGATTTATATTTTTTTAATATCGATATTTTTGTTTTGACGTAATAAATCGTCTTAAACTTGCGTTCTATTTTCAAAAATAAAACAAAATAATAGACATGAAGAATTAACAAAAACTAGGTGGAGAATGAAGTGGTGATGAGGTATAATATTTAAATGAACAAAATAAAGGTGGTTAACAAAAAAAATTGATACATTCTACCTTGTAATTAATTTTACCCTAAATGCAATTATTATTAGAAGCATATTAGAATTAAAATAAAATACAAATTTATAATAAACTATTATTTATAAATCGCAAGTAACGTGAGTCATTTTCTAAATTGTATTGAATATATTATAACCCACCTAATATCTGAAATAGCTTGCTATATGAAAAGGGTAATAATTAATTTCATCTTATATTCATGAAAATTCTTAATATTATCTATAATTTCTGCGATCAAAGACTCGAGCATTATAACACTATCAAGCCAAATGCAATAATAACACACACAATTAGAAAGAAAACATTAAGATCAGAGATAATCATAGAAGTAAACTTCATTCTGAACATGGTCATGGGATTGGGAATTACAACCATACTTGTCAAAATGAACAAAAAAATGTCAAGGTAATAATATAATTACCTGAAGCTGATACATCACACAACAAAGTCTGTACAATTTTGGTAGATACAATGTCACTGGAGCCAACAAGTAAAAGAGTTGGGCAGCGTAACCAACTGTCTATATATGTGCAAGTACGTATACAAAATTACACAACAAAATATGGACTCTGTCCAAAAATAAATTTGCCAAAAGGGATGATGATATAGGCATGGCTAGAACAAGAAGAAGAACAGATTTTGCCTTCATTGGTTTCTATGCTCCTTTGTCCTTTCCAGGAGTCAATGCTTCTGATTTGCATATGGGACAGACATTTTTCACAAGAAGCCATTTCTTCAAGCAATCTGCATGATACTCATGACCGCATTGAAGAATTCCTATCTTCTGTCTGCTCTCATATTTATCCTGTGAAATTATAATAAGCATGTATTTTAATTACTGGGTAAAATGTTGTCTTTTCATGTTGAAGACACAAAAATCTGAATTTGTTTTCATATTCAAATGAATTAAACTCATACCAGGCATATTATGCATGAATCAGCTTCCTGATCCTCTGAAGTTTCTTCTTCCTCTTCCAGGTTAATAATAGTGGGTGTTGCATAAATTCTAGTTTTCATTAAAGCTGAAATGGACTCTTCTGATAAACCGGTGCTTACATTGCCAATTCGCTCGCCCAATGCAAGAAGCTCCTGTTATCAAATTAAGCATAAATTATGAAATGGAAAAACCCAAAAGATCATTATTTATAATAACAAGCCTTTTGGTTGCCCATAATCAACATCGATAGGAAAATATGCTAGTTGACTTTGACTACTAGCCTCATAAGACATATCCTCTATGTCCAAGCGCATATCTCTGTGATGATCAACTAATCCCGCTTCATCCAGTATTGCAACATCCTACATACACAATCAACATAGGCAACTTATGAAAAGACAGTATAAAGAAAATACAGAATAAAGGAACTTGAGAGAAGAGAATATTAGTACATCAACTTGGAGATAGCTCATCGGGTGAAGATTCCGATGCCCAATTGTTGTCTCATTCATGTATCCTCTATGAGGACGATATACCTGTAGGCCTGCCGGTGGTACAAGGCCAACATGCCTATGACCCATCTCAAAACCATTCTGTGCAGGGATCACGGCATTGCGTAAAGGATTTGTTGGAACTCTATAAGAAGCTGCAGTTACTGGAGGTTGAAAAATGATATTGTGGCCTCTGAATCCTCTCATTGGCATTGCTGGATGATGATAATTATGGTGCTGGCGGCTGACAGGTGGATGAACAAACCTGAGGCCATTTATGCTACTAGCCGTATCATGATATCTCTGCAAACCCATATTTGCATTCTCTAATGAACTTCCATTAACATTGGGTGCTGGGAAGTATAAGAAGGAGTGTCAGCAAGATCAAATCCAGACTAGACAATGCGTCTTCAAAGAAAATTTTGAGATCACATTCTTTGACACTCACTTTATGATTTGCAGTACAGCTCAAATGATACACGGTTGAAAACAAGACATCCAAAAAAATTAATTCCACTTTTCATCAGAAAACTTTATACTTAGATGTAATAAATAACCATGTACTAACAGAATGTCCAAGTAAAAATGGCCACAAGGCTCCAAAGGGGAAATGCAAAACTGGAAAAAGAGAAAGCACTAGCATCTCTACCTTGCATATAAGGCATTGGAAGAGACTGGTTCCAAGCTGTAGTATGTCCATCACTGTGACTATTATTCAACTGTTGATCCAACCAAGGAGGAGCAACTGGCTGGAAGGGCTGTCCTAAATAATTACCTTGAATCAAATGGCTATGTTCATGCACCATAACAGGCTCATCTGACCTGCTCCACAAACTACCATGGGGACCTAATTCCATGGGTGAAGGGATGTTATTTCCTCGGAATAGAGGCAGGGGCAAGGAAGCAGTATCCATCATAGTAACCCCATCAGAGTGCCTTGCATTTGGGGGATTTACTGAAGAACTAGGTGAGGCATCACAATGTGGTAAATTGCCTCTAACAGCTTCAGCATTTTTTCTTTTGAATGAAGCTCTGACGTCATCTACATAAATGCCACTCCTTCCGAAATTATCTGAAGAAGCTCCAGACACAGCAAATGTGCTTGATGCTGGCAACTGATCATAGGCTCTGTGATTAGTAGGGAGATGTAATACAGCAGCACTAGAAGAAGCATTCATGCCAGAATAATGCAAGTTAGTCACAGCTGCAACGCTCATATCAAGATTGCGTTGATTTTGAATGGCATTGTATTGTGTCCCTCTATACATTACTGCATTGTCATAGACATCTGGTAAATAGTGGGAATCAAGATTACTCGTGTTCCCTGAAGCTGCTGGCACTGTGAGGATATTTGGCTGCAAAATGTTGTCACTACTCACAAGGATAGAAGGTTCAGAATTAGAATTCCCATGCCTTTGTTGGTCCATATCTGAATCAGTCATCTCATATATGCGGTCAGAATGTGCTGATTTCTGTTTTACAAGGTGAATAAAATCAATCAGACTAAAAAATGTTAAAAACCAAATAGAAAATACTGCAACCATAAATTATGCTACACCACACTTCCCTAACCCTCTTATTTTCTTTATAAGAAAACTAAACCAAGCTCACATAAAGAAAGATTGTACCTAATCATATGAGAACAGACGAGAAGGAACCAAAAAAGAAGCGGTGGAATAGGAGAACTCCCTCTCACATTCTTAAATTTTAACAACAAAAAAGATATCAAGCACACAAAATAAAACCCTATCATTTTGGCCTTATGACTCATCTTTCAGTAATTGCAAATCAATTACTATGATGATATCTTGGCACATATGATGATCATTACAATCAGGAACTCGACACAATACTAATGGTGCACAAAAACACAATTTTTTTTTTTTACTTTGGGGAAAAGAGAAACAGAAGTAAAACTAAGAAAAAGAAATAGAAGGATGACAACAAAGGAAAACAGAGAACTAGAGAATCTAAAGATGTAAAACACACAGCCAAATTATCTAAAGATTAAAATTAATAATTAATTAAACGCACAAAATATCTATGTATAGTACAAAACTATTAGAGGTAAAATGGCATATGATTACTATCCCTGATCATTTATGGCATGCTTAAACATGCAGCCCACATGCCAATTCGGCATCACGTGAAAGGCCCTGTGCTTTTGTAATATTTCCTGAAAGCCTCTCTCATCTTTCTTTAATACAAACTAAAAGACTACAAGAAGGTTGATTAAACCAACAGTCAAAGCGCGCAATACTCTTTCAATATGATCAAAGCCCATATTGACTGCTGAGAAGATTAAAACTTGGGCAATCCTGAGAGAGCAAATCAAACAACAATTTTACTGTTAAACTTTCAAAAACTTTTAGACTAAGGAACTAAACATTATCTTACAGAACAAAAAACATGTTATACCTTAACAGCTGGTAAGCTGATCAATAAAACTGGAGGGGAACTGAGGCTTTTATAAGCCAAATCCCAAGTAAATTCATTAAAGCTAAAATACAAAAAATAAAGAAAGATAGAAATAAAAAAACGGAAAGAACTGCGTTTAGGGTTTTTTGCACTACCATACAACATTTAGTCACACACTTAAAGTAGGTTAATCTGATGCCAATCACAATGCTAAGTGCTTCATCTGATATTAATCACCCAACAATAGCAAAGGAACTTTTATATTTATTTTGCTGTTTTCTTATATTTCTACAACGAAAGGGTCACTCAAATTATATATGACCATGCTGTTATCAACCACATGATGAAAATTCCTTCCTTACAAATTTGATAGCCAAAAAAAAAAAAAACTATCATTGAGGCATTTAGCATCAAAAATTTCCAGCCAGGTAAAGGACAGAAACTACATTCGCAATGCAAAGAAAAAAATACAAGTATATAAAATATAAGATCCTGTAAGATTCTTAGCACTTCAAGGAAATGATGCAGCTTCGTCATTCAGAAGATCGCAAGTTTGATCCAAGCATAATAACAATATAATCATCCGCTAAAGAAGGCTATATAAGCATTCCAAACAAAAAACCAGAAAAAAAAAAAATTTCCTCCCCCTTTTTGTAGCCATGCCTCAAAAAATTCCAAAATATATCTAAAACATCTATTTCAAAGTTTGAGATAAACAGAAAATAATAACTAAAATGTTCAAAGACGTGAGGCTCAACTATGGGAATGATTTTCAGGATCCTTGCGATTAATAACCATGCAAACAAATATTTAAAGCAAAGTGTAAGAGAAAATACCCTTTTTCTTTCATCATTTTTTAACAACCAAAGAAAGCACGCCACCCATATTATCCCAACTTAATCAACCACAAAATCAATAAAAGAGCGTATCAAAACTTTACCTCGTTATCATGAAAAGGTCGCAACTTCCAAGTTTCAGAGATCAATTTAACTTACAACGAACCCGGAACCAACTCTAATAAAATTAAAAAAAAAATAAACGAAAATTATTAATGGGTCGAATAAGAAATTAACACCATTGACCAGGGAAAAAAAGAAATTAACATCCCATGTAGTTAATATCCTCATGAACAAAGAATGCAAGTTCTTCTCTTTCAAGGGACAATCAAAAGAACAGGCTTTTAACCCTAGATTACCAAAAAAAACGACCAAAATTTTGCAGGGAAGAAGCAGGAAATTCGATGTAAAATTCATTTACCGGAGAAAGAAACCGACGGAAGCTATAAATGATCAGAGCAAATTATCAAAGGATCCCATGTAAAAAGATCCCCCAGAAAGAGAGAGCGCAGAGCAAAGAGAGGATCAAGAGGAGAAATCTCTATCTGTTCTTTTTTTTTTATGTACGGTTCGCATTCTGTTTGATATGTTTGTATCGTTTTATCAGCAAAATGAGTTTTTAAATTATTACCGTTATTCCTTATTACATATTATTCCATTGCTCCCAGAATTTATAATCGCGTTTAACATTTCTAAGAAATTAGAAATATCACTGCAATAATATTTATTATGAACAAATTTTTTTATTTAATACAATTTAAGCACATTCATATTGGGCTTTAACTGAAATTTCATCCAAATATGATGGGTTAATATTGCGGCTAAGGCACAAAATGTAAGAAATCAATGCCTTAAGTATTAATTTACCATCATATTTGTTTTATATTATTTTATTATATTTTTATAAAAATAAATAATGAATATTCAGATACAAATAAATAAGTTGGCACAAACGATTAAATATTGAGAAAAGAACTTACGTCAACTCGAGGCATCGGTTAAGAATTTTTTTTAAGTTATCTCTAAGTTATCCTTAATACGCATTTAGCACTAAAAAACTACTTAATTAATTGTGATTAAGTAAAATTCCTTGTCATTTAGTGATCGGTTTTGGAGAAGTAAAACTTCTTAAAAAAAAGTAAGTGATTTGCTTCTATTTAATTAAAAAATGTATATTTTTAAAAAGTAGGAAGCCTAATTATTAAAAAAAAACTTTGTAACTAATTTCCGAAGGTTTTATGTTAATATTTAAAAAAAAAAAACTAAAATAACGGTATCTGCGTTTTTAACTTTAAAAATTAATTTCTGCTCCCGGAAAACATAATTTTTTACGCAACCATGAAAACATAATACTATTAAACAAGCAAGTTATTATGAACTTCCTAAAAATTTAATATCCCAAAAGATATATTCTTGAAAAATTATTTTTTTAGGAATTGTGATTAGGTAAGCTAAGCTTTCCAAATTTTAAAAATTTATTTGTTGAGAATTTATTTACAGATGACCCAAAATTCAGAAAAAAAAACGATTTTTTTTTTGCAATTCAGTCTAAAAAACATTGATATGATTGTAAAGTTTAGCATATTTTTCATGAGGTGAAATTAGCTTTTCTTCTAAATTTTAAAAGTTTTGACTTTTAAAAAATTAGCAACACGACGTACCTATAACCAATATAATTATTAATAATGAAAATAGAAACTACTAAAAAATGGAAATACAATACCATGTAACATGTGAGATTAAAAAAGCCATCATTAAGTGGACAAGAAATAGTCATAAGAAGAGGATAATCTTAAATTACACGAACAGTGATTTTTTTTTTTTATCTTCTGGAAGATATTTGATAAGGTCTGAAATGCTATAAAACAATGGTAATTAATAATTAGCACGCAAGCATTTTAATTTCTTGAACAAAAATTAAGTATTCAGTGAAATGATGCTAATTAATTTGTATGATATCACTTATACTAAATATTAGTATATAGTTAATTAATGCAATTTATTTTAATTTTATAAGACGTTGTATTTTTGAGTGCTTATATTAAAATCACTCTTGAACATTAGGTCTATCAAAAAATTAACTCATTTAAATTTAGGAGAAAGATATACAAGCACCTCCAAAATATAATAATTTTAAAATAGTCCCTTCAAGGCTCAAGCTAGCGATTGGAGTTTGGAGCTACAATCACTGGTTGAAACTTTGAAGACTGGAGAATTTTTGGGTAAGAAATGGCCAGGACAAAATTTTATCATACCTTAGTATATAAAAAAAAATGATCATACCTTATGGTCCCAAAAAAGACTATATGATCATTAGGTTATTGATACTTCTTAATATTATATGACATAATTAGAGAGTTAAGATTAATATTAAATATAAGATATATTTTTTATATTTTTTATTTTTTTTAAATTATCTCTATTAATACTCCTTTTAGGGTACTATATCCCTATTGATATTATATTCCTATTGATAATCAAATAAGAGAGAGATAGAATTAAAAAAATTTATTAGGGTATTTAAAAAAATTTGTTATATTAATTAATTTAGTTAATTTTTTAAATATAATTAAATTAATTAAATATATGTTATATAGGAGTAGTCATTTATTCACAATTACTTAAATATAAACAACTTAATTGTTTTTTTTTTGCCCACCCGGTTTACCGGAGTTTTGCCCCGACTATATCAAGATCCGACCCGCGTTACGCACCTGGCTATAGTGGGTGAGTCTCCCAACTTAGTTGATCTTAATGAATTTAGCAACTGGGCTACTATCTGCCAAAGAAAAAAGAACTAGGCCTACCATATCAATATGTAGAGGAAACATAAATTTTGAGTGAAAAAAAAACTAGAAATGGGGGGGAAAATAATGGGCATAAGAAAGGAGGACGTAAGGATAGAATAAGTTGGGAGAGGTAGTAAGTAAGCATATTCCTTTTTGTGATGCCCACTCTATATCTCTTCTTCTATCCTCGAACCAATGATTAAGGTGGGGCTTCCCTTATTTCTTCATGCCTTTTATTATTATTATATTAAATGACATATTTGATTATTTAAAATATATTTAATTTTTAGGGAGTATTATTTTATTATAATTTTAGTCATGACGTTTAGGAATGTATCTTAATTTTTAGATGCTTAGATTTATACCTAAAGGTAATAGATGGCTCGCCCTACTCAACACTGGTATCACTTAAGAGGAAAGAAAACTTCACCCTATTTTTAGATAGTGGGTGAGCCCTAATTTTTTTCTAAAAAAATTTGTAAAAAAAAAACAAATCCTTAACAAGTCCATGGGATTTTTAAATGTTGTGTTTTTTTTACCAAATTGTCCTCCTTTATTTTTAAAAAATCACCTTTGCCAAATACTAGCTCCCACCTCCAACGACAGTTGGAGCTTTGGTGATCCCCCGTTGGCCAAAGCTCTATTGGCGGCAACTTTATTGTAAACGTTTTGCTATAAATAACTAATAAATATTTGTTAATTGAACTCGTTAACTTTTAATAATGTATTGTGATTGAATAATAACATAAATTTATTAAAGAGCTTAATTTTATTGTAAAAATTGTAGTTCGGTATCATTTAAATAAAATTTTAAACTTGAGTCTTAGCGTATATAAAATTTTTTTATTAGGATACTCACTTACTATAGTTAGATACAGGACTTGAATCGAATCTGGATATAATCAAAATAAAATTTGAATGAATCAATGGATAACAGGAAAAAAAAAAAAAATCCCTTTCGTGCAAGTGGGCCTTGAACTAAACCATCCTGTCTCTGATCATCGTACTTGTCATATGCTTCGCTCCTCTCCTCTCCGCTAACATCACAAGGTTGGAAATCCTAACGCCCTTCTTACCCTTTTCCCCCCTCAATGTTATCTCAAATTCCTGACCGATTTCAAATTAGTTCCATAGGCGCCTTCGTATTTTCCCTCTTGCATTAGCATGCTCGTGCTCAATTCAACAATTTGTATCTGATTTTTCTTCTTCTCTTTATGTAATCGCTTCGTTTCGCGTTGCTTCACGGAAAGCGTAGCAGAAAAGAGGTCATGGGTAGGCCACCCGGTAATGGAGGCCCTGCCTTCCGCTTTACTCAAGCTGAGGTATCCGTCTATTTAAGTTTCGATTGAAATTTGTAATTTTTGTGGAAACCACGTGCATGAGTCGTGCGAACTTGCTTTTGAGCTTGATTTTGCAGTTTTTTGTTGAAATTTCTGTGTGTTATAGTTCCATTGCAGTGTTTTTCTGTTCTATTTCCTGTCTGTTTCTTTAATCTGTATAATGAATGCGTTTTTAGAGGCTAATTTTCGATTTTTTCTGAGTTTATTAAGTCGACCTCTGGGTGGTATCTGTTTGATTCTGGAGCTCACAATTCTTTTATTTGTCTTCTGTTTCGTTCAATTAAAACTCGGGATATTTTATTTTTCTTGTTATTTTGTGCTTCGTTGGACATGGAACGCTCTATTTCTTGCGTCGAATCTTGAATGGTGGCGCTCATCGCTTATTTTCAATCCATTCTTTTTTCACGAGGTCGGCTTTAGCTTGTTCAAATTGCGCCTTATACTGTGTCTTAGATGGTTCTATGGAATGCTTAGCATGCATGCGTGCTGTAGATTTGTGGATAAAGGATATTTATTCGTGTTGGTGCGGGTCCTGCCAAGGTTTGTAGAATTTGTGGATTTGTTGAATAAACTAGGAAAGCGTGTGTGGATACACTTTAGATGATTACATGCACTATCATGCCAAACATTGAGCTTTCAGGTTGCTATCGTAGACCTACAATGGTTGTCTTAGGTGCATATGTCAATATTGTTACTCCCAAACGTTTTTCAAGACCGTTAATACACATACATCTGTAAATGCTAAGTAGGTGAAAGTTTTGGTATGGTTCTGTGTTTAATATACATACATCTGTAAATGCTAAGTGGGTGAAAGTTTTGGTATGGTTCTGTGTTAAAATTATTCTAAATTATGGTTATTGTTTGAATATTGTTCTGTGTATTTTTCTCTTTGATGCCATAGAAAGATACACTCAAATTTATGATGGGATTATCTGGATGTTTGGATTCGGGTGGTATATTTTCTATAAACAATATCTGTATAGGTTGCAGAAATGGAAGCAATTTTGCAAGAGCATAATAACGCTATGCCAGCACGTGATGTTCTCACAGCTCTAGCAGAGAAGTTCAGGTGTGCTACATATTTATGATTACTTGATTACTGCAAGGTATTTAAGTATAGTCTGTTCTTCTCATGAAAGTGGGCAGTGGATTGATCTTGTCAGTTCTTTTTGTTTTGGTTGTAGTGAATCTCCTGACCGTAAAGGAAAGATTACTGTGCAGATGAAGCAAGTATGATTGTGACAACTGTATTTTTTAGGTAAAACCATATCTTCTGCCTTCCTTTTCTTATCTGTCTACATCGATATAGGTTTGGAACTGGTTTCAAAATAAACGGTATGCTATAAGGGCAAGATCTAGTAAGGCTCCTGGAAAGTTAAGTATCACTCCTATGGTTCGAGATGACTCGACCCCAGTTAGAAATATGCCTCAACCAATGGCTGCTCCTATACCTCCTGCTTCAGGTAGAAATTTTTGCATTTTTGGTGCTTTGGCGTCTTTCTTTCTTTCTTTTCTTTTTTAATTTGTCATTTTTTTGGTAGTCCTACATGCTTTATGTTGTTGTGTTCATTTTGATTGAATCTTGTATCTATGTCAATGATTCTACCGATTAAGCTTGTATTTTGCAGTTTTCTCTTCTTGGGTGCCTAATTTTCTTAAGTTGGTTCTGCTGGTTTTGCCTAAAATGTTGGTTTTTACTTTCCTAGATGGCATGTATAATACAGTCGCATCTTGTTGAGGCTTCTTTTGAAATTTAAACTTTGTAGTCTCTGCTCCCTCCCAAAGTTCCTTGTACGATTTTTTTCATTGTTATATTCTAGTTTACATATCAACCCCACACACATATTAACATTTTAATGAATGGTTAATGTTACTGGTGATAATTTAAAGATTCCAATTTTTTCACGTTGATTTATAGAAGAGGAAGTTTCTCAGTGTTCCTTGCTCGTTTGAAACTATATGGGGAACTAACTCTGCTACTCTTTTATGCACTTCATACTTTGTGCTTCAGTCATGATATGGCTGTTATACTGAACTTGTTGCTTTAAAAGATTGCCTGGACCTTAGACAATTGCATACACTGAAAACTCATGTTAACTGTCTAATTTTCCAAGTGTTGATTACATCATCATCACTGTATAAGGCCTAACAGATACAGTTTATAGCAAAACCATAGTAATTAGAACTTTCTCTTGATTTATGACCATCTTTGCTCATTCTTTATTTGAAGGCATGTAATAATATTGTCTATCTGGAAAGCAAGACAACTTGCACACTGCTATGAAGGTCTTGGCTGGAATACCAATTTCTTCTTGGCTGTTTGAAGTCTTGAATTGTAATTAAGAAACTTGGATCATGAAATATCGTCTCACTTCATATTGTGGCCTCAATTGTTTTTTGTAGATTGTCTAGAGTGCTTTTGCTCTCTTATTCTAATTTGTCGTATTATGTATTTACATATACTTGTGATTAAGAAACTTGGGTCATGAAATATTGTCTCACTTCATATTGTGGCCTCAATTGTTTCTTAGAGTCTATTGTCTAGAGTGTTTGTGCTCTCTTGTTCTAATTTGTCGTATTATGTATTTACATATATTGCTTCCATTTTGTTCTCCTCAGTTTCAACAGGAAAAGGTGCTCCGGAAAACTCAGCAATGGAGTTTGAAGCTAAGTCTGGAAGGGATGGAGCATGGTTAATATTTCTCACCATTCATGTCTACTACATTCTTGTGTTATCTGCCCCCCCACCACACACACGCGCACACATACACACAAAAACAAACACAATCTTAGATATGCAGACCTGACTCTTGGTTTGTTTACAAGGTACGATGTTGCAAACTTCCTATCCCACAGGCATTTAGAAACCAGTGATCCGGTAATTTCAGGATGAACTTATCTCAGTTCTTAATTTATTTAAAAGAATTAGTAGGGCCTTTTCATAGTTGCCATCTAGGTTTTGTTCCTTGTCCTTTCTTAACTAATAATTAATAATATCTTGCTGATTTTGTGACTTTTCAATTGATCCATTTTCATATGCATATTCATATCAGTTGTGGAGTTTCTTGCATGAAGTTTGTACTTGTAAGATATTTATAGGCAGTCAAAAGTGTTAGTTTTGCTGCTATCAACAATTAAAGTCATAAACAGTCTTTGTTTTGGGTGAACCACTGCTTTGCAATGCCATCTGTTTGATTTTTATCCCATTTCTTTGCTGGTTGGATGACTGAGGAATGTACTTCTGAGTGACAGTTTTAACCCAACTTTGTTACTGTAGTATGCTATAATGGTTTTTATTTACAAGAATAAAATTTATTTAATTCTCAGTTTCTTGGGCCCCATATAATCATGCTGTAAATATCTTTAATTTTTTGCCCTTAAATTTTTGAAAAATAGGAAGAATTTGTCATGCTCTTCATCTTATATTGCTTTGGGTTCTGCCTATATGATCCTTGCAATGGTATCTTCTTTATTCCAGGAAGCTCTGGTCCGATTTGCTGGTTTTGGACCTGAGGAAGATGAGTGGATTAATGTGCGAAAAAATATCCGGCCACGTTCTCTGCCATGTGAATCATCAGAATGTGTGGCAGTTCTCCCTGGGGACCTCATACTGTGTTTTCAGGTGGGAATATTGGTAGCCAGATGTCAAGTAAAAAAACACATTGATATGATTTTGACCATTTGCACTTCCTTTACTTTTCAAGAAAAAATTCTTTTTTCCATTTCTCTCTTTAACTTCTGGTTTTGCAATATGCAGGAAGGTAAGGAGCAGGCTCTCTACTTTGATGCTCACGTCCTTGATGCTCAAAGACGGAGGCATGATGTTAGAGGCTGTCGTTGTAGATTTCTGGTTCGTTACGATCATGATCAATCAGAGGTATCCAATTTGATTATGATGTACTATTATGGCATTCATCTTTTCATGATTGGACCCGATCACTTTGTCTTACATCATTGAACTATAGACAATAGTATGTAGCCAAGTACTTTATCTAATCTGTAGTGGGTATTACCTCCTGTAATTTTATACTGGGAACATCTTCTAAATGTATAACTTTTGACCACTATGAGCAAGTCATTTTCAATCCAGTTCCATGGGTCTTTATGTGTCATACTGTAACTTTTATATTTAAATAATTCCTAAATGTTTCCAATCAAAGAAAGCTCAATGAAGTCATTGAGCGGGATCTCCTGGTCAATAACCTATCCAAGGATTTAGTTTTTGATAGAGCACAATGGCGTCGTATGATCCATATAGCCGATCCCATTTAATGGGATAGGGCTTGTTGTTGTTGTTTCCAATCAGATAGATGTAAGATTCCTTACTGTTCTTTTTCTGATTATGTGGCCATATTAAAGCCCTGTTTTCTATTCGATGTCAAGTTCGGATTGGCATCGTTTTCTGGAGATTGTCATGGAATGCAGAATGGTTCTAAATCAGTGAATCACAATGAATCATTGGCTGTACATGTTTAGGAAAGCTGTTCATAATTGCCAAGTGGTATACTGTTCTCAGTTGGGCTTCTTTAAATCTATAGCTTTCTCTCCAACTATATAAAAGGGCCAACCCAGTTCGAGTCCCCACTTGGTGGGGGTGCTGGGGAAGGGAATAAACCTAGGCAGCCTTACCCCTGCTTTGCAGGGAGGCTGATTCGAACCCGCGACCTCAGACCCCACGGCAAGCGAGCTTACCGCTGAGCCAAGCCGCCCTTCTTTCTCTCCAACTATATACAAGGACAAAAATGATAATTGTAAATATCACCAGATCAGTGTGATCTTCTGTTCTATTATTTTTTATTGCGCAAAGATGGCACTGATATATAACTTACTAACTACACCTCCACTTGTCAATATTTTACAAGCTCACTTATTTGATATGTTTTTGTCGACTCATCCAAGTTGTGTGCTTGGCAGGAAATTGTTCCGCTTAGGAAGGTTTGTCGTAGGCCTGAGACTGATTACAGGTTACAACAACTTCATGCTGTGAACGAGGCAACGCCAGTGGACCAGCAAAGGACCGGCATGGACTTAACGCCTGTGCACGCTGTTAGGGTTGCAAGCTCAGCTGAAACAGTGCCAAAACAGCAGGGCGCAAACAATGCCATTGCCCCGCAAGTTTTGCAAGCTACTGTTGCTTTAACCCCACAAACTGTGAATGTAGATCAGAGAAAAGCTGAAGTAGCCAATGATATGACCGGAGGAAACGCTGTCATCCGCCCTGGCGGTACTGTGTTTACCACTGGTGTCATTACCAGCAGCGTTCCCCCCAGTGGTACGGCATTTCCTGGCAATGTTACGATCAGTGGTGGTACTGCGTTTCCCAGCAATGTTGTTACAAGCAGTGTTCCAGTAGGTTCAAATCCGAATCTGGCTGAAGGAAAATGATTGAAGGCATGTTTTCTTGCCTTGTTCTCTCTCCCTTTGAGGTTCAATTTTTCATGCGCGTTTTTTCTTCAGACAGTTTAACTTGCTGGGGAATTAGCTTTCTGCGCATGATGCTTGTACGTGAGTTTCTCCTGCTGCTTTATATGAACCCTAGAAACCGAATAGAAGAGAAAGATAATACATTTTGGTCATCACCTTCTAAGACATGATACGTATTAGTTAATTTTTGTTTCTGGTTTTGCACCAACCAAATTTTGTTGCGATCCCTTCTACTTAATGAAGTTAGTATTTGGCAACAATGTTGACTCCTGTGGGGCATTACACCCACGCACACATCGGCATTTAAAAGCAAGCTTTTCTAGTAAATGAGGACTAATAAAGACGTGTTGATCACTTTGGTATTTCTTAGGATGATTGAAAGGGTGGCTTTAGATGTGGTTAGATGAGATGGTTTAAATACTTTATTAGTTAAATGATTGGATTATAAATTCTACGTTTAATGAATTGGGGTAAGTTAATCCATGCTTCAATTTTATTTTATTCTAGTTTTTTGATATAGCTATTTGATGAAGTCGAATTTAATTAGAGTAACTTTTTTAAGGGTATTTTATTTACACAAACTCGAATTTAAAATTTTATGTTTAAACGACTAAATTTCTTATTTCTTTCCACTTACACCAATGCAAGTTGGTTTCATGTTTCAATTTTAAAACACATTTCAACATCGCGGTTTGGGTCTTTCATCAAGGTGGTTTGTTCACGTCTCTCATCAACATAGCACTTTTACTTATTTTTATTTTTTTTATCGGACGGATGGATGGTGGGAGTATTTTTAGCATGCTATACATTTTTGAAAAAAAGAAAAATAAAAAGAACAACAGGGTTACAAAGGAAAAAAATCTGCAATCAACACGCTCTGATTTTAGTGGAAATGGTTTAAGCGTGAAATTAAGTTTGAGTCCGCTATAAAAAAAATGTTTTTGAAAAAGCTATTATCAAATTTCAATTGAGCCTGATAATGTTTAAATCTGGCCCAATATAGCTATATTAAAATAGAAAAGAAAGAAAAAATCTGCTAATTCAAATCGATCAATTTGCACATATCTTGGACATTTTTGCAGTCTCATTAGTGAATTAATGAGCATGAAACAACTTAGTTACTATCACAATTTGGCAACCAAATTTGACCAGTTCTCTTTTTAAAAACTAACTGAAGCCGACACTCCACACTCTACTTTTTATTATACAGAGACAACTCACGAACTTAACGAGATATTACTCACTTTATCTTCATTATTGATTGATATGTAAAAGCCCTATGCTTGCGATTGAAGCTGACAAGATGATGAAGAATCATGCATGCATATGACTACAAATCGACATTTCAAATCATACACACAAGAGTGGATAAGAACATCATGAGAGAGGGAAAAGACAATAACTTGAAAGAGCTTGTTTCACTGTTGATTCATAGATTCATGAACAGTTTCGCTCTTGTTTCTGGGTTCTCACTGTGTCAAAGAAAGTGCAAGCTTTGGAGTTTTTCCATTGTTCATGAATATGAATGAAATATCTAATCTTTATATGTGTGTGTGTGTGTGTAGATGGGTTCGGACATTTGTGCGATGATGCTGACTTTTGTAGCTATTTAGTCAAATGTTGTTTTCTAACGTTTGACTTGGGATGTGTTGATATGATTTATATATATTCATGAACGTTCTTGCTCTTATAACCTTCAAACAGTGAATGTTGTCAAGAAATGTAATAATATTGAAAAAGAAAATTGCTGAATCATTATGAGGACAAAGATATGTTGAGTTATCCTCTTGACCTTGTTAGGCGCCCCAACTTCCCCCTCCCCCCCCCCTCTTTTTCTAAATAGTGAAATTACTATAATGTGATTTAGACATCATTAGTTTAAATTCTGAAAATAAACTCTTTGCAAGGGTTATTGGGCCTATTTGATTTCATGCCAAACTATAATTTTAAAAGTCATTTTGGGCACCAACAGAGGTTGATCCGAGTGATAAGCGGTTTGGTATCGCTTAAGCGAGGTCTCGAGTTCGAGCCTTGGCTTACGCAGAAAATCCCCGTTGGGAGACTCACCCACCATAGCCAGGTGCGTGATGCGGGTCGGATCCGGATGTAGTCGGGGCAAAGCTCCGATGAACCGGGTAGGCAACTAAAAAAAAAATCATTTTGGGCAAAACCTTGGTTTAAAAAATTTTTAAAACAAACGACCATATTTGTCCATAAGTACTTTTGGGCAAAACCATGGTTTAAAACGATAGTTTTGAATAAGCTATTAAAACTAGCTTTTTCAATAGTAAAAGAGCTTATGGACTATCTAATTACTATCTTACCTCTACTTTTTCTTGCACTCTCTCTCCTTTCTCCTACTTTTTCTTACACCCTCTCTCCTCTCTCTTACTTTTTCTTACACCATCTCTCCTCTCTACCCTCTCTCTTCTCTTTTCTCTACCTCTCTCATCTCTCTTCCTTTAAATCAAATCATACCCTTTTTGATAATTTACTAATATAAAAAGTCATTTTAAAAATAACTATCCAAATACTTATTTATTCAAAACCACTTTTTTTCCATAAACTCTTCTCTAAAAACCCTTTTTCATAAGCTATCCATAAGCCATTTTTTTTATAAGTCTTTTTTTAAAATCCTATCCAAACAGGCCCATTGTTGAGTTTGAGCTCCCTTTTTATGTAAACAGAGGCCCAAAATTTAAAGCCCATTTGCATCTCACTTACAAAAGTGGAAAAGTGTCTAATTAAGTTTTTTGGGAGGACCAACAGAGGTTGATGCGAGTAATAAGCGATTCGGTATTACTTAAGTGAGGTCTCGAATTCGAGCCTTAGCATATGCAGAAAATTTCCGTTGGGAGACTCACCCACCATAGCCAGGTGCGCGACGCGAGTCGAATCCGGATGTAGTCGTGGCAAAGCTCTGGTGAACCGGATGGGCAACAAAAAAAAGATTTTGTAGAGGTCACCCATCTTCTGTGGGTTTAACTGACGAAGGAGTGAGACATACGACTATTTGGAGCGTGTTTGATCCTTAGGGAATACCACTTTGTTGTGGTTCTAATCGCATTGCTTGGAGAAATATCCTAACTCCTGGATGCTTAGGTTTATGCCTGAGGGTAATAGATAGTTCGCCCTTTCCGATATTAGTATCGCCTAGAAGAAAGAAAGATTTTATCCTACTCTTTGATCGTGGGTGAATCTAAACCTTTTTTAAAAATTTTTGTATAAAAAAAATTGGGGGAGGTCTAATTTGAGATTAATTGGCAATCATTTAAGAGAGAATAAGAGAGAAACTTATTTTCTTATGTTTACATAACAATCTCGATAATTCAACGCTTGCGCATTCGTTAACCATTGGATTGGCAACACCTAATGCATCATTCTAACCGTTAGGATTTTCGATATTTTGCTTGTTGCTTTAGTTGTTTGGTTAGTTATTTGTATTTATTTGTGCATTTGATTAAGACTCTCTTATACTCTATTTTGATCATAGTGGAGTTGAATTTCTTTAGTCTAGATGACTCGTGGTTTTTATCCTTGCATTGAAGGGTTTTCCACGTTAATAATTCAAGTATCTCTTGTGCTATATATTTTCAATCATATACTTATTTTAGTGTTTCATCGGAGATTCTTATAAGTAAGATGATAATTTATTAATGCTACAATAACTCTTTGGTTTGAATTGTATTTTCTCGTCATTTATTTGCAAAATATGAACAACAATAAAATATCTATTTCAAGTAATGTTTGAGGATATTATCGTTAAAAAATATTTTATAATCTCTCAATAAATTAGAAAATATCACTCCTTAAAATTAAACAAATCATTTTTGTTAGGATACATGGCAACATAAGATAAAAGTAAAATTAGCGATCAACAAAGTATGTTGGAAGAGAAAGATCTAACCAACAATGATATGTGTTACTCTTTTGTTAACAAGCTCCTTTTATAAGGTGTGAAAGGATATTATATACGTCTTAAAAAGTTATCTATCCGCAAAATTAAATAGGCATGTCAGAAGTGACTTGTTTGTTTAACACACCAACACGCAATATTCATAATATTTTTAATAGGTGTAAGACTGCGTACATATCTCTTTAGACTCCATTTAGTTAGAGTTTTGTGTATTGGGCCAATTATTTTTTTTTTAATTTATTAATTATTCCTTCGGTCTTTAATATAATATCTAATTAAAAAAATTAATTTTAATCCTAAATATAAGACATCTTTTTTATATTTATCTATTTTTTTTTAAATTATCCTTATTGATATCTCTTTAATAATAATCAAGTAAGAGAGGTAAGAAGGAAATTAAGAAAGATGATTAAAATATTTTAAAAAAATATATATTATATTAACTAACTTAAATAATTTTTTTAATCTAATCAAACCAATTAAATAGATATTATATTAAGCTTCGAGTTGATTGAAATGGATTTATTACTCCTCCGCTCCTAATTATAATTAGAACCGAGTTAGAAAGTTAATTTTAATTTTAAATATAAGGGTTATCTAGTCTAATATATTTAACTTATAAATTGTTACATAATCTAATGTTATACAACAGTATTTTAAAGAGATCATGTGATATTTGTTATAATTATATAATTTATCTAACTTCTCAAATTAGTTAAATAACTCTTATACTAAGGATCAAAGAAGTATTTTTTTAATTAAAGAAGTAGACACTAATGACAATCTTACTTACAAAAAAACTCTCATGCCCCTATACTATATTGGCCAAAGGAGTATCTTTAAGATCTTTGAACTTCATGAATAAAAACATCATATTTAAAAATTTATCTTCATTTAAACCTTACAATGATCAAATCTATAAAACAATTGATTGTATTACTATATATTGAATACTTATTTTAAAAAGAAATATATTAAAAATGACATGGTCGCATGTGTTGACATGCTTCTCAAAAGCCTCATTTCATCCTATCAATATAGATTGAGATATTTGTGGTCGACATGAGTTAACAAGATGGAAGAGTTATAGAGGAAGTAAAACTTTACCCTACTCTTTGTGAGAAGTCTAATATCTTTTTAAAAAAAAAATTTCCACAGAAAAAAAGATGAAAAAGTTACACATAAGCACCTTAGCTTTCAATAAAATTAATTTTAAAAAATACATAATTTCCCCCTCAAATTAAAGAAAAACGACCTAATTTGAAGCTAGATATGAATAAATGAATATCAAATATAAAATTTACAACTAAATTATACCAATTACAAATTATAAACAACCATATTATGAATTTATATTTTGTATAGAATTTAAGATGAATAAATGGTTTTACTTCAAAAATATTCCTCCAATCCTCAATGTAAAACCTAATTAAGAAGTTAATTTTGATTCTAAATATAAAATTTATTTTATATATTTATTATTATTATTTTTTTAAATTATCCCTATACCAATTACAAATTATAAAACAACCATATTATTACATTAAGGATAAGAGGAGAAGTACCAATGATAAAAATAGAGAGGGAAGCGCACATGAATGAACATAATTGAACAATGAGAATGGGTTGAGAGGGCTTGGTGGGGCAAAATGGAATAGGAACCTTACAAGCCAATGGCCATGGCTTAGGTCAATGTCAACCAAGTACCCCAATGGACCACTTTCCCTACAACTAGGCCTCTCCTGCCCCATGCCTTCTTAAAACCAGTCCCCATTGTTATTATTATTACAACTATTATTTGGATGAAGAAAATATCTTCCAGTCAATTTGAATATGTATTTAGTTGTTTTGTGTAGATTGGTAATTATGTTATAAACATGGTATCAAAACTTAATATGGATCACCCAGTCAGATTAATCAATAAATCGATGAATATATTCTCGGATTGATCTGGAATGAATCAATATTTACTTATTACCTATATGTGATTTACAAGATATTATTGATTTAATATTTATCTATCTCGTATTTTAAAATATGTTGGATATATGCATATGCATTTTAGATTGTTGCCTGTTATATTTATCCAACACGTACACAAACACAAAAGACAATCCCCACGTGAAATTGCTTAAAAGATGTTCAAAGAATCACAAGGCAAGAGTCTTATGAATGATAGCTGTTTTTTTTTTTTAAATATATATATATAAAATTTCTCTTGAAAATCATACTAATAAAACATTACTATACTTCTCAAATTTCTTCAAATAACATCGTGGTTTTTCCAATTTTTATAAAAATATTTTAATTTTATTATAAAATTCGGAAGATCAACTTTTTAATATATATTATATAAAGTACATATTCTTTATTACTATGCACCGGATAAATAATATAACATTTTAAAAATATTATATTTATCATTTAATAATTGAATTTTATAAACATAGTAAAATATAAAAAATACATGAAATTTGCTAAAATATATTAAAAAATTAAACTCAAGACGAATTATGTTCCATTTTTTCGGCCAAAAAAGAATTATGTTCCTAAGTTAGAAAGAACTACTATTTGATATTTTAGGTTGATTAGATTTAGGGTCTATTTGAAAACAGGTAAAATTATGATTTTAAAATGGCTTCTGGCCTAAACTTTAGTTTAGAGAAATTTTAAAACAAATAGTCATATTTGTCCATAAGTACTTTTGGGTAAAAATATGGTTTTAAATAAGCTCCTGAAACTAACTTTTAAAACAGTAAAAGAGCTTATAGATTATCAATTACTATATTACCCATATATTTTCTTATACTCTCTCTCATCTCTCATCTTTCTTTTATACCCTCTCTCCTTTCTCCTCTCTCTTCTCTCTTCTTTACCCTTTCTCCTCTCTCTCCTCTTTTCTTTACCCCCTTTCCTCTCTCATACTTTTAATCAAATCATACCCTTTTTAGTAATTTACTAATATAAAAAGTCATTCTAAAAATAACCATCTAAACACTTATTTATTCAAAACTATTTTTTTTCTATAAGCTCTTCTCTAAAAACTTTTTTTTTATAAACTGTCTAAAAATCTATTTTTAAAATATTATCCAAACACACACATGGTACATGTTTAGTTAGTGGGGAAAAATACTTTTAGAAAAAAAATGATTTGGGGCTAAAAGCACCCAAACAACACCCAAAAATAACGAAAGTGTTTATGGTGGAAATTATAGTTTAGGAGTGTCCTAATTATGATTTTAGAGAAACAACTCAGATCAGCTTCTAAGTGGGGTTGAGATATTTTGGATAATATAATGACTATTTTGTTCTTATTTTTTTTTCCTTCTCTTCTAGACTTCGCTCACTCCCTCTTCTCTGTTCCCTCTCTCGGCTCACTCTCTTTTTTTTCTCAGCTCAACACCATCTTCAATTATTTCTTATGTAAAAGTACATCTAGCACCCTAAATTAATTTTAGAGGATTAATTATCACCTTCAAATATTTAATGGTACAATTAGCACCTCAAACTAATTTTAGAGGTACGATCAGCACCCTAAAATATTTAAATTGGTACAATTTTACCTTTTCACTGACAGAAATATAAATTTATATTTGATTTATATCACGTAAAATTTTTATTTCAATACATTATTATTTAAAATATCACACGTGTGATATTATTTAAAAAAGAGTACTGAATAAACTCTAAAATCTATATTATATAAAATTCATATGTGAATATTAAAAAAATTATAGTTTATTTAGTAAAATTTATTAAAATAATATTATACATATAGCTTTTTAAACAATAATGTGTTGAAATAAAAAGTTTATCTGACATGTTTTAAGTAAAAAATTATATTTTTATTAGCGAAATTGTAAAATTATAACAAATTAAATATTTTAGGGTATTAATTATATTTTTAAAATTAGTTTCGGATATTAGTTATACTTTTAAATATTTTAGAGTACTAATTACTCTTTTAAAATTAATTTGGAGTGTTACATGTATTTTTATCTTTATTTTTTTTCTTTTTTTTTTCGAAGAAATTATTGCTCTTCCTTCTTCAATTCTCATATTCTCATTTCCCCTTCAAATCTTTCCAGATTCTTCTTTCTGTTTCACTCCCCTTTTTCAAAATCCTAACTTCTATTTTCATGACTTCTGCTAAGAATGCTATCAGCGCCATCGGCGACAATACCACCAAGGAAGTGAGCTCGCTGGTACTGTGCCGTCAACGATGCTTGCCTCTACCAGTCTTGTGACTCTCTAGTTCACTCCGCCAACCCATTGGCTATGAAAGGCTCCAATTGAAAACAACGTCGTTTAAATCCTCCTCCTCTTCCTCCTCCGATGCACTCATTTTAGCTGTTGTCGATCTCATTCTGGCTCCCTCATGGCACATAGGGATCACCAAAAAGCATCGTACGCCTTGACATGGAAAGAACCAACCATCTTCTACCCATCAAACACCTAGAGGACGATACGAGCCCCCCATAAACCCATTCCATTTTGTGCTCGAAGTGGGTTCCAATGAATATTCCAATTCTCACGAGAAAATGAAGAGTAGCTTCTTTATTGGGTACCCATATTCGACCTGTTTGTTACAGAGCTATGTACTCCTCCGTCGTCTGCGAATTTAGCCGAAGCAACAACAGTAGCTACGCCCAATTCAAACCCGATGGATGACAATAAAGCCTCATCGAGAAACAAAAGCAATAATAATAATAATGGGGTGGACAATTTACACTGGTTTCTTCTATCTGAAAGACAACTCGCTTAGTTTGACCCCGATTTAGAGACTTTATTGGACATAGAATTAGAGAATGAGCGCATAGGCATTGAGGACCTAGGGCTTATTGACGAGAATGATTTAGGGCTTAGAATAAATGTAAAATTATATTTTATATTATTTTTTATAATTTATCTATTAAAAATATTATTCTAATAATAACTATTTAAACACTTAATTTTTTCTTAATCTTTCTTCTTAAAAAAATTATTTTTAAGAATCACTTTAAAATTATCTCTCAATAAGCTAAACCAAACGCACCCTTAATAATAG
Organism: Leucaena leucocephala; assembly: GCA_037074615.1. Taxonomy (NCBI): domain Eukaryota; kingdom Viridiplantae; phylum Streptophyta; class Magnoliopsida; order Fabales; family Fabaceae; genus Leucaena; species Leucaena leucocephala. The sequence continues at coordinate 15,169,359 of CM073545.1, forward strand.
ACTAATGTGCAGGTGGCCAAAAAGTAAAATGTCTTAAAAGGCCCTATTGAGCGATGCATTAAAAGAATTTTTTTTTTTAAAAAAAAAGTAGTCGTTGGTTACATCATGTGATACTAATAGAAGTTTTGTCTGGTAGTGAAGTTACAAGTCTGTGTTGGAAGCCCTTCTTTTTAAGGAGCCCTTTTTGACCCACCCATTATTTTGCCTCTCATTCTGCTCTCTACTTAGTTAATTACCATTTTCTCTCTATATTTTCTCTTTTTTCCACTTTACCCCATTATTTAATTACTGACTGCCTTCTCTCCTTTTAGCCTTTGTTTCATGTGTCTCCTTTCCTTTTTAACTTAAAAGCATGCAATATTTGTCCCCTAAGCTCAATTGAATAATCATCGCTAGCATCCCCAATCACACTATTTTCATTTGGTTTCGTACACGTGGAAGGCCATGAGATGATCTGTTCATGTTTATTTTTGTGATGGTTGACACACCTGATCACAGCCCTTTGCATTCTCTTCTCATGTGTCCCACGCGCCACGAGTGCGCGCTTCTCAATGTCATGCGTGGGAACAAGGCACAGTTGTCTCTGACCTGCTATTGCCCTTCCTGAATTTTATGTCCACTCTCCTTTTCGTACGCCCTCAATACCATATTTTATCCTTTTCTCTTGCGGGATTTTCTCAAAAAGGAAAATCTGAAAATAAAAATGCTGTTTTTAAAGAGAATCTGAGTATTCAAATTTGTTTAAAAAAAATCATAAAAAATATCAATTAAATTTTAAAATTTAAAATTAATTTTTTTTTATTTAAGTAGGTATGGATTATATAAAAAACAACACATTTTAATAAATATTTGTGATTTAAAATTTTTAAATTTAAATAATATTTTAATGAAATTTTCTCAAAAGAAATTATAAACTATATCATTATCAAGTAACAAAGGAAACTATGAAAATAAGAGATGGGGGCATTTAGAAACACGGTAAAGGGTGGCGCGTGGAAGGGGGTGGAGGTATGAAGAATGAATGGTTAGATAGTATGGAGGACGTTGATCTTTACGTACTCAAACCTTGACTGCGGTCACGTGCACCATCGGATTCCCCCCCCCCCCCATGTGACTTCCCTTCCCAAACTACCCTCCTCTTCTCTTCTATTTACTACGCGGTCATTCAAATTTCACCTAGCTCGTCTTCCCACATAATCCCGCTTCCGCGTTATTAATCGGCTTAGCTTTAGTTTCTACAATTTTAAACTATAAATTTTTATTCTTTAAATTTTTTTATATATATATAATATTAATTTTTATAATATAATAAAAAATTGAATCATTCTACTTCCTTAATAACTTATCTTTAGTTTGAATCTAATGTACATATATATGTTAAAACATTTAATTTTTTTACACATATTTTAAATAGAGATAACCATATTTAAAATACTATAAAAAATCAATTACAAATATATTTTTAGTTTTTAGAATGATTTAAAATTTTATTTTATTATTTTATAACATCGTAACTGTTTTCACTCAACTGAATCTCTATTGATTGTATTAAATATTTGTTGAAAGCGCTTTAATACGTTTGTAGTCTTCCGTGACCTTGACCGAGTTAGTTATTATAGGATGTAACACATAAATGGTGACTCAATTGATGATTGATACCCAAAATAAAATAATTCGACGGGGATGGTAAATTAAGTTCTTAAAATAACAATTATACTTATTATAATTCAGCATTTTATATTGATGATAGTAAATTATGTTGAATTATATTCATTAATTAAAAATTATAGTGTATTATTCAATTTTAAACAACGTGATCAGGGATTAAATTGAAGCTAGACCACGGAATATATAATTGCATTTGTGTGTAATTAATTGGTGCTTACATGATCAGCTGGCCACGTTCATGTAATTACTCAAGATCATAATAAAATAAAAAATAATTCCCCCATGTTTTGTCACACCCCATGCAATTATCACTTTGTATATAATTAATTTATTTAATATTACAGAGATCAAATCAGAAAACGTGGGACTGATATATATATATGTATGGATGGATTTGTTGAAGTATCAAGACATTTATATTCATCTTCTCTGTGGTCTCCTGGATTCCATCCATTTTCAAGAGACCAACACTTGCCCAGAATATTATCTTTCTCTCTTCAATTATTTTTCTCATATGATATAACATAGATATTTTCTGTTCCTTTTTTTTAAAAAAAAAAGACATATGGATCTAGCATGGAGCAGAAAATATTGAATGAAGCAATGAACTACTGAATATATCAATTATAAAATGATGTTGTTTCAATGTTGTAGGTTATATTATTGGTCACGATTAACGATTAGACTAATAAATAAGCTCTAAATATGTTTCAATGTAACATATTGCTTGTTCTGATAACCGATACTATTATCTAATATTGCTTTTGAAGTATTACTTTCTCCTATTTTTAATATAAAATATAATTTATTATAAGATAAAGTAAAAATATGATAAATAGATATAGATCTGTCTTTATTTTTTAAAATATTTATTAACATATTGATATGATTCAGCAGTCTAATATGATAGTATGTTATGACAAGTTTTAGTTTATCATACATGAGACTATATGTGTTAGGGGTATGCACAATGCCTAGCGCTCGGTCCGTCTACCCGAGCCCTGTAAAAAATTGTCCAGCCCGGCCTAAAAAAAGTCCCCTAAACTATATTTGGGCAAGGCCGAGTCAGGCCAAGTGTCAGGCAGAGCAGGGCACTGGGTATAGTATATAACCCTACCTATTTGGCCTGGCCTTATATATATATGATTTTATTTTTTTATAATCTTATTTCTTTTTTTAACTTATTCTATTTGTAACTCTACAATTTTTATTTTAATTGACAACTCTCTTTGCTCATTTTTAAAGTATTGAACATAACTCTTATATTTATATAGATACCGAAGTTGCTCATATGTTTTACTTGCCAAGCATTCAATTATTGATGTTTCATTACCGCTACAGATATCTAACACCTATAGATTTCAATCTTTTTTTATATATGTAATAGATTTCAAGACTTTAATTATTATTTTTTTGTTATTTTATTCTTAATGGATTATAGATATTATTTAACTCTTAAAAATATAAATATGATATTATTTTATAAGTTCATGATTGTAGATTTTTTTTACAATATAAGCTGGGCATCACGATTTAGGCATGCCCAACCCGTCCATACTCAGCTTAAAATAGTTATACTTTTTTCAAGCGGAATACTAGGCAGATGGATTGTGTTGCCCAATTTTACTTATGCATACCCCTAATTCGTGTGAAAATGAATCAAAAAACCCGACGGATTGTGGTAGGGGAAACATCAACACAGTAATATATGATAGTATGTTATGACATGTATTAGTTTATCATTAAGTTTATAATATAAATTTTATCATAAATTATATTTTATATTAAAAATAGAAGATAATATATTTTTTTGTTATGAGAATTTTGCTCAGCATAATTTCCCGTTAGACACTTTTACATATAGAGTGGGTGAGTAATATTGGATAAACGATTATGATTGAGATTAAACAATCACTTAAAATATCTTATTTAAACAAGTTACATTGAATAGAATCAATTTCATACATGGTATTTTATTTATTTAAAACAAATTTAACTAGTATTAAATTAAATACTATTTAATTCAGTCAAATGACCTTACCAATATCTCACCCACCAAAGGTGAATTCGAATCCAATAAAAAAGTACTCGCGTCTCACACCAGTTATTTTGATCATCGGACTTGTTTAGATAAAAATTTTAAAAAGGGTTTATAAAAAAAAATTAGATAATTTTTAAAAAATATCTTTTAGAAAACAACTGGTTATGAATAAACGAGTGTTTGGATATTTATTATCAGAAAAATTTTTATAATTAAAAAATTATTAGAAATAGTATGATTTTATTAAAAATATGAGAGAGGAAAGAAGAGAAAGAGTAGAGATAAGAGATGAGAGAGGAGAGAGAAAAGATGATGTAAGAAAAAGTAAGGATAAAATAGTAATTGAATAGTTCATAAACTCTTTTACTAATTCAGAAATTAGTCTCAATAACTTATCTAAAATTTTAATTTTAAACTATAATTTAGATTAAAAATATTTTTAGATAAATATAATTTTTTATTAAAAAAATTTTAAACTAAAGTTTAATTTAAAAATCCTTTTAAAAATTTAGTTTAGTTAGTTTCCAAACATAAAAATCTACTAAAGAGTATATTAAGGTTTATTGTTATTTTATAACTAAAGAAGATTCATGCCCTTTGTTCTCTAATCTCTAAAATGATTTTGGCAAAAAAAAAATCTCTAAAATTATGTAATATTTTCATATTGTGGGCCTTTGACAATGAGTTATTATATCATGTTAAACTTGTAAACGCAACTGTAGGATTTTTATTAATGGAGGTTGGTCTGAGTAGTAAGTGGTTTGATATCATTTAGACGAGATCTCGAGTTCGAGCCTTGATGTATATAAAAAATCTCTATTAAGAGACTCACCTACCATAGCTAAATACACGACGCGAGTCAGATCTGGATATAGTCGAGGTAAAATTTTGATGAACCGAATGTGTAACAAAAAAAAACTATGAGATTTTTTTATATATATTTTTGTTGTTGCATGATTAATTATGAAAAGGAAAAAAAGGCTTAGCAATATGGATAATATACATTATAGGTTAGCACAAAACATTAGGCGTTATAGTTTACTTTTATTTTCATTTTGGTGTAAGTTTTAGCGCATCTAACTTTTTCCGTGTAAAACACTGATTTTTATATTTAAATAAAACTTGGAAAATTTTGTCAATTAAAAATTAAAATCTATGATTTGAACTGAAATCGAAATCAAGGCCAACTATATATGCATTCACCTTATATATATACACACTACATGTGAAGTTAAAATATGCTTGTTTTGGTAAAGATTAGAGGTTTCCCGCACTGCAACTCTTGCTTCCTCTGCACTTTTTTTGGGGCTACACTTCACTTTCTGAAATTACCAAAGTTGCTTATCTGCCCAAGGTCCTCATGACCGCAGTTTCGCTCCCTTTTTCTGCTCCTTCCATCCTAATCAGGCCATGTGTCCTCCCGTATTTTGATAAGAGACCAAGGGTATTATCGTCCTCAAAGTCAAAACCATAGCAGACCACCTTACCATACCCTCACCCTAAAGACCCTCCTCAGTTACGCTCAGCTAAAGACAAACAGCATCTCGTCACCTCCCATTAAACCCTCCCCCCTCTCTCTCTCATATATACACTGTTTTCTGCAATCTGCAATCTGCATTCTGTAGTACTACTCTCTCTGTAAATCCCATCCCACCCACCATTAAAGCTTTGATATTTCTTCATCAACTGAAACCTTCTCTCAGTCCCCATGCTTTAGGGTTTTTTTTTCCTTGATTCAAGGGAGGAACTTTAATGGAAGTAGAGAGATCCCATCATCACAATAACAGCACCAGTGAGCTCTTCATCTGCTTCACCTCTCGCTTGTCTTCCTCTTCATCCATGAAGCTCTCGTCCAAGTCCATTCTCAGCCCAGGTCGTAACAGAGAACCCTCTCATATTTCTCTATCTACCTCTCTGAGCAGGAGGCTCAGAAACAATGGCAGCATAAAAGGTGGTAATGGTCAAGCCTCTCCGATGTTCCCGACGACCGGAAAGAAGAGAGGGTGTGCTTTTGAAAACCCAGAACCTTCTTCGCCGAAAGTAACATGCATTGGGCAAGTTCGTGTGAAGACGAAGAAACAGGGGAAGAAGATGAGGGCGAGATCGAAGAAGAGAAGAGGAGAAGCGAGCTTTCGAAAAGCAGAGCAAGGTTTTTCATCAGATCTTCCGAATTTGCAGCAAGAACACGGTTTAACGCATCGGAATCAGAGATGGGTTCATCTGCCACTGACGATTTGTGAAGCTTTGAGAACGTTCGGGGCCGAGTTCAGCTGTTTATTTCCTTGCAGGTCGTCCTCTTGTGGGAGAGAGAAAGACGAGGAAGAGAAGATGGAGAAAGGGGAGGGATCTGGTGGAGTACAGAGTAGGGAGGGTTCTTGTGGGGCTGCATTTGCGAGATGGTTGGTGGCTCTGCAAGAAGGGGAAGCTAAGGGTGGAGAGATTGAACTGGTGGTGGGTGAAGAACATGAAGAAGAAGCAGAAGAAGAAGATGATGATAGACCAGAGAGAAGTAGAAGACACGTGTTTGAAGATATTGAGATCGATATAGAGAAGAAGAATGAGGAGGAAGATGATAAGGCGAGGGTGAGTATTTGCATTCCTCCAAAGAATGCTCTTTTGTTGATGAGGTGCAGATCTGATCCTGTGAAAATGGCTGCTCTTGCTAATCGCTTCTGGGAGTCACCTGCTCCGAAAGATGAAGAAGTTGAACAAGATAATGAACTACAACAAGAAGAAGAAGGCGACGATGAACAAGTTCATATGGAAGAAGGAGAAGAGCAGAACAACAGAATTCAAGTTCCAGCAGTGGAAGAAGATAGCAGCATTTGTGAAGTAAGCAATGAAGAACTAGAAATCCCAGAAGCAGAAGTTGAAACAGAAATTGAAGCTCATGAATCTGAAATCCCAACAACCCCAGAAATTAGTGAAGTTGGCGAAGCAAGTGAAGAAAAGCAAGAATTCGAAGAGGAAGAAAAGGAAGTCGAGGTTGAAGAAGGTAATGGCAATCTGAAAGACGAAAACTTTTGTGATAATTCGCATGAAGTTATGGCAGATCTTGAAAAACCAGTACTTGAAGAGTTTCATGAAGAGAAACTGCAGGAGGAGAAGGAAAACGGCGAAGATTTTTGTAGCAACGAGCTAATAATCTCAGAACCTGCTTCGTCATCGCCTGTGATTTCTGTAGCATCAGAATCAGAAAACAATGAAGAAGAAAAGGTAGAAATTTCTGTGACGCCTGAAACATCAGCACGAGAGGCGACTGTGGAGTTAACGGAAAAGGAAGAAGAAGGGGGAGAAGAGAAAGAGACCGGAGAGAGACCTAGGGAAGACGAATCGATAGCGACACAAGATAGATCCGACCCGACGGAAGATCCGAAACCCAACGAACAAAAACAGGGTACGGTTCTACCCGATTGCTTGCTGTTGATGATGTGTGAGCCGAAGCTATCCATGGAGGTGTCGAAGGAGACGTGGGTGTGCAGTACGGACTTCGTCCGGTGGCTGCCGGATAGGCCGGCGAAGAGAAAGGACGGTGGAGATGAGCCAAAGAAGAGGATTAGCATTGACGCCAAGCCGCCGCTGGGGCCGCCTCCGGCGATGCAGCCACCGAGGTCGTCCTGTTCGTTTCCGGCGCCGGCGGCTCACGGCGGAGGGATGTCAATGGCGAGCATGATAGAGCAGAAGCTGGTGGGGTCCAACGCCTACGAGCCATTCGTCCTGACTCGCTGCAAGTCGGAGCCGATGAGGTCATCGTCTAAGTTTGCGCCGGACGCTTGTTTCTGGAAGAACAGGAAGCTAGAGCCACATCACCGTCCGGCTACGCTCGGCGTCGGCGCGGCTGGGGTTGGATTTTGATCTCAATTCTTTTTTTTATATTATGAAAAATAATCTATAAGGTATGTATGATTCTGGAGATTATTGGACAAGATTTGGAATCACAATAGTGTCATCATGAAGTTTACTGCATTTAGGTTTTTCCCTTGTAAATTTATCAGTGATTTTCAGGTAATTATTGTTCTGGACTGTACTTTTTATTTATTTTTTTCTGAGCCCTGTAACAAAATTTAGAAAATGCCTACTTTTTCCTTCCTTTGTCAGTAGCCATTAACATCATAAACTGGAGAATGGGGTCTACTACTAAGAAGAATATCTCAATTATAAATTCACTGACAGGTTAAAAAAAAAAAAATCACTTGGTCTATAAATTTCCACTCCAATTTCAATCAAATAGTTGTGTGGCTCAAATAGTATATTTACAAAATTACTTAGCTACCATTTTGGTTTAATGAGTGGAAAGAAGAGGATAAAGTGATAAACAAGATGTCTCTATGCTAATTGAAGAAGTGAGCATAAGATGGAAGGTAATGTAATTTCATACATACAAGACGACAGAAACATAGATGTAGAGAGTAGCCTACATGCCTCTTCTCATATAAGAGGTCATGTATTATATATTTATATTGTGTGTTTAGATAATATTTTAAAAAAAAATTAAAAACAAAAAGATTTTTTAAATAATTTTTAGAAGAGAGTTTTTAAAGAAGAATTTATAGATTTTTTTTAATAAATAAATGTTTAGATAGTTATTATCAGAAAGATTTTTGTAATTGACAAATTATGATAAATTGTATGATTTTATTAAAAATATAAGAGGGGAGAGAGAGTGTAAGAAAAAATAAAGATAAAATAGTAATTGGGTAGTTCATAAACTCTTCTACTGTTTTAGAAATTAATCTCAATAACTTATTTAAAATTTTAGTTTTAAATCATAACTTAATTCAAAAGATCTTTTAAAATAAATATAGCTGTTTGTTTTATTTTTTTTTAAATTAAAATTTAAACTAATTTTTTTTTTAAATTTTAGTTTAAATTTTTTTTAAACAGACTAGATATTGATAAATAGAGGTGGGCGGGTGTATGAGTTCTAGAGTTCCCTCCCCTACGAGGTAAAAGGTGTTAAATTGCATAAATAAAAAAACAAGATGATCCTAGAGTAAGTGGAACTTTTTCAGCCATATAATATTATTAAACTTCTATATGAGTATAAAATTTTATTATTTTATAGACTTAATACTCTTTAGATAAAATAGGGAAGTTGTTAAATTAAAAAAAAGAGTTAATAAAATTTAATTTTTTTATTATGATAAAATATGTTAAAAATGATTTATTAATGATACAGAAGAAAGTAATAGATAATTAGTAAATGGGAAAGACAGTTGGGTGTGTGGTTGCGTTGGGTGTGATGGAAGGGTTTGTTTGTACGTTCATTTTGGTTCAACCATCTTATCTTAATTCTGCCTTCTTTTGTTTTCTTTCGTTATTATGACCATGCGTGTGTACCTTTGGTTACTTGACTTGTTAGATTCTGAAATTGATAGCGTTAGTACCCAACGCTTACACTAATCAATACTTTTAATTCATTTCTTGTGAATATTTAATTCGTACCCTAGTTTGCTTTTCATGTGGGTTGAGATGTATTTATCAATTTTAATCATTTCTTACTATTTCCATCCATTCTTTAATACTCCTTCCTCTACACCTATCTATTTATTTATTTATAAATACTATAAATTATTATGAGGTCATAAGTAAATTATTTAATTATTTAAATTTTTTAATGATAATTGAGAAATTAATAATGATAAATTTTAGTAAAAAAATTGATAATAAATTTATGTTATTTAAGATTTTTTAGTAATTAAATATATTTCTTGAAACCGTATAGTTTTAAAATTTGAAAGATTAAAACTAAAATAAAGATAAATTTAAAAAATTAAAAATTATATTAACCCTAACAAATAAATAGGCTTATTTAACTATGATTTGTTTCTTTTAAATATAGTTGAAATGAGTGTAAATAAAAGCTTATTTACAGCGAAAGAACACCCACAAATACTTTGATTCAAGTCTAACTTTTGATGCAAGTCTTGTAAGTGATTTTTAAACATTTTTATAAGCGATTTTTTAATCATGAGATTTACCTTACCCTTAATGAATTGTTTTGATTCAACTTACATATTTTTTTAAAAAACATTTTTATTTTAATAAAAAAATAGTTTTATTAATAATGATAAACTCGTATCTTATAAGAGTGTAGATTCAAATACTAATGTGAATATGATCATTTTGTTGGAATATAATTTTTTCTAATTATTAAAAAGTTGTTTAGTAATACCAAACAAGAACATTTTAGGGTTGAAAGAAACGTATGGCCAAACACGAGAGAAGGGGAGAGTATAGATTGCCCTCTTTATAACAAATTAAACTTGAATAATTAAGCTCTGTTTGTTCCACAAAAAAATAAAGATATGTAGTACTTCCTTTTTCTGGTCCATAATATAACAACAAATACTAGTTATACTATTGGGAAAAAAATGTCTCGTAACAATTAAAAGTAACATTTAATGACATTTTTATAAGCAGCATGAATTTTAGTGACGCAAAAAGTTCACATTTTAACGGTACTTTTTAACCACGGTAAAAAGAATATTTTTTCATGGCATTTTTTTAATCAACCTTTAAAAGTAATTGTTACTAAATTAATCACCGTTAATTATACTCCATTATTATATTATTTATAACTCTGATATGTTACTTTTAACTAAGGTTAATTGTAGTATTTCCACAACAGTTCTCCATTTAACCGCTGTGTAAATACTTTTTTTATTTTTTTATTAATATTTTATTTTATACTATTATGTATTTAGAAAAATCAAGATAGACCAATATTTAGGAAATAAAGTATGCAATCAACAATGCTAAAATCTAAATAGTAATAAAAAATATAAATAAACAAAAAATTTAAATTGGTAAACTTTCAATGAACTAAATATCTCTTTTTTCATCATATATTAAGGAAATAATTCAATGATCAATCTTAAACAAATTAAAAAATTATTGATAAAATATTTACCAAAAATTTGACAAGTTATTCATCTTCAAAGCATGTGTGGAAATATTATTTTTGCCAAATTATCCCTCACTGAGTTGATTAGGTAATCTTCACATCTCAATGTTATCGAATGACAACAAATTAGAAGTAACAAAATAAGTATGTAAATATTAAAGATGTAAATAAATTAAAGAATCACTAAATATTAATCATGTTATTTTCATACTTCATGTAAGTTCTTTGTATCATAATTAAAGAATCACTATCATAATTTCATACATATAGCAAATAACATAGTATCCGCATTCAACACCCTAGAGTTGATGGCAGTACTAACAAAATAGAAAAATATAAAGCACATTATAAAATATTAACTTTATATCTAATACATTTATAAAAATAAAACTTAATTAGTTGAAAATAATTTACAAACGTTTAAACAATTATATTATTAGAAGATATCACAACACCTTTAAAAGATAGCATTTGGTCATTTTATCACAATCACCACCGTCTTTTTTTATTTTATATTTAGTGTCATATTTAAGGCACTTATTTAGCCCTTCATATTCATTTCTGTACAGTATGTAGTTGTTAGGGTAAGCATGTATTTTTTGCACTAGTACATTCCTTTTGAAAATGTATTGCCTACGGGAAACGTATTATTCAATAACTCGAATAATTTTGTCAAACTATAATCGGTTCAACCCTTTCTTGATTTCAAATTCATCAATCACAACATAAATTTTAACCTTGTGTACTCATCTTTACTCCTCGGGTATATTGACGTCTTAACATCATTTAGCAAACTTTCACATATTAAAAAGAACTGTAGAAATGACTCAAGTCCAATATCACGAAATAGATATATCTCAAAAATAAGAAATCAATATAACGTGGAAAATAATCTCACAACCAATGTTCATAACTATTTTAATGATGCCCATAACAAATAACTAATCTAAACAAGCCAATTAACAACAAAAAATTTCAATCACAACGTATTATTTCTCAAAATTCGCAAATATACACCCACAAATAAATAGGAATCAATGTAATAATTCAAACACTACAAAAACAAATCTTGAATACAAATAAGATAGCTCATAAGATCTATTACACTTTATAATTAACAAACAAACGAAAAAACAAGAAAAATGAGTAAGAAATGAAGGATAACGATGACTTACGAGAATTAACACGTTAACGATGGAGAACGAAGGCGAGAGTGGTGGCACCAGAAAGAAGAGGAATAGGCTAGAAATCAATTTCGTCAAGGTCTATGGTGGTACAGTAGGCAAGGAGACTATAACGACTATGAAAAGTAAAACTAAAATTGTAATCGCGATAGGTTTTTTTAAATTTTTTAATAACTTTTGAGGCGATTTTACAAAAAATTGCTACGAAAATACCTTTTAACATGAGTTTTTTTGGTGATTTTTAAAAAAATTACTATTAAAAGTATTTACTATGGTATTTTTATAAATACCGTGATAAGTTTTTTGTCCAAGAGATTTTTTTAACTGACTTGGACTTCCTTCTATCACATTTTGTAAAAAAAGCGTTGTTAAAAATTCTGTTCACAATATTTTTTTACAACAACCAATGTAAAAAAAATTTTAACAGGCAAATATTTATAAAAACACTACCGCCTTCTTTTAGTGGTGTTTTTTAGGATAACATCTTTGAAGTGGCACGATGACAAATATTTTTTTAATACTGTTAATTAATTAAACGTCTTGAAGTAAAAAAAAATTAACGTTACTCATATTACATGAGGGTTTGAAAAAGATAAAAGACAAGAAACTATATTTAATAATTTATTATAGGAATAAAGTGATAAATAAATATTAATTATTTTTTAAATAATTTATATTATGAATTAAATAATTTTTTAGAAATAATTTATATTATTTTAAGGGCGTACGAAACTAGCCCTTAGGACCCCTAGATCAGACAAATTTGACGTGAGAATTGGTTGAAAATACAGCGTGGTTTGGTAAGATTTTAGAAGGTGAGGGTCTGATTACAAAGAGAAGTAACTAATAATTTTCACCAATAGTCAAGATTAGGTATGAAGATATATATATATTGAATAAAATAACCTTGGATTTTATATAATATGAAGTATTTGTTTTAAAACATGCTAAAAGAATTTTAATGTTGTTTTTTTGTCTGAGAAACTTGGTTAAAAATACTTATTTAAAAATTTTATTACACAGAAAATATTGATATTATGAAAAAAAAAATTATTATTGGTATTCGAATTTATATTTTTATGATTAAAAAAAATTTTAAATAAATATTTTAAATAAATTTTCCTTTTCTTTTTCTCCTTTATCGAAGGGAGCTTCTCGTACAATTTCAAAGCACTTTGAAATGCTGTTCTTGAGAAACATGGTACAACGATCACATTCCCAAGGCATCAAATCTTATGCTTTGGAGGGCCATCCCTGTGAGTACGATCAAATGACATCTTTTTTAAAAGTACCCCCACCAATATTTTTGGGTATCTTCACTTATCCTAGGTAGATAGTAATAATTATATCATGATACTATAAATATATATTCTAGTTAATATACTCTTTTATTTTTTAAATTTATTTTTATTTTAATTTTAATCTTTAAAATTTTAAACAATAAATTTTAATTCCTCAAGATCAAATTAAAATAAGAGTAAATTGTGTATATATTTTTTAACAGAGTCCACTTGGTATCTCTTAACTGATATTTAAATTTTTTTTAAAGCTTAAAAATTATTAAAATAAATTTTACCTTTTTTAATAAATTTTTTTTATACATATGATTATATTTAAATGATCAAATTATTTCCTAACTGTACTTGACTTTATTATTTTATATATATTTATATTTTCTTGCTTTGTAGGAGCCAACAATGGAAAACGAAGACAGATGGGGCTTATAATTTACTCATTGGACTTGAAATTGCAGTCTTTTAGGCAGCTTCTTCTTGGCTTTACCATATCTTTTGAAAGTTGAGGGGGGGAAAATAGGTATTTAGATTACAATTAACAGCTAGAACTTACCCCCACCTTCTTACAAGTTTCGGCAGCATATATTTTCCAAATTTAATTAGATTTAGGTCCTCTCAAGTAAATAAAAAAGAGATGACAAATTAAATTAAACAAAATTGTATATTTTAAATTGAAAGATATACATCTATAAGTTGAATAACACTCATAAAAGATTATATTGGTGCAATTTCTTTTTATTAAAAATTAAGAAATTTGTGCACAGAAAAATAAAAAAAAATGATCGAGAAAGTAATTATTCGATTTTATAATATGTAATTATAAATCTAGCGGATAGCTTTTGAATTTAGATATGATTACGAAATTACGGAAAAAGAGAGAGAGAGGATATGATTATGAAATAATTGAAGATACGATGAACCCTACATCTTTCTTTTTTTAAAAGGTAAGGATTTCATGAAGAGCATTCAATTACAAAGCAAAGTCACAAAAAAAAAAAAGCTTCTTTTACGATCGAGTAAGATAATTCAGCATAAAGTGCTTTCAAAACATATAATAATGCTACTTCTGCCTTAAGCACCTTCGTTCATAACACACATGTTCACTCCTTTAACACTCTCTCTCTCCCTCTCTCCCAACCCCTCCCCCTCTCTCTCCTAACACGATTAATATATTACTTTTTTAATCTTTAATATAAAATTTATTTAATTAATTTAACTAAATTAAAAAATTTAGTTAAATTAATTAATATAATATATTTTTTTAAATATTATAATAATCTTTTTTAATTTCTTTCCTCCCTCCTTTACTTGATTATTGTTGGAAAAATATTAATAAGGATAATTTAAAAATAAATAAATAAATATGAGAAATAGATCTTATATTTATAATTAAAATTAACTCTTCAATTAAATCATATATTAAAGATATAAGAAGTATTAAATATAGTTACGTGATGATAAAGTTGGGGACATAGATTAGAATCTATTAGGAAATTCGAGAGACAGAGAAAGAAAAACACCATGGAAGCTGCTAATTTAAATAAAGTGCGTTTTGCTGTTCCTGTAAACTTTAGCAGCACAGTTATATATATATATATAAATATTGCAAGCAGTGAGAGACATTCTGGCACCCACATATAGAAAGGCCTCACATGCAATGCTTAAGCCTTTCATAAAGTCATGCCCTCGCAATGTGCCAATCTAGTCAACCTTAACCTTTTCCTCAACTCTATTTTACTGTATATACATGATAAGGATAATATATATATATATATATGTATGTATATTATGAGGAGGAGTATATATAATATTGATAACAGCAAGAGAAGAAGGGGGGGGGGCAAAAATACGATAACCAGGGAGATTAGTGGTCTTTTAATCGTAGTTATGAAGTTTGGTTTCTGAGCGGCCTGACAAAGTCTGAACGATGCAGTTTTTTTTCCCAATATATATTAGGGAAAGCTAAACAGTGTACTCTGGTTGGGGCTCCCCCGGGGGGTGGGGGACTGGGAGTGAGAAAAAAATGTAAATATAAGCTTATGTTTTTATATTTGTATTACTTTTTCCTTAATTTATACAAAAAATTTAGAATAAAAAATTCTAGAAAATTTTGACATGTGCTTGTGACACGTACAACATGAATCAGAATATTTTTGTTGTCGGAAATTAAAAAGAAAGTACTATCCAGTATTTTACTTGTTGGGTGTATGAACATAAGCACGCCCTCAAAGTTAGGATCGGGAGGACTAGTACCCGTTGTCTATATGAATATTAATGATATCCACACACCAAAAAAAACATTTTCTCATTTTTGTGTGTTATAAAACGAGGTGGTATTTTAAAATGTTATATTGTTGAATATTTTTATTTATTAATCAATATTGCTGCTATCCATGTAGATTACTAAATTTTGACACATCTCTTATATGCAGTAAATCTTGGTTTGATGTTATGACTCAGCCCTAGCCCAATCTAACTGGACGTCGAGCTGAGCCTCAATTGAGAAAAAAAGGTGTACATTGCCCGGGCCTGAAACGGACAAAGTTAATGCCCAATTCTTCTCGGCCCATGAACAATAAACATGTAAAAGACAAGTAAGGAATTTAAATCCTCTCATTTAACGAATAAATCTTAGCTCAGCCTGTAGATATCCCTTAAACATGAACCGGTTCGTGCAAATAATTGTTTTTTTGTTACAATAGTCAAAACCTATTTTAATAATCTTTACGTTTTAGAAAGATTAATCTTTACTAGAGGATACCTAGTTTCTACTATTTTAAAAAAAAAATCCCCTCAATTAGTGCTAGCCAGAGGAAGAACGAAACAAGATTTTGGTCTAACGCTGAATCAATTCGTCATGTGACAAAAACCGAACTTCATGCTTCGCGTTATCTTTTCATATCTCTTGTTTTTGTAGATAACGCTTACGGCACCAAGGGAAAATAAAATAAAGTCCCGCGCTTTCGTTGGGATCAGGTCGGTAACGGGTTGACGCGTAAATTTTATAAATCTCTTCGTATCTTGTATTTAAATTTTTTCAATGATCTCGCATCTTCTCATACTAATTATAAATCTTACAAGATTAAATTTTAATCTCAAACTCATTAATTACGTAAGAAGTAATTAAAGGTATATTCCCAATTTCAGAAGAATGGAAGCTTATTATTTTACGCTATGACCCAAAAAAAATGAGAATCAAAAGAAGAGTATAGAATGATTGGGACTAGGGAGGTGTTACTCAAAAGAAGCCGCAAATTTCATAATTGAATTAATTGAATCTTATGGTGTAACATCAGAAACCATGTAAAAATTCAAATTCAGAAAGGTAAAATTGACTCAAAGCAGTGGACACCATCTAACTCCGGCGCAAACCTAGGCGAGAATCGGCGCCGTTGTTGCTTGGCTCCGCCGGGTTGCTTCGACGAATCAGGACACGCCGGTTTCTTCTCAGTGGAATCAACGGAGGAAGAAGGCTTCTGCTCCGGCTTGGGCTTGAGACTGGCGCCGTCAATAGACAAGCGCGATCTCTGACCGTAGGAAAACTCGGCGCATAGAGCATCGAAGGAACTGAAGATGGACATCAACATCTTGGACTTGGTGATCACAGAGAAGATATCAAGATACAATCGGAGATCGAATTGGGCGATTGAAGCGGTTATTGAAGAGAATTGCTTTGCTTGGGAGGGAGGGAAAGTTGAATCGTTTGGAACTGGAATGACTTGGTGTGGAGGGAAAGAAGGGAGGGAGGGATATATAAAGGGGAAGAAGGAAGTAAGAGTCGGCGAAGGAAAGAGAGGTGATGACGTGGAGGAAACAACTATGTAGCAACTAGGAAAGCTTGGCTAGTGGGCTTGCCCTTGCGTGTGGACAATTTCTCCCTTCAACTATTGTTTTCAATAAGCAAATAGAGGACTGGGACTTCTAAATGCATGATATTAATTTAATTAGTAATAATAATAATAATAATAATAATAATAATAATAATAATTAACGGCAGTTCCTTCTTTCTTCTTCATGATGTTGAACTCTCCACCTTAATTAATTAATTAATTAAGAATTAAACTCTTGTAAATCTAGCTTCTTCAAGATATCAACTTCAAAAGATTAGGCTCTTGACAATTAATTAGGTATATTCTAAATACCAAAGCTGAAAATTAAATTTCTAACCATTTATTTAAGGGATGGCATAAATATAATTCTTGATCTCTTAAATTTGCTTCAATTATCGATTTGATTCATAATTGGAAGAAGGGAGTCAAATGTCCAATGAAGAAGGAAGAGCGCGTGAGAGAGAAGGTTCGAGACCAAGTCCACGTTGATTCAGCGTTCAACCTTCAACCTTGCCGCAACTCCTAACCCTTATCCATGTGTGGGACATACTTTGACCCTTTTGTTGAAACACTTGTATCCAATATAATAATGGTAAAGGATGTAACTTAATGAAATTATTGGATGATTATAGGGCTTTTTTTAGTATGCCGACAAAGAATAATGAAATGAAATTTAGATTTTATTATCTTATAAAAAAATAAAAATAAACAAAAAATAACAAGTTTAAATTTTACGAGTGAACAAATTTATTTTTTTATTTATTATTGTGTTGACTCTACTTCTATAGGTATAGTGTATGTTAAATTTTGAGATAAAATTAATAGGGTTAATATTTTTTTTTTATTTTAATAAAATATATTATAAGTGATTTATAAATAAAATTAATAGAGTATTCGATTATTTTATTGCGTCAACCAAACACATTGAGTCAATAAAATGTATCAATATTATCCCTATTTAAAATCTCATCAATTGCAACTTCTATAACTTGGTGAAGGCATTTCATGCACTAGTTTCAAAGCTTCTTTACTTAACCGTATATCTCTAATTTTAATAAAGTGATTAGTGGGGTCTTGCTCAGGGGGGTGCTGGAATAATTACAATAAATGACCATAATTACTAATATATAAGGGCATTTTTAGGGAAAAAAATTAATCTCATTATAAATAAGTAATATTTCTTTAACCTTATGAAACGATTATTTTTGCTTTTTAATTCATACACGGAATTCACATGTACCTAAAATGCATATGAAGGCAGATCTCATATCTATGAGGGAATATTCATGCATGTCAGATGTCACTAAATTATTTTTGGCTCTATTTGTTTTAATGAAATTTATGATTATGATGAGAATACGCATGCATGCATGCATTATTGCACATACTACAAGGAAAATAGGCAAATACGAGTGGTGGGTGCATAGTACTACTTTAAACAGAGAGAGAGAGAGTTATATATATTAACACTATATATTAGATTCCAAACTCAGAAAAATAAAATTGTTGTGGGAAAATAAAAATGAGTTCCTTGAATAACTACTTGAGGGCTTTGGTAATCTTCATCTTCTTGTGCTTCTTCTCCCTGGTGAAGTCGGACGATAAGTTGATCGCCACTTTGTGTGGCAAAACAGATGAGCCAAAGATCTGTCAGGAGTGCCTCCAATCTGATCCCAAAGGCTCTTCAGCTAATGCCCCAGGTTCTTACCTTATACTCGCGTCTCTATGACAATGTATCCAGTCTCTACAGATACATGCTTGCGTACTAAAATCTAACTTGATTATTAGTCCCTCGTTTCATTCAAACAGTTCTCTAATTGATCTAGTTAAAAGTTTTAAATAAGTCAACTAGTCGGAGCTCAAAGAACGTTTATAGAAATACTCATAGATCACCTACTAATAATATTCTCATATTGGCAATTGGATTTGATCTTACTTCTTTATAGATCAAAAGTCAACTCCTTATTAATTGAATCAACTTATATTGGCTGGATTAATATCTTTTTGGGTTAATATAATCTTTAATCCTTTAAGTTTGCTCTCATCTTTATTTTGGTCCCTCAAGTTTCAAACCACTTTGGTTCCTCAATTTTCTTTTTCTCCAAAACATTGGCTCATATAATTTATTAAGAATCTAGACCATTTTACCCTTTGTGAGACTAAAACAAAAATTCTTGCAAATTTAAGGGACTAAAGATTGTATCAATCCTATCTTTTTTATTAAATTTTAATTTTTTCTAGGTTATATATACATATTTCTGTATTTTTTAATTAAATTATATTCTACTAGTCCTATTTATAGAGTAAAAAGAGAAATTTTTTTTGTTATATATATGTCACATTATTAAAATTTTTATATAAATGTATAATTTTATCTTTCATTTGTTATTGTGCCAACTTTGTTCTCATGGAATATAATATATATTAAATAAGAATAAAGTTAGAAAGTTATTAAATTTTAAAATAAAATTAATAAAGTTTAAAGTTTTTAAAATATGTTGAAAGTTATTTGGGTTGACCACTATCTCAATGGTTCCATGCCGGGTGCCATTTTCAGTAATTTGCAAGCTAGTATAAACTTTCAGTAAAATGAGTGGCAAATGTCATTCGTAACAGGGCTGGCTGTGATAGCCCTGCAATGCGCAGAGAGGGACACGACACAGCTTCAAGAAGAGACAACGAAGCTGACAAAGAACGCAACGGGGAAGTTAAAGCAAGCACTGGAGCAGTGCTCAGATGATTCCTTCATGGCACAGCAAGACTTTGACCCTTTGAAACGCTACGTTCGGGAGGGATACTACAAGAATGCCAAAGACGTGCTCACAGGAGAGACCATTCCCCACATCCTCACTTGCCTCAAAGTCTTCGATGAATTCCCAGATTTGCCTGTGCCTTCCTCTGTCATTGCTGGCACTGTTGCCTCTAATCAAACTTCCCAAAATGCTGCTTCTATCTTGGCCAACATTTAGGATATGTTTGGATGGAGAGAAAAGTGAGAGGAAAATATGAGTGAGAAAATACTAAGAGGAAAAAATTTTAAATATGGTAAAAATATTTACTATTTTTTAGAGTATTTTCTCCTCCCTAATTTCTTCCCAGCCAAACAAAAGATTAGAGTTTTCAATATATCAAAGGTTTTTCTCTGTTGTTTGTGTTGTGCCAGACATTAACTAATGGAATGATGATTAATTAATACTTTCTTGCCCAGTATTTTATTTCTTGTGTTTGTCTCTATATAAGAATTTCCAAACAAAGCCTTCTGCTTCTAAGTAACTTTTTTTTTTTATACAAAAAAATTTAGGTAAATTCGGCACTAGTCCTCTATCAAAGTCAGGGCACAATTTCAGGGCGCAGAGATAGCTTATAGGGAGACTTACGAGATCACCTACAAAATGAGTCCTCACAACAGCAGCGATAATCAAACTTACGTTCTTATAGGATACGAGTCTATTCTTTTTTATATATGCTAACTCTTATTACCTACTAACTCTAGTAAGGGTGGAGCGAGGCCATGTCATAAAGGTCAAGAGTTTAAACTTTGTGATACATCAAAACAGAAAAAACTAGGAAATAATGGTTAGTACTTTCTTATATCTATCTCCCAAAGTTGGGAGGGTGAGAGAGAATTATGAAAAAAATTTGGGATCAATAGTTTAGTTTTAGCTTATTTTGATTAGCTAAATAAAAAAATTGTTGAATTTTTTTTCATTATAAAATTTATTGTTTAAAAATTTCTAAAATTTATTTACAAACCCAAGTATAACATATTCAACAGATACTACTCTTATTAAATACTTTTTGATAATGAAGAAGAGTTATAGCATATCTTTAACTTTATACAAAATAAAATATATTTATATAAAATTAAAAAAAAAGTTATACTTACTAAAAATCTATTTAAAAATATGAGTCTTTAGATATTTTTAAATGATTAATTTTGTAACGACAGATTTTTTTATGCAACCTCCCCATTAAAAATAGATTATTTTCAACACATCCTTTTATCTACCTCAAAAGTTTCCCCACAACTCTCCGTTACTCCCCCAGCTAAAATCACCTTTTTCTAAAAAATAAAAATAATAATTAAACTATATACTATTAAGTATTAAATATAGATCTCTTTTTCAATAGAGATTTAAATTTTAATTTATCATGATAAATTAGTTTCTTTTGTTATATTTAACTCTGTTGATAACAACATGAATTAAATATAGGGTATGTTTGATAAGAATTTAAAAAAAAAATTTATAAAAAAAATAGTTTTTGGACAGCTTTTAGAAAAGAGTTTTTGGAGAAGAGTTTGTAGAAAAAAACGGTTCTGAATAAATGAGTGTTTGGATAATTATTACTAGAAAGACTTTTATAATCGAAAAATTATTAGAAAGAGTATAATTTTATTAAAAATAGGAAAGATGAGAGAAGGTGGATAAGTGAAAAGAGAGAGGAGAGAGAGAAGAGGGTAGAGAAGAGAGACGAGAGATGATATAAGAAAAAATAAGGGTAAAATAGTAATTAAGTAATTTATAAACTCTTCTACTATTCTAGAAACTAGTCTCAATAGTTTATTTAATATTTTAGTTTTAAACTATAATTTAGTTTTAAAACTCTTTTAAATAAATATAACTGTTTATTTTAAAAATTTTATAAATTAAAATTTAGACTAATTTTTTTTTTAAAACTACGATTAAAGTGGCATATAGGAGAAACGATGAAAAACATGATATGTCAACTACTCAACGTTGCAAGTTTAAGAGGCCCCAAATACATCTTCTCTAGTCCATATCCCTTCATTTTTCTCTTTACTTAATACGAGTATCTTCATTGTCTCAGGCTTTACCCACTCACTAATTATATTTTTGCAAGTCATATTAGAATTAACCCATTTATATAAAAGAACTTTACATCATTCAATCACAAATAATAATTTAGTCTTACAATTTTTTTTAAAAGTAATGTGTTATTTTTCGTTTATATGCTCCTTTCTTTTTCTTTTTCTTTTTGATAGAAACGGTATTGGTGGGATGAAAATCTTTTTTTATACAAATAAAAATAGAATTGGAGTGAAATTAGATTTCAAAAATTTATTTGGTAAGATGTTTATACGCTCCTTTCAATCTTTTATAAGAGGGCATACTTATTAATCATGTGCTTTGGAAAAGATAACTACAGAAATTAATAGCTAGTATCAATCATAGGCCCACAAACACACTTAGGTAGAACGAAGGAGTTTTTTTTATAGAAATAAAATTAAAATAATTTTAAAAGTTCATTGGATAAGATACAAATAAATATAAAATTAATATATATATTTTTTATAATTTATGATAAGATAATCTAAAATATTTTATTTATAATTTGAGAAGTGTTAAAATTATCTAAAAATTTTATAATTAGAATAAAATAGTTTAAAAATATTTACTTTCACTTCTATCATTTTAATTTTTAACTTTTTTGATAGAACTAAAATGACTTAAAATATTAAAAAAAAAAGTAACTTCTGTCAAATAAAAAAAAATAAAAGTACTACCACTTCCTAGCTTCTACTTCTACTCTACCAAACACACCTTAACAAATCGAAATATAAAAAAAAAAAAGTTTAGCTCCGGTTTGCTAAATCAAGTCCAACCAAAAATAGCTATAAAAAAAAAAAAAAAAGCTGTCAAAATACAATTATCTGTTCACTATTACGTGCTCTCTTTTACACCACAAAACGACATGTCACATATCAACATGACAACCAAACGACAAAAAAATCGCCTCACCTAACAAAGATAAAATAATAGCCTTGAATCAGATTCTTCTCTTGAAAGATGGTAAAAAAAAACAAAAAAGTATCCTCGGGTACCTTAAATCTCCACAACTCCTATGTCTTTTGCTCTCAAAGTTTCAATGATGAGAAGAACAAAGGAAGCTGAAGGTGAAGCTTCTTCTTGTTCTTCATCCTTTCTTCAGCTTCAGTCGGAGGAAGGCATGGAAACCATGGGTGGGGTTGGGAAGAAAGTGATGCTGGCTCTGAAAAGATCCAAGCTTTTGGAATGGATGGCTTTGGAAAAATTCTTTTCTATACTCAATGATGCAGAGGAGAGCTGGGAGTTGTTCTGCAACAAGTAAACCTAGCGTTTTTTTACTACACTCAAAGCATATAAACACATAGAAAACATGGAAGAAGAAAATTTATCCATTGCTGGTAAACATGTTTTCTTTCCGATGTTTTGCTCATGTACTATTGTAATGGTAAACAAATGTTGTATTCTCTTATTTAGATGTTCAATGTACTCATTTTTGTACTTGATGGCAAATGTTTTGTCTTATATGTTCTATGTTATTCTTTTTATAATCAAAGCACATGGAAAATATAGAGTTCATCTACACAAGAACAGCAAGAAAGAAATTCAAGTACTAATCAAGTTTAAAACTATTTCCACGTTCATTATGACTCCCTTGGAACTGATTTTTTATTCAGATCGTTGTACTTTTCAGATCTGAATGTTGCTGAATGTAGTTTCAAGATGAAAAAAGCTTAAAAGAAAGTTTTGAATACAAACAAATAACTTGAAGAAAACTGAAAAAAAAATGGCAGATTTGATAGATCCAGTGGAACAGACATGTTTATGTTATCTACATGTGATTCACTTTGTC
This sequence comes from Leucaena leucocephala, assembly GCA_037074615.1. Lineage (NCBI taxonomy): Eukaryota > Viridiplantae > Streptophyta > Magnoliopsida > Fabales > Fabaceae > Leucaena > Leucaena leucocephala. The sequence goes on from CM073545.1 coordinate 15,192,923, forward strand.
TGTTTACTTTTATGTAAATTGGGAATTCCTAAAGTCTTTCCAACGTAAGCCAAATTAAGAGCAACAACCGACAAGGAAGGAGAAAAATGACAGTTTAGAGGCAACAGAAGGTTCAAAGTGAAGGAAGAAAGTTAAATGTTCATTTTATAGTTGAGCCCTTTTGTATATCACTAATTCCAATTAATTTTCATGTTTAAGAAATTCATATGGATATATATATATGATCAAAATGCAGATAGAATGCATTCAATGCGCACACCAAACTTATTTATAGTGCATAGAGTGTTTCTTTCTCTGAGAACTTGAGATATTTTCTAAGTTAAATCACAGAGCACTTGAATAAATTTTGTCTGTTCAAGTTATTTCATTAACTTCGACTTAAGAAAAAAATGAATAAATCAAGTTTATATAAAAATTCTGTTGACTCTTTTGGCAAAAGAAATTATATAAAAATTCTAATATTCGACGTGCGCAAGATAAGCTTTATAGTATCTTCACTTTCACAAAAAAATTCTAGCAGAAGCCACTTTAATAATTCCTGACTGGCACTATTTTCATTTCATGACTTTCCTTTTATGGAAATGCAGAAGGAAGATTGCTAGTATTTTTCTACATAATTTCCTGCTTCTGTGATGTTACTTGTCTTTGTTTTTTTTATATATAGAAAAATTTAGATAAATTAGACCCCGGAAACTCACTAAAGCTAAGGTAGGCTCCAGGCTCAAGGTTTAAAGAGTACTTATAGAAGTATTTATAGATCTTCTAACTAACAAGATCATCACATCAAGAACTGGATTTATACTCAAGACCTTATGAGTTATGAACCAAATTCTAACCAAATGGCCAACCTTTGCTGGCGATGTTGCTTGTCTTGTCAGTGAGGATTTAACAAAGATTATATAAAACTACTTTAACAGCTTTCATTTTACATTTTATGTCATGATAGAGGAGCATGGCATGATCAAGCATTAAAGGAAGACCAAAACACAGAGCGTGGAGCCCAAGCTAAAAGATGGAAGTCCAATACTCTAAAAGACCCATTACAAGGCATTGCAGGCCCAATGACGAGAGCAAGGACCAAATCTATGAAAGAGACGTTGAATTATTTGATAAAAGATCTTAAAGAGTTAGAACCTATTTATTTGGAAGAAGCATCCCTCAATCAGCCCATCAAGGGTCCAAACATGGTCATTACATTGCTAGAAGCCAAACAAGATGATGCACAAGGCCCATGTGCAGTCCATATTGAAGAATTCCCTCAAAATACCATGTGACAAGCATGTGCCTTGGAGGAGGAGCATAAGTGACATCCAAGAATATTCAAGAAGCATCAAGAAGGCGTCTTTATGTATTAGTTATGGTTTAATTTCGTTTTTTTTAAGTTTCCATGTTTATTTGCATTAAATAAGGCCTTTTGGTCAAAGATTGCATAAGAATATTTTAGGTTAGTTTCCTATTTTTAGGTAGCAGCCTTTTTCTCCAAGAAAAGGTAATTTTCCTATTTCCTTTAGCCTTAATTGGTGCCAACCAAGATAGTCAATCATCATTAAGGCACATTTATGGCATTTATGACATTTATGACGTAGGGTTTTTTTTATTCTATATTGTTCTTTTGCTGCCTATGTAAGGCTACGTTTTTTTGTAATTGAAGCAGATTTGAATGAATGAATTTTAAAGAATTTTATTTCTCTTGAGTGAGCTTTGCTTGCCGCCTCATATTCTCGTGGGAATACTCGACTGTATCAAGGGCTGATCATCCTTGTGGTGTCTCCATGGCTAGGGTTGTAAGAGACAGGTTCTCTTAAGATCCTACCTCCTATCGTTCTTCTAGTTTCCTAACTTGTCTCTAACCGGTCCGTATTCGTACCTTATATCATTTGGTATCAAAGCTAAGGTTTGCTAGAATTCAAGTTCTATCCTTTTATATATTATTTCTGTTTTCTTGTTTCATCTTCTTAATTCTATCATTTGTCCTTCGTCCCTTGCTTCCATCAATTTGGTTCTTCGCCTTTCTACCTCCTATTTGTGTTTTTTTGTGACTTTCTACGTTCCTTTGAGCAAAAAAAAAAGCTCAAAAAAAAATCCGAAAATTCAAAAAAAAAAAGGAGGAGCTGTAGATTTGAGAATTGCAATGTTAAAGATGAGTTTCCTAAAATTGAGAAGAGCTTTCATTACAAGTCATAACTAGTTTCCTAAATCATTAAACTTGGGTGGTAACAGTTCTTATTTATGCTCTTTGCATACTTCCTAATTTTTCATATTGCTTAATTTGAATTCCTTTCCTTTTTCCTTCAAGTTTCCTATTTGCTTCCTTCCTTCCATATCTCACCTTCCTAACTTGATTTGCTTTTCTTGCAAGGTGCTCAATTTCCTAAATTATTTTCGAGGTAGCACTTTTCCTAAATATTTTCTTCCTTTTTTCCCTTTCTTTTCTAATTCATAGCCTCCCATATTCTCCTTTTTTATCTCTTATATTTTTCTGGTTCTTGCAATTCTGGTTGTGGAGATTACCATTTATTAACATTGTCTCTTGATTTTGTTGAGTTTCAATCAAGAATATTATAGGAGGCAAGTTTAAGTGGTAAAAGGCGAAAGTGTTATTACATCAATTTAAAAGTCGGATTTGAGTTAAACACGAGTGACACTACGATTTCTTGAGTGAAATACGTGAGTAGAGTGGTAAGGTCCCTTCTTACTATTTCATTTGTCTTTGATCACACTAACGTTTCAGTTTCAAGATGAGTGACAGAGAAGCCCCTATGGAAGAATTCAACACAGATCCTAAGCTGTTCATGAGAGCCATGAGAGATAAATTTCTCAAACTCAAGTTGGAGCTAGTAGAGCTAAAAGCATCCAAAACAAGTAGTGGTGACGAGGAGGTGATTAGATCTGGTTCTTTATCCTCAAAGAATAGGAGCAGACCTAAAAAATGTGATTTTGACACCTATGACCCAAAGGTCAAGTACCCTACCTTCAAAGGTAATATAAATCCAGATGCATACCTTGATTGGGAGATGAAGTTTGAGCAAATCTTCAGAATGAATGACTGGCCAGAAGAAAAGAAGGTAAAAATTGCTTCATATCAATTTTCTGACTATACTATTGTTTAGTGGGAAGATTTACAGCTTAAAAAGCGTCTTAAGGGCAAAGGACCACCTCATACATGGTCAAAGCTAAAGAAACTCATGCGCAACAAGTATGTCCCTAGTTACTACTACCGAGAGCTAAATAGAAAGTTACGATTGTTTGGCCAAGGCTCTATGACTGTCGATGAATATGTGCATGAACTTGACCTTCTTAAAATGTGAGCTGGAGTACAAGAAGGAGAAGAAGCAAGCATGACTAGAAGAGCTAGTGCATAAAGCCATCAAAGTTGAGAAGCGGTATAAAGAAAAACACTCCAAATTCTCATCTCATGGTTGGAGGGACTCTAGATCAGCATCGAAGTGGAAGGATTCTAAGGCTAAAGATGTTGCAAAATTCACACCAAAAGCCGAGGAGGAATCCAAGCCCAAGATTGAGTGGAGAACTTCTTCTACTAATAGCACCTCTTCCCTTCAATGTTTTAGATGTCATGGAAAAGGGCATATTGCTTCCTAATGTCCCAATAAGAGGGCCATGATCCTCAAAGACAATGGCGAGTATGACAGTGTGCATTCTAGCGATAAAAGTGATGATGACATGCCTTCTTTGGTGACTGATTCTGAATTGGAGATTGATGAAGCTGAACCTATTAAGGGAGAAGCATTAGTGGCTAGAAGAGCCCTAAACACGCAACCAAAGGAAGATAAAGAGCCAGAGCAGCAAGAGCTCATCTTCCACACTAGGTGCTTCATAAAGAATAAGGTATGTAGTATGGTTATTGATAGTGGTAGTATTACCAATGTTGCTAGTACCTTACTTGTTGAAAAGTTGGATTTACCTACTATGAAGCATCCTAAGCCTTATAAATTGCAATGGTTGAATGATAGTGCTGAAGTTTTATGTGATGTAGTCCCAATGCTTGCTGGACATCTTTTGCTTGGAAGACCATGGCAGTTTGATAGTAGAGCTCACCATGATGGTTACAAAAATTGTTATTCTATACCTTTCAATGGAAAAATCATTATATTGAAGCCTCTTAGGCCTAAGGAAGCTTATGAAGACCAAGTGAGGATTGAGAAAGAATGCAAAAAAATAAGTGGGTAGAGTGAAAAAGAGAGAGTACAGAAAAAAGAAAAGAAAAGGAATGAATATGAGAAAAATGAACAAAAAAAAGAGAGTCTATTTGCTGGAAAAAGTGAGGTTAAGAGAGCATTATTGAGTGAGCGAGTCTTGGTGCTTGTGTGCAAGGATGCTTATTTTTCTACTAACCAACTTAACCCCTTTTTGCCTTTTAGTGTTGTAGCTTTGTTGCAGGAATTTGGTGACCTATTCCCTGATGAAGTTCTCGATGGGCTTCCTCCCTTAAGAGGAATTGAACATAGAATTGATTTCATCCCTGGAGCTTCTATACCTAATAGACCAGCTTATAGAGCCAATCCCGAAGAAACTAAAGAGATTCAACGCCAAATTGATGAACTCATGAGGAAAGGCTTTGTAAGGGAAAGTTTGAGCCCATGTGCTGTTCCAGTACTTCTAGTGCCCAAGAAAGATGGTTCATGGCAAATGTGCGTTGATTGTAGAGCCATCAACAAAATAACAGTTAAGTATCGTTACCCTATTCCTAGGTTAGATGACATGTTAGATGAGTTACATGGTGCTACATTATTTTCTAAAATTGACCTAAGGAGTGGTTATCATCAAATTCGTATGACAGAGGGAGATGAATGGAAAACAACTTTTAAAACTAAATTTGGATTGTATGAATGGTTGGTTATGCCCTTTGGGTTGACCAATGCACCTAGTACATTTATGAGCTTAATGAATCATGTTTTTCGTTCATTTATTGGAAAATTTGTGGTTGTCTACTTTGATAATATTCTTGTTTACAGCAGAACTTTAGATGACCATGTTATGCATTTGTGTGAGGTGTTTAAAACTCTTAGAGAAAACAGCTCGTATGCTAATTTTCAAAAATGTTCTTTTTGCATGGATTCTGTTGTGTTTCTTGGTTTTGTTGTAGGTGCTCAAGGGATCCGTGTGGATGAAGAGAATGTTGTCTTTGAGCCTGGAGACTGGGTTTGGGTACACTTGCGAAAGGAGAGGTTTCCAGAACAACGAAAGTCTAAGTTGCAGCCAAGAGTTGATAGCCCTTTCCAAATCCTAGAGCGAACCAATGATAATGCTTATAAAATAGATTTGTCTAGCTCCTACGGTAATGTAAGTGCTACATTTAATGTGACTGATTTATCTCTCTTTGATGCTGTAGATTCGAGGACGAATCCTTTTGAGCAGGGAGGGAATGATAGAGGAGCATGGCATGATCAAGCATCAAAGGAAGACCAAAACACGAAGCGTGGAGCCCAAGCTAAAAGATGGAAGTCCTATACTCTAAAAGACCCATTACAAGGCATTGCAGGCCCAATGACAAGAGCAAGGACCAAATCTATGAAAGAGACGTTGAATTATTTGATAAAAGATCTTAAAGAGTTAGAACCTATTTATTTGGAAGAAGCATCCCTCAATCAGCCCATCAAGGGTCCAAACATGGTCATTACATTGCTAGAAGCCAAACAAGATGATGCACAAGGCCCATGTGCAGTCCATATTGAAGAATTCCCTCAAAATACCATGTGACAAGCATGTGCCTTGGAGGAGGAGCATAAGTGACATCCAAGAATATTCAAGAAGCATCAAGAAGGCGTCTTTATGTATTAGTTATGGTTTAATTTCGTTTTTTTTAAGTTTCCATTTTCATTTGCATTAAATAAGGTCTTTTGGTCAAAGATTGCATAAGAATATTTTAGGTTAGTTTCCTATTTTTAGATAGCAGCCTTTTTCTCCAAGAAAAGGTAATTTTCCTATTTCCTTTAGCCTTAATTGGTGCCAACCAAGATAGTCAATCATCATTAAGGCACATTTATGGCATTTATGACGTAGGGTTTTTTTGATTCTATATTGTTCTTTTGCTGCCTATGTAAGGCTACGTTTTTTTGTAATTGAAGCAGATTTGAATGAATGAATTTTAGAGAATTTTATTTCTCTTAAGTGAGCTTTGCTTGCCGCCTCATATTCTCGTGGGAATACTCGACTGTATCAAGGGCTGATCATCCTTGTGGTGTCTCCATGGCTAGGGTTGTAAGAGACAGGTTCTCTTAAGGTCCTACCTCTAATCGTTCTTCTAGTTTCCTAACTTGTCTCTAGCCGGTCCGTATTCGTACCTTATATCATGTCATCTTTGGGAAACATACAACTGATAGACAAGGAACTTTGGGAGGTCTGCAATCTGCAGTGTCTCCATTAAAAGAAAGCAAAACAAACTCTGACAGATACAGATGTGTTATTATTCGATACAGCTTCAGTACAATACTTCGTTCACATTTGAAACAAATCAAAGCTAAGGCAGAGAAATTCCTTGCTCAACAACCTATGCACCAAGAAGAACAAGTAACAAGACAGATAAACATAAATACCAAGGTAGTTCCATGATTTTATTTGGTGATTTTTGTGGTTCTTTAGACATAAGGAACAGCTACTCTCTGTGTGTCATGGCCAGCAAGCATATCGTCCCATAGCAAATCCGAAAGGAGCATTGTTACTTTTCCAACACTTCCTGTCAAAATTAGATGACTTTTATGAATTTAATATAGTATCATAAAAGATCAAATGGCTCTAATAACATATTAGATTTTACAAATATTAGATATATATCAGATTTGTCTTTATAGTTTAAGCAAATTTAATATGACCTACCTCAAGGATTATATACCCTCTATTAAAGAACATATGAGCACCAAAAAGTTAGTTACCAAACATACCATCGCCAATAGGGTTATCATCCCAGCTGATGATGGGCAATAAAGGAAGAGTGCTTCCTACAAACATCATTTCAACATGGCCTTTAGCTTCCTCCATGGTTAGATTTTTTTTTGTTACACCTTTCAGAATCCCTGCTTCTACGAGCTTGGGAGCGAGTTCGAGAAGCCTTCTAGCAGTGCAGCCATGTAGAATCTTATCAAACGAAGGCATGATAAGTTCCTTGTCTTGAGTTATAAAAGCAACATTCACATTTGGACCTTCAGCAATATAACCATCCTCATCCACCCATATGGAAGAAAATGCTCCTTTCTCTTCAGCTTCAAGCTGTGCAAGGACATTTGGGAGATAATTCACATTCTTCACTGTTGCAAATAGAGGTGGCTTCATGGGGATATTGGATGTTATCACTTTAACTCCATCTTTGCACTGCGAAAATTCGTAATCGATGACCACTGCATAGAATGCCGGTGTTGGACATCCTGCTGATGATAGCAAGAAATCCCCAGGACCTGCACTTAGCCAGTATCTGAGAGTTCCTTTCTTGCACTTTGATGCAGCAGTTAGTTGTATGAGAATGCTTCGAAGAGCCGAACGAGAGTGAGGAGACGATATCTTCGCCTTTGAGGCTGATCTGAGAAAGCGATCGAGGTGAACATCCAACTCATAGAGGTACCTGGTGATTATGATAAACACCAAATGCAGCCCAGAGTTAGAGAGAGAGGGAATTTTTTAATTACAAAACCTGAAGAACATAAGATTTGTTATGAATATTTCAGCTTACCCATCAAAAATAATTGCAGTATCAAATACACCATGCCCACGATGTACCATGTGATCATCAATGGGAATGACCATCATTGCAGGATCAAGTATGATACCTCCATAAATACTGGAATACATTGCAGGGTATGGTTGTTTTTCCACTTGACTCCACTTTTTGTGAAGCTTTTCAAGCAACTGATGAACAATGCAACAACAACGGAAATTGCAGAATCGAATGAATAATGCAAAAGCTTAAGTAAATAAGTTGTAAAACAGAATTCTTTTTAATTTTCCCCCACAAGTATGCTGTGAAATAAAGTATATCAGAAACCAATAGCAGAAATCTTCAACTGTAATACAAATCTTCATCATACGAAGCAAGAAGAACTTCACACGATATTCAGAACTAATTAATGAATTCGATATGAGTGAAACGATAAGTGGGAATTTGAAAAACTCACCTCTGATGATGAGGAGAACACGTAAACTTTAAAATCACTTTCATTTCCAACCTCTGGTGAATCCCACAAAAAAAGTTCAACCAAAAAACACAAGCAAAGAAGAACACGATCAGATCAGAGATGATATATAAACCAATCAAGTTTGACATCTCAACTCTCAAACGAATCATGAGAATTGAAAGTGAAACAGAGTTCATATATACTACTTACCCAGTGACTTCACAGAGGACGTGAATGATTCTGTGTGGCTTTCCATCGAACAGTAGGAGAGCACAGAGAGAGAGAGAGAGAGAGATCAGAGTTGGGCCAAAAAATCAACGGAAGATTTAGGCTTATATAACAACAGCACAAGACCAAGGTCAGAACTTTCCCCCCCTCAATTACAGTAGTGGGAATGCAACTGAGAGTGAATACTTCTGGAAGATCAAGCTTTTTTTAGTGTTAAATTTGCCAAAATACTGTACTTAAATAGCTTAGTTGCCTTTTTTTTATATATTAAAATTAAATAAATTAATTAATTATAATTAATATAAAAATAGTTAATTAATTTAAATAAATTAAAAAATATATAATATAAATTTGTTGTAAATAGTTCAATTTAATAATAGTTAATTAATTTTATTAATTTATTTATAAAAGTTAACTAATTCCTATATAAATTTTTCCATGACAAAATGAATATTGGTTTAATAAGGGAGAGGATCAGTTGAAAAGGGTTGGACATATTTTGTTTGTCTTTTACATCGGTGGATAGCTCTCCATGATCAACACCGTAACCGACGAGAGCTTCGGCCAAAAACAATAAAAAAAGAGCGCTAACTTTTTCGTCATCTTTTATTTGTCTGATAGATGGTCAGATGGATTCTGATTTTGCCCATTACTCATTAATGGTGGACCACACATAATCAGCTCTTAAAGAATTACATTCAATTTTTGTCTGCATTTGTCCCTTTGATGTACATACACTCACACCCGAAGGACCCTAATCAGAATACCATTACAAAATTTATAAAATATTAATATTCCGCGTGTATACCGGTTAAAGTTTTAAATGGAGCCAAACTCTTTTAAATTAGCTATTAGCAAACAGACACACACATATACACACAAATGGCAATCTTGCTCACATGCCGTCTCACCACTCGAATCTCTTAAAAATTTAATTAATACTGATAAACTAATCTTTCCATTTTCTTAGTCGCTAGGTTTCATCATTAAGAAAGAAGGCATGGAGGAGCAAGGTTTGAATAAACTACTTCCCATGCAGGAGAGATTTAAGGATCAGTAATGGTATAACAAAGAATTAAGAGTAGTTAATTTTTAACTGTATATCTTGCTGCTGTTTTCACCACTTTCTGGCGTGTCTTCTAGAGAATGATTTGATCCTTTCCATAGCCTCTTCAAGAGCAGATGGATCAACGGCAAATGTGATTCGGAGCCAGTCTTTTAGCCCTACCGCAGTTCCTGCGCAGGATGCCATTCTTAAATGTTAAGAAATTCAAGAGCAAACTTGTAGTCAAAACCAGAAGAATCAATGACTAACAAACTGCTTATAATTTGATCTATATTTACCTAGTGGTTTCATCTGAAGATTATTTTTCATGTAACAAAATGCAATGAAAATTGCCAAGATTAACAGGCAGTGAATTAGCTAACAGATAACAGAATCTGGGATATCAGATACAAGAACAGCAGCAGGTACCTGTGATTTTTGTTTCTGTTTGAAGAAAGCTTCCCAAATTGAAAAAAATAAAGGATGCAAAAAGTAATAATTATGATATGATCAATTATACCTGGAAGAATGATAACAGATTCCTCCTTCGCGAGCTTGAAACAGAAATCAATATCATCACTAATATCATCCAGAAGTGAGAGATTGAGTTTCACCTGTATTGCAGTGTAGGTAAATAATAAATACCAATGCTGATATAATGACATTCATCATTCGGTTCTAAAGAAAATTCCAACAATGCTATGAACTCCCTCACCATCATAGCCATAGACCCCTCAGGTGTGTGAGGACAAAAAATGCATGGAATATCCTCTATCTCTTTACAACATACATCTGAGGTATGCCTTAACATGTTGAGGGTTTTCCTGAAGAAAGCCTCTTCGGTCTCTGCAATTATGCGAGGTACAGCCGCCTGACAGATCAGAACTTCTATCAGTCAGATACAATCAAGAAGCAACCAATTAATAATATAAAAGATAATATATCAAAATTACTTCCCATGGTGGTACTGAAATTTTTTTGTCAGAAGGTCTAGCGAGTTAGTTTCCAGCCTAATAGCTGAAAGATAAGGTAGTCTAGTGCGGTATTCTTTCTAATGCAATAGTTTATTTTCTTCTCTTCTCTTTTCTTTCTTTCATTTTCTTTTCCTTCTTCCATTTGGTTTTTGCTGTTGAGATGAATACTGGTAAATCCTGTCTAGCATATTGAGTTACTTTCTCTAGCAGCAATGTTATTAACACTAGTGGCCAGTTTCAACTTTGATAATTGACTACTTGTAAGAAAGAATCATGCAAACCAAAAGATAGAAAACCTGGATGAAGGTAGCTGGACCCCCCAAAATATCAAAATACTTTTTTATTCTCTCAACAACCTGCATAGTTGAACATTGGATTGATGGCATTAGATAAGAAGGAAAGGAAAATGTCGAAGTTTAAAACCTTAAGCTTTTTAAAGTAATAAAGATAGTATCTTGCACATATAAAACATTTCTATTTTCAAGCATATGATTCTATGCATATATGACAACAAAGAGGATCTTAGACAATTTAGAAGACCAATTTATTACCATATTGTGAATCTAACAAAGAGGAGAGAACATGAGCAAATATAATACAGAAATGCCAATCCCCTTTTAAGCCATGAACAAACATGAATCACAGATGGGCTTGTATTCGCAGTGTGCTTGTTCATATACCACGGGATCAATATTCAAGCACATGCAAGTTAAAGCTTAAATTCTAGGCATATAATTATTTACAAGTATTAAAAAGTGTGTTAATCACAGTGAAGGTGGAAGGAAGAGAACATTTGGTTTCCTAAAAGTGCCACAAGTATCATTTGTCACAAACCAACCAAGTCTCCATCCAGGAACAATCCATCGCTTAGATAGGGACCCAAGTGTAATAATAGGAACATCAGATCCAAAAACTCCCATTGGCACAAAAGGATTGGCTCCAAATGCCAGATGACCATAGACTTCATCAGCAATCACAACAGTTCCAAGCTTCTTAGCAGTTTCTGCAATCTAAGTGCAACACAGAAACCATTCAATGATTAGTAGTGTTATCCGTTGATACTGCCAATTCTGGAAATGTCTTGTCACAGTTATTTAATCTGAAGCCAAATCCTAGAACACTAACCTTCTTTAAATGATGGTAACTGCACACATTTCCACAAGGGTTTCCGGGGTTTATAATCACCAATGCAATTGTGTTCTCATCCGCAAGAGATTCGACAGCTTCTAAATCAACCTCCCAGCCTTTCTCAGGAAGAAGATCATAATGGCGAACTTCAACTTGTCTGAATGCAGCGCAGAGATCATAGATTGGGAAGCCTGGCCTTGGAATCAAGATGTTTCCTCCGGGGTGAGCAAGCATTGCCACTGAAACATCAATAGCTTGAGTGCATCCAGAAGTAATAAAAACATCATCGGATGTTAACTCGTAGGGAAGATCACGGGACAGATATTCAGCAATTGTTCTGTCACCAAGAAGTAATAAAAACATCATAAGAAGAAACAAAAACCCAAAAATGTGGAGTTTTAAATTCTTTCAACTGCAAGTGCAAGGATGAAGCTGCAATGCTTCTTGTGAGATACCCGATTCACATTCTCAGACATCTTTCTAGTTATTCACAAACTTGGAGAAGGATAAACCAAGAAAATGAAGCAAATTTGTTGAACAATACACTGCCAGCTATAGTTTTCGAATCAGCTGCAACAGCGAAAAGAATATACTACAGAGAGACCAAGACTTGACTTGAGTTACTTTCAGCAATTAATTTAGCATTTGATTACCTTATATACGATTCATAGCATTAATTATGAATAGAAAGGTATAGTTATATGAATAGCCCACCTACTTTGTAGGGGAATAAAGCCACTCTCAATTGGTCCCAACATTAAGTCTATATTTGTAGCTACGGCAAAAAAGGAACTTGCTGAGTTGATAATCAGAAGAACAAAACAAGAACAGAAAGTAGCAAAAGAGTTTAAACTCTTGTACACAAAATTTCATAATTGACAGCTAACTTAAACAGCGGTTATCTTTAAATTATCACGGTAACAATCACAATCAAGAAAGAAAGGACGCATCCAAAGCGAGTTGTAGAAGCAAAAGGGACAGAAACACGAAGATTGAAGAGCGAGAAGAAATCGAAATCGACAAAATAGATGGGCAATGAAATACAATTACCTTCTGGTTTGGAGAAGACCAACGGTGGGAGCATAGCCATTGAATTTCTGAGATTGAAGCGTATCAAGGACGGCTTCCTGAGCAACATCAGTGGTGTGGAAGCAAGTATAAATAGAAGGGTCACCCATACCCATAGAAATCAGTCTCTTATCGGCACCATTCCCGTCAACACTTTCCATTAGAAGGCTGAGAATCCCTTTAATGGTGATGGTTGAAGCAGTTTTTGCTTCGTGATTCATGGATGCCTCATTTTCCATGACTAAGCCGAATCTATCTCTGTAGCTTCTGAAAGATGGGTTTGTGCTTCGGAACAACGATATGGGCTTTGTTCCCAGTTCACTCTCAAGGCTTGGAAGAAGAAGAAGAAGAAGGGGAATTTCGCTATCTATTTAAAAGCCGGAAGAGTGATGTGCATGTTCTGAACTGTGAACAAGAATTTGAGTTCCCATAACCACACGGTTCTTCTTCTCGGATGGGAACCAAATTTGGCGGGTTCTTCCCCTGTGACGACGCATATACTGCTACTTCACAATAATATTTTGAGAAAATTAAACATAAATATTAATATCTCATGCCAGAAAAAGCTTATTAACGCAAATATAAAATATAAAATCTTTATATCTTTTATTCAAACAATTTATAGGGACCCACGCCCACCACTATTTAACAAGCCCAGGTATAAATATTTATTAAGAAATTATATACCTTTTATGTAATTTAAAATTTTAAAAAAACGAAGGCATTTTAGTATAGGTTTTTTTTCTAACAAAAGAATATTAATATTTTTAATTTAGAACTTTAACTTATATTTTTATACTATTTTGAGATAATCAATGAAATAGTATCTAAGCTGAGAAATTTGATCACGTTATGCATTAAAAAAATGAATAAACTTACTTTCAAAAACGTAAAATTAGGCAATATAGGGCCTGTTTGGATAGGATTTTGAAAAAGGGTTATGGACAACTTATGGAAAATGACTTTTGGAAAAGAGTTTATAGAAAAAAAGTGGTTTTGAATAAATAGGTGTTTGGATAGTTATTTTTAGAATGACTTTTTATTGTGGTAAATTATTAAAAAGGGTATGATTTGATTTAAAGTAAGAGAGATGAGGGAGTTAGAGAAAAGAGAAGAGAGAGGAGAGAGGGAAGAGAGTAGAAAGGAGAGAGGGTGTAAGAAAAAGTAGGAGAGATGAGAGAGGGTGTAAGAAAAAGTAGGAGAGAGGGTGTAAGAAAAATTAGGGGTAAGATAGTAATTGGATAGTCTAATAAGTGCTTTTACTGTTGAAAAAGCTATTTTAAATAACTTATTCAAAACCATGGTTTTAAACCATGGTTTTGTCCAAAAGCACTTATGGACAAATAAGCCTGTTTGTTTTGAAATTTCCCCAAACCGAAATTTAGGCTAAAAACTCTTTTAAAATTGCGGTTTAAGGTTTTACCAAACATGCCCGTATTCTTTATTTTTCATTTTTCATTTTTGGGGTGAATCAGAGGGTGGAGGACCATCAATACTCGAACGTGATAAATAAGGATACTTTTGTAAATACTGCTACTATGAAATTTTTTTTTTAATATTTAGCTATTATTAATTATTAATGTTCTTAATTTGCATTTATAACTCATTTGTGATGCGTAATTGCGTATCAAATAGTATGTGTTTAGTTATGGAACTTATAATTTGGAACTCATTTTGGTAAAAAAAAAAAATAGAACTCAACAAAATAAAATAACCTTAGGGACTCCTATGGTTCAACCACATTGTAATCAAAATTGTGTTACCAAAAGGATAAGGGTTTAATTACAAAAAAAGAATTTGGTAATCCCTATTCATATCTCCATCCATTACATTATTTCAAATGTCTTTTTAACCCTTAACATCTAACATGTAAAGAGCCAAAATATTAATTAAAGAAAGAAGAGGAAGGGACTCTTATTATTAACTATTTCAGATTATCTGAAAGTTCCATGGCAAGACAAGCTTTCGCACACGTATTTTTGTGATAACGATGACTTGTCAAATATACTCAAATTCAGGGGGGGGAAAAGGTTATAAATAACGATTTAAAATAAAAAAATATATATTAAGAAAATTTAAAATTTAAAATTACTGAAAATAAGTTATGATACAGAAAATTTATAACCATAAACTATGATTTTATATAATTTAAAAAATTTTGACAATATATATAATTTAATTTTTTTAATTTTTTGTAAATTTAAATAAATCTCTAAATATTAATATTTTTAGAGATTTAAATTATAATTTTCCGTGAATTTAAAAAAAATTGAAAAACGTGTTCCATGTACATTAAAAAAAAATAGGCTGTCCACTTGTTCTTGTGCTTCATTACTAGACACGTGTCTACCTGCTGACACCATAATACTGGGCCCACCTGCCCTTCCTGTGATATTGTTGTGTTCAGTGTTCGCCCACGCCTGTATGGATAATTAAACAATATTATCCTTCAAATTCAACTTATTAACATTAATTTTTTAAATCTTAATCATTTAATCTTTAGAAAAAAAGACATAAAAAGCCCATTTGAATTTTAAAATGATAATTTGGGCATCTAAATATCTAAAAGGATAAATTAGGCAGGATGCTCAATCTGTCTTTTACAAATTTAGATAAAAATACTAAATTACCCCTTAATAAATGAAAAGCACATAAATGTGGAGAAAAAACCTTTCTTTCTTTACTCTTTTCTCTGTCGGAACCACCTGGACATAGAGCTCCTAAATCTCAACAGCACTGGTGGGTGAAAAGCATAGCGACGATCAGCCTCTGCAAGGATAACACTCGGCTACCGCCAAAGGTAAACCGCGTTCTCTAGTAGTGGAGGAATTAAAAATCTTGATCCGCTTGTTTCCAATTTGAGCTATTGGAATTATTTTCCCTGCTGTCTATGCTCAGATGTCAACAATGTTTGTGGAATAAGGAACAATGATAGACAAAAGTGTCAATTCATTCACCATTCCTGCTGCCTCCCTCTCAATTTTTGATGTCCTAAGCGTTATTTTCTGGGTCCCCGTCTACGACAGGATGATCGTTCCAATAGCGAGAAAATTTACTAGCAAGGAAAGGGGTTTCTCAGAGTTGCAAAGGATAGGAGTTGGCCTCTTTATATCAATTATGTGCATGTTATTTGCTGCTAAAATTAGTCTCTTAAATTTGTTGATTTACTTAGTCTGTGCCATCTGGTACAAGTAGAAGAAGCCTTTTTGAGGTTTATGTTATTTGTATTGTACAGAGATCTTGTTATATAAATGTTAATAAAGATATGACAGATTAGGATTAGAAGTGTATTTCTGAATTCTGGTAAGTTTCTGTGATGGTTATATGATTGGTATGTTTGTGAGTTTAAGAGGAATGCTCAATAATTGTGTTGAAGCTTAACAGTTGCTTGTTGATAAATAAATATTGTAGGTAGTATATTCTGCAGGTGTTCCATTTGATATAAAGTATCAGCAACTGGGCACATTTATGGGGTATATGATCCAACACCTTTTGGGGCATATGAAGCTAATGTATATTACATTGAATATATGTAATTGCTGTCATGAGCAATATTTTTTGCTGTCATGGGCAAGATGTTTTTCTTACATTGCTGTCATGTAATTTATGCGAAGTAAAGCTATGACTATTTATAATATACAAATTCGATCACTTGGAAATAATCCAATTAAATCATCCAAGTAAAAGAACAAAGTATTGACTTCCAATCACATTTTTTCCTATAGTAGTAAATGTTTTAAGGGAAGTTGTAAAATTTATTGATCATGTTGCAAATATCATTGCATGAGTTGTAAACCCAAACGCTATTACTCGCAGGTACATTGTTACATAGAGTTGTTAATGCCTTAGGAAAAGTTGCAAACCCCAAAGCCATTAGTTGCAAGTTGGTTGATAGGTATAGTTGTTAATGTCTTAGGAAAATTTATAAATATAATTACTCATGTTTGTAAATATCATTGCTCATAATTCTCAGTAGCTACAATATCTAATGGAGCACATTTGCAGATTTACCCGATAGTGGGTTTGCAGATTTACCCGATGGTGGGTTTTATGTTTCCCCGATGGCTAAGTTAGTCTTTGCACATGAATTTACAAATGACAGATTGGGCAGGAGACCCAATCTGTCCTTTTCAATATTGATATGCCCATATTGTCCTTTTTAAATTCACATGGTTTTTCTTTATCTTTTTCCCTTAATCTTTTAATAGCCATACCATTAAAAAAAATATAAGTTATTTAAGGATTCAATTTTAAATCAAACCATAAAATATAAAATATACTATGAAGTATGAACTAAGATATCGAATGACTGAAATTTAAAAAATTGATGTTAAAATAAAAAATAAATTATAATTAAGTTAAAATTATAAAAAAAATTAGATAATGTATTGTTTTAAAAAATTTGAGAGGATGATACTTGAATCCCTTAAAAAAAATTTGACCGTGCAGAAAAATGTTATAATATTTTAGAAAATTGTGACTCAAAATGTTATAATTTTTAAAGTTGCTTGTTTATTTTAATACGTTTAATATACGTTTCTTTTCCGATCCTCGTTCTTTTGATAGTGACTGCTGAATCCTGATTATTGACCAGAACATTATTTTTATATTTTAATACCAACGTTTTATCTTAACAAGTTTTTGAAATTTTAATAAAAGATTTTAAAAAAAATACTTTGCCTTGTTTTTTAGTTGAAGAATTTTTTCAACAGAAGAAACGAAGGAAAAATATCATTTTCGCTGATTGGGAGGAAAAATAAACGAGAGGACAAAAGTTTAACAGCAGAATATTCATGGCATAAAAGAATAGAAACTATATTTTTTGTTATATTTTTATTTTTAGAATATATATAAATCGATATTGATATAAAATATGAAAATAGGTTATAGTGCGTTTAGCAACTCAAAATAATTTTAATGATATAATTTATATTTTAAATTATTTTAGGTTACTTGACTCACTTTAACTTCAAAAATTTTACAGAAAATTTGTTTTATAAGCCGTGAATGGTATTTAGTAAAAAAAAAAAAACTTATATTAACTCCATACAAATTACACACGAAGATGTGTCGGTTATTTAAAAAAAAATTATATTACAGTTTAGTTTAATTTTATATTCTTATTATAATACCCTCGTAAACTTGAAATTTTGTTAGTTATATGGTTCAATGTCTTCTCTTTCTTTTGGTTGTTCAGTATATAATTTTTTTAAAGGGATTAGATTTATATATGATTTAAAAATATAATAAAGTTTCACTCTTTTTTAGGTAATACTAATATTAGGTAGGACGAGCCATATATTACTCTTAGATGTAAATTTAGACACCCAAGAATTAGGATGTATTTTTAAACGTCGAGATTATAACCACAATAAAATAATATTATTTAATAATCAAACACGCTTTAAATAGTCGTATGTCTCACTCTTTCACTAATTAAACTCACGAATGATAGTTCGCTAATTATAGGAGTGGAAATAGAAGTAGAAGTATAATTAAGTTAGAAATGAGTATAAAATTGATGTATATTCTTTTTATAACTTGAGATAAAATGATTCAAAATATTTTTTTTATAACTTGGGAAGAGTTAGAGTTTATAAATTTTAAAATTGGGGTAAAATTATTCAAAAAAATTTACTTCTACTTTTATCATCTTAATTATCAGTTTTTCTGATAGAACTCAAATTATCTATAATATTAAAAATGAAAGTAATTTCCATCGTACCAAACGACTACCCATCTACCAAACATACCCTTAGAGCTTGTGTAAAAAGTGGACCTTATTTTTTTTTAACAAAAAAAGGAACCTCTTACAGTGGTTGTAACTATAATCAATGCAAAAATTAATTTTTTCCATATGTTATCCCAACGAATAAAAAGTTTAAGCTCTCTACATAGCTTGTTTCTGTATCGGTTCTATAATCAGTATAGAAAGCTCCTTTTAACTGCTGTAAAAAAACAAAAAAACTCTTTTTTACGCTGTTGGGAGAAATTCACAGAACTAAGAAATTTAGAAAAAATGAAATAGAATAAATTTAAAGTTTCAATAATTAAATCATTAATTTACTCTCTAGTTAATATTTACATATCAGAAGAGAAGGGGAAAAAAAGAGTTCTTATTTTGTCAATGAGATTGTGAATTGGGCTTCTGTTGGAATGGGCTTATTCCTGTTTTCACTTCAAGTATAGCGGGCTTCAATTCAAAGCCCATAGGAGGTTTATTTAATTGTACCAAAAAAAAAAGCTCAATTTAATTTAATGAAACAGGAACATAATCCATAATCAGATTATTTAAAAACAAAAATTCTCACGTATTAAACTCTAAAATATTATTTTGAAATATTTTTACATTAAATTATCTGAAAAATAATCTTTTAAATTTCTAACCACTACGTGTATGATATGATAAAGAATACCTTAACCTCATGATAATGCAACACGTGGCAATACAATATCATTTAATTATGTTATTTTTTTATGAAAATATTAGTTAAATTAGACTTAATATCAACCTTATAATGTATTAAGAACAATTTTTATTTGCAACACGTGGCAATACAATATTGTGTCATCATATGAAGACGAAAACTTACCACGCTTATTAAGAATTTTTGCAAGCGATTGATTCCTGAAAGAATTTAATTTTCTTACAAAAATTAAATAAATTAAAGTTAAAGGTCACTGTTTTTTGACATGTTTAGATTTTCCCCCATGTAATCGATGTGCTTGAAGTTGGAAACTACTTGTCGAACGGCACAGTTTTGATGAAACAATATGCCAGTGCCTCTTCATTCACTCGCCCCCAAAAATGTAACACAAGTTAATTTCTTTAGAAATTAAAACCTTTTTTCTCAAAAAAAAAACTTTTCCAATATATTATTATTATTATTTACATAAGATATTTTTTTATTACCCAAAAGAAATTATACCCGTAGATTCCGGTTATGTTTGGGACACCTTGTATTTTATTTGTTTGCTGGATTTGTCCTCTACTGCTATGGTATGTTTGTGTGTTATTATTGTATTAGGCTGTTCCTCGCTTTCCTTTTATAAATCCAACGGTGCAGATGGGCCCATTAGAAACAGGGTTAAAAGGCTAAACGACCGTACGATCCATGCCACGTCATCAGGGCCCAGAGATTATTATAGGGCCATATTTAAGATTTCCCTCCAATAATTGGGTATTATAATTCGTGACCAGTCACTACCACGACCACCACCCCGCACGACACTGACTCGAACACCGAAGCGCAGTAGCCGGAGGGCGGCGGAGTCTGACCTAAGAATTTCGTCACGCGCGATCCCCAACGCCCTCGGTCCACGCGCTCTCCTCTTTTTTCCCAATCACCCCTCCCCCCACCCTTCTTCTCCTTGTTGTTTTTAAACGGGAAAATAGTTCGCGTGCTTTTTTATTCATTTTTTATTTTATCCTAAAAAAGTCAACTTTCGTACGGAGGCAAAATAAAAATCACCGGTTCAGCTCCGGTTGGGTTGAACTGAACCGGGTCTGAACATGCCCATCCATCCATCAATCACGTGGAACCAGACACAGATCATGAACCCAGTGTGTCACCGTCTGCAATGAGTTTCTGTGTTGTCTTGGCAGCTTTCAGCTATCATCAAGGTCATATTTTTCCCCACCCCATTTAAAAAAAATTCAAACTTTATTATCATTATATATGTACCACCGCGTTCCTATTCCGACGTGGAGGGAGAAAACCCGACCCGGTTCGGATTACGAAGGAGGCAAGAGAGGGACGGCACAGAACAGAGCAACCGTGAGTTCCAAGCCAAACAAAGGGGTTTGTTGCAATTACAAGAAAATCTGAAAAAAAGGGCTTAACTCAACCAACCCCAAAGGGAGAAGATCATGGGGGGAGATTTTTTGCTTTTATGGGGAATCACCATTAGAAAGCGCCTTGAGGACTTAAGAATTTAAGAAAAAGACAAAAACTTTAAAGAAGGGGGGAAAACAGTGACGAGGGAATTTTGGGAATTAGGTAATGCAGAAGAGATGTGCCAATGAAGAAGAAGAATAAGAGAAGGGGAATAGGGAGAGAGAAGAAGAGCTCAGCATGCAGTTTGAAGAGATGATTTGATATAAAGCCTGTGAGAGATGCTGTGTTTCTCAAAATCCGAGCATCATGTGTCAACTTCTCATTGCAAAAAATCCATCAATCTCTCATATTTCATTCTCTCTCTCTCTACAACTAGCATCATTCATCACCTTCTTTCTATATATCTCTTTGTTGAATTGTTTCTGGTACTGATGGATAAAATGGGATTGGATTAGATAGATGGGATGGCTGAATAGATTAATGCATGTTCAACATTAATAATCATCGAACCCCACATGGCTAGCTAGATCTCGCTCGCTGGCATCCAATATATACATACAACTGAAAGACCCCACAAGTTTTTGAACTTGCAGAGAAAAAATATTCAGCTTTTCATGCATATATGTTTCTCTTTGGTCCAACATTTTGCTTGGCATGATGATGATGATGATTATTCTACCCTTTGAGAGTCTCTTGAAAGTTTGATTATATCCAATGCCTTTGATGTGTTGATGCATTGACCAGGGATGATGTAAAATCAATAAATATCAACTTCAGCTACATTTTCTGTTGCATCTTTTTATATGCATAAAATCCAAATATACCCACTTTCAGTAAATGTTCTACGAATGGTCACTTACCATTCACATACACACACACAGTTGGGGAATGACAATAAGGTTTTAAAGAATGAAATTAATTATTATAAAATCTAATGATAACTAGAAGCATATATTGATATGTTTTAATATAGAAAATGATAAAAAATGTATGCTACTAACTTAAGATATTTTGATAATTAAATTATTTTTTTTAAATCTAATAGTAAGTTCCTAGTGCTTGGAACATGCCATATTAAATTGATACCTATACTTGAGATTAGACTGTGTAAGAGAGATTATTTTTTCGTTTTAGTTGTATTTACAACATATCAGTACAATAGAGGAGGCTCTGAGATATTCTGGTCTTTACTTGTTATATATATATACCTCTCTCTCTGGTTTTTATTTTAAAATTCTTGATATCAGTTTATTTTTTGTATTACTTGGCACTGATACATCTTGAATTTAAGTTACTATTCACGTATCAGTACAATAGAATAGAGTTTCTGATGTATGATATCACTTTCAGTAATAATTTGTTTCTCTTTCTTCTTACACTATTATTTGTCAGCCTCTTTTATTATTATTACCAGCATAATGATTTACATTTGAACAGTTAAATGGATCGATAAAAAAGAATTGATATGTCAATGCTGCTGCTACTAATTATCATCATCATAGTTTCCCGAGAGCTACTAAGAAGGAGTAAGATCCTCTCTTAAAAGATTTTGCTGTTTAGTTTTGTTTTAGCATCATGGCGGTGTTGTACTTGTACCATAAATAAATAAGAGAAGTCTCTCTCATGTATCAGCAAAACAATTATACACTTTGTACTTACTAAGAAAATTAAACCTCAGGAAAATAAAAAAGCTAAAGATGATTTTAGCGAAAACATAATGACAACCTGGGAAAGAAAAGAAAAAACTAGAAGAAAGTGATGGTTTAAGGCTCTATTATTTATTTGTCTTTTTATGTTACAGTTACATATACTGGTGTAACGCATTATTTTGTATACAGTATCCTGTGTAAACTAGCAAAAGCAACTGTTTTAGGACAGAGAGATTTAAAAAAGAAAAAAGTGAAACCTAATTAACTATTAGATGAGTTTTTTTCCTGTTTTGTTTTTTGCAGCAACCAAACATTTTGCAGTTCTCTTCTCTGGTTTGGGTTAAGAGATGCCAAAACTCATGACACCAGAGGTACAAATACCTAGAAAGAGAAATGATCATCAGGTATCACAGATATATATTAAAAAAATGAGATTTTTTTTTTAAAAAAAGAGTGGGTGAGAAGTACTAAATTCTGCAGAAAAATTAGAGCGAGGGAGAGAATGAAGAGGAAGGAGTGAGCGTGTAATAAAACACAGCTAGGGTGGGGGTGTTCTGTTTATTTAATTTCCCTGTACTGTGCTGACAGAGAAGATATGAAACAGCTTTATGGATATAGATACATGGTGAAAATCTTTGCCTTTTTTTTTAATATTATTTCTTTTGGGTAACATACAAAAGAGTGCAAGAGGATCCTCACTCTGCGTCCCTCCCTCACCCGTATTTGTCCATCTAGATTAATACAAGAGTTCATAATATGCCACATCATCGTACTATTAAAAATTTTAAAAATAAATTAATGAGGAGCCTTAAACTGTTTCTTTTTTTTTTAGGGAGCCATTTATTTGACCTATTTCACTCTAACGGGAGGATTTATCTTAGATCAAATTGATATAGATCAAGTCCCAAATGATAATTAAGGCGCGTCAAAATATTTTAATAGTAGAGTTTTATAGACCTTTGTAGTCATGTCTGACTCAGTTTATCCATCTAAACTTTTAATAAATTCTACAATAGGTTACAAATTTTAGAAAGTAATTTAAAACTCCTCAATAATTTTATATTAATTTATTTTAAATTTTTAATAACACAATGATATGACTGAGTTATTAGATTAATTCAGATGGACGATATGTTAATAGGATCTATATCTTAAAGAGTCTCCTCCATTATTTGACATGGAGTCTAATTTTTTTAGTCAATAATTTTTTAATTTAGTAATATAAAATTTTTTTATTAATATTATTATAAGTTCGATTCCATTTACAATTATATATAGATATATAGCGTCTACACTTCTATTTTAAAAAGAAAAGTCATTTTGCTATAACTTAATAATATTAAAATTTATCTAGGTTTTTGTGAATTTGATATCAGTTATAATTTTATTTAATGGAGTTATAGTTTTTGCCCTTTAATGTTTAAATCACAAAAACAAAAGGTCTACTTTTCGTGAAGATAGGGCTCTAAAACAAAAGATAGATTCCTCCTAGTCCTAAATGAGCTTCTTACGTATACAAATATTAGGATTTAAACTTTTAAATCATATGCTTAAGTGACAAAATCTCATGCCGCTCACATAATAAGCATATGTTTTTTCTTCTTTGCTCATTTCTCACAATGTCACAGGAAAAGGACAAGTAGTTTTCTCGTAAAATAAATCAACTTTCTGTTCGTGCCTTTCATTTTTCTTCGCTGACAGAGGAATAGCCGCACACTTCCTCACGCACGCACGCATCCTCATTGCCAGAACACAGGCCCACTCCTCTCCCCCCTACCCCCCTCTCTCTCTAGCTATCTGAACTACTATGGCAGAGACCCATGAGAGAGAAACAAACATATCAGAATAGGACAGAAACCACAGCAAAATATACAGAGATTTTACAAACCCCCACCCCCATATTATTTTTGCCTTTTTCCTCCTTCTGATTCATCAAATCCCCATGAAACCAACCCCCATATAATGAATTATTATATAAACCTCACCATCCCCGTAAGTCTTCTCAGCCTTCAAACTTCAAAAGACTCTCTCTTTCACTTCTTGTCTATCTCCAGCGCTTCCATGGAGAACTATTATCCCTCCTCCGACAACCACAACGATGCTCATTTGCCTCCTGGCTTTCGCTTTCACCCTACGGACGAAGAACTCATCACTTACTACCTCCTCAAGAAAGTTCTTGATAATAGCTTCTCTGGTAGAGCCATCGCGGAAGTTGATCTCAACAAATGTGAGCCATGGGAGCTTCCACGTAAGAAACATACATATAAATATGTATATGCCATCTCTCTCCATCTTTCTTCTTGATGGAGAAAGTTGAGCTTGAACTTGTTTGTGTGTTTTTTGCAGAGAAAGCGAAGATGGGAGAAAAGGAGTGGTACTTCTTTAGTCTGAGAGATAGGAAGTACCCAACTGGGTTAAGAACTAATAGGGCCACAGAAGCAGGATACTGGAAAGCTACTGGGAAAGACAGAGAAATTTATAGCTCAAAGACTTGTTGTTTAGTTGGGATGAAGAAGACTCTTGTGTTTTACAGAGGAAGAGCTCCAAAAGGGGAGAAAAGCAACTGGGTTATGCACGAATATCGCCTTGAAGGCAAATTTGCTTACCATTACCTCTCTCGCTCCTCCAAGGTTTCATCATCATGTTATTTTTCTTCTTCTTCCAGAATATTTATTTCTTCATGTGTACTTGCAGAGATGCTTATCGTTTTACAGTGTTAGAAAAACGTACGTGGCTTTCTGCGTGGAACTTCTCTCTATTTGTTGAAAGATGTTCGCTTTTTCAGTTTGTTTTTCTTTGTTCAATCTTCTTTCTTCTGCTAGCTAGGGCTTCCTTCGTTCGTACCTTTTTCAGCCTCATAACGGTACCATGCTATGAATTATTTTTTTCTCTTCCATCCCACTGCAATAACATTTTTATAAACAATTAATCAATTAACCAAAGGGTTTTACTATTAACCACTGTTCATGCTGCTGCGCCATGCTAAAAACTTTATGGGTTCATTTATAAAGAATGCTTTCTAACTTCTCTCTGCTGCTAAAAACTAGATCTCTTTGAAACTCCAACAGTGAGATTTTACTTGCAGAAGAGAGACACTGTTGTACAGTTTCTTATTATTCTGTTCACGCCTTGTTTTTGCTTGCTGTATGGATAAACCTAGACCTCGGTTGAATTATTTATTAGTTTTTTAGTACAGTTTAAAGCTGTTTATATACTGAAAATGTCTGTTTTTGAGTTTTTTTTTCTGCTGATTGGTCTTTTATTAGCAGGCGTTAACCACTCACGTGTGTGCTCTAATTTTTTGCAAACGGAAACGGTTTTTCTGGTTCCTAAATTCTTTTTGTCAAATGTCTTATAATGGTTGTGTTTTTTGTCATGTAGGATGAGTGGGTCATTTCCAGAGTGTTCCAGAAGAGTAGCTCCGGTAACGGCGGCGCCGCCGCCGCCGCGATATCCTCCTCTTGCAGTGGCTCAAAGAAGACCCGAAACATCATGAGCTCTTCTAACGTGAGTCTTTATCCGGCTGAGCCCAGTTCTCCGTCTTCCGTTTACCTTCCACCTCTGCTTGACTCCTCTCCTTTCTCGGCAGCCGCCGCCGCCGTAAGCAGCACCGCCGCAGTCAACGATCGTGACAGTTGCTCTAATACTTTCGACGGTTTGAATACCCCAAGAGAGCACGTGTCCTGTTTCTCCACAACAATCTCTGCCTCCGCCAGCAACAACAACTACAGCTTTGACCTGCCCGCCCCGCCGCCGTCTGTTACGGTGGACCCCTTTGCTCGTTTTCAGAGAAACGGGGGCGTCTCCTCCTTCCCCAGCCTCAGGTCGCTGCATCTCCAAGACAACCTTCAGCTTCCCTTCTTTATTCCGCCGCCGCTGCCGCAGCAGCCTTTCCAGGGCGTTCCCGTCGACATGAACTGGGCTACACCGGTTGACGAGCAGAAAGTGGCGGACGGTAGCTCCGGCATGACCGGTTTGGGTGGCTCCGAGCTAGATTGTATGTGGGGATTCTAAGACGGCCCTTGTTCGTAGGATTAAAATACCTATTTTGCTTGTCTTATCTTGTCTTCTAGGATTAGAAAATCTATGTTTCTTCTAAAATGTCTTAGACTCTGTATTGACTCTTGGATTGGATTAGGGTAGCTGGGTTCGACTGTACTGCGTTTGTAGGTTCAATCTCTGTTTGATCTACGTGAAAGTATTAATGTTTACTACAACTCATGTTTATTGGGAACGAACTTTGCTTGCTATTGGGAACGAAAATAAATGCGTAAATTAAGTTAATAAGGTTAACATGATATTAATTACACGAATCTATGCATTCATCAATAGAACTTGGTTAAAATTTACGCTACCGGCAATAGTATTTCTTGTTGAGCCTATGATCGATATTAATAGTTGGAGGATTTTTTTTATTATTTTGAATTAATTACTTGAAAAGGGATGAGCAGAAATGACAATTTTACATTCATTTATTTAAAAGAAGTGAAAGGATTAGACCTTAGTCTCGTTACCAGCTCTGGTTAGTTATTGTTTAACAATAGACACTTGACTTAATTAATAATTAAAAGTAACGACTTGCTGATTCATGGGTCTCGTTAATATAATATTTTTGGGGTAATTTTAGTTTTATTTTGTCCAATCACTTCATCATATATGATTATTTGTCTGACTAGATGTAAGTACTCCTTATAATTGCACTCAAAACTAAGGGAAAAAAGTTGATTGCATGTGATCCTCGCTTAGGAAGTTCATTCAATGTTTATGATTTTGATGTACGCTTTCTTCGTATACTTTACACATCTAAATAATTTTATCTTGATAGTTTGCAAATAAAATATTTTCTAACTATTTTACTTTGATGAGGTTATAATCGTCATGACCCAATTCTTTGAAAAGATCATAGACAGACAATTCTGAAGTTGGGACTGTGTTAGACATAGTCCATCCAACATTGTATTTTTTTCCCATGATCATCATCATCGTCATTTCTTCTATTTGTTCTACGATAAGAGCAAGCAAGTTCTTCATCATCTGAGGGGTTCCAGAAATCAGGGAACACACATTCACAGTCAGAGTCTATATTAATTTGCACATGTATTTTGTTTTTAATTATATATACCCATCTCATCCGTTATTATTTGGTTCAATGATGTTTTTCTCTTGATTATGGCTGTAGTCCTTGCGGATGATAAAGGAATTGCAAAGGTAATATGGATATTTAAGTGCTCTCTAAATATTTTAGCATATAGATTAAAAAAATATAATTAGTGTTGTAAGAACTGAAGAACATAGTGGTATTAGATAGAAAATACTCCTTCGAGTCCTTTTTATAAATAACATTATCTCTCAGGTCCTATATAAATAATAATTTAAGTTTATCTAAAAATTTAATATATTTTTTTATTTGTATTCTTTATTTAATTATATGTCTTTCTCTTATTTATTTATTTTTCATTTATTTTATTTAACCCATCATCTTCATAAATAAAGTTATATTTAGAAAATAAATTATATTTTAGACATATTTATTATTTTTAATTAATTTTAATCTACATTATGAAATATGTGATTTGAGCCATTATTATTTATAAAGGTGACAGGATGAGGAACATATAATTAGTGGAAACAATTTAAAAAAACAACAGAAGGAATAATTAACTTTATTAGGTTTTGGAGTTATAAAACCTGGATCTAGGGAGTAGTTATCCAGACATGATGATTACCGGAATGAGTAGTTGATAAGCATTTATGAGTCTGGTGAGTCTATGACATGTACAAACATATAAATCGTCAAAGTTTCAAACACATTCAAAGAAGCTTGCTTATGTTTGTTTGTTAAAAGCTGAGACAATCCTATCAATAGATGTTGCTTTGTTGACTACCTGTTTCTCTTTCCTATGAAATTTAATTGGATTCAATTATTATTCATATGTATAAAAAAATCATATTACTTTATATATAAATATGATTGGGCATACATTACAATCATAAACTAACATTTTTTTTTTTGAAAAAGCGAACAATTATAAAACCAACATTAAATAGTTTCTTCGCATGATGCATGCTCAATATCGTCGTTGGCACAACATAGAATCCTAGGGTAGTTAAAGTTACTTAATGCAAGACAGATAAAAACGGTTGAGATAACTCCCCCTAAAGTATTAGATTTCATGTAACACTCAACATCAACGCGATGACTGATGAGGATGCCAAGTAAGTCAGTCAAAATATTTGTCAATTCTCCAGGTATAGCTGTAGAATCTAATTAATAAATTTATTTTGATTATAAATATATATAAGATCTCAATTTTAAACATATAATAATTTTTTAGAAAAATTAAAAAAAAATCTCTTATTATAATTTTTATTGATGAGAATAACTTGATAAATTTGTATATATATACAAAAATTACCATTGTCATATAATTTGATGCATACAAAATATCAATAATCTGATTTAAGTTATCGTTATAAAAAATTAACATGGGATTTTTTCCAATTTTCTTTATGTTTTTTTTGGAAATATGATTAAAGCATATGAGAATGATATCTCTAATTAAATGATATTCTATCAATCTTGACATGAGATGATGATTTGCTGAAAAGCTACGTTGATATTAAGCTTAAGAGAATTACTATATACATTGATATTTGGCAGGTGACACCAGTGTTGAAGAAAAGGCCTTTTACTATATACACATTGATATTCAGCAATATTATTATTATTATTATCATTATCATTATCCTTATCATTATTACTCCCTCCAATCCTGTTTACAAGCAATAAAAGAAAGGGAAAGGTATGTTGAACCGATGAATAATGAATTATGGTGTTAAAACACAATCCCTTTAAATCAAAGGCGGCCATGGGAGAACACCAAAAGGAAACACAAGATACACAATAGTAGTTAGACACACATGTGAATACGTGTGGATGGGGATAATATCTGCGACACCAATTCCAACAAAATCCAACCTTACCATTTGAAGCATCCAACGTGAACTTCTTCTCAATCCTCCACAGGAAGCTTCCTCATTTCCTCAGTACCTGACAAAATATCTTCAACATCCATCAATTCCACACAGTACACTTCACAACTTCAACATTAATCTCACAACCCTTAACTATTCAAACTTCATCACTCTTGGTGAGTTAGAGCATGTATTCCACACAATCTAATTCACTACCCTTATGAGGGCCTTTTAAATTAGTGATGACGTACTTTACTAGGTTATTATCACTATGGCTACCCGCCAGTTAAAATATTCCCTAATATTCCTTTCTTCTTACCATGTTTCATATTTTCAGTTATCCCTATTCAGACCAAGAGCTTTAGGGATTGCAGCTTCAAATCATCTAGTATGACGAGATATTTTGATTTAAAGTCTTCTGCTGGTACTCTATAATGGCAGAAATTCCATGTATGATTACGATTTATCTTACACATACACCATACAGTCACCTATTTTCTACGCCATTATCCGATTTAACTAAACAAACACACACTCTCCCTTGTGCATATATACACTTTAAGTTAAATAAGAGTGATTTAGGTGAAAGCTTGTCATTGTGTTCAAGTTGGTTCCCCATTAATGAGAAGTGTGAAAGGTATGGTGGAGAAGAAAGGTGTTAGCTGGAAGAGTTCACGTGGAGTACTGAGTCTAGGGTTTAGTAGAGTGCTGTTGATGATAGAGATATAATACTATTATGAAAGTGTACTATAAGGCTAAGTGCCTGCGCCCTAGCTAAGGCTATATAGATATCTCATGCTACTTGTGGAAGGGGACAAATTTAATGCTCTCTCTTTTGACATTTCAGCCTTTTTCCTTCTTCTTTTGGATTTAAGGGCACGTACACACGTAGGGCTAAGGTTATGGGACCCTACACCTTATTCTATTGTGTGTGTATATATATATATATGTATATACCACATGAGGAAGATTTTTACTTCTTATAGTAAAAATGACTGTATGTATGATTAATAATTACCTTTGTACCAGCGTATGTTTAAACCAATTGATTAGAAGGTTAGTTTATTTTAATCAAAAGTTTGAGTTAAAAACTTGAGTATTGATAAGGTAGTCAGCCAAGGGTCATTTAATTCCCAATCTAAATTTAGTCTAGGGTCATTATTATATTTTAAAAGTAATAAATGATATGTCTTGAGATATCTGAAGAAAAATAAAAAAAATAATTACCTTTGTTCAAATTAGATTATTCATCCCACAACCCAAAATAAAAACAAACAAAAAGATAACTTTTTTTTTACGTGTCTTTCATATGAGAAAGGGTTTATTTGGGCTAGTTTTAAAGAAACTGTTTAAAAAATTAAAAAATATAATGTTAAGTCTATCTATCAATAAAAGTCCGATAGAATATTTAAGATTGTTGTTTAAATCCTACCAATCTTTTTCTCTAACTTCGGTTACGAAGGGATATGCCCATCCCCTTCTCGGGGTTTACTGTTATCAGATTTCGAACATTGTACGTAGGGTGTTGATTAATTTTACTGTGACTTTTGAGTGATATATATAACTTCAAGTAAAAAAAACAAATTAAATGACTGATATGAACCCTTTGAGAGCAAAAAGCTCATCCTTTGAAATTTCATACGGTGACTTACACCTGGCAGTCTTCTTTTTCCTAAAATAAAACTATTTCTTTTTGCTGCCACACTTGTAGCACTGATTTTGATAGATAAAATTAAAAAGAAAAAAGATTGAGCTATCTAATTGATTATATATATCTAGAATGCTACGTGTTTGTACAAGACTCAAAATAAAGTACATTAGGCATAACTAATGAATAATTTGGTTTCTTATAATACAAAGAAAATAAATAGAGTACTTGTTTTTCATTAAATTTTATACAAAACTTTCAGGTAATTTTACCCCGCTGAAGTGCTAACGCATGCCTATATATCTATCTTTCATTAAATATGTGTGTGACATGCACAATTAATTAGATCTATGAAAACAGACATAATTGCAATAATTGAAGTGCAAATAATGCCACACTCACTATCAACACAGTCACAGTGGAAATGATTAAATGGGATTTTTAATTGGACAAAGTTTCCTTATTCTATATATGCTTGAGAGTTACACATATCACTATTTTGTTCCTTGTTTGGAAAAAATACACATGTCAACTTAATTATCACCACTATCTTAATTGTGAGGCAGGAAAAAAGAAGATAATAATTAAGTATAAAATTCTTAATTATAGTAGTACATGCTAGTTGACTTTGACTTAAAATTATGTTCATAATTATCTACACACTCTCTTTATCATCACGAGACAAAACAAAACTAGCACTTGTTATAATCAAAATATATACAAATGAATTTGGCCAACTTTTCTAGGGGCATCAGGTCTCGGGGTATGATCCTCAACTGTTCTTTAGGCTCTATGCGTACCATTCAAATCTAAAAGAAAATATACACATGATTAATCTAAAAAAACTGTTGCTTTAGCAAATGTTTTGTCCAAACTTCAAAGGGTTAATCTGAACATCAACTTATCCATGA
Source organism: Leucaena leucocephala (assembly GCA_037074615.1). Taxonomy (NCBI): domain Eukaryota; kingdom Viridiplantae; phylum Streptophyta; class Magnoliopsida; order Fabales; family Fabaceae; genus Leucaena; species Leucaena leucocephala. The sequence goes on from CM073545.1 coordinate 15,224,510, forward strand.
AACATTTTGATTTTATTTGATTTTGTGTTACGAACTATTCCTTCAATTTTTAATACCTAATTACAGAGTTAAACTTAGTTTTAAATATAATACATATTTTTATATTTATTAATTTTTTTTAAATTGTCCTTATTAATACTTCCTCAACAATAATTAAAAGAAAGAGGGGATAGAATTAAAGAATATGATTATAATATTTTAGAAAAATATGTTATATTAATTAACTTCTTTAATATAATCATTAGTTAGATATATTATAGATTAAGGAGAGGAGGAGCATCAAAATTCTCTCTCAATCTCTCTCTCTCTCTCTCGCACACACAAAGCTAACTTAACTCTAGAGGGGGAGGGGGAGGGGGGGGGGGCGAAACACTTCCCCATATATGTTTCCTGAGACCCTGATGACTTGTTTTTTGGCAGCAACAAAACGTTGATCCTTAGTCTCTATCACAATGGCAATGATGTACAAGCACATTACAGTACAGAAAATATTTGTGTGGCTCATGATGAATCATGATACTCTATATATCTATATCGCTACATATATATAACTATGTAGATCGATGATATCAGCCCTCCACCATAATAATAATAATGATAGCGATGATGAAACTTGACAGCAGGATAAGAGTACACAAAAAGACTAAAATGGTTTGTGTGATGTGTGCATGATTGGCAATGCAATGAGTAGCATCTCCTCCCCTCAGATTTTTCTTTTTTCTTTTTCTTTTTGTTCTGAAAATTAAAAGCCTTTATGCATGGACATGGCTTTGCACGCCCTTGCAGTCTGTACTGTACTGTAATGAAAACAACAACAACAATATATCGAAGGCTCTCTCTAGCTAGCTATTATCATATTACTGTAAACGGTACACCGACACTTTTATATCATATTATCATCCTCCTATTTTTAATATATAAATTAATTAGGAGTTGATATTAATTCTAAACAAAATTTAATTTTTATATTCTTCAACTATTTTTTAAATTATCCCCATTGATAATCTCTCAATAATAATCAAGTAAGAGAAGAAGTGAGTGAATTAAAAAAAATAATTAGAATATCTTAGAAAAAATAAATCATATTAATTAATTTAATAAATTTTTTAATATAATTAAATTAGTTAAATAAATAATATATTAATAATAAAATGAATATTCAAATGGCATGTTTCTTTCTAAACTCACTCCATATCTTTATACTTTTAATAAATTTTAATTTTAGTCTATATATTTTATTTTTATTGTTTTTCATACGTTACAATATTTTATGTCATCCAAAATATTAGTTTTTATAGTTTTATAATAACTTTTTGTTGACTTCGATAATGTAGCGTTATTAACACCGGAAGATGTAGGTTGCTGATCAGTATTGATATGGCTTATGTGCAGGGACAAACCTTAAAATTTGTTAAAAGCATAAAGAACTAAAGTGGGCTTAACCCTATAATTAAAAAAGGCAACTTAAACGAGAGTGACAGAGGACAAAAATATCAATTTTGAATGACAAAATCGATCAAGTTGAGAAATTGATTATCAACAATAAGATGTGATTTCCAACATTTGAATTTATCCAGCAAAAACCAATTTTATCCTCCGTGGATTTGCTAAGCAATATCGGTCACTGATCAGTAGTGTGTACTGTACTGTGATATCAATAATAATAACAATATATGGAAGCCTCTCTCTCTACTCATTAGTCATTATTATAAATTATATTTAGGGTTTGAAACAATGGTACTTTCTAACGTCTTGGCCTTCTATTTGTAATGGTTCTGAAATATACAGGGCAAAGACTAACACGCTTGGTGCTACCTTCCAAAACCCAAAAGCTTGCCTTTGGAATTTATACAAACACTAACCGAATCATCATCCCCTTTAAACGCTTGAGAGAGGGCTCTTCTGTGTCTTGCACTTGTTCTGTTCGTACTTCATTGCTTTGCTCTTTACTGTGTTCTTGGCTTTTTTGTTTCTGCTCTGTTACTTTAACTTTCTTTTCTCTGTACTGTTTCACCCTTCGTTTTTCTTTTAACCCTCTCATCAGTGAATTTAGACAGCACTACACATAGGATATTAATATATATATATATATATAGTAGTTATGGATCATAGGGCTTCTCTGAGACTGTTCTTTTATGGGCCTTGTGGTGGAATATGAATATATGAATATTATCAGTGATAATTATTAAACTATAGTAGCTGTGATAAAGCAAATATATGTAACAGTCCATTATTGAAGTTGCTGGTTGCAGGTCCTTCACAATATTTCAGGGGTGTACATCCTATATATATAGCTGCAATTGCACGGTCCAAACTAGTTTGGGATAATTCAATTCAATTTCTTTTTAATAAAATTAAATGGTGCTTCCAGTATTATAAGTATTATTCATAAAATATTAAGAGGCCAACCTATTATAAGTTTTATATTTCATATTAAATACTCATCCGATCCTTAACATATGATCTAATTAACTAATTTGATTATATTAAGGGAGTTAGTTAATATAACATATTTTTTTTAAAACACCATAATCATCTTTCTTGTAACTACTCTCTCATTTTCCCTCTTTACATGATTGTTGTTGAGGGAGTATTAATAAGAGTAATTTAAAAAAAAATAATAAATATAAAAAATATATTTTATATTTATGATAAATATCAATTCTTAAATTAAGGGTACGAGGATTATTAAAATTTAAAATAATATGATCTAGATTCTGGTCCTACCCAATATCATCAAAAATATAAAAAAAGTTCAAAAATGTAGAAAAAGCCAACGCAACAATCGTTGGAAATGCTTGAATATATATATATATATATATAAGTGAGATTTCGAAACAAGGAAGATCTATTTGGTTGTTAAGAGTCCTTGGTCTTCTTCCTCTATTTTCTTGCCTTTCTTGATGAGTGGAATATATGGATAATATCATGAATAATTATGGATATATAGTAAACTTTTATAGAATAAATAAATATGTGGACATACATCTAACTTGTAAAGATATATAGCTGCCTAAAGTCAGATATATATAATCGAACATCTTTTAGTTACAAGAATTAATGGAGACAAGATACTTTCTATCTTTCCTCTTCGGAGGGTCTTTATCATTACTAGTCTTTTTCTTTCATTATTTGATGAGCTTTTATATATTTTGCATATATATATATATGGCGATGATGATTTGGGCTGCCAAACCTTTATCAGCATCTCTACTTCTCTCAGAATAACAAGGAAGCATCTTTTATGAAAAAAGATTAAGTGTTTTTTTCAGAAAGAAACAAGTACAGATGCACATCTTCTATCAAAGAGGAATCATCATTGGCCTCACCAAGAAAGAGTAGCGCTCAATTCTACTTTTTTTTAAAATTAATTTTGGATGCAGATGAGCTGGTAATGCGCAGATGCATATGAACCCTTTGCTTTCTAATTAATTTTAAATTTATGTTTGGATGAGAAGAGAATTAGAGAGGAAAGAATACTAATTAAAAATAGTATTTTTTTAATTTTTTAAAAATAATTTCTTCATAATATTTGCTCTCATTATTTTCTTTCCATTTTTTTCTTCGGTCCGGATATACAAGTGTTTGGTTTCATCCAAAACCAATGTTTAAGTTTAGGCCGAAAGTTAAATAAACAGCCTTTAAATATCTAAAAGAGTTTATAGACTAAACCATAGTTTCGGATAAACTCATGTGAATAGTTTCTGGGTGGAGAAAAGGGTTTCTGGATTGTCCAATGACCATTTTGCTCTTTTTTTTTTCACTCTCTCCTCCCTTCGTCTTTAGTCTTCTCCCCTGGTGTTGGCTTCCATTGTCGCTGGCTTCATCGTCTATCTTCATCGCCATCCCGGCTCCAGATCTGCAGAGGAGGCGGAGACCATCTCCGTCCTATCGTCCTTGCTTTAGATTTGTCATCATCGACGACGATGACCAGCTAGGAGCTATCGTCCTCGTTGGTCATCATAGAGCTTTGTCGCCCCCTTCCATCTTCTCTAGCTCCATCGTCGTCACATGGGTGGTTGGGTTGCGTGGGTCACTGGTCATGTCGTTGACGTCGTGTCGTTGTCTCTCTCCGTTCAGATCTCTGTCAGCTGTCGCTTCTTTGCTCTTTCGTTGTCCCCGTCTGCCGAGTCGCTGCCGTCGACAGTGGAGGAGGGATGACAACGGCAGAGGAGATGAACAGTGATAACACTTATCATTTTTATTCACCTAATATATTTTCTGATAATTTACCAATTATAAAACTTATTATAGTAATAACCATCCAAAACTCATTTTAATTTAATTTTTTTTTTCTATAAGCTATTATCTAAAAGAATTTCTCTATAAGCTCTTCAAAATCACTTATTCTCTAAAAAAATTTTCTCAAAAAATTAAACCAAACGGAGCAGAGACTTAAGGCGAGATCTGAACTTTGTATTAAGGTTATGTAAAATAACACAAGCTATCAAGTTAGCTAATAAGTCTCTAGGATGAAAGTATCGTATACAGCATATTAAATAACGAACTCTTGTTATTAGTATGATCATGGTTTTCAAATTTAATTAAAAACAATTTAATATGAGGTTAATTATTTTAATTTTTCTTGATTAAAAAATAAGTGTACTAAAATTTTGTTTATTTCATAAACTAAACGTACCTATTATCTTGCGCTTGACACGTAGAATACCTATTGCCACGCAAGTCGGTCCGCGTCGGGGTCTTCCAGAGTCGCGAGACTGCGACACAGAGCAAAATCAAAATGGAGGAAGAGTTTTCAATGGAGGATCCTACGCAGCTACTTGAAGCAGCTTCAGATTTCGCTCATTATCCTGGTACGAACACTCTTCTTCACTTCTCTATGCTTCCTTCTTTCCACCACCAAATATTCCTGAAACTTCATTTTGATTTGATTTCAGGAGTACTTAACGACGCCGCCTCTAGGGACTTTCTCAATCGCTTTCCTCTTCCAGCAATTATTAAGTCAGCTTCTACTTCACCTTTGCCTTCTATTTTTATGTAGGAACTTTTTTGTTGTAATTTTTCAGTTGAGTTGGAGGATATTAGGACCAGGTTGATTTTCGAGGCTTGAAACCAATTTTTTTCCTAGTGGTAATCTGCAAAATAGATCGAGTTAATTCAGCTGATTTTCTCAGAAAGTTGTGATTGTGAGATAGCAATTCGTTACGCTTAGAATCATTCACATTTTGCTTTCTACGTAGTTGAGAAGGAACTCTAGTTTTTATGAAGTTTTAAATTTTGCTGGAACTGACGGTATAACATCGTGCATTCTCAGTATATAAGAATCCAAGCCAGCTTATCAATTTTTAACTTAACTGATCAATAATTACTGGTCTCTTTCATTTGAGACGTGAGAACTATTTTTCTTGTGTACTCTTCGTATGATCAGTTCTTTGTGATTGCGTGTTGGAGTTGTTTTCATCCCATCTTCGAAGTTTTTTTTTTTTAATTTATTTCTGTGAAGAAAATTGCGTTTGATTTCATCCTTTTCCTATTTCAGTGCACTACAAACCAAATTCGATGTACCTGGTCTAGAAAATACTCTAACTGCTTGTTTGGAGAGGCTGTTCAAAACAAAATTTGGTGCTTCTCTGATTCCTCAGTATATGGTTTGTGACTTTCTCCATTTGCCAATTAATCGTTTTATTGTTGTTTGAATTACTATTGGAACATGGCGTTCTCACTTGCTTCACTGGATGTGAAAACCTAGTAGTTGTCAAAGTCAATATTCTGCATGTGGTCTAAGATGAACTACTTAAGTTACAGTTTATTTCTGAGTGTATTTTTTATCCGTTTATTATGTTTGAGAAAACCTTTCTGAATTTCAGGTTCCGATCTTTCAGTTGTAACAATGTAGTCAATTATGAACTCTATGGAAGATGAGAATGCTTATTTTAAAATTACAACAGTTTACTGCTCGGGGACTACTCTTGATCCAAGTTTTGTTGCCCCTTATATTTTAAAATACTTCGCTCTACGCTTGTGTTCTGTTTCCAACTATAATTAATTTTTGAACAAAAGATGGATATGTATTCTTTTATGTTCAAAACATTTTGTTTTGCATTTTATACACACTTCATGTGGTAGCTAACATATACGTGACCAACAAAGTTGATATATAAAGAATTGTCCGAGTTTGGGTCTAGGGTAGAAATTCATACATGTGGAAAGTATCGTTGTTTTTTAAGCAAGCAGTTTATTAGAAAAACAAATGTTTACTCAAGGCAAAAATGTATAATGAATTGGCAAGAAAAGAACTAAAATTCTATCTCAGACAATTTTCGGAACCACTGAGTAGTCGTTGCTTTTGGTGTGGGCCCGTGCATTGCATGGAGTTTAATGTGAGCCATATTGTTTCTGACTTATAAATAATCTAACTTCCTATAGTTTTATATATAGATTACTGTTATTTATAGAGGAGAAATTGCAGTATTAGTTGGTTCTTTTGAAGCAAATCACCCTGCATGCTTAAAACTGAACCTTGCTTGTTTGTGATTCGATTACTTTCTATTATTCATTTTTCCAAGTTTTCCTTATTGCTTTGCTATTCTGTTTTGTTTTCTTTGCAGCCTTTTGTAGAAGTTGGCCTGCAGGCAGATTCGCAAGCAGTCAGATCCGTAGCCTGTAAAATAGTATGTGCATATACTTGATCTATCCTGACTGTATTTAAATGCTTCTTTCTTGTGTTGGCTGGAGATGCACCTCCTCACAACTTCCTTCCCTTCTCTAGCAGTATTTTGTTTTTAAAGATCTCTTACATTGCTTGGTCTTTACATGTTTATGTGTTAATGTTAATTACAGTCAATCAACATTAAAAAAAGCTTTGATTTTATGTGTTTTTAACGCTTCTGCATTGAAGAGGACGGTTATATGGCTAACATTAACTTCTGTTATATGGTGTTCAAGAAGTATTCAATTCGTTTGATGATTTTATTTTTTCTTTCTTTTTAAATTTTTTTCATACAAAAGTTCTTCTAATTCAACTGGAGGAGCTTCTTGCATTCTCTTACATTAAAAGAAAAAACTTGTAGGTCACTTGCCTTCTGGAGGAACCTGACAATGATCCTGATCTTGCTGCTCGTCTAATTACAGAATACAACGTATATCCTCTCTTGCTTGATTGCCTTGTAAATGGGTAAGAAGGGCAAATACTTTTGGCCTTATTATGACTACAGAAGGGTTGGGATATAAAGGTTTTCTTTGGAGCCTTAAGGGTTAGAAGGCTGGGAATTGAAGATTTTCTGTGTGTTAAGGGAGTATCTATATGCAGACGCAAGGATTGAACTACTAGGCGTTTGGAGCTGTGAACAAATTTGGCAAAATTAGGAACTTTTTATGCGATCTAGTCCAATGCAAATTCAATTAGTAAGCAAATACATTTTAACAAGAATCATCTCTATAAAGTCGGTAAACTCAGCCAAACTAGATTGAGTCTTGTGCTTTGTACAAATTTTTAAATGAGCTACACTGTTCATAGCTTACAAATAGTACGACTTTCAATAGATTTTATGCTATATATAGATTTGTAGATATGGATATATAGAAAAAGTTACCTTGGCATAACACTTTAGTGCTTGATTGCATTGTACAATTAAGAAACTGTTAAATTCCTGCACATGGGTGTTATTTTGCTTCTGGGATAGGGCGTTTGCTTGACAGATAGATATGCTTGTCTTTGCATAGTATGGAATAATGTATTACCAAAACCTCATACAGTAAAATATTTGATGTGTATCTATTTTCACACAAGCAGAGATGAACAAGTGGCAACTGCAGCAATGGATGCAATAAAGAAGTTAGCTGATTCTCCCAAGGGCATGGTAAGAAAATGCATTACTTCGCCATTGGTTTGAATCCTCGTCTTTATGAAAAACAGGTGTATGCTTAAACCGTACTTATCATGGTTGACAATACATGTGTAGGAAATCATCTTTCCGTCTGCCAGGGAAGGTGCTACAGACCTCAGGACTTTAGCATTGCAGTGTTCGTCACTGGTATGATAGCAGATCTGCCATGAATTATATTTGTCGTTGTGGAATTTCACATATACATTGGGGCATTCTGGGTATAATGTATTGGTTAAGTAATAATATCAAAAGTCCCGAATTCCATGGTGATATGTGCCAAAAAAATGTTAAATTTCGTGGATAAAGAATGCAGAAGCTGATATTAAATTCAACTGATTTCATAATTTTTTGTTTCCATGTATGTTGTGGACATAAGTTACACATGATTATCATTCTGATTCAGGGACGGGTTCGTGTGATGGCTTTAGTGGTGAAGCTGTTTTCTGTTTCTAGATCTGCAACATCAACCATTTACAATTTAAATCTTCTTAATTTATTGGAGGAAGAAATCACAAATGCAGATGATACTCTTGTAACTTTAAGCGTTTTGGAGCTCCTATACGAGGTTGCTATGTGCTCTCTCTCTCTCTTTCTCTATATGTGTGTGTAAAGATTCTCGAATATGTCATGCTAAATGATAAAAAATTGGATTCCTTGACTATTTTATTATCACCCTAAACTCTCATTTGCTTGCTTCCTCTTTTTTTTTTCTTTCAAATTTTTGTTTTGTATTCAATTCTGAGCATCTCGAGTAATTGGAGATTGCCCTTCTTATTCAAAAACCCTAAAGTTGGTTTTGCTTAACAATTTGGCAAATGACACTGAAAAGTGATTTCCCCAAACTACAGCAATTTCTCTCATGCCCTTTGTGGGAATGGTGGGTTCCCAGACACAACTGATTATGCAATGAATTCCTTCAAAATCACTTCTTGCAAAAGTTATTTTTTAAGATAGAAAAACAAAAACGCACAATGCCAGACACGCACCATATATGTGGCATGAACTTTATCTTGGCAATGGGCTTTAGCTTTTTTTCCTGACTTCTAAATTTTTTCATGTGCATTTATATGTTCTCATTTTGTGTTGAAATGAAGTTAGCAGAGATCGAGCATAGTACTGAGTTCTTCTCGAAGACTAACCTCCTTCAACTTCTTAGTTCTATAATTAGGTACTCAAATATTTCCTGCCTAATGATTTCTGTAAATCTGCTGGATGAAGTAAGTGGTGATTTTATGATTTTTTCTCTCTCATGAGGTTAGCAACAATTCTGTGGAGGCCATTTTAAGATCTAGAGCAATGATGATAATTGGAAGGCTTCTGTCCAAGGAAATTATATACTCTTTCATAGATGAATCATGTAAGGCTCACTTTTATTCCTGGAGTTATTGCTACCCCCATCATGGGTTGAAAGATATATAGCCATCTGCTTCCCTAATCTTGGACCCAGCAATTTCTTTACTCTATCAAGTATTCAAATATGCATATCTAGTTTATTTCAATGTAGATTATAGATTGTAACCATGACTGCTATACTTTCGATAATTGTGTTCCAAATATAATTTCTCTCCTTGCTGCCTTTTTGTACTTTCATTTTTCGATTGTCCAAGTACTTTATATTTTATATGCAGTTCACTAATCATTTAAGAACTAGGAACTGTTCATTTAATATACTCATTGTGCTATCAATCACAGGTCTTAAAACTGTTATTTCTTCTATTGATGGAAGACTCAAGTCGTTAGAAAGTTCTGATGGAGATGAATGTGAAACTGCACTTGAAGCATTGGGTCATATAGGAATATGTAAGCATGCTATTTTTTGTTGTTCAGTATAGAATTGCACCTTTGTGGTGTTGTAAAAATAGTTTTGGTTGATTTTGGTCAACCTTGGTAGTGAATTTACATAAAACATCTCTTGAATTTGCCAAATTACAGTGGGAAGAACTAAGAAGCCTGCCAAGGCATTCCCAATTGACTAAGTTGTGTGGATAAAAACTTGTCTTTGAAAAGCTGGTATTACATTCAAACTAAATGCACTACGCCATGCACAGGCTAACAATTCTCTCTTCCAGAGCCTCACACACATGATTGCCCAAAGAACCTTGTAATTCTTCCTTTACTTAAAACTCCAAGACTGAATGTTGACGTGTGGGAATGCTCCAGAACCCAATACTTCTGAAAATGCTAGAATCAGAAAGAAGAGATGATCTCCAATGCACATTTGCACGTCTAGGAGAGTTGATTCATGTATCTAATGAAACTTATCCCTTCTGGAAGAGTTTCATTAGATTTCTTTTAAGGTTGAAACTTGCTAGACTTACCTGCATCGAGTTTTTTGTTTTCTTGTAAGCCTCTTATCTTTCAAGTCCTGTGAATTTGTATGTAAGATTTTGTGGTGATTGTAGCTATCCCTGGGGCTGCATTACTGCTCTCTGGTTCATCACCTGTTGCAAGACATGTTATTTATGCTGCTTTTGACCGACAAGGACCACAAGGGCATGGTAAACGGCTGGTTAGTGAACTAGCTAGTTCCCTTTGGTTTTGTATTTTTCAGCATATATAGCATATATATCACGCCCACACACCCCTATTTGGCAACATGGGGTATAGAACCTAAGAGGAGGCATGGGGTGCCAATTGAGCTATAAGCTCTTGGCACATCTCTTCTTTCAACGCTAGCAATGCTTCTGAATTTTTTTTTGGGTGTAACTGGCAATTGCAGGCTGCTTTGCATGCTCTAGGAAACATCTGCGGAGAAACTCGATCCGAAAATAATATCTTACTCAATTCTGAAGCAGAAGAAAACTTGCGACGTTTAATTTATGAAGCAGCATCCAGGAGCTTAAAGTTTACACCATGGGTATTTTTTCTCATGCCTTTTGTAGTTTCAAACTTTCAAGTGCTTCTTATTGGTGCATTAAATGTTTACTCAGCTGTATGTTGATCTGACCTTCATTATGACTGCCTGTGATTTGAATATTATCAGAAAAATATTATAATCTTATGCACTTGTGTCGCGCCATATTTCTTTTCAAGTAGATGAAATAAAACAATTCATTATCAGTGCAAGATGTACTTTCCTTCTTTCCATAATATCATGATTTAGAATAATAAAGGGGAATAATATTCATTCAGCTGGCTTATATGTTGGGTCACATGTTTTTTACTCAATTTTTCTGGTAATTGAGATTTACCTATTAGTTCATGTTTTTGTAGGGCCTTTTTTTATCAATCCTGCAGCAGGATTCAGAAGTCCGGTTGGCGGTGAGACATTCGTGGGAACTTTTGTATTGCAAATTTTTGTAAATGATAACACTCGGGAGAAAAAAGAAAAAGCATTTAAACTTTCACATGGGATTACTCTAAAGGCTTTTCTCCTGCATTAATTTAGAGTTTAGAAGTTGGTCCCTCTGAATTTCAAAATTTGACGTTGAAGTATCCCTATCTTTTTCTACCAGAATTTCACTATTCTTTAGGAATACAGTGAATGACCTTTACGAAGTTAGATTGTTGCTTCTAGCCAACCTCATTAGCCAATTCATGCCATAGTTTAGAAGTGGATCTTTTAAAAGTATTTATAGAATGAAAAGTTGGGCACCTTTAAAGGCGGGTCCTCAGCATTCAAAGATAAAGCATGTAGACTAGATGTTCTTTCACAAATTCCATAATTTTCTAGTGATAAAAAGCAGTGGCCCTAACACAAAACTTGCTACTTAGCGCTATAAGTTATGTTTATCCTCTCTTTTAAATTTTACAAATGTCTGATTTGGCATTTTTGTAACTTATTATCAGGGTTATCGAATGATAAGTGGATTAGTGGCTCGATCATGGTGTTTGATGGAGATCTGCTCAAAACAAGAGATCATAAACACGGTGACTGACCCTAGTACTGAAACCACAAAAATAGGTATTTTGCCCGTTTGGATAATTGTAGTTTATGTTATACTCATATTCATATCTGTTAATTCATATAATTCTAATATTACTTAGGTATCTGCATTTGAAAATATTCTTTGAGAGCCGACTTTAGCAATAACTGTCATATTGAACTTCATACATATTTTAATTATAATGATAAGTTGACAACAACCCTGAATATTATGTTCTTCCTTCCACTTGTGTTAATAATTGACTTCCAAATTCTATTTGGGAAGAAAGGATAAAGTAAGAAAAATCAAGATAAAATTTTAAATTATTACAATAAAGTAATTAAGAAAAATTTACTCAAGTTGGGCTTTAAAAATGCCCAAGCATGGCCTGATCTATTTAGTATGCAGGTTGGGCCTGTGTTCAGGTCAAGTATCAGTCTGTATAATCAAACGAAATGCTTTGTTCATTCTAAGTCTTAAAATTGATGTTTACATGGTATGTTTCTCCCTTCTTGATATTAGGTTCCCCCCATTGTCACACATGCTCTGTATGTGTGTGGGTGTGATTTTGGCAGCTTTCCTAGTACATTTTTTTTTTTCAGTTCACTTCATTAACACAACAGAGAATTTCAGGCATGGAAGCTAGATATAACTGCTGCAAGGCTATACGCAAGGCACTGATGCTGTCAAGTAAACTATCTGTTGATCCTGCTCTAGCAGCAATAGATGCAAAGGTTAGAAACTAAAACTTCTCACTTCTATCTGCGCATGTTTTGTTGTGGGATCAACTTGGATGTGGCCTTATATAGGGGCTCATATTCCAGGTTGATCCCAGCCAATGGGATGCGCTTCTGAAGTTTGTGTTGTTTTTTTGAGTTTTTAAAAAGTAAAGAACAATTATGTAATGCACATATGCCAAAGGATGATCATCAGGCCTGACCTAACCAAGCCTACTCAAGCGAAGAATTAGCAGTTGCCAAACCTTTTTTTAGATGGCCTTTAGAATTAACAGAGTTGTGGTCAGTTAAGTCAGATTCCCCCAAGTCGAAATTCAATACCAAAAAGAATCAGGGATTTCACTAAAAGCCGAAATAGGTCAGGCCCATTTCAGACGGCTTATGGCCTTGGCTTGAAACCTGTCAGCTCTGCGTAACAAATCATTAGTATCCTAGTTTCTGGATACTTAAATTTACGTTTGAGGGTAATAGACGGCTCGCCTTGCCTGACATTAGTATCGCTTAGGAGGAAGGGAGATTTCGCCTTACCTTTAGATCGTGGATGGGCCTAACTCCTTTCCAAAAATTTTATATTAAAATAAAACAAATCATATTAGTTTTTGGTCGTTTAGCTCTCAATTGTACCAAAAAAATCATATTAGTATATATAAATATATTGTATATTATATATAATATTTGTTGTAAATATTAGCATTAAATGGAGAGATAATAGGAGGGATTATAGGAGAATCTATTAATTAGGAGGATTATGAGTGATTTGCTATTATATCTATTAATTAGGAGGATAATGGGTGATTTGCATTTATTGTACAGATTATAAGATCCCCATAAATTAGTCTCTAGAATCATCTCATATGTGTATATATATGTAACACAAACAATGAAGCAATACAAGCAAGAATATTATACAAAACCTCTCATAGTTTTCTGGTTATCTCTCTTGAGTTATCTCTCTTGCTGTCATTGGTATGTCAACCAATATGGTATCAGAGCAGGCAATCCGATCTGTAAATTCTTCTGGCGCGGAGTTTGACGGCACCGTCGTGTCTGATGGTGGGTCACGTCCAAGCTCAGCCAAAGTCGCTGGCCTTGAAGGGTCGGCCATCCTCATTATGCCGGAACGTCTCACCGGCAAAAATCAATCTCGTAAACAATCTGTTGCGACTGTGGTACAGCGCGGTAATTTCTTTAGAGCCCTTACAACCATTAAAGGTAAAAATACCGGTCCCTGTTGGATAATAGATTCCGGTGCCTCTGATCATATGACTGATGATATCTCATTATTTGCAAATTATACCCCTGCCAAGTCACGCCTCAGTTAAAATTGCTGATGCTTCAGATTCTCTGGTGGCTGGTAGTGGTACCATTAATGTTTTTGCTACACTAACACTTCATGATGTATTACATGTTCCAAAGTTGAAATGCAATTTGTTATCTGTGAGCCAACTGACAAAACGGGAAAAATGTAGTGCTAATTTCATGGCTACTCATTGTGTTTTTCAGGATCTGTTCACAGGGACGACGATTGGTGTTGCTAAGGAGTTTGATGGGTTGTATTATCTGAATGACTGTCATAATGCAGTCCCTTATTCTTGTAATAAAGTGTCTCTCCCTAGAGCTAATGAGTTGGAATTATGGCACAAAAGATTAGGGCATCCAAATTTTCAATATATGGGTAAGATGTTTTCCTCAATCTGCTCAACTAAAAATTCAGACTTTTATTGTGATTCATGTGAACTTGCAAAACATCATCAAGCTTCCTTCCCTAGTGCTTCATATCATCCGTCTAAACCTTTCTCAGTTATTCACAGTGACTTGTGGGGTCCATCCCGTATTTCCAATCGTACCCATTCTAAATGGTTCATGACCCTCATTGATGACCATACCCGTGTCAGTTGGGTTTTCCTCTTAAAGGATAAAACTGAGGTATGTCAAACATTCATTGATTTCTTTCATATGATCCATACACAGTTCAATACAAAAATTCAAACTCTCCACACCGATAATGGTACCGAGTACTTTAACCACCAGTTATCCACATTTCTTAAACAACAAGGTATCATTCATAAAAGTTCTTGTCCTCACAGTCCTCAGCAGAATGGTATTGCAGAACGCAAAAATAGACACATCCTAGAAACTGCTAGGGCCATCCTCTTTAGTAGTAATGTTCCTACCCACCATTGGGATGACGCTATCCTCACTGCTACCTTCTTAATTAACCGCATGCCCTCTAAACCTTTATCTTTCCAAACCCCTCTCCAGGTACTTCACCACTATTTCAATCTACCCTATCTTGAAAATACCTTACCACTAAGAGTTTTTGGGTGTACTACCTTTGTTCACCTACACCATACCCATAAACTGGAACCAAAAGCCGTCAAGTGTATTTACCTAGGGCCTGCTGGGACCCAAAAGGGGTACAAATGTTTTGATCCCACTTCTAAACGCCTCTATGTCACTTGTGATGTCACCTTCCATGAAACTGTTCCCTTTTATCCCTCGCCTTCGGTTCAGGAGGAGATTTGGACCTCAGACAGATACTATATCCACATACCCCCAACATGAACCTGATCGAATCTATGTCCTTGAAGAAACTGTACATGGGATGCCTAAAGAAAGTGAAAAGGACACTAGTTCAGGGGGAGTGCCTAAGGAAAGTGAAGAAGATACTAGTTCAGGGGGAGACACCAACAGGTGGGGCCAAGTCTATATACGCCGTAACATGAATATGAACATGACAGATAATACACCACAAATAACTGACACAACCCAAGAGTCTGAACTAGGAGCAGATCTTGACCACGAGATGCAAAATGAGGACCTTGATCTTCCAATTGCAATAAGAAAGCAACGACGGTCCTGCACTAGACACCCTATAGAAAGGTTTGTCTCTTATCAGACTTTATCATCAAAACATTATGCCTTCGTGTCTCATCTTGATCAGGTCAGGATACCAGAAAGTATACATGAGGCTCTTGATAATCCTGAATGGAGAAAGGCAGTGCTGGCAGAAATGGAGGCCCTGTAAAGCAACAAAACATGGGAAGTAGTGGAGCTGCCTAAAGGCAAGAAAGCTGTAGGCTGCAAATGGGTGTTCACCCCAAAATATTGCGCTGATGGGAGCCTTGATAAGTATAAAGCAAGATTAGTGGCGAAGGGTTTCACTCAAGTTTATGGTATGGACTACACTGAGACGTTTGCACCAGTGGCCAAGCTAAATACCATCAGGATCTTATTCTCCCTGGCTGCTAATCTAGACTGGCCTCTGCACCAGATGGATGTCAAAAATGCATTCTTAAATGGGGAATTGAAGGAAGAAGTATACATGAAAATGCCTCCTGGATTCCCTGGAAGAAAGGAAAATCAAGTGTGCAGACTAAAGAAATCATTGTACGGCTTAAAACAATCTCCTCGAGCTTGGTTTGAGAGATTCACCAGGGTACTCAAAGCTCAAACCTATACACAGGGACAGAGTGATCACACCCTATTCTTCAAGCATCTAAATGGAAAAATTGTGGTATTGGCAGTATATGTCGATGACATTGTTCTCACAGGTGATGATCCAACAGAGATTGACAGGGTCAAGAAAGCACTGAATAAAGAATTCCAGGTTAAAGACTTAGGACAAATGAAGTATTTCCTAGGTATGGAGGTCGCCAGATCTAAAAAAGGGATCAGTATCTCGCAGAAGAAGTACATACTAGATCTCTTAGAAGAAACAGGTATGCTTGGCTGCAGACCAAGTGATACTCCGATACGGGCCGATAAAATCAGCGATGATGAAGACCTAGGAAAAGCTGTAGATATGGGGAGATATCAGCGCATGGTAGGAAAATTAATCTACTTATCTCATACTCGACCAGACATTGCTTATGCTGTTAGTGTGGTGAGTCAACATTCACATGACCCCAAACAAAAGCACTTAAATGAAGTTTACAGAATTCTTAGATACTTGAAGGGCTCTCTTGGGTTAGGCCTCTTGTTTAAAAAATCTGATAAAAGAAGTGTAGAGATGTTAACAGATGCTGACTGGGCAGGTGATCAAGATGATAGGAGGTCCACCTCAGGTTATGTTACCTATGTATGGGGAAATCTAGTCACTTGGCGTAGTAAAAAGCAAAGTGTGGTTGCTAGAAGCAGCGCTGAAGCTGAGTTTATAGCTATAGCTCTTGGAATCTGTGAAGGTCTGTGGGTAAAGCGGGTATTAGAAGAATTGAGAATGCCGATGAAACTACCTATTAGATTACACTCAGACAACATGGCAGCTATCAACATGTCACATAACCCAATCCAGGATGATAGGACAAAACATGTAGAGATTGACAGGCACTTCATACGAGAGAAGATTGATGCAAAGACAATTGATCTCAAATACATTCCTTCAAAAGAACAAACAGCAGATATGCTTACAAAAGGGTTGACCCGAGATAAATTCGAATATCTGGTTGGCAAGTTGGACATGATAAATATTTATGTTCCAACTTGAGGGGGAGTGTTGTAAATATTAGCATTAAATGGAGAGATAATAGGAGGGATTATAGGAGAATCTATTAATTAGGAGGATTATGAGTGATTTGCTATTATATCTATTAATTAGGAGGATAATGGGTGATTTGCATTTATTGTACAGATTATAAGATCCCCATAAATTAGTCTCTAGAATCATCTCATATGTGTATATATATGTAACAAACAATGAAGCAATATAAGCAAGAATATTATACAAAACCTCTCATAGTTTTTTGGTTATCTCTCTTGAGTTATCTCTCTTGCTGTCATTGGTATGTCAACCAATAATATTATATATACAATATGCATTTAAAGATATGCATTGTACATACATTATATTACAGTATAATGTATTAATGTAACAATATAATTTATACTAGTTTTTTTAAAAAAATAAATATACAACTTAATAATAATTGATATGTAGGCCTCAAGTAGGCTTTGGTAGACTCAGCCTATTTAAGGCATTTAAGCCTATTTAAAAGCTTACTTAAAAAAAACTTTAAATTCTATTTCATGCCAAGTCAAGTCTCTGGCACTGGCAGGCTCAAGCTCAAGCTCGGGGCTTGATCTGGCTCGTTTCTATTCCTAGATTCCACCCTTATTTGTGTTTGATATGTTCTAAGTGATGTGAATTCTGGCATGCAGCTGCAGGAAGCTATTGGAATGGGTCCATATCTTATTAGAAAGCATGTGGAAGCTCAACCTGTTGTGATGACGGCTGAGAGATTCTAGTTTCTGCAAAAAGGTGTGGTCAATGCATGTGTTGCCTTGAGCAAATGTGCAATGGTATCGTCCTAAAGCCTTAGTGCTAGAAATTGAGTACAATGTGGACTGCGTGTCATTCTTAGATGTTTCAGAGTAATTATTACTATATATATATATGTGTGTGTGTCATGAATGGCTTTGATCTGGATAAAAAAAGATTATATTATTAGATGTTTCAGAATAATTATCAATCTATATGTGGTCTTTATGCTTTATTGTCCATAAGGATTGGATTTATTCTTTTGTTTTGAATAAGGTTATTCATTCATTCAAAGAAAGGTCCTCTTAAAAGATATGTGCGTGTAGAGAGATATATAGAGATGTTAGAACTCAGAAGTATTTACCAATTGGGGATTGGTTCGAGTGGTAAGCAGCTCGATATCACTTAAGCGAGGTCTCGAGTTTGAGCCTTGGCGTTTTTAGAAAATTCCCGTTGGGAGACTCACCCACCATAATCAGGTGCGTGACGCGGGTTAGATCTGGATGTAGTTAGGATAAAGCTCCGATGAACCGGGTGGCTAATAAAAAAAAGAACTTAGAAGTATTTTATTTTCTGTTATTTTTTTTTTTTGGTTGCCCACCCGGTTCACCTGAGCTTTGCCCCGACTACATCCGGATCCGACCCGCGTCGCGCACCTGGCTATGGTGGGTGAGTCTCCCAACGGGGATTTTCTGCATTCGCCAAGGCTCGAACTCGAGACCTCGCTTAAACGATACCGAGCCGCTTACCACTCGGACCAACCCCCGTTGGTTATTTTCTGTTATTTAATTTTAGTGGGAAGTGCTAAAATTGAAGAGATGAGAACGAAATAACTTTTTGAAACGGCTTCAAGTCCACAAATTTTGGTGAAGATTTTTTTTTGCAATGACAACAAAACACAGACATCAAACCTATGTGTTGGTTGTTGTTGATAGTCATATTAGGACAAACTGGTGATAAGTGGTCTCTAGAGATTCATGTATACAAATAATTGAGTCAATAAAGTTATTTTGTCCCTGAAATGGAGAAGAAATTCAATGCATAGAATTGAATGATTCAGATTACCAAAATAAATTAATTTTAGGAAAAAAAATAGAATCATTAATTCAAATAAATAGAGCAATTGGGGATGTGCTTTGGCTGCACAGCTGTGTGCGCGCACACGCGTGTATTACATCTGATAATAAGTGATTGAGTTCTAACCTCCTCAGTCCTCACCATATAGTATGTATGTGCGAGTTTATACACAATATAGTAGCGAGAAAAAAAGAGCAACTTGGAACAACTACCTTTTCATTATGTTAACTTTACATAAATTTTTTTATTTAGATAAAATTTTCATCATTTAATAGAAAATATAACAAAAAAATCATTGAGGCACACCCTTCGTAAAATCACTCACGATACTCCATATGATCCATATTACTTCCTCATGTCTATATTACAAAAGTTTTCAACTAATTTATGCAAGTTAATGAGTAATAATCGAGTTATTAAATCTGTCTTAGAATGATAAAAAAATTTAAATCTATTTTTATTTAAAAATGGGATTGAAAATATGAAATGAAAAATTGAATCAAATAAAGAAAGACTTTAATGATTTTGTTTGTAATCGGGTGCAAATTTGAAAAAAATAAGCATTAATAATTTTGTTAGACTCTTATAATAAAAATTAAAATTTATTTTTGTAAGAAATCCTATAATATGAGCCAGAGGAGTATTTTTTAAATTTATTATTTTTGTATAAATTAAGATGAGTTCAGTATAAATTAAGCGAGATCTCGAGTTCGAGTTTTGTCATATATAAAAAAAAATTATTAGGAGACTCACTCACTATAACTAGGTGCGCGACACGGATCGAATCTAAATATAGTCGAGGTAAAATTCTCGTGAACCGGGTGAGCAATAAAAAATAAATGAGTCCTGTACGTAATCCATGGTAACGGAGAAGTTCTAATTTAAAATCAATATGGGGTTTGAATTGTCATTCTCACTATTTTATTTATTTGTGTGTTTTATTTATTTATTTGTGGGTGTGTTAAGGTGCTTTGATGAATCAGGCTTCATTATTTGAGTATTCACGTATATGCCAGTTTGAGTCCCTTTACGATATCTAGAAGGACGGCAGGGGCGGCTACTCGTGTTTCCTTACAGGGATCCACCCTTTCACCACGTGTCACCATCTCATCCACCCCAACCTTCCTCAGCCGTCCGATCTATGCGGACTACTTCCAATAAAGGCAAAACCGAGTGCCTGCCCATTCTTTTCTTTTCTTTTCTTACTTTAATTAAATTAAAAACCTAAAATAAATGTGCGAACCGCACTCTTGTTTTGTTCACGCGCCGTATGGTGCCGACAAATGTCTGAACGTGGAAAGTTCGCTCTCACTTACTTAACTGCCGTCACACTAACTCCCATGTTCCGTTTCAAGCAACATCTCGCGAATGGCCGACACGTCGTAACCGCCGTTAAAGGATACGCAGCCTTCTTTGATGCCACGTGTTGACGCAATAGCGAAGCAACGTGGATTCCTTATACCAGAACTTCGTTCCAAGCAATTACTGGGTGTGGTCCCATGGGGAGCTGGCTGGGGCGGCGCGGGGTTTCATTGTGGAAAGCAAAAGCAGTCAAATCCTCGTTGACGGACTCAGCGGAACATTTCATCATTTCATATTCTTTTGAGATTGGATGGGATATGAGCGAGAGAAGTGCATGGCACGTGTGTGTGTGGACTCGCACGCATTCATGTTGGACTACGCGTTCCCAGACACGTGTAACCCCCCTTTATCTTCCCTCTATACTAGTCATATTATGTCACCTTCCAATAACTGTTGCCTGATTCACTCTTCCTCCCGGTCCCTCCTCTCTCCTTCTTTCAAGTTTTAATTACCTTTTTTTGATGTGATTTATTTCCCAAAATTTCACTTAGGTTAGGATTAGTTTTGCAGCTCAAAACACAATTATAAAAATATTAACTAATTATTTATTAATAATATTTTTTTATATTGAATCGTAATTTGATGACCTTTGAACGACTTTGATTAGAAGAGAATTTAATATGTAAGTATTTATAGTTTCATCTTATTTCTAATTAAATTTTATAATTTTTTATCAAGTATTTATAATTTTAATTTTTTAATATTATTTACTGAATCATATTATTATATATCTAATTTTAATAAATTTTTTATAATTTTTTTATTATATCTTTATAATTTAACCTAATTTTTAAATTAGATTCTTAAAACTGTATGTGATTGATACAAAAATTTAAAAACTTACTTAAAAATTAGATAAAATTATAAAGAAGTATTACAGAAGATCACAATACGGTTTTAATAGCTCATTAGTCACAGAAACTTTGTGGGTGGCAAAAAAAGAAAGAAAGAAAGGAAGAAAAATTTTGGTCATGACATGTGAGAACTTAGAAGAATTATTGGGCCAACTCAAGAAAGAAGACATTTATAGATGATGATGATCTATTTTATATGCTGATTAGGAAATTTGTGTGATATAATTTGATTGGACTTAAATAAAAGTATATAAAAGAGAACAAAAACATGATAATTCATTTATTATAAATATTTTGGTTAAAATTAGGAGGGTGATGAAAGAGAATGGAAGCAAAGGGCGGTAGATGCGTGGCAGGAAGTGATTGGCGAGCAGTATCCTCCGCGAGTGCTAGAGCTTGGAGACTCAAGCGCCCAAAAGGAGCGTAGCTTTTTTCTCGCACGCACACACTATCCTCTTCTCTGTCTCCCAATCCTTCCCTATAAAACGGACCCTACCTCCCATTCGGTTTCCCCACCCATATCATCTCCTTCTTCGTCTCCAAAACCTAAACACCACACACACACTCTCTCTCTCCTCAGAAAGTTCTCTCCTTTTCAAATCCTTTTAAGTCTTCACCGAAGAACATGGCTCCTAGGGATAGACCCGCCTCTATCGCCGCCTCTAACCCATCCGACACTGCCAAGGAGATCCGATACCGAGGTGTCCGCAAGAGGCCATGGGGGCGTTACGCAGCCGAGATTCGTGATCCCGGCAAGAAAACCCGTGTTTGGCTTGGCACTTTTGATACCGCTGAGGAGGCGGCGCGTGCTTACGACGCGGCGGCCAGGGAGTTCCGTGGCGCTAAGGCCAAGACTAATTTCCCGGCTCCCTCTGAACTTCCCAACAACAACTTCAGTCGCAGCCCTAGCCAGAGCAGCACTCTTGAGTCATCATCGCCGCCGCCAGCTGCTGCTCCTCCGCTAGAACTCTCCCTTGGGTCGCTCACTTCCGGCGGCGGCTCGTTGGGGTTCCCGGTCATTCCGGTGGCTCGCCCGGTGATGTTTTTTGACGCGTTCGCTCGGGCGGACAGACTGATGGCAGCTTCCGCCGGCCGCCGTGAGATGTGCGGGTTTAATCGGCCAGTTGCGGAGTTCCGCCGCTCCGTCGTCGTCGTCGGAGATGGTGGTGGCCACAGTGACTCTGATTCGTCCTCCGTCGTGGACTACGAGCGTGCTTCGCCTCGTACAGTATTAGATCTTGACCTGAACGTTCCTCCTCCTGCGGAGGTCGCCTGATCTGGCTGCGTTTTGAAGATCCTCCGGCGAAGATCCGACAGATTTTTCAATATTACTTCATATTCTTTTCTAATAATTTTGTTAAAAGGGAAAAAAACCAGTCTTTCGAGGATGTAGACAGCTTGGAGAGATTAAAGTTCGCTGACATATTAGGATTTGATGATGACGATGATAATCCGCACGTTGTGTAAATAGAAGATAACAGAGAATCCTTTTTTGCAACTTGTGAGAGAAATTGATGATCCAAGAGTTCCTCTCATGGTTGTTTCTGAAATTACTATCCATCTTTATATATATAATGGGAATCGATCCTTCTTTTTCCGGATTTTTCTCGCTTTCTTGTTCAGATTCAGTGCTCTCACAACTCCATGAATAGAAATAAATGTTCTTACTTGATATGACCGTTGATTAAATTTTGTTGGTACAATTTTTCATTAATTAACCAAACAGGGCCGTACATATAATTGAAACTTTAATTTTCCTGGATTTAATTTGTTGAACGTTTGATGAACAAGGCAGATTTTTGTGGTACGAACGGTTTCATGCTGTTGATAAAACATTACAATTTACAGAGGCGTTTCTTCCAAAAGGACCAAAGAGGGAAGAAAACAGAGAGAATTTATGTGATGTCCGTTAGCCAAATATTTGGAATTAAATTTTGGATTGAATAAAGTAAGGAATCTTTGGCAGAACCAAATTCGGGTGTGAATGGATATTCAGTGGAATTGACCAATTTCGAACAAAACGGCTCGTGTCGCTCGATGAGGATGAATAATATACTCGTAAATCGCGTAGCTATTGTCGTATTTGGGGGGAGGATCTGAACGCCTATCGAATCTCGCGGCCAGATCACGCGGAAAGACAACGAAACGACGGTAGGTCCAATCACAGTTGAATTACTATGATGATTAATTAATTAATTAATTAATTGATAATTAGTATAATTAAGGAGGTTGATTAGTTATTGGTGGGAGGGGTGGATTGGAGGCGAGGCGGCAGGGACGGCGAAGACGGTACGTACAAGGCAGTAAGACCGAATCAGAAGGTAGCATCTCTGAAGGTGGGCCCCACTTGAGCATCCCGTGTTGACTGAGTTTCTGTCGGCGTTGATGTTGTCTTCACGTGATGTTTCAGTGCCTCACTCCCTTCCCATTATTATTATTATTATTCTCCTCCTTTTTGTTAAAACAATTTTTATTTACTCTATTTTATTATTATATCATAGAGTATATAATTATTCCTCATCTCTCTCCGCCGACTGCCAAACTTCAATCAGACGAAACTTGCAATTTTTAATGCTACTTGATCCCATAAATTATATTCCATGCTTCATACAATTTTTATTACCATCTTTTTAATTTCATAGAATTCATTCTCATTTTCATTTCGATAAAGAAAATAGATATATTGTGTACGAAATGTAGACTTTTCTAATATAAATTATTTTTTTAATCTTATTTATAAATCAGTTTACACACATGTTTCAAAATTACTAAATTTATTAAATCTTATTAACTCTCTAAAAAATAATAAATCTATAACTTTATTTCTATTAAATTTGCATACTCTATTTTTATTTTAATATTATATATCAATATTTAGTACAGAAATAAATGAACTAAATTTTTTTAAAAAAATAAAGAATATGTTTTATAATTAGGATTAAAAATTAATTGTATCAATAGAATTAAAAAATATAAAAATAAAATTCTTAATATAAATTGCATAAATAAAAGGAAGCGCATAGAGATGGGGTAGAGGAGACACGTGTTAACAGTATGGTTGGAGGGTGGGGCCCAGGATAATTGGTGTTGAAATTACGTGGAAATCATGCAAAAGCCGAAAGAAATTAAAGAAAAGAGAGAGAAAGTGGGGGTGGAATCGCGGCGGCCGCTTGGGGTGGGACCCAGTATTTGTGGAGCAAACACGTATGAGGAAGTTTTATGTATCTGCGCTCTCGCAGACATTTGCGGAGATGTTGGTGGGCCACGTGGGCATGAGTACGGTTCCAAGAAGCAGCGACTAGTGCGCTGCTTCCGCTGGTAACGTGTCTGTCGGAAGAAGACCAACAGTTATGGCGGCGCGTTACAGGTTCCTATTTCTGGGTACGCGTGGCGCGTGGTTCTTTATTCTTGTCGTTAGTGATGGGCTGGGCTTAAACTCCTCTCTCACCGCATTCATTGCTTAACTGCGGTTATCCCTAGAGAGAATATTTTCTTTTGGCCAATAAGAATTGTAATATATAATAAAAAATAAATTTATATTTTATAAAAATATGAATTTAATTTTTATTATTATATTTCATACAATTTTTATAAATATTTTCTAAATTTTAAGATGGTACCCTAACTTTAATGAATGATCGAATTTATTTAATTTTTTATATATATATAAAAAAATCTTTTCAATTCCCATCCCCTTTTATTTAAGAATAACAAATTATCTTCTCCTTTTTTTTAGATAAAATTATTTTATAAAAATATATTCTTTTAGAATTATGATTCATAAAATTGATTGCAAAATTAATCTATAATAATTGACTATTAGAAGCTGTTTTAAAAAATATTTTAAAAAAATCTTAAGAAGTCATGCCAATATAAATTACATAATATACATATTCTTTTAATTTTTAATATAAGAGTTACTTACTTAATTTAAATAGATATAAAAAGATTTTTTAATATTTTAATTACAGAAATTAAGAGTTTTACAACACAAATTTTTAAACACACCTTCTCGACTCGGTTCAGTTCCGTTATGAAGATAGTTTATGGATAGAATTAGTCATCCACTTTGAAACTATTCAAAATTGTAAAATGCAAAATAACAATATGTGAACATTGCATAAAGATTAAAAAATGAGTCACATTATTTATTATTTATGATTTGTACGACTTCTTATAAATCATATACTAATAAATATAAATGTGTTTTTATAAATACATATGTCCTCTTAGATATAATTTTATTTAAGATTAGTAGATATTATAAATACTTGTTCGCTTTATATATATATTTTTTTGAGGTTTGGAACTCCCGCGCTAATACAAGCAGATGATGTGGGCCTTCAAAGCCCAACAACGGGGGATTCTTGTTCTGCCCAGGTTTGGGAGACCGGTTGATTTTTGAGAAAGATTTTTCCGGCGCCGCCAGATCTTATCTGAATACACATCGCAGAGGCGAGTCTGCACTTCGCCCATATTGTTGCCCCGATTTCTCTACAGCATGTCGTGACTCTTTTCTAATTCTTCCTCGGTCCCTCTCCTATTCCTTTTTCCCTGTGGACTCTCGAAATCTCCCATTTGTATTTTGATTTGGGTAAGGTTTGGGTACGTGAGTCTCCATAATAACGAGAAGCAGAACAGGAAAAAAATGGGAAGAATCTTCGTCGTGGAGCTGGAGGGCAGGTCTTACAGATGCAAGTTCTGCAAAACCCACTTGGCTCTAGCCGATGATCTCATCTCTCGGGTATTATTCTTTCCATATCGGTAACCTTAGACCAATTTTCTGATTGGGAAGAACGATTCTCCATTCTTGTTAGTGTTTGTAAATTTACTGTCTTCTATGTAGTTGGGACCTGTGAGGTTTGTAAATTGGATGTACTAGCTTGGTTAAGTGACGGTTAAGCTTTTAAAAACTTCACTGGTCAATCTTCAGGGGTAACTCTTGGATAGTTGATGGGAGTGGGGTAGTTTTATACTCTTTATTAGTTCGAAGCAGTAACGCTGGAGAACTGCTCTTAAACTCAGAAACCTTCAAAGCTTGATATGTTATGCTCCATTATTTTGAAGAATTAAAGCTCATCTAGTCGGTTGAACATTTCTCTATTCATTGGAATGAAAACGTGATTTTTCGCCCTTCGACCTCAACTCCATTCTTAACTATAGCTGATCCCTTAAAAGATTGTAAGAACGTCAAAAAGCTTCCATAAGAAGAAGCTTGAACCAATAGTGCACGTAAGCCAAGGAGAAGAAATGCCTGTATCATGATTAGGAATATGCTTCTCTTGACTGTTCCAGTGTTGCCAGCTTAGCTTCATTTAGTATTGTTACTTGTATTTATGTTACTGTGATAGGGCATCTTCATATAATAGGGGTAGCTATAAAAATGTAGATTCTTATAATTTATTGTGAGGGTAAAAAAGAGATGAAAAACTAAATATATTACTTATTGCATGCATCTTCTTTATATTGTTGGTTTTGCTTGGTTTTCATTACTATAGTGCTTAAAATGCCCTGATAGATTAAAAAATTATAATTCATTAAACAGAATTCTTTTATCGTTATTCTCAGGCTTTTCATTGCCGAAGGGGAAAAGCATACCTCTTCAATAACGTGTAAGTACTTTGCACTTCTTACTGGATATTCAATTGTTAAAAAGAAGAATTTATGATAGTGTTTGTGTTGTAACTCGTATGTTAAGTTGTTAACATTACCAGCTTTTACTGTGATTTTTTTTTAATTGTATTAAAAATTCTATTTTTTTTTAATTGTATTAAAAATTCTCATTGATCCCGATAAAGCTTTTACTGTGATTTTTATATTGTTTTATTTTATATAATTTGAAACTACCAGTTACCTGGTCCTTGTGGTTTTCATATTCTTTAAAACTCATTCTTTATTGTGAGAGTTGCCTTCATCAGTACACCATAGGTCCTGAATCCTTCTCCTTCTCTTCTTTGTTTATTGACATTATAAGAGCTACTCAAGAATTATATACATCTTCATACCAAAATATATATATGTACAGAATTTATATGCATACTTACAAAGCATTTGTAACCTTGAGGTTCTTTGGCCTATTTAGAATGCATAATTTAAATCCTAAGTTGCTAACATATGGAAGTTGTTGCTATTTGTTATTGATTCTGCTTTTTAATTCGTGAACGCCGTGTTTGCATATAGTTCTTGGCAACTTGGCATCATGGAATAGATTTTAAGCTTATTTTTAAAATGACATCCAAAGGGGAAAGTGCCAAGTAACCCATAGATGTTGGTTTGTATCACTAAACTTTGATAGCCTTTCAAGCATTGTGAATTGGATTATAAATGCTTTACCATTTAAGGAGGCAAACTGATCCAGCGGAGCAGTTTCATGTTTGAAATGATCATGCCTTGTGCTTTGATGACAATAATATTAATCTGTGTTCAAGCACTCTGCAAGATCAAATAGCCATGATGTTTGGAAGAGATTTGAATTTCTCAATGACAGAAATAGTGCAGAAACACTAATTTCCTTGCTTATGATTGTTTTAACATTCTTGAGAATTGAGGTGAAAAAGTGCAACAAGATTAGGGGCATTCTTGTGCATTTATAAATTTTGGGTCCCAATTCTAATTTCGTGACTCTTTCTGTGAGTGTGCGCTTTTCCTTCTATAACGATGACCCAAACCCTCTTGTTGAAGATTACATCTTGTACAGGTATATGATCAAGTTAATCTTCATTTAAGTTAACTGTTGATGGTGCCATCGTTTGACAGTAATGCTTCTTTGTGTTCTGTTGAATCTGTCATCATTATCCCAAGCACTAGGCATGATTGTATCAACTGACATCATTTGTTCAAAGCAACAAATTGGATTAAACCTGGGATGAGGTGTTGAATTTTTTTGATTACGAGGTGAAAGTAGTGTCAGATATTATTCTATGCAGAGACATAGAATTGAAGGAACCTGCTAATGGAAATTTATTGATCTCCTGAATTGAAGTGTGATAACTTGGAATTCCTAATAACCTTTTCTTTTATTTAATCAGGAGTTTATTGTAAACAACGTTACTCTTGGGTATATTATTATAAAATTCTCTTTAGCACTAGGTCTGTAACTAGCCGAGTTCATCACTTGTTAATACATTCAGAAGAAATACAATTGTTCAGGGCTAATTCTTCATCTCTTTCTCTTTCTTCGCTAACATATTGACAATTCTGCGCAAATTGAAAGCTTTCTGATAAGTGAACTTGGAATCTTCAAATCGTTAGCCCTGATTGTAATACTGTAACGAGGGGACATCCAGAGAATATGTAACCATATCCAAAAGAATGATGTAAGTAAAAAAATTTTTGCCCTAACTTTTTGTAGATAGTGATCTTGGATTTGCTTACAGTGACTTTTTAAGAAATTGATTTCAGGTCTTTTCTAAGCGGCCAAAATTTGGAAATAGTGGAATCTATGTTGTTAGCATAAGTTTGACCACTGCTTTGACTAAACCCAATATTTAATCTATGATGCGGTTTAGACAAAATGATTAAGGAATTGCCTGGTTCTTTCATTCTTGGATGAAAATATTGCTTTGTTCTGATTATTTGAAGATGCTAATTTTTTGGGCCTGGCATCTAGTGTGAACATCACAGCTGGGGTACTAGAGGACAGGATGATGCTTTCAGGATTGCATACGGTGGCAGATGTCTTTTGCTGTTGCTGTGGTCAAATAGTTGGCTGGAAATATGTAATTTTCCACTATTTTATCCTTTCGTCTTCTTGCATCTGCAAATAGTGTTATAGATGAAAACTCTTAAAATGCATAATTTGGATAGAACTGTTTGCGGATTAGTTTGGTCTGTGGATATGCATGAAAATTTTTTCTTATTTGCAAATTATATGAAGTACATAACTGTGTTTTTCACATAAAATTTGAACTAAATTTTATTAGTATAAAAAATATTTGAGCCAAGGTCAAAGCTTCAGCCTCGGGCCATTACGTGGCTTTTAATGATGGGCTATAAGGCCTTCTAAAAGCCTATTCTGGCCCAACCTGTTCTTCGTAGAGGAATAATTATGGAAGAGGGACATTGAAGTATTTAACTATTTATCATGCATAAGCTCCCCTTCTTTAGTTGTGGTCAGCTGTCAAAAGACTCTCTAATCCCTTTAACACTATTATTCTGCTACAGGAGACTGTGCATGAGAAGAGCCAAAAGTATAAAGAGGGAAAGTTTGTTCTTGAGAGGTATCCACCCTATTCTTTTTTGGGAGAATTAATCTGTTGTCCCACATAAACAATTTAATTATTAAAAAATCTCACAAGAAATAAGAAGCTTGTAACCTATTGTTATTTTCTACACTAGATCTTGCTATTGTATACTACTCACTTATAGGATTTTTTAGTGATTAAATTGTTTATGTGGGAGTGTTTATAATTCTGCTTTCTTTTTTTTCCTTGAGAGGTACCATCCTATTCCGTTGACCCCTTTGCTAAATATCTTCTTGGGTTATACAATGTGGTTTACTGATTGTGTATAATATTTGTGCTTGTACATATCACAGAGGAAGGATTGTTGATGAAATTGACATCTCCCCTGAATTCTATATTGACACCCATGCCAGCATGAGCGATGCTGAAGATGCTTAGCATATTTTGTTCTGGTCATCAAACACTGCTTTTGTATGTGAATAATTATAATAATAATGGTGTAGCTTTGTTCAGAATCAAGCATGCTTGCGTTTTACTATTCCCCCCCCCCCTTTTTATACTGGAGCAGATAAACTGGAGAGATTTCACCAGTGTGTCAAGCTTTTTAGATGGAAATGGATTAAAAGTGTTAAATACTACATTACTGTAGCAGATGAACTAATGAGCCTTATTGTTGAATGTATCCCTAATTCCAATCCCTATGATTTTACTATTTGATTTCACATTTCACTTCGGTGAATTGATCCTTGATAGAGCATTAAGCTCAGAATTCCTTTGATTGTAACTGAAAAAGTTCCAGATAAATTTTCCCCCTAGTCTGCGTTCAACAATAAATATTAGAAATCTCAACCCTAATGAAATGCTGAGATGCAAATATCTTTTTTAAAAAGTAGAGGGTAGGGCTAAAATTATAAAGTTTCAAGCAAAATTGAAATTATGATATTTTACTTATAAATAAGTTTTCATATTATTAGGCTGACATTAAAATGCAAATACTACTTAACAATTCAGGTAAAACGATATCGCTAAGTAATTGAGGATGCAACAATTCATCAGGAGTAAATTTGAAATAAGTGGCACTGTTTTGTGACTTGTGAATAGGGCACTACAAATGGATATATATTGATAAAATTGATATTAATGATTATCCATTCATAATTTGTTCAAATAGTATAATATATTTAACTAACAAATAACAATCCGCGCCACACGATTTTCCCCATTTGGCGATTAAGAAAAGGGAAAACAGGTTTAAATTTGTCTGAAAAAGGTGATTTTTTAAAGCCTATATACAGTACTCCTTATGTTTTTAATATAAGAGTTAAATAAGAAATTGATCTTAATTCTAAATATAATATTTATTTTTTATATTTATTAATTTTTTTAAATTATTTTTATTGATACCTTTTTAACTATAATTAAATAAGAGGAGAGGGAAAGTTAAGGATAGTGGGAGGAAGGGAGTTAAGAAAAAAGAATTAAAAGTATTTTAAAAAAAAATATATCATATTAATTAATTTAATTAATTTTTTAATTTAATTAAATTAATTAAATAAGTTATATATTAAACGAGTAAATTTTTTGAGAAGGTAGCAATCATTTTACTGTTTGATAAAAAATATTATATAAATGCTACTCTCTAAAGCAAAACTATTTCGTAGGCATGAAAAGGTGAAACTAATTGATATTATGTTAGTAATATTTTAAAAGATATACTGAATAATTAAAAAATAATAATGTATGTTTATTTTAATAAAAAATTCATCCTCAGCCTTTTTTTATCAGAAGGTTAAAATTAAAAAATAAAATTATTGAAATTAAAAATGATATAAGATAACAAGAATAAAATTTAAATAAAACTGCGTCAACCTCGTTCTTTTTGATATAATTGATTTCTACCTAAAGAAGGATAATGATATATTGATAATTAATACGAGTATTATTAATTTATTAATATTAAGTAAATGTATAAAGAAGAAAAGACAATGACATCCTATAAATAAAACCTAGAACAAGCAAACTAGAAACATAACTAACAGGGACTCCCTAAAACGGAAAGATCCTGGCTTACATCGAATCTGAAAGTAAAAATTTATAAACATTTTTGGAGAATTTAAAAGAACGATTATTATTATTATTAATTTAAATAATCCCACCAGCAAAACCATGACCCTCTCTCAAAACTCCCCAGAGTTCGGATTCTCTTGGGAAATTTGTGGGGTAGAAAGAATCACTTTATCTGTGTCTTACTTCGACGATGCCTTTCCCAAAAATTTTCTTCATTTATTAACAACTTGGATCGGATTTCTTTCCCCTTTTCTTTATATTTTTCCTCTCATTTGTTCTTGAATATTCGATTTTGGCAGAGTACTACAATGGGGAAATCGTCCGCTTCGCACAAGAAAAAACGTTCTAAGAAATCCTCCAAGGTATGATCAATTTATCGACATCCACTCAATTTTTTCTTCTCCATGCCACTATTGCATTCGTTTTGGGTATTCAATTTTTCGCTTCACATTTACAATTGTTCCGAAGAGAGATCCGCTTTCTTTACCGTGTGCTTTGGGAAATGAAATTAGTGAGCGTATAAATTATATACTTACCTGAGAAAGACACTGTTTTCTTTCTGGATACTAGAAATTCTTTGATGCGTTTAAATGTTTCAAGTTATTCTTCTTATGAGAGATGACGATTTTTGATTTGGTTTGATTGGTTTTCATACTCATTCTTAGTGCATTTAGTTTGTAACTCTGTAAATTTGGTTGCTATGAAGCACGGAGACTTCTAGATTCATGACTAACCTGGCTCATGGTTTGTAGGTTTACTTCCAAAGTTTTGACTCTGAATATTTGGTTGCACAATTTCCACATCACATGTTACTCTGATATAGTTATAATGAAGTTATGTGAACTTTGGTATCAGATTAAGTAACTTAGGTTAATATTTTGTTTGATTAAACATTCATTATCTATTTTTATTGTTTTACGTATTGTCATATATTTAATACTACTCTACATCTATAAGTATATATGGCCATATTAGTTACCTATTCAATACTTGTACTCATGCCTGTGCAATAAAGGATGGTTGAAGTGGATTATTTGTCTGTGGAATGGGGGAATGGGAAGCCTATATAATTGTATGTTGAATTTGGTGGTTCAGGTACGGGCGAGCGGAAAAAGTAAGAGCAGGAGACATGCATCCAAGAAACTTCGGCGGCGGCGTGAGGTGTCTCTTTGCATCTCTGCCTATAGTGATTCGCTGAGTTCAGACTCATCGTTGTCTTCCAGTTCTGAGGATAGCTACAGAAGAAGAAGGGCTCGGTCTTCTAAAAGGAAAGATGAGAAAGGTCGAAGGAAGATGGCTAAGAGACATTTATATAAACATGAAAGCAGTGATGACTCTCGTCGTGATAGAAAGAGAAAAGGGGCAAAGAGAAAGAGGGAGCAAGAAGTGAGGGAGAAACCGAATAAGAAGAAAAAGCTTAGGAAAGAAGAAAGTGTTAGTTCTATGAGCAATTGGTCATTGAGCTGCTCAACTTGTTATGGTGAGAGTGCTAGCAGTGATGATAATGAACCCAAAAGGCATAGGGGAAGAGTAGAAAGAAAAGGAAAGGAAAAAAGACTGGATAGAGGCGTGAGTGAAAGTGAAAAAAGTGATAGATACAGAGCCAGAAGTTGCTCATCCTGCAGTTTCTTTAGTGAAAGCAGGGATCAATGGACCGAGGAGAAATATGTCAGTAAGAGCAACTCAAGGCGGCTCAAATCGGTTATTACTGTTGCAGAGGAGGCAGAGGAAGCAAGAGAATTACGTCACGATGAGACTAAAGAAGAGATTGTTGATGATCATGATTACCCTTGTAGAAGTAATGACAGTAATGATGGGGTCAGTAAGAGAGAATCAGACCATCATTCACTTCCCACTTCAAAAGAAAAAGTGGGAATTGAGGATACGGAAGATGACAGGATTGCTGATTCTAATTCAACAGAACCCAAAAGAGATAAGAGCTTTAACAACAACAGCCAATTTGACAGAAGTGAGCTTGATGTTTATGGTGCTGGGACCAGTGAATCGGTGGAGAAGAAAACAAGTGAGACTTCTGGGGCTAGTCTGGATGGCGATGACTTAGAGGCAATTCTAAGGAAAAGGGCATTGGAAAACTTGAGAAATTTCCGAGGTGGGATCCAGTCAAGTGCAAAAGCTTCGAGTCAGAAGATTAGAATAGATAATGATGTGATTCAACCTCCTATTAAGAGCCATGAACTGGTTCAAGGTAAGTCTGCAGGTAAGGGGGAGAATTTCGACAGGATAACCACTGCAGAGGATAATAATTTGGCTACAGCAAGGAGAAAGTCGGTAGCTTCTTCAAGTGAAAATGAAAAGGATCTAAATGGTGTTAAAGGTGAATCTGTATCACTGAAGCATCATTCTGCCCGTGCTACAGAAAAAGTAATGGACGCAGAAAACCGTAGCAAAACGGTCACAGCATCTGCTAGTTATGCATCTAACAATTCAAGACATGAAAAGTTGGTGGTGACAGAGAATGCTGTAGATAGGCATGCTTCTGTTCCTGTTCACAGTAGCAATAATGATGTCAAAAACATTAGAGCATTGTGTTCTGCCACTCAAAAACCTTCTAAAGAGAAAGATGAAGTTAAGGATCACTTTCAATTTGAACCGAAGCAAACATCAGACTCCGGCAAACTTCATCATACTAAGCGCCCACCAACCGGAGGTAATGTAGACCAGAATGCAGCCAAGACTCATGACACAATTCAGAGCACTAGTAATAGTGGAAGGGATGTTGATAAGCGACGTGTTTCTGCTATTAGTAAACCTTCCTCAGAAAGTTCATTAGTAGAAAATAGCTCAAATAATTTGCAAGGTGAAGCTAGTCAGGGATCCCAATTTGAGCAGAAAACGATGAATGTGTTGCGGGGCGGTGAAATGGTACAGGTTAGTGTATGGTAATGTCTTATATTTTTAATATTTCTTATCATGATGGTCATTTAGAGGCGTTAAAAATACACTGTTCTTACAAATTAGTCTGTGAACTGAAATCTCAGGTGAGCTACAAGGTCTATATCCCAAAGAAAACTCCAGCTTTGGCTAGAAGGCAACTTAAGCGATGATCATATATCACCCTTCTGGTGAGAAAAGATTATGTGGAGTCATTACTCCTCACATGAAGTGAGCAAATGAATAACCAGGAAAGTAAAAGAATTTATGGTAAAATGTCATTTCGGCTATAGGTAGACATTGGAACTGTAATACTTCATATAGGTAATTTAATTTTAGATGATAGACTAGCTGATTATGGAGATATTCTCAAGTAAGCTTGGTAGGATAAGTTAATTATAAATAAACATGTAAGCAAGGGGAAGATGATTTTTTTTAAAAAGTTTGTCAGGCATGTTTATATGTCTATTCATGATTAGCTTTATTGTAAAAATGATGCAGAGGAAAACTCTTGGTCTTTGGGTTACTTGCAAGTGACTCCTGAATTTTCAAAATTGACTAGTTAGATTGTTGAAGTTTTACACTCCAAGAAATAAGTGGTCTTCTTTAATTTTCTCCTAATGACGTTAACTTATATGCCACTCTAGACTTTATGTGAGAAAATTATAGTTGGAAGGTGACAAGTTTGGGGCAATTATTATGGGGTTCTAAATAATGGATTTAATTTTTCAAAATCCCAATGACAATTGATGACCTGACGATGACAAGTTTGAGGAATTGACAATAAGTTTATATTATTTAAAACTTTTTAGTAATTAAATTTTTTTCTTTAGACTTCATAGTAATTTTTTAAAATTTTTTAATCTATTTGTCTATGTGAGAAAGTAAAGGAAGACCAAAGAGAACATTTAATGAGATTATTTAAGGATTTGGTTTTATATAGCATAATAGTATCGTATGATCTATGTAGTTAATTTTATCTAATAGGATAAAGTTTGTTGTTATCGTCTTTAAACATAAGTAAGACATAAGTTTTGGTTTTGAAAGGTCAATGGGTCTGTTTGCAAGGGATCTAGACTTGAAGGAGCTTCTGTGAATATTCTTCCCATTTATCTTTCGCATATAGCTTATTTTTGAACTTTGTGATGTAATTAAATTAATAAAAAAATCTCTGATTATTAGTGTATGCGACCTATTTTAACTAATAAAATATTTTCTTCTCTAGAGATGTTTTATTCTCTACTTAGAATTAGAATTAGGCATTATTGTCGTTTAGATTTTAGAACATCTTGGGTTTAGGGTTTAATCCTATCAAATTTAATTTAAATTAATAATCTATGGTTCAAAACCTATTGAAGTGAGTAGTGACACTAAAATAATACAAATATTTATTGCGCTTTAACTTGGATAAGGTTAATTATTAGGGGTGTTCATGGGCAGGGCGACCCCCCTGCCCGGTGCCCTGCTCAGAAAAAATATGGGCTGTATTTTGCAGCTCGATGCCCGGCCCTGCCCGGTAAAAGTCCTAACCATTTTGGGCTGGGCATGGGCGGGCTGGGCGTGAGCGGGCTAGGCATGTCCAAGTTGTGATGCCATGCTCATGTTGTGAAAAAAATCTACAATTATAAACTTCTAAAATAATATCATATTCATATGTTTTCAAGAGTTAAATAATATCTATAATCCACTAAAAATAAGGTAACAAAAAGATAATAATTAAAGTTTTAAAATTCATTGCATATAAAAAAACCTTCAAGTCTAAGTAGTTTATAATTACAACTTTACATAAATTTTTCAAATGTTGACAAGGATGAAGTACCTAAAAAAATAAAATAAATAATTATAATTTGTAATGTAATCATATTATGATTAATAAAGTTTAAAAAATTAATATAGTTATAAATACTAAAAGATTGTAACTTACGTACTTAACTACTTATATTTCTAAAATGATCCTTTAGTCACCAGTAACTATCATATTCTCCCTTCTAAGTGTAGCATCTATGGAGAAAATTAAAAAAAAAAAAAAGGGTGCTCATGGGCAGGGCAGGGCAACCCCTTGCCTGGTGTCCAGCCCGAAAAAAATATGGGCTGCATTTTGCAGCCCGATGCTCAGCCCTGCCCTATATTTATCTGGCTGGGCAGGGCTATTTTTTCGCGGGCTCGGGTGGGCATACCGGGCCGCGGGCTTTATGAACACCCCAATTAATTATAAGATTTGTCAATCACACCTGCAAAATCTTTCCTATTTAATAATTCTTTCCTCAAAAGATTTCCATTGAATAAAATATAAAATCAAGAGTATCACGTAAAGATTTATGACAATTTCCCTTAAAATGTTTCAACCATAATTTCTCAAATTACATTACATTTAATTTATATTTTTTCTTATGACAAAGTATTTGGATTCAATTAATTTTCATTAAAACATATTTTAAAAGAGATGTGGCTGTCAAAAGTTTAATATATTTATTATTTAACCAAAAAAATTAAATTTATAATTAAAGAATTTGCCTTTTGAGAATTGAGAGTTACAGAGGATTCCTAGGCCATTAAAATAATGAATTGTTAATTATATTTATTACTAGAGTAACTTGCAATTAAATTAAATTTATGACTAGAGTGACTTGTAATAAAATTAAAATAGGAAACTAATTAAAGAGGATTTTTTTTCCTTGTCCGACAATTAATTTGGGGAGATTCCAAATATAAAAATTGTGAAAGCCCAGGGGACAAACAAACGCGCAAAATACAAACGCGCGCAAAGAAGTTGTCGTTTTGGGATTTGGGAAGAAGAAGGAGAAGAAGATAATGGCGTTCGCGGCTAATCCCTTGGCTCTCAGCGTTCCCGAACCTGCCTTCGAGTCATGGCTTCGTGACAGTGGCTACCTTGAAATTCTTGACCAACGCACCACCGCAGCCGCCGCCGCATCATCCTCCGCCGCAAATTCCGACGCCGTTCCGGCGGTCACCACCGGATTCTTCGCCTCCTTATTCTCTCGCATCTTCACCTTTCTCTCGCTCTTCACTCTTAACCCCTTCGCCAAGCTCACTGCTGAGGATTTCGCCAGCGACACGCCCTCCTGGTCTCACTCCTTTATTGGCTGTTGCGATTCCTACTCTTTCCCTTCGTCGCCGTCGCAGGCTCGCTTGAGGGTCCAGGAGAATGTCAAGCGCTATGCTCGCAATTATGCGTATCTGTTTATCCTCTTCTTCGCCTGCACTTTGTACGGTTTTCTTTGCCTTTTAGTTCTTATCTTTTGAAGTATCTAATCTATTTGCTTGCTCTGGTTTTCATGTCAAAATGGAACTTCTGTTATATTCTTTATATTTGGACTTTTCAAGTGAGTGAATCTTTTTTCAGAGAGTCTAGTAACAGTTTGTTCCTATTATAGTTTTATGCTAATTATTGATCATTGATGATACTAGTTTGTCTCTCAAAGTGACATCACTTGTTGCATATTAGTGCGTATTGTCAAGTGACTGAGTGATAGCCAAAGCACTCACATGTAATAGGTTTTTTTAAAAGAAAAATGTCGAAAGCTAACTTATGTATCCTCTAACTTTGAGGAATGAAAGTTGAATTGGCCTAACAATTCTGAGGTCAGATTGCTATCCTTTTCATTTATGGGGGAGGTTGTGAGGTTGGTTGATTATTTGTTTTACATCTATATGCTTCTTTAGAAGATAGCTTGCGGTCCATTATAATTAGAATTGGAGAATATTTGTGACTAAGTTGCAACTAAATATGTTTAACAGAAGAAGGCTTTTTCTTCAGTGAATGATGAATATTTATTTCTAAGGATGAAGTTTTTTTAATTGTTTTTCTATGTATTATAATGTTTCTTTTGTGGTATTTAAGGCAGGACTATGTCATTCTGGTCCTTCTGCCCACTTTGTTGTTTGCTAATTGTGTTTGCTATTGATGATTACAGGTATAAGATGCCAGTTCCTCTTTTTGGGTTGATATCATGTTTAGCAGTGTGGGAATTTTTCAAGTTTTGTAGTGACAGATGGGGATTGGCTGAATATCCTGTGACTCGGCTGTGTTTAATCCGCCTAGTCCAATGTGGTGAGTAATCATTTCTATGGAAGTATGTCTGATATTTATGATTTACTTTTCATTAGTTGAGTAGGAAATTAGTATTGGTTTCAACATTTGGCTTTAGTGGACAACACGCCTCTAGCATCAATAATTCCTCCAGTATTTGCAATTACCGCTACAAGTCAAATATAATTTGTTAATATCTCTCCCTGGCGGTTCCTTGTTTAAGAATGCTATGCCTCTGTAAAAGGGAATCTCCTGATAGTTTATCATATATGATCCTGATCAAGATTCTCATTCCTACTTGTCCAAACCTAGTTCATCAAAAGTGCCTCGTACCATTTCTGGAACTCCATAAGAGGTCATTCCTTGGCCTTTATCTCACCTTGAGTATCCTGATTTCATTTACTTGTACGTTGTTTTGAACCCTAAAAGAAAGAAACCAAAAGGGCAGACAAACAAACTTCTTATCCGGCCTTATCTTTTGCAACATACTGAATCTTGTCAACTTCGTAGTTTTTGTGGCATGTTATTGCATGAAAATAATCTTTGTTGATCCTGTCTTTTTCTGCATATGTTTTCTTCTTTCCATGTATAGTATACATGCCATATTATTGCATGAAAATAAAACTTGTTTCATTATCTCTACACGGTTTCTGAATCTTTAATTTTGCAGCAACTGCTATTATTCTCATCTTCTTCAATGTTCAGTTGGCTCTCTTCTGTGCATTAAGCGTCAGTTATGCTGGTGAGTCTCTTGCTATATTTGCCTCCCTCTTCTCTTCCTTAACTGGTTTTCTTCATCCAACTCCTGTGCTCAAAATCCAATTTGCAGCCCTGACTCTGCATGCGGCATTTCGAAAGTTGACCCCTGCAGCAACAAAGCAACCTTCTCGACGTAGAGTATGGTGGTAGGTGTAGCACTAGGGGCAGCCATCATGCTTAAAAAACTCAAAAGGGCTTTAGTACAGAGGAGTTTTTTTTTTTTTTTGGCCTAACAGAAAATCATGCCTATCATGTACTTCAATTATGACCTATATATGGTATATGATTCTTTAAGGACTTTGATGTCCTCATGACTTACATGTTAAAAGTACATGACAAATAAAGTGTATGGCAATAGAGCTTTTTTTCGGCTTTTACAAGTGTATTCCACATTGACAACAAAATTTATACTTTCTAATCGAAAATATTTTCGATAAATGATAACTAAATGATCAAGGTGTTCATTGATGGGCAGATAATAAGCACCATATATAACTATTTTGTGCATTGAATTTAGCGTAACAGGTATAATTTTTGAAATTTTATTGTTTGATTGTTTTATTTTTATAGTTATTATTCATCTTTTTTTATTACTTTAAAAAAATTATTTCATTTTTCATTAATTACATTTTATTCTTTCTGCATATCAAATATATACAACCCAGATGGCTGATATGATGTTAAAAAAAGATGACCCGATAATTACTGAGAAATTTCATGACTTTTACCTATAAATTAGTAGTGGATCAAACTAATTATTAATAAACACATGAACATATTGATGCACTTTCCAATGTGCGAGAAAAATGAACTGTGATCAGTGCATGCTTTCAATTCAAAGATATCACTTAAGACAACTTCATTTCACAAGCAGTACACAACAAAAGGAACATAAAATTGAGCATAAACACAAATAATCAAGTCTTGGCTCATTCTTCTGCATTGCCACAAGACAAAACATCAGTAAAATGTATAGTACGCAACAATCTTTGGTAACCATACAAACCGCTAATGTAATTGAACAGCAATGCTTCTCTGTATGAAAAAGAATGTGTAAAAAGAATGATAATAATAATAATAATTAGAAAACTGACAAACAAGATCTTACGGTGACCTATTTACAGTTAATAATAAGGTTAACTGCATAAACTGAAAAACACCACAAAAAGGTGACTCCTAACTCCACTTCAGAGACTGGATTTAGATTCCTTTTAGGCTTGACTTTGCCATCTGTGAAACAAAAGAACCAGACACATTCACAGGCATGGTTAGTGCCAGATGAATCTGAGAGAATTATGCCCTATTTAGGTAAATATTGATATACATAATGGTAATGTTATCCAAACGATCTTGTTTTTATCATGTTTAATTTATTACCAGAAAAATGAACATCACAAAAAATTTCAAAAAAAAAAAAGTGGAAATTTTCATGGATTTGGTTGGACTAAGCTGAGCCCAACTTAGTTTAAAATGCAGGGAGAATTACTATGAGGTCCCGAGGAAAAAACTTAATCACCAAAAAGTCTCAAGTAGTATCAACTTGTTGTCAATTCCTGTACTAGAACTTGTTATTGTTAGCTCCTCAATTGTTATGGGGACTTTTGGGTAAATTAAGTCCCTTGTTTGAGATCTCATAATAATTCTCCCTAAAATGCATAGATTAGCCGAAATGTTATACTTGAGCTAAGCTTAGGCTCACCATGTTGGTTCAAGTATACCTATCAACATTCTCCTTATAAAGGATCTAAGGAATTTACTTATTTAAAGATTAAAGTTAAAGAGCAAACAATAACTTCCAGTAACCTTGAGATAAGAAATCTTGCAAGAGGGCCTAGATTGCTATTTGAATGAAGTTCTCTGTCCTGTTGTTTCTTCCTGGGATCAACTTCTGCAGTTGCATATTGGGGTTCTTCAGGAGCTGACTTGGTCTTAGTGAATAATTGAGCTGCTTGCTCCTGCAGATCCTTCAACGAAGATTCCTCCGAACTGATCGACATTTTTTCATGGGGAGACCAGATTAGCTTGACAATTAACAAGAAAAAGAAAACGAAAACATTTATTTTTGTTCACAAGCATGCAAAACAAATTTTGCTTGAAATAGAATGCAAACCTTGCCAATCGCTGAAGTAACTTTCTGACAAGAGCATCACATGATCCAGACTTTATCTGCTCCATGTGTTTGAGTGAATCGATTATTTCTTGTATGGTAGACCCTTCTGGATCATCAGCAAAGGCCTGCATAATCAATGCCCCAAAAAAAATATATTAAAAATTCTAACAGATTAAATCCATTCAAGCTAAAAGAAAATAGAGCATTTAAAAACTTGAAAGCACTATTGCATAAAAATTGAGGGTGTACTTGGATAGAAGAACAACAAAGGTCACTGCTAAAACAGAACACGCACACGGATTTGATTCCACTGCTGAATATATAGACACCAGAAAAAATATCCCACAAGACTATCAACCATCTCACAATTAGAAAAGAGCAGCTACTCAACTTAAAACCTAACATATAAGGTAAAAGAGTGACACTTTCAAGAGGCTAGAGTCCCTCCCAGGTGAAATCCTTCAACATGATTCTTCATACCCCTCCCTCACTACCTGAACTCTTCATCAACCCCATGCCATATTTTTCTCTCTCATCCACTACTCTCCAGCAACTCCGCTAGTGGCGGAGGTAGTCATGCCTCTTTTCCAATCGCTTTCTGCCATGCTTTCCCTTTTCTGCAATAAGTCCTTCAGGTTGTAATAGCACTTGGGCCAGCAGGCCCATTATACTTCCACAATAGAAATGAAAAGACATGCTTCCCAAGACTCTAGCCAAGTTAGCAGGTTTTTGCAGGGAACTTGCTGCATTGTTCTAGGACAAGACTCTGCTAAAGTTCCTTAAGTTTATCCTACGAGGTTTTCTAATAGAAACATAACAGGAGAAGAAACTGTAACCTGATAGCAAAATCCTTTTTTTTTTTCAAAAAAAAAAAAAACCCTCTTTCATAGTCAACTAATTCAAAATGAATCCAACTTCAAGCTAGAACTATATTATTTTCTGAAGTCTGAGAAGCA
Source organism: Leucaena leucocephala (assembly GCA_037074615.1). Taxonomy (NCBI): domain Eukaryota; kingdom Viridiplantae; phylum Streptophyta; class Magnoliopsida; order Fabales; family Fabaceae; genus Leucaena; species Leucaena leucocephala. Next base: position 15,266,528 of record CM073545.1, read on the forward strand.
TGGACATGGACGTGCACATGGGACAGTAACAGTAACACAGACAGAACTACTTGGCAAAATCTAATACTAAAGAAAGTTTCGCATTTGACGTGGAAATGGCTTTGTTTTAGACGTGCCCATACTTGATGGATGCAATCCGCTATATATCATAACCTAATGTAGAACAAGAGATGTAACACAATACAAGATCTACCAGACTGCTTAAAAATAGTCACCTCTTTTAAAGAAGGAATAAGTACAATAGATAATGCCACCGAGGGTGACAATATTCTGACATTGTCTTGATCATCATCAGTATGGCGCAGTCTTGAAATTCCTTGTTGTGGACCATTGTTTATACGAGATGCTCTGAAAACAAAACTGAGAATATAAATGACCCCTTCAGCATAAAAAACTTCCAGCATTATGATAATGAATGTACCTTGAGAAATCGGAGCTGCTTGTCACTTGGTCTCTTCTGCTTTCTTGCACATCATTGCTGGTCTTTCCATGTGCAACTCTCTCTCGAGTATTTCCTTTCCTTGGTCTTAGCATAGCAGCCTTTGCCTAGGCAGACAAAAAGATGCTGTCAAAGACCATTTTTCTCTGTCCAAGCAATAAAATTGCTCATAGATAACCATGAAAATGCAAATTCTTGGGTTGTAAAATTAAAGTATGGACAAATATGTAATCAAAGAAAAGTACTGAAATTGACCTGTCGATTGTAAGGGCAACTTGGCAAATACATAACATAGAATAATAAAATCTAATTTGGCTTTTTGCTGAATAAATTCCAAATATCAATCAATCAATCCCTCACAAAGAAAAAAGAAGGGGAGAAAGGTGTTCCTGTTTTCCAGCATTATGCATTCATGCTAAAGTGAAAAACACATCTGTAATTCACATCTCATGTAGCAAAGAGAACCTCTGCAAGATTTGAGGCACTATCTTCAAGTGAGGCATTTGCAGTTCTCTCGTTCAGTCCCAGCCTTGACCTCAGTGTCTGTGAAGAGTCATAATCATCATGCTGACCACGGACAACAATAGTTCTACTGGAAGAATTATCTTCAAAAGAAGCATAGCTACTCCTAGACTACATAGTAGAAAAAGCTTCCATTAGGTGAGTGCATGGAACAACAATAAGAACTAAGTAATTTCTTATTATAGCAATTTTGCCAGGAGAATACCAGGGAGCTTTGGTCATGAAGGATTGATGATTGTGATCCTTTTGGAGATCGAATAACAACAGTTCCTGATCCACTCCCAGACAATTCATCCTGCAAATTGACCAATTTATTCAGTTCAATGGATTTCCATCTTACTTCATGGTTGACACTAATTTTTTGGAACATCAGACCAGGTCAACTTTTACTTCAGATATTTAATTTGTTAAATGTCTTCTAAATTGGTGGTAATATAGAATGAACATAAGCGATTTCACATGCTACAATGCAAATTATTTAAAAGTTAAGCCATTCAGATTTCAGGGTTTAGCATAGATTATTAAATTCAGCATATTCCCAATATTGATGCTTACATGAGCAACAAAGAACTGATTAAGTTAACTTATTTGACAAAGACAAACGAATATAAACAAATATACTTAGTAGAAAAGTTAGTTACATCTTCAAGGGAAGTTTCTGGTGATTCATTGAGAGAACTTTTATAGGAAGATGCCCCAAGATAGACACTCTGTGTTGCCTTCTTTTGATCAAGTTGATATTGTGGAACATCTGTTTTCTTATCTCTATGCTGAGGTGGTCGTGCAACACTGCGAAAAGTTCCAGTACCCTCTGATCCACCAATGCTGAAGTCCCATCCAGAATTTTTCAGGGTTTTATCCTGACCACTGCCAATCGGAAAATTTCCATTAGAAAAATCAGTTCATGATACAAAAACAACAAGCAACATTAAGAACCTACCTGTGAATGGTTTGAGTAGCTTCTTCTCTTAACTCTGTTGCCACTTTCATCGTATCTGATGGCTCCCCTATCCCTCTTGGACCACTTCTAGGTGTCCCCACTTCTTTTATTTGATACTTGGGACGCTCCCTATCAAACCAGTAGGCAGGATGTCAACTACAAGCTAGGGAATATCAATGTTAAATTTTCTTGCTACTGAAAACACGAATGCAATGTTTCAGTAGATAATCTACATATGTTTCAAATTTCATTTATTTCAAGATATCATAGTGTAAGAGGAAATAGTAAGATAATAAAAAAAAAAAAAAAAGAATCACAAAGATTAGCAAGATCTTAGCAGTGATTCACACCTTATTCTTTCCAAAAGCTTTGGACTCTTTCTAGCAGTTCGAATAAAACGATGTTTGAGAAGTTCCTTAGCACTTGGCCTCTGAAATGAAATTCCAAAGAAGAAAACTTACGAAAGAGAAAGAGAAAGACTTGCTTAGCTTGTTTCAATTCCAGTTTAACCAGGGGCAAAAAAATAGTTATATTTGAGATGCAAACTTAGAATATTCATGTCCAACTCTTGCTATTTTGTTTCTTTTAGTACATCTTTCTCCAAAAAAAAAATCCTTAAAAAGCATATTAAGTACAATCATACAAAAATTATTTTCTGGATATGGTGTCAGAAAAGTTGGCAAAAATAATTCAAATCAAAAGTTTAAGCCATTAAGTGAAAGCTTATGAATGGCTTTATCATAATCTCCAAAATATCTCCTCAGATAAAAACCCACTGGACTTGAAGTTCGGACAAGACATAAACTCAACAAAACTTGTGCTAAAACTTAAATTGAATCAAGAGACGGGAGCAAAAACAAAACTGATAAGTAGGTTATTAGCTTTTCTCGCTCATTTTGGAGTCTACAACTAAACTTTTTTCAATATCACTGTCCAAAAGCTTCACTTAATTTAATTCTACTACATGTTCAACAACATCAACATAAGTCTCATCCCACTAAATGAGGTCAGTTATATGGATTCCGTGTCATAGGGCTCTATTAGTAATTAACTGTTGAAAGATCATATTATGTGCTCAATGAAAAAAATCAATTATACTAAGTATTCAATAAAAAAAATCATACTATATGCTCTATAGGGGGGAAACAAAAAAGAAATTGAACCAGCAGTAAGACTGGGAATGGCATAGACCCTTGCCTCAGCTGGAAGCTTTCTTAAACACAACATGACGAATTCTTTAATGGGACGAGAAAAATGTTCATCTAGCTGCATAGAAGAACGGTAACTGTCAACTCTTTCAAACTGGGAAAAATGTTTCTGTCCACGGAACTTCATATAAACCAGTTAGACATTAAAGAACACAACCTGTGGTGGGTTCTCACGGGGTATGATGAAAAGCACTCTCATAGGATGAAGGTCACTAAGTGGAGGCTCCCCTTTTGCCATCTCAATTGTTGTGATCCCCAGAGACCAGATATCTGCCTGCACAAACAGAATATATATTAATGATCTCTAGGGTTTAACAAGAATACAAAACAAACTAAACAGAAGAAAGAACTGTCTCAAACAGAAAAGTTAACAAATGACTTAAAAAGTAATTATGAAATAACCTTCTCATTATATCCTTCTGCAGTCTGAATAACCTCAGGTGCCATCCAGAATGGGGTTCCTACAAATGTCTGTTGTTGTCAAAATAATTAGCATATCCAGTATGAGATGAAAAATACTAATTTATATTTTACAACTGAAAGAGAATTGATTAAATTATAGTTAAAAAATCTTTGAATGAAAATAATAATAGTAAAGGAGGTGTATAATAGTAGAGATCTAAAAAAGGGTAAAAACAGCAAAAGCAAACCGAAATTCACTGTGTTCAAATCAAATTAGGTTATGCAGCTCTTTTTCATTCACTTCACTTTTGAAGTCTACAGCAACAGTCTAATTGAAAGAAGAAAGAGAATTTTGTTCTAGAGAGGAGGTTAAGACAGGAGTAGCAAGTTATAAAGAACTATTGTCAGTTTGAATTAAAATTTAAAGAAAAATGGAACATTATGTTAACAGCCAATCCATATCCAATTGATCAAGTGTCTACCCTTAATGAAATGTGTTCACCTTTCTCCTTGATATGGTCCTAGTTAGCTGCGCAGAAACACCAAAATCTGCAACCTGTGACAGTCACTGATTGACTTAGAAAATCATATCAAAATGCATGCAAATCCACTCTCAAATTATTTATATGATTTTGTTGAAATTTTTTAACTCATCCTTTGTAGGAAAAACAGATAATTCTATCCTCGTTGGGATAAGACATACCTTTACATCACCATTCCCAGACAATAAAATGTTTGCTGCTGCAGAATTGATAAGTAGATATATTGTCAACTATGAAATTAAAGGGGAAAAAAGGTCCAAGACTACATATAGCAAGTCAAAGTGGAGCACTTTCAAAGCACAGCATAGGGGATGCTACCCTTGATGTCTCTATGAATTTTTCCTTCAGCATGCAAAATGTCACGTAGAATGCAAGCGATTGACACTTCATCAAGGGGATGACCTGATTGGAGCTACAGAAGAAAATTCACCATTAGATCCACCAAAAACTATATGCCATACTACTATATCAGAGATTACCATAAAAAAATATACAAAATGATAAATAGAGAGGAAAATAAATAAGACTTTATTTAGAGATAATATGAGTACAAAGATTAAAACAACCATTAGATCCACCAAAAACTATATGCCATACTACTATATCAGAGATTACCCTAAAAAAATATACAAAATGTTAAATAGAGTGGAAAATAAATAAGACTTTATTTATAGATAATATGAGTACAAAGATTAAAACATATAAGACCAACATCAAAGACAAAGAAACTAAATCCACCAAATTCCATCTACAAATTATGCAGCCAATGACACTGAAGAAGGTCATGGACCAAAGCAAATAGCCATAGCATTGGTAAAGGAATCATACCTAAAACTAACATCAATACTTCATTTGTTTGCATTGAAATATGCTATACATCATAATCCCTATCTATGCATATATTGATTATTGAATGCTATACGCGAATTGCATTGTTACTTGTTAGAGATGAATTAGGGCACAGTTCAAAAGATAGCAAAATGATTTTATCAAGATAGTAGAACTAGAATTTTGAGAAACATCAACATCATTTTCCATGTGTTGAGCATACAGTAGTAACTAGTAAGTCAACAAAAGTAACCTACTACGTCAGCTACAGAGCCTCCAGCCATGTACTCCATTATTATAAAAAGTTTAGTTTGATGGAGATAGGAGCCATAATACTCGGTAATATATGGACAACGGCATTGTGATAGAACAGCAATTTCCTGGCAAAAGCAAATTAGATTTTATAGTTATTAGCCTGCAGCAGATGAATGTAAAAATAATTTAGAAGATCATACCGTCTGAATGTCATCAATCTCATCCTCCCTGCAGCAGAAAAGAATAAGAAAAGCAGGTGATGAAGTAGCTCGGAAAGAGAGAAATGCATAAAAGTTCTAGGTGCAATGATCAAATGAAATAGATAAATTCTTCCACAGCATTATTCCCAATTTAATTGCTTTCCATAGAAATAGATAAGTTTCTCCACAGCATTATTCCCAATTTAAATGCTTTCCATAAATGACGATGATGGATGGTGGTGGAGAGAAAGAGGTAAGAAGGGAAGAGAGAGAGAAGGGAAGAGACAGAAGAGAGACAGCTGAATAGTGCACTGAATATTACTCACAAAACATAGCTTCTGATTGCAAGTCATCCGCCTTAAATAGGCTTCTAATGACTCCCTTATTACAACTACCTTATAACTACCTAACTACCCTATAAATTACCTTACACATATTAATTACAAATTATAAATCAGATGACCACTTTATTTTCTCTGCATTATCTTCCTAGCATCATGCAATGTGTAAATTGCGCCTAGGATAAGAAGTAGAAAGTATTATACTTACGATTCATCCAAATCAATCACTTTGATAGCAACCTGTTTGTTGAGCTCCTTGTCAAACCTGAAAATAAGGAAGCACAACATATAACTGGCCCAGTTTATTATTGTGGCCTATTACTAAAACAATGTTCAGAGAAGACCAAAAAAGTTCTTTAAACCAAAGTTATTTATAACTGGCCCACTTTATTTCATTTATGAAGAAAAATGACAATACAGGAAACATTTTGGGAGTTCCTCTGAATCTCCTTTTTCAGTCTCTTGAAAAATTCAAATAAAAATATTCACAAACTTGACAAGTTATTTGCTTTTCTTCCATCTATAAGGGTCAAAATTAATGCTTGGATAAAATAATCAAACAGCAATTTATATAATCACAAATTACAAATTAGACGTTAATTTGAAAAAGGAAAGTGTGGGAGATATCACAATTGATTGTCATTGATTATACCAGATTATAGGGGAGTAATGAGGAGAGATTTTAGGGATATATTCTTTATTTACCAGATTATGCTCCACCAGTTATGTATTCATATGTGTATATATGTATATCATATAGACGGAGAATAACACAGTGAATTACACCCATTCTTGCATTACCTCTCGGCTCAATTTCTCCAATAGAAAGAATTAGCAATTATCATGAATCATGAATCCACCAACTTTTTATATCCAGCACAAATCAGCCAAATAAATAGAACTGCTATCTACCATGCAGTCTATGCACATATGTAAGAATTGGCGTCCCAAATAACTAGGACATTAGGATGCCAGTATCTCCCAAAAAGGAAGCTCTCTTGGAACTTGGACATGAATTAGTTAAGAACACAGTGATATACTTAGTAATTATAAATTGTATGAACCCCTGACCATGCATCTATATCATAGCATATCACTTTAATTTCTAAATTTCCAACAAAAAGCAGTCTTTTAATTGATATGGAAGTGTCAGCAATGTCTTTGGTCTGTGAAAGAAACGTTGGGAAAAGAGAACCACACTTGAAATAGATCATCTATTTAAAAGAATCACAGTATTTATATTAGACAACAATCTAATACTTGATGATTAAAAAATTCAGCATAATTTGTGTCAAAAAACCTAATTCTTGACAGAATGCAAAAGGTGAAAGCAGTTTATTTTTTACACCTTGGTTTGCAAATCTTGAGGATTTACATGGCATCCATTTTTAAGTGTTCTGTTTTTAGTTGGAGAAACAATTTGAGTTATTATATATAAAATTCATACAAAGCTTTCCTTTCTTACAATGTTCAGTAATGGCCCTTTATTTTTTATTGCATCAAATTACAGATTACAGAAGATGGGCGTTGTTATATGCTATGGAACCAATAAACATTTGGAAATAAGTTTATCTAATATTAAAAGGATCTAGTTCGCATAATTGCACCCCCAGATGCAAGCAGGATGAAAAGTCTAACACTTAAACTATTAAAAGAAAAAAAATCCATTGATTTGATTAAACAAAAGCCATTTAGAAGAACTCTGAACTCAATGGGAGAATATGAAGTCTCATCTTACATCGACAATATATTAGTCCAAGAGTACACACTTACGCTTTATAGACATCACCAAATGAACCTTGTCCAATAAGCTCCAAGGAATTAAATCTTGATCCTGCTGCCTCAGCTAGACCCGCTGCATCAGCCATTCTCACAAGAAACTTCTTAAGACCTTAGACGGTCGCTACATATACAACTAAAACACCAAACACAACAAATGAGATGCACAGATTATCCACATATCTCCACGTCCGCACACTGCTCAAATCCCACAATCCAGATCAAACCAAATGCTCATATAACCAGAAATGGAAATGCATACAATTTAAATGTGGATTTCGAATACCACAGTTTCGAACAGCAATTGTCAATACAAATTGTCAGCATTCAAGAAACTCATTATATGATTATGCACAAGAAATGCATTGTATCCCAATTCTGCCGCAACTAAAGATTTTTTTTTTGGGGAGTGGGGATTATAAAATTTAGTGAAGCTCTTGGACAAAAAGCAAAGCAATGAGCTTGGAAACGTTTACTGAGTATTGTTAGGTGGGAAGTGGGATGGTAAAAGTGACCACCCAACAGAATTGAATGCGCTATAACACTTAATATCCACTGACGAAAACGAAACGAATGCGAAATAACAACGCGCGCAGCCGCGCATATATATATATATATATATATATATATATATATATAATATGTATGTGTGTGTATCGGGTTTGTGAGCTTTTGGCAGTGCCGTAAACGTTCATCATATTGGTATATTTTGCGGAACAAGATTGGGCAATCGGTATTCCAACTCACCCATGAATGCGACTCAGAGAAAGGAGGGAACTTTGCCATTGTGGTGTGGGTTTAAGCCAATGATCTATCATCAATTATATGGCTTTTATAGACTACGTCTATGTCACTCCTCCTTCTACGTTGCTACAGTTGTAACCTCCTAAAACAGAGGCTTTCGGTAGCTTCAATGTTCCATGGATCGAAACGAACTCTTTCGTTTGCAATGCATTGAGGTTAGAGGGCCCCTCATGCCTTGTACTAGTAATATGCACATTATTGTTCCAAACACCACGGGAGCATAATCCAAGCCGGATCTATCCGGAGTTGTTAATGATGCCAAGTTTTTATAAATTATTATAAAATATAAATATGAAACCTAATTTCTTTTCTAGTTATCCTTCAATTAAAAATATTATTAAACATTAAATATGATACTTATCTTAAGTAGTAAAGATTCAAACTTTAATTCATACGTTATAAAAAATTAATTTATTTTATTAAACTTAACTCCTATTGGTATATTTTATCTATCTTTTTAAGATAAATATAAAGTATCTATCAATAAAAATATTAATTAATCTCTCGTACTGTAGATTTTTTAAATAGATTTTAATGTTAGTTATGAGATTCTCTCCGTACACTACCAAAGATTAAACTCCTAACTAGAGGTTAGGTTTCTTAAGCTTCTAAAATAGGGTTAGCTCTAATAGGATAACGTATATATTTAGAGAAAAAAATAGATTTTATACTTCATCTAATTGAATAAAAATAAATATACTTCATCTAACGTGGGTCCCAATAATATGGACCTATCATTTTAGGCCCAATAATATTGTGAAACAAATTCCTTGAGTTGGGCCCTCACTTGTTTTCATCGTGAGAGGCGTGGGATTATCCCATGATAATGACAAATACAGAATTCATTGTCGAGTCACGATAATTAAAAAGTATATTAACTCTTAAATATCTAAATTTATGTCTAAAGATAATTAACAACTTGCCCTATTTAATATTAGTATCGCTTAGGAGGAAGTAAAATTTTACTATATCCTTAGATCGTAAGTGAATCTAACCCCTCTCTTAAAATTTTTGTACCAAAATAAAATAATGACAAATACAGAGAAAGTCTTCTCGTTTATTAGACAAATAGTATAACAAAAGTATTTGTTAAGGCAACTTATTTCCTATGTTAAGCCATTTATTGCATGGTTGGTAACATGTAATTCAGATTAGATTATTTCTTTTGTTTTTTGGCCCAAATAAAAAAGATTATTTCTTTTGTAGGTAAATCCTTAAATGCATGCACTTGATCTTTTAATGTCATACTAAGTCTGATAACGATCCTTTGATTTTATGAAGTTTTTTTTTAACTATTTAACTTAAAAATACAGTGAAAATTACTCTTTCCCTTTCACTTAGCATATTTTTTATTACATGATCATAATAACAAAATAACTAACAAATAATATTTCATCTTTGACTAATCCCAAAATTTTCAATACAAAAAAACCTTAAATATCGCATTGTACTATTAGAGTTGTTGATGTAAAACGAGAAGAGAAAGAAAAAGGGACATAAATTAGAAGAGAGATGAGGAAGAGAAAGAAGTACAAAGAGAGTCAAGACTCGGGAAAGAAGAAATAACAATAATATGATAATCTAATATTTAAATATAATCGTAACCGACAATCCTAGTATTAAATACTAACAATAACAAAAATACTAATAATAGTAATAATAACTCTAATCTTATCCTAATCATTCTTAAAAATAATACACAATGATAAATCCAAATAACCTAAAACTAATAAAACATAATAATTAATCAGATATTGCCCTATAGTATTTGTTATCCCATATTCCACCAGCTTTACACAATCATTTTGTCTTACATGGGTGATGGAGGCTCCATATAGGTTTGTGATATTTTTGGAAGAAAAAATTGCAGAGAATTTTGTTAGAAAAACTATAATAAAATTTAGGGATGAACATGTGAAGTCAAAATTTGGTAAATTGATGGCCAACTTGCTAGATAGAGAAAAACAGTAAATTAAAGATTATGAGTGTGTTTGGATTAGATTCTAGAAAATAAATTTTAGATAGAATAGATTCTGGATAATAGATTTTAAATATAATATATTATGAAAAATTAATTCTTAGAAAAGTTAGTGTCCCTAGCTTATACCAAAACTATAGTTTTGGTAAAAAAATATGATTGTGAAATTTGGGTAGTTTTTTCCAAAACCATGGTTTTGTTTCCAAAACCATGGTTTGGGACCTAAACCAAACACACTATATAATTTATAAGACTAGTATTTGGTATAGCAAGTTATGAATTATGATCCACGTTGAATCCCTAACAGTTCATTTTTGGCTCAACTTTGAAGTCTATATACATACATGTCCTAATTTGACACATTTTGAGTTTTCTAAAGTCAAACATCTCCTAGCTAACCAGCACAGAGATATATGACAGATCATCGCCATGTTCATGAATTTTCACCAAAAAAGTAGTTACAACAATTTTTCTTATTGGAAAGAACATAGAATTTGGCCTGCAAAATCATGGTCAAAAAGCAAAAGGAACATTCGATGTGATTTAGGAAATTTATAGTAACGAAAGTTCAAAGTGTCAACGCACATTATTATAGGTTTGGGCAAATTTCATCTATATCTATTTGTTTCCATTGACAGTTAGGCAGCCATTGATGGGCTCAAATAATGTTCAATATTGTGTGAAAGGTATGAAAAATATGCATACATGTTAAACCAAGTTTGGTCTCCGAGTCAACCCTGCTACAGACAGCTTCAACTTAATTTCTATTCTTAAACTCTCCAAAAGGGAAGACTTGGGGAAATACCTTGTAATAAGAAGATAAGTTTGAATACGTAAAGGGGTGTTGTTAACAAATTCCCATAAAAATTTGATAAATAAACGTAACTGAAATGACAAGTACATGTTAGAGTTTTAACGAGGATACTTCGTGTTGTAATAAGTAAAGAAGATTGAATATATAAAGGGTAATGTTAACAAGTTTCTATAAAAAATTTGACAGGCAAGTAAGTATAACTGAAATGACAAGCTACAATGGTTTTAACAAGAATATATATTTCATGTTATAACAAGTAAAGAAGATTAAATATACAAAGGGTATTGCAAGTTCCCATAGAAAACTAATAAGTAAGAGTAACTGAAATGACAAGTTATATTAGAATTTTAACGAATGCGCTTCATGTTATAATAATAAGTAAATAAGATTGGTTATACAAAAGGGTTTTGTTAACAAATTCTCGTAGAAAATGAACAAATAAATAAGCGTAATTGAAATCACAAACTGTGTTAGAGTTTTAACGAGGGCACTTCATGTTGTAACTGGTAAATAAAATTGAATATGTAAAGAGTATGATTAACAAGTTCCTACGGAAAATTGACAAGTAAGCCTAAATGAAATTACAGTTGTATTAGAGTTTTTAAGAAGTGCATATTATGTTAATAAGCGAGTATATTCTTTACATGCAATTTTGAAGAAAAAAAACAATATATATTAATTACTATGTAAATTTTATTAATAGTTACGTCTAGTGTCTTAAAGTATTTTCTCAGGTACGCCCAGTCCTTAAAGTAGTTTGTAGTACAATTTTATTCATGAATATTTAAAATGATGTAATCTCATCCAAATTAACAAGAACATTTAACTTTGACTATTAAAAATCTAAGTCAGTTAAAATTTGACTAAAATAATTCGACATGATATTTGACATAAATAGATGAGTTGAATTTTTTTTTTGACAAAAATAGCGAAGTTCATTTTTGCCCATTCTTTCTTTCGATAGCTTCATTTAGGTGGGTTGTCACCATCATTATCTTGCATCTAGGTGTTAGATCGATAGTGGGTTATTATCAATGAAAAGTCAAAGGCTGTTGAATCGTAAAGCATTGGCTGTCGGAGTCATCGCTGTTGGCTGTTGAAGTCGCTGTCACACAAGGGGTCATCGCCGACAATGGGTCGGGGGTGAGGTGTGGTGGAGAGAGTGAGGGACTAAAAGCTATAGAAAGAAATAAGGAGCAAAAATGAACTTTATTATTTTTGCAAAACAATCCAACTCATTTGTTTATATCAAATGCCATATAAGATTGTTTTAATCAAACTCTAACTGACTCAGCGTTTTAACAGTTAAAATTAAAGGTTCTTGCTAGTTTAGATAATATTGCACTATTTTAAATATTTTATAGATAAAATTATACTATAAATTATTTTAGGGTACTAAACATATTTTAATCTTTTTGTAAAATATCTTATAGATAAAAAATCCAACCTTAGTCCATTTTATCTTATGAAAAGTGGGAAGAGGGATACTTTTGTCGAACACGAATTACTGATACATGGGATATGGTGAGTTGGGGGACAAAATAGATAAGCTTCAAGTTTGGAAGTCAAAATTGTCAACAAACGAAGTACTTGATCTTATCTGGTACTATGTCTTTGGCCCAAAAAACAAATTCTTATCTAGTATATCTAAAGATATTGTCATCAAGTTTTTTTTTTTTACCATTATATTGTCATCATGTTGATAAAAAGGATTCATTCCTTTTTTTTTTTTCAGGAGCATTCAAATGATTAACTTAAAATATACCAATTTTCATGTATTGATATTATTTGAATTAAAAATAAATTGGGTCTAAGAACGGTTTAAAAAAGAAGGGAGCACAAACTAAAGAAATGAAGAGTCATCGTCATGTAACGTTACAGTATATTTGGTATGATGAAAGAATTTTAGAAATAAAAATAAAATTAGAATAAAAATATATTTTAAAAATTTGTTTGATAAATTAAAAATAAGTATAAAATTAATGTATATTTTTTTATAACTTAAGATAAAATAATTTAAATTATTTCATTTATGCTTTTCTCATCTCATTTCTTAGTTTTTTCCTAATAGAACTGAAATGACCTAAAATATTAAAAATAAAAGTAGAAATAATTTTTATTATACTAAAAAAATAAAATACTTAATTTTATTTTCACTTTTATACTACCAAATATATCCTTAGAGTTGACATGTGTCATGTTATAATAGATACATAATTAATTATGTGAAATTTTATATTATCTAAATGATTATGGACTAATTGAGAATTAGATTCTTTAAGTTATATTTATATAGTCTAAGCATTTATTTTGACTAAAAATTTTAAAAATCCTCTTATATTTTACTCATTTGACAATAAATCAATAATCACTTGTGAATTGTAAAACAAAACATGAAAGACGAATATAACTTATCATTGTTATTAAAATAATATAGGATTGTGATCCATTACTAATGCAGTAGTTAAAAGTTCAAAACACATCACAAAAAGTCACAACTTTTTCAAAGCAAATGTCTGGGCAACTTTTTTTTAATCTTATAGTAATACAAAAATAAATAATTAAGAAGTTAGTGGATTTTGTACGGCGTGGGTCCCACAAAGATACAGCAATGCGGGGCCCAAATCTGGACCGATCAGTGCGGAGGACATGGAGGCCCAAGGGATTCAGACTCTGGCATCCATTGGGCGATATATATCTCAAGTGACCTCTTTGGCGATTGTACAACACGCTCCAGTCAACTGCTTAGCATTCATCATTGGTCACGGGTGGAAAATATGTACCGATAGATTTCGCGTGGTAGAGAATGGCGAGTGTCGGAATTTCAAACGTTAAAAAGACGCATTCGCCTCGCAGTTCATGCAGGGAGACATTTGTTTATGAGAAACGGCGCGCCTGGCACGTGCGCACATGACTTCTTAAACTCAATGTTCCTCTTTATTTCACGTTTTTAATTATTTATTACCCTTTCCGTAATTTTAAATGTACGAATTACATAATTAATTAACATAAATTTAAAAATAATTATTTATAAAGAATATATGTAAATTTTCTTAAAATACCTATTTATAAAACTATTCCTATTTTTTAACCAACAGAAAACAAACTGGATTCATATTTTATTTTTAAATTAAATATTTATTTTTATACTAACTCTTATATTTAAAATTAGATGGAGTATTACCACTTAGTATATTACACTAAATAAACACATATATAAGGGCATATTTACTAAAAAAGATACAATTTTTGATCTATTTATAAGAAATAAATTATATATACTATCACTTTTTTTTTAGTTCGTTAGACACTTGAGGGTGTAGGGGTAAATTTGGAAATTTAAATAGCTTAATTGGGAAGAATGATCCTAGAAGAGAAGGAAGAATGATGAAGAAGGTGAGAGACGCGTATTGAGTTTGGTGGGTAACTAAGAAAGAGTAATAGAAAAATAATGGTAATATTGTAATAATGAGAAAATGAGGGGTAAAAATGAAGAAGCTACTTGAGGAGGTGCTGACATAACACCGATAATGTCTTACGATCTCGTAAAATAATAATCCAAATTTAAGCCTTCCAATCTTCCTTCCTTCTTACTTTTGACCACTTCCTCTTCCTCTTTTCTACTCCCATCCTTGTTTCAGAATTTAATATATCTCTAGCTCTCACCTTTATTTTTCTCCTTTTACATCACTTTGCACCACAATTTACTTTCAATGGACAATATGGAATATAATTTTTCCCCATAAGTTGGTTATAAAAAGTATGAATGATTTCTTAGATTTCATACTATATACTCTTTTCTTTTTATCCTTAATATAAGAGTTAGTTATGAGTTAAGTTTAATTATAAAATATAAGACATCAATTCATTTTATCTCTTAAATTTATAATATTTTTTTTAAAATATCCTTATTAATTGCCCACGTCAAGTGACTTCTATCTAAATATGGTCATAATGAAATATGACATTTTAATAAAATTAAGATATATTTATTACAAATAATTAATTTAACTAATTACTTTAATCTACCTAAATTAGTTATTACGTTCATATATTAAATACTAGATATAGTGCAAAACTTATTATATAATTTAGATTAATTAATGTGCAATTTGAAAAATTCTCCTCCTCCTCCTAAATATAATATTGGACACTTATAACTATCTCGTTAGAATGAAAGAAATATATTCAAATCATTAAATAATGTATAAGCTTTTGATTTTTAAAGCTCACTGTGTTTTTGAATGAGTTGGGGGATTTTGGTCGTTGTCATCTTTTGAATATTAGTAAAAGACATTGATTCTTAATGAGTATATTTCAAAATTTAGGTTCTCAACAGTCATTATTCTTTAAAAATGTTCAAATTATTAACTCAAAAAGTTCTTATTGGATTAAGAATTTATGTAATTCCTTCAAGTGAAAGAGAACATGGGAGTAGAGTTCACACCCAACTTTAAGAATTTCGAATAATTTTTTTTTTTTTGTATTTTAGCATCATTTAATCCAAATTTTTAGTACAAATAAGAATTAATTAAGGCGTTTTTTTTCTGTAAATGAATAATATGTCAATTATTTTAGATATCAACAATATGTCTCTATTGTTTTTTTAAGGAAAAGAAAATCAAACGTGTGGCATGCTTATATGGAAATAATCTCTACTCTTTTGATGTATACATGATTGCATTGACAAATCAATAAAATGGACAAATCGTTTCAATTTCATTCGTCAACAGGTACTATGCATAGAAGTTGGTTCTAAAATCTGTCCAACTATCTCATTTTAAAATAACAAACTATATTTGGCTAGGGGTATTAAAAGTCAAGCTCTTAAATAGTCATTTAAATTTAAAAACCAGTACAACCTAATCAATAATTCAATATCAATATAAACTATATGATCTACAATAAATCATACTCCTCATAAGTTTTTTTTCCCCAAACAACATCATCCTTCAAAACAATATGACACTTTTTTAAGGGTCATAATTGGACCTAAAATATTTGTAGAGACATACTTACTTACAATGTAAAACTCTAAAAAAATTCTATATTTTAAATCTTGAAAGTAATAAATAAGCTTTAAGTTTATTAAATCTTATATTTATATTTACTTTTAGTAAGTTTTAAAATTTAAATATTTATAAATAGAAAATTTTAAATATGTTTTGAGACTATTTAAAATTATGATAAATTATAAGAATTTGCGGTTAATTAATTTCCTTCTCTTTAAAATAAATACTTAAATTTAAATATTGTCATGAGAGTAATATGGAAGCAAAAAAGGTTAAAAGAAGACCATGACCTATTCTTTCCCTTACTCCCCCTTCTCCCTCCTTCTTGCCCGTATCTTTCTTTTAGTGCTGTGCTTTGCAAGAGACAGTGAGACAGAAAAAGAAGACAAAAGCTGACCCCTCGTTTTTCCATGGCTACCCACTTATTACAATCCCACTTCCTCCCTCTCTCAAAGTAAGCTCCCTGTCCAAACACACCCAAAGAGTCATTCATTTGTGCTGCTTTCGTAAAAGATTCCGCCAAATCTCTGCGATTAAGCACCTAAACCCCAGAAGAGTTAAGTGATTAGAAGCCAAAAAAACAACAGAGGAGATGTTTCAGAGAGAGAGAGAGAGAGAGAGAGAAAATGATGGGCTCAGGAGGATCAGTATCAGATAGAAGCAAAGAAGCCGTTGGGATGATGGCACTTCATGAGGCTCTCAGAAGCGTCTGTCTCAACTCAGATTGGACTTATTCTGTCTTCTGGACCATACGTCCTCGCCCGTATCTGCTTCTTCTTCTTTTTCTTCTCTCTCTCTTTCTCCGTTAAATTTTGTTTTCTCTGTTATTTGGACTGCTCTCTCAACTGGGGATTCTCCATCTTACTTGCAGAAGACTCAGAGGTGGTAGTGGATGCAAGGTTGGCGACGATAACGGTAGCTTGTAAGTATGCTTTCATGGTTTCCCTTACTTTCTCTGTTTCAACACTTTCTCAGCATCCAAACAGAGTTTGCAGTATTTCCCAGAGAACAGGGTAACGAAAGACTGAAAATTTAAGCAGTTTTTTTCTCTCTGGGTGTAAGAAAACAGAGGGAAAAAACATAAAATTTCCAGATTCCCTGTGGTTTCCACTTATTGTTATGGAAAATAGAGCAACGAAAGATTTTATGTACTGACATGGACTTTTGATTGGAATTTTATGGAAGGATGTTGATGTGGGAAGATGGTTTCTGCCGAGGAAGGGTTTCAGATTGTGTGGAAGACATGAACGGAGAAGAAGATCCAGTGAGAAAAGCATTCAGCAAAATGTCCATTCAATTATATAATTATGGAGAAGGGTGGGTACTACTGGGTAGGTGTTTATTATATTATATTATATATTTTTCTATGAATAATAATAATTGTGAGAAACTGGTCTGTTCATTGTTGTCTCTCTGCATTGTGGTGTCTGAATCAGGTTGATGGGGAAGGTTGCATCAGATAAGTGTCACAAATGGGTATTCAAAGAAGCTTCAGAAAGTGAAGCAAACATATCCAATTACTGGCAGAGTTCGTTTGATGCTGTATGAACCAAACCGAACCGAACTAAACTAGAAGAAGCAGTTTCATTCATTTTCAGTCTGATTTGATTCTGTTGGGTTTCTGAAACTGGAATGAAGATGATGACTTTGAACTTTGAAAAAACAGAATGTGGCGTTAAATTTGGCTTTTTTCCATTGATTATTGCCTGACCCTACTAAAATTTGTCTTTTCTTGATGATATTAATTGCAGCTTCCACCAGAGTGGGCTGACCAGTTTGAATCAGGTATTCAGGTCAGAATCACATAATCAACCTTCAGTTTTGCCATTACTGGTCTCAAAATCTTAATTATTCGTCCACTGCTTAATATATAAGAGTTAATAAATTAAAAAAATTAAATAAATAAGTTAATTATAATTAAATTTAAATTTTTAAAACAATTTTATATTAGATAATTTTTAATCTATTCAAATTAATTAAATAGTTCTTACATAAAAAAATTGGATGAATTATTATTATTATTATTATTAATTTTTGTTTGGCTTTTTGTTGCATATTTAATAGACGATAGCTGTGCTTCAAGCTGGGCATGGACTCCTCCAGCTTGGTTCTTGCAAGATAGTGAGTTACATCACTCTGCTTCTCTATAATTTACCTTTGCTGCTTTTTTTTGTTTTCCAAGCAAACATTTTCGGATAAGATTGGTGCATATTCTGGATTGGAGCAGATATTTAAAATAGATATTTTCTGGGAAATTGTTACATATGGATTAGGATATCTCCTATGATATATATTTTAGATATCAAGGTGTAACCTAAAATACTTTGATATTTTGTATATTTATAGACGGGGGGATTATAAAAAGTCAAAGAGGCAAATGTGGTATAATCTTTTTAAAAAAAAAATTCTAAAAAATCTTTCATTGATATATTTATTATTTAAAGTACTTAAAATTTGTTTAAAAATCTAAGTATTTTTTTAATTTTTTTAAAAAACTTGCATTTTATATCCTTAACTATAATGTAATGAGAACATTAGTATATCAATTTTTAAATATGATAATATACTCCCATAAATATCAATATAACATTACTATTAATCTGGTTTTGAAAATAGATTGCAGAAGATCTTCATTTCGTTCTGAGAATGAGGCACACGTTCGAATCTCTGGGATACCAATCTGGTTTTTACCTCTCCCACCTCTTCTCTTCAACCAGAAACAACCCTTCTTCTTCCTCCTCCTCCTCCACCACCTCCACCGCCGTCACCGCCATTCATCCACCACCTCCTCCCATCAACTGGCACCACCACCGGCCACCACTCCTCCCTTCTGCAACAACCACTCCCATTAATCTCTCCTCTCCACTCGGATTGAGCAACAGTATCCTTCATCAACCCAAAGACCAAACCCACGTCTTCCTCCACAACAACCATCTTCCCTCCGATCAGCCGCCGCCAGTCGGAGGAGGCCATGCAAACAACGACGACGACCTCAAATGGCAAAACGGGCTGTCGTTTTTCAATGCTGATACTACTGCGTGTGCGTTCCAGAAGCAGGAAAGCAACATGGACAAGTTCAAGAGGAGCTTCACTCTACCTTCAAGAATAATAATGGCTTCGTCTTCGTCGTCTTCTTCTCCATTAATGGATGTTCGTCAACATCATCATCAGCAACAGGAGCAACCTGTGGATTACAGGAAATCTGAAGGAGGGCCATACCAGGATGTGATGGAGACCTTTTTGGGATAAATATGGTGGAGGCTAGGGGATAAAAAGAAAAAAGATGGAAATTGATTGAGAAAATGATGAGATGATGAGTTTGTATCTATTCGTAATAGTTATTTGTGTTGTTGCTTAGCTTTTTCTTTCCCTTTTAATTTCGTGTGTTGTGGCTTTTCACTTTGTACTTTTGTCCCTTATGTCCCTTT
Organism: Leucaena leucocephala; assembly: GCA_037074615.1. NCBI lineage: Eukaryota > Viridiplantae > Streptophyta > Magnoliopsida > Fabales > Fabaceae > Leucaena > Leucaena leucocephala. Next base: position 15,286,020 of record CM073545.1, read on the forward strand.
TCATTTTTTTCTTGATTATTATTAGCGAGACTTTATTAATGATAATTTTCTTTCTTAGCTCCGTACAAGGTTTACATGATGTTCTCACACATGAAGGTGAATGATCATGCACATTACATAAGCAGTTAAAACATAAAAAGGACAATAACTTGGTCATAATTCTTGATATATTTATAATCGGATTTAGTTTTAATAAAAATTTGACGAGCATGAATTATGAATTTATTATAACAACGTACTATCATATAATTTGTTTTTTAAAATAATCTTGTGGGGTGGGGGTGGGGGTAAAGAAACTTTGGGTGTAGCAAGAGGGAGACAGATAAAGAAAATAAAGGGGGGAAAAAAAGAAAAAAAATTGTGTTGAACAATGAGTATCATAATTAATTTGTAGAAATTTTAAAAAATAATTAAATTAATTATTTATAAAAAAATATATTCTTATTTTTTTAAAGTATATCTTCTAATTATTTTGTATAGGAAATTATTTTCTTGATAAAAACTAATTTAATATATACGATCAATAAGAAGAATTTAAAAAAATAATAATAATTTTGAGAGTCAAAATAAATTTATAATTTATATCCAGTATCAAAATAAATTTAATATCTACTAACTTTTATATTTATGATTGGTAAAATAGTATAATTTTTAAAATTAAATGACTGAAGAAAAATCAACATTTAATTTGGTGGAGTCAATGTGAATGGAGAAGTTTTGTTGGATTGAAGAAAGGAAGATAGCTAGGCGGTGTGTGAACATGAACATATAAACTACAACTAATGATGTGTTTTGTGCAATTAGTAGAAGTAGATGACAACTAAACATAGAGATTAACAAATGGTAATGATGGTGTTACCAAGTTTGATGAAGAAATAATTATGTGGGTTTTGGAAAAACAAATTAAAATAAAGATAAGATATGCTTCATCATATTGTCACTAGCTAGGGCATGCAAGTTGTTGATTATTCAACCTAATTACTCATTCATTTTTGTCACCTTCTTTCTTTTTTCTCCAAAGCAAACCAATTAAAGAATTCCACTTACAGATATGCCTATGAAGATCAAACAAGCACATGGTAAAAAAAATATACTGCATAATTTATTTATGAACATATTTTCAATTGTTTTTTTAATATAGACTTCTGTTGTTGAAATTAAAAGTTATACGAGTATTAAATAAATTTAATTTAATTTATTTGAATGGATAATATGAAGATACAACTAAAACACACATTTTATAAAGAAAGCAGAGATTTCTATAATTTTAACAAAACATAAAGTATGGCTATATATATATTCTTTCTTATTAGCTTGATTCACCATACAAATTATTTTTTTTTATAAAGAAAATTTTTAGAAGGGGGTTAGGCTCATCCACGATCTAAAGGTATGATGAGATATTCTTTCTTCCTAGGCGATATTAATATTAGATAGGACGAACCGTCAATTATCTTCAAGTATAAACCTATGTGCTTAGAAATTATAATGTCTCCTTAAGTGTCTTGATTGGAACTATGATAAAGTAATATTCCTTAAGAATCGAATATATTCTAAATGATCATATATCTTACTCCTTTATTAATTAAACTTACGAATGATGGTTGAGAGATAAACTATTAACCATGTGTTAATATTCAATTTTGACCCATAGGGAAAGTTTATTTGTTTTTTTTTTGGGCTTCGCCTTTATTTCAAAGGACCCAACATCTATCAATAAATAACGTTGTCATCTAATTGCTGAAAGCTCCAATATAAATATGAAGTTACATGTTTTATAGCGTTTGTAACTTTAGATTGTTAATATTTATCCTTCTAATTCTATAAAAACAAATCTAATAGATATTTAGTTTTAAATATAAGAATTCGTCTCTAGTTTCTACAAACCAGATTTTATATTTAGTATCAAATGGAGTATATAATAAAAATGGATGAAATTAAATTAAATTTAGAGGATATGATAATGCCCAACGAGCTTTTGATTAATAAGCTAATTAATGAAGGAGACAGTATGACGAGCAAAAATATTTGGTGTTTCATCTCAGAAGAATCATCGGTCCCATTTGATCTCTTTCTGCTTGAGACCCACTTCTTTCCAATCTAACCCAATTATTTGTCAACTTTTTCAGCAAAAAAACACTTTTTTTTGTACAAATTTTTTTAAAAAAGGGTTAGACCCACCCACGATTTAAAGGTAAGATGAAATCTCCTTTCCTTCTACGTAATACCGGCAGAAAAGCACTCTTAAATGGGCAAACATATACAGATTTCAAAACTTAGTTGTCCAAGCTTCATAATTAAGCATAAATTAGTATTAATTCGGTAGTGAAACTTGTGGGCTTATATATTGGGTCGAGGAGCCCATACTAGCACAGGCCCAATATCATTATTCTTCAGAACAAGGTTTGAAACGTCTGGCCCAAATAACAGCTAAATAACTTAGTCCATATCATTAGTCCGTTTTGCAAATAAATAAATTCTATCGGTTAGACCAACAGGGGTTAGTTCGAGTAATAAGCAGCTCGGTATCGCTTAAGCGAGGTTTCGAGTTCGAGCCTTGGCGTACGCAGAAAATTTTCGTTGGGAGACTCACCCACCATAGCCAGGTGCGCGACGCGGGTAGGATCCGGATATAGTCGGAGCAAAGCTCCGGTGAACCGGGTGGGCAATAACAAAAAAAATTCTATCGATTAGACTAACAGGGATTAGTCTGAGTAGTAAGCGGCTCAGTATCGCTTAAGCGAGGTCTCGAATTTGAGTCTTGGTGTATGCAAAAAATTTCTATTAGAAAACTCATCCACCATAGCCAGATGCGCGACGCGGGTCGAATCCGGATGTAGTCGAGGTAAAGCTCAAGTGAACTGAGTAGGCAACTAAAAAAAGAAAAAAAATATATCGGTTAGCCTCCTGCGTTTCTACTAAAGAAAAAAAAATTCTTGATGGATCAATTGACAAAAAAAAATGTTTATGGAGAGCAAAAGATTAAAAAAAATAGTTGAAGACTTATATGGAAGATATTGATATTAAACGAAGTTATATTTTGATATTAAAATTGGGCCTGAGTAAGATCCATTGCACCAGATTCTGTTTGTAACTTTCAAATGTGACAATGGCATGGAAAATTTGATATTACAAGAGCGGGACTTGGTCCTGGAAATTATAGGTGAGATAATTTTTTTTTTAAAAGCTTTTTATAAAAGAAGTAAAAATATAAGGTTTAAAAATTTCATTGTCTTTTGGTCCATAAGTTTATGATACAGGCCTGTTTAGATTTACCCCAAATTATAGTTTTAAAAATTCTTTTGAATAAAACTTTGGTTTGGGAAAATTTTAAAATAAACAACTATTATTAAATTCTATCCAAACATATCCATATTTTTTATTGGTCTATCTAAAGTTAAGTGGCTGTACTTTAAATATATTTTTTAGCTTTGATAATACATATCAATTATCATGTTAGTTATATAAAAAAAATTGTGAAGAAAAAGTTGATAAGACATCTATGGAAAAAAATATTATATAACATTATTAAAGATAATTTAGACATGTATAACCAAAGATGGTAGAGACGCCATGTAATTATGTTTTCAAATCCTATAAATAGAAGTTATTACCAAAAAAAAATTCCATAAATAGAAGTAGAGAAATATCAAGAACTATAGAAAAAATTAATTAAATAAGAGCTTTTAGTGAATATTATATTTAAAGGATTATTTATTAATAAAATATATTGTGTAGGTTTATTGTTATGGTTCCTGTTAAAAATTAATTTTAAATTCTGTAAAATTCTATACTCGTTTAATAATTTTTTAAAATTTATTTATAATTAGATTATTATATTAAACTTAAATACAATTTTTTTTAAAAAAATTAACTACATTTTATTAGCTATTCATATCGACATCCACTATTTTTAGGAAGTCAACATATGAAGAATATGCTGAAATTTAGAAATTTATTGAAATATTTTATACGATTATGGATTAATTTTAATGACAATCAACCAAATTAATTATTTACATGTTATACTCGTAACTTATAAGTAAATTAATTATTTTGCCTTGGTTCTTATCTTAATTTAACCCTCGAAATACAGTTTTCTTCAGTTTAGTTTAATTTAATAAAATTAAAAAGAAATTAGGATAAGTCATCCAAATAAAAACAAGAAAAAGTAGAGAGGGACACGGTGGGTCTATTTTCAAGGAAGAGAGCAATGACGTGTCACGGCGCGAACGGTCGTGATTCATGGTCGGGGGATTGAGAAATAAGAGAGAGAAAGACTGATCGTGTCAACAAAACAATATTCGTCAGCTTCAATTCTGCACACTCGTCTCTCGCCCCTCTCTTTCGCTTACTCTTCCTTCTATTTCTTTTGTCTCTGTCTTCGCCTCGCTCTGCACATCGCCTCTTTTCTCACCTCCTTCTTTCCTATATATACACCTCACGCCTTCCCGCCATGACTAGCAAGGAGATCCTCCATAAAATAAAGGTATGCCTCCCCCACTTTCCTTTTTCATCTCTTTAATCATTACCCTTTTCGCTTAATTTTTCTGGGTAATGGCTTATTTAAACGATTCCTTCGCATTTTGTACCTTTTCGTAGCTCTGCTTTTTTAGTGCAATTTGCTTCCTGTATTCTGTGATGGATGAATGTTCTGGATCTTCTTGTGTTGGGGGTGCTCTTTTTGTGATCAATTTAACATATTGGATATGATTGATGGGTGGAGGGTGGTTGGAGCTGTAATTGTATGAATCCATCCATATATGCGTGCCTTCTCTTTCATTGGTGACTATTGAAATGAACACGATAGCCTCCTTCTACGTTTCTTAACTTGCATGTTCAAATTTTTTAACTTGAATGATATTCATCATGTTATGTCTGCCCATTGCGTTTCGTCCCTAATATGTAAATGTTCATGATAAGACAAAACCAAGATGTTGGGGGTGCTTTCTTCAAGAACCCAGCTTTTACTTGGCATTACTGATTAACGTCGCATTCTATTCATAATCAATTTTAGTCAAAACAGGTTTCGTGTTGTATGTACTACATCTTCCTTTCTTAAATATAGTTTCTTTCAGTTGGCTGGCATTTGAATTCTTTTGCGTCATTTATAACTGTTGGTTTGGCTACTGATTGGAAAGTATCTATTTTCTTGTGGCCAACAACCTTCGGAATTTAATGCGATGCACCTTTGTCTCTATTAGAGCAAAACAAGTTGGATCACGGGTTGAAAACTCAGTTTCTTTCGTTTTTTAACCACAGAAACATTGAATGATTGGTAAAGCTCATTTATATCATTCACGTGGAATGGATTGTCTCCACACTTCTGTATCCTCTCTGTCAGTTATGACTTATCTAGCTGCAAAGCTAATCACTCTAGTGATGTTGAATTCTAGAGATTGTTTTGCATTTAGCAGGAGCATCTTATGGATGCCTCAAATTCATTATATGACTGGTATCGAAAAGTGACACAATGCTGATGAGATGAGTGATGAATTGTTCTGTTTATTGTTAGTTTGGTATAGGCCTAGTGAAAGAGCATTGGATTGGATGATTCTTTAGATGATTGGGCGAATTGCTGATGGATTAATGGACAAACAATCTAACAATTTGGAAGGGCTAGATTCTGAATTAAAACAAACTGCCTTCCACAAGATACATAATTGAGTACTCTTCCAGATATTGTTTTATTGCAATAAAGAATTGATATAGTGAACACATCGTACACTACTACACTTAGGGACTGTATAAAACCCAGGTACAAGGAATATTTTGTCCCCGCCCCCATCTAGATAGAATTTTGATGGTATATCCAGTTATTGGGAAAATACATCAGGAATTATTTTTAGAGTTACTAATCATGCAGCAGCAAATTCAACTTGTTGATAAGGTGCCTACCTACGTGGAAAAGACAACGATAACCTAGTTAATAAAACTTTGGACAGTTTTCTCGCAAATCCGAATCCTAGACAACGGTATTTCTCTCATTTTTTGTCTTAACTTTGGGCAAAATCCATCTACATTCATTCATTTATTGACTGTGATGTTTGTATTCCTAGAAATAAGAGATTCGAGAGTTTAGCACTCTGTTTTGCTTATTATATTGTAAATAGTTTACAATTTTGCTCTAGGAAGAATGGATATAGACAAAATATGAAGTGTCTTATCTGTAATTCGAAGAGTTGCCTTGTGTCTAATAGATTCATTTTTAAGTATATGTGCTTCTTAGATTTTACCAAGTATTCTCATGTAGCGAGTCTTTGAAAAACATATGTTGCTTGCAGGAAAAAGTTGGATTGTCAGATCCTGATTCAGGGAAAGGAAAGAGCAAGATGTCAAAGCAGATAATTCATGGCTTTCACTTGGTAAAGGGAAGATCAACTCATGCTATGGAAGATTATCTCGTTGCAAAATTTAAGCAAGTTGATGATCATGAATTGGGTTTGTTTGCAATATTTGATGGCCACATGGGTCACGATGTGGCTGACTACTTACAGTCTCATTTATTTGAAAATATCTTAAAAGAGGTAATGAAGGATCCTGGCTTACTCCAGTTGCTTAAGTTATGAGTTTCATCCATTGTATATTTATTTATGAACTATGTTGCTCTCATACTTCATAAAGGTTTATATGCTCATATCGGGCACATATTTGAAATGATATGTGAATTTCATATTGTGACGTGTTACATATTAATGTTGGTTTTTTTGGGTCGGGTTTAAGAGCTTATAGAAAATTTTAATGATATAAATAAAGATGAAGAGTGATATTTATTTTGAACTAAATGTATAGTTTTAGTTTACCTTATGCTTTTATTGGTGACTAGTTAGGTATGTTTTTATATTAAACAATTTTTTTAATGTTGTTAATTTTTTCTATTAATTTGTTCAATATATATACCCAAATATGTACTCACATCATACAGTTTTCAAATTGTATCATAGTACTCATTTGTCTTGTAAATTATGTTTCAATGTACACTTGTAAGTAAGTTGTTTCAAACCCTTCCAGTTTTTGGGTCTGTGTTGTCAATTATTATGTCCTTCTGTTTGCATTTACGTAGTAGTGAGTAGTGGCAATGGTTTTGGAACACGATATATTCCAATAACTCTTTTCCCCTTATTCATCTTTTCCCTTTAGCCTGACTTCTGGACAGAAACTGGAAAAGCTATCAAGAGAGCATATCGTATAACTGATTCAACCATTCTAGAGAAAGCAGTTGAATTGGGACCAGGGGGCTCCACTGCAGTCACGGCAATATTAATTGATTGTCATAAGCTGGTAATAGCCAATGTTGGGGATTCAAGGGCTGTCTTATCCAGGAATGGTGTGGCCAAACAGCTATCAGTGGATCATGAGCCAAGCACCGAAAGAGAGGAGATTGAAAACAGAGGTGGTTTTGTATCAAACTTTCCAGGTAAACAGATTTTAGACATTGAGGTCATTCTGCCTCATTCTTGTTGTTAGAATACTGCACTTGCTCATCCTGTTACGGTGGTTATAGTACAATGGGCTTATGATTCTATGGCATAGATGTCTTCCTGATCAAGTTGGCTTGGTATTATTCTCAGATCTTGCTGAGACCAAGATAGGCTTTGTTTCAGGGTTAACAATCCAGGTTTTGTGATTAATTTAGGGGATGTTCCACGCGTGGATGGCCAGTTAGCAGTGTCTAGGGCATTTGGTGACAAAAGCTTGAAGAAACACCTTAGTTCAGAACCACATGTAGCAGAGGAGATTATAGGCGATGATGCAGAGTTTGTTATACTAGCCAGTGATGGATTATGGAAGGTCAGATTTAATATAAATAGATGATACTAAATCATGATGCACCTCACAGATGCTTTGTTGCAATATATATATATATATATATATATATATATATATATATATTATCTGCTGCTCGGTGCTCACACTTAATTAATCACTTCTATCCTAGGTAATGTCAAATCAAGAAGCGGTTGATACTATCAAGGATGTAAAGGATGCTCGTTCAGCGGCAAAGCTTCTTACTGAAGAGGCACTTAACAGGAAGAGCTCAGATGATATCTCCTGCATTGTCTTGAAGTTTCATTGATCGCAACTCGCAAGAACTCATCATATGTGCAATAAGGTGTGCAGACTTGGAAGTAGTGTATAACATAGTTTGTTGTTTGGAAAACTTGATGTCCACGCTCGAGTCCTTTAAGGTGTGAACGTGATGTCGTGCCTGCTTTCATGCAAAAAATCTGGGGGAAGTAAACTGCTGTTTGATATAACAATGTGGGAAAGATTTAGTTTTGGATTGTTTAGGCAAAACAAACGTGTTGCTGTATAATTCAAGGATTTTTCTCCGCTTAGGAGATCTTACAGACACATTTTTCATATGAAATACAAGTCATCTTCTGTTTATGTATGTTATGGTGTTTCTATGTGACTTCTTGGTGGGGAAAAAGAAGGGGAAATATGGGATGCCATGCCTTGACGCTTCCTTAAATAAAATTAAGGATAGTAAGATACCAAACTTTTCGGGAAATCATTCCTGAAAAAAAAAAAAAAGAATTTACTGAAGAACATGCTTTATTCTAAGAATAACCCTTGCAAGGGCCAACATCCCTCGGTTACAAAAGCATTTTACTGAAGAACATGTTTAGGAGGGCATGTTTGTTACCTTTTGTGTTTCTGTAACATGGTTATTTATATTTATTAGAGGTGAAGCGAACGAAAGTTGATAAAGAGTTATCTCTATAACCAACAAAATAAAATGAATAGAAAGAACATGCCTTTCCTTTTCCTTTTGTTGTTTTTTTTTATATTACAATTTAAGTGTGCTTATGAGTTTTGTTGGAGATTAACGTAAGAAGAGATTATATTTTTCTTGACCAACCGGGCTAATAACTACCTTTTGGACAGTTTATTCTCATAACATAGAATAGAACATACAATAGGTATAAAAATAATTGAAAGAGGGATTTCCTCTTTGCCCATGCTAAGGCACACAGAAACAGAAGAAAAGCACATATACAGAGAGCTCCCGGCAAATAGCCTAATTCACCTACTCATAATTAAACTCAAAAAAGTCACACTCTAGGCATCGTTCTTTAGACTTATTCTACCAAAGTCACGTACTAATAACTAAACTCATAGAAGTCACCCTCTCTAGGCAATGGATTGTTCTCTTTGGCTTATTCTGATAACATGCAAATATTCTATGTATGCCTTGGCACATAAGAAACTAGAGGATGACAGAAGAGAGAGAGCCTCTTATATATAGCTAAGGCTTTTATTTTATGTGAAAGATTTGTAGCCAGAACTCCCAGAAACGCTCATTTGAACTCTTCCTCTATCATCAGCATGCCTGCAATGGCTCTCCTTTGTGTGGTGACCTTTGCCACGGCTGCAGCTTTCATTGTAAATTTCACCAGTGCTTTTGCGGCGACGTTCGTTGTGCCCAGCCAAGCGCCTTCTGCAGCTTCTCTTGGCTTCATCAAATTCCCCCAAGTCATGGAACCTGCAGAGTCATTGTAGGTTCCTATTAAGGTAAACACACAGAAGCAGAACTTTGAACATTTAATTGGAATTTATTCTCTGCTATTATTCCTTCCTCTGCTTCATGAAAACCAGAATACTTTAAAGAACGGAGAATGAAACAAATATATATATATATATATATATATATATATATATAATCTATAGTGAAAATTCTAACACAGAGATGAAGCTCTAGTTGACTAAGGGATTAGTCACCTGCTACATTGCTGGCAAAACCTCTGCCTCAGCCCTGCAATCATGACAACTGGTGCCTTGGAGTGGAACTCACACACCCTATGGCGGCGATGGTACCGCTTTGCATCACTCAGGTCAGCTCCACACCTCTCTGCTTGACAGGAAGGTGGAGAAACTCCGCCACATCCACTTGACCCTCTTCTTCCACTTCCCATGACACCTTTCCTCTTCTGCTCTTCGGCAACACCACTGATTTCTTCTTCCTCTTCTATCTCATCCTCTACTTCTTCTTCTTCAACTATGTTGTTGTCCTTCCTTACCTTCTCAACTGAAGTTCTCTTCCTCTCCATCTTGGCTTCCATTGTGAGAGCTTACAGTAAGGCGGTGTCAATGGAGGAGAAGGAAGGAAATGGTGGGGCAAGTACACTGAGTGGAACAAGCCATTTGGGAAGCTAGGAAGCGATGAGGAAGTTTATAAGGAGGAAAAGGGGAGAGAGGGTGGACCACAGGTTCCATTTTGTTAAGTGTGTGCTTTTTTTATCATTAGTGTGGGGAATATGCATAGAGGGTAGACAAAACTTCTTATTCTTTTCTAAAAAAAAAAACATTTTTTTTATTAGAGAATTAGATAGCAAATAGATGAAGAACTTCATCAAGGCCTTGTCCTTATGCAATAGGTTTTGTCTTTTATGGTAAGGTAACAAAAAGTTAAGATACCAATTCTTGCAGTAAGTGGGAAGTGGGAATTGATTTTGTATGAAAGGTGTGTTGAAAGTGATAGTGCTCTCAGATACACTTACATGTCAATTCAAAAGCTTAACTATTGGTGCTGAAGGAATTATACATGGAAAAAGGGAAATTCTTGCTTTTGTTTGTTTTTGTGCTTTATGATAAGCAGAAGGATCCACATTACATGCAATGCATAATGAAATAATGAATCCATGTCTTCAAAACCATTACCAAAAACTTCATGACATCCTACATAAACTTTTGCATAATCACCACAAGAACTTTACAAGCAAATTATTCGCTGCCACTATTTATTTACTTGAATAGGGTAAATGGTACACATTGCAGTAGATTAGTAGGTCTGGTCTCTTTTCTAGTACCCTCTCACTACAACTTTGTGGGTTAAGCATTTAACTGAGATGGATAGGATTGAAGGTACTGATGCACTGCATTTTTACTAAAGTCTATAAGAAGAGCTCAGTGTACCGAGAGGTTAGGAAGATGAGAGAGACATCATAAGTTTTGCTTGGAAGCCTTTTAAAGTTAAATGTACAGTATGAAAAACTGTTTCTCTTTTCCTTGTTATTTGTAGGGAAAATTACTGAGGTCTCAAGAAATAAATGAATCATCAAAAGGTCATAATGACAAGTGAATAGAATGGACCTATTGTCATTTCTTGAGCTAAAATTTGTCATTGCATACACACTTATTGTAGGATTTTTTGGCAATTATATTCTTTCTTTAGGACCTTATATTGATTTTCCATTATTTCTAGCTTCTCCCTTGGCCTTCAAAATTAGAATCCTGCTTTTTTTTCCTTGTACCTTCTCTCTTTGTATGGATTCCTTTACTATAAAAATCATTAGCTTTAAGTTTTTGGACAAAATCCCATTTTTGTTTCAGTTTAGTACCTTAGAGTATGATTTTGTTCATCCCCTTAGAAAGTGTTTATTTTATCGCTCTGAAAATATTAAGATGGCACTAAACAACCTTTAAATAAGATATTTCATGACGTTGGAACAAATGCAAACTTTCAACTATTTTACAGTAGAACAAAAAAAACTTAGGGTCCCAAATTGACAATTACACAAACTTTTCAGGATCATAATAGTTTTCTGTTATTTTAATACTTCTTCTAACAAGGAACGTCAGAATAAAAACATTCTTTCAAGCGCTAAATTGTCATTGAAGAACATCTTTTAAAAAGTTATCACTGTTAGGAAATAAAATTATTATCAAATTAAGAAGAGAGAGTTGTAGTTGATAATAACTTTTGATTTTGAAAAATTAATTTTTTTGTGTCCTCAGATGTATTTTATTTTATTTTAAATCTTTGTAGGTATCACATTGGTAATCATGCCATACTCATGAAAACCAAAAGAATTCTGAAGCATGACGCATTGTATATATGTTACAACAGTAGTAGTACTGAAGTAGGAGGGCCACAAAGAAAATGATGTTTTACACTGACATGACCAAGCACGCTAGCACCATTCATAAGATGCCATAGTACTAAGTACTTGATGTGAGTTTTCACCATAGAAGGTATCTGGATATGGAAGACAAAAGCAGGTGGGTTCAATGACTTATTAATGATAAAAGATCTCAAGATTTGATCTGTTCACATCTATCTGTGCTTTATTATTAGACTGCTAGCTTGTTCTCACACACGTTCATCTGTGCTTTTTACTGATTTGAAATTTTCCAACACCTCTTAGCTAAGAACCAATTTCCTTAAATATCTCATATTCTTCAAGATCATAGAATTTCAGGCTGGGTTGATTTAAACGGAGAAATATTACTAGAGTTATTTGCAATAAAAAAATACCTAATCAGGTAAAAGGAAAATTTTATTGTAGGGATATAAAACTAGCGATACTTTAAGATAGTGAATAATTATGGGCCTTAAAATGACAAGAAGAGCATAAGGTTGGGATAGCTAGGATGAGGATATTGAGATAAATGTGTGAGGATATAAGAAAATATAACATTTATAATAAACATATATAGGAAAGAGTTAGAGTGACATCTATAGAGGAGAGAATTCTTTGAGGTGGTTTGTGCACGTACAAAGAAGGCCATCAAATACGTCAATGAAGAGGGTGGATCAATCTATGTAGAGTTTTGTAGAAAAAGTTAGAGAAAGATAAAAAAGAACGCTCAATGAGATTATTGAGTGGGATTTCTTAGTCAACGATTTATTTAAAGACTTAGTTTTTTATATAACACAATGGTGTCGTGCGATCTATATAGTCGACTCCACCTAATGAAATGAAATGAGGCTTTTTTGTTTGTTATATCATATTCTTTAATGTGGGATTTAGGCGCTTCATACCACCATCCATAGTCCCCGTCGAAATTCATGGCTCGAAGCTAATGTCTATATGTAACATGCAACGGCATCAAGATTCTTCGTTGGCATGCATGAATGTTAGGCCATATTTGGCAATAATCCTCCAAAGCCTTTAAAACTTGGAAGTACTTTGTCAATTATATATAAAATGTTTGGCAAATTTGAGTGCTTGCAGGCACATATATACTATTACTACACCAAACATGCTTTCAACTTATATCGATGCATGTGGAGTATATGAAACAATAATACATGCTCTCCCTGTGCTAATTATAGTAGCTAGATAGATAATTGATTTGTAAAAATTGAAGAAATTAATTAAGTTAATAATTTATAAAAGATGTTTATTGATTTTCTTAAAATACTACATTTAGTCATTTTCATTGAAAACCATCTCTTAATAGAATCATTTTTAATAAGTGCAATCAAAGAGAAAATGGTATAAATTTAGGAGACAAAATAGATTGAGATCTTATATTTAAGACTTAATAAAACATCTCGACTAGTTCTTATATTTAGGATTATAAGGGATAATATATAATTTTATATTAAGGTAAAATTGGTGAAAAGTCAATGGAGAGAAATTTTATTAGCTAAAAAGACCTAATATATTTTTATATATAGAAAACACGTCTATCCTGAATGATTTTATATACAGAAAATATTAATAATATGCTTTTAACTAATAAAATCTTTAAACAAGGACTCCTCACCGATTTTTCTTAATATCAATTCAGTCATGATTGTGTTATTCTTTCTTGTCCACTACAAGAATCAGAATATAACACGACACACAAACTTCAACGCCACAAAATCAACCCTGTCACAGTCGTTGAGTTGTGTTATGGTCCCCTCTTTTGGCTGTTGTTGGATTATATTCTTCTCTCACTCTCTCACAGCAGTGACTTGTTATGCATTTGCTGGTGATGATGCACCCCCCACGACAATAAAGCCCTGCAACCGCACAAAGGTACATCCTTTGTGTAGGACAGTTGTGAGCAATTCTTATTGTGAATGACAAAAGCAAGAATTAAATTCTCCTTCCTCCTCTCTTCTGCTGCCTCAATGTGTCTTTGTTATGAAAACAGCTAGATAGTTGAATGATTGATAAGATCAGAGGAATTACAAGTCATGTTCATGCTAAGAGCATATTTTATTTTTTGTTGGCCCCCAGTACATACACTTAGCTTCCATTCATTATTAGTTCTCTTGACAGAAAATTATTAGAACAAAGGGAAAAACCGAGGACTTGTTTTCACGCCACACTTCTTCGTACATATGATGATGTATGTCAAGGTAGGTAGGTACTTTTGAGTCTTCTCGCACATACTTGTTTTGTTTTTGCTGTAACTTTATACGAGGTGATAATATAATTGACTAAGGTATCCGATTCTATGCAAATTTTGACATGTTTCTACCAGGTTCGTAATTGACTTTTTTTTTTTTTTTTGGGTTGTCTTGGAATCATAATATCTCACGATGTCAAGTTGAGATTTTTCATTATACTGATCGACTAGTTGATTACTAGTTCCAAGAGCATGAACAAACAATCATGTAATTGATTTGATTGGAGAGATGGTTGTGGATTTGATTTAAGAAAATAATACAAGGCAAATTTTTAGTAATATATATAGGAGAAGAATAATTCGTCCACTGCCAGAAAATATATGTGGGGAAAATGAGAAATTAACGAATTGCTCAAGAGAAATATCTTATATATATATATAGTAGTCGTTTGAGAAGAAAAAATATTTCTTCTTATTATATTAAATATATATGTTATTTTATTAAAAGGAGTTGATTTATAACTCATAAGTGAGTTCAAATCTACATAAAAATTCTATTAATAGACTGTAAGTACCTATACTAAGCAGAAGTTATTCGTATATATAATGATAATGAAGTATAAATTCATTCGTACCTCTCATGCACCAATTCAAAGAAGAATATATTTTAAATGTCTAGTGCAACTACCATATTCAATTGTTAGAAAGATAGATGTAGGGATGGGGTATCAAAGTTTCATTTCTCAATATAAAATAGAACCGATATTTCAGTGTGATTTGGAGGCTCCCGTACAAATATATTTTTAAACAACATAAACAAATAAATTTCGTCATTGTTCTTTTAATGCTGTGTTTACAAACATTAATAAATCGCTAGCTTACTTGCATTAGTGGTCGGTGGGTGACAAAATTAAAGTTCAATATACCCAAAATTTAGTAGATGAAAAAAAATCATATCTAAAACATTCATCAATTGATCTTATAAGTCATCAGCCAAACGATAAATAATCGTAACATATCAAACTCATCTTCTTCTCTCTCACAGCGCTCTTAATCCTTATTTTAACTTAGGAAACTATATTTTGCTACTCGTATATACGTATATGAGAGCCGCCATTTATATGATATTCAAACAAACCCTCATGCTTCAGTTATTATGGTTTGATGACGACCCTTTGTTGTTGGGGTCATCATCATGATTATTAATATTGTGTTGAACCAAGTTGGCAGCTCGTTGAGCTTCTTTCCAACCTTGATCCATGGCTTCTTGAGCACTGTCTCTGGCCATGTCAGAAGCTTCCACAGCTCTTATGGAACCTTCTCTCGCTGCATCATTCGTCATAGCCATCTCTTCTTGCTTCACTTGGTACATTTCCTCTCTCCCAAACCCCCCACCACCACCACCTTTACTTCCTTCTCCACCCTGCATGCATGCAAAAATATATGTAATACGATGTTTTCAGAATATATATTTTAATTTGCAGAGAGAGAGAGAGAGAGATACTTGGGGACGATGGTGGAAGGCTGTGGAGAAGGAAGAGGTGGGGATTGGGGAAAGTAGAGAAGCTGAAGAACGTAACAAGGAGACATGATGAAGAGGGAATGACGATAAATATTTGGAGATATTGATGAGGATGTTGTTTGTGAACATTAACATTGTTTTGGCCATTATAATACACTGTAATAATAATGGTCGTGTCTCTGCATTATCACCCTTGCGTGGAGGGCTGTGGATATAACTGATATTGAGAGAGATGAGTTTAAGCGGCGAAAGGTGATGAATAACACCCTTCCTTCATGGATTTTGGACACGTACATCTACACTCTTGCCTCTTGCCCCGCTTAGCTTCATTTGTAACAAGGACAAGACCAAGATTTTTGACGACTTGTATTCCAATAGGCAACGTTCTTTTATATATAGATATACACACACACACACACGTATATACTATGTGAAAAGTCTTCCTTGACCGACGTAGATAGCCTTATCCACAACATTATGGACAGAAGACATCTATACCGAATATTGCCAATACATAATTCGGTAGCTGGGGAGGCTAGTAGAAGCCATAATCTCTCACGTTATCAATTTTTCTTTTCCTTAGTCCTATTCTATATGTGCTATACATTTTTAGCCACATATGAAATTTATAAAAGCTTTATATTTTATAATAATTTTTTTTAATTTCGGCTCCCCTCGTGGATAAATCCTAGCTCTTACTCTTAAATACATGACCAAGGTATTTTTATTACACTTGTCATGAGATGAGAAGACTTTGACTTTCACTCAAGACAGGTCAACATACATGAAAATATTTCATCAGAACAATAAATTAACATAAAGGAGAGTTGACTTTCAAATACTTAAATCTCACTTTGAAAACTCAGGAGAGCCCCATGCAAAAATTATCGAAGTCAATTTTTTTAACGTATAAAAAAAATAGATATACATATAAGTATGTTTTTTTAAAGGACGATGAATTCTTGTTTGGATCAGAGTGGCCCATTTAGCAAAATGTTAAAAATTCTACTAGGCCCAATAAATTATTAGGAGGCCCAAAATTCTCAACTGGACTAATATTTCAAGCCCAATCATTTAGAACTATCTTATCCTCCAAAACGCCCACCAATAAATTCTAGAAAAGAAAAAGTGAGTGGAAAGGGAGAAAATAAATCTATATACACTAGTTCCTTTATGTAATTTTTTTTTTAAAAAAATTATACAAATTCACAGGAAAAACTGTAAAGAATCCAAAGTGACCCATCGTATAATATTTTTCAAATCTCGAATTTCTTTATTTTTTCTCTTTCGTTATCTTATCAATTTTTTTTTTTAAAAAACGTATGCGGATGGAAGTTATTGCGTGAGTCTCAATCTCGTAATTTTTTGAAATTTGAATATGTTCTCCCATAAAGCAGAGGAGACCGCGTCCAAAGCATTTGTATTCTGTATTTGAATTTTTTATTAATATCAAAAGTATGAAACTTATCAACGGGGTTGGTCCGAGTGATAAGCGGCTCGATATCGCTTAAGCGAGGTCTCGAGTTTGAGCCTTGGCATACGCAGAAAATCCCCGTTGGGAGACTCACCCACCATAGCCAGGTACGCGACGCGGGTCAGATCCGGATGTAGTCAGGGCAAAGCTCCGGTGAACCGTGGGAAAAAAAAAAAGTATGAAACTTTGAATATTTTGAACCTTCTTTTCTAGATAATGACTTTGACCTGCATTACCATTTCTGTTTTGTTTAATAATTTTCCAAAGTTATGTCTTTTATTATAAGCATTATAGCTTATAGGTCATTATCTCATGAAGAAAAAGAAAAATTAAGTGAAATTGCCACTCGATTTGTAATGGGAAACGCATATTAGGCAATTTCACACTATCTTCTTTATCTCATATTATTAAAAAAATGTCATAATGATATCACTAAATTAGCTAAGTTAAAGATTTTGAATAATTTAGACCATATACAATTATGAAAATAATAATTGCATGCTGGGTCGGTACTTATGCATTTATATTTTATATTGAATATTAATATTAATTACTGTTTATGTGGATGATGAATTGATATGCCATATGTTGATTAGGTTGAACGTAAATAAGGAAAATTAATCTACTTGTGTATGATTACATTATGAAATGTTTTATTTAAATATAATAATGCAACACAATACATTCTATATATCATTTATTTAACATAGCTCTTAAAAGCAGTTGGTATTTATTACCAAGGAAAAACATGTTTATTATTTTTTTTTGATAGAGTCCAAATAGTATCCTCCAATAGATAGTTAAAAGCTAATCTTTCCAAAACGTAAAGATTATTGAAATGGGTTTTATATCTTTCAATAAAATATTTTTTATGCATACTGTGTTACAATCTTATTTAAATCCAGAATATTTAAAATATTATATTTAAAAGACGTAGTTATATATAAATGTGACAAGCTTTATCGGTAAAATATGTCTATTGTAATATCAAAGAAACAACACGTACAAGAAATTTGGTCCATTTCAATATGGATTATAAAATTGATCGAGGCCGCAACATTTATTGGAAGAATCCCTATATAATCTAAAATAGTAAACTGATATATGAATCTTAACATATTGTCGGCTGTATTTAAAAAAAAAAAAACTAAAACAACAGTGGAAGAAACACCTTTGAAATGTTACACGCCAACCAATATTTGAGTGTATCCTTAACTGTCTCATAGTAACTTTATGGTTGGTTTCATGGGAATTTTAATGTTTTGATCAAATCTTGTTTTTTCTGATAAGAAACTTCCATTCTTCTCAACCACACAGATTGCCTTCCTTTTATGAAAAAGTAAAGAGCCACTTTCTGAGTTCCGCAGCCAGTAGTTGCCTCTTAAAGTAAAAGCTCAAGAGAAGTTTCAACCATATGGATCATCCCAAGTATTATTATACTGTTACCAAGTGGGATTTCACATCAGCAACATATATGTGTGTGTGTGTATATTACATACTGAGATGGCATTTTCTTCAGCCAATTGGTTGATTCTGAAGTGCAGATTCCACTTATTTCTTTCAAAATCTTTGCTTGAGCTCTTGCCAATGATCTGTTCCCACTTGGGTTTTTGGATCTCTATCTGTTTTGTCAACTACCCCTTTTGAATTGAACCACTATGAATTGTTGTGGGTGGAGAGATAATCTTTTAGATCAATTTTGGTGATAAAGTAGCTGTCTCATTAAGCCACAACAACAACCAATATATATCAGTTTAATCATAACCTCACACTTTGATGAGATAGCTAGTCTAATTCAACTGTAGAATTTTTACTAGGTATTTGGAACCAGAAACAAAAGGTTATAAGGCGAAATACATGGTAGAAAAATAAATTTTCTTATTAGATAGAATCAGTATCAACAACTAAATCTTTAAATATGATGTTAGTAAAAATATCTCTTCGATCTTCTTCTGCCTATTTTTCAGAACTGTAGGAAAGAACAATTTTTGTCATATTCACCATCTGTTGCATGCACCAGCCAGATTACACTTGATTTTATGATACTGAAACTCAACAATTTTACAGCTCAGTTAATGAGAGAAGAAAATGCAGATCTTCTATAATTCTTATTTGCAGGAACATCTGGTGGCCAAAATTAGCCTTTTTTTACAGGGTACAAGTATCAGTATAGTGTGAAAAAGGACCAGGAAAAAATAAACAAAGAACGCCCCAACCCCATACAACAAACTTGCTATACATGTACATTGGCATGTTCATAGAAGAACCAAAATCCAGATAGCTAGCTGTCATGTAATGTAAGAACTGATAATCATTGTTGTAAACCATCAGCCCCTATGCGATCCAGCGACGAAACAACTTCTTCGATAGAGGGTCTTTGCCTCGGTTCTTGGTCCAGACATCTACAAGCTATGGCCAGTACCTCCAAGAGCTGCTTCTCATGATCCTTGTCCCAAATGGCCGGGTCGAAAATTTCCTGCTCCTTGTTTTCGGATTTCATCTGGAACACCCAAAATACCAGGTTCCTGCAGTTTTTACCCTTGATGACTTCTACCGGCCTTCTACCAGTAAGAAGCTCAAGAAGAACAACGCCGAAGCTATAGACATCGCCCCTGAAGGTTGCTGTTAATGTCTGGCTATACTCCGGCGGAATATATCCCAATGTACCCACTAAATCTGTTGTAACATGGGTGTCATAAGGCTGAAGTAGCCTTGAGAGGCCAAAATCAGCCAAATGAGCTTCAAATTTATCATCTAGAAGTATATTGCTAGATTTAACATCACGATGAACTATGAACGGCTCACACCCCTTGTGCAAGTAAGCTAATCCATGAGCTGCGCCTTTTGCGATCTTGAGTCTCACATCCCATTTCAGAGCTGAATTTGCATCCACACACTCATGCAGCCAGTAATCCAAACTTCCATTCTCTAAGTAGGAATAAATCAACAACCTGACATTGCCGTGCCGGCAATAACCTTTAAGAGAAACAAGGTTCTTGTGCTGAGCTCTGGAAAGGGCCTCTACTTCGGCTTGGAATTCACGCTCCATCTGACCACAGTCCCCAGAAAGTCTCTTGACTGCAGCTTTCGTGCCATTTGGAAGATTTGCCTTGTACACAAGACCAAACCCACCACAACCGATAATGTTTGCCTGGTTAAAATTGTTAGTGGATTTCAACAAATCTGTGACTGTCATATCCTTGCAATCTGAATTCTGAAAAAGAACCAATTTCGAAGAAACAAGTCCTTCAGATAACCTGGGGGGCCGACCCAATTCCTCATCGAAGTTTTCAACTGGCTTCTCTTCATCCCTTTTCGAAACTTTTAGCAGAACAACGGCAAGAAGCAGGGCGAGCCCTACACCTATACTGATTGTTATACCAAGGACATTGTTTCTACCAAATCTGCTGGAAGAACCAGAAGGCATATTGGATCTCCATCCCATATTGTTGGTTTTGCATGGAGAAATTATTGCACCACAAAGTCCCGGGTTGCCCTCAAAACTTGTACTAGAAAAGCTTAGAAACTGTCCCCCGGTTGGAATTTGCCCCTGCAAGTGATTATACGCCACGCTGAACTTTGACAAGAACGTGAGGTTGTTAAACGATGGAGGGATCACTCCAAAGAGATCATTATATGACAGATCTAATGTTTCCAAGTTCTCCGTCTCTGAAATACTGCTAGGAATTGTACCAGAGATTTCATTCCTGCTTAAATCCAAGACATGCAGCGCCTTGAGTTGCCCGATTTCTGGCCATATCGTTCCATTCAATCTGTTATTGCTCAATAATAATGAAGGGGGGAAACTAGAAGCCTGGTTATATTGCAGCCCATTAGTACTCTTGTTTCTCTTAACATAGAGAGGAACACCAGCAGATGCAGACAGATTCGGTCTAGTGCAATTTGTGGATACAAGACCCTTCAACTGTGTCAAACTTTTCGGCATTTCTCCCACGAAAGAATTGTTTGAGAAATCCAGGTAGAACAAATTGTCCATCCTACCAATCCAAGAAGGGATATTTCCTTCCAAACGGTTCCAAGACAAGTCGAGGACCGCCAATTTGCTGCAATTCAATAGCCAAGCAGGGACCTGGCCTTTGAGACCACAATTTCCCAGCGCTAAAACCATAAGGCTCTCAAAACCCGAAACACCTTTTGGTATTTCCTCGCCATGGAAATTCTTTGTGAGGATAAGTGTAGTGAGGTTTTTACAATTCTGTAGCACTGACAAGGCACCAGATAAGTTCTCCAAGCTGTTGTTTGACAAAGACAGAAAGAACAGAGATGAAAGGTTCGCGTAGTTCTCAGGAATTGAACCAGTCAACCCATTCTTAGCAAGGCTCAAAACTTTCAATTCACGGCAAGAGGACAAGGAGCTCGGAAGAGGGCCAGTAAAATGATTAGATGCAAGATCAAGGTTACACAGATTAGACAATCCAGTGAAATTAAGATCAATTCGACCCGCCAGAGAATTGTTTCGAAGATCAAGCACGCGAAGCTTTGAGCATAAAGCCAAGCTAGATGGCAATGACCCAGAAAATGAATTGGTGTGTGCTGATAATTGTTCTAAATCTGACAAATTCCCAAACACATTTGGAAGTGCCCCAGAAAACTGATTCCCAGAAATCACTATCGACTTTAGGCTAGAGAGCTTACTTAGTTGTGTGCTTAACTGGCCAGAGAAATTGTTCACAGACACTGAAAGTTGCTCCAAGGCTGATAATGAGTACAAAGCATCTGGAAGAGGGCCAGAAAATAAATTATTATCCAAATGCAACTCCTGAAGTGATATGTTACATTTGTCCAAGCCTTCAAGACCACCGGCGAAGCGATTCGTGGATAAATCGAGCACACGAAGAAGCCCCTTAGAGGAACTGCAAATTTGGGAATTGAACTCACCGTTGAATGAATTGTTGCTTATGTTGAATGCAACAAGATGAGGGAATTCCCCAACAAGCTCAGAGAGGTTTCCAACAATTGAATTGCTGGAAATGTTGAGCGTCTGAATAGATTGCAAACCAGAAAGAGCTTCAACGACAGGTCCTGACAGCATATTATGGCTCAAATCCAGAAATTTCAACAGCTTCAACTGGGAGAATTCAGCGGGCAACGCACCTTGGAGATGATTGAACGAAAGATCCAGCACAACTAAGAGATCTAATTGTGCTAGAGAAGTAGAAATTACACCTTTGAGACCCATTTGAGGAAGAATCAAATTGGTCACTCTATTACCAGTTGTTGTTGTCTCATTATCAGTCAAATTTTCACAGACAACACCAACCCAATTGCAGCAATCAATATCAGTGGACCATGATGTGATAATAGACCCATTTGTGAGGTTTCCAGCAAATTGCCTCAGAGCCAACAGATCACGAGGGTCACAAGATGATTGGGTTGAGGTTTTCAGACCCAGAGATAAACAAATAAAGCAAGCCAAGAACCCCCATTGGAGAAAACTCATCAAGAAATATCTGAGAACCACCATTATGAAACCAGAGAATAACCTCAAACTCAAATCAAGGTAAGGCTAAGCTCCCATCGGCGAAGAAGAAGAAGCTAGCGCCATTAGAGTCACAGAGAAGGAGCTTGAAATTGCAAGCGAAGAACCAGTTATGAATAAACAAAGAATATCACCAATCCCCAAGTGAAGAATAAAATCCCTAGAAGAGAGATCGAGAACAATGGGGGAAAACCCTACTCAATCTGAACGCACTCTCACGAACAAGCCCTTGAAGAAAGAGATAAGGAGCACAAATGAAGAAACTTATATCCCATGCCCCCAGACGCCTAAGAAAGCACAAAAAGGACCATCTAAGAGCAGCTTGCGGGTGAAGCGAACAACACTGGCATGAGGAGCAAAACAAAAAGAAATAAAAAAGGGTAAAGCAAACAACAATCAATTATACAGGTAGATAGAACTGCTGATCTTCCCTCGTCCACACCTGAAATTAAGATCCTTGACCGCAAATCAAGAACCCATAAACTAAAAATTGACGATGGGACATAAGCTGAGAAAACTTGTAAAACCAGAAACACAGAGATTATTAAATGAAAATTAAATCCCACTAAATCACAACATAACTACAAAAAAACCTTTAATAAAAAACAATCTTTTGGCTACTTAAGGAGACAGAAGTTGAAATTATGAGCTAAGGAAGTTGACAAAGGATAATAAAGAAAGATGAGAGAGTACGAGTAATATGACAAGGCCCTGCGAACCTAACCTCAGCGAACAAAATTTTCGTCAAAGGGTATCCCCTTGGTTTTCAAACCAGAAGATCTTGTTTTCCCCCCCTGCTCTCTACTCTCCATTCCCTGTGCTACAGTGAGTTTTTTTTTTTTTCCCAAAACGTAATAGCTGATTTACAAACCAAGCACAGATGAGAGTAGAATCCAGAGGAGAGAAAGACAAGGGGAGCAGATATTTCAAATCAAAGAAATAGTGCGAGAAAGAGAGAGCACTAGGAGCACAGTGAGAGACAGAAAAGGAAAGTTCTCTCTCTTTCCTGAGAATCTAATTTTTTATTTGGTTGGGTCATAGTAGTGAGTATAGAGAGAGAGAGAGAGAGAGAGGTCTGAAGGTTGAAACGAAGACGAAGGAAGACAGCTGACTTGAGCACAATAAATATTTTCCCTGTTATCGCTTGGATTTTCTTTCCTCTTTCTTGTTCACAGTAGACTAATGCCTGCTCTTTCACATGCTGACTTGAGAGCACACATGGTCATCTTCTTCTTCTCTTTCTCTCTCTATGTGTGTGTCTGAGTGTCAATGCTCGGCACCTGCATTTGTCTGCTTTGTTTCTCTCTCTTTGGAATAAAGAGAAGCGATGGTGTTAAGAGGTTCAACAGATTCGGCAGGTGGGGTAAAACAAGGAGAAAAAGAGGTTTTCAAGCCCCACGCTTTCATTACGAGCGTGCTTTCCACACGTCGCATCGCTATTTTTACAATGGGTCTACGTCTCTCGATTACTCACGCTTTAGTTTGACTTCTTTTTTCAATTTTTAATTATTTATAGTTAAAACATATTACTCTTTTTATAAATACTTAACAAATTAATTGTAAAGAGAATGAATCTTAATTTTAAATATAAAATATATTTTTTATATTTATTAATATTTTATATTTATTTAATAATATTTAAATAAGAAAGATATAATAAATTAAAAAAATAATTATAATATTTTAAAAAATTATAAAAAAATAATTATGATATTTTAAAAAATATTATATTAATTAATTTATTTAGTATAATTAAAATAGTTAAATAAATTATATTTTGTGTGATTAATACTCTTCAAACCTAAACATCATGTTTATTTAAAAATTTTGATTTGATGTTAAATATAAAATTAATTTTTTTTATTCAAAGTTCAAGTTTT
Organism: Leucaena leucocephala; assembly: GCA_037074615.1. Lineage (NCBI taxonomy): Eukaryota > Viridiplantae > Streptophyta > Magnoliopsida > Fabales > Fabaceae > Leucaena > Leucaena leucocephala. Next base: position 15,310,469 of record CM073545.1, read on the forward strand.
TCTCTTAGTATTAATTGTTTCTTTCTCATCATATCTTTATTTATTAGCAATTTTTATCTCTATGCATTAAATTCTAATAATTAAATAGTATAAATATTTGTCAAAAAGTATTGTAATTTTTTACATATTAATTATAAATTGTAATTAATTAAGAGGACTATATATTTATGATGAAAGGGAGAACATACTTTCTTTTAACGCGCGTATATATGTCTAGTTATTAATTATTAGATGAAAGTAACATGGGTCTATGTTGTTGATAAAAAAATCTTGAAAAATATATTGTTCATGGTTTAAAAATAAGAGATTAATTATTTTTATTTAATAGTTTGTATAAAAAGATAAAGATTTTTAGTCAAGTGAAAGAAAATTAATATTCCTAAAATAAGATTATCAAGCATGTAGGTCACAAAAATATATTGAGAAAACTAGATTTAAAAATGATTAGATATAATCTAATAACAAGAAATATCATACACTTATATAAAAACATCGAGAAGTATGATTGATCATACATGTATTTAATTTGATTAAGTAATACTCCACTCTATAAATATCAAATGTTTAATGAATTACTTCCTCTTGTTTGAGTCACTTCAAGTTTTGGTTTTGTTTAAAGATTAATTTTATTTGCTTTTAAATATGGAGAAGTGAAAAGGACGCGCTGTAAATAGAGTAGGTGAAAGGGGAGCGGCGGTACGGTAGGCGAACGTCACGGGTTGAAGAAAGACCAGCCCACTCCCTCTCTCCCTGTCTGGTCAACTCCCCTCTCTCTCTCTCCCCCATCTGATTCCTTTCAGTTTTCATCGCCACCTCTCTCTCTCTTAATCAATATTAGTAGTAATTTTTTTTCATTTATCTATTATTAAATATTTAATTTCAAAATTTATAATTAAGATATTTCTCTAAAAAATAAATTTAGAATCCAAAATATGTAATGAGACATTATATAATTATACTAATTTTATATTGATAAGTAGTACTAATTTTTTGATATACCAAAATTAGATACAACAATCTTTTTAAAATTTTGAAGACTTATCAAAAATATATGTTTATATTCAAAGAATAATACATGTGATGATACTTATTAATAAAATTTTTATAATAAAATTTAAACATACAATTTAATAAATTATTAGTCAATTTTTTATTAATTGAATTAATATTTATTGACTTATCAATATGAGTAATTATCACTATTATTTAGGACTATTATAAATATGTTATAATAAATATTGTCTCATATTCTAAATAAAAAATTAAATTGAGATAGTAATTAACTTCTACACATCTATAAAGCTTGAACTAGAAATCACTATTAATTCACATAACCTTTAGTTGAGTTATGAATTCATTATTACTTTAATAATAATAGAATATATTAGTAATTAATTAATTAATTAGACTCACTCGAATCATAGGGATTTACACGCACGCACACACACGTTAACGTCGCATCTCTCAAACCTGAGGAAGAAGCAGCTGGTGTATATAAGCAAGGGAATCTCACAACTATTAACTACACACATCAACTTGCACATCGGCTTTAATTATATTGTACTTATGCTTCTATTTGGAAATGCGAGGCTTCTGAAATTCTACTACTATGGTTAAGGTATTTTGGATATTTAAAAAATAGTAGTTTACATTAAACTTTGAATATAAATTAAGGTTAAACCGACACAATATCCTAGTATTTCTAACTAACGTTTCCTATGTATAGGGATCAAAATAAAAATTTATTCAAAATATAGGAACAAAAAAGTAAAAAAAATTTAAATTACATAGACCTAACGTGAATTTAACCCATAAAAAATGCAACTTAAATGCATAATAGAAAATAAAGAGATCGACTTTGACGATAACAGTTAGTTGTTTCAGCAAATTCAAGGAAGATAAAATCAATGTTTATATTTTTGCCCTACGATTTCAAATGTTAGGGGAACAAGACTCCCCTCAAAAAAATCGATCTTATCAGTCAGACTATATCTCTTTGTCCTCCTTCGTGCATTCACGTTGTCTTATACACACATACACATATATAACTGCATCTTTATCTCTCAATATTTTTAATAAATTTTAATTTTAATTTTTATACTTTTATTTTTTTTAATTTTAATCCATATATTTAAATTATATTATAGTTTTATATATAGTCTATAGTCCACACCAACCTACTTAATAGTAGAGCCCATAATATAGGTTAATCCGCGATAACCACTTAGCTATACAGGGTAGGTTTGTGTAGCCCGACCTTTAACAAGCTAAAAAACACTAACTCGAGCCCGGGCTAGGTAAGTCCACCTTTAAAAAAAATTATTTTATTATTAATTCATATTATAATATTCTTAATTATAATATAAATGTAATTAAAAATAGTGAAAAGAAACCAAGTCATTGTTTGATACAATGAACCCACAATAAGATTATTATTTTTTTATAATCAAAGATAAAGAAAAAATTAAAAGAATAAAACTTTTAATTTTTTATTTGAATGGCCAAGTATTTTTTTGTTGTGTAGTAAGAAAACATAAAGAGATATAATATATTTTAGATGACTATGCAATAAAAATAATTTTCTCTCTCAAAAAAGTAGGTGAGTTAACGGTCTCAACTCACGAGTTATGTAGGGTAAACTTGTGCAACTCCCATCTTGACAAATTAAAAAAATATTAATATGAGATCGCCACCTCAAGATAGGTTGGTAAAGGTTAATTCATTTTATTGGCTCTATTTAATAGTGTTAATGCTAACTAGTTAAAATATCTAAATAGGGACGACATTTAAAACGAATATATTTTGGAGGTATTTTCCCTTTGTATTACTTATTATAACGGTGCTTGCCGGAACCAACCTATCTAATTGAAGAAACGTAAATATGACGATTTTTTGGTATATTTTCATAATCATATAGTAAATGGACAAGTTTGACTTTTTCAAGATTGAGAGCAATTGACAAGTTGGTTGGATCCGAGATTTACAGATTAGGCACAAATCAGCGAGGACTGAGGAGAATGTCAGAGTAATACAGAAGACGAGACAAAATTGGATTAGTATGCATGCAAAAATATTAATAAATATAATAGTAATTAATAAATATTACTTTGCATATATCACGTAAAAGGCCATGTGAAAAGCATATTAGTCAACTTGTCTCAAAGATATCACAGTTTTTTATTTAGGAGTTCATGTTTCATTTTATTTTTTTATTATTAATATATAAGTTAATATTAAAAATAAAATTTATTTATGCTACATGGCAATTTTTTTTATTATTATTTATCCACATATTTTATTCAGAATTAAAAGTTTCACTTAGCTTCAATTAAATCTATCATATGGACAATTAAATTGCCAACTTGAGTATTCCCCTTAATTAATCTTAAATATGAGAGATAGTACAAGAATTCATTTTGATTCTAAATATAAAATTTTATCTCTAAAATTTATATATTTTTTTAAATTTTTTTCTATTAATTGTATATATTGAAGATATTTTTTATAAAATAAATAATTTCTCATACAAATAATTAGAATGAATATTTTAAAGAACTCACACACATTTTTTTAAAAATAATTAATTTAACTAATTTTATTAATAAATATAAATTAATTATTTAACTCATCCTATTTTTGTATTGGATTGAAGTAAGAGCTGTGGGTAAAGCAATACCACTTTTTACTTAAAAGAGTTGATAATGATAAAAGGAACTTTATGAACTTTAAACTATGGGGTAAGCGATTAATAAATGGGATTAGTTTCATCAGATGACCACAATTTCAGAAGTATCTGTCCCCTTGTAGTTTAAAAAGCCCACACTTTTCCCTATAAAATCAACCCAATGCTCCTTAATTCAATGCCATAGATTAGTGACCTTAGTCCTTAATTTTGGTAACGATTAAGAATTGTGTGCTTATTAATGGGACATGATCAATCAATTATTCACACACCATTTATATTTAATTCATTTAAATATGAGCCGTCAATTAAAACAAATTTTGGATGCTATCGCAAAGAATTGTTTAACTGCCACAACAATATTATATTTTTGCTCTTTATATTTGAGGTCTTTTGTTGTTATTGAGTACTTAGGATATAATTCTCTTATAACTTTATTTCTTAATTTTTTTCTGTGTTTAGCCCTCTTTTGTAAAAAATATCATCAATAAGTGGGATTGATTTTAAATTTATAGTTTAATTTAATTTTCTATTCTAATTCTTTTATTTGAAAATTAATTAAATTATGTCAAACATCTCCTAAATTTTATGTTTATAACATAAAATTTAAAATTTCAAATTTTGCAATTCAAACTTCAATATTCACAGCTTGAAGTCCTTTACTCTATTATCGGAGGATATTCTTGATCTCATAAAAACAAAAAAAAATTCCTACTAGTGGATCGATAAAGGCAGCTAGAGAATCTACAACGGTTGGAGGAGAAGAACCAATTCAACTATTTTAGGTAATGATTTTATCTAAACTTTGAATAAAATTGTAATAGGTTTGAAAAAAAAATAAAAAAATATAATTTTAACAGAATTCAAGGGATACATGAAAAAAAAATAATTTTTTATGATGAAAACATCAAATGCATTTGATGTGTGTTAATTTGGCGGTGATCTCAAAGAGGAATAAAATGCAGGTAAGCAAAAATTCAATTGGGATTCATTATTCTTTACATTTACAAAACCAAAAGAAATAAGAGAATTGATGAATATACTAATATTAATTATTTTTTTCAGTTATTCTCTTTAATACTCGATTATATATATATAAACATACATATATCATTTGAAGAGCTTTATATTCATATGATTATCGATTAATTGGTATATATTCAAAAGAACTGGTTGGCTTTTGGAAAATTGCCCCATGCATATTCCTTTTAGCTATTCCAATTAAAAACATATGATGAGTGGAGAAAAATTGATTTGACAAAAAGCAAGTCTAATATTTCTGAAAGTTTGGTTAACCTCAGCCTAAAACCAAAGTCAAATTAAAAAGGAGAGAGAAGCTAAGTGATGTTTTGGGTTAATTAAAAAAAGAAAAGTAATTAATGGCGTGAATTGGAAAAAATTAAAGAGAGGGTTTGATCTATCATAATGCTAATTTGACTTGTAACTAAGTCACTTTTTTTACACCTTAATTTTTAATTTAATTTTGGGAGTGAAATTTAAAAAAAAAATTGGTTATGATAATTAAATCTTAAGAAGCAAGTTTATGAAAAGAGGGCAAAGACTTCACACTTGATCATCATGGCACCGACTCCCACCATTAACACTTCAATCATACTCCTTTTCCCACTTTGTTCCCTTCTCCTTTTAGCTTTTCCCATCGTTGACATTTTTTATGTCTCTAATTCACACTCTCATTTTTTAATCACTCGATATAAATAAATAAAATCATCATGTCATCCAAATATTATATTTCTATTTCTATAAAGGTTGATATGATTATTTATTTTTTTTATACAAAAATTTTTAGAAAAGAGTTAGACTCATTTACGATTAAATGACAGGGCAAAATCTTCATTTTTTCTAGGCTATACTAATGTTAGGTATGTGAGTCGTCAATTACCCTCAAGCGTAAATTTAGGTATCTAAGAGCTATAACGTCTCTTCAAGTGTCACGATTGGAACTACAATAAAATAATATTTTTTAAGAATCAAATACACTTTAAATGATCACATATCTCAAATTTTTATTAATTGAATATACGGACAATGGACAATGGGTTAATTGTTTGCTTTTCATTTCACAATAATATGCTTAGTTTCTAATATTATTGGGCTAGTATTGAATATTATTTGATAGAATTTAAAATATTTTTCTCAACATTTTAGGTAAGGATAAACCTAAAACAGTGAAATTGATATAAAATTTAGGCTAACACAGGGGTGATGTGTGTTTCATTTTTGGGAGGGAACACGGGATATATAACAGTTTTAATATTTAGTAATATGATTAAGAAAATAATATAAAAATATTTTTTTATAGAACAGTGTGTTTTAAGAAAATAAATTTTAATATTGTAAAACGCATCTAATCTCCACAAACCATCTAACTTTCCACGTCAATATAAAATGCAAAATCTATAATTAGTTATATATCATTTACAAATTATAAAACATAAAAACTCAGTTAAGTTTTTTCCCTTTTTTTTTATAAATTTTTTTTTAAAAAGGGGTTAAGTTCATCCACGATTTAAAAATAGGGTAAAATCTTATTTCTTCTTAGATAATACTAAAGTCAAGTAAAGTAAGCCGTCTATTATTTTTAAATATAAATTTAGGTATTTAAAAGTTAGATGTCTCTTTAAACGTTATGACTAGAACTATAACAAAGTAATATTTTTTAAAGATTGAAGGATGGAGTTGAGGAATTTTAGCCCAATCCGATCGATCAGCACCTCAACATTACGCTGAATCATTATCTTTTATAATAATTAATTAATAGGACAGTAGAAAAAAGTCAAGGATAGAATTGGGGCATTTGATTGCCACCTACCAATTTATTTTTAAAAAATAAAATATAATTATAATATTGATTATTAAAATTTTTGAAATTATCTTTTTCTCAAAAATTATAAAAAGTATATCAGTGTAAATATTTTAAGAAATTTATATAATAATATACATATAATAAATGTAGGGAAAATGACAGTTGGAGACCAGTCTAAAAGTTGTGTTGTTTACCCTCGTTTTTAAAGCATTTATAGGAAATAAACAGAGTGTAAATTTTTTCTTCAAATTACGGGATTTATTTCTTTTGGCTTAAAATGAATCAATACTTAATTTGCTCCCTTGAAGTAAGGTTTTGTATTCAAATATTTTGAAGAGAGAAAACTGTCTCAAAAAAAAAGTCTTACATTCATATGAGCTTACTCGAATTAAATTAAACTGTATTCATATGACCAATTAATTAGTATATAAAAAAAATAAAAAGAATTATTTTCCTTCTTAATTTTCAAAATAAAAAATAAGACATCCCAATCTAAAGGTGTCCTTAATTTTTTCTAATTCCTCATAATATATATATAAACTTTTTGGACCAATAGATGAAAAAGACATTATCAATATAAAATATAAAATTTGTATTAATTGGCAACACATTTCTCAAATTTAATGGGAATGCATGAAACGATATTGGTGTAAGTAGCTTAATTATTAATAAATGTCTTGTTTAATTTGTTGCCATGAAGCTTAATTAACGATGTTGATTAAGAAAATGATGTAAGATTGAAATGAGAGGGATTGATTAAAGAGGAAGAAAGGAGGAGGGAATGAAGAAAGCAAACAAGTCTAATGAACAATAATGATGCTTTTCCCAGTCAGCCACGCAACCTCAAAGAAAAAGCAAAATTAACCTCTTTTACCTTTCTTTCTCTTCTCACTTTCTCTTCCTTTACCTTTTAATCTCTCACCCTCCTCTTCATCCAAACAAAATTGAATTCAAACATGCAAGGACCAACCCTACTTGGTTTCAGCCACAACAAAACTGGCCCAATTCATAAAGGTCATAGCTTGCCTTCTCCTCTTAAATGATGTTTGATCAAATGAAAAAAAGGGGTAAAAACGTAAATATCTAGCCAACGAGGGTTGAATTTAGTGAAAATAATTAATTCTTCATAATGTGATGACTAAAGTTTCAAATCCCTTTTAAAAGATATATCTATACTTGGTTGAAGTTCATATCATAATTGCTCCTTGAATGCATGGTCTCGCTGATTTTTTTTTCTTAATCCATATATATTATCTTATTGAAGACAATTATATTTGAGGCAGTGTTGGACCACTAGGACCACCCTTTTAAATCATCACTCTAACTATAATATTGTCTTCATTTGTTTCTTTCTTGCTCTTGTTACCATTAACCACACACACACAATGCTCCAATATATAATTAATATCAAACAATGGGAACAACCCCACCAAAATAAAACACTACTTACGGCAGATTTCAAACAAAAACAAACTGATTATATGCCATTACCTAACACGCATTCACATCAAAGTCTTTTCATCTAACTCTTAGTTCAAGTCACATCTTCACATAAATTACAAAACACATTTTCTATCTAAGAAATAGTAGCCCCATAAAGAGGCCCATAGACAATAAACTAATTTGGGTTGGAGATTGGGCTGATAAATCAGGATAAATAGGCCCATAGACCCTACACTAATTTGGGTTTTATTCTTTTGGGCCTTCACATAAAGAGATCTTTTCAAGTTTTGATTTGATTGTTGGTAGTGCTGAACATAGAACCCGAAAATCTAGTATACCTAGTCTAACCTAGACTCTCCTGTCCAAAAATTCAATTCGACACAAGAAAAACTCTGACAAATAAGTCAATACCTGGTTAAACTCGGTATGTCGGGCGAGATCAGGGTCGAGTTAATATAGTAAATTGAGTAGTTTAACCCTACCTGATAAATATATGTATTATTATATTATATTATTCATATATTAAGTATAAAGCTTGGATATGGCCAAATGGACAAAGTCTTGTTATATAAAAAGAGGAAGACTGGATAAGGTCAACTAGATCATGAACCTAATCCAATCTATTTCAGTCTACCCAACACTATGGATGTTGGGGTTTTTGTCGAGGAAGACTGGATAAGGTCAACTAGACCATAAACCTAATCCAATCTATTCCAGTCTACCCAACACGATGGATGTTGGGTTTTCTGTCAAGCCAGATTGGGCTTCGGGCTGGAATGACCAGCCCAAAGAACATAGAATAGATTACGGGCTAATGTCGTATCTAGTTCGGACCGATCTTTGTGCAGCCTTAATTGTTGGTCTTGCTGGGCTGGAGGTGATTTCATTAAAAGGAAAATTGCTGAAAAATCTCTCATTACAAAATTTATTACCTAAAAGTATCTAAGAACTTGGGTCCTTGAGTGGGTGCAGCTTTTATTTAATTGCATGCGACGTATCTCTAACCATGTGTAAATATTTTTTATTTTGCTTATAATTAAAGATAAATTACATACAATTCAAGAGGAGTTACATATTATAAAGATAGGTTATACCTGGTCCTCCTGAGACAAATTTTAAGTGCCTTTAATAATAAATTTTAGAAGGAGAAATTTTTAAGCAAATTTTCCTTTTATTAACTTGATTTAAATTTGAATACAATCTTTTCTTTTATCCAAGATTATTAAATACTAACCCTTCTTCCCTCAGCGTGCCAACTTATCTTTTAGATCTTGAAATATGCTTTGCTTTTTCAGCACATAATTATGATTTTATTGCTTGCCAGCATAGGAATCATTATAATATTAGACAAATAAATGAAAAATTCAAAAAAAGGAGTGTCTTTTTGTCCCAAATTCATGGCCAAGTTTGACCCACAAGGGGTGACACAGTTGAGACTGCCTCCCATTCATTCAATATTTTACTCTTTTTCTTTCCTTTTTTTATTTAAAAGTATGACTACTTTTTAAATTAACAATTAAATCCTTTTTATTTTACAAAAAATATTAATTTAAACTACAAAAATAAAATACTCAAAATTATTTAACATGAGTATTATTGAACATATCAGGTGAATGAGTATGGAATTTAACTTCTGTGAGTGTTTGCATACCATTTTCTTACATGAACTTGAATCTGTATTAACCTAGGGTCCTATAATTGAAGAGAGATAGACAATGCATAGTAAATTACCTTGCATTTGATAGGTGGGATTCAAATTTAACACTAAGATATATATATATATATCTTCAATAATGATACAGATTGCACTGTTGAATAAGCTAAGATTCTACTTATTTTCCACTATGTCTTGTGTATGTAGCCCCACTAGTCCTCCTCTATCATTCTAAAGCTGTCATTACCAGGCAAGCATATTCATTGAAAGTGATGGATTTGGAATCCAATGGGCCATACAGAAAAAAGAAAAAAACAGTGGGGACGATAGATAAATTGAACAGATATGAAATAAATAAATAAAAGGAGAGATAAATCACAAAGCTGAACCTTTTATTACTAGTAGTAACTCTCATCAGTACACAGTTTCTGCTGAAAGTTTGAGATCTGAGAGCAGAAGAAGAAGATGAAGTTCTTGTTTCAGTGTCCTTGTTGCTCGTGCTTCTGCTTCGTGAAGCCTAAGAAAGGGCCGGCAAAGGTGAAGGAAGTGAAGGAACAGAAAGAAGTGAAGGAAGAGGTCAAAGAAACCAAAGAAGAAAAGACAGAATGAAACTTTGTTCTGATCATTGTCAGTTCTTTTCTTTTCTTTCTTTCCCTTCTGCTTCTCCTTTAATTTATTAATCCCATAAGCATGCATATACCACAGATCAATGTGTCTTCTTTGTACTTGCTTCTTCATTCACTGCCATGGCATTTATATATATATGTATGTATGTATGTATGTATGTATGATTAATGCCTCCACTGATATATAGCTGTATTCAGATGAAGAATAAGATAAATATATGTCAGTAATAATTGTTTCTGTCCTTCTGGTATATATATTATGCCTTTGATTGGCTTCAACCTGTGTGTTTCACAGAATGTTGCAGAGATATATCTTCTGAACCGCTGAGTGCAATTATATTTGAGTTCACATTCTTATTTGTTTTCTTATGGAAGATAATAGGGAAAATTTGAAGCTTGCTGTCCCAGCAAATATGTCTATATATATTATTAAGCTTTGGAACATTGTCGGTAGACTAAATCCACCGTTTTCAAATAACAATTTGGAAATTACGTAAATAAAGTTCAAAGTGTGCGCATGAGTGTGAATATTTATGTCAGATCAATTGTTGAGAAACATAAGCATATAACTGTTTCAGCTTTCTCTAGCGCTTTATTAAATCAAGGGAAACTGATGTGAGATCAATGAGCAAGTTTTATGAGTGTGACTTGTTTGTTTCCACCGACTCAAAAGTAGAGATTCTGATAATAATCCATTCGCCAACTTAACAAGAAAAAGACATTCATCATTAGGATTCATCTCCTTCAGATCAGAAGGATTTAAGTCTTTTTCTAAGTGACATGATATAGAATAATTATCATACAAAGAAAGAGAAAGATAAACATTAGGAGTCTTGTATTTATCTCACCCTTTACATAATTTTCATGTCAATATATAAGAGGATTCAATTTAAAATATATGCCTCTTGGATTCAATTTGAGGGAGAGCCTTGGCACACGGTAAGGTTGTTACTATATAATTTAGAAGTTACAGGTTCTAATTATAGAAAATAGCCTCTCTACTTACGAGATAAAATTACGTATATCTATCTCTATCTAAATTTTACCTAATGTGAATCTCGTGCATTAGGCCGTATTTTACCTCTTGGATTCAATTTAAAAGTAATAATGAGAGACTAGCCTAACATTGGTAATGATGATAACGTGTGTGTGTAAAGACAATGATTATGATGATGAAAGGATATAAACAAGAGCACATGGTAGTAGGAAAAGGCCCATACAATTTATAAGAAGGTGATAAGGACAGACAAAAGAAACCCCACAGAAAAGATTGAATTATAAATGCATTTTTGTTTGTGCTTTTAAATAGTACATGCCTCTCACTCATCACGGGTTAAGCCTATTTTTCAAAGCAACATCATGATGAAGAAAGAAGATCATGTAAAAGTAAAATCCAAGTTCTTTTTAGTTGAATAAATAATAATGTAAAAATGGTGACGATAATTTCAGATTGATGGAGGAGGAACAAGATATAAAGGGTTTACATGGCAAAGAAGTTATATCGCCTACGTAAGTTGACAAAATTGAAATAAGATCGATTTGGATGGATCACGCCAGAGGGATAATTTTGTCGGTGATTCTCTCCTAATCCTAAGCATTCAAAAACTGCAAATCTTTTTCCTTTATTTTTCAAGCAATCTATCTATCTAATTACTCTTGATAATTTTTTCCATATTTATTTTGATAATATCATTTACTTTGAGATAAAATTAATAATATTAGAGGGACTGACATCATAATTTATTTTTGTCACACACAAGAAACCATTAACCTTATGAGTTAAAATTATAAGGACTATAAGATTAATTTTTTTCATTTTTTTTTTCAAGTGAATTTAATGAATCTTAATGGACTAAAAGCTTGTAATAAGAAAAAGTCCATAAATAATACCATTTAATACAATTAAATGAGAACTAAGATGGATTTATAAATTCTGTTTATATATACATAAAGAGCATGAGAGTTTTTAGAATCACATAAAAAAAATCTTGGAAATAAGAGATCAGAGAAATCATGAAGAATTCAGACAACAGCAACAGCAAGAATGATGATGATGGTGATGTTTTTTTTTTATACAAAAACTTTTTTAGAAAGAGATTTGGCTCACCCACGATTTAAGGGTAGAGCGAAATCTTCTTTTCTCCTAGGCGATACTAATGTCAGACAGGACGAGCCGTCTATTACCCTTAGGCGTAAACCTATGTACCAAGGAGTTAGGATGCCTCTCCAAGCGCTGTGACTGGAATTATAATAAAATAGTACTTCTCAAAAATCGAACATGCTCTAAATAGTAGCATGTCTCATATTTTTACCAATTGAAGCCAGAAGGGTGATGATGGTGATGTTGATATTTGGTGAAGTGTCAAGAGATGTGCGCTACAAGAGTCATGTCCTTATTGCAGCCCAAAGATTGAAAATTATATTTGCTTCCGTAGATGCTTCGGATCCTGCATTATCGTGGATCTTGCATCTTTATCCTTTCTAATCCTTAATATATGAACTAGTTAATCTTTTTAGATAGATTAAGAAAGTCAATTAAATTAGTTAATCATAACTAAATTTAATTTCTCAAGACAAATTCATATTATATACTTTTTAATCTACCAAAACTAATCCACTAGCTCTTATATTAATTATAATTAATTGATTTATTTAATTTTTTTAATATATAAAAAAATTCAACTAACTCTTATAATTAAAGAAGGAAAATACTACTGTTGCCAAGACAAGTGTGGTTGTCATGTAGCATGTTGATCACAAGAAAACCAAGATGATGGTATTAAAAAACAAAGCTTGAATGGTATGGTATGGTATGGTATGGTATGGTCGATATGTAATAAGCATTTGGGTATATATTATATTATTGTGGGTAAATAATTCTAATGCTTTCACGAAACAGACAAGGAACATTCATCAAACAGATATTAGCATTCATAGTTAAGTACGTAATATCAAAATCAAAACAGGTAAATTTCTCAAGAAAATCCCCACGATCAATATCTGACTAATTTGAGAAGAAGAAAAAAAGAAACAATATTCACTATAATATCCATAGCATATAATATTCAGTTCAATGATTCTAATCACGAATCATATAAATTGAATGCATCCGTTTGAAATAAGCAGAAACTATTTAAATCCTCATTAAAGGTTAGATAGAAGAATAGGAAAAGCAATCAACAATATTCCCAAGTGATATATATGGTCTCTAATCAGAACACATTAACTTCAATGTTAATCCGTGGGGCGTGTGCGTGCGTGTGTGTGTATATAAGAAGAATAGAACAGAGTTGGGTTAAGATAATCACTTTACAAACTATTTCAAAAATGGCTTTAAACAAAATCCAAGCAGCTGTATCAATAATGATGATGTTAGGGTTGATGATGACAACAATGGTGATGATCGCAGAAGCACAGAAAATAGGGGAGAACCAGAACAGCGCAGAACATTGCAGACAAGAATGCGAAGAAGAATGTGCTTTCGTTGGAGCCAGAAATTGCTACAATGTTTGCTACAATCAGTGTATTCACTCGGTAACTTGATGATGATTCCCAAACACTCCATGTTTCACTTTGTTACTAAAGATAATAAATAGCGAATATATGATGGCATCATTCTCTCTGACAATATATATATATATACATATATTATGTGGGGGATATATTAAATAAGTTATTTCTTTGGGTTGATATGTTTCTGCAGTTACTTTTTTTTTTTATGTGTGTGTTTGTCTGATCTGTTATGTAATTTCACGTTCTTCTGGTTCTTTGTTGAGTTGTAGAGATTAGGTGTTATTTCTGTTCGTTTCTAACAGTTTGGGTCGTTTGTTATGTTATGCAGTTCAATTTAAACCGTTCAGATCTAACAGGATGTTCCAGATTTCGATGCTCATCAACTGTCCGAAAAAAAAAAAACAGATTATTATATATGTCTTTTTCGCCAAGATAAATATTAATTGAATTAATTCATTGTTTTTTTTAAATCTATTTTTCAAGGTATAGATTATAAAATGGACGAGCCGTTTTTTTGGGCTAATTATACCAACAGCATCAACAGCGGGAAATTCAAGATATATAAACTAATTAGTTTATCTGAATCTCTTCTACTTAGTTCTTCATATATATAAACCTAACCCAGTCCCAAGTCCATGATGAAGAAGAAAAAAGATCATGTAAAAATAAAATCCAAGTTCTCTTTTTTACTTTTTAGTTGTATAAATAATAAATGTAGATTCTGGTGACGATGATAATGTCAGATTGATATGGAGGAGGAAGATCCAAAAAGGTTACATGTCAAAGAAGTTCTATCGTCTACGTCTACATAATTTTGTCGGTGATTCTCTGCAAGCATTATATTAAAAAACTGCAATCTTTATCAACAAAGTGCCGTATAGTTGATATATAACTATATCCCTTAAATATAATATCATAAATTTAAATTATGTCATGTGTATAGAAAATGTCTACACGACTATGCTTCAGGAGGATTAGTCATTAACAATTGGTTAAGGTATACCATTTAGATTCTTAAAAAAAATCGATAGCTTTTTCTTTTATTTTTCAACCAATCTATCTAATTAATTTTGATAATTTTTCCCATATTTATTTTGAGACAATAATATTATAGGGACTGACATCATAATTTGTTTTTGGTCGCACACAATAATAAATCATTAAGCTTTTCAGGTAACACAATTAAAGTAGCAACCGAAGTAACAAGGATTATTGTCTACGACGAAATGTTACAAAGTTTCCAAATAATAATGGAATTAAACAAACGCAATGAAACAAGATCCATTAATTCAATTTTTGGAACCTGCACTTGTACGTACCAGAAAATTAAGAAATATTGGCTATTATGGCAAAAGTAAAACAGATTATATCCATAAATGTGTGTGTGTGTGTGTGTGTATAATGTATTCTGTGATGCGGCTATGACCGATCCCTATTTATTTAAATGAGGAATAATATGATATTTTAGTTTTAAACCTACATTTAAATTTGATTTTTAAACTAATCGTATTACTAAAAATAACTTTCAAACCAAGATCTTCATAATCAATACCAGACTATTTCGAGAAGACTAAAAAAGAATCAAATCACTAAAATATCCGTAGTATATTAATTCAGTTCAATGAGGATTCTAATCACGCATTGATTAAAAAAATTCAATGCTTCCGTTTGAGTCAAGCAAAAGCTACTATATATATATTGATTCTCATTAATTAGATAGAAGAATATAGGAAAGGCAATCAACGGTTTTCCCAATTGATATTGTGAAATGATAATTAATTCATTCAAACAAAAAGGAGAAATAATAAAGTCCTCCATTAATATTGTGAATACTGATAACGAGATCAGTGCTATATATATACAGACATACGTGCAGAGAAAACCTCAAAAGATCGATCAACGGATTCAAATTACAAAGTGGTAATGACGACAAGGATGATGATCCTGGGATTGATGATGATGTTGTTGGTAGTTGTAGAAGTTGGAGAAGCACAATCACGACCACCACCACCACCATTATCAAGTGATTTTTGCTACCAGACATGTCCTTCATGCGACCCAAACGATTTAGCATGCCTTAGCACTTGCATGGGAACATGCCAAGCTATAAATTTCGAAGCTTGCGCCGCCTGTTGTGTCAAGAGGTGTGGACTTAAAGAATAGATCGAATATACACACGCATTAGAGAGTTTGTGATTCTTATATTAACTTCATGAGGTAAGCTTCTATGATATATACCTTTTGAATAAATTTATAAATAAATTTATCTAGCGGTATAAGGTTCTACTAGATTTCTCTAAATAGATATTTGTATTAGGGAGGGTAACTATGAATCCCGAAACTAGATATGTGATGATAATAAGATATAGAAAATAATATAAATTATTGCTATGAGTGAAAAGGTTGGGCACAGATCAGCTTGGGTTAATATGAGAAATATGGGATCGTTTTCTTTAAACAGGTAGTAGTAGGACAGGGTTTTATTTCGTGCCCTGAAGGATAATTATAGGACATTTCCTAGAAGGATTATTCTTTGAAGAAACAAATCACTAGAATTAATTAATACCCATTTATAGTATACATTCAGTTCAATGATTCTAATGACGCTTCATATAAATTCAATCCAATGCTTCAGTTTGAAATAAGCAGAAAACTATTTAAATCCTCATTAAATGTTAGATAGAAGAATAGGAAAAGCAATCAACAATATATTCCCAAGTGATATGGTCTCGAATCAGAATGCAGTCACATATAACTTCAGTGTTAATCAGTGGGGTGTGTATACATATATAAATATATAAGAAGAATATATCAGAGTAGATATAATCATCACAAACAATCTTAAAAATGGCTTCAAACAAAATAGCAGCAGCAGGTGTAGCAATAATGTTGATGAAGACAACGATAATGGTGATAATAGCAGAGGAAAAGAAAATAAGGGAGAATCAGAACAGCACAGAACATTGCAGACAAGAATGCGAAGAAGAACGTGCTTTCGTTGGAACCACAAATTGCTACAATGTTTGCTACAATCAGTGTATTCACTCTGCAACTTGATGATGATTCCCAAACACTACTTCATGTTGTTGATCTAGTTGTGTTTCAAGTTCTTATTGTTTCTTTTGGGAGATCAGTTGTTCTTTGTTCAGTTGCGGAGATCAGGTGCAGAAGCAGATGGAAGAGGAAATAGTGGTTCATGGAAACCCTAATTATTGTCAACACTTTCTTACCCTTCCTGCTTCGTTGGTTAACACAAACTTTTAACAAGACAACAAGGACATAGTGAATTCGAATTATAAATTTATAAAAGCTTATTTTTATTTATAAATAGCTATTAAAAATATATTATTGAGTAATTAAAATATAAAAATAACAACATTTGATTTAAATTTCATAGTTTATCACATTCAACAAAAAAAATATTTTATAAAATTCATATATGAAGTTAATAAACATAGTTAAATTAAAAAATTTAATATAAGTTAAAGAGTGAATTGTCACAATTTTATAAGCTAAAAACGCAAAAATAATAAATTACTTGACAACAATAAAGGATATAAATTATATACATAAATGTTCCTTTTGAAAAATAAAAACTTTTAATAGAGATTAAGTTAGCTTAAGAGCATTAAAAATAGAAATAGATCCTCTTATCATGATTTTTTTTTTTCATTTTCTCTTATAATCACATTCTTACTATAGGATTAAAAAATGAATGGTTGAGATGTAATCTTTTATAAAATTATTTTTTTTATTTAAGATATTCTACTATAGTAAGCTGTAAGGATCAAATTTTAATATTTTTTTTCTCTTTTATAAAAATTAAATGGTTGAGATTTATTATCTTATAAAATTATATTATGAGATTACATTAAAAATAAAAAATAAACTATAAAAACTTGATCATGACATTTTAGACTATCTTAAAATAAAAAAAATAATAATTTTATAAAAGAATGCATCTCAACTATTTATTTTTTAATCTTATAATGAGGATGAGATGATGAGAGAAGAGGAGAAAGAGTGATGATGAGAGGATCCAAAACCATTAAAAGCACCAGATTTCATACACGAATTAATTAAATGCTCATAAACGCCCCATTAAATATAAGAGTAAAAGGGGTTGGGGATGTTTAGAATGAAAAGCATTATATATATATATATAGCTCTGAAAAATGGGTGAAATGAAGGTATTTGAGAAGAAGAGAGGAATGGGTTGCAAGAAAGCAACAATGGCGATGATAATGATAGTGATGTTGATAAGTGCAGAGGCTGGAGAAGAGCCTCAAGAAACGATGGACGAATGCCAACACAGATGCTTCAGAGATTGCGGCGGCGATAAGCAGAAGACGGCCGATTGCTATTTTGCTTGCTTGTGGAGGGAATGCCGTTTGGTTCCTCCAGATTCCCTTGGAATTTGATTCTTCCTTTCAATATTTGCAAGTGAAACTGAAAATTTATAGTAATAAATCAAATTTATTCATATATTTAAATATTTACTCCAAGGCATTATCATGAAGGTTTTAAATGATAACCCAAATAATAATAATAATAATAACTGCCACCTAGGATGAGTTATGAAGCGCTACCAAGTTTCATTAGAGAAATACTTATATACTTTAAAAATACTATGTTATTTGAACTCTATCCAATTAACACATAACAACTTAATTAGCTAATGACTTATCTAAAAAATTCATGAATTATTTTATTTTTTTAAAAAATAAATATTTTATTTTTTAAAAAAATAAATATTTTATTTGGAAAAAATAAAAACTCATCTTAGTCAAATAAAAAGGTGAAATTGTTTTAGATGTGTCTCAACTAGGGGTGTTCATGGGTCGGGACGGGACCGGGACAACCCCGTCCCTTGTCCCGTCCTGAAACAGTACACGGGACGTATTTTGCTTCCCGTGTTTCGTCCTGTACCGAAAATACAGGATGAGACATCCCGATTTTATTTAAAAAAAATATACTACTAGATATTTTATGCACAACCTATCTATTAGTAACATATAATTAGAAAGTAAAAAATAATAGAAGAAATTAAATTCTCCTTACTATGATTACCAACTTAAAATAATAAATACCATTAATTATACTACAAATACCATTACTTTTTTAATTTTTTCACTTCACCAACTAAAGTTACTATTTCATCTACAAAGAAACAAATATATGTAAAGAAGAGAAAAATAAAATTATCTAATAAATAATATGATATAACCAATACTATTTTCTATTTCTATTTTTTACAAAAAATATAAATAAAATAAAAATATTTTTTATATTTTTTTAAATATTCGGGACAAGACGGGAGTCCCTAGGGTTAGACCGAGACCCGTCCTGTCCCGTCCTAGCCTTCACGGGACGGGACGGACCCATCTCGAATTGCCCAGAACTGGGTTGGAATAACCCGGGATGGGACAATTTGAACACCCCTAGTCTCAGCCAACTAAGATTAAAATATGTTAATTTGTTGTATTTTGATTGGATATAGTTTAGATAACATGGTACTCCTAGAGTATATAGTTATTTCTCATTTCATCAACTATACCGATTACTTTTTTAATAATATAAAGTTTAGTGATTGGGTTATAACTAAATTAAAATTTAGGATATGTAAAGATTAATCTTTTATGAAAAGAAAAGACTAATCTTTTTTTTTTTAAATTTAGTCTGTTTATCGTCATTTTGTTTGCCAATGATCATTTTATTGGCTCTTTTTTTTTTTAATTTGTATGCACAGTTTTAACATGAAATTATATTTTTAGGTATAGCTAGGGTATATTTATTGTTATAAGCAGTGAATAATCTCCTTATACTGTAGACTTCTCAAAGAGGTTTTAGTGTTGGTCATGAAACTTTTTACATACATAAAGCTAGGAATCAAATCCCTGACTAAATATTTAATTAAAGAACCCGACATGACAATTATATTGGAAATAATAAAAAAGCAAAAAAATAAACGTCATCCCAATAGTTTAGTGTATAGATTATTAGTAAATGTTTACTATTACAATAATACTCATTTAATTAAGAGAAAAAATGAAAAAAAAATTCTAGAGAAGTGAAAGATGAGGTGATAACAAGAAGAAAGATATAATTATTAAATCATGATATAACTGGAAAAAAAATGATAATAAGGCCTTGAATTTCCAAAACATCAAATAAAAATACTCATTCAAGACATATTTAACTAATTAAGTTATATTAAGAAAGTAGTTAATATGACATATATTTTCTAAAACACCCTAGTCATCTTACTTAATTTCTTCCTTCTCAGACTCTCTTATTTAATTATTGTTTATAGACCTTTAATAGGGATAATTTAAAAAAATTAATAAATATGAGAAATATATCTTATATTTAATATCAAGATTAACTTTATAATTAAGTCATATATTAATGACGAGAGGAGCATTAAAACAAAACCAGCAGCGTCTAAAAATTTGACATCATATTGACTTTTAACTGAATTCAAGCA
This sequence comes from Leucaena leucocephala, assembly GCA_037074615.1. Lineage (NCBI taxonomy): Eukaryota > Viridiplantae > Streptophyta > Magnoliopsida > Fabales > Fabaceae > Leucaena > Leucaena leucocephala. The sequence continues at coordinate 15,330,698 of CM073545.1, forward strand.
ATATCCATTTTCATAATTAAAGCACATTCAATATTCAAAGCACCAGATTAATTTCATATTAAAATCAGTAAATAAATAAATACAGATTCATGTAAAAGAATTAAAAAGCTTTTAATAGATACATGGCAATTAAATTGGTACACTAACCAGAGATGTACACATGCATGCGTCTGCAGATTCTACTGATTAACCCTTCCCTTATTTAAGTGAAAGGAGTCAGAGAAGTTGAGAAGGAAGAAAAGTAAACAGTTTTAGAACTTGAAAGAAATCTCTCTTCTCTTCCATTTTTTAGATATATAAATAGAGAATCGTCAAATGGGTTTGAAGAAATTAAAGGAATAATGGTGACGGTGGGGGTGGTGGTGATCGGAGCAGAGGTGGGAGAAGCAGTAGAAGGAACCATGTCAGAGTGCCCAAAGGAATGCTATGATAATTGCAAAGGTGACAATAAGTGCTACGAAGAGTGCTGTAAGAAGAATTGTCGTGAGGGTCATGAATCTTCTTCCACTGCACATTTTGATCATTCCCATTAATATGGATATCATAAATCCAAGTGAAGTAGTAGCTAGGGTTCTATAGTAGTCTAGTTATTACTCGCTTCATTTCACGTGCCAAATCCTAATAATGTATGTCTTTGGGAGTTTTATGGAGAATTACAACAACAACAACGAAGCCTTTTCCCATTAAATGGGGTCGGCTACATGGATCATACGACGCCATTGTGCTCTGTCAAAAACTAAATCCTTGGATTAAATAAATTAAATGAGATACATCGATTTATATATTTGTCCCCTCCATTTATTTTTGCATATAACAAGAATATATATGAGTGCTACTCCATGTATCTTGAAATGTTTTGCTTATCAAAAGAGTTCTGACGATTCAATTCTACTAAATTGCGCCAACAATGTTTGGTTCACATCAAAAGGACCAATGGATCTCAATTCTCATAATTTAATATCGGTTGCACTAGCCATCGAACCGGTAATGTAATAATTAGATAAAATAATAATAATATATAGAATATTATATTAAATATTAAATAGTAAAACAACAGATACATTTTGATCTAAATAGTTTAGAACTAACGATAGATTTTTATTAAAATATTTTATTATTTAATATTGTAAAATTGCCTCACGTTATTAATATAAGAGCTAAATAATTAATTTAGATAAATTAAGAAAATTAATTATATTAATTATTTATAATAAATATAGTTTTTTTCCCTAAATGCCATATTTTATTATGATCATCCTTTGACAGAAGATCTCTTAATATGTGCCATCAATATATAGGGTTACTTTGGTAAAACAATTATAACTTGGGAACAGATTGAGGTCTTATATTTAAAATTAAATTTAAACCCCTAATTAGCTCTTATATTAAAGGTTAGAGGGAGTAATATTTTTACAAGATATTAAATCTCAACCATTGAAAGTTAATCCAATGGTGGAGATAAAAAGTGGAGAGGAAGTGGAGAGAGATGTTAGTGGAAACATTAGGAGGTACCTTATAAAAAGGAAAGGACCATATGGAAGGGAGTATATATGATTTCATGTGCTCTTAAAAAAAATTAATAGTAATTATATTATTATATCTAATTTATCATTTATTTTTAATAAAGACGGCCGACGAACAACAAACCCCTGATTAATTGTTTTTTTTCAACTAATTAATTTGTTATTCTAACCATCTAATGACCTTCCTTAGGTGGTTATGTTTATAACAAATGTAAAAAATTAAATAAATTACGAACCAACAAATATTTTTGGGTGTGTGTGTATTAATTATTGTTTGTTAAAAAAACTTGGCCCTTGAAGGGTTGTAAATAGACCACTTAAGAGTTGGTCTACGATGTATTCCTAAAAGATATATTTATACTGGAAGGAGAAACTATAAATTCTGGAACTATATACCTAGTAATATGATCTAATAAATAATATTAAAAAGTGTCTACCCTCAAATTAAAAATAATAATAATATTGATTATATATATATATATATATATATAGGATATGCATTTAATTCACCAGATTTCCTACTCATTACATTTATTGAAACAGATTTCATATTCAGGATTCTGTATTAATTGAGCTTGTCCTATAAGTGAATCCATTAAAATCCAAGGTAGCTAGCAATCTCAAGTATGGCTTCAAGCAAACTAGCAGCAACATTACTGATTGTGGGGTTGATACTGATAATGACGACGTCGTCATGGTCGATGATTGCAGAAGTAGAGGAAGTAGTGGTTGATGGAAACCCTAATTATTGTCACCACCATTGCGATGAATATTGCTTCCACCATCGCGAGGACCCTTCTTGCTACAAACGTTGTCTCAAGCGCTGTCGTCTTCTTGGAGGGGTTTCATGATTCATCCTGAAATCTCAGACTGTGTTGTGTTACAGTGTGGGGTGAACGATGATATAACCTATAAGTTCTGATGTTAGTTTCTCTGAGATTATTAATTGAAATAAAACAAATAAAAGGTGGCAAGTATTAATCTATATATCTATCAATTATATTGTAAATTCCCCTCTTCTTCTGGTTTTGTCAAGGACTTGAATTTCATTGATGATTGGCAGATTTGAGCCAAATATTTTCAATTTTTGAGGTAAAGTAGTTATCTTTTTTTACAAATTACACTTTGTATTTATATAAAAATTTAATTCATGATTTTTATTTTTACCTCTAATTAGACGTCTTTCTGATTTTCCCCCCACTCATTACCTCTCTCTCACCCTCTATAAAGATATATTCAGAATATATTTATTATTTTTAACTAATTTTAATTAATATTTTGATTTACATAAATTAATTATTTATAAATAACTTATATATAGTATCGGAGTAGTATTTTAGAAAATAAAATTAATAATATCTAACTGAAAAATGAGGCTAGGTACGTAAGAAGAAAATGGAAGCAGTATAAGAATATCTGAACTTTGACTCAGTTCTTTGGACAGATATTTCTCAAAAGCATTTTCAACTTTCCAACTCTGCCCTTTAAACTACTACTATTTCTTTTTTTTTTTAGAAAAAATAATGATAATTTTTCTCTGAACAAAATTTATATTAATTTGTCCCTCAAATTAAAAGGCGTATAAAAGTTCTGTTAATCCCTGAGTATAATGATTAAATGAGAGTATAAGTGAAAAGAATAAATTGATGATAGGGCCTTCAGGCTTCAATAATTTCGAAAACATCAAATTAAACAAAACCAGCGTCTAAAACATAAATCAGATATCATATTGAATTTTAATTAAATGCAGTATCAATTCTCATAATTACAGCACATTGATGCACCAGATTTCATATTAAAATAAATAAAGATATTTCTTTAAAGAATAAAAAACTTTTAATAGAGAGATGACAAATTAAATTGGTACACTAACCAGAGATGCATATGCATTCATGTACCTGCACCAGATACATGCATCTGCGGATTCCATTAATTAACCTCCCCCTTATATAAGTGAAAGGATCAGAGAGTTGAGAATGAAGAGAAGCAAATAGTTTTAAAACTTTAAAGCTCCATTATCATCTTGACATAAACAGAGAGAATTAAATGGTTTTGAATAAGAAAGGAACGATGGTGATGATGGTGATGGTGGTAGTGGCCGCGGCGATTGGTGCAGATTTTGGAAAAGCAGTGGAAGAAAGGATCATGTCGCCAAATTGCGAACAGGATTGCTTTGATAAATGTGATGGTGTGAAGGAGTGCTACTGCAAGTGCTGCAAGAAGAATTGCCATGAGTGTGATAAATTCTTCTACCAATGTACTATTTGATCTTTCCAAATATTATTATGGTTATGATAAAAATTCACTTGCCAAATCGTAATAATGTATGTATTTGGGAGTTTTATGGAGAATATTAAATAAAGTAAATGAGATCTATTATTATTATTCATATATCTGTTCCCTCCATTTCTTGTTAAAGTGTTAGAAGAAATTAAATTGCAGCTATTTTGGATAGAACAAGTGTATGATAGGGGTGCTCTGATCCTTCATCTTGAAAGATGGATATGGGAATATGTTTTTGTTTATCGGATCGGAAGAGTTTTCATTATTTTCTCTCTTTTTTTGTAAGGTAAGCATATATATATATATATATGTATATACTCCTATATTAGAGGTAATAATCTTTCAAGTACTATTAAACACTAAATATAGATATATCTTTTTATAGTTATTCGAATTTTGATTTGTTGTATTATAAAAAACTAATTTCACTAATAATACCCCAATCCCGTTGGTAGTGTTCAATATATATATTAATTGTTATATATAAAAGAAATAAGTTTGATTTAGTAAAATAAATAACATAGAAATAAAATTTCAACTATAAAAAATCATATATATTTTTAATTAAAAATTTAAATAAAATGTAAAGAAACACGGGGGAAAATAAGGATTACAAAGTTTGAAGTATTCTTGAACAGTTGCAAGTATGGGCAGCCACAAATCCAGTAAAAGAATAAGAAGAAAATAGTGTTTCCCACATCAATTGCATATGAATCGAAATCGTTTTTTTCTTAGAAGAATTTCTCCCTAAATATTGCTCATTCAATCCTAAATATAAATATAAGACTCTTATTTAATTTATCTCAAATATTTATCGTTGGCAAAAAATATCTTTTATATTTATTATTTTTTAAAATTAATTTACCTAATATATATATAATTTAATATTACACATGAAAATTTTAAGATATCATGCCAGATATTATAATTAAATAATTTATCTATTTTCTTAATTTTCTATCTAAAACTTTAGATCTAATCAATTTTTTTTTTAAAAAAAAAACTCTGCAAAGTTTGGTATATCTTTCCATCATATGGAATTGATGTTTGACTCAGCATTAAATTAAAAAGATCGAGCTTATAGGTTATATTAAGATAGGGTATATTGGGTACTAAATATAGTCATATCTCTAAAAATATTTGAATCTTAATTTATTATATCATAATAAATTAATTCTTTACGACACATCCAAATTCCAATTGTTCTTTTTGAGAGGGTTTTAGATCTCTAGAGTTCTTCCCTTCTTAGAGTCTTTGGGGAATTTGCAATGAGTGGATGGTGTAAATTATGAAAATATTATCGCATTCACTTGCGTAATTTTATTTTTCTTTGTTTTTTTTAATCTCCAGTGATCTTATTCTTTGTAACGCTTGGGAATATGAATATAAAAATTTCTTGTTTATTTTAAAAGCCCGCCAGTATCAAAACTCAACCCCATTAAGCAAACAGCGAAAAGACGAGTTTTTTTTATGTAGTATTTTAATGGCTGCTCTCTCAAATTAGTGACCATAATGACTTTTAATTGAATTTAATGCAGTACCCATATTCATATATAATTAGAGCACGTAAGTACATGAATTCAATGCACCAGATTATTTCGCATTAAAATCAATAAATGTTTCTTTAAATGAATTAAAACTTTTAATAGAGAGATGATCGATGACAAATCAAAGTGCATGCATGTGTAGATTCTTCTACCTATATATATAAGTGAAAGGAGCCAGAGAGTCAAAAGCAATAGTTAGTTTTAGAACTTGAAAGAAATCCCTCTTCCATTTTGACCTAATTAAACAAACAGAGAATCATTAAATGGGTTTGAAGAAAGGAATAATCGTGATGCTGGCGGCGGCGGCGGTGATGATGGTGGTGGTGTCTAGCAGAGCTGGAAGAAAACGATATGACTAATTGGGAAATGGAATGCTGGAATAAGTGTGGAGGTTTGGTTACTGACTGCTATTTTAATTGCTGTGTCAAGAATTGTCGTGAGGGTCGTCATCCTTCTTCTGCCACTGCACATTTTCATAATTCCAAATAATATCATTACCAATATATATATATATGGAGATGATAAATTCAAGGGAAGTAGTAGGTAGGTATATATATATATATATATATATAGCCTAGTTACTCTCTTTATTTCACTTGCCAAATCACAATAATATGTATGCCTTTGGGAATTTTTTATGGAGATTTAAATAAAGTAAATGAGATTTATTATATTATTCATATATTTGTTCCCTCCATTTCTTGTTTAATTAAGTTATTACCCATCATGAGGACTCGGGCGATCATGTGATGTTTTTTGACAATAATTAACAAGCTGGAAAAAGTGTTAGAATAAATTCCATCTATTTTGCAAACGAGGTAATAAAAGTATTTAGAAAAGATAAAAAATAAAATGAGTTTTATTATCAGTAAATTACCAAAACAAAATAATATAATAAATATATATATACCCATTTTGTCTCCAACCAAATTTTGTCTCGAATCCATTGCGTCCCATCCTAATTTTTTTTTTTTGGGTTGAGTTGAATGACTGGGCAGACCGGAATCGAGACATGATGAACAATCTACATAGTATTTTTTGTGGCTTTTTTATAAGGAATAATTATCAAAATTATGCAGTTCAAAATATTAGTTAACAACAATAAATTTGCAAAACATATATATATATTTTCAATTATACCCTTATTTATTAAGAGGGGGTATGAAAGATAATGATTAAAAATTTATTATAGAGAGATAATAAGCAGATCACTTTAATATGGGTAAAAATTGAAAAATTAGTTTAAAATTTTAGATAAAAATAATTTATTCCTTATATTTAGGACTACCCCTATGAACAAAACATTATTCCTTATTTTTTATCAAATGGAGAAAACATTACATTTATCAACTCAACAAGATTATTACAATAAACCCTTCTAAAGGGTACCAAATCCTTCCTTAAAGGATTACACACAATCTCAAACTATTGAAATTAGTCCCTAAACACTTAAGAGATTTTCATGAGAGAGATCCAAGTTTACCTATCTCATTGGGAGATGAATCAACATCCTTCACTTACCAAATCTATGGATAAGGATCTTTTATATAGTCTTAAGATTTGTTTAGTATGAGGAAAATAAAGGGGAGGGGAAGGATTTTACTCATTTTCTTTTGTTTGGCTTTTGAAAATTTGTAGGAGAGGTAAAAATTCCCCTCCCCTCCAAAAGTTGAGAGATTTGGAGGAAAATGGTAATATTTTGGCAACTATCACACCCATAAAATATTTTTATTATTATTATTATTGTATCTAATTAATTTTGATAAAGGTAAAGTTGTCCGGATAAAAATATTTTTTCTGCCCCTTCTTGAACTAAAAAAGGTACATCAAACTCTATCCTCTCCCCTTTAATCAATATAAATGAGATAATATTAAAATCTCTCATCTTCTCTTTCATTCCCTCCCTCGTATTTAAAATTCTTCTCCTCCCTTGAACCAAACATACTTTTAAGATCATCTAATAACTAAATGATTAATACTAATTATTTTAACCAAATCCTAATTCAAACTTCTAACACTGAGGGTGTGTTTGGATTAGCTTTTGGAGAATAGATTCTGGAAAGAATAGATTCTGGAGAATAGATTTTGGAAGAATAGATTTTGGGAAGAATAGTGTTTGGATAGTTATTTTCAAAATAATTTTTTGAGAAGGTAAAAATAATTTATAAAAAAATAATACATATACATATGAGTAATAAGATAAAAATTTTACAATATTTACTTTAATTTTAATTTTTTTCATTTAAATAGTATTTTTTTGAGCTCAAACCTGGCAAGAATCTCCTTGGGCATGAGATTGTTGAAACCATGGTTTTATTGTGTAAAACCATGGTTTGGATAGAAAATCAATTTTAAGAGAAAAATAGGTGTTTGGGTGAAAGAGGACAAAATCATGGTTTACATAGAAAATTGATTTTCTAACCATATTGCCAAACACACACTCAAACACTAATTTTTACTCAAAAATCAATTTTCAATCCAAACCATGGTTTTATCCTATAAAACCATGGTTTTGGACTATCTGACCAGCAAGAGCATTTTGTTCAAATTTTACTGTTTAAGGGCATTAAAATTTTTACCATACAATTATCTTTTACTCCCCACCTGCTTCTGTCCTTAAAAAGTACTATTTATAAGTGGGGGAAAATAAAAATCAGGAAAATATTGTAAATTTTTTTCTTCCTCTGTACATGTACTATATTTTAATAAAAAATTGTAAATAAAATTATTATATCTCATATAATTATTATATTTAGTTTATGTTCTTTTTAATAATTTGCTAATATAAAAAAGTAATTCTATAACTAATCACCCAAACATCTCCATTGTCAAAATCTATTATTCCTAAAAATTTATTCTTTCTAAAATATATTCTCTAAAAATTAATCCAAACACACCCTTGGACAGGAGGGATGGTGTGCAACGGACAAATAGCATTTTGGAGCCTCCACTTCGCGAGTTCGAGGGCTCTGGTTTCATTTCAAGTGATGTTATCTGGCCCAAATTATTTACGTCCATAAAAATGTAGGATAAATATAGCGGCTACGTTTGAAATATAGAGTAAAAGAATAAATTATAGAAGATAAACTACACTGACTTGTGTGATTGTTATAAAAAATTCTTATAACAAACGAGCAATATACAATAATAAATTTTAATATAAAAAAATAATAATACGTTTAATTGTTATTAAGATTTTTTAGTTATTAGTTATTTTTATTTATTTATTTTGCAGTTTAAGGATGGAAATGGAAGGAAAGGAGGATTTTTTGTAGAGGAAAGGAGGAGATTTTGTTCCCTTCCATGTTTGGTTATGAAAAATTAATAGGCCAGGGAGAAGAAATTGTTTTATCAATGTCAAAATTTTCCCCTTTTTTCTTTTTCTTTTTATGTCTGGATTTTCTTTTCCTTTTTTTCGCCTTATAACAGATTATGTCTGGATTCTACCTTTAAATCCGAGATTAGATTACTCTCTCAATCATGAGATACGACGTTCAATGCACCAGATTTGATAGTTAATCAATCCTTTTAAAAAAGAATAAAAACATTTAATAAACAAATATTGATACATGAAATTTTGATATCATATATATGTTGACATTTATACCTTAATAGTTTTCCTAATTAGATCACATTCAATGCACCAGATTTCATGCTTAAATTAAATAAATATTCCTCTAAAGAACGGAAAAGCGTGTATCTATAATTATGAGGTGCATGCACTTGCATCAAAGATTTGACCAAACCATGATTGATTCATGGAAAGTAATTAAAATAAAAGTAATTTTATTTTAACAAAAAAAAGCAAAGCTCCATGTATATATATAAAGTGAAAGGGGGTTAATAATTAGAGAGCAGAGAATAAGAAAATAATAATAGGTGGAAACTTGAAGAGAGAAAAATGGGTTTAAAGAATAAAGGAATAACCACGATCGCGATGGTGGTCGTGGTAATGGTGATGGCGACGATGATCGGCAATGCCAAGGCAAGAGCCACAGTGAACGAAGTGGCTGGCTGCCAAAAGTATTGCTTCCGTAAATGTGGAAGCAATCCTCAGAACGCAGATTGCTACTATAATTGTTGTAAGGATGAGTGTGTTGTTAATTGTTTCGCCTCTTCCTTTCAACAATTTCTTCATTCCAAGTAATGTGGAGAACCAAATAAATGAGATCTTCATATAAATATTGCTCCCTTTTCTCTTTTTCAATTGTTACCCATGTTTGCAACTACGGATTTCGATTATTACCCATGCTTGTAGTTATAGGATCGGGGCCGTCGTCTGTCCTATGTCCTATCCCAAAACGGGAACTGGCGAATCGAATTTTCACTACGTGTCTCATTCCATCTGAAAGTATTCCCATCTTATTCCATATTGGGACAGGACAAGATGAGATTGGAAAATTCCAGTTGAAAGAAGATAGTGGAAGAGAGATGAAAAAGTAAGGATTAAGCAAATAATCTCTTATGATATCCACGTCGTCTTCAAATTCCAAGTAATTAAGTAATTTTGTTTACTTTTTCACAATAAAAAAAGATTTTGTCTACAAGAGTCCTAAATATGTAAAATGATGATAAATATCCAATGGAAGAGAAACATATTATTTGAGTATCATATTCTCTGAACACCTTTTTTTAATGATTTCTAAATGCTCACTTTAAAGTTCAAAGTCGAGATCATATATATATATATATATATATATACTTGTATGCAGTATTAATTTTCATAATTACTGTGGTTAATCCCTCATTGCCCTCTTAATCACGAGACCACATTCATTCAATGCACCAGATTTCATACTTAAGTAATCCATTCCTAATAGAAAGATATAGAAGTAAATCAAATTTGAAATCATATTGACATATGCACACTGCAGTATTAATTTCCCAAATCAGAACACATTCAATACTTCAGATTTCATACTTAAATAAATATTACTATAAAGAATAAAAAAAGCATTTAACAGAGTGATGATAAATTAAATTGGAACACTGATAAGTGATTATTCATAATTAAATCAGTACAAGGCGTAACTTTAAAATCATTAAAAATTATACGGAGCATTTTAAAAATATTTTGAATTTTGTAGAGCACGTCAGAATGATACAAACTATACAAGCAAAATGAATAATTTCTGTTCATAAATTTATTAAAATATTTTTTAAAAAGCAACATAAATTTCTGTGTTTAAAGAACACACACTCCCTCAATTTCTATTTATAGGACAAAATTACATAATTCTTCATGCCAATAAAGCTAAATTAACTTATTAATATTATTAATATTTTAAACCCACTTCTATTATTTTAAAAGAAATACTTACATACTCTAAAAGCGTCATGTCATTTGAATTTTGTCAAATTAAAATATAACAACTAAGACAATACATTTTAATTCTAGTTAACCAATGACTTATATGAACTGTTCATATTTTATTTTATTTTTAAGAAAAAATAAATCTCTTAATTTAGTTCAAATAAATTTTTATTTTTTGAAATTAAAATATTTATTTTTCTTAAAAATAAAATTAATTATAAGCTTTTTAGATAAGTTATCAAGCAAATTGTTATATTTTGATTGGATAGAGTTCAGATGACGTGGACACTCTAAAAGTATGTAAGTATTTATCTCTCTCTTCAATTATATCCTTGTTTAATGTCTACGTTGCTTTGCTAACTTTCAATGAGGAAGGGAGTATCAATCAATCAATAAACTATACTTTTAAAATCTCACTTTAATATTTAAAAGATTTTAAGCCCTACTTTGATAGGATTACTGATTAATTATTATCATAGGCTCAAAATCTTTTAAATATCAAAGTTGGTGTTTAAAATCTTTCGAAGATTAAATTTTAAATTTCTAACTATGATGAAAATATATAATAATCATAAATAGTTAAATAATTATAACCTATTTTTTCTACTCCCTATTCAATGCATGGGAGAAATTTCTAGTTTATAAGTATAACAAATCATTTCATACATTCAATAAAAACGTAATGAAAAAAAAAAATTGAATGAATGATTTGGAGCAATTTCAGCATCCACTACTTTCTCAATCGAATATGATACTCTAGTTTGTTTAAGGAACATATTTTAAATTTATTAAGAAATGGAAGAAATAAAATATCAATTTATCCCATCAAAGACAACATTCGTCCACCTTACTTGAGGAGAATTAAATTCATTCCATCCAAATCAGGAACTTATATTTTATTTTAATCTGTTATTTGATTAAGTTTTATTATAATTCCTTAACTTTTAAGATGTGATTCGAATCTTCCAAATATTAAACACCATTAAATAAGTTAACCACAAGTGATCACTTACATACTTAAAAGCCATCTCATCAATTTTGTTATGTCTAATAATTAATTTAGTAACTAACTGACTATATAACCAAAACATTTGTAACTCTTAAGAAATAAATATTTACATTTACATTCATAAAAATAAAGCTTAAAAAACATTTTACTCTAAGACGTTAAAAATCACAACCTTAAAATGAATAATAAGTCAGACGTCTTCTATATATAAATAAGAATGTTTGGAGATCAGAAGGATGGGAGAAGGAAGAGAAATCAGAAATGGCGCTGAACAACAAAGTGAAGGCAATGCTGGTGGTGATGTGGCTAGTGGCGGCAGCTTTGTTAGTTGCAGCGGTCGCCGGAGAAGACCCAGAGAAATGCATACGTGAATGCGTGGCAGACTGTGACATCGGTGAAATCAACATAGACCCTAATTGTCCCAAAACTTGCTTGGATTTGTGTTTCCCTCGTGATCAAAGAGGTAAAGGAGCATGTAGATAAATAGAGTCTGAGTTGTATTATCATCGACCATGTAAGCGGAATTAAATAAATAAATGGTATTTATTTATCCCCACTCTTTCCTCATCCTCTCCACATTATGTTTAAAATTTCTTTTTATGGTATACAATAAATTCAAATAATAGTAAATTCTCCAGGTTATTTTATTTGAAATTTTCGTTCTATATTAATCAACGAGTTTGTAGGGGACCAAGTACTGGAGTTTGGAGAGTGTAATTGTCGATAACTCCAGTTTGACAACCTTCATGAGTACTGTTTGACTCAACAAATATAAAAATGGCTTTCAATTTCTAAATACAAGGAATAAATACCTACTCCACTAATATTAAAAAAGTATTTATTTTTTAAATGTGTTAAAAATTATTTTTTTAAAAAAATCTCCAACTTAATGTTTGAATTTCTATCTTATATTTTTAATCTTTATAATTTAATTAATTAAATATATTTTTTTTGTTTTTCACAATGTGAACCAAAATAAGTCTTTCAAAAATTTCATATATTGTCGCAAGAAAAATTTTCTTATATCCAATGCGGAAGGAAATAAAACGACCGAGCTTAATTGTAGGTTATTTTGAGATAGGGATGGTAAAACTTTTTTTTTTTGTTGTTCTTGTTTTTTCTCCAATCTCGTGGTGAGATAAGAGCCTGGGTTTCATTTTATTGTGAAGGAGTTTTTCGGTATAAACCTAGAATATCCTTTAACCTTAAATTACTTTAGACTTAAGCTTAATATCTGTCGTGTCAAGATTAAGACAAATTCTTGTGTAAACCTGGAATGCCATATCATTTATGGGCTTGATGACCAATAAAAAAACACCTCAGAAAATTCTTTATCCTAGCTGTAACCTCTATTTTTTCTCTATTTTCAGTTTTCCACCTCTCCATTTTCACAATTCCACTTTCCTCCCCACCTCCCTCTTTCTCTCTCTTGCAGTAGAAGCACCAAAACAGATTCAAGTTCGTTCTTCTCTCTTCTTCGATCTAAATCAATTAAGAAATGAGTGTGGACCTTCCTCTTGAAGTACTGAATATTGGGCTATTCATCGGTGGTGGGCAACTTGATGCCTCCATTAACGACAAAGCTGCCGGACTTCTCCATCAACATAGAAGAAACCAAAAACTAGAACTAATAAACCACGGTCTCCTAATCGGCTGCATAACTTCTTACGCCGAAGAAAGAGAATCATGAACAAAACCCTAGCTTTTCTAATCAAATGCATCAGCTTCACTCACCTTGGCCTAACACGACCGTTGCCTGCTTCGCACACCTTTGCCGAATATAACCGTTGCTTACATCGCATACCTCCTAGGATTATTTAGGGAGGGGTTGATTTAGTTTGAATCAGATGAAACCCGTGATTTGAGGAAGAAGAGAGGAGAGAAAGAGCAACAAATCGTTAGGCTGACGAAGTTATTGCGTAATGGACGACGAGATCGACGGCCAACACAAGTAATCGACGGCGAGAACGTTTTGTGGCGGAGCTTCATCGTTGAAGAAGGGCGTGGTGAACGATCCATGGAGTGGCAGAGCTTGAGAAGGAATCTGGAGAAGAGGGGTTTGGTGAAGAAGGGAGAGCGTGGGCTTGAAGCTGCCGCCGTGATTCTACGGGGAGGGAGAGAGGGAGAGAGGGAAGGCGGGGAGGAAAGTGAAATTATGAAAATAAAGGGCTGAAAACGGAAAATAGAAAAAAAAATAGAGGTGACAACTAGAATAAAAATTCGTTGAGATGTTATTTTTTGATTGGTCAAACCACGAATGATATGGCACTGCAAGTTCATACAATTTTTTTTTAAAATTAAAATCCTTTTAATAAATACATTTCTAAATATTTAAACTTATGTTCTCTAGTAATACTTAAAACTCACTATTATTATTTGCTATAAATCTTTGTATTTCTTCCTAGCATGGCATTAATATATAAAGTACCCTTGTAATTATCTTATTAAAACTAACAAGAGATAGTTAAATTATTAATTTTGTTTAAAAATAAAATAAATTTATGAATTTATTTATGTTTAAATTAAAAAATTTAGTTGGCAAAAAAAAATGAAATTTTTCCAAATTGACATCACTATATCAAATAGTGGTTACATTTAATAAACACATATTGATAAATTAAATTTGAGATCACATATAAATGGTTACTTTTCCTAATTTTAGAAAGCATTCAATACACTATTCATTTCATACTTAAATAAATATTCCTGTGAAGGATGGAAAACATATATACATGTATATGTATGAGGTGCATGTACATTTACATTCTTAAAAATATCATAGGGATCAAGCCCATTTATGACGTCCTCTCTCTCTCTCTCTCTCTCTCTCTATATATATATATGAATAAGAATGCTTGGAGAGACCAAGGAAGGGGGCCAAGAAGAGAAATCAGAAATGGCTTTGAACAAAAACAAAGAGAGGGCAATGCTGGTGGTGGTGATGATGTGGCTGGTGGCGACGGCGGCGTTAGTTGCAGAGGTTGCCGGAGAAGATGACCTAGTCAAATGCATCCGTGATTGCACAGTGGGTTGCAATATTGGTCAAATTACCATAGACCCTACTTGCCCAAATAGTTGCTTCAATTTGTGTTGCCCTCCAGATCAAAGAGGGAAAGGAGCATGTGCGTAGATAAATGGACTCTGAGTTGTATTATCATCACCAACCATGTAACCGGAATTAATTAAATTAATAAATGGGATTTATTTGTCCCTACTCTTTCATCATCCTCTTCACATTATGTTTAAAATTTCTTTTTATCGCATACAATGAATTCAAATAATAGTAAATTTTATATAATTGCTTTTTATATATAATTTTAAATTAATAAAAAAATTAATTATTACAATTCTCAGTATATATCGTATCCAAGGAAATATAAACATTTATAATTAATAGAGAGATGTGCAGCTATAAAAAGCATTAAAAACACTGGATTTCATGCATAAAGTAATTTCTCTTAAATTTGCATGCTTTACTAGCTATAACCTCCACTATATATATATAGAAGTAAAAGGGGTTAGGGAAACCTATGCAAAGTTGATGAAATTAAGGTTTTTGACGAGAAACAGAGAAATGGGTTGGAAGAAAGAAACAATGGACGAGTGCCAACACAGATGCTTCAGGAATATTGCTATTTTGGCATTTGCTTGCTAATGGAGGGATAAAAAAAAGAGGGAGTCAAATTTAAATGCCTTACACGTGGATTTTGCAACATAAGCCTTCTTTTTTCTTTCTTTGGATTACAGGACAAGCCAACTTTGCTTGAGCAACATTAAGGCCTTGAAAGTTGAGAACAAAGCCAATTTAATTAAATTCCTTCTGAGTAATTTTATTTTAAGAAATTAAGTTGTAAAATCACATTTCCAATTAACAAGAAAAACAAAATATGCATGTGTATATAAAGTGAAAGGGGATTAGAGAGTAGAGAGTAGAGAGTGAACAACAAAACTTAGAGAGAAAGAGAGAAATGGGGTGGAAGAAAGGAATAATAATAATGGTGATGATGGTGATGGTGACGGTGATCGAGGGATCGGCAAGAGAAGGAGATCGAAGAAGCGGCGGCAGAGTGCCAAAGGAAATGCTTCGCGGATTGTGGAAGCAATCCTCAGAAGGAGAAATGCTACTATGACTGCTGTAAGCAGAAGTGTGTAACTAACTGTTTCGCCTCTTATAATTCCCTCCTACCACAATTTCATAAATCCAAGTGATGTATGTCTTTGGGAGTTATACACACACACACACACAACCAAATAAATAAATAAATGAGATATGTCATCATCTCTTCATATAAATATTGCTCCCTTCTCTCTTTTCAATTTATATTACCCATATTGCAACTACGGATTTCATCGGTTTAAACAATAATAATTAACTACAAGTTTGATTTCTCTTTTTATCCTATATATATTATTAAAATTATAATTTCTCTTTAATTAATAAGAAGTTAGTTTATAACTCATGATATTGATATTAGAGATATAATATTGACTTAATCAAATTGTCCAGTTGTTTTCGAGTTAGTGAGTTGTTATAACAACTGGCCCATCACAAATGTACGACGGCGGAGGTATGACAAAACCGGTCCAAAAGTGGTGTAATTTTTGCTGCTTCCCCGAGGCGTATTTAGATAAGAGTTTAAAAATTAACGGGGTTAGTTCGAGTGGTAAGCGGTTTAATATCGTTTAAGCGAGGTCTCGAGTTTGAGCCTTGGCGAATGCAGAAAATCCCCGTTGGGAGATTCACCCACCACAGCCAGGTGCGCGACGCGGGTCGGATCCGGATATAGTCGGGGCAAAGCTCCGGTAAACCGGGTAGGCAACTAAAAAAAAGATAAGAGTTTAAAAAATATTTTATAAAAAATATTTTTAGATAATTTTAAAAAAAATATTTTTAGATAATAATTTATGAAAAAAAAATAGTTCTGAATAAATGAGTGTTTAGATGGTTATTACCAGAAGAATTTTTATAATTAAAAAATTATTAGAAATAGTATGATTTTATTAAAAATAGGAGAGATAAGAGAAGAGAGAGGGTGGAGAAGAGAAAAAAAGAGAGGAGAGAAGAAAGGGGATGTAACAAAAAGTAAGAGTAAAATAATAATTGTGTAGTCTATGAAACTTTTTATTATTTTAGAAGTTAGTTTCAGTAACTTATCTAAAATATTAATTTTAAACTATAATTTGATCTAAAAATTATTTTGAATAAATATAGCTGTTTATTTTAAAAATTTTTAAAATTAAAGTTTGAGTCAAAATCTCTTTTAAAATTTTAATTTTATTACTTTACAGAAACACACGAAGTTAGTTATGGTCATCTAAGCCGAATCGTAATTTTCTTGTTAGAGAATCCAGATTGTGCTGTTGATGTTGCCACCATCGAGAACGAGGTTGAAGCCATCTTTGCAGCACAGTCGATCCTTGGGGAGACCGTCTCCCTGGCGATGGTAATCAACATGTGTCCAGTCTCAAATTTTTCTGGACTCAGCTTAAAATTACGATCCAATTTAATGTTTGACAAGGCCTTAGATTTACTTTTTTTTATTTCTTTTTTAAATGAGTAAGGATATTTTTTTTAATATCAACTAAAAAAACTAATTTTTCCTTCAAGATATTGAGAGTAATAAAGGCAAAAGGCAAACATTTTCCAACTACGTTTAGTCTAGATAGGAATTAAATGACCAACCACGTAGCTTCATTTACTCTAACTTACTTAAAAGATAAGGACTTGAATTTTTAAGATAATAAAATGAGTAAAATAGTAGAACACCCCATCCCCTAGATCAGCTCTAATAACTAATTTACTAATATTAAAATATTAGTTAAATTAATTATTTATATAAACAAAATATATTAATTTCTCTAAAGTACTTCTCTTATTCTAATAATTGGCACGAGAAACTAGTCCCTAAATGAAAAACCCTCCAATATGTACAATCAATTCACAGAGTTTTAAAAAATAAATTTTAAAGATAAATAAATTGAATGTTTATGTTTAAACTCATCTACTAATATTTAGGACTATATGGAGTAATAGATATCATATAGATGAAAAACTTCACTTCTTTGTGTGAATTAAAATGTTGGTTAAAATTAATTAAAAGATAATAATAAATTAAATATGCAAAGCATGTATTCTTTTGTCTAAATATATAACCGTAGAAAAAAGAGATGAGAAAGATATGTATTTAATTAAAGATAAAAATAAATTAAATTTTTTAGACAAATATAAATTAATCTCTACTCTAAAAATTGTATATATAAGAACCATTTGAATATCATTCTTTTATATATATATATATAATTTGAGTATCATTCTCTGAACAATTTTTTTAAAATGATTTTTGAATGCTCACTTTAAAATGCGAGATCATATATGGATATTTAATTGTATGCAGTGTTAATTTTTATAATTAAAGTGGTTAATCCCACATCATTCTCTTAAATCATCAGACCACCCTCATTCAATGCACCAGATTTCATTACTTAAATATTAATACCCATAATAGAAACGCATTCAATACTTCAGATTTCATACTTCAGATTTACTATAATAAGACGTTAAAAGCGAAAAAGTCAGTTGGGGAAAAAAATCAAGATCATTATTAATTAATGAGCTCCTCTGTATATAAATAAGAATCTTTGGGAGGGGAGGAATGCAGGGAGCAGTGAGTGAATTAGATCAGAAATGGCGATGAACAACAAAGTGAGGGCAATGCTGGTGGTGATGTGGTTGGTGGCGACGGCGGCCTTAGTTGCAAAGGTCACCGGAGAACAAGACCCAGACAAATGCATTCGCGAATGCGTGGTAAACTGTGAAATCGGTCAAATCATCTTAGACCCTAATTGCCCTAAAACTTGCTTGAAGGTGTGTTGCCCTCCTGAGCAAAGAGGTAAAGGAGCGTGTAGATAAATGAGAACTCTTGAGTTCGATTATATATCAACCATGTATTCGGAATCAAATAAATAAATAAATAAATAGGATTTATCCCCATTACTCTCTCACCGTCCTCTTTACATTATCTTTAGAATTTATTTTTATGGTATATAATAATTAAATTCAAACATTAATTAAATAAAATAATAATTTAAATGCACTCATATATTTTATAAGATGAATAATGTTTGTTACAATAATTTTATACAAGAATATTTAATATTCTTAAAAAGATCATGTGATATTTGTAATAATTTATTTATTTATTTCTCTTAATCAACTTAAATTAATTAAGTGTAAATATGGCCTAAATTTTTTTTAAAAAAAATCATAAAGCAAAGGCTCAAATTCATTACATGAAAAAAAACCCTTTAATTTTAAAATATCAAAAATCTTATAAAATAATACAATCGGTGAACAGCGCCCGAAAAGGGAAAAAGAATAAATACTTCACTCTCACTGTATTTTTTTTATTTTTCATTTTTTCCTGGAATAAGCAAAATCAGATTCATTACCGGGGCACCCAAACAGCATAACACAATCGCCTATCATAGAATTCAACCCAATCAAAATACCTAAAACCGAGATGACAATATGCAGAACTTAACAAAAGGTTCAGAAATACCCAAGAGTCGGTTGACTTTTTAGATATATCTCCTTAAAATATTTATAACATATTGATTTGAGATAAAAATATAACTGATGGTTCCTAAAAGTTTTTAATTATTGATTCATTTCTTAAGCTTTGTCATAGAACAACTTGGTCCTTATTTGGTTTAATTTCCTGATTCCAAAATTGATTTAGATGGATTCATGCATGAAAATACTTACGGAAAATCGTGACTACAAAACAATCGTTCAAATAGTGAACAAAAAACGAAACGACATTTTCTACTTTTAAAAAGTCAGAGCGGTATTAATGAAACAGAGAATAAAATCATACGGAAACAAGTAATTTTGGTAAGTGAGTTCAATAGCGAAAAGCCAAATGGAGAAGTCTAAAAATATAGCATAGTCGAAGGCCAGAATATTCGCAGTATAAATTAACTTGGATTAATCAACCTTCATGTTTAACAAAAAAAAAAAAAAAGAATAATGAAAAGGTTCAAACATAACCAAATCTTTTTAATAAGGGTTCGGGGTTCGGACCTTCTTTTTAATTGATGGTTTTAACTTTCAAAAGAGAAAGTCAAAAAATGTAATTCCCACTTAATAAATCTCATTTATAAGGTCTGTTAGAATAATAGACTACATGTTTCGTGCTTTTGAAATTAATCAATATTAATGTCCATATAAAATATAAAATACATAATAAATCTTAATAAATGATATTTTAACTATTTTGATTATATTTAAAAAATTATTTAAATTAATTAATATGATATTTTTTTAAAACATCATAGTGTGTGTTTAGATAAGATTTTAAAAAAGGGCTTATGAAAAAAAAAAGCTTTTGGACAGCTTATGAAAAATGACTTTTACATAAGAGCTTATGAAAAAAAGTGGTTCTGAATAAATAAGTATTTAGATAGTTATTTTTAGAATAACTTTTTATATTGATAAATTACTAAAAAAGGGTATGATTTGATTAAAAGTATGAGAGAGGAGAGAGGATAGAGAAAAGAGATGAGAGAAGGTAGAGGAGAGAGAGGAGAGAGGGTGAAAAGGAGAGTGAGAGAGAAGATAGATGAGAGATGAGAGATGAGAGAGGATGAAGATGAGAGATGAGAGATGGCAAAAAAGAGAGATGAGAGAGGATATAAGAAAAAGTAGGGGTAATATAGTAATTGGATAGTCCATAAGCTCTTTTACTGTTCTAAAAGCTAGTTTCAGTAGCTTATTCAAAATCATGGTTTAACCCAAAAGTACTTATGGACAAATATGGCTGTTTGTTTTAAAAAAAAATTAAACTGAGGTTTGGGCCAGAAGCCTTTTTAAAACTTAGGTTTGGCGATTTTCCAAATAGGCCCATAATCATTTTCTTTAATTTTCTCCCTCTTTACTATACTTGATTGTTGTTAATCGAGTATTAATAGAAATAATTTTAAAAAAATTTGATAAATATAGAAAGTAAGTATTATACTTAAGATTATAAATACTTATAATAATTTTAGAAATAATTTTTGAGGAAGTCATGTCTTATAAGATTTTAAGTTTAAATCTCATTATGAATGTGGGGATCTTATTAATAAGTAATATATAAATATTTATATAAATATTTTTTAAATTTAAAAATATATATTGACCCTAGTAAATACGGAGACTCAACTCACCTGAATATTTTTTATATAAAAAAAATTTGAGGAAGTCACACGATTGATCCTGAGGCATGTCTGTGTGGCCCTTCCTGTATATGGTTGTGGGGAATGATTGAGTGCGCGAGATAACTGATATCCAACCCAAATTAAAAATTCGTACCTTATTTCGTAGGGAAATAAGTGCCAAGAAAATTACCTTATTTGAAGTCACCATAAAAAAAATTACTTTTGTTATCACTCAAATTAAACAAAAAGTTGCCAAACACGAAATAAAATATCATATTGAGAAATCTTACAAATATAATATGATTTATATGTTTAAAGGATTTTTCTGTCCATAATAGACCAACCATTTAGAGTGAACTCTCTTTTTAAATTTTTGTTCATAACATTGGTATTTCTTTTAAAGGCGGGTGTTCATGAAGAGGTTGATCCACAAAGGATTTTATCCACTAAAATGTCAAGTGTAGTGTTGTACGGTGTGCTGCGGTAAAGACTAAACTTGTTATGCATCCCTTCACAATCCTAGTGGATACTGGATATCGGTATTGAAAAATCATATTCAAGAAGTTTTTTCAAAAGGGAAAATTGTTAAAAAACAACAGAAATCCACCCGACCTTCTTTCCATAGACCAATCCAAATCCTACCCAGCATGATCATGACCTTGACCCCCTCGAGGAACTACTATTCTTAATTAAAACCCACATTAAAACATAATATTCAACCACAATGAAACCAAAATCCCAACGTTACATCTCCAAGATCTCGCCACGTCAGCTCTTCCTAATTTGTCAGATTATCAACGGCTCACGATCTCCCCACCTAATACTCCCTCATTTGACACGCATGTTCCTCTCCTACCTCAGCAACGGTCATCTCTCATGAATATTATTATTACCCAAATTCCCAAAAACCCTCTCTTTAAATTCTAATCCCCATTATCACTCTCCTCCACCTTCAGTTTCATAATCCTTCAACAGTTACCCCTCTTCCAAAACCTCCATCTCAATACACAGAAACATACACATATTCATTCATATACCTTGTTTTCAGATTTCCCCCTGTTCTTCCTCTTCCATTTTCATGGAGTTTCAGAGACCTCAGTACTGTCTCTGTTTCGCTCTGTTCACTCTTCTCTCTTATTGTTCTCAAGCGTATATTTTCTACGCTGGTGGAAGAGATGGATGGGTTTTGAAACCTTCTGAGGATTACAATCACTGGGCTGGAAGAAACAGATTTCAGGTCAATGACACTATAGGTGAGCGAGCTCTCTGTTTTGCTCTGCTTTATTGTTTTCTCTGATGAATTTGTGATAGGAAAAGTCAAGCCTTTAAAGTTTTCTTTTTTGCTTTCTTGCTCATGACTGATTCTAGAAATTAATCTGGGTTTGTGATTATTGTAGTTTTTAAGTACAAGAAGGGATCGAATTCGGTTTTGGTGGTGAGCAAGGAGGGTTATGATAAATGCAATAAGAACAACCCCATCAAGAAATTTGAAGATGGTGATTCAGTGTTTAAGTTTGATCGATCGGGACCTTTTTACTTCATTAGTGGCACAGATTCTTATTGTGAAAAGGGTCAGAAATTGATCGTTGTGGTTTTGGCCATCAGATCACCTCCTCCTCCTTCCTCTGTTTTACCACCCCCTGTTTCTCAACCTCCTGTAGCTAATCAGCCGTCTCCGGCGGTTTCGCCATACCCAGCACCGATGACGCGTCCAGCATCGCCGCCAGCTCCGTCGGTTTCACCAAATCCATCACCGGAGATATCTCCGTCATCGCCAGCTCCGGCGATCACACCTCCTGCTGTTTCCCCAGCACCGGCCAATGTGCCTTCCTACCCAACACCAGCATCTGCTCCGGCTCCGGTAACGACACCACCCACACCGTCCCCTGCAAATACTCCAGCTTATTCTCCAACGTCATCACCATCTCCTTCGACATCGACCCCTGGGTCATCCCCGCCCGCACCTCCGGCGAGAACTCCATCATCTGTTCCGGGGTCACCGGGAACACCTTCGGCGAGCCCCCCAGGATCTTCGAACCCCTCATCATCGTCGTCGAATGAAACATCGCCGCCTCCACCAAATGGATCAGGTGCACGGGACGGGGCTCCGTCAAGTTTATTGGTGTGTGCTGTGACCATCGTGCTGAGTGCTGCTCTGAGTGGAATTTTGGGTGGGCAGTAGAAGAGATTATTATTCTTATTACTATAATTTATAATATAAAATTAATTACTAGTATTTGAGAGCTGGCCTGCATATATTTTATTAGCAGTTGTTTTTATCTTTAATTTATTTTTTGGGGGGCGATTATTACCACGCTTTGGATGTGATTTTGTGAACTTTTTCATATGAGAGATCATTTCTCAGTATTGTTGGTGTATTTTGGGTAGAAATATACTAAACCTTGGAATTGGATCATCAAGTAATTAATTCTTTGTTTTCCCGTTATTTTAGAATTAATTAAATTGGCGCGTGTGTTTGTATTTCCTTGGTACTGAAACTTATATTCTCGGGGCAGCAAAATAACATAATTAACTTATTACTGGCTAGGCATAATATTTAAAAAGAAAAACATTACATACATTTTAGAGCTTTATAATTTTCTATTTTTAGAATTTTTTTTATTTTGGAAATAAATCATGTCTAGTGAATTCATTCTATAAATGTAACTACTTCAATGAGTAATTTCAAATGGTAAAATAGTAGCAACTGACCTTCAAGAGTTTAAAATTACATATAACCGAATAGAAAGAGAACTAGTTAAAAATATTAGTAATAGAGTATAATAAAATATGATAAATACTCCTCATCTCACCTTTAATATATGATATAATTAAATAATTAATCTTATTTTTAGATATAATATATATTTTTTATATTTATCAATTTTTTTAAATTATTCATATTTATACTCTCTCAATAATAATTAAGAGAGTGAGTTAGGGAGTTAAGAAAAATAATTAAGATATTTTAAAGAGTTATATAACACCAAATATCTTGATTTTATTTTTTATATGCATGCAGTATCATAACTTTATTTATAGTATACTTTTACCTATAATTTTTTTAATTTACTGTAATTTTACCTATAATCTTATTTCTCAAATACTAAGAATTACACTAAATTAAAAAGATTATGGGTGAAATTGTACTAAATTAAAAAAATATAGATAAAATTATATCACAGATAAGATTATAATACTAAATACATATAAAAAATAAAATTAAGATATTATGTGTTATATATACAAAACAAAATGTCCAAAAGTAATACGTGTGATTACTTGACATGGAAGAATTGGTACAAAATTGAAGAATAATAGAATGATTGTTGGTTAATAATGTAGGATGTGATTGAGCGAGTCATGTAAAGGAGCCATGTGTGGAATTATCCAGAACACTGAAGAGGATAACACATTGAATAATTAGGATAGCCGGTCGTTCTTGACATTCTTCTCACCAAAATAAAAAAAAAAATCATTTCTTACAATCTATTCCTTATTACAAGCTCATATTCTTGTGTAAGATTTTAACTGTTTAAATTTAGTTTGGATGGTCTAAATTTAAATATTTTAAATGTAAGTGATAAATATTTTAAATATTTATGTGTGTGAGAAGTGTTACTTTCGAAAAGTTCTTTACGAGTTAAGAGTTGAATAAGCTCCTGGATTCGTTAAACACGATGCCCTTGCATATATATTATTTTAATTATCTGAACCTCCTTGTTTTCAGTGCAAATTCTCTCTTTAACTTTATTCTTATTATTTTTTTAAAAACTCTTTTACTTCTACATTAAACTAATCAAATATTCTCATCAGTTGTTTCCAAAAGCTCTGTTTTATTTTAATTAATTCTTATGTTAAATTTGAATTTTCTCTATTAAAAATTTGACCGGCCCTAAAATTATTTTTGACGCTACTTTTATTTGATAGTATCGAATTTAATTAAAATAACTCTTTATAATAGTCAAACAGTCTTAAACTTATTTAAATAGGATTATTTGTTTTTTCCACTGGACCTGACTTGGTATGTTAAAGGGTAAAGCACTTTTTTATCAGTGAAAAGGAAATAAATGATCCGGCGGACTAAAACGGGAAGCAAAACGACACACGTTTCTATGTCTCTGGCTCTCTCGGCCCCTAAACAAAACGCCACGTCTAAAAAAGCGATAAGAGTTGTGGACTTGCGAGTTGCGGCAACCAAGTTTCCTAGTTTTTTACTTTTTCGTTTTGTTTTCTTTTCTTATACCCTTCAGGCTATCCGTGTCTATCACATTCTCCTAAAAAAATCTTTTTTAATAAAGTATAATTTCAATAAATTTTTCCTCTTTTGCCTATACATAGGAATAATTTATTCATGATAAATAATCAGGAATACATGATACACTATCATCTTTATTTTGATGTTTCTCAGAGGGTATACAACACATAGGGGTTCCCTATGTACCAAATTGCGAGCTCTCACCTGCGAAGATAATCTGTTCACAACAAGCTTAGCTCTTAATTTAGGCCATTGTCTTAATTAGGTTTTGGGCATCCAATTCGTCCATTGCCTGGTTTCTTATAACGATAAACCTCTTTTTTTTTTTTTTTTTGCCCACCCGGTTCACCGGAGCTTTGCCCCGACTACATCCGAATCCGACCCGCGTCGCGCACCTGGCTATGGTGGGTGAGTCTCCCAACGGGAATTTTCTGCGTACGCCAAGGCTCGAACTCGAGACCTCGTTTAAGCGATACCGAGCTGCTTACCACTCGGACTAACCCCCGTTGGTAACGATAAATCTCTTAATTATAGGCCTTGTGCTCATTTGGTTTTGTTTTTTGTTTTGGGCCAGTATCGGGGGCTCATACATAAGATCAAAATATATTATAGCTTCACCCATTGAGTTCAATTGACGAAGGTGCATGATATACAATAATTTAGAATATATTTGATATTTGGAGAATACGTCTGAAGGTAATAGACGATTCACTCTAATCGATATTAATATCGCATAGGAGGAAGAGAGATTTTATCATGCTATTTAATCGTATGTAAGGCCAACCCCTTTCTAAAAATTCTTTTAACAAAAAAAATATATTATAACTTCGAATTCAGTTAAAAGAAAGAGATACATATATTTAATATCTTATAATATTTTAAATATGGTTACTTTTCTAATAATAAGAGGATATATATATGCTTAGCATATATATATATATATAATGTTGGTGTATAAAATAATGTTATGAGATCTTTATCCTCTCATCTTTGAGTAACATACACTCACGTAGTGTTTAATATAAAATCTATTTAATTAATTTAGTTAAATTAAAATATTTAGTTAAATTAATTAATATGATATATTTTTCCTATAATATTCTAATAATCTTCTTTCACTCTCTCTCATTCACTTTTTTGATTATTGTTGAAAGAATAATAGGAGTAATAAAAAAATTAATAAATATAAAAAATAAATTTTATATTTAAAATTAAGATAAATTTTCAATTAGGTCTTATATATATTAAAAAATATATGAGCTATTTGTATTGGGCTTGGTTCTTTCTTTGTTATTTTAAAAAAAAAAATCTAACATTTGTTTTGTTTCCTCCATGAGATCTGAGAAGTTCGGATTTAATGCCTTTGACAACTCACTTAAATTTTCTAAATAAAAATATAACATTAAAAAACAACTGCATAAAGTACGATAACCATGAGAAGAGTTTTAGATATTGCAAAACAGAAATGCACCTCCCGTTGTTCTGAAGTTAGCCAACACGTTTAGCTCACTTCACTTACTCACTTCTTCTTCCCTCTGCTTTCTCTTGCTTCATCGTTTCCCTTCTCTTGAATCCATGGCTGCAGCATCAGCTATGGCTGTGAACGGAATAAAGATAGGCACAGCATCGCAGGCATTCCTGGAAAGCTCCATCATTAACATGAAGGTCCACAAAGACTACATTCGTAAACCACGGCAGCTTATGGTCATGTCCCCTTCAGGTATCAGTATTATGCCTCGCCGCCACGAATTTCTATTTATCGGTGCGCATTGTTTGCGATTGATGGGATTATTAACAGTTCGTTTGATTTCAGTATTTGCATTTTCAATCTTGACTCTGGTGGTTTTCCTTGTCATTTCGGCATTGGCATATTTCCGGGTATTCCTATCCCTACCAGATACCAATTGTTTCATGAGTATTGTTACCCTCCGTTGTTTTTGTTTTTGTGTGAGTGTGTCTGTGTTTTTTTTTTTCAATTTATATGTCAATTGTTGCAATAGATTTTAAATTGTTATACTTATGCTTGAGTGGAATTCAGGTTTGGCTTGGTGGAGGATAATTTATCGATTTTATCTTGTAACATTTTGTTTTTGTTTTTCTTCAAATTTTGACAAGTGGTTTGTCTGCTCCATCATCTCCGAAACCTTACCTGCCAAAAACTCCGAAGTCTTCTGGTTGTGGTTCTCTCTTCACGAAGGTAAAATCAATTTACACTCTGTTACTTGCTGTAGCTTTTGTGTCTTCCTATTTTGTTGGATCCTTCTTTTCTCCACAAAATGCTGATCGCTCACATGGAAATGATAAAAGCAATCAAGGGGAATGATTATTATGATGAATTATTGGTTCCCTAAAAGCTGTATGTTTCCTTCTGTAACTTGGCCTAGCTTTCTGTTTATTGATTTACCACTTGAGTGCTGTTCTTTTGCCTGTTTTACTTTAGGAAATGAAGAAATTGTGTTATGTACATCATCCCCTCCTTCTCTTCTTGTCTCTTCTCCTTTTCCTTCCCACTTTATTGAAGTTTATTGGCATCTTTATGCCACGCCACATTTCCAACTCTCCTGTGAGCTATGGACCTAATCGTTTTATTGTTTTCTATTATCTAATGGACATTCATAAGTTAGAAGCTCTGCATGATTCAAAAGTCCTTTTAAGAAACTTCCAATTTTATTTTTTCCCTCTTCATCATGGATGATGCAGTTTTTCTTCTGATTTGTGGATTGAAGCCTCCCAAAACAATGGCTGCGCTTGTTTGCAATGTGGCCTGTGCATTTGGGGAGACTTATGGATCAGTGCTAGAACTCTATTTTTTATTTGTCCCTGGGAATTAGTAGTTATGTAATGTCCATTTGAATTATCTTTTCAGAAGTTCAGGACATTTAATACTCCGCTGAAGTATTATGCTATATCTTCTTATGTCAATTGCGGGCTGTTTATTCATCTTGTTTTCACATAAACTGATGATTTTCCTTTAAGGCTGAGTGTACTGTTGTCATTGCCTCTGTGTTGCTTCTATTAAACTTTACCAGCTGGCACTAGACTTTTCTTCTACAAGTGATGGTCCAATACAAAGTGTACGATGGTTTAGGGATCGGCAAAAAATGAAATTTGTCAACCAAGGCAGGGGAATCTGAGCGTGAAATCGATCCATTCCCTGTGAGTTCACATAATTTTACTTCAGATTGTAACTTAGACTTATATAGTTGTCACAAGCTAATTTTCCACATTCCCAAAATAATATCCTCTTTATACTGGTATTGCTAACTTGCAGCTTCTCGGGTGTTTGATATATCCTGCAGTTTTGTTCCTTACAGTTTCAAATTAGATTCTTCATCATTTCATCACTGCAGCACTGCGTTGTTCTTGACATTGAGGGAACTGTTACTCCCATATTATTTGTTACAGAGGTTGTCTTCTCATATGCACGTGCTAATGTCGGTAGGCATCTATCTGCAACATATGATAACCCTGAGACGCAAGATGATATTAAGCTGCTTCGCTCACAAGTATGTATTGTCTGATTATTGTCTCTATAGAGCCATTAGATACACTGCTGGTATCTTACATTCTCAGATATCTTGGTTATCTTACATCAAAGAAATGATATACAATGTTCTTTCTTGTTGCATTAAAATTAGTTTGAACCATTGAGCTCCTTGTGATCACAGGTTCAAAATGACCTGGAACAAGGGATTGCAGGTGATGTGCCTATTCCGCCAGAAGATGCTGGGAAAGAGGAAGTGATTGCTTCTTTGGTTGCCAATGTAGAAGCTATGATTAAAGCAGATAGGAAGATCACTGCCTTGAAAGAGTTGCAGGTGAACCTGCGATTAGTGGAAGATTTCTCTTCATTGAAAATTTATATTTGTGTAGTTGAAAGGAATCTGGTCATGCAGGGTCATATATGGCGAACGGGTTTCGAGAGTAAAGAATTGGAAGCAGTAGTTTTTGATGATGTACCAAAAGCACTTGAGAAGTCGCATGCATTGGGTAAAAAGGTTTGAATTACGAATTCTTAGCTCTGAAACAATTAGTAATGATTTTTAAACTTAATTGCTATATTTAAACATTGCCACAGGTGTACATATATTCTAGTGGTAGTAGGTTGGCGCAGAGGCTAATATTTTGAAATACAAACTACGGGGACCTGGGAAAAAACTTGTGTGGTTTTGAACCAAAGTGGGGTAATGTTTTTCTTGATATTGCGTTTTGAAAGTGCTTGTTTTAACTCTTTAATTAAGCTATGTTCATGCAGAACTCTTTCTTTTTTGCAGTGACAAAAGAGAGAGATCCAGTTACATTGGAATTTTTGAGTCACTTAGCGTGATAAACCGTCAAATATTTTGTTTTTGACTGATGTTTCTCAAGAAGCTACAGCTGCAAAGGCTGCAGGTTTGTGCTTTTCTATTAGTACCTCAAGTTATTCATTACGAAAAGCAACTTGCTTTTTAGATTAAGGAAACAGCAACTAAGCAAACGTGTGTTGCAGGATTGGAGGTGATGATTTGTGTTCGACCTGGAAACGGACCTATTCCGGAAAATCATGGGTTCAGGACAATCAATTCGTTCTGGGAGATACTAGAGTAGTTAGTTAAAGTGATTGTGTAAACATGTTCAATGCGCAGCAACAACCATAGATGTATACTTCATAACCTGCACTTCCAAACTAACAAGACATAAATTGGCTAGAAAAACATAAATTCGAGGATTTTAATTTTTTATATATAAAAATATGGATACTTTTTATATATAAAAACATATTATATTTTTCTGATCAATAAAATTTTCAAAGACTTTTCACCAATTTTTTCTTTTAAATATAAATTAACTTTATTTATACAATACGTTTAAGTTGCCAAAAAGAAATTAGCCACACAAAAAAGTTGCATAGAAACAGAGGGAAAGAAAGGGACTTGGTGGTTAATTTTCAATACACCAAACAGTTGGGTCCAACCTACCTGTACCTATATGGCCAAACAAAGTCTAAAACCCCAAAAAAGTGCTCACATTTTCTCTCCTTTTCAAATTTCCATAGGTTGTTTTTTTTTTAACCTTACTTTCCTTGACCACAATGATTTTTTCCCAACAAAAGTCCCACTTTTTCTCTCTTCATTTTTAGCATTTTCTACGTCTGCCAATGTTGCTTGACTCAACAATGTATGAAAGTGATATTAATAATTAATAATAAATTAACAAACAAAAGAAGAGATAAACAACAATAATGGCTGCCTATGTATCATAAATTTAAATTATAAACCATAATTACAATGGCCACTTCTATATTAAAATCATTATGACTTTAAACTAATCCTAAGCTAACAATCAAGAACAATGAGAAATTTTAAATGGGGAGGATAAAAATCCAACCTTTGCATTGTTTTTCTTTTTTTGGCAATCATTGATCTGGTCTTTAAACTCACATTTCCTACATATTTATACCCATAGAAGAATGAGAAAAAGAAAATGACGACGAAAACAACAACAAAAACCTTCTGGTTCACTTGATCCAAGAGATATTTTTAGAATTTGATAGAGACAAATCTATCTGATATGCTCTTTCTTACAATAATTCCAGTAAGAGTCAAAACGAAAGATGAAAAAACAAAACAGATTTCTTGGACTTTGTCTCTCAAGATAAAGATAATGGCAGAAGAAAAGTTCATCTTCCTCTTCTGTTCATCTCTGTCTATGTCTTCCTTAACCATTCTTGGTCCTTTTGTTTTTCTTTGGAGAGCCATGAGACATAAAACAATCTACGAGATATTGTACTATGAGACATGACAGATATTGCAGCAGCATAAAAAAAAATTCAGTATTCTAGTAAAATTCGAAATGTCATCGTGCTTCGTAGTTTGTTTCCTTTGTTTTCTGATTTTTCTAAACAAGAACCATGAAGAGTCATTCATGTCAGGACTACTAATGAAGACAAAAGGATCCCAAACAAAAACTGACTCTGATGAAATTCATCTGATTGAGAGATTTTTGTTTTTCAGTAAAAATATGATCTTTTGAGGAAGAAACGAAAACGAAAAGCAGAGGAATCAAGTCAAGAAGAAGAAGGAGAGAGCTCTGGCATTTCATGGAGGAAAGAAACTAGAATTTGACAATCTGGTTTTGTTTGTACCTTCAAGTCAGAAGCCTCACGAATCATTCTGTAAAATCAGCAACCAACAATCATAAGCTTCAAGAAGGAGACTCCGATTCGGAGACTCTGGGTGACGTTACCGGAAACAGAGGCAGAAGCCGGGGCTCTGAGTCTCTGGGAGTGGTCAACGGCGAGGGGTGTAAATAAAACCCTTTCTCGGCGATCGCCCTCTCCTCCTCCTCTGACGACGACAGCGAGATGGTCGAGGAAGTCCTCGCCGTCAAGAGAGAAGACGACGACGACTTATCAAAGGGGTCGGCGCCCTCGTCGTCGTTCAAGGGCGTGACGGGACTGAGAGTGAGCGAAGGGAAATCGAGCAAACTGGGAGAGAGAATCTCCGGCTTGCGAGGTGAGAACCCAGAATTGGGAGGGAAATTGGGGGAGGAGGTGTTGATCATGAGACTGTTCTTGAGATTGTTCCTCCTCTCATAGAGCTTGAAGCCCTGTTTCTTGGGCGCGACCTTCACCGGCGGGATAGTGAAGCTCTTGGAAGAAGGAGGAATCGGAGGAGGAAGGGAATCGGAAAGTGGGGGCCTAGGGGAATCGGAGGAGCCGGTGAGCATTTGGACGACGTGTTTGAAGGAGGAAGTGTCAGCTTGGACGAAAGTGGTGGGGTAAGGGTAGGAATCAGATCTGGGGATGGCTCTGTAGGTTAGAGAAGGAGAGGTGGGAGAGAGAAGGGGAGAAGGATTCTGTGGGTCATGAGATTTAGAGCTGATTTCCATTGATGGAAACCTAAACACAGAGAGAGTTGCAGAGAGGTGGGAGGTTGGAGAAAGGAGAGTGAGAGAAGGTTTCAGTGAGCGAGGGAGGGAGGGTTGCCTATTGGCCCCTTATTTTGTTTCCTTCTGCCTTTTGCTTTCTTTATACTCTTCTCTTCTACTCTTTATTTTTATTTTTTACTTCTATGGGTTTGATGTGGGTGAATCCTAAATATTGCAGTATGAAATTTGTAATACCATGTCTTGTAAAGAATAGCATATCATTTGTTATCCATGAATTAAGCAATGTTAGCCGCTAGATTTTTCGTGCTAAGTCCAAATTTAAGTCTTATATTAGAAAAAGTATCTATAAACTTTAAAATTAAAATAATCAGTTATTTAAATATTTAATAATATAATTAAAAAAATATAAAAAAATATTGGTTAATAATATAAAAAAAATACTACTCAGGTTAAATTGAGATTGGCCTTACTCATGACTTAATTTAAATTAGAAAGTTATATTTATGATTGAGTATGATTGGATCAAGATTTAATCACTATTGAATTAGAATTCGGAATTAGATTGAGGACTAAAACAATTTTTAAAAAATTGGACAGGTTTTGGGCATGAGGGGAAAGAAGGCCAAAATATTTTTTTGAAATTTAATTAGACATAAAATTGACTCTCTAAAAAACTCAATATAATTGTTAACTAATAAACATTGAAATTTTGAAGATTTTTAGTTTTAATCCTAATATTTTGGTTGAAAAAGTTTTGTTAATAAATGAAATGAAATTTTTATTTTTAATCAGTATAAGTTGTAAATTTCTGAATTTTAATTTTTGGAGGAGTAATTTTTCAATCTTAACCGGCCTTTGTTTGATGGGGATTGGAGATGACCCCTTCCTACACATTCCTATTATTAGTAAGAACTTATTCTTCGACTGTGCACTTCCAACGGCGCGTGCTATCCACGCACCAATTATATCACGACCCAACTATCCCTGGTCAGGTTTCACAAAATGACAAACACGCTGCTTTAAAGATTATGGGAAAATAGCACTTCTATCCCTATATTTTAATTATATTTTAGTTTTAGTCCCTATAGATTTTAATGATTTCTCACCTGTTGTTCTATTTGCTCTGTCTAAAACGGCAATCCTTTTAGTTTGAAAAATACTCAGAATAAAAACCATGAACTAATCCAAATTATGTTAATTTTAGAGAGGGCTAATGTCCTCCTCGACCCCTCTCACTCGTATGTTTGCCGTTTAAGGAAGTGAGATTATTTTTTAATCAAATAATTGTATATTTTTTATATCAAGAGGTACTTTTCTTAGACCTAGACTAGTCTTGAGTGAGTGAGTTAGAAAATTAAACTCGCACATCTATTCGGTCTTTTGTTTTGTTGGTATAAAAAATTTTCAAAAAAAGTTAGGCTACCCACAATCTAATGATAAGATAAAATCTTATTTTTTTTCTAAGCGATATCAATGTAGGGCAGGAAGAGCCGTCTATTATCCTCAGGCGTAAACCTAAGCATCTAAGAGTTAGGATGCCTCCCCAAGCACTGCGACTGGAACCACAATAAAGTGATACTCTCTAAAGTTCGAATACGCTCCAAATGATCACATGTCTTATTTTTTTGCCAATTGAACCCAATAATAATGAGTCATCTATTCAGTATTTTAGATCAAAGAAAATCAAGCAAGCTTCTAAATTCTTACTCAATGAGAAAACACATATATAAATCATTATGTTAGCATATATATATATATAGACCTATTTAGATATGAGTTTAAAAAATAACTTATGAAAAAAAAGGCTTTTAGACGGTTTTTAGAAAAGAATTTTTGGAAAAGAGTTTATAGAAAAAATGTAGTTCTGAATAAATGAGTGTTTGAATAGTTATTACCAGAATGACTTTTATAATTAAAAAATTATCAGAAAGTATATGATTTTATTAAAAATAGGAAAGAGGAGAAAGGAGAAAGAAGAGAAGGTGAAAAAGAGAGATGAGAGAGGAGAGAGGGTATAAGAAAAAGTGAGGATAAAATAATAATTGAATAGTTTATAAGTTCTTTTACTGTTCTATAAGCTAGTCTCAATAGCTTATCCAAAACTTTAGTTTTAAACTATGGTTTGGTCCAAAAACCCTTTTAGACAAATATATCTATTTATTTTAAAATTTTCTCAAACCAAAATTTGGACAAAAAACCTTGTTAATACTACAGTTTCAATAGTTACCAAATAGACCCTCTCTATATATGCACAGGGGATAAATAATCAATAGTAACAAAATTATTTGCATAAATATAAGAAATTATGGGTTCATTATCAAGTTTCTAACTTATATGACACAAAGTTTAAAAAATTAATTATATATTCATCTAATTTTAAATGTAAAATTTAATTTATAGAACAAAAATTATATTTTATATTTAGGATCGAAGAAGTATAATTTAATTTTTTTTAATTTATAGTGAATAAAAAGAAAGCACTCTCAACACCACAGATTAGCACTAATGATTGGCACGTATGTGATTAATTGTAATTATAATTATAATTAATTAATATGTGTCTCATAACAGTGCAAGTGAATCAGTTCGCTCAAAAGACAAAAGTGCAGAAGCTGCACTTATCGGATTCAAAGTTGCATTCTCATTATAATTATATATTATGCAATATTTTCAATCGTATCCACTGTACCGTCCATTATTTGTCTAAGGGGTTTCACATTTCTTTCACAAACTTTTTAATAATATTTCAAAAAGTAATAAAGAAAAGGGAATCCATTCTTATTTGTAAAAGAAACTTTAAAAACCATATAATTATCTTTCGGCAATTTTATGTATTAATAAAAAATCCATCCATTATATATAATTCAGTTCTATATATATATATTTGGTGCTCCTAAAGCCTAAATACTACTTCGTTATGCAATGTTCTTAATTTTACTGTTTATTTTCGTTAATTTATTGTAAAATATGCATTTTTTTAAGGAGAATAATTGGTTCTTTATATTATGAGAAAAAGAGATAGAAAGTATGAGAATAAAGGTAGAATGCATTATCAAAAAAAAAAAAACAAGGTAGAATGCATTATACATAACTTTAAGAACGAATTTATAAGGTTTGCAATATTAATAGTATAACTCATACTTTATAAATATATAAATTGAGATTAGAAAAAAATATTTGAATATGCACATTAATTGTAAGCCTAGTTAATAAGTTTTATTATTATATTTGTCATTTGATTTTTAAACATTATTTATTCCAAAGCAATATTCACATTCTAAGCCAACTTGGACTCATTATTTTTATAAATATGAATATTTATGATGTAGGGCCTGGTTGAAAAAAAAAATATAAACTATGATTTTAAAAGTTCTTTTGAACAAAATTTTAGTTTAGAAAAATTTTAAAACAAACAATCATATTTGTCCAAAAGGGCTTATGAACCAAATTATGATTTAAAATTATAGTTTCAGATAAGCTGGTAAGAGTAACTTTTGGAACAGTAAAAGAGCTTATGAACTACTCAATTATTATTTTACCTTTACTTTTTCTTACACCCTTTCTCATCTCTCCTCTATTCACTCTCTCTCCTCTCTCCTATCTCTTTTTCATCCTCTCCCCTTTTTCTTCTCTCATCTTTTTAATAAAATCATATCATTTTTTATAATTTTTTAATTACAAAAGTTTTTTTGTTAATAATTATTCAGACACCCATTTATTCAGAACTATTTTTTTTTCATAAGCTCTTCTTCAAAAATCATTTTCTAAAAGCTACTCAGAAGCCTTTTTTTTTATTCTATAAGCCATTTTCTAAAAATATATCCAAACACATAATCTCTATATTTAAAAGTTCTCTGAGACTTAAATTCAAAACTTTAGAATTAAATGCAAACAAAAGAAAATATATAGAAAACCATTATAAATCATATATTGAATAATTGAGGAGACCATCATAGTTATCATATATAACTAGATTCGTGGGTGGAAAGAACAAGAAATTAACGAGTCACTAATTAAATTAACAATATCCAACCATGAGTTGCAAACTAAACAAATTGAACTAATCATGAGGAGTCCCAACGATCTACAAGTCGTCGCCAACATGTATGTAAAGCCAGTGAGATCCATTCAAACCCAGTGTAGAGAGAGAAACAGGAAATATATATATATATA
Organism: Leucaena leucocephala; assembly: GCA_037074615.1. Classification (NCBI taxonomy): domain Eukaryota; kingdom Viridiplantae; phylum Streptophyta; class Magnoliopsida; order Fabales; family Fabaceae; genus Leucaena; species Leucaena leucocephala. The sequence goes on from CM073545.1 coordinate 15,366,873, forward strand.
TATGTGTGTGTGTGTGTCCCACTCATCACGAACTTAATTGGGGTAGCAAATTTATTGGTATGTAAACAATCATTATTAGTTTTGAAGGAGGATTAATTAACTATGAAGTGGGAAATGAGTAGGCTTTGAAGAATCTTTTGACAAGCCGATGATATTAGTTAATACTCCCCCAATCTCTAATATAAGATATTTTAATTAATTTAATTAAATTAAAAAAGTTAGTTAAATTAGTTAATAAATCATAGTTTTTTTTCTAAAATATCCTAGTAATCTTTTCTTCCTTAGTTCTATCCCTCTTCCCTTACTTAATTATTATTGAGGGAGTATTAATATGGGTAGTTTAAGAAAAAAGGTCTTATATTTAAGACCAAAATTAACTCCCTTATAAGTCTTATATTAAGGATCAGAGAAATATTACTTAACTAATTAATGTATTAATATGAAGATGCATGAAAGCAATGTAATTCCTATGATAATACACACTTCATATATGCTTAAAATAAGATGATCATTGATACTTGTTTTGTTTTAAAATATAAGAAAAAACGAATAGGATGATCATTAATAATTTTTTTAGTTTTCTCATTATATTAATATTATTTTTATCTATTGTGTCAAGAAATCTTTCATTCATATTCTGCTCAATCCTCTTACTTGCTGTCAGGAAATATTAGCATTGTTTCATGATTTTTCTTTCGTTGGTGTCAAGACCATCTCTTTTCCTTATTTTCTTATAATTCCATATTAATGTTCTACCTATAAGTAATTTGTAAAAACTCATATTTAATATAATTTTTTCTTGAATTAAAATAATAATAATATTAAGGTTATTTAATGGTTATAAATAATAATAGTAAGCTGCTTAAACACTACTTGAAAATCGGATCAAAAGGTTTTTGTGGTAAGATAGGAGATTATCCTCCTGTTATGTGGCTGAAATCATGAGTATGTATCTATAAATTCAAGGCTTAAATATTTGTTGGTTAAAAAGTTATAAAACTGTGGAGGGTCTTTTGTGTTGAAGCAATTACAAGTTACAACAATCACAAGCCAAACCTATATGTGAATGGGTTCTTTTCTCATAACAATGAATGTAAACATACCCACACAACCTGTTAATACTTCCACAACCATGCAAGTTTGATTCTTATTATTGTGAGAGTTCTTTTAGTAGGTGATCTCGTAAGTCCTCTGTAAGCATTCTCTGAACCATGGGTTATGTCTTGGCCTTAGTAGGGGACTAGTACCAAACTCACCTAAAACTTTTTATACTAAAAAAAAGACCAAGTTAATGTTGAGCTCAAGTTTGGAACCTGTATAACATAAGTTGGAAACACTTGCTATTGGAGTATTTTATTTGTGTTATTCAATATTAATAATATTTGTTATATTCAATACTCCACCGGTCTTTATTAGAAGATATATTTTATATTTTATAGTGTAATTTATTATAAACTATATCTTATATTAAATATCGGATGTAGTGTTAATTAGATCCACCAAGAATCCACATCAATACATCTCCAAATATGAAAGCCTTTAATTTGGTTGATGTTATACAAAGAAATTGGTGAAACATGTGTTACATGTGCCCTAAAAATGTTAAAAAAACATTAGCTTGAAATTTACGCAATGAAGCATGAAAAATTTAAAATATAAAGATGAAAAAAATTGTTTTCATATATATATATATATATATATATATATATATATATATCATACGTGTATTTCACTCTACTACTTAGACTTACGTAGCATTTTAAATTTGTATTTTGATTTTGATATATACTTTATAATTTTTATTGCTTCACAATCTCGTTGTCTCGTATCCTATGTCTCGTGTCATTAGTCTTTATCTTTATGTGTTCATGTATCATTCTTTAAGATAAGATTTAAAGTCAATGAGAGTTGACACTGATAGTAAGAAATATGTTCATATTCCATAAGTTCGATTTATTCTACTGTTGTGATAACTCTTTTGGTAGACGATTTTATAAATTTTCTGTAAGCGCTATCTGAATTCTGGGGCTGTGCCCTGACTTTAGTAGGAGACCGATGTCGAACCTACCTAAATTTTTTTATAACAAAAAAAAGATAGAATTTAAATACTCATTCGGCCTAGCTTTTGTTAAAAAAAATATACAAAACATTCTTTAGGAAATAAAATATACTACCACTAATTGATCACATCATATTCAAAGTAACTTGATCTCTATTATTAAATAATAACATTTGTATTTTAAAGGAATATATAGAATACAAAAGCCTCTTGAAGCAAAGTCTTGCAGCTTCTATTTTGTTTGTTGTTATTTTCTATTTGATTTAAACATTTATTTATCGTTATTAAAAGTGTAGTGATTAGATCGAATAATAAATAAACAAATAAGAGCACAAAATAAAGGTAAATGAGTCCCTTTTCAATTTTCATCATTAAAAAGAACATTTTTCTCTATTAAACAAAAAGAAGAAGAAGAAGAAAGCTTGTTCCATATTAGGATCACAAAATGTCAAATATTATCAAACAATAACATAATCATATTATATATTTTGTATTTTTTCACTCCGTATATTATCAAAACCATGAATAATAAATATAAAGTCTTCCTTATAAAAATAGATTACTAGTAATATATCTTATAGCTGGCTATAAAAATGACCCATACATAACTGAAGAGAAAATCATATATATTTACTCATCTTTCAAAAATAAAATAAAATTTTACTCTAATATATAAGCCAAATATTCAAATCTATACTAAAAAGAAAAGAAAGATTTGAAAAGAAAACCTATAGAAAGAGCATATAAGACGAAATGGCTAAACATGATTGATTGCAGCCTAAATTAGTGTTGCCATTAATTAAGACAATGATTGGATATTTGAAATCTGATTATGAGGATAATAATAATAACAATAATAATAATAAGATGTTGGAATAGGTCTCTCATAAAAGGGACAAAGAGAGGATGAAAGGGAAAAAGGGACCACTTTAGACTTTGGTATTGCCATTTCAAAGGTTCATTTCATGTGTGAATGAATGAATTATGTTGAAGGAGTGATTACATTATTATTATATTTTGTCTTTCTATTTTTTTTTTTAAATTTGTAGTGCTTCTCTTATCATGGCATGTGTAGTAACATCTAAGAAAATTATTTCAAAAAGAGACTTTAATTTCCACTATAGGAGCCCATGTGTTGTTTTCATTGGACTTACGTGCCCTTTAAATAATGGTATGCTTACCCTATTCTCTTTAAAAGTTACTTTAACCCATCGTGATCGTGCGTAAGTTTAATTGGTAAAAAGATAAGACGTATAATTATTTAGAGTGTGTTTGATTTTTGGAGAGTACTATTTTGTTGTAGTTCTAGTCGCGGCGCTTAAAGATGCATCCTAACTTCTAGGTGCTTAGGTTTACGCTTGAAGGTAATAGACGGCTCGTGTTGCTCGATATTAGTATTGTCTAAGAGAAAGGGAAATTTTACCCTGCCTTTAAATCGTGAGTGAGTCTAATCCTTTTTTAAAAATTTTTATATAAAAAAAGAAGTTGTTTTAGCTTCTTCTCCAACCCATTTGTGAAATTCATAACCTCTCCCACAAAGTGTCATCATGATCAACTCATTGTCATTTTGTCACTATATGAATAAGCTAATGATTATAATCTTCTCAACGAAAATTATTGGCTATAATCTAGGGATGTTTAAGTAGTATCGGTCAAATTATAATTATCTCATATTATTAAGATCATATTTAAATATCGTTGAGATCAATTAAGAGTAACTCTCCCAAAATATTTTTATTTATTTACAAGGTTCAATTTTTTTATTTTGCTTAAAAAGAGTGAAGTTTTTTCCACTTAACTTAACCATGAGACTAATAGTATTAATATTACATGACTGAAAATACACGGTATAAACATAATCCATGATACTGATGGTGTTAACATTAAAGAATAAGGACTAAAAATGCACTTTAATTTATCTTTTTCTAGACAAGGAACTGGGAGTTGCAGAGAAGTTAGGAAAGGTAAAAAAGAGCATTTGGTAACCACAAAATGTTGGTGAAGAGAGGCTTTCTCTGCATTAAACATTGGTAGCTTGTAAGCATCCAATTTGTTAGCATCAAAATGCATTGATTCACACAATGACAATCACAAACATGTTTCAGACAAGTATAGAACCTCCTGAGGCCTATTCCTTCCTTGTCAGAAAATGGTCCCAAATTAGTTTACCCTTCCTAATCTGCAAATTCAATGAAAATGAATGCAGATAGTTTGGATATAAAATCAAAATGATACCAACCGAACCATCAAAACCTGAGAATCCACCTGTGATTCAAATCATGCATCATGCATTTAACACAGAAAATGCAAACAGAGTTTGTCCATAACCAATAATCAAACTAATCATTAAATAATGTGTCAACTTAGTACATTTTAGTGTATGAATTGTTATTACTTTTAGTAATCAGATCTACCTTGAATTTATTCAGGAATCATACCCAGTAGGATATTTTTGGTCCCCATGTTGCTGTATTTCCTGAAAGATGGATGTGAACCACCATGAATGAAAAACTAAGATTAATTTCTGTAGAGCATTGAATAGGAAGGACAACCAGGGAAATCATTAGGAGGAAAATTATAGTGGCATTAGAGCTTTGAGAAGGCCCCAAAATGAACTTTTTTTTTCACTAGATGCGAATAAAATACAATCTACATATAATGTGGGATGGACAGAAATATTGGACCTCCAGAATCAAATGTTTTGGGAAGCTAGATTAAGTTACTTCGATCAAAGGGCCCGAGCAACATTTTTGAATTCATTCAAGCAAGATTGGAGTATTTTTTGACGCTTCAGAAGAGACTCTCGTTCATTTTGCAGCAAATCTATGGCACCAGGGGCTACAAACATGTCCATGAATTTCTCATCATTCACAGCAAGCAAATCTAACCCAAGAGCCACTACAGCCGTTCCCGACTGCACAGAACACAAGAAAAATGGAGGTCATCATCTGAATCGAGGAGAGAATAAAAGTAGGCATGAAATCCATTTAGCTCAAAAGATTGTCTACTCTAGTTCACTCAGCAAATTCGCTGGGAAAGATAACTGCTACAGATTTACCGATGTGTAAACTAGAAAAATTTAAAAGTGTGACATACTGGGGATCCTAACCCAAGTTTCCATCCAAATAGAACAAATAACTTGTAGTATAAGAATATACGCTACCATAAAGTAATCAAACTCGAATTATTTTTCTTTTATTTTCTTATAACAAAATAGGGAAAGAAGATCATTTCAGATTAGGACAGGATTGTTGCTCTCTACAATTTAGGGTTTATACATGAGATTTTGATTAGCTCTTTCCGCAGATTTAGGACTACTTATGTTATAAATGAAAGAATCATTTGAACTAAGATAACATAATACTAAACTACATTGTTATTTATAAAAATTAAACAAATATGATAAATTACTCCGAGGCTTAGCTGCTCCACCCAGATCAAACCGCCAATCCAGTACTTGGCAAGTGTATGAAGTTTTTGTATAGAAAAGTACATATACTTGGCATTAGACATCTTCAAACTACTAGAGAGAAAATCTGTAGGTTGTTTGAGTTTCATAGTGATAACATTCTGCGGCCATGAGTTGATCTAAAAAGACAAATAAGCTCACCATGGGGTGAGAAATCCAGAATTTAACGTTGATGCCACGCCTATCTCAACAAGCACTTCACGTATACGTGCAAAATGCTGTGCCGCTGATAAACATATTTCTGAGTACGCTGACCCTGAATTGTCCCCATTTCCCAATAGAAGGCCACCGTTCTGCAATCTCAGACTATCAGAATTTTTGTTATTTCCTGTCATTCTTGACATTCTCTTTCTTGGTCCAAAGTCATTGCAATTTCCAAGATCCTTTTTAGCCCCAATATAGACAGTATCACATGGCTGATCAGGAGATGGCGTCTCAGGGACAGTCATCTGGCTTTCTCGCAAAGCCTCTTTAGCTTGTGCAATTTTACCAGGTGTGGTTTCCTGTCCATTCTTTTCTGGGGGTATATTTTCTCGATCCCTCGTTATATTGTGGGAAGCTGACTCTGTATCACTCAACTCAAGAAAAAATGAAGCAGAAGCCTGCCTAAAGGAGGTAGCATTTAGGCCATTAGATAGTTGGAAGTCATTAAGATAGCAGACCTGTGATTATGGACTGGTTACTGAATCAAGGTGGTGTGTAACTAATTGCTTGCACTGCTTAGCTAGATCTCTTATGAACCGACTGTGGGCACGCCTTAGAGCAGCATGAAAACCAACATAACCGTCCATGTTTCCTCTTTCACTCCTGTCTGCAAAGAAAAGTAACATTGCATGGCTTTTCTAATCATTAAAGGATACACAGTTCACATAAGATGACATTGATTGTAAATTGCAATAAACTAAGAACTACAATAGAAGAAGTTTTTTTTTATTACACTGAGGATGGACATAGAGAACATATTAAGTTAGAAAAGAACCAAAAACAAAAAGTCAAGATGGAGATTCACTTACATTCTGAGTCATGACTGCGATTTCTTTCTAAAGCCAAATCAAATAAACTTCCAAAAACAAAAGCAAGCCTGTCTCAAGCAGTGTCAAATTTTTATACGAAACCCAACTTTTGTTTCCCTAATAAGATGGAATATTTTTATACGAAACTTACACTTCAAAACAACCCCCAACTTCTCTCTGCTTCTCAACATTTCTCATCAAAAGCTCAAAAACTCTCACAACATGGCTCACAACTTCAGCTTCCTCAAGCTCACAACTATTCTTTCTCTTCTTCTTCTCATCCATTCCCAAGCAATGACCTTCCAAACAGAGGACATAGATGATGAAGATGATATATACATTCTTGATCACAAACCTTCTTCTTCTTCTTCGCGAAGTCGATTCTTGATGAGAATTATAAAGAAGGCCATGCATTGTGATTCCAGTACTGGTTTTAATAACATCTGCAATGGAGTTTCTGAAAGCAAAGGAAGAGGATTGCTTTTCTGCTGCAAGAAGCACTGCCGGAACGTTCTCAGCGACAAGAACAACTGTGGGCGGTGCGGCCACAGATGCCGCCACGGTCAACGGTGCTGCGACGGAGCTTGTACCGACGTTTTGTTTAATGAAAATTAACTGCGGCAAGTGTGGCAACAAGTGTTCACCTGGCCTTCATTGTGAGAATTGCTGTTGTGGGTATGCTTGAAAGTTGTGGAATTGGGAATAAATGGTTTATTTGCTTTTTATTAAGATCATCTAAATTTTTATATGATGATCTAAAAATATATATTTTGTGTGTGTGTGTGTAATTTGAGTATGAACTATTTTTGGGATATATGAAAATTCCTTATTAATAGGGTTTAGTCATTGTAGTATTTTTCCCCACTGTACGTATACGATAAATGTAATGCCCCTTACTTTTATCTGTAATTAGGTAGACTTAATTTTGAGGAGGGAATTCTGAGTATTATTACATTTTTATTATGCAGTGTTACAGTGCGAGAAGTACACTACCTGATCCTAATTATAAGAGTTAGTTGACTAATTTGAGTAAATAAAAGAGTATATAATATGAATTTATCTTGAAGAGTTAGATCTGATCATAATTAACTGACTTATTTAATTTTTTTAATCTATCTAAAAAATTAATTAACTCTTATATTAAAGAGTGGAGGTATTGTTAGGTAAAATTGATGTCAGTTTGGGACATCATGGAGCCGTGTATACTTAGAGTGGTATCTTTTAGCCCTTGCTGTAGTTTATTATCCATATGTTCATTTCATGGTTGTAACTTGTAAGTCCTAACTCCTACAGTTGCTATCTTTTTATGGGTACGGTATTTATTGTTTAGGCTGTTTTCTACTGTGGTATTTACAAAATCAAAGGCAAAACATGTTTTATTTCCCCCTAACTTTTTAGAAACTAGAGAAATTTCATATGAACTATAATTTCAAAATGAGAATTGTCCTTGAGATACTTGTTTTTACTATAGAAAGACAAAGTGAGAATTATAAATTCTCAATAAGATCAAAATGAGATCCTTGATGTGCTAAAATGAGAGTTAACATATATAGTAAGGAACGGATTCGTATCCCACAAGGACGCGAGTTCGATTCTCACTACCGTTGTGAGAGTTTATTTAGTAAGCGATTTTGTAAGTCTCCTTGTAAACGTCTTCTGAACCTTGGGATTGATGTCTAACCCACCTAAACTTTTTAGTATTAAAAAAAAATTGGTTTGGTAAAAATAAAAATTTTGGTTCAATTTCATTTTGGGAAACAAAATTATAACTAAGCACTCTCAATTAATTTATTTCAAGTTAAGTCTTGTTGGTAGGTTCTTTTTTTTTTGTTGGTAAAAGTGAAAGTAATTTATTTTATTAGTTAACTAGTTTATGTTGAAATACATGTTGATGGTTAAGCACCTATTTATACAACACTAATATGAATGTTCCCCGTGAATAGTATGATGTGAACCCATAGATTTATTGAGGTCTTTTGATTAACTAATTGATAGATTTGATTTTCTTTATTCTATTTTAATTAATTAATTAATTATTTCAGTATGTATTTCGGTCACATGGGAGCCATTTTGGTTCAACTTGTTGACTGAGACAAAAAAAAAAAAAATAATGCCAGTTTGGATTTCCATTTAACTAATTTTTCTTCTCATTTGATCTGAAACTTTATAGAAGCATGTGAATCTGAGACGTCTTGCCAAAAAGAAGAAGTCAAACTTAAAATTTGCACAATCTTGTGCTCATAAATGTTATTTTAATACATACACTTAAAACTTAAAAGTATGGTTGAATTTCTGGGAACCAAATATATTGTGCCATTTATATATATATATATATATATATATATATATATATATATATATCAATGCTGAAAACGAATCATCATGCCTAAAAGTCTAAAACTACATGGCCAGTAATAAGCACTTACCCATGCATTCAATATAACTAACGAAGTTATAGCTTTTATGTGTTGCTTCATGCCAGCATGTTTTTATAAAATTAGGGAGTGCTGGTATTTATTTGTTGAAGTTGATGAAATTAATGATAAAAATATAAATTATATACATTTGCAAGTCTTCCTCACAATGTCAAGCCTTCATAGGCTTAACTTGAAGATCAAATATGCACTATTACCGCTAATAATTATTAGATAAAACATTTACTTTTTCAGTCAAATTGATTTGGCTCTCTTTGTTGGCCCACAGAGAAATTACTTGAATTTCCTGTAATTCAGCCAATGATATAGTTTTATCATAAACTATGTAGAACATTCACAGCTGGTAACGAACACACATCCATTCTCATTCAACAACAGAGATCTTGTGATACGCAGTAAGAAACATTTTCCTCTGAACATTAAACTAAAATTTAAGGATCCAGTAACATCTCATGAAATCTGAACAAAATTTCAAAGTAGAACAGAGACGGACTAATTAAATATCTGCGGAACAAGCAAAGCAAAATAAAGTGTGTTTTGATCTTTTTCCCTCTAACCCCAACAGTGTGTATGGAACAAATTAACTTAGTCTAATCTCAAAAAGGTTAAAAAACTGGCTCACATATTACAACCTCTTAAATTAAACTTTGATAGTTGTATGCAATAACTGCCACCAGCAGAAGTAGCACAGCTGCACCTGAAGCCCATAGCCAGTAGTTGTTTGACCTTCTTCGCTTCAGAATGGCTTTCGGGATCGCCTCTGGGCCTTTTGTTCTACTCCTCGACTTGACGGTAGTATCCTTTGCGACCTTCGTCTCCTTCCCTGGAGCTGTGGCGTCGACAGTTTCTGCAACCTTTTCCTGTTCTGTAGCTTCCACTAGTGCTGCGTCTTCTGGTTCATCAGCATTGGGACCAGATGCACCGGATGTGGCCTTCTTCTTCACTTTCTTCTCCCGCTCCTAAAATCATCCGGGCACCCGTTTCATTTAGAGCAATGTACAAATGGTGTCTGATAGAGAAGAAAATAAGATTCCATAGATGTTTGTTTACCTTAAGCTTCTTCTCAGCTTCCTTTTGTGCTCTGAGAGCTGCTTTTGCTGCATTTTTCTCAGCTAACTTCTTCTTCCTTTCTAGTGCTTGCTTGGCTTTTGCCATTTCCTCTTCTCTCTTCATCTCCTTCAACTTTACTGGATCGATTTCAGGCTCTTTGGCAGGAGTCTCCTTCTGGGGATTTACAAATTCGGGTTCATCGATTTCAGGCACATCCTTTTTATCCGGAATTGATTTTGAATCTCTTCCTTCGTTTGCAGATTCTTTCTGAACCTTCTGAGCGGCCAAAGTATCTTGTGGAGTCGACTTGGGCTCCTCATTTGGTTGTTTTATGCTTATTTTTGGTCCCGTAGTAGTTTCCACAGGTTTTGGCTCTTGGATCAGTGGCTTTTCATCAGGGTTCCTCATCCTTCCATCCCTGCTCAGCTGTCTTGCATCCAATGAGGGCAAAAGTCTTTTCTCATAATCGTTCCTAAAAGCCTTATCACTGCTCCAGAGTGACATAAATTTGTCAACCTAGAACAAAAGGAAAAATAAAATTGAAAAAATCAATATCAAAATTAAAATGCCAATTTGATAGTTAGTGTCAAACATTCAGTAATATCAAATGGTGCTCCCAAGAATGAGAAAATGTTGGATATACCTCTTGTTGTGAGAGTTCCTCAAGAGCATTAATATCCTTCTTTGCAGCAAGGTCCCGTGCTTTATTCAAAAGTGTCCGACTTTGATAGAAATAGGAATTCTACAAAAATGGATATTATTAATTCAAATTACAGATACTACTATGCTGCGCAACACAGCAAGACTGAGAAAAAAACTAAGGTTCGCTAAAATCAAGACTACAAACAGCACATCAAACAACATATATCAACCTAGATATAAAAAGACAAAACATTGTACATCAACCCAACTAGCAGTTGAATGGTCATAACATTGTCTATTTGATGAAATTGTAAGCATCTTGCTACTGTCAAATTAATTTTTCCGACAGCAAAGGCACAAATTTCAAGTGTGCGGACACACATGTATATAATATATAGAGAGAGACTGAGTACGGGTGTGTTGGCTGTAAGGTTTGACCAACTTAGCGAGTATACTTATTCATAGTTACATCCTACCACAATGGGAATATATTAATGAAGTGCAGAGCAAGAGAAAACTATAAGCAATAGAAAGCCACAAAAACCAGCCAACTATTAAATTTTGCAGAAGAAATGGGCATGGAATAAGCATGGAAGCTGTAGTTGAGGCAAGTGGCAACCATCTGAGTTAGTGTTTTACTTTCCCATTTATCAGAGGTTTTTCTAATAAAAAACTATCGACGAATTCATAAAGGTTTACATATTTCTTCATCTGACTTAAATAGCTTCCCCAGAGCCAAGCCCTGTCACTCTTAAAATGCATTCAAATAAAATTACTGATTTCAATTCTGCTTGCGAGGCACCCAAAACCAAAATTATCGCATCCCATTTAAAATGTGATAGGAAATAACATCCTTTTCAAGTTCTGCAGAATTTTCCACATTGTTGTGTTGCATTAACATTATTAGCAAAATGATAGCAAGTGATCTGGGCATAGCACCGAAGTCTAATACCAAGTACATGTGCAACTGCACCATAGCAACTTCAATATTCATACTCAAACCCAAATCCCAAAATTACTAAACCAAAGAAGTTAGCATAGATAACAATTGAAAAACTACCATGCCGTAACATGTAAACATGTTCCTCCTCAATTATCCAAAAAGGTGAACGGTTATAAATCAACATAGATTTGGACAACAACAAAGGAGATCAATTAGTACCACATGAAGAAAACAACACATATATTTGTGTCTCTGGAAAGAAAGCAACACATACCCCTTCATCACGTTGTTTTCTCAGCTTCTGAATGCTCTCATATGCGGTTTCCCTCTTCTGAGTCACAGCTGTAAGTTCATCCTGCAAAGACTTGATATCATTGTCTATGGCTTTTAACTCCTCATCAAGTTTGTTGATTTTGGCTTGAACTAGTTGCCTCTCCTTCTTTGCTCCGTCCAGATCCCCGCCAATAAGCTACAAAGGAAATAATTTCTCATAAACTTTTGACACGATAAAAAATTCAGAATAATGGATAAAACAAGACACTAGATGGCTCACACGAAAAGATAACTATCCTACCTTAACCTGATCTTGAATGGCTTCTTTCTTCCCCATTGAATCCTGTAATTTGGCTCTCATAGCAGCATTGGCAATAACTTTCTCCCTTGTCCCCTCAAGCTGTTTGATTTCTCGAAGGAGTTGCTTCTCCTCGGACAATGGAATGCTCTCGTGTTGTATGCGATATTTTAAGCCATAGATCTGCATCCATTGATGAATGGAGAATAGATGTTTGTTGAGTATAAACAATACGAAGTGATGGATTCCGCATTTAACAAAGATGTACTATTGTAACGTACCATCTCATTGAGTTCCTCCTCAGATGAGCATAAACCACCCCGGCTACCATTTTTGTTAGTGTGCAGCTTACCAAGTGCTTGTTGGAGGGGTTCAATTTCTTTTCTTTTCTCATCCATAAGACTCCGAAATTGCCTATAATCGTCTCTCAAAGCCTTAATCTGAGAAATGAACTCTGCCCGTTCTGCCTGCAATATAGACAATATATCAAGCCGCCTTAGAATAGAATGCCTGGCGAGATGGAGTTTCAAATGTGACGTCATCCGATAAGCATACAATTTTCATGGAAATGAATGTCAAGCCCAATCAATATGCAAAGCCCCTTACTTTGTGCTTACATATCCGATAAATAAATTCCAAGAAGATTCTAATCTGCAAATATGTTCCTATGCTGGCCAGATTTACTTTGGTAAAGATCCCCACACCTGTTACTAAATGCGCAAGCATTCAAGTCCCGACACCCGCTATTAAACACACACAAACAAGTTCTAATATCACGCGCAACTTTTTGTCGGATTCTCAATGAAAGAACCATCAAAGCAATATATAACTCCTATTTATTATATATATAAGTACACTAACTCATCCTGTACAAGACAAAAATTGTATCCCTAAAGCCACATTATCCACTGTATTATATCCAATGTTATGGCACACAGACGCTTACATCTATAATTCTCACAGGCGTTTAAAGGTAAGTTGAGTGCTATATAATATATTTGACTTTGTGATGAAAAGGTAATAACTAGATACTTCCCCTCTCACTTTAAAGCGTGGGTGGACAAATATTTCACTAGTATAAGAGATAGACATTCTGCAAATCAGGTCATCGGAATGTCGATGTCTAATTTAATTGGTATTTGACAACATTTAGCTTTACAGAGACCCAAGGAATCTCTTCCTATTTTCAGATCTACTAAGCATGCATCAGAATCTATTGATCAAATCATGGTGAAAAAGTTTCAACTCACCCGCTTTGCCTTTAGCGCTTCAGTGATCTGAAATCGGGCTTGATTTTTCTTGTTAATCTCTTTATCAAGCTGATCAATCTTGGATTTTACGTTTGGATCATCATAAGGGCGAAACCTGACAAAATAAAACGAATATATTTGCTTAGGCGCAGGCCACTCTTCTACTGCACCCTTTGGGACACCTGAATCTGAAACTCCATTCCCTTCAACTTTAGCTCCTTTAACAGGTTCATCTCCATGTGATCCAAACTTTATTGGTTCAGCGACTCCAGAATCTGGTTCTAATTTGCCATTCTCCTTCGCAACCAAAACAGATTTGTCTCCTTCAGAACCGTTCTCCACTGGACCTTGAACCATCTCAAATCCGGCGACCTCAACAGCCATGGCTCCGAATAGAAGAAAGACTCACCACAAACCGACGTAACCTGATTCGAAAGTCAAAGGTTCTATTTAAATAAGTAAGATTCAGACAACGCATACAATTCAATAGCTTGATCTCAAAGGCTCAATAAATAGTGACGGGGACATTAAATCGTGATTATTAATGAATTGATGGAAAATAAACATAATTCGGAGCCACAAGCACGATCAAAAAACCGAAATTATGAACATTATTGTCAACAGATTTGAACTATATTGATATGGACAAACGGATCTGAGAATTCAAATCCCAATCTCAATCATGAAGAAATCGTAAGAGGGGAAAAAGACCAAGATTGCTTGATTTTAAAAAAAACTGGTTTTGAGGTAAAGATCAGATATTGTTATACGAATCAACAGAGCATGCAAAACCAAATCCAACACGAGACACAGAGACAAAAAAAATGTCACAATTCGGAGTCTGAATACCTAGAGCAACCGATCAAACTCTCCCATAATAAATCCAAAAGACAACAACGAGAAATTGAACCTTAAAATCAGAAGAAAAAAACAAAATTTCACAAACAATAGGAATACAACAGCATTGTGAGCACGAAGATGATTAATACCGAGGAGAAGAGAGCGAAAAGATTGCGCAGAAGAAGACCCCTTTTGTCAAAGGGCCTCCAATTCCAAATTTAGGCAAAACCCAGGAAAAAATAACAGAGTAAAGAAATAGCTAGATCTCGCTCTGAATTTTTTTTCCTCGAATCAAAGCCTCCAAGTCCCTCAAAATCTGTTACAGAGAGAGACAGATGGGAAGAGAGATGGCTATATTTACAGGGCGACTATAATTATAAGGGAAGACTTTGAAGGCTCAGCACTCAAGCAGTTGTTGTTGTTTTTTTTTTTGACAAGTTGAATGTTTTTTGTTCTTTTTTTTTTAAGGCCAGATTTTTTTTTTTGGGTTCGCTAATTTCTGCAAAATAGTAAAAAGCTTAAACTTACTGGCTTAGATATTTTTCAACGATTTTATAATCCTTTTTTACTTTTCAGGGAAAAAAAATGGTTTTGGCTTTCAAGCTTTTGCTTCTCCGGTGTTTGGGAATGATCAGCGATTCCTACTTTTGTTTTTTTCTTTTAATTGTTATGTATATATTTATATCAATATTATTTACTTTAGGTTAGATACCACAGATTTAATTTGCTTTACCTTTAAATTTTATCAGATATATATTTAGTCGTCATCATATAATAAAAAAAAAATCCTGACTTTCTATCTTTTATATTTTATCTTGATGTTAATGATTATAAATACATTTTTATATAGTATATTTTTTTAGAAAAATTCAAAGTAATAATCATTTAAATATTTTAAGATAAGGTTCTGATTTAATTCAATTATTCAAAAAAATATGTAATTTTTTATATTTGAAGTAATAATAAAAAATACTTCCAAGAAAATAAGTGCTCTAAGATAATATTTTGAATATGTTTCTCAGATTAAAAATGAATAGTTCAAGTAATTTAACATGGGGATATATTTCCTTAATTAAATTTTATACTAATTTTATTTGTATATAATAATACCTTATGAATTTATCTAAAAAAAAAGATGAGAAATATAATGATTATTTAACGATAGGATACCTAAATAAGAAACCTAATGATCATGAAATAATTATTGTATCAGATATCTTAGGTATCTGAGGAGAATGACATCTTCCCTAAAAGGTCAAATACTTTTATCCATATTTTTGTTTTCACATAAATTTTAATTTAATTATTTCACTATTATAACATAAAATAGTGTTTAAATACTACAATTTCCTAAAGACTTTTCATCATAAATTTCCCTCACACTTGCAATAGACAACACTCACTTATTTTATCTATTATTTTTATAATTCATCTTTAACTACTTCAAACAAATTAAAAAAATTGGTTAATATATATATTGATCAACCACATATATATATATATATATAACATTCTCAAATACACACATATCCAAATATCCTTTTTAATAGGAGTGAACCAAATTAATGAGACTTAGTAGGCGTAATTTTTTTTTGTTAGGGATATTTTTTAAAATAAACATATTAATTACTATTGATATTATGGAAAATAACTTATAAAATGAAACACTTTCTTTCAAAAATTGTGTTACATGCCAAAAAAAATTCAAATACAAGAAAAATTAGTTAATTGGCTGGTGGGTTTGACCTTTATCATTGGTCAAAAGAAAAAGTGATGAAAAATACTTTAATTGTGTTACATATTGTAATACTTTTATAATTTCTATATACATTGATATTTTATACAATATTTTTTTATAATATTAACTATTTTATTATCAGATATCTTAATTTTAAATTTTATAATTATTTTGAATAATATAAATATCTTATTTAACAATTAAATCTAATATTTAAAAGAATATAATGAATCTTGTACCACTAAATCTATTTTATATTGGTGGCACTCTATACAATTTTGATTTTATTTTTCTTTAACACGTCTCCACATATTTTAATAATATTTAAATTTAAATATTACAAAGATAATATAGTATTAGAAGAACTTTTAAATTCAGGTCACATCTAAATTCATTTTTTTTTTTTAGTTTTTCTTCTCAAAATCTCATCTCTATCCTTTCTTCCTAAAAAAAAACACCTGAAAAGTATATTTTTGACAAAATAATTTATTTTTGAGGCAATTTAAATTCAAACAATCTCTATAAGCCTCATAACTGCATATAAAAAACAGAAAAAATAACTTATAAAATATCATAATAAATATTTTATAAAAATATTAAATTTAAACCATCTATTTTTTATCTAAAGTGTAGATAAGATTTTGAGAAGATTTTTTATCTATAATACCAAACAGAATCTAGTTAACTTTAATAACTCGTTAGAAATTAATTTTTAATTTTTTTTATAAATTTAATTTTTGATTTGTTAGAATGAATTTAATTAATTGGAAGTAATTTTGAATTTTTGAGTTACTATAAAGTAAATATGAGATAAGAAAATTATCTTCATCACTGAATTTAATAAATAATCGCTAATAAATAAATTTAAATAAAAGGAGGGAAGCACCGTCAGTTAAAAAAAAATGCACTTGTTGAAGGTGGGCGAGTTGCTAGAGTTAGCGACGCGTATGGGCGATGATTACAAGGTAACTAATTGAGGATATGATGTCTATCTACAAATATTGAAAGTACATAAATACCCCTACCCAACCCTACATCGACGGGCGAACCTGGTGTAATTTACACGTGCTACCCCAAACTCTGCCACCGCTGTGGTTTTATTTTTTACGAGGGCCTTGTCGCCATGTTGGTCCAACCTTTGTTATGGACTCACGGTCATTCCTTTTTGTCTGTTCCCACTTCCACGTTAGATTCTCTTCACCCTTAGCTTCTCTCTCTGTTTTTTTTTTTACCATCATTTTTAAAAAAAAAAGTTAAGCTGACGACCATCCGAAGATAAGATAAAATATATTTTTTTTCTAGATGATACTAATATCAGACAAGACGAGCTTTCAATTACTCTCAAATATAAATATAAGCACTCAAAAATTAGAATGTTTCTCTCAACGTCACAATTATAACTACAATAAAATAGTACTCCGTTTAATCCAACACTTTGCTTCTCTTGTTTTCTTCTTCTGAATGCCTCACTTGTATTTATTCACTGTTAAAAACGTGTCCATTTCTTCATTCTATGAATTTTACTCTGTTTCTATGTATAAAATATAAATAACCAAATTACATAAATTAACTTTATCTAATAATGTAAAGTCTGTTAGATTTTTTTAAGTCTCGAATTTCTTTTTTAGATAAGACACTTATATTGGGATGAACAATCATAAACCTTAGAATTAGATATTTCATAATATGATTCAAAAAATAGTATGAGAGTGAATTAGTGGGAAGAAAAAACGTATGCAAAATAATTAATGTAGTGATAAAACATGTAAATAATGAGGGCAAAGATGAAAAAAGTTGGTTAAAATTTTAGATATATTTTAAGTATATCTTATAAATAGGACTATGCATACTTCAAAACTTATACTCCTTATATCCTTAATATATATCATATTTAACTAATTTGATTAGATTAAAGAAATTAGTTAAGTCGGTTAATATGATATTTTTTTTAAAATATCTTAATAATCTTTCTTAACTCCCTCTCTCACTCTCTTGTTTGACTATTGTAGAAAAAATATAAATAGTTTAGATGGAATATAAATAGGGATAATCTAAAAAAAATTGATAAATATTAAAAATAAGTCTTATATTTAAGATTAAAATTAATTTTCAATTACCGAAGAGTATTTCATATATGAGACTAGATGAAGTGTTTAAATGCTTATGGTAATCAATTAAACACGTCAACTCATCATGATTTACAGATTAAGCGGAATTACCGAAGAGTATTTCATATATGAGACTAGATGAAGTGTTTAAATGCTTATGGTAATCAATTAAACACGTCAACTCATCATGATTTACAGATTAAGCGGCTTGACTCGTTTGACAAATCTTAATTTCATAACATGAAGAAGGGATTGTTAGTACATATCTTCTATTACTGATAAACATTTCTAATTACAGTTTTGTTTTGGCACTGGGAAATAGGAAAAGGAAGAAAAAGAATAATTAAAGGTTTTAGAAATTTAAGAGATTTGAAGATTAATGTAAAGATCTAAAAATACTTTATTCTAGTTCAATATTTTAAAATTTGATCATTAATTTCAGATTCATAGAACATTCTGCGTTTAATTTAAATTTAAGTTAACCCATATTCCTAAATCTTGTATATTGTTAAAAAAAGAAGCAGCTTAGCAGCCCAAATGATTTCACCTCACGTTCCTATTGGCTCTACCAAATCTATGCATAATACTGATCCTTTTTTGGACAAGTGAATATAAGGATATGTGGATACACAGGGAAATAACGTAGAAAGTATCAGAAAATTAACACAAACCGGATTTTGCCTATTAACACAAACCGGTTTAGTAAAGGTACATATTATACTTTTGGCCAAAAAAAATGGTACATATTAAACAAGTAAGACTGAAGTCATATATAAATAAATGAAACAATGCATCTTGAGAAGCTGTTATTACATTCTGGGTCATTGAATTTGCTTTCTCTGTACATCTAAATCCGCCCAGCCCATGGACCACAACCTGTGAGAACAAAACAGATCGTCATCATTGTCATATATAACGAGCAATCCGGCAAGCTTAACTCATCACAGAGATCCCAAAGAAAAAATAAGATCACTAAAAAATCCCAATAATAAATAAGCAATGTAAACTTGAACATTTTTTACACCAAAACTTATGTTTGCATGCTACGTATTATATTCTTTCTTTAGGACCTAATAGTGAGTTACTGAGTTTCCATTAAATAATAGTACACTTACAAAAGCATCTAACAAATATCAATCATCCACTACCACAAAAAAAATGATTTTATTTTACCAGCACTCACGTCAATTGGAGCTTGAAGAGCAATGCAAATTCTGTAGCTGCTCCATCACATCAAAGGAACTGCTAAGATGTTGAAGATCAGCTCTGTGCAGTACATTTCCTTGGTTATGGTTAGAGCTCTTTGGTTGTAAGTCCGTTTGATTTTTCTTGGCTAAAAAGCAGTGGTGCACACGAACCCGATGATTTCTAGTCTGGCTTGAGCAATTGCCACGAACCTTGACAACTAACATAGCTTCCTTGTCTCTGGAGTCTTCACACCAAGAGTTTTGTACAACACCATCAACAAACTCTTGCTGGGTGTGAAATTCCTCATGATGCACTGATACTTCCACAATATGATCTGGTCTTATTATACCATTAGCAGGAGTTACCTGAATCATCACAAGTCGACAGAGCATTACAAAAAACAGATGCCTTGTCTATAGAAAAGAGATTGAATTCGATACAAGAAAAAGCCTGCATTTTCTGTTGAAAGCACCAATCTATCCTCACCAAAAAAAAAAGCATAAAAAAGAAAGGAAAAAAGAAAAATCATCACCTCAAGCCACCTAGGAAAGCCAAAAGAACCTCTCAACTGACGTTTTGATGCTTTCTGATCCTCCATAACAGTAGACTGACCTTCACAAATTATTTCAAAGAAAGCATTGTTATCTGAACATTTATTTGTAATGCGTAGAATCAATCTGTCCTGATTTTGAAGGATTATGTTGTTTGTACTGATGATAGTTTCAGGTATCTTGCACAATTCTTTCAGAGACTCTTTGATTTTCTCATTTGAACCAATGATCTCTCCAAACTCCTGCCTCCTGATGGATTCATCTACTCGAGCAATATCTGTAGTAAATATGCAACGGACAGGCTTGTGATCACTATCTGTGACATCCATGCAGGCCTCATACCTATTGAGAGTAAAGTATCGTTAGTTGATTTTACGAGAAAAATGGGAAAAGGCAATGTCTATCCACTGATTTTTACTTGATTTACATCTCATAAAATACAAGATGTCCCACACTATAGTGGGTAACTAAACTAGAGAACTCACTGTAGTACTGAAGAGACAACAGGACACTCTAAACTGCAGTCAGCCAGAAAAGAAGAGCGACTATCACGGCATAAAATTCTGTCACACCAGGCAGGGATGCGCTTCTTTTCACCAGAATCATACCCTTCAAAAGTAACAATTCACACAGATCTGAAGTCATGTCCACCAGAAGATTTTGAAGCAACCCAGATGACAAAGAACTCAAATATATTACTATAAACAGCATTGCTTATAACTAGGAAAGAGACAGATCGTTAGGTAGTATGGGATGCTCCCCCCTATTTAAGTATGTTGATTATCTTTTCTTAATAGCTAACTTTTGATGAAGGGCTTCTTATTGCACTTGAGTAAGTATCCATCAATAGGTAAATATAGCTGGAGGCCAAATGATTTCAGAAAGGTTTACCTACTAAATGGAATATTTAAGTGGGTTAATTCTCCTAATCCAATAGCTAGGTTTTGAGGGAAGGTTTCCTAATCCACTTAAGTATCCATCCGATACCTAGTAAAGTATTCCATACAACTCAATAGGGATTTGCCCTCTTGGAGAGGGGATGTCATGGTGACAGCATTTCGCTTGGTGACACTTTATTCAGAAGTGTCAATCAACTGTAATATCGATAAGTACTCAACTGGGATGGGGAAACCTCCAAAAGCTAGCTATAGATATGAGAGTACTAAGCTACTTAAATGCCCCTTGGAGCATCCCATATTACTCCAAGTAGGGTTTAGGCATTCCATAAAGTCCCCATTAGTATTTAAGTGGACTGGTTCTCCCATCTTAAAAGCTAGATTTTGGGGAAGAGTTTCTCATTTCACTTGCATACCCAACAGAATAATTCACCTTTTGATCTAAATTATAGCAAAAGTATGAAGAGCTTAAAGCATTTCAAACCACAAATAAAAATGATAGAACATTTAAAAATAAGAGAATTGCTTATTTAGCTTGAATGAAAACAAATTCACACAAATGTTAGCTATAAATTTATTAGCAAATCTTTCAAAGTCACTGGTTTCTCTTTCAAGCCTCAAATAAGAAGTTAATCCAATAAATTTTACAGAAAGCCCAACCTGCTAAGCCAACTTGATGCCTTTCAAACTTGTACGTGGGAGGAAACGTAATAACTGCTTCACGCATTCCTTGGAATACATTCCCAGCTTCCATTTCTGCTCGAAGCTGATCCCTTTCTCTAAGCCAGTCAAAGCATCTTTGAGAAACAAAATCTCTTGCTTCATCATAAGAAATGCCATCAAGACGATAATTAAAATCACCAAGAAATACAACCATGTCTGCCTCAGATAAATCAGGCATCCCCTCCGATGACTGAAACTAATACCAAGAATTAATGCCTCATCCAATTGTGTTGTCAACTATGATGCAAGATACGGGTATGAATATCAAGTACAATACAATGGGATACATAGGATACGACAAATTTTTAAATTTTAGCACAAGGGTACAGGTGAGGGAGATATACATATGTAATTATGTATATATTTAACAAATAAATTAATAAAACATGAACAAGATAAACATATTTGAGTTTTAAATAAGTATTTCAAGAGTAGTATAAAGATATTAATGACAAAACAAAGTTTTTAAATTATTTTGGAACATTTTAGAGGGAAAAAGATCAATAAAATAAGTAAAATATAGTGTATCATTAAGTACAGGGCGTGGATCATATCAGATATGTATCTAATACAGGCATGTTAACTTTTTTTAAGTATGCGTTGCAAAAGTCAACCATGAATAACTTGAAAAAATAGAGTGAACATTGTTTACATACATTTGTCGCACGAAACATTGGAACAGCAGGTGAAGTTCCAGCTGAAACAGACAGGACCAATCCAAGCCATATCAATTAACAGACCAAAATATATACATGAAGGTATGTGAGCAGAAAAGGAAAGGTACAGTAAGGTACCAGCAGCAGCATTTATGAGGTTTGTTGACTGGGAGAAAGACATTGTTCGGTACACATGGTCAAAGTCTGCATTACGACGACCAACTGCATCCAAATGTGCAGCAAAGTGACAATTAACAAAGCACATCACCCGATCATACACTCTAATCCTCAAACCAACAGCTCCCTGGTAAGACACATTTCCCATGTCAATGAAAAAAGTATAAAGTACATTCACAGAAATGGATGATATTATCAAAACAGAAAATATTGTTTTCAATGAACCAAAGCATATTGTTAAAACAGAAAATATTGTTTTCAATTAACAAAGCACATATGCTTTGTTTTCAATGAACCATAACAAATGTTGTTAGGAGTTTAAAAACAATAATAGAAAAACTGCCAGATCTTAGCGAGACATTTATTTACAAAAGACCACACACACAGAGAGTAAATCCTAACTATCATACAAAGAAAATAGCAAAGCAAGCCTACCTTATTGCCAATAGCCCGGCCAAAGCCACAAGGAACAGCTGCCGCATCAACATCCCCAACATGAAATTTAATATTATTTCTGATCCTAAAGAAGATAAGTTTGAGTTCAATTACTGCATGTGAAGAAATCAACAAGGAAAGCTACCGCAGAAAATATATGATAGAAACAACATGAAAACATATATTCAAATTAAGCGAGAGCATTGCTTCAAAGAATAAGGACATTAGTTTGTGTTTCGTTTCAGAACACCATTAGGAGCACAACCCTTATTGATTAATATCAATGTATTGCATACATAAATATCATTTTATAACACGTGGGAAGATAAGAATAATCATCTGATAAGACAACTCAGGCGAAAAAGGAGGCATAATTTGGTGAAACATTAAAGGCTGTGAAATTATTTCTTTTAGATTCTCACCATACAGCAATGACCAAGCCTGCAAGTTGCCTGGAACCAACACGTTCAAAAGTTGAACCTTCATCCAGTGTTTTGTCTATCATATCTAGCCACCACTGCCCAACAGAACTACCCTCAAGTCCTACCTACATGTATTCCCAAGGTATGGTTAGCGGAGGGGAGATGAATAAAGAGTTAGGCAAACTAATGGAAATAATCATCATATATATATATATATATATACATATTTCACCAAAAATAGAAAAGAGCTGCTCTCATAGTACAGACACAAACAAACAAACAACATTGATATAATGACATATGAACACTCAAACCACAGGTCAAATTTCCGTTTCCATTAAACAAATACCAAAAGCACATTTGTCCCATTTTTTCCCAAATTTTAACAGCCAGACACCTCAGAGACATAACACGAGACATCTATCAACTCTATAATTCTAATATTGTAGGAAACTTGAAGGTTTTTGTGTGAAGTAATCTGAAGCAGAAAGGTAGAAAAATATATCTGAAACTTCATATTATTTTGCAACACCATGAGAGTACATATATAGAGAAGCTGACACCCACAGAATCCGATACTAACACCTAAAACATAACTCCTACCATCTTCCATCAAAACTGACAAAAAGAGAATCAAATCAGGGAAATAATCGAAAGCAAATGGAAAATAAGAAAGGGATATAAGCATGTGAATGTTAAAAAGGATTAGAATTCTAAGCATCATCCTAGGAGATGTAATAAAATGTAAATGGAATCCTATTAGGAGTCTAAATCCCATGCCATTTGGTCATAGTTTGGCGGGAATCGCAACAAAAACTTAGGATAAGGGCCAGATGACTGGGGAGGCCTGGCTGCCAGTTACCTCAATGCTGTTGAAAATTGCCAGTGCCAACCTATATCATTGGACAGAGGCAATGGCATTGCAATTGAAACTTACCCCTTTTCCATATAGCAAAATAACAAGCACTTGAGCCAAGTTGCTATAGTGCATGTAGCCCTTGCTATAGCTGCAATACATAAAGGTTGCTATGCTACACCTACACTTATAGCAGAGAACAAGGGCCTGTTGCAGATGGTTAAAGGCTGCAGCAAGGAGCTATAGAAGGCTATAAATGATGAGAAGACACAGCATGAAACCATTGACTTTGAGAGCTACACTGACAGTATTCATAGTTGGATCTTACGGCAAGACAACAATTAACAAACACCATTCATCCAAGTAATAGTTGCATAGCATTTATTTTTAATTATGGTCTGACATAGCAATATTTTGTTTACTAACAAAGAAGTTGGTGTTTGTTGATAACAAAGATATTATCTTCTAGTATAAAACAAGGATGATGACTAACAGTTTCTTTTGCTGCAGACACTGCCAGAAATCCAGCACCCATTTCAACCTCTTGCAACCCAACAACAACAATTCCAGCATCTGAGGCTACAGATCCGAGCCATGAAGTAAGTGAATCCTGAGATGCTTTTCCTTGGCCAACATTCCAAGTGCCAGTCAAGATTTTTAGGTTTTCTATTTTTGTATACAAAAATTCTTTGCCCCCTAATTCTTCACGCAAAATGTTATCAAGGGGTCCTGGGGAAGTGATGTTCCATCCACGAATGCCACCATGATTAGCAAGTGTGAAAACAAAACCAGCTCCCACAGTCATTTTTACAATTGGACTGCTATGAGCTACCCATCCCCCTATCAAATTACCTTTGAGGTCCAACACCTGGACAATACCAGTCACATAACCTACCCAAATACGTGCCCCAAAAGTACAAAAGCATTGAACAGCTGATGAATGGTAATGGAAATCCTGTATGCAATTGCCATTTCCGTCCCATTGCAACAGTAAGCCACTTGAACACCCTGTCCAAATCATTCCATCAATGGTTGCCAATATTGCTTCAGTTCTTCGGTTCTCATCTCCAAAACCACCCTTTGCTGCAACTCGACGAACAGCATCTGCTGCCCCCATTATGGCATTGCGTGAACGCTGAAAGAACCCAATAGAACTTTGTGCTTTGTCTTTCCTAGAACTTGAAACAAGCTCAACCGAAAAGTCTTGTATTGTTGAAATGTCCACCCGATTTTCAATTTGGCCATAAGTATTGAACACTTTCAGTATCTCTCTTGTACGGGCATCCCTGTCAAGTAACAACCACCGGCATAAGATACACACACACTCTTTCAGACACATGATGACAAATCTAATACGTTATCAAGAAGAGAATATCGATAAAATGAAGGTACACAAGACCCTGCCACCAAGGAAGAGAAGCAGAGGTGAATAGCAGTGGTAAAGAGAGGAAAAATCTGGAGGAAGAAGAGGTCTAGCTTTCAGAAGCTATATCTCCACACCAAGACTAAGATCTGCCTACCACACTATCATGCCAACCTCCCATATAATTCTTCTAAACAAATCCACTCATTCTATCTCCTTAAGTCACAAGATTCCTGCCCAAAATAGTCACCCAGCCTATATTCTCTACTTCCCCCCAACTTAACCCACCTCACCAGTATCATTCCTTCTAGAATATGTCTGCACCACATTACATCCATCGTTATCTCATTATATTGGTCATAGATTCTACAAATACATTGCCATCTTTGCCAAAGACTACATCAACCCAAGAGCTTAGATTATTCAAAGACTATATGCCTCCCCATGAAGAAATCCTTTGGAATTTCAGGTGCGGACAAAGTGAAAACCACCATATATTGGGCTGAAATTTAATTTAATTACGAAATTGCGGACATCAGAGATCAAACTTTTAACAATTGGTCATAGATGCTTCTAACCATGTAAAAACTATTTTAATCCAAAATCTAAAACTGCTAACATGCATAAATTATTATCTCTAATAATTTTTCATCGAATGATGTGTTCATAAGACATTAAAAAATATCAGCTCCACATCCTTATTAGGAAGGAAATATCGAATACTCAGGTGAATTATTTGTACATTATTTTATAATTAAAAAATAATAAAATAATATTTTATACAAAAGATACTTTATGTCCCCAACTAAAAAGAAGAAGAAGAAAGAAAGAAACAAAGAAAAAGAAATATTTATTACTAACCTCTAAAAAATCTTAAATACAAAGTGCCAAGCGTAATACTAATACTAAAAGAGACTAGGCCTGTAAATCATATCCATACCACAAAGCAAATGAATAAAACCCAGCGCTCCACACCTTCGCTCTTGACTTATCAGATACCAAGTACTTTATATCTGAAGTTAGCATGTTATTGAAACCATTTGTTGAAAATTGGATACTCAAGTCAACATAGGACCTCTCCACCAATAAGGCAGCTGTATGCCTTTCCTCTGTTGTAAGGGAAATAGATTTTTCAATTGCCTCCCAAGGCCATATCTTTATAGTTCCTCCTTCCGAACCAGACCACAAATCCCCTGGATCAAGCCAATAAAGAGGAATGCAGAAAAAAATGAGGGGAAGAAGAAAGATCAATATATTACAAGCATTAAATGAGTAAACTGATTCCATGACCAATTCATTGGATTTTATTAACAATAGAAGCCTAGCCAGCAACCCTCAATTTTCAGATTGTTATTGCTCTGTTTGTGGCTTTTATTTGATGTACTGTGCATGCAGTAACTTTGTTTCATTATTATGACTCCCCCTAGCATCAATGTCTATGTTTATCAAGTTGCACACACAAATAATGACAACAAAATTGCGCTCAGAAAGCCATGAGCAGTTACTAAAGTGTGAGAAAAAGAACCATAGCATTTGTTAATGCCAGAAAAAGTACATTATCAGTACTTCTGGGTAAACTGGACTGGAAGGAAAGAAACAAGACTTACAGAGGTAATCACATTAAAATACATGAAGGTCGTAAACATTATATCAGATAAGCCTGCATAACATAATTTACTCGCATGCCAGTCCTCATCAATTCACTCGCAGGTAAAACTTCTTTCCTTCCTCTAAATATTTGTTGATAAAATAATTCATTTATTTAACTGGAGACCACAAAAATCATTTGCAGAATGGGGAGAAAAAGAAGTGGGTAAGGATCAACTGGAAAATTCTTTCAATTAATAAAAGCAATAAAATAGGGGAGCCAAATCAAAAGAAAATATGATAGAACCAGCTAGCAACAGAATACGTTTGAGAAAAAATACAATCAATGCAACCTCTATTACTAAGGGAAAATGTAGTGGGTTCATTTGTTAACCTAGCAAACAGCAGAAAACCAAAGAAATAGCCCTCACACGACCGGGTTTTTGAGAGACCAGGACCTCTCCTCACTCAAAACATCTGCCTACCTCCCCACAGCACTCCCTACCACCCTTATACACCCTCCCACTACCCTGCTACTGTCAGAAATTCGTTAGCCTTCAATTTTTCCCATTCTGCCCTCCACTTTGTGTGCTGTCTGCTATCTTCAGGTTTGGGCCTGACCCTTTACTTGGGCTCTTCTGTTATACACTTGACCCCATAGCTTGGCAGGCCCATTCAAATGCATTAATTTTAATTTCACTCCATAAATTCTCAATAGCAAGAGTGGAAAAGGAAAATATTCAAAGCCTTCTATTCCAATTGCCAAATAGGAATTATAACAAGGAACAGTATGCACCATAACCCCATTCACCAATTTGTCCTTTTGTCAGCACGTATAAGAAATATAAACCTAGAAAATTATTCATGTTTTAATTGAAGATTTAATAATTTCCCCCTATTTCTGTTCAGGTATCATCTCGATTGTAAGACAAAAATGCTTCCCTTCATTAGATAACCTAAGACCAAAAAGTAAACCTTCTTTTATTAGTCCGAGTTGAGCTAAGTTTGTGTCTTGTGCTCCTCCATGTATGCAGCAGGAGAATTGACAACGTGGAGTTCCCTAATGAGAAGTATGGAAAAAGTATAATAGTATGAGGTTTTAAAAACTTCACGTGTAATTATGGTCCTTAAGCTAAACAACTGGTGGTTGCCAAATTTTGAACTAGCCCGTTATAAATTTAAATGTTCCTCTCGGTGCTAATCCCTGGGATGTAGATAAAAGATTTCTAAGACCTTTCAAAACAGGAAAGCACTTCCTTTTTTGGGCAAATATGTGACTCTTATACTAGCTTTTACTTTTTAATTAATTATCTCTCTTACTCATCTTGTCTCTTCTCCAAAAGTCTTGTGGTTTGCTCAAAGGATTGAAAGGAATACGAGAGGAATCCTTTAGTCAAAAGAACATGGATCATTTAATTATGTAAGAGGCTTGTTGTAGACCTAAGAAGAAAAGAGCCACAGGTCCTGGTAATTCAGTGCCCATAAGAATTATTGAAGTCAGAAAAATGGAAATGGCCCTTCATTAAGCATGCTAGCTTCATAGGCACTGGGTTATAAACAGCAAGGATATATCACTCTGGTCCTCATTATAAGTCACTTGTAGCAGAAAATTTTGATCCTAAATATAAGTCACTTGTAGGATTATTAATGACTGTTTTTCAATTTTACCCCTATTTAATTTCTATTGGAAATAGAAAAAGTGGAGAGAAAGGTGATAAATATAGAGCGAGAGAGAAAATTTTAATAAGGGCAAACTTGGAAAATCTTATCATATTTAATGCATTTCTTGATATGTGAGAATGACGTACAAGTGAGACCAGAGTGGTAGTTTGCGGCATAATGGATGAGATGCCAAACCAATAACAGCAAATTTGCAGAACACACAAAGCACTAGGTTTATAATATATTCAGAAACATGTCTTCATTTGGAGTAGGTTATTTTAAATTTTTAATAAATATTGGGTGGATCCCTAAAATTTAATGGGTTGTTCATCATGGTATTTGGTTGGAAAGGAATGGGTACATTTCAAGGGTTCATCTCTATCCTTAAAGTTGTTCTGAAATAGGACTGTCTAAGTAGCTTCTCTTGGTGTGCTTCCCAAATAATCTTAACAGAGTATACCTTATACAAGCAAAGGTCATGGGAAATTTTCTTCATGATCTTGCTTGTTTCTGCTGTTTTCTTCTTGTACCCAGCTAAGGAGGATATCTTATATTAATTTGTAAATTGTCGTTTTAACAAATTTGGTTTGCCCATGGTAATTCAGATACTATTTTCAGCTGTTCCATCTCATTTATGAGAACGTGGCAAGTTTTTATCCCCCTCTCTTTATAAGCCATCCCTATTTTCGTGGACTAGGCCTATTCCAGGTTTATGTAATTATTCAAAAAAATAAAGTCAAAATGAAATCAGGGAAAGAATATAAACAAAGCATAACATAAATAATACGCAAATCACCATAAGACGTAATAGTAAGTGAAAGAACAGGGCCGCGGTGAGCCTGCCACGACAAGCTTTCCTGAAATCGAGTCCTCCGGCTCCAGTTCACATCTAAATCCTGATCCTTATGCCAGCATCGAATCTTTCCATCTTTATGTCCGCTCCACACCAATCTGTTTCCTTCATCTGAAACCAAACACAGTGCAGGTGAAGTCCATACGGATTCCGAAAAAGGGGCCGTGTCCTCATCGCCGTTCCTGACAGTTTCTGCAACGCCACACCAGGCTCCACAGAGATCCTTGAAATCCCAGACCCTGACCCCACACTCGCTGGCAGCCCACAATTGGGACTCAGTGCTTGCAATAACCCTCAAGAAACGCCCAATCTGAGTTTCCCGCAGAGGATGCGGCCTCAATTCAAGACTAGGAGGCCGCAAGGGGTGGACTGCCGCTCGTACTGGAACTTTGAAGATACCATTTCCTCCACCTTTGGCAACAAACTCAGGTAACCCATGGCGGGAATGGTTCCCCTGGCCTGAACGTTGGTCGTGATGGTCGGCAGAGAGTTTACGATCAAGAAATTGAAGCATGTAGTCAAGTCGTTTATTGGTGGATTTGGTGGAATTGGCATCCTTGTCTTCGTCGGAAGAAGAGGACGAGTGCAAGTAGCAGTTGGCATTTATCGGAGAGTGATTATCAGTTTCATCGAAGGGAATCTCGCGAGGACAGTACTGAGGGTAGGAATGGGGAGATAGATGATCAATCAAAACTGGGGAATCGTCGGTTTCGACCAGTCGTGGATCCATTGGAATAAGATACTGTTTCTCTCTGGAATCCCGCCAGCCAGAGACGACTTCACCTGGAACTCCGCTGATAGTTGCTCATTGCAGATGGGACTCCGCCAACGAAAAGACGACTTCAGCGGAGAGCCTTCCTTGCGTTGTGTTGTGCAGAAGCGAAGGATTCGAGGGGCAATTTAATAATTTTAAGTTCACATTTCGATATTTATTTTTCTTGGAATATTTTTCCAACAAACAAATATTAGTCAGGTACTCAAGTAGTTTTTTCTTGTTACGAATTACATATTTAAATTTATCATTCAAAATTTTAATTTTACCTATTACTTAATATATTTAAGGGTTAAGCTGCATTTTTTAGTATGTTAAAGTAATTTTTAATATATTTAGTATTTTAAAAAAAAATTAGTAACAATAAACACCATTTCATATAAAAATTTAATAAAAGGTTAAGATGTAAATTTACTTATAAAGTATTTCTGCATGCACCCCTAACACAATGTATAGAGCTTTCTTTAGTGTAAAAATACAAATCAAGATTTTAAATTAGTACAAAAATAATAGAGATGCCATTAAATCAATTAATATTAACTATTTAGTAAATATATTAGTTAAAAAATGATAAAAAATACACATGAATGTTTTAAAAATGTGCAAAAGTATTTTGATTAATGAATCAACAAATATTTACAGTTTAACAAATAATCTCTACACGCATGACACGGCGTTTTCACTCCCAACAACCTCATTTGTCACTGTATTTTGGTAACACTGAATACTTTTTCCCTTTTATCTATATTTCGTTTGATATACCACTATAATTCTACGTAAGTTATTTATAGGATAAAAATTTAATTTTAAATTTAAGTCAGGTAATTAATAACTTTTTTATAATTTTATACCTATTAAATATAAATTATTTGTAAGATAATTAATGACATTTTTTAATATCATTCCTTTAATAAAAGTAAATATAATTTTTTTATCAATTTAATATATAAAAAAATGTGAGAATAAATTACAGGTAATTTCCTCCCCCACAAGGCTACTTTCAGACAATTGCCTGCAATGTTCCAGAATATGCAGAAAAAACTGTAAACCATGACTTGCACTATATTTTTTGGGATGTCCCTCCCTAACAGCATCCTCACACCCTTTCTATTAACAACACGGCGAAAATATGCGCTAGCAACGCTGCGTTTGCGAGGAAGTTCAACCAGGATGATCCTGTCTTGGATGTAATTGATATTGCAATAGATCCCCTTGCTTCAGGTCAGCCTTAACATTTAGCTTACTGAAAGATAGGTACTTGCACAAGCCCTCTAGGAAAAGAATCTTTCCTAGCAATTCTATCAGTAACCATTGTTTTCCTCTATGATTTACATCGCATTAGAAAGTATTCTGACTCTAGTTTCTTAAAGTTCTTCATTAGCCGAGACTTATTTGTAAAACCATCTCCATATTGTTCTGATCATCATCAATGTCATCATTGCATTCCAGAACGTCAAGAGCATACATATCTGGTCTGATACGCTTTATAGTCCCTAGGTCTGCAGAATCTTCTATTTGCTGCTCGGTTGCTTCTTTGATATCTGAACACAGAAAAGAAACAGAATGTTGCAGATTATCAGCAACACCCTTTTTTCTCTGCTGAATTAACAAAAGGAATTCTAGTAACAACTCTTGTTCCTCTATTTTTTCTCTAAGTTCTATTGCCGCTTCACGTTCTTCCATATCATCTCTCTGTTCATTAAGGAACTCACTCTGCAACAACTCTCTGCTACAAAAGGAAACAAATGTTACAAAAAAGTTCTTCACTTTTAAGGCCTATCATAGAACTATAAATGTTTGATCATTCTAAGGATATTAATTCTTTCAACTCTCATGTGTCAAGGAATTGAAAAATAGGGGAATTAAAAAAAGGCCTCAAAAAGGCAAATAGTGATGACAAGTCCAGAACAATCTAGAACTTTGATGTATAAGAACCACTTGGTTGGAGAGAAATTACCCTAGTGTAGGACGATTAATAGGTTCAGGGTGAAGTAACCATAAGCAGAAGGAAGCTTCTTTGGGCCACTTCAGAAGTAACTCTGGAGGAAGAACTCTATATCTGAGACTGGACATTGTTCTGCTCTTTTCTTCTTTTGAACTGAATGGACAGAATAGCTGGCCAATTATATGTAGGATAATAATCAAGTTAGTGAAACAGAAAACAGATATATTAAGTGAAGATAAAGTACATTGAAGTACTCGAATAGAAAATTGGTAAAAAATGTCTGTTTAAAAATTTGATTGACCAAAAGAACTTGAGTTCAAGTGCCATATCCTTATGGCCAATAAAAGTTCTAGAATTTTCCCTAAAATCTAAGTAGGGTTATCAATATGAACCTCAAACAGGAGAATCCCGAGTCGGTATATGTCTGAAGCACAGGAACTTGAAGTACCAGCTACTTCTTCAGGACTAGTATACCAACTAGTCTCCATTAAAAGTATCTGTTTCGTTGGAAGTGATTGCTTCTTTCCTTCTATTTCTTCAGTGTTTAACCTGTCTCTGGCTTTATTTTCTTCAGTATCTTCCATTAAAGCCGCCCGTGCCGCATACAACATGCAACTAGAATTCGACATAGCAGTTGTCGAACTTGAAGTCCTAACTCGTTTGATTCCTTCGGCTCCTAAACTTCTCCGGTGATGATGATGATGCATATCAAGGGAACAGAAAAACGGAGGGGTTTTAATCTTAGTAGTATCTAGGCTATTTACTAATCCATTTTCTTAAGAATCTTCTGAGCCAGAATCTGAACAAGATGCAGATTCAATGAAGGAGGTATGATTGAAAGATGACATGACAAAGCAAGAAGGCCTCATATTATGAACAAAAATTCATTGACAATATGCTGTATTAACAATTTCTACTATTTTCCTAAATATATGCAAGCATTCAAATACATCTACCAAGCGTTCAGGTTTATCTAACCACTGCCTCAAACAAACATCACCCCATTTTACAGAATGGATGTAAGGGCCAACCGAAACCTCGTACCGCGAACTCCGGGGAAACTCACGAATCTATCCTTGTCTTTCTTGAAACCATGAGAATTATTTGATGTCGTCTCACCAGAATAAGGGTTTCTGTCTGGCTAAGTAATAGGTTTTGTGTTCCTGTCTGAAACTCCAGAAGTGTTAGGATTCTGCCAAACAGAGCCAGAGGAACCTTCCATGTTCATGATCCTCTCAGAATTTTCCAACTTGAGTAAACACTCTCTTAACCAAGCATTATGACAGCTCAAAATTCCATTTCAGAAGTTTTTAACCGAACACCAGAACATTGAAAAAGAGGAAGTCCCCAGAAAAATCAACGCAGAAAGATGAAGTTTTTGCCCAGCTCAGAGATTATAACAGTACAGAAAAGAAGTCAAATTTTCAATTTCATTAGTGAAAGAGGAACTAAGAAGGAAAAAGATGATGATGATGTGTTGAAGCTAGGAGCCGAGGCCAACCTGAGAAGGTAAATCACACAACCAAACTGTCTACTTGGTAATAGCTAGCACTACTAGCTCTCTGAAACTCCCACGGCCTTGTAAATTCTATTTATTTCTGAACACAAAAGAAAACCAAAAAGGAAAGGGTACTTGAATTTAATGCCGACAAAAGTAACCAAGTTTTCTTTGTCGCCCCTTTGATTTTCATATCGTCTTCTTTCTTAGACGGAGATTTTTTTTCCTGAAAAATCTGTTATGAATTTAAATACCGTTATTCTCTGTATTTAATTTCCAAGGTAACACACGTGGCCTTACCATGTAATGCAGGGCCACTAGCATGAGAAAGGGGGTATATTTTAATAACTGGATGGCCATATGGTGAAAACTTAAATTAAAAAAGGAAAAGGGAAAAAATGGCAATTATTAAAAAAGTGGATTTATCTGTGTTGGAAATGATGAATTAACTTTCCCAAAGTGGAAAGTTCTAATAATAATTTAGATACAAATAAATATAAAATTTTAAAAAAAAAATTAGTCTAAATTTTAATTTAAAATTTTTTAAAATGAATAATCATATTTATCTAAAATGATTTATGAATCAAATTATAGTTACAGATAAACTATTGAGAATAATTTTTAAAATAGAAAAAAAAAGTTTATGAATATCAAAAAGCTATTTTACCTTATTTTTATAATATTCTCTCTCCTCTACTCTCTCTTTTTTTCTCTCTATTCTTTTCTGTAGGGAAAAGCTTCGTCGTCGATACACTGGGTCTATGATGAAGGCTTCTGATCTTGGACTTCTTCTTCTTCCCGTCAGCAGCGTTAGCGATCTCGTCTTCTTCGTCAATAGTGTCACCGGACAACAGGAGAAAGAACGAGGAAAAAAAAAGAGGAAATAGAAGACAGAGCCAGCGGAGGCTTGACAAACAATGAAAAAAGATGGGACGTTGTAGATATGAACTGTAGAAGAAGAGGAAAAAGAAGAGTAGAGGTGTGAGTTGAGTGAACAGTATTATTTTTATCTCATCCTACTTGTTATTTTACCAATAATCAATTTAGTAATAACTATCTAAATATTCGTTTATTTAGAATTATTTTTTTATCTCATCTTTTTCTCTAATAATTTATCAATTATAAAAATTATTTTAATAATAACTATCTAAATACTTATTTATTATAAATTATTTTTTTACATAATTTTTTTTTAAAAAAAGCTTATAGAAATGGGCTAAAAACTCTTTTTTCAACAACTTTTTCTAAAGCCCATAGTCATAGTAATAATAAACAACCCTGCTTTTGTTCCCAAACAATAAACAATTATTTTTACTACGCCAAAAGGTTCCAACATAACATAAAAAAAAAGTAATTAATTATTTTAAGATTGGACTTAGACTCTGGTTTGTGAATTTAATGATTAGACATATATTTATATTATGTGGGTTGATAGGAGGCTTTTCTTCAGAATCAATTTTTTCAGTGACATGATCGAAAGATAAAATTTTTAATACAATAGATTAAATGTCTATTTGTCCTTGCCTAGCATGACTAGTTAATTAATTGGATCTTCCCTTGATATATTATTTAATATTATAAGTATTATATGGAATTTTTTTATATAAAAATATTATATGGACTTTGGAAATTGCTCACATTGACCTTTTCTCTGTCTTCACATGAGAAGATGTTTTTTAAGCACACCCACCTATGCAGATTTTTTTTTTAATTTCTCCAAAATGCCAACGAATTATCTGTAAGATCCTAACATATTCAGTTTTAATTTTTTTTAAAATACTAATTATTATTAGTAAAAATATTATTTTAGATTAATGGTATTAGGCTGATTGAAAAGATATTTTATAAAATTAAAGGATTAAATTGAAACTTTATATAAAATTAAAAATTAAATGTATATTTTTACTTATAATTAAATATTAAATTAACGATAAAATCATTTTTTGAACTAAAATAGAGTTAAATCAATACTAATGTTAATCTAAAAATATAAAAAAATATTAAAATGCATTTTTTGTCAAAATATAGTAAACTGCATTATTCATGATTAATTAATTACAAATGACACATTTTATTTTTTTGAATGTTTGTGCAGTCTTATTTTTGTACTCCCTCCATTTTTTCATAGGATACGATTCTTTTAATAGGATTAGTCTTTTTTATAAGTTACACGTTGCACTTGTCTAAAATTTTAATTTACTTTTTATTTTAATTAATTATTTTTATATAAATTAAGATATATTTTATGATAGGAGCAACTAATCTCTTTATGGAGACTTCTTTTTAATGATAAACGGTTAACCACGATATATTTTTTATATCCAATAATAAGATTCAAACCACCACCTCTTAGATAGAGAATATATATATATATATATATATATATATATATATATATATATATATATATCTACAGTCTCTTTTATCGGCCATCCTCTCTCAAATTCACTCTCCCTATAAATTAGGGTGTTTGTAAAAAACAAGTTTTTTTTTACATATCTATTATCTTTAATTAATTTATTAATCTGCATAATTTGATTATCTTATAAAAACCACCCAAGATCAAGACAGTAGCTAAGTTGTCTGGTTAGTTTGATCTAGGGGATAACATGAACATGTGGCTAGGCGAAACCTAAGTAAGCTCTAATAAAGGCATCTCCAGATTTTTGTTGTACATGTAGGACCATGAAATGAAACCCATTTTCCGACCAAACATCATAATTCATGAAACCCATTTTATTTTATTTTTTAAAATTTTAATATTTTTATATTTCAGCAAGAACTAGTTATACACACACACATATATATAGATAGTTTGAACCTTTACTATTCATATCCCATCTCACTTTTTCCATCTGAACCCGGATTAAACCAGGTGGCTGTAAATAATTTTTTTAAGAAAATGATTTTAAAAAATAATTTCCTTAAAAAAATAAATTTTAAATTAAAAAAAAAAAGGAAAACATTAAATTTGTATCATTTAAATTAAAAATGAAGTGGTTCAATCTCAGAATGTACATTATAACAAAAAAAATGAAAAATGTTGAGGATTAGAGAGAGGCGGGGACTAGGGACCACACTGTTTGAACGATATGATACATTATCAATCAGCATGGAGGCAAAAACAGAATAGCATCATCTTATGACAACTTAAACGTAAAACTGTTGATTTGATCTTTTTGTTTTCCAAATTAATACTCAGTAAATAGACTCCATTACTCTCTTAATCGCTATTAAAGCATTTTTTTTAAAGCTTAAAAAGGTAACTTTTATAATCTAAATATAACTTATTTTAATAAATAACTAATTTAACTAATTTTTTTAATATTTATAAATTAATTATCTGGTTTCACATTAAAGACAGAAAAGATAGCTCACATCTTAAACCACATACGAAACAAACGAGAAGCAAGCAAATATTGGCATGAGACCTAAAAATCAATAGAGGCATATTGTGAGTGAATGTTACTCTATTATCATAACATAAGGAAGACATTGTTCTGAGAATTCTACAGCTCAAGGCTGATAAGCTTTACAAGAACAGCCATATATCAGAAATTGCAGCTGTAAGAGGGAAGAAGATTTTTCTCTATGCTATTAATTAAGTTACCTAACACCGGCCACCGGGTGGCATTTTGCACGGGATATACCCTATACATACCGAGAGAGAGTGAGAGAGCGAATCACATATGAATATTTGATTCACAAGAGAAAAATCACCAGCCAAGTTATTTTTTGCAGTGATCTTCTTAGTGATGATGATGACATTGCATTGCATTTTGCAGCACCAAGCCCTCCAACAAACAGCTCAGCGACCAGAAACAAATAATGAATTGGTGGTTATCTGGTTGTTCCCTTCAGCCTGAAGTCTTCTCATCTTCGCCTTGTCCAATCGCGCTCTTCTGACAACTTCTTGAATCTGGCGATCGTGGTCCTTCAACATCTGATCCGTGTTGCTGGATGGAACTAACAATGGACCAGAATAATGGATTTTATGGCCCTTTGACCCATAACCAACCTGCATCATTATGGAGATAGTCTTATCTGCTACTCATGAATGAAAAGAAAAAGGAAGCGAGCATAGGTGCATAACATTTATGATTTGCCGATAAACAAGGAGGCATAAATATCATGGTAATTTATAGTATCATGTTTTTTTTTTAATTAAAGGGGCAGACACTAACATCCTAGATCGTACCCACGACCTCCCACATATAGGGAAACTTTCACGCCACTAGGCTATAAGGCTATAGGCAATATCATGTTTGTTTTGACTATTGAAAATTGTCATAGAAGTTATACAATCGCTATTTTATAAAAGTGGCAAAGCCAAACATGAGGACCATAGCCAATGACATTCTAGATACTAGGATGGAGAAAAAGGGTACCAAACACCTCCTTTGAACAAACTAAAGCAAAAACATTGTACAAGGCCCCCACCTTCAAATAAAAAAATGAAATTATTAACAATGAATTACAAAGTGAACAAAAAAATGCAAAAAGGAAAAACTACTTACAGGAATTGGGTCTTTGTTGCTGCCTCTCCCTTCTTCCTTTGGAGGAGGAGCTCCAGCATGCTTCTGTTCATGTTGCATCAATGATTCAGAGGCCTCC
The DNA here is from genome assembly GCA_037074615.1 of Leucaena leucocephala. NCBI lineage: Eukaryota > Viridiplantae > Streptophyta > Magnoliopsida > Fabales > Fabaceae > Leucaena > Leucaena leucocephala. The sequence goes on from CM073545.1 coordinate 15,405,189, forward strand.
TTCAAGGATCCTGGGAACCGGCTTATTAGTTTTGGAACCTCAGCGTGTGATGATCCAGACCTTTCTCTGCGATCATCCGATAACATGCTCCTTCTTGCTGCGACTAAGCCGGACATTGCTGACAAGTCACCCCCATTAGAGACCTTCGGGCCATCATCCGGGTTTTTCCCAGTTTTCGTCCATGCAGTGCGGTTACAAAGTGGACCTGAATGGGAAGCTCTTTTATGTTGCTGTACCTGGTGATCTATACCTACTTCCACAGCCTGTGATGGCCTAGGGGGATCAATGGGAAATCCTGAAGCAACTTCTTCAGGATGAGGGTTAAACTTCTCACTACGGCTCTTAGAGTTGAATTGACCTTGTCTCTTCTGCCAAAAGGTTTAAAATTCCAACATCAACATAATAAAATCAACTTAAATATGTAATAATAAACAAAGATGACTATGTAACAAAAGTAAAAATAATCAACTCAAACTTCTCATATTTCCTAAAATCAAACATTTTTTAGAAAAAGTTGGCCAAAAAAATATAAGAAACAAAACCCAAATGCCAATCACTTTAAGAAATTTCCAAATGCCCAATAAACCTTTACCTCTTTTTTGGCTTTACTTTTTAGACGCCATAAAAATACGTATGTGTGAGGCTATCATGATTTTGAGGTAAAAGTTAAGAACTGAAGAAAGTTTCATGCACTTGAAACTTGAATGGCCAAAAGGTCTTAAAAGGCAGAATGATATCGAACATAACATGCAATTGCATCTTACAATGACATATTTAGGGGTTGGCCTTATGATTGAACAAGGTACCTGCATGGATAGGACCAGTTCAGCATTAGCATCAGGTGCAGGGACAGCCCGCGACTCTCTTGTCCCTTGTCTATGGCCCTTGCTTCCGAGAGCTCCTTGTCTGGTAGAATCAGAAAAACCAAATTAAATTGCAACAGTCAACCTTGCCTTCAAGGTACAAGGACCAGACAAACACTAATGCTTCATGTTCAATAGTGATAGCCAAAGACATTTCATTTTGAAAAGTAGGAACCAAAAGCTTTAAAACTGGAAAGCAAAAAAAAATAACAGCACAGATGGTACCCAGGGGGGAGAGAGAGGGAGAGGGAGAGGGAGAGGGAGAGGGAGAGGGAGAGGGAGAGGGAGAGGGAGAGGGGGAGGGGGAGGGGGAGGGGGAGGGGGAGGGGGGAGAGAGAGAGAGACGAGTATTCAACAACCAAAACTGAGTACATGAATGGGTATTTATACCCTTGGCTATTATCTTATTCTGTTGAAATACCATAACAGAACCCGTTGTGGTACCAACTTTGCCAGCTAAGCCATGGGTTCTACTGTTATTATTGCCACGTATCCACAGATTTCACTAAGTGGTTATGCTGAACAGAAATAACATATTCACTTCTAAACCAAGACTGTGCACACACCTTCTAGCTTCTTCATCCCGTGCTTTGGCATCAAATTCCTTGCTTGGAGGATACTTGGGCAAACTTGAAGGATCACAAGGTAATGGTTTTGTTGTGAAGAACTAAATCACAAAAACACCAAAAGGAAGAAGTCACAATGCATATACACGTATTAAAGGCAAAAAATTATCACCAAATGTAAAAGAATTACTTTGGAAAAACTGGGTCTGAACCGATCATAATAAACAATTATCAACTATAAATTAACAAGAGGTAAACACTGTAAGATGAATTACATACAAGCTTTTATCATATAGGACTTGGAGATTGGAGACAATACTTTTAGGTACTCATAGCAATACACAGGATATTTGAGTACTAATTACTGGCATAAATATTATCAACTAAAAATAATATCAGAGCATTCATATTCTTGTGTGTTGACAGAAGAAGTTCCACAAACATTTAAATTTTCTAAGAAGTCGATGTTTGAAAAAATAAAAAAGTTAAACAGATGCTTTGACCACTACCAACATCCCCCTCAACATGCCCTGACAGTTTTATTTCATGTGAGGAGCATTTGGATAAGCAGTACCAACAAACGAAATGACATCACCATAAAAAATGTTCTTGCCATATGATTTTCATCAAAATATGCACACCTCACTCTTCAAAGCAGATGCTGCTGTTCCACGATCAGCAGGATCTATGGATAAAAGTGTTTCCATCAGTGCTAATGCAGGTGCAGGAAACTCCTTAAATGTGTCTGTAACACACCGCCTGTAGGGTTGTTGGGGCTTAAATATTGTTGCATGAGGTAGCTTCGATTTCCTCCAATAATCCTCAGAAGGCGAGCCACAAAGTTTAAAAATTTTGTGTAACTGTTCAACCTACAAGGAAGAAAATGTGCGTAATAATTTTATTCATAAAACAAACAAGATTGAATCGCATGATAATCCAAGAACTTTATGTTTCATCTACTAAACACCACTCTTTCTCGATATTTACTGATGTCTTCCTTTCAATCAAACCTACTTGTCTATAGTTCATGAATTTCTGAAAGCTACTGCATGCAATTTACAGAAAAAATTGTAAACAAATAAACAGAGCGTAACAATCGTTTTAGCAAAAGTGAAGGAAACAGAAAATGCATAAAAATGCCACATTCAAATGAAATGTTAAATTTCAAGTATGCACACCTCAGTTCTTCCTGGCATAATAGGCATTCCAGCATACAGCTCAGCAAGTATGCAGCCTGTACTCCATAAATCTACTGCAGCGCCATAGTAAGTTGCTCCAAGCAAAAGCTCCGGAGGGCGATACCAAAGCGTGACAACTCGGCTAGTCAACGGCTGAATTTGATTGGGATTATAAAATCTTGCCAAACCAAAGTCTGCAATCTTCAAGATTCCATTGTTGTCAATCAGAAGGTTGGATCCTTTAATGTCACGGTGCAGTACACCACAGCTGTGGCAGTGATCAAGTCCACGTAAAAGTTGCTGCATATAACATTTGACCTGACAACTTCCACTAACAGAAGTAAGTCTCTTTGGAGGTTTCTTAAGGTCTTGTAGTACTTGATGTTAGTTATGTCCTGCCCGGAGAGGAAATCTTACTCTTCTGTGAAATTTCTTTTATTCTTGTTCAGTTGTTTCATTTCCAATTTCAAAACAAAAATGAATTGATCCTCATCTTAAAAGTGAAAATGGATCAGCATATCCGATTATTCGATTATTATCTTAAAATAACTACTATCAAATAAATACTTAGGTTGAACATCATATTAAAATAGACAAAAGAAAGAAGCTTCCAAAAGTACCTGTGCTTCTGTAAACTTCAGTCCAGGATGTGAAGCAAGCCCAGCCAAGTCATGTTCCATGTACTCAAAAACAAGGTATAGGCTGCAAGACATCCTTGATGTAACTAGACCTTCCAGTTTTATAACGTTTGGATGATCAAGCCTACGAAGAATGTGAATTTCCCTTGCCATGAAACGAACACTCTCAGGTTCAAGATTATCGAACCTCACTTTTTTCAAAGCAACAATTTTCTTATGTTCAAGATCACGAGCCCTATAAACATTGCTATAAGTTCCTTGACCAATCTGCACTTCAAAGGACATAAACCATCATTAATAGCAAGTTAAAACAACAAAAATGTCAAATCATTTCAAAAATTAACTGCGATTAAGTAGAAAATTTTACTAAGAAAAATCACATTGCGACAAGGACCTTGAGTTCCATATTCTACCTCAACTGTCTGGCAAACGTACTTTATCATACCATCAAGAATATATAATTTGAAATTCAAAAGGAGACAAAATTGTAGATTCAAACTTAGAAATAGATGATATCAGCAAAACCATCATTTAGCAGTAGATAATTAAGGATAACATCATGAGCATTAGACATGTAATCACTAATATTATTCAAGAATTGTAAGCAAAAAAATAATCTTAGAATGAAGAGCAAAGAATCAATTTGATCGAGGAGCAAAGAATTATCTTAGATATCAGTTCATTGTCATCATCCTAGTTTGATATCAATAGTCAAAGAGGGAGCAAGGAAGTCGGTTTGTCATTTGCACATTGCCATCTTTGACCGCAAGCAGATTTTGAAAGTTTAGATAACCAAACAAAAATAGAAACAGCCCATCATATTTAAAATTTAACACACAAGTTTTAGAAGTGATGTTATGCAATAAAATTGAGGAAAAATTTATCATGAACTTTTAACATGCAAATCACTATAATAATGTCTGCACAACAGGAGGGCCCAAAAGCACAACAAACATATAACTATATAAGATGTAGCCAGATCAAGAATGAAGCATACTTTATCCAACTTCTCAAAAGAATCTGCCCGTCGTGGCAACCATCCCTCGATAGCCTCTCCAGCCACTGCTGCCAACCATGAAGGCCACCCAGCTGCGACCTGCTCCCCTTCTGTGGCTTTTGGAACGCTAACAATTCCAGGATGCTGCGCAACAACATACTCTGTTTTCTCCCTCTTCCTTTCAGAATTATCGACTTGTAAACGAACGGAGCCATTTCCTTGTTTATCCATGGATGCAATTCTACCATCATTATTATCATATCTATCCTTCACTCGATATCCATCCTCCCTCCTCGATGAGGTAGCCCTAGATCCACGTGAGTCCAATGAAGCCTTATTCGATAATCGCTCCCTTGGACTCTCCCTACTGTCATCAATGGCTGAGGGCTTGCCACAAACACAACCCATCATGCACACCAGACCCTTCAACAACAACCACCAGTCTCAATGTCCACCCAAATTGTATCTCCACAATATTATCATACTATCCTCTTCTGGGCTATAATCACCCAGTCAAAATCCATCTTAAATGTCATACAATAACTTAAAATGTAAAGTTCTCACAAAATAACACGGGATACCATCTCATCTCAAATGTGGCCTCAAATCACCAAATAATTGACATATTCCACCCATCAAAACACAAGAATCACAACAGCCTCAGGACTTCAAGGAATCAAAACCCAGAAATCTCCAAAATACCCTACAGACCATAAGTAAAAACATAATAACTTGAAAATGACAGTTCTTGGCTCAGTATAATGCCTTTCCAAATAAAAGCTCGCTACTTTCTAATCCAGGAGCATAAAAGTTTGCAAGTTTACAACGAAAGGAGTCAAAAATAGCAATACCCAGATCCTCAAAACCTTGTAAAAGTGGATTTTCACCGCAAATATGTTGAATACAGACCTCATGAAGCTTTCCCAGCATCCAAACTGAATGAATGACAAAAGGGGTATCACTGCAGCTCAGAGCTTGCGCAGCGAAGCCATGGATCTAGGGCACAATGATTTGAGAAACCCGTAGCGTGTTTTTGGAAGATGAAGAGATGCATCTAACACAATAAAAATTATTATATATTTAATTTAATGAAGATAAATTAATGTTGGTAGTAGTAGTAGTAGTAGTAAAAAATTAACAACATATAAATGTAGCCTCTCGCGGCGCATATTTATGTTGCGAAGAGGAGTGTCCCCAGCACTGCAGGCTGCAGCTTTCAGTGAAGAGAGAGAAAACGAAACTCAGGGCACGACGAAGACATTCTTGTTCTTACAATAAGACCACGCTCCCAGTAAAAGGTGTGTGATGTGTACCAATAATTACCACTTTTTTAATAATGGACATTAATTAGTAATAACTTTTTCTTTTCTCATTGATTGCGTTAAAGTATAATTTTTTATGAGAAAATTTTTCGGCCTAAAAACGGATAAAAAAAAAATTCCCTTTATGAAAATAACAACAACAACCCGTATTTACGGCACTATGGTATGAAATTAGAATTATAAATCTAAAAAAATTACTATTTTTTCACCTTCCATGCTTCATAATTTTAATATGCATGATTGTCCATTATATAATTTGATTTTGATGATTAAATTATAATTAAGAAAATAGGTTTTAAATGTTTTGTTACTAAGTTCAAATTGAGTAATCATGAAATTTCACGAAACTTTATCCAATAATTCAATACATTTTGTCCTTTTTTAACACACGAGGAGTTCATTGTTTTAGTAATACAGCTGTATCAACTATCAAATAATATTAAATAGTGGATTGTATAATTATTTTTCTTCTAAATTAATAATATTTTTATTATGGAAATGTTGTAGGTGACCCTCCAGTCAACCCTATCTTTAATTCATATTTTCCATAATTCAATGCTTGTATTTCAAGATTAACATGTACATGTTTTTTCTTTAAAAAATTAATTCAAATGAGGATGGATACATTTTTAACCCTTAAAATTTAATAAAAAATTATTTTATTTTGATAATCCCATTTTTGATGAATCTATTGATTTATCAATAGGATGGTAATATATTTAAATATTTTTGTGAATAAAAATTTTATGAAACATCTTATTTTGTTAATAAAATGACAATATTCCATTGCTTTGAACACCTTCATGCTTCATGCATAGATCTACCAACTACCATTTATAATTGTACAAAAATAAAATGTTTTTTATCATGAGATTATGATAGACTCATGCAAGAAAATAGAATTAGGTCAAACATAGATTGAGAGGTCTCTGCACAAATATAATTGACTACTTTATAAAGAAATAAATCTCTTCACCTTATAGATGGATGGATTATTGAAAATCTTGATATTGAAGTTAGTAGATAACCAATGATTTGGTGGAAAATAATAGTTCAATTTTATATGATCAAGACTCTGATTTTCATAATAAAATTCAAGAGTGGATGAAATAGAAAATACTCATGTTGGATGAGATTGATAACTTTTAAAGAGTTGAAATAAACATTAAATTTACAAAAAAAATCCTTTTAATTAAGGGAGAAACTTTCAAAATATCTAAAAATTCAGCAGTAGTGTTATGATAAAAGTTGAGGTATTTATTAAAGGGTAAAATAACACCAAATATCTTGATCTTATTTTTCAGGTGCGACTAATATTCTAATTCTATTTGTAGTATACTTTCATCTATAATCTTTTTAATTTAGTACAATTTTATCTATAATTTTATTTCTCAAATATTAAGAATTATATAATTAAAAAGATTATAAATAAAATTAAATTATAAATAATATTAAAATATTGACGTACCTATAAAATAATATTAGAATATTAAGATTATTTTATTTTTTTTTTAATTTTATATATAATTTGGTCTGTTTTGTTTTGAAGAGAGGATGTTTAGCTTTTTTTCTACGCTAATTATTAGTAAAAATAATTATGGTGATATGATAGCAGAAAGCTGAATGGCGCGTGGGGGAGGAGGGGCCGCATAAGGTACGAAGGGAGAAAGAAGGGAGGATCGTTTGGCTCGTTGAAAGTCGTTGGCTTTTCCACTGCTTTATCAGCTAATTTCATAAATTTTGTTAGGTGACAGAAACAGGAAATTACCATCATACCCCAATCACCCCCCCCCCCCCCGTAAAAACAACGTGTAAGTGGCCCCACCTTCCCTCAAGCAAACGGCTCCTAGATGCCTATCTGCCCTCATCCTGCGCTCCACGTGGCTCCTTTATTATCGTTTTTTCCTGACAAACGCTCTCTGCCGTCTCTTTCACTTTTGCCAATCGCTTCCAACTGACATCACTTGTTCCCATCTCTTTCACTTTCCCTTTCAGTTCTCTCTTAATACGAAGATTAGTGTTTGTAGCATCTCATTATTTTAATAGTAGCATCACTCAAGTCGCACTCTTCTTTTATCACTTTTGTTACTTCTAAAACAATAATTATTTTTATATTTTACTTTTATATTCCTCATAACAATAAGTATCATCCTCCATAACTTCTTTTATTCACCCTTTCATATCTAAATATACATATTTTAATAATTAATAATAAAATAATAAATATTTATATAAAAATTTATAGATCTTAATTTTTATTACAAAAATTAATATAAACTTTTATAAATATTTATAACTGTACAAGCGTATTTCAACAATTAATAATAATAATATAATTAAAAAATTTGACTAATAAATATAACTATCCTTATATAAGTTTTGACTGTCTATAAATATTAATGAGGTTTTGAAATTTAATTTATCTAATTTTTTCTTCAAAAAGGAAAAAAAAGGAGTGAACTAAGGATGGTTAAGTTTAGTCTTAGCGACATAATTTTTTTAAATAAGATCAAGAGTATAAGGCTTAGAGATTATTTAAGCTGCAAATATTAAAAAAAAATACTCAAAAATTAAAAAAAAAAAGGTCAAAAAGAACAACTAAATTACAATAAGAAAAGATAATGCAAAGATTTGGGACAATAGAAATGGGGGAACATGGTGAAGGGGAAGCCACATAGACCATTAAATAATGAATAGTTATCCAATTAATCATTTGTGTACGAAATTTATATCTTTGCCTCGTTTCGCTGAGGCAATGGGGGAGGTTGGTGGGACCCATTTAGGAGGGGGGCACCCCTTATGTGGGTCCACCATGTCGCCTCATCTCTAGCAAACCCCCATGTCTTTCACAATCCTAACTCCAGAGTTGGTCAAACGACGAAAACACAAAAGCGTTCCCGATCCTATAGACACTTTCATATTATGCACATTGGATGCTTCACCTTGTCTTCCTATAATTCATGTTTACTTCCCCATTATTCAATACATATGGTACTTTGTAAACAGTACTCTCACCTATTCCTTGATTATAACTAATCGCTTCATAAGATTTAAACAGAGCTAATTGACTCATTAATTTTAAGATGAGGTAGCATTTCAGTATCCTCATATTATTATTAAAATACATTTAATATTATAATTTTATTTATGGTGTAAATTTTCCTTTAATTTTTTAAAAATAGAGCAATCTTAACTGCCGTTACCATCATCATCTTCTTCTTCCTCCACTTTGCAATATCTCTTCCTTCCTTAGATGCTTCCTTCTTCCTCCATATTCATGAACAGAAAAACATCACCCAAGAATAGAAAAATATCACCATCAAAAGAAGAAGAAGAATGACCAATGCTAAAAAAAAAATTGTAGAAAAAATAACGAATACAAGAAAAACCATTAACATAAACAATTGAACAAAATCACAGAAAAAAAATTGCCAAGCTAGAGAAGAAGATTGAGCAAAACTCTAATAAAGAAGACATAAATCGCAAACAAAAATAAAATCTAAGAACCCATCAAACGAGAAAGAGATTGAAGAAGCTGACGAAGAAACCCTCAATCTAAAGAGACAACCTTTATCGAATTGCTGTCAAAATTGGAGGCGGAGGTGGTCGGAGCGACTGGTGGAGGTCGCTATTTTTGCTGCCATCGCCATCATGTTCTACAAGTGTGTTCTAGAGGAGGGAGAACGAGATCTAAAATGCACCTTCCTTCTTGTGTTTTTTTAAAGAACACCTTCCTTCTATTGTTCTTTCGACGACCACATTCGGAAGCATTCCGTAGGTGTTATTGGAGATGTTTCAGAACATGAAGAAGCTCAAGTGAGTGTTGGCTAATTCGATCTATGAACTCAAGAAGGACGCTATAGATGATGATTTTATGTATGATTCTACCAATGGGTCTACTTCCCTCCATTGTTGCAAAGTTAAGATTAACACGGTAAGAACATTTTTTCTTCCTCTCTTGGCGGCAGTACTCAGATTCGCAGAGAGGATGAAGAGGAAGAAGGAAGCATCTGGAGAAGGAGGAAGCAGAGGGGAAGACAGTGCTAATTAACGGCGTTTGGGGCTAGGGGTAAGATTATTCTATTTTTAAAAAATTAATAATAAAATTATATTATAAATAAAATTATAATATTATACGTATTTCAAAAATAATATAAGGATACTGAATAATATTTTATCCTTAATTTTATCCAAAAATTAAATTTTTTTTTAATTTTATTTATATTTAAGAGCATGAAGAAATACTATATTAGATTTTAAGTTTTTTTTTCATAGTAAATTATAATATGAATAATAGTTTAAAAAATATTAAATTAATGACCCATAGTTTATATATAAAATTATCAACTCCTTTTAGAAGGTTACCTAGTTAGAGGGAGTATTCTAGTATTGTTTATAATATTCTATAGTTTTAAATATAAAAATTATTTAGTTAATTTAGATAAATTAAATAAATTAATTATAATTAATATAAGAGTTATTTAATTATAATTAACTGATTTAATTAATTTTTTTAATCTATATAAATTAATTAACTAACTCTTATATTAAATATATGAACAAATATATTTTATATAAATATGTAAATTTTAGTGATATTGATACTTTAAATTTAACTTCAACTTCAGATATTTAAGCTAGAAAAATTTATATATATAGCCTATAGGATCCGAATCTTCTTTTATGTAAGTCTCTTTGGAGATTATGTGTTCATTATTCTTGAGTAAACGACGTAGAATCACTAGATATAAAGCAAAATGAGAATGTAAGCTTCGTAGGAGATATTATTAGACATCTTTGTAGTAGAAAATGCTGACACATATGGTCAGCACATCTTTTAGACTATAAGTCTATCATAATTTGTTTTTTGGGCTACAAATATTTTTTACTTGTAGCGAAAATTAATCCTTTTCTAGGCACGAAGGCAACGGACAAACCTCTCTCAATTAATAGTAAGCACCAACCACTTGTTATTTTTTTTTATTTACTTAAAAGTATAGTTTATTTTTATGTTTAAATTACAAATAGTTTTTACCTCTTTTAATAAGTATATTTTTTAAATTTTAAATTTGTATTATCTTCTTTATTGATACGAGACTGCTTACCATTTCAATCAATAGCTTATTAATCCAATCACTTGCTTTAAACCTATCATAATTTAACAAAAATTAAAAAAACAACTTCATACATATAGAAACACTCTTGTTAAGTATACAACATGTTATCTTTATTGTTAATATGTAGATTTTGTTAATGGATAATCTGTAAATATTTTTATAAGTGATATTTGAAATATAAAACTTATCATAATTTTAATAAGTTTCGAAACTCAATTCCCTAATTTTTGTATGAAACAAATTTCTATATCCATTGTAATATTATTTGAACCTTTTCTGGGTAAGAAAAAATTCTGAGTAAATAAGTTATTGGTCATTTGGTACATCAATTTGAGAATGACAAGTGGAGTAGAAAATTGAGGAGCATTTGCAAAAAGGTCAAAACTTGCACGCTTCATTTGGCATGGGGTATTTGGATGAGGTAGGAGAAGGAAAGAAATTTTACTTCCCTCCCCTTGTTTGGCTCATTAAAATATTTAGGAGGGAAGGTGAAAATTTTTAAAATTTTCTCCCCCCCTCCAACTTTACTTCCTCTCTAAAATTAGGAAAATTTGGAGGAAAAATATAATATTATTATTTTATAATATTAATATACTTATAATTTTTTAATATCCTAATATTACCCCTATATTATATTTTAGTAAAATATTATATGAGATAAGATAAGGTAAATTTGTCTATATAAAAGTATTTTTCCTCCTCTCATTTCTTAAACCAAACAAGGTAATATAAAAATTCCTCCCCTCCTCTCCTTTAATGTTAATCCAAACAAGGTAATAATAAAATCTCTCTTTTTCTCTTTTTTTTTTCCCTCTATTAAAATATCTCGCTTCAATTGAGCTAAACATACCGTTAATTATAGGTCACACAGACATTGTTGCAACTGGTATGGGGTTTTTCTTCAAATTAGAAATGATTAGGGTCACAAAGGAGCATCATTAGGTTAAAGACTAGCAAATGTAGTAGAACGAGATTCTTGCATATGTAAGTGAAGAATATTATGATGTAATTAAAGTGGGTTAACCATGTTTGTTCAACTAATCTCATGATTACCTCGTAAACTAACAACAGGGTTTTCTTTCTCACATAATAAAAAGGTTTCTCAAAAGCCTAAATTTCACAAAAAGGCTCAACCTTTTTCCCTCACCTTCACTATTTCCCCCCTAGGAGATTCCTTGTACCCAAAGCAAATATTCTTGATAGAGTAGCTGAAATTAATATCTTCCTTTTGTCCCAGAAAGAAGATATCTCCTCAATATATATATATATAATGTGTATAGTACCAAAGAAAGCTAAGGTAGAATTTGCCTAATATATATACTCCTCCAATTATTAATATAAGAGATGTTAAACTAATTTTATTATACTAAAAAAATTAGTTAGGTTAGTTAATATAGTATTTTTTTAAAACGCTTTAATTATATTTTTTAATTCCCTCCCTCCCTCTCTTACTTAATAATTATTGAGAGAGTATTAAAAAGGATAATTTAAAAAAATATATAAATATATTTTATATTTAAGACTAAGATCAAATCTTTAACTAGATTATATATTAAAGATGGAATGAAGAGTACATATATTTGCGCTTGCTTCCCCTATTCATAAAGAAATTCCCTATAGCTTTAGGCGCAAAGGCAAAATAGAGTGTGGTTCAGAGTAACCTTTGCATCTAAATTAAAAAAATAATACTACTATGATCTTTAATATAATACTTATTTTATATTATAAATTATATTATAAAATGAGTATTATATTAAAGACTAAAATAGTTCATAGCATTTAACTTGATGTTCTCACCTTTCTCTCCTATCATTAACAAAGGGTGTAATGGAATATAAAGAACATAAAAATTAATTAATTAATTTACGTTAATTAAAAAATTTAGTTATTTGATATTAATTTATTAAAATTTTATGATAATTTTTTTAAAATACTCTCCTTATCATTTCGGTCTAGTATTATGCAGCGAAAGAAAATGTGTAATAGATATTTAAAAAAAATTAATAATAAGGAAGACAAAAGAGATAGAAGTTTTACAAACAAAAACGAAATGAATTTTCTAACCAATTCCTACATTTAAAATTAGAAAAGTTGATTTCTCAACTCCAATTGATACTTGATTCGGATATGATCATTCAATATGTTCCCCAGAAGTTGGATTGATTAGCCAAAAGGAAGAGCAGGTTTTGGATATCATAATTAGTTTCAAACCACTAAAATCCACCCCCTTTGTCTTAAAAACTGTGGAAGTTATTACAAGAAAACTATCATATACAGTGGCTACTATGAACATTATGCTTTATAAAAAAGAGAATAGTCTGACATGCATTATTCTTTTTTTTTATATGGTTATTTGATTAGTAAGATTAGAATATTATCAGATTTAATTAAAAATAATTATCTTAAATATATTTTTTGTGTTCGCATGATTTAGGAATCAAAATTTTATACTTAAACGGTCTAGGAGAACCTCGTCCAATGTTCTTGATGCAGTTATTTAACCTACAATTCAAATAGTATGAACTTATTGTGATCAGTATGTTTTTTTACTTTTATTTGTTCTTGGCTGAATACTAATGGGCCCATGTACTTTGTGATATTTGTCTCTCTTGAAGAAGGAAAATTGTGTCAGGTAAGTTCAGGGGTGCAGAATTAGCAGTGACTTCAAGACGCATTCAGAGTTCTGGGGTCAACATTCAGTTGACTTGACACAGTCAAAGAGTTCTCGGCTTTTATTTAAGGCCCACTTTTTTGGGCCAACAATCTGATCCATTCAATTATAGATATAATGCTCTTCTGTTTCAAATTAGATGTTAAGGAATTGCCAAATATAAATAGTAAAGAACGAGTTTATATCTGTACAAAAAAAAGATGTTAAGGAATTAACCTATCGTCCATGGGTTCAGCTGGCGGAGGAGTGAGACATATGATTATTTGGAGCGTGTTCAATCCCTAGGGAGTACAATTTTATTATAGTTTTAGTCGTGACGTTTGAGGATGCCTGTTAACTCTTTAGTGCCTAGGTTTATACCTGAGGATAATGGATAACTCATCCTACTTAATATTAGTATTGCTTTGGAGGAAGAAAAACTTTATACTGCCCTTGTATTGAACGTGAATCCCACCCTTTTTAAAAAATTTAGAGACCAGAGATGTTAAGGAATTATTTAAATGGCTTGTTTCCTATATCACAAGTTAAAATCCCCTGCTGAAGAATTATTCCCTCTCTCTCTCTCTCTCTCTCTCAAGAGGCAGGCGACAATAATTTAATATTGTTTCCAACTAAGTTAATGTATTGAAGAAATCGAATAGATGCTAACAGTAGCAGTATGGGTGAGAACTGAGAAGGACTTGATTTCCTTTAGATAAGGTTGAGGACTTAAGGAATATCACATAATTGTATAAAAGAAAAGCAACCATAAAAAGCATTTACGTCTTAACAAGTTTCCGAAATACAACAGTCAACAGCCACAGCAATCTTGAGGCTCCGTTGCTTTCATCTATCTGCCAATTTGTCACGAAAAATATTAAATCACAGTTCTTATATCTTTTTGTCATCTCCCAATATCTCATAGAACATTGTGGGTTCTATATTATATCGCGTGAGTTTACCTAGCGAAAAAATGAGAAATACAACTATTTAAAGTGAATTTGATTTTTAAAAAATATTATTTTATTATAATTTCAGTCATGACGTTTAGGGAGGTATTATAACTCCTAGATATCTAAGTTTAAACTTGAGAGTAATTGACAGTTTATCCTACCCAATATTAATATTACTTAAGAAGAAGAAAAATTTCGTCATATCCTTAAATCATAAGTCATTCTAATATCCTTTTAAAAATTTTGATAATAAGAAAAAAATAGCCCAAATAGAAAAATATGGGTGGATGGATGTGTGGCCTCCCCCCTACCAGGGATGCGGTTAAATTGTTTAAAAATATATTTTTTAAATATTATACAAAAATAAAGCCACCTTTTTATAATTTTCATACCATATATTATACTAACATTGATATTGATTACTTAAAGTTTTATGCGAGAATTAGTTTCACTACTTAAAAGTTATCACAGTGATGATTTCAATGATATAGATTTAAATTTTTTTACCCAATAATTTTCAAATAAAAAAATTATGTTTTGAAAAACTGACAACTAAGAAATCATCCTTATTTTAGATTATATACACATTAAAATAAAATTTTTAAAAAAAGTAGAAAAAACAAATTTGCAATAGATTTAAACAGGCTATATTTCGATATTCATCACCTTAATGAGCACGGAAATCAAATTCGGTTTGATGTGTGGATGTGAGAAAACTTGAAGTAATTTAATATATGGGCTCCTGGTATACATACCAAAAATGGATTGTGCGTGTAATTTACACAACCTGTTTTTCTACAGTTATTAATTGCAGAACGTGCATGGTAGCAACCTCATGTGCTGGTCCTGAAGAAAGCAACCGTGAGCAGACCCCATGAAGTTAATTGATCTTATATACAGTAGTCGACATAAAATAGAAAAAAAAAATACTATATGTGTAAAAAATATAATATTCATAATTTAATTAATTTTTATGTCCTCTTTTAGATATATTACATAATGCATAATGATATATGATCAAATTTAGAAGAAGAAAAAAACAGTACAGGTCACAAGCAGCAACATTATATAGCTATTAGATAGAATAAATGTCTTGAGGGGAAGAACAATACATAATTCAAGAACATCAATCACCATTAGTATGACCGATAGCTATAAGATGAATCTTTTAAGGCGTTACTCTGTTTTTTCAAAAGCAAGAGTCTAATTTTTCCACTCCTATTAGCTGTGAGGGACAAATTACTAAAACCCCATGATGACTTTCCTCTTTATTTATGGAATTTTAAATTTCAAAATTTGTGTGTGATATGATAAGATAGTTTGTCATGGGTGGGTCTGCAGAAGAACATCAAAGAGTCTCAATATTCTTCAGATCAAAAGCAACCTTCCTCACAGAATATCACAAATCAGACCTGGAGATTCGGAATAGTCAGCATGTTTTCTGGCTTTTCTGCTTTGAATCTTCTTTATGATACTACACTTTCGTCTTGCTTCTCTTTTCTTTTTGGTCATTTATTCCTATTATAAATATTAGATAGATGCGTCGGTTTTGCTTGTGTTCCTGTAAAAATTGAAGTGAAATACAGTGAAACATCAATTTGACTCAACTTAAATGGTTAAATTAATAAGAACAATCAGGGCAAAAGAATGAGAATGATGAAGAGGAGGAAATCTCACCCATCACTGTCAGATTGCTATCCTTATATGCAATTATGTTGAACAGAAAATATTAAACATTTGTGATGATGGGTGGAAAATTATCTGCAATACTTATCCAAACAGCAAATCAAGTCATTGCCTTTAGGATTAAGTTGAATAGAAGAAACTAATAAAAATTTGGGATATGATGGGTTGAAAAATTTTCTGCTATACTTATCCAAACACCAAATCAAGTCATATCCTCCCTTTAAGATTAAGACTTGAAATCACATAAAGTCAAAAAATTATGTAGTCTAAGAAGGGCAACTACATAGTGAAAACCCAGGGCCCTACCAAGAAAGCCAAAGTATTTCATTTCAACATAATGATTTGAAAATAATCTTTAAAAGTAAACAGTCATGCAGACCCATTTCCTTGACCCACAGACACCAACATTTCTCATTGAAACAACCAAAGAAGGAGCCAGAATAGCGCAAGCATGGCGTTCTCTGCATATGGGGATTGGAGGTTTCATGATCATGAAAGCAATCTCCACGTATGCAATTGATAACATATCACCCAACTTGTCTTTTGTTTCCTATGCAGATCCAAATCTCATAATTTATTCCTTTTTCTATAAGTAGTAAGTGCTATATGTACCTGCCGTTTCAGATCTGTATCATATCTCTTCCTCAACATCTTCATCTCTAGCATCCCCTAATTTTCTTGTTCAAATTGCTGAGAAAAGGGTTCTGTTCGTTTTTTTGTTTGTTTATTTGTTTTGGTCAAGGGGGATATCTAGATTCTCTACTGCTTCGAATTTCAAATGCTATAGTATTGTACCACACGATACAGTACATACATGGCCATGTGTTCTGGTTTTTCTTGTTCCAGCGCTGGTGGAAGAATGGGCTCCATCAATTTGTTCGGGAGATCCATCAGTAAATTTTAGCTACGTTTGTTGAATCAAACTGGCTGTGTAATTGATGCTTCAAACATTTTGAACAGGGTTAATTTGAAGTATCCGAATCTTACTGGAGAGTTTTCTTTTTTAAATCGATGGCTTCTTCCGGTTTTTTTCTGATCTGTATTCTACACTCTGCGATAGCCCTAACCAGTGGATCGCTCATGGTTTTCTTCTCGGCGGAGATCTCGGAGTTCAGCCACGGCAGCGAGACAGCGAGGAAGCTTCAAGGATCAACACCTCACGATCAATTGCTAGTTCGAACATCAGATTCGTTCTCAGGATTGCTCTTGTTCACGATCGGATTCATGCTATTCATGGTGGCTTTTGCGAAGGACAGGGAGTTTCATAGCTTCTTCGCAAAAGGATGCGTCGCCGTTCACGTTTCGATGGCGGTATGGAGGTTTGGATTCTTGAGGGAGGTTGAAGATCTGGCACACGACTGGCCCAGACAGGCCATTGGAGACTTGGCATTGGCAGTTTCTTGGGTGTTCTTTCTTGCGTATTCATGGAGGGAGAAGTATGATTAAGTGCCCATAGGATTTGATTACACAGTACAGAACTTTTCTGTCTGATACAAAAATGGCAACACTTACCCTACCCAGGACAGCCGTGCTTATTTCAGTGTAATTTGCAGAGACATCGGTACAAAATATTCATTTGCTTCACGAGTTAATAATATTAATAATACGTATATCTTACTGACAGTGTACATATCTTACTCCGGTTGGTGGAGACAGTGATTAGGATAAAACTCTAGATTGATTAGTGTTTTAAACAAGTATATCACCAGTGGTCCCAAAAAGAAAATGGATTTTACCATCATAATGATAACTACTCCGTAATTAGGTGGCTCTATTTTAAATTAATTTTAAAATTTTTTTTATCTAGTCCTATTTAAAATTAGTATTATCTAAAAAAAATTATTTTACTATTAGATTGTGAGTAATTCTATTTTTTTTAAAAAAATTGATTTATAAAAAAATTAATTTTTTTTTTTGTCAGCCTTCACTTGGTGGAAAAGGAATTCATGCACTCATCATATCTACATATGGTTGAACATGCAACTTCAACGCTTAACGTTAAATAACTTATTTAACTTCCGCAAATATAATTTTTTATCTCTAAAATAGCTATGTATAACGTTAACCAATTAGGTTGAATGTAACGAGAAATTTTAGTTATTGTGATAAATCAAAGTTTAAAATTTGTTAAAAAAAATACACACATTTAATATTTAACAATATCTCGAATGAAATTACTTTTAATACAATTATATCTATACTTAACAAAAAAAATAATATTATATTATATATCAACTTATAAATTAAATAAATTAATTTGAGAAGAATGATAAATACTAAAGATAAAATGAATTTAATTTTTATATGTGAACTAAAACTAATCCTCTACTTAATTTTTATATTTATGGTAGTACAATTTTATTTTATATTTGGATAGGAAAAAAATTGAAAATAAAAAAAATATTAAGAGAGAAAATTTTAAAAAAAGAATAAATATTTTTGCCATTTAAAAAAAAATCTTATTATTCCTTCCTCGTTATTTTTTCTACGGTTTTTTCTCCATCCAAAAAATAACATGTTTGGGAAAATAGTGGGGACTGGAGGGAAAACTTTCTTGAAATCATAGCAATAACCGACTTACATTGGTACTGACACTTGAGACACAGATTTAATTGACTTAATCGTTTATATTTTGATCAACTTTAATCAGTTGGATTTGATTAGAATGCATTGTAGAATATCAGGGGAAAACTATAATTCTGGTTTCCATCATCAATGTATTGAAGCCAAGATTTATTCAAAATTTTGCAACTTGATCAAACAGCTTTAGGGAAGAGAGAATGAGCGTGATGAAAATTCTGGGGTAATTTTTGGGCATTATGATTGTTGTAGTTTCCAAGAGGAATGATGATGGATCGAGCATTCCTTATGGAAGTTCTGGAAAACACAATATGATTATAGGGTATCATATTCAAAACCAAGATCTTTCGAATTGACAACTTGCATTGATGAACCATGTTGGAGGAATAAATCGAGTGTGATTGAAAATTATGAACCTCTTTTGAGCTGTAATTGCTGAAATTCTGCAGATGAATGATGAACCCATCGTGAAAGTTCCAGCTCAGTTTACTTCTTCATTACATAATAGATCTGTAAATTTGGTCTTTCTAAAACTTATAGTTCCTAGAGGAATGTGGGCCTCCAATTTGGTTCGGCCTGAGTAGAGTCCTGGACGTTAAGCTATTAACTTTGTGCTGGTACAGAAATCCGAAGACCAACAGGCCCACTACAGACTCTTCTGGATCTTATACTCTGCGCTGAGCCAGGACCGTCGTATAGGTCAGCACAGACGAGAGATATAAGCAACTCCATCATCGTCGGTTAGCCATCGTCTTTCTCTCTACTTATTTAATTTCCGTAGTTCCTTGCTGTGTGTTGAGCCCATCCATTCTAGCTGCTCAATACGCACCGTAAAGAACAAACACTAAAAATATTATTGATTCGTCGTCAGAATATACAAGCTCTGTTCCTTATTTATACACCATCCTTCACGGTAAAAATATCCTAAAGTACACACGGTAATATAACAGTAAAAAAACAAATACAATATTACTTCTAATATTAACATTTTCCTACACTCCCCCTCAAGTTTGGGGCGAGAAAATATCAACAGTCCTTAACTTGCGCAAAGGATTTATTTGAATATCTTTCCCCACTGCCTTGGTGAGAAGATCAGCTTGCTGATTCTTTGATCTGACATGCTGCAAGTCTACTTCTTTTCTTTCCCATTTCTCTCTTACAAAATGACAATCCACTTCAATGTGCTTTGTTCTTTCATGAAATACTGGATTAGCTGCAATATGGATTGCTGCCTGACTGTTGCAAAAAATCTTCACTGGTCCTTCATGCGTTATACCCAGATCCTTCAACAGGCCAAGTCCCCATACTATTTCAGAAACAGCCATACTGAGAGCTCTATATTCTGCCTCGGCTGAAGATCTCGACACTGTACTCTGCTTCTTTGTCTTCCACATCACCAAAGAGCCGCCAAGCTTCAACAAGTAGCCTGTAACAGAACGCCGTGTGATGTTGCAGGAGGCCCAGTCTGAATCACAGAAACACTCCAACACAGTATCTCCTTCTGAGCTCATCAGAATTCCAAGTCCTGGACTTCCTTTCAGATATCTCACAACTCCCATAGCTGCTGCCATGTGTGCCTTGGTAGGCGCTTGCATAAACTGACTCAGTTTCTGCACTGAAAAACAAATGTCAGGTCGTGTCATTGTGAGATATATCAGTTTACCTATAAGCCGACGATATCTGTCTGGATTTTTTAGTAGCTCATCCTGTTTGTCCTTCTCCTTATCATATGGCTTCAGCTTCAGATTCTGTGGCATGGGAACTCCCAATGGTTTGCAACCACTCATACCTGTTTCAGCTAAAAGATCAAGTGTATATTTTCTTTGAGATAAAATAATGCCCCTTTTTGACTTTGCAATTTCTATCCCAAGAAAATATCTCATTAAACCCAGATCTTTTATCTTAAAATTGTCATTCAAAAGTTTCTTTGCTGTCATAATTCCAGATTCTGAATTCCCAGTTATTAAAAGATCATCAACATATACAAGAATTAAAACCATTCCATCATGACAATTCATAGTAAAAAGTGAGTAATCTAGTTTGCTTTGTTTAAAACCTCCCTTTATCAAAGCTCTTGACAATTTTTGATTCCATTGTCTAGATGCTTGCTTTAGGCCATAGAGTGATTTATTTAACTTACAAACCAAATTCTCCCCCTTACCTTCAAAACCCTCAGGAATGCTCATATATACTTCTTCTTTTAAACTTCCTTGCAAGAAGGCATTATGAACATCCATTTGATGGATATTCCAATTGCCAACAGCAGCCAATTTCAACACTATTCGCACAATGAACATCTTGACAACAGGGGAAAAGGTTTCATGGTAGTCTATCCCTTCTCTTTGATTATATCCTTTAGCTACAAGTCTAACTTTATACTTATCAATGTCTCCATTTGCCTTATATTTGATTCTAAAGACCCATTTGCATCCTATGGCTTTCTTTTCCTTGGGAAGCGGTACTAAATCCCAGGTTTTATTCTCCTCCAGGGCTGTCATTTCAGCACTCATTGCCTTTACCCATTCAGGACTTTTCTTTGCCTGGTGATAATTAGTTGGTTCTGTCATAGAATCTATTGCACATAGAAAGCAAAGATAATCATCAGCCACATTTCTATAAGTGATATAATCAGTGATAGGATATTTACACTTGTTATCTTTATCAGTATTTGTACAAGACTTCATCACAGAACATACATAATCAGTTGACCAAATTGGGGGACGACGTTCTCTAGTACTCCTAGTAGGTCTAGAGTCTAAGGGTTCCTTATTTCTATGATCATTCATTTGAGAAACAGAATCTGTTTGTCTCTCTGTGGGTTCACTTTGCGAGCTTGAACTGGTTCCAATTTCATTATTGACTATTGGTGACTCCATATGTTCAAACCAGAACATTTCCTTGAAGTCTCTACCCACTTCCCTGTGCTCATTAAGTCTATTATCCTTGAAAGGAAATTTGTCCTCCATGAAAGTCACATGTCTACTCACAAATATGGTTCTATTATGCATTGAGAAGCAAAAAACCCTTTTGGTGTTTTGGGTATCCCAAAAATACGGAGGCAATGGATCTACTTTCCAATTTATCATCAACTCTCAAATCTGTAGCATATGCCAATGATCCAAATGTTCTAAGGTTGTCTAGGTGTGGTGTGTGTCGATAGACCAACTCATAGGGTGTTTTGTATCCTATTACCCTAGATGGAATTCTATTTATCAGATATGTTGCCATGAGCACACATTCACCCCAGTAAATACTTGGTACACCAGATTGCAAAATTAAGCTTCTTGTGATTGCATTATTGTCCTATACTTTCTTTCAACTACTCCATTCTGTTCAGGAGTGTAAGGGCAACTAGTTTCATGCACAATGCCATTTTCATGAAAATAAGATCTTAAATCACAGTTTGTAAACTCAGTGCCATTGTCACTCCTAATTCTCTTAATCTTCATGGAGAATTGAGTTAGAACATGTACAATGAAATGTTTTACATGCATGGTAGTTTCAGATTTGCAGAACATCAAAAAAATCCATGTTGCCCTTGAATAATCATCCACTATTGTTAAAAAATATCTATGTCCTTGATGTGTTGGAGTTCGATAAGGGCCCCACACATCAATATGCAACAGTTCAAAACAGCGTTTGGACTTAATGCAGCTAGTTGTAAAAGGAAAATTTGTTTGCTTGGATTGAACACAAATCTCACATTTATTATTATCGTTTTCCTTTTCTGTTACAAGATTCAGATGCTTCATAGTGGACATGGGTGCATGTCCCAACCTATTATGCCACAAATGTATGTCAGACAACTTTCTTTTGCTACAACTACTACGAATTGTGTTTACAGAAAAAGAATTCATAGCAGACTCATCATTAGGCATTCTAAGAACATATAATCCTGCAAATACTTCACCAGTCAACGTCATCCTTCCACTCTGAAGGTCCTGCAACATCCAGAAATCAGGGAAGAATGATGCAATACATTTGTGTTCCTTAGTTAATCTAGGTATGGATATTAGGCTAAATTCTAATTTTGGTGCGTACAAAACATCTTTTAATATTATTTCATCAGCAATTTTAACATCACCATAACATGTGTAATTCCTACGTGATTTCCATCTGGTATTTTTATGTACTTAATTGGTCCATTATATCTCTTGTAATTAGTCAGCACATCCAAATTCCCTACCATATGAGTTGTTGCTCCTTAATCTAGAATCCAATTCATACGGTTTAATGAAATTGAGCAAGAATTAGCCAAACCTGTACCAGTCAATGCATGAATTGCAGGTTTCGCATCTTTCTTTAGGAGCTCCAAGATTCGTTCATACTGCTCCTGTGTGAACGTTGGTGCAGATGTAGTTGCTATATTGGTGTGTGCCTCTGGGTCGCCTGAGGATTCAGTTTCTTCTTTCAGTTGTTTCTTTCTGAAGTTAGGTGGGTACCCGATGATTTGGAAGCAATTTTCACGTAGATGCCCTTTCTTATGACAATAGGTGCATTCTTGTGTATTTTCTCCGCGTCCACGTCCTCTTCCTCTGCCACGTCCTCTCCCCCTTGCTGCCATTGCAACACCTTCAGTAGGGAGATTCCTTTCACTATCAGCGATTATCATTTGGGCTTCATCCTCAACCACCATCCCATAAGCATCATTCACCGATGGGAGGGGACTCATCACGAGGATGTGGCTCCTTGCTTGGCTATAGCCCTCGTTGAGTCCCATTAAGAATTGCAGCAGCTTATGCTGTTGCATTGTTTCACCATAAATCTTCGAGGTCTGGCATGAACAGGACGGGATTGGAATCAAGGCAGACTGTTCCTCCCACAGTTCTCTTAATTTTGAAAAATAAGCAGTAACAGATGACGATCCTTGCTTCAATTGGTTTATTTCTCTATGGAGGGAAAAGATTCTTGAACCTGTTTTCTTGTCGAATCTTTCTCTCAGATCAATCCAGGCATGGTAGGCACTCTGGAAGAAGATAATTTCACTCGCGAGCTCCTTTGACACCGAATTGAGGATCCATGATAGAACCACTGCGTTGCATCTTTCCCATTGTTCTTGAAGCGGTGCTTCTAGCGTTTCTCTTCTGCAACCTCCGTCGATGAACCCGAGTTTGTTCTTTCCCATGAGAGAAATCCTCATCGCTCTGCTCCATACCGTATAATTCTCAACGCCGGTGAGGATATGAGGAATAATAGTCTGGCCCTGCGTGTCCGATGGGTGAAGAAACAGCGGGTGGTTGAACGATAGAACATCATTATCGAGCTTCTGATTTCCCATGGAGTCTCACTGCGTCGGACGCTCTGCTAGGGTTTAAGGTACTTGGGTAGAATGGTTGGAATCTTTGGGCTTTCTTGATCGCGTGCTTGGTTAACTTGGCTCTGATACCATGTTGAGCCCATCCATTCCAGCTGCTCAATACGCACCGTAAAGAACAAACACCAAAAATATTATGGATTCGTCGTCAGAATATACAAGCTCTGTTCCTTATTTATACACCATCCTTCACGGTAAAAATATCCTAAAGTACACACGGTAATATAACAGTAAAAAAACAAATACAATATTACTTCTAATATTAACATTTTCCTACACTGTGGAATGGCCAAACTTGATACAAGCTCTATTAATTTTAAATTTTCTGTTTCTTGTTCGTCTTCGTCCTCTAAGAGATGTTGTTTTCTGCCAATTATGAAATTGAGAATGGAGAAAATATTAGTTTAGTTCGGGAGTCTAGAGCGTAGCCGTGGGGCTTGAGAATGGGATGGGTTCTTTGTTTCTATTGATGGATTTTTGTTTGCTCATCGATTAAGCATCTGAATATTTACATTCATTCAACAAGGTATAGCTTTGTCACTTCTCGACTAGTAGGATCAAGCTTCCAGGACCGGGCTCGTCTCGGTTTGATGTTTGTACTAATTTCTTTTTTGTGCGGTTCAGCCTCTGTCTGATTTTGGTTAATCTATTCCATTTTGCAACACTTGAAAATTTCATCTCATCTATTTGGTGAAGTTTCATGCCATTACGAATAGATATACCATACTCGGTTATTTCGAGATTTCAAAAACACAATGAACTTCCATTTTACACAATGATCAATTTACTCCAGATTACTGTCCAAGGGGTTGAGATACTAGTTTTCTAGCAACGCATGTGGTTATAAGTACTTCAAATGCTATGTAACTGATACTAATAATACTAATTACCCTGATAAAAGAAAATGTAAATCATTACCTGTGGTCTATAAAATAACAACACTTGAAAGAGCATTTTCATGTTTTGACCCTTGTGAGAAATTTGTCTTGTTCCATGTCAAGTCCTTTGTCGTTGCTTCCTAGACCGTGTTAGATGAATATATTATGTTTCTCGTTTTAGCCAAAGTTTTATCCTTGTCTCCGACTCATATCTTGTTTCAGTATAAGCTTTAGTCTTGTTCACTTCTCTATTGTTCCATCCTTATCTGACTTGCATTTATTTCCTCTTTATGTTTCACTAGTGTTCAAGTCATTGGGCTGGTATGGAACTGCAAAATGCTTCCCCTGCCTTGGTTTTACAGGGGTCACAGCAAAGTCAGGGCTCAGCAACTATGGCAACTGATGCAGAATCAAAACCAAAGAAGAAAATCTGTTTTGCTTGCCCAGACACTAAAAGGCTGCGGGATGAATGCATGGTAGAGCACGGTGAATCGGCTTGTGCAAAATGGATCGAGGCTCACCGTCAGTGCCTGCGTGCTGAGGGGTTCAATGTTTGAAACTGACGAGCAAGAAAAGAAGAAAGGGAGAGAGAGAGAGAGAGAAGACATTGGTAGAATAATTGAGTTGGTTTTATGAAATCGATACGGATTTTGGAGCATGTCAGACTTTTACTAACGTTATATACATGATATTCAAATTCTTTGAATTAAGAGAAAGGGAATCGATTGCTAGATGCAATGCATAATGAACTTGTAAATTTGAATTGGGAGGTTTCTCCCTCACAATATTTTGTTGAAACTGAGAGGTCAGAATGCAGATTACAGCTTTGTATTCAAATCAATTTGTACTTTGTAGGCATACAAGTGTTTGGTGTTGTAAACCAATAAATCCCCTACTAGTGTTCTTCATTTGATACTGGTGACCTTGCATATATATTACCCGTTGAATTACAAAACTTGATTATGGGATCATTGTAGATGAACATATTTGTGTTAATGCTTTGTTAGACTCATCATACCTAATAAAAAATGAGTAGGATCAGCAAATTCTAGTTCTGATGCTCCATGTCCATTCATTACCAGGTTTCCATTCGGTTAACAGATAGTGCCTCCTCTTGAATGTTACATTCGTATCACTTCCATATGCTGGGATTGAACGCATCATGAAAAAAGAATGAAGTCGTGTAAAGAGTTATTTTGTACATGACAATATAGTTACATGAAAAAAATATATTCAGTTGTTACATGAGACTAAAATTATAAACGTCTAAACCTAAAAATATATGGATTTATTAATCTCAAACATATATATGAACCGTCTGATATTTGAATTGAACTCTTGAAAAACTATAGATTTTTGGTTATTGTCATACTCCTTTAATTTCTATAATTCTATTAATTTTTAGTACTAAAAGAAAGAAGGGAGTATTAACTAAAAATTCCTATTTGGAAATAGTATTGGTGAAAAAGATTTGAGTTTGAATACTGATATTTTTTATATATAAATTTTTTAAAGTATTAGAATTTTTTATGTATACAAATATATTAAGTCTTTCTAGTCAATAGTAATTTTTTTAAAATTAAAACTCGTTTAAATGGTACAAATTTGGATACATTTTGCATTATTGATAAATTCGTTAATTTATAGGTTGAAAGTGACATAAAGTTAAATAAATCTTTTAATCTATTGCTTTAAAATTCTTGCTTTCTTTTATTGTTTTGGTACAAAAAAATTTAGGTAAATTTGACATAAATCTTCTACTAAAATTAAGATATTACCCCAAAGTTTAAAAAATATTTATAAAAAATTTATGATATTGCTTATCAAAAAAACTTTTTAATAAAAATAAAAATAATCAAACTTATATTTTTATCCTATATAAACCCATTTTTTACGCCCAATCTGATGGGCTTCTTGCTTTCCTTCTTAATTTGACTTGTGAACTTTTGTTCATAAAAATATATGGGCCCCACTTTTGTTCATTTCTTGACGAGCCGACTAAGTTGAATTAGATTGACAATTCATTTAAGGCAATGGGTACAATGGATCGTAATAAAAAAGTAATTCCAAAATAAATGGTAGATAATATTTCAGTATGTCCATAAAAACTGTAAAAGCTCATGAATAGCGTCAGTCATTTCAAATTTTATATAAATCCACGGACTCATTCTAATTATAATAGGGATACTATACAAAGATGAAAGTTGATCATCTTATCTTTTCACCTTGAAAAAAACACGCCATACTAATAAGGTTTTTAAGATCCAAAAACTGAATGTAGCCATGAGATTGCTACACTCTAACAAGAGAAGTGTTAAAAATTTTAATGGTGGCATTTGTGTGATGAGTCTAATTAGCTAAACCATCAGCAAATTTATTCAATTATTTAAAAGTATGATTTAAAGTAACATTCTTATGATGAAATTCATAACATCCTTGATTATTATGTTTAAAAGTGTTAGATATTTAGTTTTTTAGAATTAAATAAATATATTATTTGGAATTAAATTTAAATATTATATTATCATAGAAAAATAAATTTAAAATATTAAGATT
Source organism: Leucaena leucocephala (assembly GCA_037074615.1). NCBI lineage: Eukaryota > Viridiplantae > Streptophyta > Magnoliopsida > Fabales > Fabaceae > Leucaena > Leucaena leucocephala. Next base: position 15,432,487 of record CM073545.1, read on the forward strand.
ATGATATGATTATTAATTTAGCATATTAACTTATATTTTTATCTATATAAAATTTATTTATATTCTTATTTATTTAATGATTAATAATATTATGAGATATTTATTTTCACTCTACTTTTATTCTTTCAATTCTTAAAATAAGCATGTGATTTAGAGAATATTTATTTAGAAAAAGTCATTTGATCCAAATAATCATATTAAGTCAATTTTTTTAAAAAAATACATCTATAAAATGCTTGTTTAGCATTTTATTTTTCTAAGACATTGGAAATACTCCTCCTTACTAAATTTAATATCTACTTAATTGAAGTTTAGGTAGATTAACAAAATTAAATAAATTATTTAATTATAATAAATATGATATAATTTTTTTAAAATACTCATATATAACATTAGATTATAGAGAAAAAAATGATAAATATTTATAAAATAGATTGATATAATATATTTAAAATTAGGTTATCTAATTGGTTTTCATTATTTAAACTTAAGATCCCATGTTTAAGCGGCCATAACTCTTACACTAACACTAATGCTTGTGGTAAGAATATATTTTGTTTTAGAATTGGAGGGTTTAATGGTAAAGGGTGTTTTTAGGCATAAAATATTTTGCTCATGAGTCAAGAAATTGGGTTCCCCACAACTTACAATGCTCGTTTAATTACTTAAAAGGATCAAATATACCTTTTTTTAGAAGATATTTTTAGTCACTTTATCCAAATTAAGAAGGACTATTTAGTCATTAATTTTTTGTTGAAAAGAAAAATTTTCAATTTTGAAAAAAACAATTTGCAATGGGATTTTTCAACAACTTTTTTTTTAAAAAAATGATATATATTTTTTTTTCATTAGAAAAAGTTAAACAACTCTTTTTATAATAGAAATCCATATATTTAATTTGTAAACATATACTGATTTATCAATTCAAGTGAATCCAAATCATTAATATATACATAAATGCACTGATAAAAATTGTAAGAGGAGGTGGCCATATTCAGAAGTGATAAATCGACATTCATGCAACTCATCTAGGATTCATTTTAAATGCATGAACTAACTCATATTAAGATATTTATAAAATTGTAAAAAAAATATTATTAATAAATTATTAAAATCGCCACCGGCCTCCGATTTCAATTTCATGCAAAACCTTATCTAGGTGGATCACAAAATCACGCAAATTATAATTATAACTATAAAATTTAAATTGGGTTGAAAACAAAACTAACCACAAGAGGATCGGGCGTAATTGATCACGAAGTAGTGGCACGAACGTAAATTATTGAAATGTTGTGCCTTTTTTGCAAAATGAGAATCCGGTTTCGTCACCATCTATGTTGATACACAGCTTCTTCACAAGGTGAAGGCGCGAAGCCATAAAAGGCCGTGTCTTTTGCTCTTCCTATGCAATACTCACTACGAGTGTCGTCGGGTCTTTATCTTTCTTTCTTTTCTTACCCGAAAAGAAATTTTTTCCCGCATGAGATCAAACCGATTTGCCTTTAAATTTCAGTGGCTTGGTCGCTGATAGGGGTGGGGGTTGATTCCTCTCGAGATTTTCAAGCTCTATAATGAGCCGATCAATCGAGCTGCCGCCGCTGCCCCAATATTCGTTCCGGAATTCCAAGTCCTTTTCTCTCTCTATTATTGTCGTCGTTGTTATTATAATTATTATTAATTCGTCCCATGAAACCCGCATGAACACTCTCCCCTCACACTTTCGCAGAATCTCTTGTGTTTTCTTTTCGTTGTGAACAGGAGGAGAGTACATTCAGGTACCAATTCGCTGTTGATGGACCCTGACGTTGTGGAAATTCCTCCCCCAATTCATCGCCCTACGAAACTGATGAAACAGAAGGTAGAAACGGTCTGTAAAGCACATGTTTCCTGAGAAATTTCTGATGTTTTTGCTTCATGGGTCTGAAAGATTGTGCAAATATTTAATCTTTCTGTTAGGGGTGTTCAGAATTTATGTCGATTGCTCATGTTGTGTTGACCCGTATTTCATCCTTGCTTTGAATTCATAGTCACGGTTCCCGAATTTTCTCGCTTTATTTTTATGGGTGCTACGTGTAAACTTCGGCTAATCTATAATGGCCAGGGAAGGCTTGATATGAGTTGAATTAGTGAGGCGGGAATGCTTGGTCGTACCATTGGAATTTCTGGTATTTGTTGAAAGTGCCCAGCTTTGCTCGCTGAGGAACAAGAACTAACACAATATAGTGGAATTAAAATAAGCCTTACAATCTGGTAAATCGGAAGGAAAAAATGGTAGCCCTATTTGACATGCAATCCAGTGAAATGAATAATCTTGACGCAGTTGATATTTTCTGGTTTGCTGAGGAACAAGAACTAGCACAAAATAGTGGAATCACAATAACTGTATCCTACTGTTCAATATGATATTGGAGATTATCATTTGATATATAGTTCTAAACAGCACAGGACAGTTTCTGATTAATGAAACTTGCCCATGGAAGGCTATAGTCTCTGATTAATTACATAATTCTATTTCTATTTCTTTTTTTTACTTTATAAGTTACAAACGTACGAACGTTTTCTGTATTGCCTCGTTGGATCTATTTTTCTTGCTACCTTGTTTGTGTAAGATTTTCCCTGGATGTCTCTCTGAGTATATCTCTTATTCAGATATCTCTGATTCTTAAATGTTGTCTTTGATTTTTCTAGGCTATTATTAGTGATGTGATTGACGTTGACAATGATGAGGACTCTGCTGATCTAGTGTTTATTGGTGAAAAAGTTGGGGGAAGCAACAAGGGAAAGGTAATTGTAGCTATTCATAATGGCTTATGGTCATCATCTACCTGTGGTTTGTCAATAAGAATTTCTACTTCATGCACCTGGCTCATTTATCTTTACTAAAATTAAACATGATTTAACATTTTGCTTGGTTTTTTCCTTTTCAGGAAATATCACAGGAACATTTCGGACCAGCTAGTGGGCTTGAGTCCTCCAGTGTTTATGCTTCAGTATCACGTAACGTAATCAATGTTGATGGTCACAGTTCTGATTTATCAAATGATGATGACGATGACTACAATGATCATTTTGCTGAAGATTTCATGGATGTCGATCAGTACGCCTTGTTACAGGCACACTTTGACCATGTGGATATACCTGCTGGAATTGAGGCACCCATTCCCTGGATGTCAAATTTTGATCTGAAATCTGAAACTAGTTCTTCGAATCCTTGGGGTAATATGCAGTTAGATGCTAAAAGTTCTAATGTGACAGACTTATCTCAGCTTTCCTGGGCAATAGAGTCTTCTGACCTCATCCAAGAAACTCCAGTTTGTAGTTCTAGTTCCCTAACCAAAAATGTTGCTGTTAATCCTTCTACTCAAACTCAGTTACATACTGAAGCTGCTCCTGATAAAAAGCAATCAACTTTTTCACAACTGGATGGGCTTAAGCTGAACTTGAATCTAGCACTAGGGGTAGATTCATCCAAACCTCATTGGTTCAAGGGACCTTTCAGTCGTAAGAAGAAGCTTTCTATTTTAGGTGACTTTCATAATGATGCTTTAGCACACAAGTCAGAGTCCTTGAAGCTGCCACCTGGAGGTGAACCCCCTTATTGGGGGAAAGCTAAAAGTGCAAAAAAGGCACATGGCAAAGATGTTCTGTTCCATCCGAAATTCTTTCCACCTTTTGAAGTGTCACACCATTTTCCTGGATTGGAGTCAGCAAACTCTAATATATGGAAGAATCCTCCTAACCTGCCTTTTACAGATCATTCAGATAATTTAGGTCTTTATTGTCCATTTGATCCTCTTGATGCCCCTCTTCCAATGTTTGGTAATACTTGGTTTCACAATTATGCCAGTGAAGAAAAGAATGAAACCACTGCTAACATCCCGGTTGTGACAATACCTGATGAAGACAGGGATGAAATCTTGAAGAAATTCCAAGATTTTAAACAGTTTGACACAGTTGAAGATGCTTCAGACCATTACTATAATCGCAAGAGTTATTCCTTGAAGCAGGTATTTTAGTTTTCAGGGAACAGTCTCTTTCAGTTTTGATCTTAAAAGTTTGGTTTTTCATTAAGCTATTTTTCTGACAGAATTCAAAGAATTGGTCCAAGAGAATTCAGGAAGAGTGGAGGATTTTGGAGAAGGATTTGCCTGGTGAGTGTATTTTAAGTGTTACTATTAGTTTACAAAAATGGAAGTGATATTTTCCTAATTATATGTCTTTTGTTTCTGGTTTTCCTTTCAAGATTGATGATCCTTGAACATTTGTATGTCTCTGGTTTCAATCTTTGTTGTTGAGATTGAAGGGAGAATCTTTTAGATCCATAAGCCACTCGGCACAGATCATTATTTTGGTGTATGTATGCATTTGAAATAATGTTATGTTAATATTGTAATTGAAATACTAGGGTCTGAAGTAGTGTTAAAAATAGCTGTAATGGTGTATTGTGGATTACATAGTGTGCAACCGTTTACTATATTCTTTGCAAGATCTCTCACTGTTTTTTTGTCTCATTGATTTTGTCAGATTCAATATTTGTTAGAGTTTATGAATCAAGGATGGATATTTTGAGAGCTGTAATTATTGGAGCAGAGGGAACTCCTTATCATGATGGTCTCTTCTTTTTTGATGTTTTCTTTCCCAGTGGCTACCCCATTGTGCCACCGGTATGGGGTTATACTATATCTTGACATCAGTATCATGTTTTCTCCCTTTTAAGTACAAGTCTAACTTAGGGAAAATTTCATGGCAGGAAGTCCACTACCACTCTGGTGGTGTTAGGATCAACCCAAATTTGTATAACTGCGGCAAAGTATGCCTTAGTCTGCTTAATACTTGGTCTGGTAATAAGAATGAGAAGTGGCTTCCTGGTGTTTCAACAATTCTACAGGTTCTTGTTTCTATACAAGGTTTAATCTTGAATACAAAGCCTTATTTTAATGAGCCTGGGTATGCTCATATGAGTGGTTCTACTGCTGGCGAACTGAGGTCCCTGCAGTATAATGAGGATGCATTTATTCTATCATTGAAGACAATGACGTACGTGATGAGAAAGCCTCCAAAGGTGTGATTCTAGTAACTATTTCGTGGTTCATATTTAAACCTCAATCAAGTTTTATGCATATTCATACATATATATGTGCACACAATCACTTATATCAAGTAAGAAGAGTGATCTTATGTAATATAGGTTAAAATAATTACTTTTAAGTTGCAAATGAATGGCCAAGTTCAATGAAAAAATATAGGGAGACATCTATTATGGATTTGATATGTATGTTATATAGATGCTAAAAGCAATCTTCGCCCTATGCACTTGTAGCGGATGTTGGAGATTGTGCCCTAGGGGCCAATCATTATGTTATGAACATTGTTAATTTATGAATTTCTTAATTATGTTATCACATTATTTGCATGTTTACTGTGATGACCATCCTTAGATAACTCATGATCTTATCCTAAATGTCCCTGGTCGGTCATCTATGCGGGAGTAGAGATGAAATAAGATCAGTATGACTTTGAAGATATATACAGATATAAATCAAAATCATAGGCACATGTAAGAGTACAGGGTATTGGACCGACCCGCTATGAGAGAGCTGCATGGGTTAAGTCATAAGCTTCTCTCATATACAAACCATGTCACTATGCCCTTTGACCTGAGATCATCATGGATTCCTACATGACAAACGCTCAGTTTTGGCCTAGTCAAAAGTCACTTTTGACCGAGTGATCATAAAGGCTATGTTTGGGCTCAGTGGTTTTTCATGCGGAGGAATGTGAATGGTCAAGATGGAATTTGTCCCTCACATTCGTAGAGAGATATTACTGGGTCCCTCGATGAGTGAGTCTGAGAAATGTATGGCCATACTGTAATGGAAGGGTAGTTCCATTTCTATAGTCAGACTATTCAGGGATCGAGAAAGTAACGGTCAGGAATAGGAGGATGACGTTCACCATGCCTCATCCATGACCGAAATACCGTGTGACAAAAGGGACGTGATATGATTGTATGAAAGATAATATCGTTCATCGATCCTCATATGATTTGGGTAGTCATAATGTCTTGCTAGAGACCGCTTACGACTTGTGGATCAGTATAGTAACTGGCCCACTGTCAACTTCATATGGGCCTACAGGGTCGCACACAAAATAGCCCAACTCGAGCTGTGATGTCCAGATTCATTGAGTCTAAGACATGTCTTGATTCAATGAATAATCTAGGGTGAATTTATATATTTTATATATATATAAATTTGTATTTATATATTATATATAATATAAGAGATATTTGCAAGATTTAATTTATAAAGATAAATTAAATCTCTATCACTTTTGAATTTGAATTTAAAATTTAAATTGATAAGATATCTCAAATTTGATTTATGAGAATAAATCAAATATAATTCCGTTTTATCTTTATTTTAAATTAAATAAATAGGTGAATTAAATCTGTGGGACGGATTTAATAAAAACCATATTTATTTAATTAGTTTCTTATCAAATTATGCAATATATGATATTGTATTAATTTCAGAATTAATATAAGATTAATTTTGAAGCCCGGCCCAATTAGAAGCACGATAGTATCCTATATATTTGACATTAGGGGCTAGGGTTCTACACACAAGAAAAGGGGGCAGGGAGAGTGCAAAAGGTTTGCAGATAAGAAACTGCCGAAATAGAGACGGTGAGGACGAAATCTTGAGAAAGCCCTAGAGGGATAAGAGGCGCTAGCACGTCGTTCGTGGTTGGAACGCTATTCGTGTGGATACCGGTAGAGGAAGCCGATCTAAGTTGTCGACTTCTTGCGATCGAGAAAAGAGCACCAGGTACGACGAAGTCGCGACCAATCGACACAGAGGTCGCGACTAAATTGGCATCTGAACGTCAGAAATCCAAAAAGAGACTACAGGTCGCGACTAGAAGCAGAGGAAGTCGCGACTGCAAACTCCAGAGACGACAGGTCGCGACTATAAGCTGAGTAGGTCGCGACTGCAAACTCCAGAGGCGAAGAGTCACGACTAGTGGACACTGAGGCGCGACCACAGCTTGAATACCGAAAGGTAACACTTCTTTCTCCTTAACTTAAACACATTCGGTAGATCCTGGCTGGGAATGAAAAAAATTTTAAAATTAATTTCCGCTACGTGTCTTCCAATTCTCTTCAGTAGCATCATCTAGGAATGCCCTTGTGCCTTTTGGCATAAAAGGAGGAGAGGAATGGGAGAAAAAGAAACAAACAAAGCATTTAGAAACTTTAGGGACTAAATGGATTATTTTAGAAGTTAGAACAAAAGACCTGATAAAAAAAATGCTTGTGGGTTTGGTTTCGGTCCTTTTAGTCAATTATACACAGTTAGTGGTTGAGGTTGTTGTGTTGTCGAAATGAGTTTACTGCATCGAACAAGGTACGCTATTTGGTCATTAGGAATGGTTTATGCATGTGGTGAAATTCATAACATGTATTAGTCCATTCACATAGCATCTGAGGAAAACATGGATACTGATATGGATGCGGCGACTTGACAAACTTTGAAGTGTTCACAAGTATTTTAAAATATTGCATTGTGTTGTTTTGTATCTATTATGAGTATTAGGTACGTTTCAGACACATATATAACTCTTAACGAGTGTATCCATGTATTGTAGTATGCATTTATTTACATCAGTACAAGTTCTATCTTTGTTTACCTCCCCTTCAAAGATGGTCAAGGGTTTTCCGTAATTCAGCAGTTTTCACCTGTATACACAATTTTTTGCTGTCGAAAACATGATTCTGTGAAGTCACTTACAAATCTGGTTGTAGATTTCTATAATTATCTTGCTGTGGCATAGCATCAAAAGGGCATGAAATCATTATGTAATTTTTTTTAGTTATGAACACAGAATTAGTTGAAGATTACATAGATCCTTGAAATCATGAATGTAGAATGTTGCAAGTGCTAGGATATGCAAGGGTTTTTCTTCATTATAGCTATAAACTTGTTACTGTCTTTTTGTCCTTTTTGGTGGTTCAAAATCTGACTTTTATTGCCTATTTTTTTGCCATAGCATTTTGAGGACTTCGTTGCAGGGCATTTCTGCAACCGGGCTCACGATATCTTGGTGGCATGTAAAGCATACATAGAAGGTGCTCAAGTTGGCTGTTTGGTCAAAGGTGGGGTGCAGGACGTTGACGCGGGTGACCGGAGCTGCTCGAAGCAGTTTAAGGATACTTTAGCTGGATTTGTGAATGGGCTTGTCGGAGAATTTTCCAAAGTTGGAGCTAAGGACTGTGAGAAATTCTTGCCGCAGGCGGCGACAACTGGGAACAATCTGGCAGGTTGTTGCCCTGATGCTGCTGTTCCTGCTATCTCAACTCTTTCCCCTGAAGCCCAATTTTGAGACTTGATGATATATATATAGATAGGAGGCATATTTAAGCTATATACCCAATAGCTCCCTGTTTTATTTCAAGAAAATAGCCAAAATCTTTTACTGGTCTATCTTATGTATTGTTCACATTGGAAAAAATGGCTGCACATAATTTTGGACTTTGTATATAGTTGCAGAGATGCTAGTTACAATGTTAGTATTTTATATTTTCCCCCTCTTTTGGTCTGAAGTTTCCAGCTATGTTATTCTCTGCTAATATTTGCAAAAATGTTAGAAGAACACAAATGATTGAAGGGAAGCCTATTGGTTAAATGGGCTACATTATAATTATTTGGTCTAACAGAATAATTCTAACTTATTTGCTAGGGTGAATGTGGGCATGTATGAAGGATCTAGTAGTAATTTAATATTGATTACATTCTTAATCTTATTACAATTATTTAATCATATTGTCTCTTTCCAATGCCGTTTTTTTTCTTTTCAATTAAGGGTATAAAAATATTTTATATTTATAGTTTTTCATTTTATTTTTTTATATTTACAGAATTATCACAGAGAATTTTCACAAATAGTTTTAACAAATCTTTTTTAATTTGTGGGAATTAGTGTAGGGTCTAAAAGAAATAATTTAATCATCCAAAAGTTCAATAATAACTTAGGATGGTGTAATGATAAATTTTAATATAAAAAATAATAATATATTTATGTTATTTATTTGTTATTAAATTTTTTAAGTAATTAGATCTTTTTCTTAAGCTCTTGTATAATTCTTCCGTTTAATTTTAACTTTTCTAATGGTCAAGACTTTGTCAAAAGACACGGGTTCTATGGCAGTAAATGCCCCAAAAGTTACGTCAAAATTATTTGTAATTTATGCTATAAACACGAAATTTCCTTGAAAAAGGAAAAGCTTAAACAATTTCAATTTGTGAGGCCAAAAATGTAATTAATTAAGTTACGAAAGTATTTCACAAGGTGCTACCGTGGAAAAGACTTTTGTTCACTCCAAAGTCTTTGCCAGAGTTGACTCGACGAAGTCAACTTTTATTGTCCCTCTGTCACACTAGTACCTCTATCTATCTATTTATTTATTTATAAACGAGATGAAACACATTTATGTTCTTAAATGCAATCAAATAGATTGGATTGTGTTTGATTTTTCACGTGTTTACGTTTTAGCATGTGAAGTATTTAATCTGTGAAATAATATTTCTACAAATATTACACTTTATTTTTAATATAAGATACGGTTAGTTGAATCAATATTAAACTCTAATATAATATTATTGTAAACTTTAACATTAAATATATAATTTTACTTAATAGGGATATTAATATAAATTTTAATGTGATTTTCTCAAGAAATTATGACTTTTAACCACTCTATTGATATTATTCCAGCGTGGGTTGAAATTATAGACATCTTGATATGATTACTGACTAGATGTTATTTTTTTTATTGATGGTGTAGATATAATAATTTAAAAGTTGTATGAAGCTCCGTAATAATTTACTTTTGGAAGGAATACCAGTTCTCAAGGCAATAAAACAAAAAGAAAAAATTGTTAAAATATTCCCTACTAAAATATTTATTACTAAAAAAATATCTAAAATTTATTTAATGACCTAAATCTTTAGGTAGAAATAACTTATTTTTAACTAGGGTAACTTTTTTTATATATAATATATCTTTAATAATATATAAATATTTTTATTTTATCTCTAAAATAAGACATATGTAATTCATCGTGTAATTTTTTTTGTGCGACTTATATTTAATTATATCCAGTTAGAAAGAGTCAAGAAATCTTGCCCAAGCAGACACAATCATGTCAAGAACCAAGAAAACAGGTACCCAGATGCTTATAACATGAGAACTCATATATCTGTTAGAGAATCTAAGAAGAGAATAGGTCGGGCTTATTCATCTCCTTTAGCTGTTGGTGATGAGATATACAGAGATCCATACTTTAGTTTTGATTTTGACACAACAACCTCAATTTCCCGGACTTATGAAGAAGACATTAGCAACACTACATTGTTTAATGTTAGCTTCATTATAACCTTGTACTCTAATTCAATGTTAAAGGACAAGATTTCTCTGTTCACCAAGTCCTCTAAGACAGTGAGGATTTCTGGCGAGGGAACCTATGATACTGAGACAGGAAGCTTGTGTATGGTTGGCTGCAGAAATCTTGTCTTAAACTTTAGTGGGACCCCAAAAGCTGAAGAGGATTCTCTAGATTGTGAGATTCTAATTAAGTTTGAAATCCCACCATTTGATGCTACACGAAGAAGAAGCCACACCAAGGGAAGCATTGAAAGCACAAGGAAAATTTCAGATCCTCTTTACTTCAGAGCCTTGAACTTAACTGCATATGCTTCTTATACACAAGGAGCAGATACAGCTTGGCGAATGGACATGGAGATTATTTATTATGGTTCTTATATCAACAATTCTAGCATGTGTCTTCATTCACTAACTATGGTTTCAGTTCTCATGTGAAGAGGCATCCTAATGTGCTTCCCTTAATATCACTAACTATGGTTTCAGTTCTCACCTTGGGCCACATGGTGCCTCTTGTTCTGAACTTTGAAGCTGTCTTCACTCAAGATCCTAGCAACAGAAATTATGTGTTTGGACATGTTGGGTGGTTTCAACTTGAGGGGAATGAAACAACTGTGAGGCTGTTAACTATGGTAGTTTTGTTGCTGCTACTTCGGTTTCTGCGGATAACTTGGTCAGCAAGAAAGGTTGATGAAGAAAGCCACAAGAGCCTCTGGGTTGCTGAGAAGAAAACTTCATGTGTCATTTTGCCCTTATATGCTTTATGCTTCTTAATTGCTCTATTGCTGAAGTCAAAAAACAACTATGAAGGTATGGTTTTCTTGTTACTCACCGACTTGCTAGTTCTTTCATAGTCTACTATAGGGTTTGTTTAAATCAATGTTTATAAAATAATTTTTGTCCCAACTGACTTTTACAAATTGAAATTGAAATTAAATTAAAAATTAATTAGTGAAAATGTGATTTATGTTTGAACATGTTTTTATAAAAAAAAATGTCAGTTTTACAAGATTTTTTTTTAATGATATTTAAAAAAGTCAATTTCAAAATGTTCAAATCTAAAAAAAATTAAAAGTCATAAGCATGGAAAAAATTGTTTCAACTTTAATGTAGTTTCTGGAAAAAACTCACTTTTTCCTGCCACTATCCCAAACATACATTTTTTTTATCCAACTAATTTTTTTTGTCCTAACTAACTTTTGAGCCTTCCTAATATAACATTATCCCAAACATGCACATAATCTCTAACAATATTATGGTAATGCAGCATCATCATCATTTCAGAGGCATTCATCGTGGGAAGGCTTGAAACACTTTGGAGGTTTGGTTCTGGATGGTTTTGTGTTGCCCCAGATCATGTTCAACTTGTTCTCAAACATGAAGGAGAATGTTCTGTCATGTTGGTTCTACTTTGGGACTAGTTTTGTGAGAATGTTACCTCATGCTTATGATCTTTACAGGGTTCATAACTATGATGAGCAAGATTATGGGTCCTACTATTATGCTGATCCAAGTGCAGATTATTACTCCACTGCTTGGGACATTGTTGTTCCTTTGTCAAGTCTTCTGTTTGCTGTCATCATCTTGTTGCAGCAACGTTTTGGAGGTTCTTGTGATCTGCCTCGTAGGTTTAGAAGGTCACAAGAACGATATCAGGAAGTGCCTATGGCAATTATACCAGAAGAAGGAGGAGGAGGAGGAAAGGAAAAGGAAAAAGAAAGAGAAGAAGCAGTAGAGGCATGCAAACCTTTAATTAAGGTTTGAATTATGTCATAAGAAGAAATAAACCAAATGGTTAGTACATTTAGTGAGCCCCTGTCTGTTTAAAAGTTGTGTAGAAAACTTGAACTTGTGTTAATGGTGGTTCATGTAAAATATATGTATGATAACGATGAAAATCTGGGTTGTTTGTTAGAATTTAAGAGTTTTTTATTATTAGATAAAATTATTTTTTTTTAGTACAAAATTTTTTGGAAAGGGGTTAGACTCACTCACGATCTAGGGGCAGGGCGAATTCTCTCTTCTTCCTAGGCGAAACCAATGTCGGGCAGAGCGAGCCGTCTATTACTCTCAGGAATAAACCTAGGTACCCAGGAGTTAAGATGCCTCTCTAAGCGCCGCGACTGGAACCACAACAAAGTAGTACTCCTTAAAAATCGAATACGCTCTAAATAATCGTATATCTCATTTTTTTTAACTAGTTAAATCCACCCATGAATGTATTAGATAAAATTATGACTTAATTAGCAAAAGAATTATACGGCCAAGTCCTTTGGGCTCAATGACATCCCTGTTTCCTCAATTTTGAGAAAGTCTCATGATCAATCCTGTGCTTGACATGCCCGTGTGGCCCTTCCTGTGGGAAAGGATTGGGTGCGTGTAATAAAAAATTACATGACGTAAACAAAATTTATGTTATCTATAACTAACGATTTGGACTTTCCCGTATGTTATTTATCCATTTTGTCATAATGTAGTTTGTTATTTATTTATTTGATGAATAAACTGTAAAATCAGGTTGATGATATTTTAGAAAGATAAAATACCCATATTTTAGAAAATCAAAATATTCCTCAATATCCATCAATTAATTATGAATTTGCGATAAATTTATCACCATCTTCCTCAATATCTCAATTAATAAGATAATATATGATTTGAATCTAAACACATTGAATATATTCGTGACATCATATTATATTTAATTCGATAAATATCCTCGTTAATTATTTCGGCTCCCCAAGGCGGGTTTGAAATCTAAGATTTTAATATAGGGTGTGTCAACCTTACATGTGATTTTGGTCTAAAAATAAAAAGAGAAAATTGCGGATAAATGCCCATTTGAGAAATTAATTAGTGAATAGAACCTAAATTTATGAGATCTTTTAGGATAAATAAGAAAACGCGTGAAATGACAAATTTGCCCTCCTAACCCTACTTTGTCTCTCTCTTCACATTTATTCACAGCTTTCATCTCTCTTTACAGCGAGAGCAAGCTACAACAACAACAAATGACGGCAATTATGACAAACTCTTCTGACAACATCGTCTTTTTCATCTTTCAAATACCATTGATAATAAATTAAAAATAAAAATTAGTCACTATGAAATCAAAACTCGACAAAATATCTAGACAACAAAACTCGAATTATTTAAATACATACAACAAAACCAACCCACAGAGCTTCGTTGCCATCAATGGCGGCCACTAAGGTCAAATTCAAGAATAGAAAATTGAAAGAAGGAGAATGTACAATACCCGACAAAACTCACAAGAAAAATAACCCACACAAGAGTAATTATTAACAGAATAAATTGAATAAAATCACAGAAAAAATCGCCAAGGTGAAGGGAGAACGATTTTAGATCTGTAAGTGAATGCTAGAAGAAGGAGAACGATTCTAGATCTAAAATTACAGAGGTCGTAAATTTCGCCGTCATACCCATCATGTTCTGCAAGTGGAGGAAGGATAATGATTCTAGACCTGAAATCAGATTTCGCACACTTCAACTACTTACAAATACCAACAATCTTCCAAACTCCATCGACTCCAACGTTGACCTCAATTTTGACCCCTATGAGAGCTACAAGGTGTTGAACTTAACTATAGTAGCGACGACATTATGGGTTCGGGCAATTTTGACTCTGACCTATGCAGCTCTAATAGATGAGAGACTTCTTACGAGGCCTACGACGGGGCTGACGAATCTCTAAGGGAGGATGAAGAAGATAAGGGTAATTAGATCTTTCTTTTATTATAATTATTTACACTTGAAGACTTAAATATTTCAGATCGCATTCTTCAATTAATTTCTCAAATAGGGATTTATTCCTAATTTTTCCTAAATTATAATCGGAGCAGCTTTATGAATAATAATTATAATAATATATTAAATATTTTGATATGGATATTGACGATGGATCCGTTTGGTCGTCCAAGGCCATGGTAGTCCCATTCAAGGGCGTATACGTCTTTTTGCCCTTTGAATTTCTGTCTCCAGCTCATCACATTGCATCGAGAACAAGGTAAGGTACAAGTAAGATTAGGATTCGGGCAAGAAAAAAGGTTACATGAAGATTTTTTTTAAAATTTAAATTGACGTGACTCACGGATTGGCTTACATTATAGGAGTCTCTACATCGGTAGCCATGATGCAAGAGGAGGCAAGACTACGTCACGGCTTTCATGAGAGAAGTCTAGGAGGCGTTTGTGATGCGAGAGAAAATTGAAGGCAGGGATTTTAGGTTTTAGTAATTAATATCTTAAATAAATAAAAAATAAAAATAAAAAAAAGGGGATAATTCCCGAACTTGCAGATTAGACTGCCACGGTTTTTGGTTAAGCGGGTTCGAGCTGTAAAGATCCATATTAAAATGGTCATGGTTTTTACCAACCCAATTCAACCCGTCATATTTTAACAAGGCGAGGCACAAATTGAACTCTTATTATCAGTTCTAGTTGAAGATAAAAATGAATGGAGGAATAAATTAATATACTCTTTTGACTTTATTTATAAGACAGATATAATATTTATTTTTTATTTTATTTATAATTTATATTATTAAATTTTTTAAATGAATATATAATTTTATCCAAAATTTTATTTTATTAAGATAGAGAGTATATTAAATATGAGTATAGTTAAAAATTTGTGGTATTACAAAGAAAAAGACAAATGTAAGGGTACGATGAGGGCACAAAAATTGAACCAAATGGCATAATTTCTTAGCAGCATAATGAATGAGGAACCTAATCGGCAGCCAAATCAGTGGAATACCATCCCTCATGACCATATATTCAAGAAACATAATTATGTGATTTTAAATTAGATCCTGTAATTAAGAACCACTAATGACTTGTAGAAATACTCTCAACTTAATTAATGATATTGGTTGAGATATTGTATAATATCAAAAGCAGAGATCACAATCAATTTTCGAGTCCTTTCCATTGTTTCTCAATCAAAGTGCGCTTAAATTAAAGCTAAATCCAAGCGTTAGCCTCAAGCAAGCTGCAGCATCTGATACAACAAAGTCAAACAGCATCTTTTTGTAGAGTCCTAGCTATCATTGTTGGTGGCAACACTTACAGAAAATTAATCAGTCTGAGCATACTTGAGAACACTATCTTTAAGAGTCATTCCACACCTACCGGTGAATCAAGATGCAACACTGCTTAAAATTAAAATCAAATTTGGCTTCAATTGAAGCACACTTTACAGAGATGCAGCGCAGCATGTTCGCTCAATTTTCCAAACCTCACTATCCCATAATTCACATTAACTTTCTTAGGAGTGACCATCAAAACGGCTAGCTTTTATCTCTTCAATTGCAAATTTATTTAATTTTAATCCTCAAAATTAGTGACAATCCGAACTTCTTAAAACTATCCTCACCAGAAAACTTATGCAAACTCAACATATTAACTAAGCAAAGCAAATTATCCAAACTTCAGACATCTGAATTAAGATGAAAGAATCTAAAAGTAAAAATAACTTTACTTCCAACAGACAACTTACATGCTAATATCATCTCAAAGGAATTTTTCTATGCTAGTGGTCAATGTTGTTTTGGGCACAGCACCAATAACTGCTTCTTTCTTCTCACCATTTTTGAAGATTATGATAGTTGGAATACTTCTGATCCCATATTCTGATGCAATCGAAGGGCTATCATCAGTGTTAAGCTTGTAGCACTTCATCTTCCCAGCATATTCCTTTGCTAGTTCATCAATTATAGGATGAATCATACGGCAGGGGCCACACCATGGTGCCCAGAATTCAACCAAAACAGGAGTTTCAGATTCCAGGACTTGTAACCGCCAATTTGCATCAGTAATAGAAGTCACTGTAGTATTTCATTTAGAAAAAGATCGTCTTCAATTACTAATTCTTTCAGACAAGTGAAAAATCCATTGAAACATAAAGAAAGAGATCATGAGGATTTGCACGCATTGGTATCACTACACAAGAAGGCAGTCAGAGAGAGTATAACACTCCTCTGGTCCATAATATAGGATCTATTTAACTAATTTGATTAAATTAAAGAAATTAGTTAAGTTAATTAATATGATATTTTTTTAAAAATATTCCAATCATCTTCCTTAACTCCCTCCCTCCCTTTCTTACTTGATTGTTGTTGCAATATTAATAGGAGTAATTTGGGAAAAAATTGATAAATATAAGAAATGTGTCTTATATTTAAGATTAAAATCAACTCCCCAATTAGGCCCTATATTAAAGACCGGAGAAGTACTAGAAATAAGTTGTTTTATTATAATTGTTGCTTACATTCAGTCAATAACTTAGGGTGTGTTTGGCTCAATGGAGGAGAGGGAAGGGGAGGATTTTAACACTAACCCGTTTAGATTGATTAGAGGGGAGGGGAGGGGATTTTAATGTTACATTGTTTGGTTAAGGAGGGGAGGGGAGAGAGAATATTTTTACATAGACAACTGTAAGATGCGGAAAGGGTATTTTAGGGATATTAAAAAAATGCTATAGATATAATGATCAAGACAAAGCGAAAATTTAATTTTTTTCCTCAAATCCTCCCAATTTTGGAGGGGAGGGTTAGGAAGGGAGGGGAGGGAAAATCTTAAAAAAATTTCTCCCCCCTCCTAAAAATGTTATGGTGCCAAACAAGGGAAAAGAAGTAAAATCTCTCCCCTCCCCTCCAAATCCCTCATACCAAACACACCCTTAGTGGCACAACGCAACTAGGACTGACTTGGTACACAAAAGGTATCGATAATAGGCATGCCAGAAAACACTACAACTGCAAATGCTTCGCACCAACAGAAACTGGTAATACTGGTTTCCAATTCCCATCAATAAACCCCGAGGCACTGAAATGGATCTGTTAATGCTCATATGCATGATGGAAACTAACATAGTTGAGATGTCTAAGTTCTACAATGAGTAGTATGTTCTATGAGCACTTGAATGAATTGGTTCTCTCACCTCAATAGGGGAGGGTTCCCCAACTCTCTTGAATGCCCATCAATGTATAATCTCCTTCTTAAAGAAACATCAAGGTGATTAGACAGCATGTAGGCTATGCCCAGTTTTGCTAGCTTACGCAAACATTTATAGAACTAGTCCATTTTAAGGTAAAATACTAGAATAACTAAACCTAACTGGCATTTTTCTTAATGAGAAGGACATCCTATTCCTAGGACAGCATGACAGCATCTGAGCCCTTTTTTGACCTGAACCATTAATAATGGCGGAATTTGTTGAATCCTTCTTACAGCACAAGATTGCAGTTGCGCAAGAAAAAAAGAAGTATGCCTTCAATGGCTCAGAGAGTTAGAATGGCTTGGATCAACAAAAGATTATATTGACATTATAATCACTCCCATAATGGCATAAAACTTAAGCCCCAAATATTACAATGTGCTGAATACTTAATGAAAAAGAGATCATGCATTGAATATTGTCAGCCATTTAGTTTTGTTTTTTCGGGGTAACTACTGTAATGGCTCTCAAAATTATACTAATTCCACGTAAGTGGAAAACTAGAAATTACTCTATCAGTTTGATGACTTAATGGTTCCACTTCTATTATTCTCTTAATGATGGGTCAGGTTTGCAACATAAGTTTTCCTATAGCAAGCAGGAGATGACAGTCTATCTAGTGTAGTAGATTTTATCTTGGATGAAATTATTACGCAATAAATTAGAGCAATGTCCCCATGACTCAACGAAAGAAGAGAAAGAAATAAGTCACCTAAAAACTGGAATTGAAACAGATATTTCAAGCTGATTTTGTCCGAGTTTCTAAACTAACTTAGAGTTGAATCCAAAAAAGTTTTTTGCTCCTCTCTCAATTGAGGGATATAAACATCTAGAATCATAAAGTGTTCCATTCGATCAATGTTGACCAAAAAGAAAAAAAGAAAAGTAAATTCATGCACTATACCCAAGTTGCCTCACCAATCCCTCCACCTCTTCATGATACAATAATAACAACTCTCCTAATTGCCAAAATCAAACTATACAAGTAACAACAGTGGCTTTGCAAGGAAACTAACTTTTGGACTCTGCCACTGGTTTATGGATTGCATATATGTGCGGGTACCAAAGAGTAAAAAGAAATAAGCCAAACTACCAAAGTGACATTGAGTGTTGATCTAAATTGAAATTGCAAGTGTAAAATGACCATACGTGCATGATGACTGATTTCTAATACTCAATTGGTCCATGTCTAGTGCGATAGAAGTTAAGTAGGTTATTCGCTAACATAAAGTTCATCAGCTAGAAGAGTGAATAGAGAGCACCATCATGAAACAGATATCTTTCATTGAATCCTCAGAATTATTAGCACTAATCTTAGACACTAGCATTACAATACAAATTCCCGTTCTTACTAGACCATCTTCAGATAGTTTGAAGTTCCCGTACCAGTGATATTAAATCCAGAAAGAAATTACAACGAATAAAATCAGCACCACAAAAACAGCTCAAACATTTTAACTTAACCAAAGAAGAATCCATATGAAAAAGAAATAATAATAATAAAAGCAGACCTTCAACGGAGGTATCTTGAGCCTCGCACACGACACGCCCTCCGCGACGAGCGATTCTCGAGGGCGAAGCCGGGGAGGAGGCGGAGCGAGTGGTTGAGATGGGTCGGAGCTTGAGGCCCCTGAACTGCGACAACTTAGGAGAGCTGCGACGGCCGGAAGGCGAAGGAATCGAAGAAGCGGAGATATGAGAGAAGGTAAGGGAAGGAGGAGGAACGGAAGAGCGAGGAACGCAGAGTGAATCGAGAAGAGTGGCCATTGAAGAAAGAGGGAGGGAGATCTCTAGAAGAAAGTGAGGAAGAATTGAGAAATGAGCGAAACCTTTCCTAGAGATTTTATGAAAGGCGAATAATAGGGAATCGCAAGGGGCGGATGGATGAGGTGGTGGGACTGAGAAGAACCGAAATCTGGCAGGTGCCCCAATAAAAAATAAGCCCGTTCTAACAAAAACTGTTATCAGTATAAATAATAACTAAAAACTGTTTTGCTTTTCACTCCCCTTATAATTTAGGGTTAGAATTTGATCTTATTAAACTGGTGGGTGGCTAGGTGCCCCAATCAAATCGTTCATTCACGGCAATACTTGGGGTCAGATCTCGCTGTCTTTAGTAAGTAATTCATAGATACTTCAATAAATGTTCATTAAGTTGGTGAAACTCATGAAACTCATGGGGGTGGGTGGGATTGAAACTTTATAGACCAAAATGCCCTCCTTCCTCAGCAAGCATAGTTCTCTTCTCTCTCTCTCTCTCATCCACAAATTTGATACTTCATCATTCGACTGCCTCTGTGTTCGATCTCCTTCATCTCTGATTTAGTACTTAACAGTCCCTATTCTCTTGTCTAGTACTTCTTCAATCCCTCTCCTATGTAGTATTTCTTCATATATAATGGGCTATAATTAGATCATGTTAAATAGACATTACTCAACACCAAACATGTTTTAAAAATTATTGCACTTCACTATACATGTAAGACGTACGATACTCCATATAATATGTACGTATTCAGACAGACACATGCACTCACCAAACAGAAGAGATCATCTTCAACAAGGGAATAAGAGGGCGCCGGAAGACAGATTTCCTGACATTCCCATGATTCCTTCACCGCCTCCTCACCTAACCCCTCCACTCAACATTTTTCGCACAAAATTACACTTCCATGATCCATCCACATACGAGTCCACGGTCAATGGCAAAACCGTAAATATGACCGATCGGGTCAAACACAATCTTTTGCCCCTTCTTAACCTCTGTCAAAACCATCAACCTTACTTCCCCTGTCGTGTCAATGGGTATTCCCAAATCCCTAATAACACCCCGCGCCCTACCATTGGGCAGTGTCAACCACTCTCCTTCCAACGTGTCAACACTTTTCTACAGAAAATTCCTCGGTCAAACTTCAAATGCCGTATACCAAATACTCCATTCAACCTCTTCTTTCGCCTTCCCCATCACTCTCCTCTCTCTCTCTCTCTCTCTCTGCTCGCTTATGGCTATGGAGGAACCGAAGCTGAGGCAAGAGCTTGAGGAGAAGAGGCTCATGCAACACAAGCTCAAGCAAGCCGAGCCGAGCCATGAAGTTCGACTTGCTGCCCTGGCCATCACCTTCAACGCCCGGCTGAGATCATCCGACATGCCCCTCCACATGCAAGAGCATGCTCTGCGATCCACCAGATCACTCGTCGGCGATGCATCTCCTTCCTCAGCGAAGCCCCATCTCAACCCAACCCACTTAGCTCGAGCCCTCAAAAAGGTAGCTTTAGATTAATGAATAGTAATGTTCTGTGTTCATAATATTTTGTATTGATCCTTGCTTCCCGTTTGGGCCGGGCGGGTTGATAGGAGTTTGACTCGGCGTATGGACCGGCGTGGCACTGTGTGATAGGGAAGAGTTTCGGGTCGTTCGTGACTCACACGGCGGGCGGCTTCGTTTACTTCTCCGTTGACTCACTCTTCGTCCTTCTCTTCAAAACAGAGGTCCACTTGGTTACGCAACCACCACCGACTTTGTCTAAATGATGTTATTTTGCTTTTGTTCACTGTAAAGCTTTGTCTTTTCTTTTGAACGATGACACTATGAATTCAGTCCATCTCAATACTTTAATTATAATGAATGTTATTCACATAGGCATAGTCATGTAGAGAGAGAAAATGGGTTGACAAGAGACAGATCATCCGTGTGAACACAGAACACCGTATCTTTCTTGGCCAATGTCCTCGTTAACTTACAAGCATTGAGAAAAATGGTAGTAGCTAGTTTATGTTATGTTAGATTTTTTTTGCCCGGCATCCCAAATCAGCCTCTTTCTCCAGGACTCTACGGCTCAGACTAGTTTGGATTATAACTCTATCATCTGCGCTAATGTATTCCTGGGTGCGAATTTAAGAACTCTAGTTAAGTTGAAATAATTCCCTTATCAACTGATCCAAGTTCTCGGTGGTATATTATATTATATACTTGACTGATTTGATTTCGGCCGCTCAAGTTACTTTTTTGGAAAACTTGTGATTTATGAGAAGACAAACAGTGAAGACTTGCATATCTAGCTATGCAAAGATATGCATGATGAGAAACTTGTGATGAGGATGATTCAGAAGTAAAGTTTGTTGGAAAATGAGGTGGGCTGTCAGTTATGTGGGGATTGGTGTCTTGTCCTGGTCCCTGAGATATTGTATGGGGTCCCAATTAGTGTCTCATTTATAGAAGCGGTTTATCTTGTAGTTCTTACAATTCCCTTCAATTTTGGTATCTGCTCTGCAAGTCTCGTGTTCTCCATGTTCCATGATGCTTGTACCCCACTCACCCCACGTTCTTCATATTTTCTCAACATAACATCTTTTTGGTAGTTTCCGTGCACTCTTCATTTTAGATGAGTTGGATTTTAAAAGTTCATTAGCTCAAGCGTCTGAAAGTTTAAAGAATGGTTCTAAAGTCAAATTGCCCATCAATGAGATTCTTGTATTGGCAACAAGATTGGAACATACATCTTGTGGGATGTGAGTTGCATCTTTGCCAATTGAATCAAGTTTTATTAGTAGATTTATAATTACTCTTTTTCTTTTTTAATATAAGAGTTATAACTATTTTGGATAGATTAACAGAGTAAATAAATCAGTTAATTATAATTTTTAAGTGAATCGATTAATTATAATTAATATAAGAGTTAGATGATTAATTTAAATAGATTAAAGAGTATAAGATATAAATTTATCTTGAGAATTTGAATTTAATCATAATTATATAATTTATTTGGATGTCTTAATTTATCAAAAAAAAATTAACTAGTTTTTATATATATATATATAAAAGAAATTATATTATTCTTTAATACAACGTCAAGCATGCAAAACAAAAAATTACGGTGGCATAAACGGAAACCAAAATATCTCTACAGCCAATCGGAACCAATCAGCGTACTTTTGTAGCTCTTATAAAGGCATGATAAGAAAATAACTTTCTAGTCGCATGTGATCAAATTACACACACACATATATAAATATGATCTAAAACAATAATTTTGAGGAATAATCCTTTCATATCTTTTGTTATTGAAGCGCTAGATCGTGACACCTGCTAGCTCTGGGAACTTGTACACTGCCACGTGCCCATTCTATTTGTACTCTTTGGCCACATATCTCTTCCCTTGCTTAATTACTGCCGTTTTCGACTAATTTTTTATAATAACCATATAGTATTTTTAGTCCATAGTTTAAAAATTAATTTTTTTAAAATATAAAAATCATCAATGTGGGTTTGGCCTCTTATAATAAATTTTTTTTATACGTTACGACCTAATTTAAACCTATAATATTATATTTAAAAAATACATTTATCTCTACTAATTATATCAATTGTTTTCTCTTGATATTTTTTTTTATACAAAAATTTTTAGAAAGGGGTTGGGCTCACCCACGATCCAATGACAGGGTAAAATCTCCCTTCCTCCTAGGCAATACTAATATCGGGCAGAGCGAACTATCTATTACCGTTAAGCGTAAACCTACGCACCTAGAAGCTAGAATACCTCTCCAAGAGCACGCTACTGGAACCACAACAAAATAGTACTCCTCAGAGGTCGAACACGCTCTAAATAATCGTATGTCTTATTTTTTTGTCAGTTAAACTCATAGACAATAAGTTGCTCTTGCTATGTTTTGAAGAGTTGTTTGGAGGAGTTACCCAACACTATATCATTTGAGCTTAGCCCATTATAATTTTGGACCAAGCACTATTGGATAAGCTCAAACTGAAAATGGGATGAAATTCTCCTATACGGATTTCCCTTAATCCTAAATCCTATATAGACTTAAATCTAATATTCTAAAACTAACCCAATATTTGAACAGAGGGAAAATGGAAAGAAAATAAAGGAAAGAGAATATTAAGAAGATAGTCATTTTTATAAATTTTATTTTAAATTTGTCTAAATATTTATTGTATTTTTTGGCAATTGTGCCCCTAATTAATTATATGTCTATCTCATCTAGTTTTTCACCTATTCTCTCTCCCACTTATCCTCTTAATAAATGAGAGTATAGTTGAAAAAGAAATTATATTTTTTACATATTTATTATTTTTAACTAATTTTAATTAATATATTGATCAACACAGATCGATTATTTAAAATTTATAAATAAATCAGGAGTATTTTCCTTCTAGTATTATTTCCTGGAGGCATTCTAAATGTATTATTGGAAAACCATTTAAACATGTTAAGAGGAGTCTATGATTTTATATGGCTATTTTATGTGGTTATCAAAATATTATGTCCCCTCCTACATATAAAAAGAAATCAAAATCTTAATGTCATTGGGCCACAAGACGTTGCATTCAATAGTGATTACTGATATTGGACGTCTCTTGAGACCAAAATGTACCAACGCAGAGTGGTAAACAGCTCGGTATCGTTTAAGCGAGTTCTCGAGTTCGAGCCTTGGCGAATGCAGAAAATTCCCGTTGGGAGACTCACCCACCACAGCCAGGTGCGCGACGCGGGTCGGATCCGGATGTAGTCGGGGCAAAACTCCGGTAAACCGGATGGGCAACAAACAAAAAAAATGAAATGTAAAAACTCCAAGGGTCTAAAGTCTAAACTTCAAATTAAAGATTTTACTATTTCCCATTCAAGGTCATAAATACTGTCAAGTGTCAACTTCAACAAAACGATACTCGTTTGGGACCTCACCTTCTTCTTCAGTGAGGAGTGCTCACATTCACATATATCACCAACGTTTAATGGCTTCTCGCATTCGTAATAATGAAGACATGTTGAGGTCTTCTCCTCACTCATGAAATCAAGTTCCATCTCAGTAAAAGTTGGTCCTCTGTTTCTTCTTATAAATACATATACATATTACCTCAACAAGCTCTACAAAACACAACTCTCAAATTAAGATATGTTAGTTTTCTCAATAGTTGCAGATGAAGCTTCACAAGTGATAGCAACTAAATGAAATGGAGCCCCCGTTGACAATTTATAGCGAATGGAAAATTTAGAGGAGTTCCCAAACTCTGTTCCTCCAAAGGCATCCACAATGGGCAAGAAAATATAACCGACAAAAATGCAGGATATATATACACATATATATATATAATGTTGGTTAGGAAAGAAAAGATACGTGAGTAATGAACACAAAATGAATAGGCAAGATTGTTTGATTTAGGAGATAAACAGTCAGATTTCATCAAGCAAAGCACGTAAGAAAAGACATTGATTAATGTAGCACATAGCACTATAATGATAGGTGCTTAGTACTGAATGCCCGTTTCCCCCACTTCTTATTATTACCATAGATATCGACTTCCTCCCACCCGGCATCGTCGCTGTCCAAGTCACTCAACTTGCCATCCCAACCCGGATCATCCGAGTCGTCATTGAAACCATCATCATCATCATCATGGAACCGATCAACGCCATCGTCGGCGAACTCTTCATCACTATCGATCTTTTTTCGGTATGACGACGACGAGCCTCCTCGACCCTTGGCCGACAAAGAAGATCCGCCGACAGCAGAAACTTCGGTCTCAAGGCATTGAAGGTTGCTGAGAAAGCCTTCTTCACCGACGAGAAGCTTCAGGTTTGCCGCGAGAAAATCGGAGAGAAAAAACGCGGGAGAAGGAGGTAAACGGTCCGATTTCCGGGCGAAAGGAAGACGAAGGGCTTCGTCAATGATTGTTGATTGGGCAATAGGAGTAGCGAGATGGAAGGGTTTGCGAAGGAATTGGGGAGTGATATTGGAAAGGGACTTGAGCAGTGATCATGTCGCCATTTTGTAGAGACTGTGACAGAGAGAATAAAACAGGGAAGGGTTCAGGGTTTTATGAATGAAGCGATGTCTCGGAAAGGTCAGTTTTTTTTTTTTTAAATCTGATGAAAAATCACTAACACAAGCAATACCACCAAAATAATCTGATTTAGAGTATATCTCACAATTTAAAGAATGCTAATGAGAAAATTTACAGATTAATATTAATAATGTAATTAAATTTGTATTGCCTAGGCATCTTGAAATTTATCATTTCATATAGAATAAATAACAAATATTTTTGTAATTGACCGTCAAACTTATAAAATATTGATAAATAAGTTATAACTATCCTAAATACTCCGATTGAATTTAAAGCTGGTCAAAATCTGAGTCATAAGTCATAAAATGGAAATAATATGGGTTTTACTCAAATAATTTTTTTTTTTTTGAGTTCATTACATTTCCTACACATGTAATAGCCCCGTTATCTAAAAGCACATGCTTAATGGTTCACCAACAAACGTTATCAGCTGAAATTGATTATTATACTCGATTAATCCCAAGTTGTGGTTAGTCGTTTCCCATTCTTCCTATGATCCTAATTATAATAATTAATTAATATTATATATTTTTTAATTTATCTAAATTAATTAATTAATTTTTATATTAATTATAATTAATTTATTTATTTAGTTTTACTAACTCTTATAATTAAGCTAGGAGGAAATACTTGTTTTTAAACAATTTTGGATGTTGCTGAAATTAATTCTTAAAATTCTCGTAACAGCTAATGCTCTTTGACATAATATCATCATAATTTTCACAGCATATATAATAATTTGTTACAATTCTCGAAATCTTTAAACACTAATTATATATGCAATTTGGTTGGAAAACAAACATTATCCAGAAGGCTTAAGCGAGCAAGAGAAAGTTCATTTGAAAATCCAATGACAGCATTTTTCCCTTAACTTGAATTTTTAGACTCTTACAAGTCTTAATTATGCAAAATATTAGTTCTAATTATAACAAACAGTCTATTTTTTAGATAAATTTAAA
This sequence comes from Leucaena leucocephala, assembly GCA_037074615.1. Lineage (NCBI taxonomy): Eukaryota > Viridiplantae > Streptophyta > Magnoliopsida > Fabales > Fabaceae > Leucaena > Leucaena leucocephala. The sequence goes on from CM073545.1 coordinate 15,458,772, forward strand.
AAAATTAAATAAATCAATTAATTATAACTAATAAGAATTAATTGATTAATTTAGTAAATTAAATAGTATATAATATGAATTCATCTTGAGTGTTTAGATTTAATCATAATTATATGATTTATTTAATTTTCTAGACTTATCTAAAAAAATTAAACTGACTCTTATAATTAAGATTAAATGTACTTATTTTACTAAAATCAAAAGTTTATCATTTTTTTTCCAGAAAATCTGATTGCCAGAGACGGCTAATCCACAATAAGATTATGTTTATTTTGATTATATTATACTTCACTCGGTTTTTATATTTTTACGTGCTTTTGATTCTTAATCTCAAATGAATTTCATCATCACATTCACATAAACTCTGTACACGTTTTAAAATTTATTTTTCAGAAAATTGGCGTCAGAAAAGTAGAGATACCCACTAAGAAAAGAGACACAGAAGTGAAAGAAGCAATGTTTTAAACATATAGTTTCACAACCCTCATTCTCACAGCTTGAAGTCTTTAACAGTCTAATAGCATAAACAAATTAGGAATGGTACTAAGTTATTCCTAACCTTGACTTTAAACCTTACTCCCAGTTCATTCTCATGAAACATGATATATTCATGATTTCTTAAACGGGGCTAACACAGCTACTCAAATGACACTAATGTGTGTTTCTGCCTACTTTTTAACAGAAATAAATGAAGCCTCTGCAGTGAACAAGAATGATCACAAGATATGTCCTGGGGAGGGAGGAGTAGGTAAAGGGGTATAAAAACCAGACCCAATATAATACATCAAGTTCATCTCAATCTTAAAAAATTGAGGCTAACCGATTACCAACTAGGGTTTGTAGAACGAGGAACTAATCCCTAACAATATAGCGGATTAAATTTTGAATCCTCTAATAGAAACGCTCACATTAATGTATAATAATCCTCTAATAGGAGAAGACTTGTGCTTTAGCAAGAAAAAAAAAATTGAGGCTGATGCCAGATGAACTTTTGACTTCAGCTCAATAGTAGAACTGCTCTGAACAATTTACCTAGATGTATCTGCACTTTTGCCAATTAGGCCCTATATATATTCCCGTTTCACTTAATTATCTAGAAAACATGGTTGTCAAATTAATCAAGGCCCCGTCAAACTCATAAGCTATGAAGCCCAGGAAATGGAAAAAGAGACATGTTTGTGTGCCACATAACAAGACGCGCTACATAACACTTCAAATTACTTGTAGGTAAGAACACCTCAAAATTTTGTCATAATACATTATTTGTGTTACTGTCAGTGTCCGTACTACACTACTACTTATCCCACAGCCATGAGTCATGCAGCTCAAAATTGAATGACTCTCATCCATGGTGAACCATTTATTCTAGTCAAGCTAATACAAAGAAATCAATGGCTAAACGTACCTGTTGACTAAGTACAAATATTGAAATATGCATTAAAAGGAAAACAGGAATAAAGATACTACGAATCAACCAGCCAATTCTAATCATAAATTTTGGACCAAAATTATCTTACCCCGGAAAGTTGAACAGTGCAAAATCATTGAGGAACTTGGTTCTAGACAGAAAGTTCGTAAAGAAAAACCAAAGGTACAAGCAAATCAAGCTTTCCATAATTTAAGTTACAGCTGAGCATATTACCAAAAGAGGCTAAGATATATGTTTCTCCTGCTCTTCAGTCTTCACCACCGTCAAATCCTCTTACATGAATTCCATTTCTCCGCAATCTTTGACACACCCAATTCAATCACCACTATTATCAGTCCATACACATCATTTCCCCCAATAAACACAGAGCACCACCACAATCTATCTAAACTGTGTTCAAACAGAATCCACCAAACAGCGCTTTTTACAAACACCTTATGGGCAACCCTTGAAAAGCTAAGAGCTACCACGCAATCTGTAAACTATGCGGCCTCTAGACGAATCATACCGACTAACTTCAACTTTGACCCTATCTCCCGGCAAAATTCGAACGAAATTCTTCCTGATTTTCCCAGAAATATAACCCAGAATCAAATCTTTGTTATCGAGGCGTACGCGGAACATACCGTTGGGAAGGGACTCGGTGATCAAGCCTTCGTGTACCCATTTCGACTCATTGGAACGGTCAGCAGGAGGAGACTTCGCCTGCACGAGAAGAGTCCCTAGAGGCTTATTAGTCTCCAATAACGGATGACATTTAAGGAAAAGGGGGCCGCGAAAATGGGAAATGGAATTCGATTGAAGTCTTAAAGGGTCAAAAGCAGGTCTTGGAGAAGGAAGAAGATGGGTATTGAGAATTGGGGTGCGATACTGGAATGAGAATGAGGATAGCATCTCTGAGTGAGAGGGTAGGTTTGCTGAATGGGGGTCGAAGAAAGACTGATAAGAGAGTTTATGTGCTATGCTGTAGTTTGTTTGATTGAAGCCATAGGATAGAAGAAGGAATTTGCGGGGATAAGGTTTAATGGGATAAAGGAAATTTGTTGGGGTGGTGGGGGGGATCAGAAAATGAATATTCTGAGCATGATAAATTAATTAATAAAAAAGTTCAGGATAAATCCCCATTTGAGAAATCAAGGGGAGGAGAGTAGTTACCCTCCCTCCCCTTATTTGGCTTAAAACTTTTTGAAGGGAGGAAGGTTGCTGCTCCTCTACCCTTATTTGAATAAATAATTTTAAAAAAAGGAAGGAATTTCGCTCGCTTCTTTTTCCCTTACTAATATCCCTTCCAAAAGTGAGATTTTTGGAGGAGAGACAAGAGATTTTTTTTTATTTTTAAATTAACCTTAGTAAAATAAGGTAATTGTCCTTTTTATCCTTTAGGTTTTATAATAACTTAATATGTTCAATTGGCGCTAACATTTGCGATCATCATCTTCATGCCTAACAAGGGGAGCCGTTAGACAAGTGAGAGCTTCATCATTGTGTATTCTCCTACCTTTTTTCTCTTTTTCTACTTTCACTATTATCTTTTTTATAAGCTTTGGTATTTGAAGTTTTAAACTATGAACTATCAAATATTACTTTATGTCGCCTAAATCCTAACATGAATAGACCTATATATTATATTGATGTATACAGGTTTCATTAGAATTTATAATTTGGGTTTGACTCGCGAACTAAACCTACTAACCTGTCAAAAAATAGAAGGTTAGGTTATAAATATTGTAGCCTATTTTTGTGCGGGTCTTTTTGACCCGCACCGCGGCGGGCTACCTTTTTTTTTATGCTTTTTTTTTTATTATTTGCATTGCACATTACTAATTTAAGAGTCTCAACCGAACAAATAAATTATATTTAATTTATATTAACTTTATCTCATTGAGTCATTTCTTTATATAAATTTATTTTATGTTATTATTATTTTACTTGTGATAGATTTATTTACAGATGGTGACAAAGTTAACTAAATAAATATTTTGACAACTTCAGACATGATACGAATTCAATTAATATTGACACATGTAATTTTTTTTAAAAAAATAAAAATTGACATATACATGTAACATGTGAAAAATTTAAAAAAAATAGTTGGCAGGTAAAGGGGCTAGCCCGCCAATCCACCATGGCGGGCGTGGGTTGGTATAAGACCAACCCGCCTAGAAGCGAGGCTCTTAAAGTAGGCATATCTCTAACCCAACTCAGAACGGGCTAACCTATATTCGGCAAGTTAACCCGTATTACCACTTTTAGGTTTTATCAACCTCATGAAAATCAAAACCATACATGAGAAAATATGATCAAAACTATATTTATTAGAGCTCGTTTTTCATAAATTTAGTATGGAATTAGTAATTTTAATTCTTATGCAAGTTTCTTTTTAAATAAGAGATAAAAACTAATTTTTACTATAATAAATTATTTGTGATAAATTGTATTATACATATTTATATACTGATCAAAAGAAAAGAGGTCACAAGCCACTTCAATTTTGTATAGATGAAATCGTCAATTTCTTATTAATTTTCTTCCTTTCTTAAATCAAATAAGATATCTTCAAAATTTTCTCTTCCTCTTCCTTCCCATCAATCGATTATTAAAATCTCTTCCTTGCCCACCCTGCCCACCACTTCCTTCTATATTTCCCCACTCAACATTTTCTCCATCCATCATTAAAAACCCTCCTCTCCCCCTTCCCTCCTATTCGTCGAGCCAAACATGACCATATATAAATAGGAAAACACATGAAATAACGAATTTTCCCTCCTAACCCAACTTCGTTTCTATTCACTTTGATTCACGGCCTCCACTCTCTCTTCCAGTGATGGCAAGCTACAACAACAGCAAAGGACAACAATGATGACAAACTCTTCTAGCAACATCTTCTTCTTCATCTTCAAACACCATTGACAAGAAATAAAAAATAACAAATCAGTCACTATGAAATAAAAACTCAACAAAATATCTAGGCAACAAAACTTAAATTATTTAAACCCATACAACAAAACCAACCCACAGAGCTTCGCTGCCGTCAATGGCGGTCGCTAAGGCCAAATTTAAGAAAAGAAAATTGAAAGAAGAAGAAGAATATACAATACCAGACAAAAATCGCAAACAAAAAAAACAATACAAGAGTAATCATTAATAGAACAAATTGAATAAAATCACAGAAAAAATCGCCAAGGTGGAGGGAGAACGATTTTAGATCTAAAATTGCAGAGGTCGCAAATTTCGTCGCCATGGCCATTGTGTTCTGCAAGTGGACGCTAAAGGAGGGAGAATGATTCTAGATCTGAAACCAGATTTCGCACACTTCAACTTCTTACAGATACCATAGCAGTGACAACATTGTGGGTTCGAGAAACTCCGACTCTGCCTTACACACCTTTAACAAATAGGAGACTTCTACAATGGGGCTAGTGAATCTCAAAATGATGATGAAGATGATGAGGGTAATTAGGTATATCTCTTATTATAATTATTTACATCCAAAAATTTAAATATTTTAAGTCCCATTCCTCAATTAATTTCTCTAATAGGAATTTATCCCCAATTTTTCCTATAATTTATGCCTCCAATCATTCTCATCTTCAACTCATTTTATACTTTTATTAAAATATCTAAAGTCAACTCCCAATGAAGGGGAAAAAAAATCTGTCCGTATGATATGATTAAAAGTTTTTAATTTTTTTTTTGTTCTCTTCTCTTTATTAAAGATTTTATAACCCTATTTATCATGTACTTATTTTTATAATATGACTCTAATCATATTATGAATAATAAGTAACATCATAATTTGTAATGTTTGAAATAATTAAAGTTAACAAGATATTATTGTAGTTGAGGCTTCACTTTCATTCTGTAAGATTAGGGTAATCTCTACCGTCAATCAGAAAGGTGTCGTCACCACCTCGTTCCACTCGCATTTCTTCATCCACCTCTCCTTCCTTCCCTCTCCTCCACGCATTCATTCACACTCCATTTCTCAATATCTTCCTTATTCTCTCTCTTGTCCCATTTTCTTTCTTAGAGGTATCTCCTGTTTGCCCTTCTTTTTAGCTCTTTTTGCGCTCGGTATGATTTTGTCTTCTTTATTAATTAAGGGAACAGCTATACTTTTGTTTTTTCTTCTCTCCCTTTTTTCGGATTCATATTGGGTTTTTCTTCTGGGCATCTTGTTTGGCTGTTGATTAGCCTCAAAATTGGTTTTTGTCATCTGGGCACAAATTTTAAGCTCTGATTCTGCGTTTGCTTCGGTTGAATTTGTTTTCTGAAGAAATTCCAAGTAATTGAATCCGGCTGTATCTTCATATGCCTTCAAAATATCTTACTTTCTTTTGTTTTATTACTATCGCCGGTGCCTTAGCGAGAAAGTCTGCTGGGATTTTTCTCCCTTGACTAAAACCATCACTCAGAGGCTTCTCTTTGGGTGAATTTCCTTCTCTTTGTTGGTACATTGAATTCGAAGTTTCTTCGTAGTTTAATGTGTATGTAAATTCGTTTAATTCCTTGATATGTTTCAATTATATGGATCGAAGTTATCATTTTGTTTCAGAATCATAATAATACATGCTTCAAGTTACTACATACCATGAATCTTGTAATCTGAATGCCTGTTAGATTTAAAATGCGCCTTTGGCATTTCTGAATAACTAACATAGATTTGTGTTTTCTAGCAACATCTTCAACTTGCTTTTCTACTGTAAACTATTAAATATGAGGCAAAATATATGCTAAATCAAAGTTGATCAACTCTCATGCTATTAGTGTGTGTTGAGGGGGAAAATCTGAATGATTTGGGCCTTTTCTTTCAAACCCTTTTCCTCTTCCTTTCTTTCTCTGCATGGAGATAATGATTTCATCTATGGATTATTTTCCATGATTATTGGATCTAGGGAACTTTTAAAGTTGGATGTCCTTTGATATATTTCATCCAGTCCGGCTTGTTGATATTTTCAAGTTTTGAACTTTGTAATAATTTGGTTTTACCTAAAACAACAGAAAGAAAAGAGAAATGTTTGGTGACATCTTATGAACTACATTTTCAAATGTCTAAGAAATGTTGAATAGAAATTTCATGTACATGCTGTTTGAGTCTAGGTAAATAATTAGCATTGGTGACATATGAGTGTAATTGCTTCCCCATTGAAAACAAAAAACTTGTTATGTGTTCTTTTTATGTGCTAAAGAGATCTTGTACTCTTTGAAACCGCATATATCTATCCAATTGGTTTTCTTCCTTGCCCGTCTCTTCAAAGAAATGTTCAAATTCGTTACAGGGCAAATTGCTGTAGAACTGGAAACAAAAAATGGAACCGGCGTGCTTTGACTGTAATGAGGGTGTCTCGAGTAAGAAAAATTTGAAATCAATTTCTTTGCAGACGGGCATAGTTGATAGTGATAATGGTTGCTTCGAGTGCAATATATGCTTGGAGTCAGCTCATGATCCTGTGGTCACTTTGTGTGGTCACCTGTACTGCTGGCCTTGCATATTCAAGTGGCTTCAAGTTCAGAACTCTTCCGATGAATCAGACCAACCGCAACCTACATGCCCGGTTTGTAAAGCCGATCTTTCTCATACTTCATTAGTCCCTCTTTATGGCCGAGGTGCACATAGTTCGGATTCTGAACTCAAGAAGAAAACCCAGATGGATAAAGGAATACCTCGTAGACCGCCTCCTCACAGCTCGAATGCTATGTTAAATTCTTCAAGTGCATCTACTTCTCAACTGGGTCAACTCCACCCGAGTTACTTCCAATCACAAACACAACAATATTTGCCCCAACTTTATGGAGGATATGCTGTTAATAGATCACCATATCTTGGAGTTGCAGCCCTGATTAGTTTCTCATATCCCATTATTGATATGTTCAGTGAAACGTTCTTTGCAAGGAACTTTGGGAGTTCTGATTCTAATTCGTTGGCGTATCGTTATGTCGGCTACTACCCTCATATTGGGAGTGACAGTCATAGAATGAGAAGGCAGGAAATGCTCATTGACAAGTCTCTAAGCAGAGTATCTTTCTTTCTCCTCTGTTGTGTCATTCTGTGTCTTCTCTTGTTCTGAAAATATTTTAATGTAAGACTGTAAAGACAAATGATTTGTGTAGTCCTAGATATTAAGTACTGTTTAGAGATTTGCTGTAGGTTATGTGACTAGTAAATAGCATGTCTTAGTTTGATTTATCCTTCTTTTGCCCAAATAACGTATTATATGTATCATATGAATGTGACTGTAGATTAAATTTTATATGCCTGATATGAAACCAATGTCTCTACAAGCCATAGCTCTTGGGTTCCAAAATAGGAATGGATCTGATATGCTGAGGGTCACCCCTATAATTGAGTTTCTGCAGTACTCAGAGAGATTATTCTCTCACCTATTGGTGGAGATATTCTGGTATAAAAAAAAAATTATTAAAGATGAATATATTTAGTACATTGAAAAAGAAATAGAGAAAAGATATAGTTGGTGTAAAGATGAGGTGTGAGTTCATATATAATCACATTTGGTAGTGTTCACGGACGGTACTGGGACAACCCGTTCCGGTTCCGTTCCGATGAACAGGATGGTACTGGGAAAGGATTATTACCCCGTGTCCTGCCCGTCTGAAAAGTGTTCCAGTCAGGACGGTATGAGATCAAACCGAGACATCCTGGTCCTAATTTTTTTAAAAAAACAATTAATATAAATAACTAAATTTGAAAATGTAAATATGTTTTCGCAAAAAAATAAATATAAAAAATAATATTCACTTTTTTATATTATCTTAAAAAATGGGTCACAATAATATACATATATTAATATTAATATTATATAATAAATATTAATATAAATAATTTAAAATATATATAACTATATTTGGGATGGGGAATAGGACACCTGCTAAATATTATTTTGTCTTGTCTCAGTTGTGTCCAGTCCTGATTGCAATTGGGACCAGTCGATCAGGATAAGACACCATGAACACTAGAGTCGGTAATGCGGGCTGGCCCGTCAAAAACGGGCCAGCCCGCCATCAGCCCGCGGGTTGGCGGGGCGGGCTGTGCAGCCCACCCCAAAACGGGCTGGCATTTTGTTAGCCCAAGCCCGCCCCGTTTTGGGATGGGCCAGCCCGCAGCCCGCCTCTTTTTTATTTTTTTTAAAAAATTATTTTTATACTTTTAAAATACTAATAAAAAAATTCTAATGTCATATTAGCATAATAAAAAATTTATTAATATTATACTCTTAAAAATTCATACTTTTTATAAAAAATCTTAAATTTTATAACTATAAATCTAAATAAATATTAACAAAATATTAATCAATTATTATATATGTCAACACATATCAACAAATAAGTAATCATCTTTACTAGTATTTGATAATGGAAGTATTCAAAGTAATATTTGAGTAAAATAAATAATAATATTAATAATTTAAAAAAAAAAAACGGGCTGGCGGGCCAGCAAGGGGCGGGCTGTGCAGCCCGCCCCAAAATAGGCTGGCAAACTGCCAGCCCGTTTCAAGCCCGTTTTACCGGCTCTAATGAACACCCCTAATAACATTTTTTTTGTCATTTGTTATATTACTGTATTAATTATTTGATACTGTTTTTTTTACTCATTTTCTCTCTCTTTCACTCTCTATAAATAAAAGTACTTTTAAAAAATAAAATATTTTTTTTTGCTCAAATAAAAGTTGTGTTGTATCTCCAAGCCGGTCCACCCCCGCTATGTAAACCAACATATGACACTAGACATCTCAGCACAACTTTTCCATTGATTGACAAATAGGGACAAATGGAGATTAGAGAAAAAAAATATAAAAATTGAGTTATAAGTTCAATGAAATTATAAGGATCAAATAATTTATTTTTCCGTAATTATTATTGTTAGTAGCTTACTTGGTCATTAAGAAAAGTTTATGTTTGAATTTAAATAATAAGTATAATATTTAAATATATAAAATTAAATTATATTAATTTAGTTCCTCTGATTTTAATAGTCATCAAACTAATAAATAAACTTTGAATCCCTATATTAAATTTCATTAAAGTCATTAAATACATTCCAAATGACTCCATTCATGCATTTAGTAGAAGTTCTGAATTTATTAACCATTATTTTTTGACCTGCATCTTCCAACTTTTTCAAATTGCCATTAATTTAAGTGCCCTTTTAAACCCCTATATGTGTGTATGTGTGAGAGAGAGAGTTTGCCCAACAAGCATCAAATAATTCGGATCGTCGTAGTTGCTTGTGATCACCTTGAGAATGGCCAAGAAAATTTCTTCAGTACATGTTTTGGTGCTTATCCTCGTCGTTTCAGGTTCAATGTCTCACTGATACTTTTGATTTCATATTATCTACTTATTCATTCCTTAATATAAGACCTATTTAACTAATCTGATTAGATTAAATGAGTTAATTAAGTTAGTTAATATGACATATTTTTTTCTAAAATATTCTAATCATCTTTCTTAATTCTCTCTCTCCTCTTTTACTTGATTATTGTTAATGGAGTATCAGTAGGGGTAATTTAAAAAAATTAATAAATATAAAAAATATCTTATATTTAGAATTAAAATCAACTTCTAATTATATTCTATAGTAAGGATAAGAGGAGTACAATATACAGACCAATAATAAATTTTATTATTTATAATTTCTGAATAATAATAAAAGTTATTATAGATTTTATAATTGATAATGTTGAGAGTTGTATGAGTGAGTTTTCTAGATGCATTTGCAGCGACGACTATGAGAGGGTCAAGTGAGGAGGAGAATAATAACTGTTCTGATATAATTGGTGGAGGGAGTTGCGACAAGGAAGATTGTATGCGAAGGTGTAAACAGAAGCATGGGAGCTCAGCCACAGGAGATTGCGTTCCCGTTGACGACACCGTTTACTGTAATTGCGTCAACTTTAATTGTTGACCAACTTATAAATCAAATGTTATTGAGCTGTCCTATTAAATAAATTGGGATTATTGGGTTCTCGGTCCTTCAATTCCTGTTAATAATCTTTCAAATTCCAGCTTTGGATAGGATTCAATTCAAACTTCTGAACGTAAAGAGAATAACTTATATTAATATATTAGGATAGGACTAAAGTCTAGCCAGGTATTCAGCATTTTTTTAAAATTAATATTACTCTAAAAATATTAAAAAAGGAAATAATATCACCACGGATAGACAACATTAGTTATTTTAACAGTTAGCACGACTTGAATAATTTTTTATCACAACATTCGGGGTGATATAAATCCAAAAAATTTTAAAATATCCATGACTTTACACTAAAATTTTTAGGATAAAATTGAAACTTATTCCTGTTAGGATATGATAATGAAAATATTTCAAGCCTCGAAGCTCACCACAGGGCTTATTTAGGGAGTTAGTGGGCGACAATTGCGTATGAATAGGATCACAAGGTCATTTGCACACAAAAAAAAGACAGATCTGAGCTGATAAAATATAAAAGGAACAGAATTCATCATTCGTTCTCATGAATCATGGCTTGAGATTAATTTCACAGGACAACCTGAAGAATTCTGAGAGGCTATATCAAGATTCAGGGCCATCAAGCTAATTTCAAAAATGGCATTCTAGATCCATTTCTGCATTTACCCATTACTGCAATGATTAAACCACCCAGATTGAGAAATAACCTAATTCTATAGGACACGAGTGTAATACAAGTTTGTTACTACCATATATTTGTAACTGATTCCAAAACACAAAGCACACAACTTTGACCACATTTTCATTCCTAAAATCCAAATTTTCTCCAATACCTACTGTAAAACTGAAAAGTATTCTGATATGAATTATCCTTCTGGCTCTTGAGCAGTGACATAGCCACAGGGATGTAACAGTTGAAAGGAGTAGGTGGTAGGGGAAGAACTATCTTAGACATCACAAATTCAGAATTCAACTTATTTCCCTCAACTTCGCGCAAACTCTAAGGAAACTATTATATTTTTTGGACGGATGGCAAGCGATGAGACATGAAAAACATCGTTATGATAAATGAAGCTAAACATCGAGTTATAAACATTGGTACAAATTCCCGTCATCAAAACTTAAGTTGGGTGTTTTGGAAGGAATAGACTGATCAGGGTGGGCAAATATAGTTATATCTTCGTTGAACAGTAGCAGCAGCAGCAAAAGCCTAATTTCATTAAGTAGGATTGACTACATGGATGTCCGAGACTAATTCTTCCTATAATTATATCTTATTAACTAAAAAGAGATATTAGAATCAACATCAAATCCTAGCTACTAGATTAATTATTTGAAAAATACGTGTAAGTCATTTCATTCTGAATGACTCCTCTTCCCTCATTCTTCTCCTTAATACTTATAATTCCATTCCATCCATTTTGTTCCTTCATAAATGCGCATATATAGCTTTAAATACTATGTTCAATCAATACTAGCCTTCAATTTTAATCACCATCAGCTACCTAAACTACCTAAAACCGCAGAAGAACTGCTCTGCACCAGACACGCTTAAAAACCATTTCCACAAACCTCTAGGTCATAGTATCAGAGTCACTCTGACGCTTTCCAAAGAAAGCAACAAAAAACAGCAAATTGAACTCTCCCCCAAACTAGAAATTAGAGCGCATTTCAAAATGAGGAATCTAAGTTGGCAACTTGAGCCTGCCTGTATCCTTCCTTATGTAAATTTAATTAGATAAGGTCAAGCCCTACAAGAAAATACTGAAGATAGCAACAGAAAAATAGCACCATGAAGCAGTAAAAGGAGTCTACTTTAGGCCATCAGATCAGAAAAGTAGCACTATGAAAGCAGAAACTAACTGAATGGCTAATCAGTTCATTAATCATATACCAAGGCGCTAACAAGATCGTTCAATCTGTAGTAGTGGAATGAGTTTCAACATTCAGGTTAGAGCTAGAACATGCCCATGGTCCATAATCTTCAAAAAAGAAAGTAAATGATCCCTATAACACACGATTCTTTTGGCTAACGAAGCATGGATGAAAACATAAGCGGCATGAAATTGGGTAAACATTGTAATATACCCTAGGCAAACTGTGGACAAATCCAAATACGCTGGCAGATTTTATAAACATATATCAGAATTGAGATAAAAACTTGGTTCAACAAGTATCTCGAGTAACAACCGGAAACAAAGATAATAGCAACTTTAGATATAATATCACTCGAGCGAAGAAAGCAGCGAGAGTCTATAATGTGTTATCCACATTCAAAATATAAAATATTGAATTAACATGCTTATACGCAGCTTCAAAAATTAACATGTTAAGAGTCAGAATTAAAAACTAGGTATGCAGTAATCAGGTTACACAACAAGCCCAAATTCCATATTTATAGCCTTATTCAACTAAAGATCAAACCCTAAAAGAGAACCGATCAAACCCGGAGTGCCATTAACCAAACACATGAAACTCAGCAAAAGGAGTGGATCCAATATATTGTTGTGAAGATCGAGTTTCAGTCCGTTTCGCTGGAGCCCGAATTAGAGAGGCCAAGATTCTCCATCTTGAGGCGTTCGAGGGCCTTCTCGTGCGCCCAGGTTTCAATGGTCATATCAGGCTTAGCGTTAAGGCCAACACCAAGGATCACGATGGTTATGAAACTGGCAATGTAGCAAGGAAGCTCCCAATCTTCCCACTTGCGAGATTCACCAGGGGGTGGCGGGGTGCGATTGAAGAGGTAACCCTTGGGGCGCTCCTCATGGCCGGGGGTGGCCCAGCGGCTGGGGCCGGAGGCTCCTCCTCCACGAGTTCGGAGGGCGGGGAGGATCCGATGACGGAGCATGGCGGAGGCGCTGCTTAAGGGTGCAGGGGCAGGCATGGCTAGCGTCTTCTCCCGAGAGAGAACGGCACTACTCTCCCTCACTGCCTTTGTTCTGCTTCTCTCTCTGACTCTCTCCTTGGGCTTTGGTTTACGACCTGGCCAAGTAGTTGGATCAGGCCCAATAGGCCCAACTGAAAAATAAAAGTACCGATGAGTTTGTTAGCCTATTCCTCAAAAAGAAAATTAATTTGAAATATATATATTTTTAATATTATTAATTAAAAAAATATAAGGGACGACAAGGATTGTCACTTCACTTCTTCTCTCCAAAATGCTTAGCAGCTCCGCCTCCAAGCTTCCACCTCCAATTTGAAATTCTCTATACTTTCATCTAATTTTGAATTAGGCTTTTAAATTTTTTTTCTTTTGCGTCTTTTTAATTTTTGGTTTATGCCGTCAAATACATTAATCCATCGTCTTTAAAGCCGTTAAATAATAAATAAAAACTAAATCTAGCTAAAGACATTAATTTTTTACAATATGACGAATCAATGGTCGAATCTCCACTAAAAGATGTATCCACATTAGTACAAGATAATACATATAATATGATTAATTCTAATAGAAGAATATCTATCTTTAGCAACAACAAAAAAACCATTAAATAGAGCCCAACAATGTTAAGAATTTCGTTAAAGAGAACTGATGTAGCAAACAGTTGGATTATTTTGGCAACCTAGACTCTGAATAAAAATATGTGGAAAAATTTTAGCCATGTAACAAAATTTTAACCTAAATGTTTGAAAAATTATTTTTTTTGCCCACAACTTTGGAGTGAAGAAAAGGTGAGATGAGATTTCTGGTTAAATCATTTAATTGGTTTAAAAATGAAAAAGATTAAATTTATCCATATTTAAAATCACGAATTACATATTTAAAAGTAACAAAAAAATTGCATCAAACCAAAAATAGTGTAAATCTTGGGACAATATAATTAATACCATTACGTATTCCTTTTAAAGAAATATCTAATAACATGGACTAAAAAGAGTATATCCACTAATCAATCTCAAACGAGTCATGTATTAAAGAGATAAAAGATAATTAATTAAATGTCATTAAACAAATACATTCCAGATGACTCCATTCATTCATTCATGCCCTTAGAAGTTTCCAATATAATCCCCACTATTTTTATTAGCCATTATTTGTTGACCTAATTTTTAAATTTCTAACCATTTTTTGAAATCGCTAATCCCCTTTTAAACCACTATATATATATATCTGTTCTTAAAAAATAGATTTCACGTCCGATTTAAGTAAAGGACGTGAAAAGAAGGCTTTTAACGTTCGTTTTAAATAACAGACATGAATTTGAATATGCGTTTGCCGCTATGACAGTAGTAAGTGGGCAGGGGAACGTCATCTGTTTTGATATAATTGGTGGAGGGACTTGCCAGATGAGGACTGTGTGCGAAGGTGTAAAGAGAAGCATGGCAGCTCAGCCACAGGAGATTGTGTTCCCTTTGACGACACCGTTTATTGTAATTGTGTCGACTTTAATTGTTGACCAACTGATAAACTATAGTATCATGTATTTGAGCCGTCTTGTTAAATAAATGAAATATTTGGTACATGTGTATGATATTGGTAACTATGGGGTTCGTATTAGGTTCTTAATCCTCCAATTCCTGTATGTAGCAGGGGATTCATGATGCTACATAATTTTGTTGATTTTTTTGTTCTAAAAAATCAGCAAAATTTTTTTATTTAAAAATATTATTAGTCAGATTTAAAGAATATCTATATCTAAAGATTTTATACATAAAAAGTATTATTATTTAAATTTAATTTTTTTAGTTAATAAAATTTTTAAATAATAATTTATATCGATTTTCTCTTTATATTTTTTTTAATGTTTAGTAATTTCTAGTATTACTATGTTTGGATCTAATCTATTAGCCACTGAATGTGATTTTTAATAGTGTTGGGTGGAGAGTTACAAATTTAGTTTAAAAATATAAACGAAAGTGCTTAATTGCAATTTCTCCCTTCAACACCATTAACAAGCTTGTCCACAATTTGCTCGATTGTAAGAGTATAATTTTATTATAGTTTTAATCGTGATATTTAGAGAGGCATTATAACTTAGGTATTTAAATTTATGGTTGAGTAATAGACGACTCATTCTGCCTGACATAAGTATAGTCTAGGAGGAAGTAAAATTTTATCATATTCTTAGATCGTGGATCTAATCCTTTCTAAAAAGTTGTGTATAAAAAAAGCTTGTCTATAACTTTCCTTACAAATAATAGTGCATGATTATTAAGTTAAGATGAATATCTTCTATTGATATCTTTAAATAGAAATAAAATTCATTTTTTTCAGACTTCACAAAATGTACAGTGTCTATGTATTATATATTTATTTAATTTAATATTCTTTTATTCTGTAATATAAGATATATTTAACTAATTTAATTATATTAAAAAAATTACTTAAATTAGTTAATATAACATATTTTTCTTAAACTAGTATAATTATTTTTCTTAATTCATTTACTCCCTCCCTCTTATTTAATTATTGTTAAAGAAATATCGATATGGATAATTTAAAAAAATATGGATAAATATAAAAAAAATTATATTTAAAATTAAAATTAATTCTCTAATTAATTTTTATATTAATACTCTGAGAAGTATGTCGTAAAACGGTTTATATAGTGAACTAAAATACACAGTCCCTATCCCATAAAACACTCTTTGCAGTCTACAATTACTTGTATATAACATCAAAATCAAATGGACCCATCTTCCTAATGTAAAATTTTCATTCCACATTGTTAATTATTATAAAATAATACCAAATAGCAGGTGTAAAATCTCTCTTCTTTTTACAACTGTTGGTGTTTTGCCCATTGCTTGCCCTGATACAACAACACAACGCACAATGCCTCATAAATGCACATTAATGTTGAGAACAATAGGAGTAAATTAAGTAAGATGATTCTCGCCTCAAAAATCAATAAAAGAGAACGATAAGATGAACTGATAGGTGTTCCTCTAAGGAAAAAGAATTTTGACGGTTTAAATATAAAATTTTAAATTTAAATTTATATAAATATAAAAAATATTTTTAAAAAATTAGAGATACCCTCAATTGGAATTTGACAACTTAACGTAGCACAAATGATACTTGGAGACATACAACTTAATAATAAACACCCTACATTTTATCTATAACTATTAGTCATAGTAAAATAGATTTTAACCACTTAAATGTAAATCTCAAATATAACCCAATTATATAGCTATATTAAAAAATCACCCTACATTTTTAAGTTTGTACTAACAACTCCCAATCATCAGTTATATAGCCTTAGAACTTTGTTTTTGTGTGTGTGTATATATATAACCTCCACACAAACTGAACTTTATGCATATAACTTCTTTAATAATGAATAAAACTAATAATATAGCAATAATCTATATAAATATAAGAGTTCAAGTGGGTTTATGGTAGAGTTTTAAAGATGATAGATGATATTTATTCATAATATAAAGTTTAAGAGAGTTGTGTATACTTTAGCTTATAATATATTTGTTGGCCTTCTTATTATAAAACATCTTGTAAAAGAAATATATCATCTTTGTTAGAAGTTACTAAATTGAGTATGAATTACCTTCTTTTTCAAAATTAACAATATCTAAAATCTCATTCATTCATTGCATCTTCCATCCATAGTTTCATAAGTATAATTCATTTATAGTATTAAATATGGGTAAATTTATAAAAAAAAAAATTTGATGCAAAGTTAATAACTTAACAATCTCCTTTTAATTTTGATGACATAGAGATTTATCTCTAGTACGTTATAGATTATAATTTATTAATTATTTATAATTATTATAAATTATTATTATAGTTAAAAATTTAAAATATAATATAATTAGTTAATGAGACTGATTAATTATTATCGCGTGACTGAAAATCTTTTAAAGATCAAAGTAGTTTATGATTATTATGAATTATCATTATAGTTATAAATTTAAAATATCATAGAATCAATATTAAATTATTAATTAATTATAACCATAAGGGTCAAAATCTTTCAAAAATCAAGTGAGATTACTGATTGAGATTATTAATTATAATTTGTAGATAAAGAAATTTAAAGTATTAAGTCAAATTGACTTAAACCATTTTTAACTGAACTGGGTATTAATAGAATTAGATAATGAGATTACTGATTAATTATCAGGTTCAAAATCTTTTAAAAATCCTAGTATCTATGATTATTATGATTAAAAATTTAAAATATCATAAAATTAGTTAATATAATTATTAATTAATTACTAACATGAGGCTTAGAATCTTTTAAAGATTAAGTGTAATTGTTGATTATGATTATTAATTATAGTTTATAAATAAATAAATTAGAAGTATTTACTTGAATCAACCTAGAGTCATTTTTAATAAAACTGAGTATTATGAGATTTTAAAAATATTATTAATTGATTGATGGTAATTGATAGTTGATAATTGATTAATAGTTAGATATACTCCTCTAGGTTTATTTATAGGGCATAGGAGGAATTTTTTAATTTTATTTATAAATAATATCATTAAATTTTTTTAATAAGAATATATAATTTTATCTTTTATTTATTATTGTATTAACTTTATTCTTATAGGATACTCACTCATGGCTTTTTTAGAAGCAACATTATTTCTCGAGACATCCTTATATATATATAAATAATAATATATGTTTATCTAAAAATTTAATATTTTTTTATCTTTACTTTCAATTTACTGCACATCTCTTTTATATATCTTTCACATTCATTTTCTCTGTCATTAATAATCTCGTAAATAAATGTATATTTAGAATAAAAATTATATTTTGACACACTTATTACTTTTAACTAATTTTAATTAATATTTTGATCAACATAATTTAGATAGTTGTTGCTTATAAAAAAGACTGAAGAGAATATAACATATATTAAAAAAGAATAAAATAAAAAAATTGTTGAAGTTTTAGACGCAATGAATTTTTTTCTTATATAAAACAAATACTAAAAATAATGACTCGTAAATAGGATGGGGGAAGTACCTTATAATAACCGGGGATATAGGAGTACTAGTTATAATTCTCAAAAGAGTTACGTGTTGAACGGATGAAAGAGTCTTAATTGTCATTAAATACATTTCAAATGACTCCATTCATGCATTCAGTAGAAGTTTGAATACCCACTATTTATTAGCCATTATTTTTTGACCTAATTTTAAAATTTCTTACCATTTTTTGAAATTTATAATCCCTCCTAGACCACTATATATATATATATATATATATATATATATATATATATATATATGAGAACTTGTCCAACAATGTAGGGGTGTTTATAAATAGAGCTGGGCAAGGTAACCCCCTGCTCGGTACCCTGCCTGAAAAAAATATGGGCTATATTTTGTAGCCCGATGCCCGGCCCTACCCGGTAAAAGCCTTAACCATTTTGGGCTGGGCATAGGCGGGTTGAGCGTGAGCGGGCTAGGCATGCCTAAGTTGTGATGACATGCTTATGTTGTGAAAAAAATCTGCAATTATAAACTTCTAAAATAATACCATATTCGTATGTCTTCAAGAGTTAAATAATATCTATATAAAAAAAGCCTTAAAGTCTAAATAGTTTGTAATTACAACTTTACATCAATTTTTCAAATGTTAACAAGGATGAAGTATCTAAAAAAAATAAAAAAAATAATTATAATATATAATATAATCATATTATGATTATTAATAAAATTAAAAAAAAATAGTTATAAATATTAAAAGACGCAACTTACGTACTTAATTACTTATATTTTTAAAATGACTTTTTAGTCACCAGTAACTATCATATTCTTCCTTTCAAGTGTAGCATCTAGGGAGAAAAATAAAATAAAATAAAAAAAGGAGTGCTCATGGGCAGGGCAAGGTAACCCCATGCCCGGTGCCTAGCCCAAAAAAAGCATAGGTTACATTTTACACAACGATACCCAGCCCTACCCTATATTTATCGGGTTGGGTAAGATTTTTTTTTTTCGCGGACTCGGGTGAGCATACCGAGTCGAGAGTTTTATGAACTCCTCTACCAACAAGCATCAAATAATTTGGATCATTGTAGTTGCCAGTGATCAACTTTTGAGAATGCCCAAGAATATTTCTTCAGTACATGTTTTGCTGCTTATCCTCATCGTTTCAGGTTCAATATCATCAGTCTTATCCTCCTAACGATAATTCATAAAAGTTTAAACTAAATTCATTTTTTAAAGATTTTGATCCCATAATAATAATTAATCAGTAATTCATAATAATTACAAATAATTAATCAATTATAACTTATTTTTTTCTATTCTCAGAAAAAGATCTTTAGTTATAAATGTAGTGCGAGAAGCAAAGAGAATCTATCAAATAGAAACGTACAAGCTTATATATAGGAGTAAATTAAGTAAGATGAGTCTGGCCTAAAAATCAATAAAGGGAAAAGGTAAGATGATAACCCTCCTTTAGTTCTTAATTATTATTAGGTCAAAAAGAAAAAGTTGCGAAGGAAGGGATAGTTGGAGATTGATCATATGCAAGTCAGAATGTAGCCATCTCTCGCAATTATTGTCGCCATTTATTAATTATTGCGCATAATATAAACTGAGAGAGTTGAGACTACATGAGTACTACATATTATATTGCTTTCTTGCAGATATGGCTGCTAAGACTACTCCATTCACCAACATGTTGCTGCTGCTTCTCATTCTCTCAGGTTCATGCCTTTCTTCATCACCTAGCCAGGGTTACAATGCACGTTGTGGATTTGAAATTTGATAGTTAATTGAGTAATTTTTGTAGATTAAAAAAAATTAGATAAATTATGAGCAGTTAATTATGACTAAATCCAACCTATCAAGATAAAGTCATATTATATACTCTTTAATCTATTTAAATTAGTCATCTAGCTCTTATATTAGTTATAATTAACTGATTTATTTAATTTCTTTAATCTACGTACAATTAATCAAGTAACTTTTATACTAAGGATAAGAGGTAATAGTTGCAGAATGAATTTTTTATTTTTTTTGGTAAAAAAAAATTTAAATGAATTTAGTATGAATTTTTCATTAAAGTTAAAATATAATTCTAAAATTTAGAGAGTATTTTTAGAGTTGCGGAATGAATTGTGAAACGTTGAATGTTGAATATTGCGGGGACGATAAGCGAAGCAAAGACAAACTGTAAAGAAGTAGACCCAAAGGTGGGATGCGACATGGTGGACTGTTACGATGTGTGCAAGAAGAAACATCCTGGTCTTGGCAACTACGGCAATTGCGACATCATTGCCAACTATTATCATTGCGTTTGCTATTTCTATTGTCTCCAATAGCACCATGCACAAGAGTCATTACATGATGATATACATCCCTGCTTAAATATTCTCCCTTTTTCATTATTCTTTCCCTTTTTCTTAATTCAAAATATTTATAATCACATAAATATTACACATTAAAATATTATTTACTTGACTATGATACTATGCCAAAATCCAAAATCATTAAGAGACTTATAGACTCTTACAAGTTTTGATGGTGTAATTGACACATAACAAATGGTTCAACAAATTAACCCACACTCAAACAATTTTGACTAACTTTGACTCATATTACTGATAAAGCAAAATATTATTAATGTGTCACAAATAGCAAAGTTGTGAGATCTAATTCAGTTATATATATATATTCTCTCTTGGTCTAACTTTTATATTTTATTAAATTAAAGGCCGAAAAAAGTGTACATAATTTTCAATCCCAACAAAACTTCCCAATATAGAAATCACAATAAGTGCTATAATTTTACCACGTTAATCTTTACTTGAGGTTAACTTGACGTGCAGCCTCATGGGCTAATTGGAATACAATATTCATTAATAAACATACATATCAACATATCAACTATTAAAAATATGTGATAAGAAATAAATTCATACTTTATAAAGACAAAAATTCAATTCTTGCTACTATTATAAAAGCTCATTTGATAAGCGATTTTTAAACTTTGAAATTATATCCTAATTTTGGCATATAACCGATATCAAATTTATCTAAATTTTTTTAACAAAAAAAAAAAAGCTACTGAAAGCATGATTTCTATACAATTTCATGGGGCCCACACCATTAACGCGCAAACTGCAAAAGTTAGCGGCATTTAACCCGGAGGTACATTGCACCGTTTTTCTAGATTTGAGTGACATTAACCCCCGCCTAATAGTTTAGAATACCAAATGCTCTTGTAAAAATAATGTAAAAGCAAAAAAAAGTCTTTTAACCTAATATATGTTGTTAAATTTGAAGTACCATAGGGAGTGGTTAAAAAAATTAGCTATTCAAAGACAGGTCAGCAAAGCCCTCTATGAGATTATCAAGTGGCCCTTCCTCCAAAACATTCAACTGCTCTGAAATTGTAGGAAAAACAAGATTATCAGGTGATCCTTGCTCCAAAACCTTCAACTGCTCCGAATAATCAAAGGATGATGGCGTCATTTGAAAGGAACTTGTTGCCAAAGCTTTGTTCAACTGTTTAACAAATTCATCTTCCTCAGTAAGAACATTCAAATCCCAGATTTTGAAGATATCATCAGATGATTGCTCAGGGTCATAAGCTACTAAATCCAGATTAAGTCCAGAATCCACAGCTTCATTATCTTTCACGTCTTCACTGTAAGTTGGCAAAAAAGGATTTCCCTGAAAGACTGGAGAAGAAGGCAGAGCTTCAGTCTTTTCATTGTCCAGAATATCATCGGTATTCGCAGTTGCTACACTTATTGGAAGAGCATTATAAGTTGAAGAAGACGCAGAAGAGTGATCCACATCAATATCGTTACTTGCTTGCACGTTTCCTTCAGAAACTGGCATAAGATTTTCTTCAAAGGAAGATGAAGATGAAGATGATGGCTTTGTGTAAGCCATATTGTCGTCCTGAATACTACCAGTAATTCTTTCAGCAGCTTTACTGACAGAAGAAAAATCATCACCAGTTCTTCCCTGAAACCCTGCATTCTTGTTCTCCTCAATTGAGGGAAGAATCCCAATATCTGCTCCTACATCAGGATTGAAAGATTCTGGCGTAGAACTGATAATTTCAAGTAAAGCATTTTTCAGAGGATTCCATGTGCTTTCTAAAATATCAGCATCTTCAATTAGGCAGGAATCAGCCCAGGCAAGATCTTCAGGTGAAAGAACTTCTTTCTGCTGCGAATCTAAGGAATTTAGGATAAGAGAAGAAACTGAAACTTCATCCTCTCCATTATTGACATCCATGGCTGCAAGTTCACAAGGAAATACAATAGCAAATAAAGATAGCGCTTTGTATATTGGTGAATATTAAACAGCACTTCATTGACAGCATATATCTATCTCATATAAGCTATTAAGGATGCAGATCATCTAACAGTTTTCCATATTCTATTCTTCCCAAACAGCTTCCCTAAATACTATACTAACCACTAACTAATTACCATGTGGCAGTACTTCTCCCTCAAAATTGATCCTTTTCCTCAAGTATCATCACAAATACTGAAACTAAGGAATTTATTGAAACAATTCAAAACCGTACCTCAATTCCATAAGAGTTTCTAGACAGGCCTTCTTCCGGTAGCTGGCAATCAATATGATTTGAGACCATATGCTTGCACATCTTCGGAAGAAGGTCAGTCTATAAGCTCCGATGGACTCCGAGGTAAACTTATCGACATGAAAAACCATTGGAAGCGTAATTATTCAAACTGAAAACTCCAAACGGACTGAACAAAATCTATCGCTGGCTGAAAATAATGAATTCAACAAATTCATATCATAACTCTTAAATTCGGAACTTCAGATAAACAAGGAAAGATAATTTATCCAGTTTCAAACAAGTAGAAACAAAGCTTCAGCAAAACCTGGTTCAGTCTTGACTGTTAAGCTTAATCTAACAAAACTTGCCTTGATTCCACAGTAGCGAATAATCCCACCGTATGGGAAATATGAAGGAGAAGTGCCTAGTTACGAGTGGGACAAGGTAAGAATCGGAAATTTGCCGGCGGAGAAGGTAGGAATCAACAATTTGGGTTCGGACTCTTTCACAGTACACGACGATTTGGACTTGGATTGGGATCTTCAGCAATAAATAGCCAGTTACCAGTTAAACCCTATTGGGCATTAGCTATCTGCTAAATCGAAATGTAGGTGAATTCCCAATTTCGTGAGAATTTCTATACCAAAATTTAGTTATTCTCCTGGTTTTCATAATTGGGAAAATTAACTATTTGATCTTACAGTTTTTCCGAGTTTGTAACTTAATCTCGTCAGTGCCATGTCAGATAAAAATAATTCCATGCTGTCATATTCTTTTTTTTTTCTCTGTTAAAATCCCCTTTATTTTATCCACATCATCATATTTGTGCTCGCACCGAATCACCGTGGTCGTCCCATCTCCGATCTGTGAAGACATCAGCTGCTTCCCTTCTCTCACTCCACTTTCTCTGTGCTCGGCGCAACCGATCTGTGAGGAACAGAAAGAAGACAGGAAAGCTTTGAAATTTTTCACTAGCTGGCTTCCTTTATAGCATCCGCGTTGGAGAAATGGAAGAGAGAGCGAGGATTTATTGGAACAAATAATCTGATTTCAGAAAGAGCATCGAAATGGAAGATGCAGGTACTGGAAACAATGGTGCCAAATATTGAAATATATATATCTGTGTGCGTGAAAAATTTAAGACTATGTATTACCACTTTATTTAGGCTCCAGCTAGAGAAACAAACCTTCTCATTCTATGAAGAATTTCAGAAGCCTGAGATTCTTCTATCTTCTCTTTTTCAAAATTGTGGGAGCTTAAATGACCGATTCTCTCGTAGCATATGAGCCAGACTTATTACACTTGAAATACTGGTGGAACTCCGGCACGCCGATGGCTTTTCTACTCGCTTCATTAAGTAATCTGACAAGATGCAGTGCTCGTATCTCAACTCAAATGAGATCAAACTCGACGACAACCCGTCGAATACACGTATATCCAGGTGGAATCGGTCAGTGAGTTAGACCCACCAACGGTGATGTGAAACTTCCTCCTGGAAGAAATGTCGGAGATGACAGAGCAGAAGATGAAAGCGAAGACTCTGTGGCTTCATTTGGGCCAAGTCATAACACAGGTATCCATGGGGAACACAGCAAAGGAAACCAGCTGGAGAAAGATGGCAAAGATTTCCTGTCTTCTCCTTCTTGTTCCTTGCAAATCGGTGGCACCAAGCACGGAGAAGGTGGAGTGAGGGTGAGACAAGCGAAGCAGATGGTGTCCACAGATCGGAGATAGCGGCCACAGCGAGAGCACAAAAACGATTATGTGGATAAAATAAAGGGGGTATTTTTACAAGAAAAAAATGACAGCATAGAATATTTTCATCCGGCACTACTAAGAGTTTACCAGCTAAATAAAATTATAAGAATTGAGTCGTGATTTAAATTATTAGGATTAAGATACAGACTCAATAAAATTATAAAAATTAAATAATTTTTTTATAATTTTAACATTTTTTTTATATCAAGATAAAAATGCATTTTAAAAAAACTCTTATAATTTTCTTTAGAAAAAATAAAATACAAAAACAAATTAGGAATCATGAACTCTATTTCTAGTCCAAACTCAATTTCTGTATAACACATCCATGAATACAATCATTTTTTATTCATTTTTTGACTCCCAATTACTGCAATATTAAACATGATAGAAGTGTTTTGCATTCTATCTCCTCAACTTGTCTTAATTAGGTTCATTGTTGGCAAAAAAGACAAAAAAAAAAATCATTAACCACTAGGTAAAATGCACATATATGGACACAACCTCTCAATAATAATATTTTGGTAAAAAATTTATGTAGGGTGAATTAAAATTTTATATTTAAAATTAAAATTTATATTTAATATCATATTTATTTAAAGTTTGAACCCCCTCAAATAATGAGGAAGGATACAGGCGACAAGCATGCATAGCATTTCATGGACCTTGGTTGGAAGAAAGTTGAATTATGGAGGAAGCTTATGGACGTTGTTAAATTCTTTTTAACAATGTTCCCCTAGTACAGAAAAAAAAAAGTATAAATATCACAAAAAAAACTCTAAAACATCCCTTATTATAAAATTTATTAACTAAAAATATTTAAAAATTTAAATTTTTAAGCGTGTACAAATTATTTTTAGTTTAGTAAGTATAAATTTTATTTAACTACGAATATTATATTTTTAGTTATGTATAATTTTTTTTTATTTTATATAAAATTAAATATAAGTAAAATTTTAAGATATATTTAAATATAAATTTATTTCAACAATTTTTTCAAATAACCATAGTTTCCACTAGATGGAGTGTACATGAATAAGAGATGAAAGTAAAGTGACCTTTCATAGGAGGAAAGAATGAATCAATGGAATAATGGGTACAGCTATTAGCTCTATGACGATACATCCAAACAAGTCAGATCCGCCGCCGCGAGAAAAATTCTCTCTCTCTCTCTCCCTCTCTACCCCATTTTCTTGACACTTTTTGACCGTCCAATGGGGCGCTATCTATCTGGTCCAATCACACTGCCCAACACCATCCAACGGTCCATGTTGGCTCCTCAGAAGCACTCTGTGCATCAACTTTACGAGTGTCCCTATCGTGTAGCGGTGGTATCCTCTTAAATTATTTTTTTTAAAAAAATTAATATTCTAAAATATTTAAAAATATAATTAATATTGTAAATTAAATTTAGAAATATAATTAATATATTAAAATATTTAAATTTTTATAATTTTATTATTTTATTAATAAAAATATAAATTTTTATTTAATATATATTATATAAATTTTTTATTTTGACATATTATTATTTAAAAAATTATATATATAATATTATTTTAATAAATTATACTATATAAAATATGAAATTTTTTAATTTTTATGTATAAATTTTACATAATATCAATTTTAAAATTTATTTAATATTTTATTTTAAATAATATGATAGGTATAATATTTTAAATAATAATTTATTAAAATAAAAATTTTAAGTATATATAAATTTATATTTTTATAAATAAAAAATAAAATTATATTAATTTAAATATTTTATTATATTAATCGTATTTTTAAAATTAATTTAAAATATTAATTATATTTTTAAATATTTTAAAATAATAATTATTTTTTTTAAAATAATTTAAAATATTAAATGCACTAACTAATATTGAGAGTTAGTGCAATCATATAATCTATTGATTCAGATCTAAATTAGTATGTCTCCATTTACTTCCCATAATTACTTGTCTCTAGTCTTTGGCTAACGGCTGGCTGGCTGGCTCATTCACATATTTGTCGGTATGCATTAGGCACCTATAATTTTTTTTTTTGCCAACGCACCTATAAATATATGTAAAAGGTTTCTCTTCTTTTCTTTTTTTTAAAAATGATAAAAAAAGACCATTTGAAATTTAAAAGGATAAAAAGGGCCAATGAATTTGGAAAAAGATAGATTGAGCAAGAGGCCTAATCTGTCATTTAGAAATTACTGTTCATAATTACAAATATCATTATGGGAGTTGCAAATACCATTAGCAGAGTTGTAAATAAAAAATAAAATTGTATTTTTTACAACTCCGTCAATGATATTTGCAACTCTTGTAATGATATTTACAACTTTTTCAATGATATTTATAACTTTTTTTAGTTGTATTTGAATTTCTATAATGTTATTTACAACTCTACTAATGGTATTTATAACTCTCATAATGGTATTTGTAACTGTGCACAGTAATTTGAAAATGACAGATTGGGCCTCCTGCCCAATCTATCTTTTTAAAAATTTATGGGCCCTTTTTATCTTTTTGAATTTCAAATGGTCTTTTTTTGGCATTTTCTCTTTCTTTTTCTGATCTTAAGACCAACATTTGAGCAATTTAAATTTGATCTTTTACAAAAAAAAATCTTTATTAAAATTTTAAATTATTTAAGTCAAATTTAAGAAGTTTGAATTTAATTAATTAATTATTTTTATAATTTAACAATTTTGATGATAATTTTATAAAAAATTAAATCTAGATTGCTCATATGTTAATTTTATGTTTGGAAGACGAAGACAAGGAAAGATAAAAAAATTGTTCTCCACGAATATATAGGTACATATTTATAATATTTTCAAATTTTGTAGGGAAAATTTAAATATAGTACTTTTCTAGGGGTCAATAAAAAGCATTTAAATTACTATCCATATTAAAAGTTTGATTGTTTAAAATAAATACTCCATCTTATCTATTTTATAAGAAGTCTTTTAAAAAGTATTTTTTATATTTTTTTATTAAATATTTTAATAGTTTTAATAAGTATTAAATATTTTTTATATATACACATATTTAATAAGATAGTGAGATAATATAGAAATTAATGTGATATTAGAGTTTAGTAAAAAAAATTCCAAAAATTTGTTAATGTAGTTAATAAAAATAATATTAAAAATTATTAAATTTTATGATAAATTTAATATTTTAATTTTTTAATAATTTTTAACTATTTTTATTAATATACGTTAAAAATGTGCTATAAAAATAAAGAATAAATATATATTTAAAGAGTTGACTTTATTCCTTAGAGTTGCATAAGTAAACAATAATGTTAGCACTTGACTAAAAAATAATTTCACAATTCTAATTTTTTGGTTTTGAAAAGAATAATTATTTGATATTCGATAAGTATTTCATTGCCCAATGAATCCATTCAACATGTTCCATATTTGGCTCCTTTTTATTGTCTCTGTAACACCACGCTTGCCCACACGATCTACAAGAGTCCAAGCCGAGCCAGCTAAGTTGCCTTTCACCAGCCGAAAGACATGGCGCCTTAAAAAAAACACCCACTTTAGAATATGTTTGTCTTAGAAAGGAATAAAATTTATTTAACATAATTCATTCCAAATCTAAAAACCCTTCTCTCACTGAGAGCTCTTCACACTTTGCTAGCTTCTACTCTACTCTGCTTTCCCTCTACTCTTGCTGTTTCTCTCTTCTCCTCCGCCTTCTCTCTTTCCTTGGAATGTTGAATTGAAGCTTCATAGATACAGAAGCTCGAAAATGCGGGGTCCTTTAGGTGCAGTCATTGGAAGATACCCATCAAGCGATGGAAGTACCCAAGTTGGTGGAATTATTAGGCACAACAGAAAATGCCGAGACGTCGCCGTTCTCGTGATCTTCGTTGCATTCTGGATTGCCATGATTGTGAACTCTAGCTTCGGTTTCAACAGAGGGAACCCCTTAAGGTAAAATCTTAAAGCTTCCCACTTTATCTAATTTTGCATTGCATTGATGGAGTTTCTGTTATTGGGTGGAGCTTTAGTTTCTGTATGTTTTTGACGCATGAGATCTTTTCAGAGACTGTTCTTGTGGCACTTTTGTTATGATGTTTTAACTTCTACTTTACCATCTCCATTTTGGCGTGACATGCTTTTCCTAGCCATATGCGATTGGTTCAATTTCTCTACAACTTTATGGAAGTTTAAGTCGCCTTGTATGCTTTAAATTGCACCTGTGGTTCAATCTTGTTATTTGGTAGGCTGCTGAAGAACTTGAAGTAAGAAATGGGAGTTGATTTTGTGGTTTTTTTTTTTTGGTGGGGGGGTGTTGGTGTGTGGGGGTGGGGGTGGGGAACAAAACTAGGTGGAGCGTTTCGTTGTTTGCCATCAGATTCTTTTTAGAATTGCTAGAGAACTTTCTTGATTATTTTGCTCAAGTAGCGCCATTTGTTTTGTAGTACAATGAAGCTCATGATTTTGTTCTGATTTTGTTTTTTCTTATTGTTTGTTTGTGATCATTGGCATTACTGTTTTTCAGGCTCACATATGGGCTAGACTACAAAGGGAATGTGTGCGGAGACAAGCATGCCCACCCTGGCCTTCGTCAATTGGAGCTCAAATATTGGTTAAATCCTAACCAGGTTTATCAGAGTGGATTAAAGGATAGCCAATTCGAACTGGCCGATGCTCGCACTATATGCTTGTTGGATTGCCCTGTGCCTTCTGAAGACTCACTTAACTGGGTGTGTGATTATCCCGAAGGAGAAATCCGCGTTACAATGCAGGATTGGATTGATAGTAACTACGATTATTTTGAATTTCTTACTCCACAAATGAGAAACAGCTCTCTTCAACTTCAGGGCCCTTGTTATCCTGTCATATTTCCCAGTGTAAATGGTAAGAAAACTATAGATTCCATGTTTTTTTTATTCCCTCTATTTGGACCTTGTTTGAAGGGTAAGCTCCTGGTATGAAGTTGTCAGTCTCTCATAAATTACGAGCTTTTCAACTGCTAATTCTTTAATGTGGTAGTTCCTGTCATTCTTTTTGTCTAGTTTACTGGAGTTGCCAATTTATTGCTCGAGCATCAAATGTGTCTTTAAAGCACTGGCAGCAGATGGGTGGAGTTAACATCAATGAGGACATTGTTATAGATAAATCCGTTCACAAATCAATCAATTCTCGTTCAGCTGTCTTGAAGGTTGAATTTTATACAGTTTCAACTTTACATGCCTTTATCATTATTATGATTGTAAAATTGTTTATACACTTGTCAAGCATTCTCAGGACTGCCTTGGATATCTTTCCATCGAGCATTATGTATGTTATGTGCTGCAATTGCATAATCTTGTAGTTTAATCATTTACCTTCATTTGCAGAGATACATGGCTGACATAGCAAAGTCATGGCCTGTGCTGATAGTTTGTGGAGGGATTTTGCCTTTGTTTTTGTCAGTTATTTGGCTGCTGATGATTCGGCATTTTGTTGCTGCAATGCCTTGGATAACAGTGGTGCTCTTTAATGTTCTCATAATATCAGTCACAATGTTCTACTACCTAAAAGGTTGGAATCTCTATCTGGTTGTTTGATAAACCAAATATTTGTGTTTTAAAGGAGATATTACTATATAACTTTGTATAAATTATGAATTGAGTGTTTGTTTCCTCCTCAGCTGCATGGTCTAATTCATTTTTCAGTTTGCCTTTGTTACAGAAATTCTACTCTTTCACCCATAGCATTGATAACTTGCAACATAATGATGCATTTGTAGCATGAACTATGAAATCTTAGAATGCAGCATATGCTAGTTCACGTTTAATTTTCAAAGCCTTGGAGCTCATATCAGGGTTACTGATTGTCAATTAATAAATATTATATTACTTTGTTGGATAAATACTTATTACACATACTTATTATGCTTCCTCGGTGATTCTCAGATATTTGCTTATATAATTCGTTACTGTAAAATTGTTGAATTTATCTTTCTTCTACATGTATGAACATCGGTCTAACAATAATGCTGATTTGTTTTGTTTTCTTGACCTTCAGCTGGGTGGATAGGAAATGATGCCGTTTCTCCCATCATTGGCGAACATGACCCATACGTTCATGTATTTGGGCGGGTAAGTACCATAAATAAGCAAACCCTTAAGAAGCTCTTTCTATGCGTGTCTATGTATTTTGATGTTTTTATAATATATGTCTTATATACATGTGTTCGTTTTCAGGAGCTTAATCATCTTCGTGGTGTTGCGGTCCTCATGACCTTTATTATGGCTGTTGCCATTCTTACGTCAATTGCTATTGTTCGAAGAATCCTTATGGCAACATCTGTCCTCAAGGCAAGCATCCACTATATGAAATGTAGTTAAGAAACTATGATTATGTTTCACTTACTTTCGCTAATTAAATTTAATTCGAAATAACCTAAGATTGTTGACTAAGGTTTGGTTACAAAGAGATTGAAAAATATCTGTATTGTCTGTAAGTATATTTGTTAAAACTTAAAAATTGTTAAAATACTTTAGTTGTTTGGATGGTAACTTATCTTTTCAAATACTCCGACATGGAGAGCAGCGATACATATCAAATCTCTTTGCGTTTGTGGTATGTTACATGTATATCAAATCTCTTCTAGTTATGCATCTAGCAAGAGTAGTATCCACATTTCACAGCTTAATCTAACTTAGAATCTGAACATGTCCCATTGGCACATCATGTGGAAATGTGGTACAATTCTGCAATGGTGGGACCATTAGTAAGAGTGAAGCAATGATCCATCTTTCTATCCATGAGATGAGTCAATCAATCTAACTAATTTGGTATAAATCCGTTTGCAGGTTGCTGCCAAAGTGATCGGGGAAGTCCAAGCATTAATTATTTTCCCGCTCTTGCCATATGGTATACTTGCAGTGTTCTACATGTTGTGGTTCTCGGCCGCTCTCCACTTGTTCAGTTCTGGTGAGGTTGTTCAGAATAAATGCAACTCTAACTGCTGTGCATACGATCTCTTGGCGAAACGGGTGAACTGTGACAATTGTTGTGGATTTAGCATTCGATACACACCACATATTGGAGTCGCCATCCTTTTTCACCTGTTTGGTTGTTACTGGGCTACTCAATTTTTCATAGCATGCTCATCAACAGTGATTGCTGGATCTGTCGCTTCCTATTACTGGGCTGGTGTTGAAACATCTGTAAGTTTGCACAATTTCTTGTGAATAACACGGCTTCTGATAAATTTTATATTGATATATTGATTTCTTTGGTTTTGCTACTTTTGTTTAAAAGTAGATGTACTATTTGCTTTTTTATAGTTTCACAATAAACAGCAACTAACGTTACTCAATGCAGCCTGAAATTCCATTACTTTCAGTCATTTCCTCCACAAAGAGGCTTATGCGTTACAGCCTGGGGTCTGTGGCTCTTGGCTCTCTGATAGTATCATTTGTTGAATCAATCCGCTTTCTGCTTGAATCTATTCGGCGAAAGCTAAAAGTCTCTAGTGACATGCCTGACAGCTGGATAGGCAAGGCTGTATCCCGAACTTCTCAATTTTTTCTCGGGTGTATCGGGTGGATCATAAAATCAGTGAACCGGAACGCTTATATCATGGTAAAGTTTTTAATATACAATATATTAGATTTTGTATGCATGAAGCATTTGGTAGACATGTTGATCATTATGGTGCTGTAAATATTTAACAGATAGCAACATATTAATGGGCGAAAGAGAAAAAAATTTCATCCTCTTGTGTTTTTTGCCTTGTAATTAGCATGCTTTGAGAGAGACTAAGAAAACATTTGAAACTTTGATGCGATATTGAGAAAAGTAGAGTGCTGATTAAGTGCAGAAAAATATTGCTAATATTTGGTTGGGTTTCTCATTTGTCTTCTTCCTTTGTTAATTAGTTTCTGATTAAGTCTCTTCTTTACCAGTTGAAGCTTTTACGTACTTGATCTTCACCTATTTCTGCATTTAACTTTTCTTTGAATATCTGCTTGCAACTGCAGATCGCTATAACCGGTAAAAGTTTCTTCCGAGCTTCAGCTATCGCCACGGAATTGATCATGAATAACATCCTTAGAATCGGGCGCGTCAATGTGATCGGAGATGTCATTTTGTTCCTTGGAAAGCTATGCGTTAGCCTAGCTAGTGCCGTGTTTGCTTTCCTCATGCTGGACACACACAAATACAGTTCTTCTCATAACAAGATCTCATCTCCTCTCTTGCCTGTCGTGGTATGTTTTCTATTATCTAATTAGAAGAGTGGGGAATGAGAGGATCAATTATGGGGAATGAGAGGATCAATCACCATTTATCAAAAGCATAAATGATGAATCAGGCCAAAAAAAATCATCTTTAAATTGATGAAACCTTTCTAGTTTAGATTGACTCTAGGGCGATGAAGAGTTGGTTTGGATTATTATTTCTCTGTTATGTGAACTTTAGAGCCTGCAGTTCCAAATAATGGTTCATTAGTGTCTCAGAACTTCTTGCTGATATTGATCTCAAACCTTTTTTGGATAAAACCCCAGGCCCGCATTAAGCATAACCAGATTTAGAGGAAAAACTTAAAAAATACTCATCCAGTCTTAAATGTAGGAGTTAGTTGAAAGGTTTGCTTTGGTTCTAAATGTAAGACGAAGACATTAATCTATTTTGTCTCTCAAATTGATAATTTTTTATTCCATATTAAATGGGAATTCACATCCATGATAGTTTTCAACATAAATATGACTAAAGGGGGCATTTTTGGGAAACCCACATATATATATTTTTACAAATAACTAGCTTAACTAATTTATTTAATATCTATAAATCAGTTATCTAGCTCCTATATATAAGACTGGAGGAAGTAATGACTTGCTAAAAAGCATGGCCAAACAGGCATAAGAATAGAAAGACATTGCAAATTATGGCAAAACAGTCCAAGAAAGTGCCATTTATAGTACAAAGTGTGATTGATAATCCCTACCTCATTTTCAATATTCTGTAATGTAGGTCTGCTGGGCTCTTGGATACATTGTCGCGACTCTTTTCTTTGCCGTCTTGGAGATGTCGATCGATACTATCATTCTGTCGTTCTGCCAAGATTCTGAAGAACATCAAGGGACAGCTCAGTATGCTCCTCCTCTTCTCATTGAAACCCTGAATGACCAAAATGAGATGCAGAGGCTTACACAAGGACCCCAATAAGATATAGATCCTTGCGTATAAATGGCATATTTTTGCTGCCTGCAATTTTTTATGCTCTTCCCTTGTATATATATTTATGTAATACAATGTTGGACCAATGGCTTTTAAGTAGTCTTTATCTTGTTATTCAACGCATGGGTTATGTAGAATATATCCTACATATTTTACTTGGTGAACAAGTAAAACTTTTTTATTAACAATCTATCTAAAAATTTAGTTGTTGATAGAGTATGATGGAGCCGCATGATCTATGTAATCGACCTCATCGAGTAAGATATCACTAGTTATTACCGGAATGTAACTCAGAATTGTTTTGGGAGAGAGAATATATCTTGTCCTTCCGGCTCTGCCATATTGGCATATGGGTTTAGTGTAGTTGAAGGGTTGTTTGAACAGTCAACTCAATAATTGTGGCTTTAACACAATCATTTGGAGATTCTTAGGTGACAATGTGGGGTGCAATTGATTATTCATGTCTTGGTTTGTGCATAATGACGATGAACTATGACAATGTCCCTGCAATAGCTATTAAATTGTGCATTGATTATAACAATTAATCAAAGTCATTTTTCAATATAATAAAACTAAATGTGTTTCCCCACAAACTGCATAATTTTTTTTAAAAAAAAATTGTTAACATCAACATGCATATGATAGCCAAAATGATTTATCAACGTAAAAATTAATCAATACGAGAATAATAGAAGAGAACAAATGCTTTTCATGCTCTGTGTAAAAAATTATTTAAATCTTTTCATCCAAAAAGAATTTGTTCATAAAACATTATCATTAATTTTTTTTTATATATTTATATTATTTTATCACTATTACACCCTTTATTACGCTACGTGGAATATTTAATTTACAA
Source organism: Leucaena leucocephala (assembly GCA_037074615.1). Classification (NCBI taxonomy): domain Eukaryota; kingdom Viridiplantae; phylum Streptophyta; class Magnoliopsida; order Fabales; family Fabaceae; genus Leucaena; species Leucaena leucocephala. The sequence continues at coordinate 15,493,438 of CM073545.1, forward strand.
CATCGGTTACTAAAGTTTAGCATTCATAACATCATCGGGGCAAACTGGTTTCGGACTGAACATTTTAGACCAAACGATCGGGTTTGGTGTGACCCGGTTTCCAGTGTATGTACATCCAACGACGTCGTTCCATAACTCCTTTCCCGTTCCCCCCTTCGGCCTCATCTTCTCTGCTCCGTCGTTTTCCCATTTACCCTTCCGCCGTCCCTTCTCTCCTCCGCCCATTCCCCGTTGCTCTAAAGTCTAGACCCTCTCCGATCTCTCGTCCTTTGTTTCCGATTCTTCAGCTCGTGGCATTCCACCCTCTCGCTCAGTTCATCGTCGGCGTTGCTCTCCATCGCTTGTGCATTGCTTGGTTTCTCAAAGAATTGAAGGTACGCACAGAAAATTTATTCAGATTTCAATTATACAAGCTATACAAATTTTATTTTCTTTTTTTGAAAAACAAATACAAAAATATTATGACAGGAAATTTTGCAGTAGATTACTATCTCATTTGTTACTTTCTTATTCTCTCCCCTCTCTGTTTTAATATAATCAGAAAAGATCTTAAGCTGAAAGTCTCTGAATGCTGAAATGAACTGATCCACAGCCCTAAAAATTGTCTGCCAGTTGTAGTCTTGTCTACTTGCAAGAAATGCTGCTTGCCTTTCCTTGGCAAAGAATATCATACAAGTCTGTCAATCCTGTTGTATCCCATCAAATTGATGAAACCATTTCAATAAAACTCCTGAATATCCCTAAATTTCGTTTTGTTACATGCTTTAGAAAATTAATAAAGGTGGACCTCATTTATTTGATTAGTGGTTGTACATACGTATGAAGCTTTTCTTCTGTTTTTTTTTAAGAATTATTATAGTTTCTATTTTGCTTCAAATGCCCTATTAGACATATTGCGCAGCTAGAGAAATTTATAAAGTCTCACAAATTATTCCTGGGCCAGGAGACCTATACTTGTATCAAGTCTTAAATGCTTTCTCAGCTGTAACGGTCTTGTTTATAAATCATATTACTGGGCATTTTCCGAAATAAGCATGAAAATCTTATGTTATACCCTTTTCTTGTGTTAAATCTTCTTTTATTTATTGAATAAGTCAAGTTTCCTATTGAGAGTTCAACAAATTCTGGTTTTCTTATATGAGCTTGGATGTAGCATATGAACTGTATCTTACATTTTACTGTTAAAAGCTCTGGCAGCAACTAAATTTCTACCCTTTACAGTCTGAAATGTTTAGGAAACATTTATGCCTAAAGCTGTCTTATAAAGTTATAGTTCTCTGTTTCAGCAAGCCATGGGAACCAGAGGATTAATCAGTGATAAATGGTCTATGAGAGTTCTCTGGATTTGTGCCATTGGAAGTGCTGTCAGTAAGAATTCTTCACCTTCTTTAAATAGGTTTTCCCCTCATATTCTATTCCCAAAATAACCAGTAATTTATGTGCTATAATTCCTTTGATTGTTCACTTGGTTATAGAAGCTTTGATGCCTAGTCAAAAATTAATTTAGAAACATGAGCTTTTAGGTGAACACTCATAATTGTAAATTCTAACAATGATGATTATACTTATCCAGGCTTATATATGGTTGCGGCCGAAAGAAAATTACAAAATAGGGAAAGGATGATTGCAGAAGGCTTGAAGGCTATGGAATCAGGAGGAACAAGGGACCAAGCTGCTTAACTATGGTGCACCATGAGTTTATGAAAAATCTGTGCTAAGCATATATAGCAGAGTTTCAGAATCATCAAAATTAGGCCCCTGATGTAGAACGTTCCTCCATTTTCTGTTGAATCAATGCTATATACTTATATACAAAGTAGACAATATTAGCATAGTTGCTAATGTTTCTTGCTGTTGATCACTGTAATAGCCATTGCTTTCAAATATTTGAGGGAAAAACAGGAATTTTTTTTTAATAAAAGATGTCAAATTAATCTTTTGATGAACTAAAATTTTGTTTAGTTCCCTTCGGCGTGATAAATTTACTGTGTGGGACCTAGTAAGTTTCACATTCACCAGACCATATATATAGTGCACAATAATGAATTCAAGATATACACTTTCTTTCTTTTTGTTGGATTTTGGTGCTTCTTCATTGGCGGAATACAAGTATACAAGAAAATAATTGGCAACAAATCAACTAAAAGCTTCCATCATAGTACCAACAAGCTATTGGGGTTGAGATGGTAGTGGTCTTAATCTCATAAAAAAAATTACAAATTTAAATTTTGGGAAACGCATCTATTAGAAGAAAAAAAAAAAATTGTTGCGCTCTAAACTCAAAAGGAATTTTACCTTTAATTAAATCGAAAAAAAAAACTTTCATGACAGTAATTAATATACTTATCCGATCCTTAATATAGAACATAATTAGGGAGTAGATCTTAATTCTAAATATAATACATATTTCTTATATTTATCAACTTTTTCTCAGATAATCTTTATTGATACTCCTTCAACAATAACCAAATAAGAGATAGAGGAAAGAAATTAATAAATATGATTAGGATATTTTAAAAAATAATATGTCATATTAATTAATTTAACTAATTTTTTTAATTTAATTAAATTAGTTAAATATGTTTAAATAAGTTATATGTCAAAGGACATGAAGAGTTTTGAGATTAGCTCAACAACGAATTTATATCACTAATTGGCAACGAATTTGGCCCAAATATCCTATCACACTGATGCAACTACACATTTCTTCCATGCCTCATGGATCAGGAAGAAAGAATGTGGCAATTACTGAATAGCTGAATTATTGATCGCTTAGTCATAGAAGCTTTGGTACAGTAAAAAAATAACTTTAATTTAGAATCTTAGGCTTTTAAGTGAACTCTGTAAATATCATAACAGTGTAACATCTAATCATACAAAATCCAACTTCATCACTGTTACATCCAATTTCTTTCTTACCTATACAAAGAACGCTTTCATTTTCTATTTCTTCCGGTGGGCAAAGAAGAGGATCTTGAGATTGATCCTATTCTAAAACTAAATGCTGATGCTGATGTAGAAACTGAAGCAGAGGGGCGAATGAGGGGGGTAGCTGCCCTACTTGAAGTTTCATTTGCAATAGCTGATGGAGGAGATGTATAACCAGTTACTGGTTGTAATTCTAACTCGTTAACGGTGGCAGCAGCCAGAATTGCTTCAACCGATCGGTTGTCGTCTTCGTCTTCCTCGATAGACAAGACCGTGCTCGTGTCTGTATGTATGGTGGAATCATCAAGGAAGAAACCGTGTTTTCTCTTTCTCCGGGCTTGTTTCCCCCATCCATGAATTGTCTCCCTTATTCTCTGTGGAATTAATGCAGCCTTATAGTTTGTTCCCATCTGAATCAACACATAGGAAAGCTGTTACTACATGAGACATGAAAGTGGCAAAGTAGCTGAATGATCTGTTCTTTAATACTCCATCTTAAATGTAGAAATTAAATAATTAATTTATAAAAATTTAAAAAATTATTTAAATTAGTTATTTATAAAAAAAATGCCTACTATCTTTCTTAAAATATCGTATCTAATCATTAATCATTTGCATCGAAATTATCTTGTTCATAAAGGGCAAAAATTTGAATAATCTGTATGTGAAGTTACCTGCGTGGCAAGTGCATAGAGTGGCAAGGTACTGTAGCTACAGAGAAACTGCCCAGCAAACCTGGGAATTAAGAACAATTTGTTTTCAGCATTTTAATTTAACAAGATTTAGGGCTAGTTTGTTTAAGATTATAAAAAAAAAAGTGATTTTAGTTAAGTTAAATATGAGAAAGTTGTTGGCAGCACGGGGAAGCCTTAAGCTAAACTTGAGGTCTGCGTTGAAAAAAAAATCTGTTTTTAGCTTATTTTGATAATCCATTTTTTAACTTCCTCAAGTTTAACTTAATCAAAATCACTTGTTTTTTTTTAAAAAAAAAATCTTTAAAACTAACTGGCCCTGAGATGATAAATGAAAATTTCTACATACCCCAGGATCAGCCTTAAATACACAAGGAGACGATTCCTAATAAAGCAGGAATGGTACCCAAACTGCCACTGCAACCATAAAATTACGGACATTTTAGTATAACACAGAAATTTAAATGAGGAAAAACAAGTCAACTTCTGTTAACATCTTAACAAGGATAAGGAATTACCCAGAACCAAAAGAATGATGCCAACTCAAATGCATTCTGCAAGGAGGAACACACCAAGATGCATCCATCAGTCAGAACATGTTTGAAAATAACAAATCTGAATAAGAAAAAAATCATTCCATCATGACATGTGAAGCAAAGGTTCCAACAAACCTGGAAAAGAATGAAATGGATTAAGGACAACAATAGTTCTGGCTTATTGAACCAGAAAAGTTCATCGCGAGGCTTCAACTTCGCCTCCGAGAAGAAACCAGTTATTCCTTCATTCTCCAGTGCCAGGGTTGCAATAACGTGTTGCAGCTTTGCTCCCACCAACAGCACAAGCTGCATATAGAGCACATATAATGTATCAATATACATCATGAAATACTCCGTAAGAATTTAGATAACTAATTTATGGATATTAAAAAATTAATTAAATTAGTTATTTGTAAAGAATATGTGTTAATTTTCTTAAAATAACTTCTTTAATCATTTACAAAGAAACTACTCATTGATTGATACTCCACTGATCCTATTTATAGGGTAAAGAAAAATATTTGTTTTAATCCTATTTATAAGGAAGAGAGAGAAATTTTTCGTATAAATATATTATTTTACCCTTCATTTATTATTATATTGACTTTGTTTCTATAGAGTATAATGTATATTAAATATGGGTAAAATTAAAAAAATGTTAAATTTTATGGTACAATTAATGAAGTTTAAGATTTTTATCGGTATGTGTGAAATATGTTAGAAGTGACTTATAAATAGGATCAGAGGAGTATATGTGTAATCAATAAAGATAGTTTAAAAAAAATATAAATTTAAAAGAAAAAATTTATATATTTAGGATAAGAGGGAGTAGACAGTAACACACACTAATCACAGAAAAATGAAAGGATTACGTATGAATGAATAAGCCAGAGAGATAACAAGGGTAACTTACAGAAATAGGAATAATAGCTATCCAGAAATAGAGATTAGATCCTGTCACATACCAGGAAACATGTGAACTGTGTAAGTTAGAAGAGTATAAGCAAGTAATCTAATAGGAAACTTCTTCTGTTGGGATAAGCCATACCACTGACATCGAAAAGCATGAAAGCAACGACGAATCCCCAGAGTGGAACACTGTGCATGATTTTGACAAACAGAAAGTCAGAAATTAACTGCCTAAAGTGCTGTTCATGATGCGGCAAATCATGTTACAAACGTTATTATTACTAACCTCACACCAACGATCTTTTGGAATTCCTCTTCCATAGATCGAATCATGTAACTGTGGAAATCGTATTTTGAAGTGAGGTTGTGATTCTGCCAAGAACATGAAAAACAAACTGGGTAAACTTTCCCAAGTGGTGCATACCAAGGAATTTAAAACAAAAATAGGAAGAATCACAGTGAAATCTTGAAGAAATATAATTACTAAAAAGTCTAAATAAACGAGAAACATACGATGACAAGTTTTATTATAAAAAATGATAAGTTCATACTGTTTACTTGTTATTAGAATTTGTTAGTAATTATATTTTTTCTTGAGTAACGTAGTGATTTTTCACAACCACTCAATATAGGTATCAAGCAAATACATGAATTAACTCTATTCTTGTACAAGCACATTTGAGTTTCCTGTTTGAAGTTAGGATGGTGAAAACATTACATCATTTGCAGCTTTTAAAGAAAGAAAGGACTTTGAGGGTACAATTTGTGTATTCTATCATACGGTGAGGCAGACATCCATATAAACAGACAAATTAGTTGAGACTAGCAAGTACAAAGATTCACTTGATGCACTAAGAATATATAAAGTAGCTTCCGAACAAAAATATTCAAAACAACTTCACCTTAGACCTATCATTTTCATACCTCAATGAAGCCTTTTCGGAGTGTTAGATAATCAGCACGAACCACAGAACGTCCAAATTGTCGGAAAAAACATGTCTGTAATTCGATTATACTTAACATAAGATAGATTTTCACAACATAGTTACAAAATCCAGAAATGCATTATGTAATGTTTCAACCGGCCTCCTTGATCATTTCAATGAGCCCCGCCCCCCAGGGACAAAATTTTTCAAAAAAGGACAGGCATGCCATGTAACTAACGAACTATTAAGATATGAATGATAAAATGGTGGGGAAACAAAAATGTAATGCACCAAGAAGAAAATGAAGGAAAAAAAGAAGTGAAGTTGTGTAATTACCACCCAGACCAGAAAACTGTTTCTGACCACCAGATTTGATGTGTGAAATTTGACCAAGGTTGACTGCCTTCGCAATGTCAACTCTCTTGTCATCTCTGTGGAAACACAAGGGGTTAATCACTCTTCAAATTGGTTTCAATATAAAACACTGAACTAATCACTTGTTGAGCTCACCAGCTAATGAATCGTGGTGTTCCATGTGAGCCTCATCCTCCCATGTCCTCCAACTGTGAATCTGCTATACATTATCACATTAGCACCTTGATGCTTTACTATCCCTGTGGATATTTTATCACCCAAGAAAGAACTACAAATTTTCTACATGAACTTGTTTCATATTCCTGAGTGTTGTTCTCTTTTTCTTGGGCCAAAAAGATTTCTGTTTAATGCAGGGGTAAATTAATTCAACTTGAAGCAGTGAATAGAAACGGTGTCAGTTACTACATTTAGAAAGGCATAGATCAAAATGAAACAGAACATCAATCTTTGGCCCATATTTTTGCAGTAATGATCAGTACATGTTAATTAGGTCATGTTTTCATATAATAAATGACATCTCTCACCTTCACAATTGCCAACAACATTGTTAAGCAACTGTAAGATATATGTGTGACCGCCATGACAAAAATGAATCTGTGCAACTGCTCTAGACCTTCATATGAAACAAATGGTTCATGACCCTGTGTGACAGAATAGAATGAATTCCAAATTGGTCCACATTAATCCACAGAAGTAAAAGCTGATTAATAATCAAAATTTTAAGGAAAAATTACTATGAGATTCTAAAGAAATAATGTAATTACCAAAAAGTCCCATAACAAGTAAGTAGCATAGACTTTTGTTGCTTCCTACATCTAAACTTATCATTGCATATTACTCACTTGTTATAGGACTTTTTGGTGATTAATTCTTTCTTTGGAACCTTATATGATTTTTTTAAAATTTTAAACATTAAGGTATATATACCTCTTTGCAAGAGTTTTGATCCATGCCATTCAACATTCTCCTAACCAAGTGTGGATAAGAAGCCATCAATAACATACGTTCTTGGGGTTCATTCTTTTTCATTTCTTCTTCATCAACCTCAGATCTAGTGCATGGAGCAAAATGACTACTGTAGAACTTTGATGGAATGCAAATATTAGCTATTGTTGTTGAGGTAGCCGTTAATAGGAGTGATATAAATCCAAGAAGCATCAACTCTGAAGATAGAATGACAAAATAATGAGAGTTAATCAATTAAGATAATACATAAAATTTTGGGCAGGGTAGAATATTGTCAGTAGAACTTATTGTATGGTACCTTCTTTCATCTTCTCCAAAGCTGCAAGTAAGGGTTTTCGATTAGTTTTCTGCAGCCACTGCAGCCACAGAGAAATGCAACCACATTGGAATTCATCTCAAACCTTTCAATTTTTCCTTCAATGTAAATTAATTCATTTAACAGTGAACAGTTAATATTCTGAAAATAAGCAACTCACTAGGGATGACTGTGCAAAAGAAGATACACTAATCAAGCCTGAAGATCACCCCACAGATTTCTCTTACAAGTTGAAATCCAGGGACTACATGTCCTTCTAGAGCCTAGTTTGGCTTAACTATGTAATAAGTTGGGGCTTCTTCGTTTACCTTTAGCCTAAACAAAGAGTTTAGGCAATATGGCACAAAAATGAAAGGGAAAATTCATCTTTTGGTCACCATAGTTTTTACTTAGTTGAAATTTAGTCCTTAAATTTTGACTCGGTGTAACACGGTTCCTTTAATTTTAATTCAATATAACTCAATCCTTATATTTTTAACTATTTAAAAGTTTAGTCCTTAAGTTTTATAAAATATATAATTTTATTTTCTAAAATATAAGGACTAATATTTTAAATAGTTAAACTATAGAACTGAATTGTATCGAGCTAAAGTTTAGGGACTGAGTTATAACTGAATCAAAACTAACTAGGCACTAGAAGGAATTATATACTAGAAAGCTAGGGACCATGAAAACTTCAGAAAAGGAGCTATGTCTAACACATTCCATACACTCATACTAGAAACAACACAACACTTGATTTCACCCTGATACATCCATTTTTCACTTCGATGATGTATAAGGCACAGCAGAAGAAGAAGACAGCCACATACTATGAGATAGTAAAGAAAAAGAATCTTCTTGGACCACCCCATCTCAAAAGAAAACCACTAAGGATCTATGAATCGAGTTTCTCAGTTGTTGGTTAAAACTTTCTTTTTCCTTCTTCCCTTTCTCCACTCAATCTCATTACCAAAGTCTAGTTACATCTCTTACCTGACGTTTACATTACTATATGAACATTTGCAATTTAAATCCAGAAATCTTTTGCAGCACTACAAATTTAAGACTAGAATCATCAAAAGATCAATAATGATTCTAACATTTCTTACCTTGCTTAAGTGGTGAATGGAACGCTCCACAAGGAAAGAAACAAGAACAAAGATTGTCAACACAGTGGCAACAGACCATGTTGGAGTCAAGGCCAATGACCTTATTTCTACATTCTCTGCCATTTTTGAGGTATCAAGTATCCTGATAACTCCCCAAACTTAAAGTAAATGACCTAAAATACGGGCCTCGTTGAAGACCAATTCTCAAAAATTATAAAAGCATAACTCATATTACAATGCATAGTTCACTGAGATGCTGCTACACTGAGAAAAGAAGAATACTTTCCAAAAGGAAGTTTCTAGTGCCATTTTCAAATCCCAAGTTTGAGCATGCTGAGTGAGAAACAGCCCAATACTACTTGTAGGGAATCACTGCATCTTTCTTCTTCTTCAGCAGCAGCAGCAGAAGAAGAAGATGATGATGAACAATTCCTCTAGAAGGGTTTAAGTAAACTTGAACTCTCTATTTTTAGCGCTTGTAGACTATTATCAGTGAAACTCTAAAAGGAAACCTTTTTACAAATTTAGCTCATATTTCAGATACGAGCTAATAAAAACAACTTCAGCTCCGATCTTCGTCTGCACCAGCGGTGCTAAGACGATTCATCAAACATTCTCAAATCCGACAAAAAGACACAGCTCTTTCCCATGTCCCACATGGTACTGGTACCCTACCACCTCAAACGCTGTCAGGGAAAAAAAGGAAACTCAAAGGGAAGAGATTTCTATGTGAGCAGCTTCAGAACATTAAACCGCAGGAACATACATTGAATGGTTCATCTAACTGCATTTATTTTTCTCAAGAAAGGGTTGAAGCGCGTCTTTTCCAGCTGCATTGCATTACTATCTTTCCTCACGTATATAGGCTCTGACTTTCACTAGATTTATGCAAAGATTGTTACTTTAACTGTATTTATATATATAGGAAATGCCTCACATCAGTTTCCTTCATAGACGCAATGATAGAAATATCATATGTAAAACTGAGATAAAAGTTATACGAGAACCTCTATTGAAAATTTTGAATATATTTTTTTTATTTATCTACTAATATCCGACACTATTAATATATTAATATTTAACTAGTCTAATTTATAAAAATATAGATTCATGATAAGAAAATTTTGCTACCTCGTATTATATATTCAAAATTTAAACTTGAGACTAATAGTCTTTGTTACCGACTACCTCAAGCTTTCTACTTATAGAATTGTGAATCAACATAAAATTAATGCAGACATAGTTCATTCATTGTACGTGACAAAATCAGTTTGAAATATTTAATTATCTAGTGTTTAAGCTAAAAAGACTAAATATATTAGTCTATTGTTTACTAAATGCTACAAATATATACTAAAACAAAGTAGTTATTAACTTTACTAATCAAATATCAAATATATAAATCAAATGCATAAAATTTTCTACAGAGGCTTAATTTTTTATTTTATTTTATTTTTTTGACGACGCATAGATTTGAATTTAAGTTTATATTAGAGTTTATAAAAAATGAGACTTGGGAAGTGAGACCGAGTCAAAGTTTCCGATTCACAATAGCACACCACAGTCGATGGCTTCCGAAACCGCATCCAAAGAAACCCTTCATGTCTTTTTGTCTGATTCGGTGCTACCTCATTTGCCGAATATAATATTCTTTGTATTCTGTTTACAAGGCAGATGAAAAAAATTATTTTTTGTATTTTATTAAGACATGATATTAATTACTATTTATTATAATTTCTTATCTCTATTTAATTAAGCAAACTAAAGTTTGTATCCTATCAATAAAAGTATCTATATTCAGTACTTAATAGTATTTTAAATATGATTAAACAACTAATAAATTATTAGTTAAGGTGATAAATAATTTTATAATGAGAACATAAATTTAAATTCTATAAAACACGTTTATTAGAAGATGTCTCTAAAAGATAGGGATACCCGTAATTAAATTAAAAACTATATATAGAAAAGTTAAAACATTAAGAATTTATTTAATATAAGTAAAGTATGAAATTTTTTTAATTTGTAGACAGAGAGATAATAAATTACAAAATTTTCCTTGATTTTAGTAAAAAAAATATTAGAAGTGATGGAGAGAAAGTATATTATATAAAAATAGAGTTGTATTTTGTACGTGTTTATTTCTATTCTTTATTTTTTTATTTTCAAAACAGCTTTATAAAACTATTTTTAAAAATAAGTTTTAAAAATAAAAAGTTCTGTTTAGATAATTGTTCTAAAAAATTTATATTTAAAAAATATAAAAATTTGTTTAAAATAATTATTTTTAAAATTAGTTTTGAGAATTAAGAAGATGTGATAGATAAAATAGAGAGTATACTGATGATGGATAAAGAGTTAAAAGATTGAGAGATAATATAGATAAATAAAAAATAATTATTCTTATTATCAATTTAAATAATAATATAAAATTGATTGGTGGTGGTTGTGGTCGTCGATAATGGATTGACGGCAGTGACTATCAACGGTGGTGACAATCATCAATGGTAATAGACGATGACATTTGCAGTCGTAAGTGAAATTTATCATCATAAATGATGACACTCATTGTTTAAACTAAATGCAATGCATGAACCGCATCAATTGTTAAAAGGAAACATTATTGAAAGATTCCCCAATAAATTTTTTATTATCTAAAAATATTTAAAATTTATTTAAAAATTAACATAATATAACTCTTTTTTAATTACATGTAACATATTTTTAATTGTATAAAGTCGTACAATTTTTTTTTATTGCACACAATTAAAAATAGATTATATACAAATAAAAAAAATTACATCAGCTAAAAATGAGTCTCACTTGCCCTTGCTTAAGAACCTAAACAAATTTTAGATTGGTTTGGGCAATAAAAATTTTAATCATGAAATTTTCCTATTTTTAAATAATAAAAATTTAAATATGATTCACTTTACCGTTATCTAAGTGTGTGTTTGGATAAGATTTTAAAAAATAATTTATAAAAAAAATAGACTTTTAGACAGCTTATAAAAAAGAGATTTTAAAGAATAGATTATGGAAAAAAAAGTAGTTTTTGATAAATGAGTGTTTGGATAGTTGTTATAAAAAAGATTTTTGTAATTAGAAAATTACTAAAAAAGGTATGTATAAGAGATAAGAGAGGAGAGAGGGTAAAAAAGATAGAGGAGAGATGAGAGAAGGTGGAGAAGATAGAAGAGAGATGAGAGATAGTGGAAAAGATAGAGGAGAGAGTGTGTAAGAAAAAGTAAAGGTAAAATAGTAATTGAGTAGTTGAAAAGTGTTTTTCCTATTCCAAAAGTTACTCTGACTAACTTATCTAAAACTATTGTTTTAAACCATAATTTGATCCAGAAGCCCATTTTAATAAATATGACTGCTTGTTTTAAATTTTTTTTAACCGAGATTTTACCCAAAAGAATTTTTAAAACCATGATTTTCCTCCCAACCAAACAGGCCCTAAGTCAGTAGTAAAAGTGAAGTCAGTAGGTCCTTCCCATGGCGTAGTGATTTTAGATTGAACCGCAGCCACAATAAAGACCTAACAATACAGTAGACAATGCGCTAACTTGGCGGGTCCTATTCTTTTAATATTTTAGTCAATAAACTCATTTTAAATTAATTTTTGGACGGCATATGATATCAAAATAATATATAAAATACTGAATATTAATCGTTGATTTTTCAATCTAATAGGAGGGATGAGTTGGGGAGAAAAAAATAAAAGAAAAGGGTGAGGAGAAAATCCACATTTTTAATATGTAGGAAAAATCTATTAAAAATTCTTGCTTATAAATTTTATGAGCAACAAAGATCTAAGTTTATGTAAGAGTATCTTTTATATATAAAATCCTTCAAAATATTAGTACTCATTATTTATAAAAATATATCATATTTTTTTCATCAATAAAATTTTTAAATAATTTTTTTACTAATTTTCTAGACTCCTTGCCAGGGGAAATTAAGCAAAGGGTATGGAAATATGTGGTGCGAGCTATGTTGGGATGGTAGCATCACAAATTTCACCCCACAATGCATTGGGAGTTTGGAATCACACCTCCCTGTTCCCTCTCTCATTAATCATCTTTGTGTGTTTGGTTTAAAAAAAATATATAATTTAAGTTCAAAATCACCCAAACACTTATTTTTATGCAATAATTAGTTATTGATAAAATTAAGATTTTCCTCATTTGAAACTATAGTTTCTTAAAATGGAATCACATCAGCTTTTACATGTATTTTCATATATTCTTATAGAAAATAATAATTTTGCCCCTATAATATTTTGTCTTTTTGTTGTCTCTCCTATCTCTTTTGTTGTTAAATTATATTATATTTTTATCTTTTATATATATATCTCAACTAATTTTACTTCCTTTTTTAATTACTTACATTAGTCAAAATATATAAAATTAAATTTTTAATTACGTATAAGAAAATAAAAAAAAATATAATTTTTTAATAATATATATATGTATATTATTTATTATTTTAATTTATAATTTATCTATAAAAAATTATTATGATAATAAATATCCAAAACACTATATCTTTAAAATTATTTTTCATATAAATTTTATTTTTCAAAATCATTTTATAATTAATTTTTTCCAAAAAACTGAATATATATAATGGATCATGGATCGAGTGCCACCTTAGCCTTTTGGATTTGCGTGGTAGGATAATGTAAATTTTGTTAACAGAATATTAAAATGTACTATCAATCAACTGATCAAACTAATAAACGGTGACCTAATATTTTAGCATATATAGTTAAATGTTTTAAACAAGCTATATTTGTGTAATTTAATTATTTGTTTATTATAATTATTTGGTAGTTGGTACTGAGTAGTAAAGGCATTACAGACCAACTCCAGAGACATTAATGGGTATTATAACTGTAACAGTAAACACCAACCTTCCATATGGACTTTGGCTTCAAAAAGTCGAATTTTTCTACAAATTCACTGAATGCTTATGATAACAGTCAATGCCAGGAATAATGTCACTTTAGCTACCAAAGTCCAGCTGTTGGTCATTGAATGAACATGTAGGACTCCTGTTTTTCACATTCTAGAAGGTATGTCACTTTTGAATTTGAAAATGTCGGTTGCATTAACTAATTTAAATATGTGGGCTACTTACATTATTGGAAGGTTTTTTTTTTTTCCCATCCGGTTCACCGAAACTTTGCCCAGACTATATCCGGATCCAACTCGCGTCGCGCACCTGGTTATAGTAGGTGAGTCTCCCACGGGGATTTTCTGTGTACACTAAGGCTCGAACTCGAGACTTCGTTTAAGTGATACTGAGCCACTTACTACTCTGACTAATTGCCGTTGGTTATATTATTTGAAGTTCATGATGAGCTTTCCTACCTAAATGAGTTTGCTATGCTAACAACATTCTCTTGTCCCAACTTTGCAGCAAAATCGTAGAATTCAGTGGCCCTGTTCCTCCTTCCCTAGCAAATACGATTGGGCCTTAAGAGGCATTGTTGGGCCTAGCTTTCCAATGTCTATATGGGCTATATGTTACAAAACTCATATTCAATTATATATTTATACTTTTAAATGAGGTCTTGAGTTCGAGCCTTGACGTAAGCAGAAAATTTCTGTTGGGAGACTCACCTACCATAGTCAGGTGTGCGACGCAGGTCGGATCTAGATATAGTCGGGGCAAAACTCCGGTGAACCGGATGGATAACAAAAAAAAAATTATATATTTATACCACTAACAGAGTTAATCGGATATTAAGTAACTCGACAATATTTAAGTAAAATTTTGAGCTTGAGTTTTAGTATTTATACCACTAAGAGAAAAAAAAAATCATATATTTATACCACCCAACCCAAACGAGTTCGACGGTAACCCTCTCTCGGCCTGATTCTCTCTCGCCGCCTCCGTCTCCACGAATCCGTGAACTTCTACTCGTCTCCGTTGTTACTCCTTGGCCGGTGGCTCTGTTGTCGTGAGCGATGGAATGCCATTAGTGTGAAGCTGTGAACGTCGCTGATTCATCAACGGAGGAAGATTAATCAACGCCTTTGCCAGACTTCAAACGGAGTGGCTGCGGAGACTTCAAAGGTTGTTCTTCTTCGAAGGAAGAAATTACAAAAAGAACTGCGGTTGGAAGGTGAAATTTTGCGCTTTTTGTTCATGAACTTTCTTCTTTCTTCATAGCTATTATGAAATGGTATTCTGACTTGTAACTGGCACAGGAGTATGGACGCAAATTTAACATCCCATGATCACCAGGATCAAGAAGAATATGTTTTGCTTGATCTGGATAGTGTTCCTGGGAGCCTTGACATTCCTCCAAATGCTAAATATGTTCTAACTGTATGTTATTTATAACATTCCTCCAAATTCTAACTGTATGTTTCGAAAAGTCAAGTTTGTTTCACAGTTCAAAGGAACTGAATATTGTGGCTCTCGTATATTTTTCTCTGCCTTTTGCATTGGTTTATTTGCAAATTTCTTTTCTATTGATTTATGAGATCTTAATTTAGTAAACCGTTCTTATATTATATATTATTGTTTGTAGGGCCTCAATACATTGAACCCAGTGTTGATCATTGATGACAAATGGAAGCTGGTAAGTTGCCCTTAAAATTTAAACACCCTGCCCTATCAAAACTCTCTATTAAATTTGGATATGAATCTAGAAAGACACGCTTGTGCATGACATGATACATGTTTCCTCAAATTGATTGCACTATTTATCCATGAGAGTGAAATTCTGTCTTACTCCATCTGTGAGAAAAAAAATAACGGGAGCATTTTGATAGAAGTTGAAAGTATACACAATATTCTCACCCTCCCTCTATGCACGGTGCCTTAAGTCACAGTTACATTTAGCTAATTGTTGCTGCATCCTGGAACTAGTATCATGCATTGTTTGTCTATTTTGTCCTTGCTTTTTATTCTTTATTATTCTTTCCATTTATCTTTGATACATTTGAATTAAAATTTCTTGACTGATCTTTTCCATCTGTTACAAACTGCTTCCTGGTGGATTGGAATCCTCATGTGAGTCTAGTGATACTGTCCAGAAGATTCAAACTTTATAGCCATTCATTTGGAAGCAACTATGTTAGATGTTATATAATGATGGGCTCATGATTAATAGCCAAGGCTTGAGGGAATGTTGTTGAGGTGGCCTAGTGCTTGTAACTGATACGTAGGTTGTGAGGTATGTGGTGTGAAAGTGAGAGAGGGAGTAAAGTGGTTAGTAGGAAAAATGTATTGTGAGTTGAGGTGTAAGAGAGACAACAGAAACCATGTGGCTTGTGTAGAGTCTTTGGCCTCTCGAATATCTTGTGTTCTTGTTGTTTATATTTTCCTTTCTTGGTGTAACTATGACCGCCATATGCTACCATCCTATTGCATATTTACCATGGTGGACAGGGATATCAATTGTCATCATACCCTTGTTTCATAAATAATATCAGCTTTAGTTTTGGGGTTCCATCAAATAATTAATTATTTAAATGTTACCTTCTGCTACTATATCCTGAAATCAATTGTCCGAATTGCTGCAGTGAAATTTAGCTTTGGGTCTGCAACCACTTCATTTTCAGTTTTTCTGTACCTGAATGCATGATGACTATTTTAAGGAATGTTATGGTTCCTCATTGTCTATTACAGGTTGGGGAATACGAGGAGACAATTGGTACATGTATCTTCTTTACAGAAGAAGGTGAGTTACAATTATGTGCTGAAATCTTCTAGGGAAAAGAAAAAAATCGAAAATTTGGAAAATTAGAAATGAATTGTCAAGGACTCCTCGCATGTTAAACATATTGTTATAGCTGTTTCCACATAACTGAGTTTAGGAAGCTGCTTCTTCTGCATGTCCTCCAAGTGAAGAGAGACATATCTACTGTCTGGCTCAGGATAGGACAAGAATAGTGAGAACCATTATTTTTTGCTAGAATGTTATTGTCTTTTCTTATAAGGAATTTTCTCACTTTCAAGATGCAATTCCCAAAGCTTTTTGTTACGCCATCTTTAAGTACTCTTCGGTCATTAGTGTAAGAGCTAATTGACTAATTTGGATAGGTTAAGGCAGTCAAATAAATCAGTTGATTATGACTATATTCAAACCCTCAGGATAAATTCATACTATATACTCCTAAATCTATCTACATTAGTCAATTAGTTATTATATTAGTTATAATTAACTAATTTATTTGGCTTCGTTAACCTACCTAAATTAGCCAATTAGTTCTTATATTAAGAATTAGAGGGAGTATTTTTTTTATCTGTAACTGAACTAGTAAGGATTGCAGCACAGCCAATCACGTCTTTCTCATAGCCTCAAAGTTGACAAAATGTATATATAGAAGACCAAAACAACTAGTTGTATTGCCTAAAGAATTGCTAAGCTGTAATTACTTGATAATGATGCATTTTCTTCCTCTTTAGATAAGACAACCGTAACTATAGTCGAAGACATCTTTGTTAGAGACTTTTATATTTTGCATATATATCTCCTTTGTTTTGCCACAACTAGGAATTTGTATAGTTCAAGTTGTATGTATGATGAAGCTTTTTACTTTGCAGATACTCCTGTGGTTCATGAGGAGACAGGGCCATCTGAAGTGAATCTTTTCCCTGGAACTAAAATAATTGATTCAAGTCAACCTCCAACGAAGCAAGTAAAACCATCGTGTCAACTTCACAAGGTTCTCAAGTTCAGAAAAGCACCCGATTCTGAAAGACAAGATGTAACCACCTAGCAGGCCAAATAATTTAACCAAGATTTAGTTATCTGACCAGTTTGAGTTTGTATACTACTTAAGAATGGGTATAGATATACAACCTCTGGTCCTGATTATAGGAATCTTTGTAAATATCAAGTAGTTTAAGTTAGGTATGTTGATAAATTTGTTCATAATCTCTCCATTTTATTGGTGTAGATGCAGGGGAAAGTCAAATAACATGGCATCAGGCTGCATAATTACTATGTTGGCCAAAAAAATAATTACTATAAATAAAATGGTATATATATTTTTTTGAAAATTTTTGTTTTTGTAAAAACGCTTACTACTTAATGTATTTAATTTTATTTTTAATCATTGCATTATTTATGAAATAATATTTTTCCAAAATATTTTAATTATAAATGAGTAAACATTGGATAAGAGGTCTTATTTTAATATTTTAAGAAATTTTGAAAATAGAACTCCATTTATAGAATAAAACCATGTGATGTATAGCATAAATGGGATATTGTTATGGAAAGAACGATGTAGTGAATTGTAAGTTTGCGTGTTAGAATTTGCTTCAATTTACACGTCCTCCTTCTCACCTTTTATGATAGGTATAGGCTAAAATGTTGCAATATACCCTTCAAATGCCAGCGTATAATAACCTGTCTCTAGTTTGATTCTTAACTTTTCTTTTTAGTATAAATATTCTTTATATTTGAGATAATATTAAATATTAAATATGAATATATCTTTATATAGGAATTTTAATATTGATTCGCCTCGAGATAAATTAGACTTTTTCACTTAATTTAACTTTTGTTGATTTTTAATTTTGACATTTATTATTTAATCTTAGCCTTGCTAATCTTTCACTTTAATTGTGTTATACCTTACGCATTCATTTACTTTGCAATGATTATGTGTGGCTCGTAGTTCTATTATGTTAATCACAAATTAGATTAACAATCGAATCTCATATTACCCAATATAATGGTCCATTTAAGGATCCATTTAGTTGCAGCATAGAATTTTAGTTGGGAAGGAGCAATTGGCGTTATGAAGTAGATTTATTTAGCTGCCAAGTCACTTACATATTAACCTGCCCAAATATCAACGGGGTTGGTCTGAGTGGTAAGTAGTTCGGTATCGCTTAAGCGAGGTCTCGAGTTTGAGCCTTGGCGTACGCAGAAAATTCCCATTGGGAGACTCACCCACCATAGCCAGGTGCGCGGCGCGGGTCGAATCTGGATGTAGTCGAGGCAAAGCTCCGGTAAACCGGATGGGCAACAAAAAAAAACCTGCCCAAATAACTTTAACAACTAGATTCTACAACAACCTAAATTTTAAAATTTGCAAAGATAGGGGTTACTTTCAAAAATTAAACAAGTGCATCATTAGATGAAAAAAGCAGATTCCATTAGGATTGATGATGGGTTTGTGGGGAATTTTAAGCTACTGAAGAAAAGCTTAATCAAAGATTGTAGGCCAATAATCAATCTATGCATGTTAATTTCCTACAAAATAATTACAAGTCTTGTGAACTACTAGCATGAATGAAGTAGGTTCGTGAACATTTAATCGCTCCCAATCATGGTGGCTTTCTGAGATGGAATCATTTCAGACAACATTAAAATTAGGGCTGCAGTTTAAGGGAAAAACGTAGAAGTGGGGTTGGGCAGTTTAATAAAAAAATTATTATCACCTTAAAAAAAATTGAACAGAGATTTAATTGATAAGAATTTTATTTAATGCAGGTATGATGCTTTTCAGACTTAAAACTTGTAGGATTTCTATCTTTTAAAATAAGTATATTTTTTATATTTAAAATTATATTTTCTTATAAACGATTTATTATCTTAATTAATAATTTGTTGGTAGTGTTGATTTAGTAAATAACTACAACCATACTAATTTATATTTATATAAATTTGGCTCTTAATAGTTATGATCTCTATGCGAATTAGATTTTGTAATTTTGTCTTCTTAATTTATATAATTTTTATTATGTTTTATCATTAAAAGAAAATTCTTAAGCTCCTTGCATATTTTAATACCAACAAATTATTGTAAGGAATTGTTGGTTTTTGGTACATAATTGTTGATATTTGATTTGCTTGTAGTTTTCCTTCCAAATTGAACCTGTGCCATAACTTATGCTGGCGTGGCGACATAGTGAGTCTCCACGTGTGAAGAAGCTCCACGACAAAACCAGATGATGCAACCAGCTGAGGCAGAGATGCTGTTTTACCAGGCTTCGAGAAGCCATGAAATTCCACGCTTCCCTGCCCTAATCTTCTCTAGGAGAAAAGATTCGCAAGCTAGACTTCTTTAGATAGAGAAAGGCGGCATGACAGCATGGAAATGTCATAAACAAATACCAATCTAAACCCTAGCGTAGCTTTTTGTGCTATCATTGTGGACATTGATGCCCCACCAAACCCAATCACTATCTCGATCCATTTCTCGGCTGTTCATTTTTGTGTTTTGCTGCAAACATTAATTAAGCAGCTTGGAACTTGAATTCGACGATTTTCGGCAAAGAAAAAAGAGCCATCGATTGGCACCGTAAAGCCAGTTCGTTTCGCTTTTATTCCTCGGTAAGGTTTCGCCAATGGTTTGCTTTCCTTTAACTACTGCTTGCATTAAATTAATGCTAAAACTTTAGTTAAAAGATCCTCCCTTGTTTCTCCTTCGCTAACTGAATTCGTTTTACATTTTTTCACCATCATATCAGTGTGTTCAATCTAACTTGCTGTTCTTCCTGTATTCTTCCTTCCCCCTTTTTTCTTGACAAGGGTGTTATTGATTTGCAGGGAAAGTTCCAAGTTTTTATTGATTATACTGTAATTGTGGGGGTTGTGATTAGTTCCCTTCTGATGTTTTATTTCCAATCACAGTCGCAATCACCCGCTAATTATCCATTCTGGTACTCAATTTCCCATCCTTTTCTTCCCTCTGATGTCTTCTTCATATGTTGCTTCAATTGCCTGAGATTTCGTCTCAAAATTTGAAACGCTGCTCCAGAACTGAGTTTGTACTTGATGTCACTGTGAAAGTCAACTCCTGTGATTGTTAAGATTTAGTCTCAATCTCCAATTTGTTTCAATCGCAAAATTTTTTTCTTTGGTGGGATTGAATTGAAGAGGAGCTGCTAAGGATGGGAGATCGGTTTAGACCTCTTTCCATTGAGGAATTGCCGTCCCATTTAATTTTAGATATCCTATGCTCAGGCAGGCTTAGTGCAGTCGACCTTGTTTGTTTAGAGCTGACTTCGAAGACTTTTGGTGGGAATCACAGTTGGTACCCGTTCAAGTTTCGGTCATTAGTAGACTTCGCAGCATATCAGCTATCTGCCTCCCATCTTATCTATTCAAGGATGAGTTTGAATTCTCAGAGGGAGTTATATGATCGATGTGGCGGAAACTGGAAGCGTGCTTTGAGATTTTTGCAGTCCTTGGAACAATCTTCTGGGTTGGCCGAGACATCATCAGGCAATGTACTGTTTCCTTTTGGGAAGGAATCATTTTATTTATATTTGGATTTATCTATGGAGTAACGGAACTAAATTTTTACTATAAACTGTTATGTTTCTTGAAAAGCTACAGAGTCATTTGCGGTTTATGAACGAGTTTTAATTGGGATAGCTCTATTCAGTTTATCTACACCCCTTATTGTCCTACATGAAAAAGTTGCTCTTTTTTTCTTAAAAGATGATTTTGAAGGGACAGGTACTTTTGCTTTAATTTGCAACTTCAGGTTGTTCAACAGAAAACATGATACAACTCCATTTCTCTCTTTCTCCTTCTACATAATGTCCGTACTTAAATTGGAGATTTTATTGAGGCTTCTGTAAATAATAGCAGGTAAACCAAGAAAATGATATTGGAGATTTATATGTTTTAGAAGTTAAATTTCATAGTGTTGACAAAGATATGTGTATTCAAAAACGCATTTCAATTTGGAAATTAGTTATAATTGTTGCAAACTTAATTTTCTTGTAGTCTTCCGCCTGTTCTTTCTAGAGAAATGTTGCACACTTTTATTTATTTGTGGAAGGCATTTTATTGGCAGATGCAAGTTACGACTGGGAAGTATCACACCTTTATTATCAGCAATTTTTCCGCCTACTCTTGTGGCTCTGGTTTGTGCGGTGTACTTGGTCAGGGCCCTGAAACAACACAATGTGTAGCATTTACAAGGCTTGATTTCCCACCTTCGGCACGGTTGGCTCTTATCTCGGCCTCCTATAACCATGCAGCTTTTGTCATGCAATCTGGAGAGGTTTGTGACTACTTGTCCTTTATTGAGACAGCCTGATGAAGTCACTAGTTATTTGTTTGCTCTTAGTAAAGAATAGCCTGGAGCATAACCATGCATTTTTATTTAGGATCCAATGATGCAGCATACCTAAGCTTAAGAATTTTAGTAAGATTTCATTACTAGGTTTGCACCTCTGATCAAATTGTCTCGGACCCTGATTCTTCCCTGCACTCCTACCATATGTCAAATTTTCTAGAAATATAGATCTAGACATTTTTGGTTTGAACCTAATAGCTTTTGTTGTTGGACAAGCTGCTCATTGACAAAGAACATTGGAAGCAACATATATAGCTTGAGGGGTTGGGGTAATTGAAGGTGAGAGATTGACATTTACGCATTGTTTGGTATGGGTAATTTGGAGGGGAAGGGGAGGAGGGGAGGGATTTTGCTCCCCTCCCCTTGTTTGGATATTGGGGGGGGGGGGTGGGGGGGTAATCCCATTATATTTGAAATTTGATTGTCTAATAAGACACTCCTCTCTCATCATAAATTTAAGAGTTCTAGTCAGAGGCATGGTATCGGATATTTTTCTTTCCTAGCACTCTTGCGCCTTGATAGCCCACTACTTTGGAGAAAGAAATTGAGCAGTAGGTAGGGTTGCTTTGGGGTCTGACCTAGGAAAGGGTTGCATTGGGGGTTGTGAGACTCACTTTTTTTACTTATATTGCCTCTCGGATGCCATTGCCAGGTATTTTCAACTTTTTTAATATAGCCCTAGGTTAAAATCCGTTAGTTTAAAATTAATTATTAATTAATTAATATTATATTTTGTTAGTTATTTAATTAATTATCTAAAAATTAAGTTTAGATATTATTTAGGATTAGATTTAAATATTAAATTATTATATCTTAAAAGAATAAATCTGAGATATTAGGATTATAATAGATTCTAGGTTTATCCTATTAACTTATATTTTTGCCTATATAAAGGCCTATTTGTATTCTCATTCATTCAAGGATTAATAATATTTTGAGACTTTATTTTCCTCTACTCTCAATTCTTCAAATCTCCACATGGTTCAAGTGGGTTACTATTATTATATGAGTAGGTTGCTCTATGATGGAAGATGATAACTTGGGTTTCTTCCCACAAAATCTCATAGGTTATGGGATTAGTTCATCTACCTCAAGTGGGGTTAGATTAGTGTATAAACTTAAGTGGGTTACCATTATTGTATGAGCAAGTTGCTCTATGATGGAAGAGGATAACTTGGGTCTCTTCTCACAAAATCTCATAGGTTATGGGATTAGTTCATCTTCCTCAAATGATGTTAGATTAGTGTGTAAACCTAAATAGGTTATCATAATTGTATGAGCATGTTACTCTTAAATAATACATATGATTCTTCATCAAGTTCCTCTCTTACAAATGTTCTTGCCAAGCATCCAACAATGATGTTCTTCATCAAATTCACAACTTTGTCTTAAGATCCAAATTCAAGATCCAATCAACTTCAGTTCAGTGATTACTACTGGCTTAAGGATTCAAAGTTCTGATTCTTTTATAATGATGCTGCTCACATCCAAACTACCTGCCAGCTTAAGGGAAAGTGTTGAGAAGTACAAGTATTCAAGTTGTAGATTCAGCTTGAGGGGGAGTGTTGAGATGCGCTAGTTTAGAATTAATTATTAATTAATTAATATTATATTTTGTTAGTTATTTAATTAATTATCTAAAAATTAAGTTTGGATATTATTTATGATTAGATTTGAATATTAAATTATCATATCTTAGAAGAATAAATCTGAGATATTAGAATTATGATAGATTTTAGGTTTATCCTATTAACTTATATTTTTACTTTTATTCTCATTCATTCAAGGATTAATAATATTTTGAGGCTTATTTTCCTCTGCTCTCAATCCTTCAGATCTCCACACCTATATATACTGTGAGGTCTATAAACTTTTCTTCAAGTTACACGCTGATAAGCTCAAATTTCATAACTCGGACCATAAAAAATGTTTAAATTTCATATTTGCCGTCGTCTGGCCTTGAAAAAGATGGCTTTATTTAAATTGTGAATTGATTGATTGCTGCTTGCTTCCATCATCAACTTGAGATATTATGTTTGACTTATGTAGGTATTCACATGCGGAGATAATTCTTCATCTTGCTGCGGGCACAGAGATACAAGCCGTCCAATTTTTAGGCCAAGGCTTGTTGAAGCCCTAAAGGGGGTACATTGCACACAGGTAAGCTATATAATTCATCGTCTCCATAAGATGATTATTGTTGACTGGTTTGAAAAATAATGGTTGGTAGAAGATTATATGTTCATAGTTCCTAACAAATTTGTGGTTAGATAATATCTTTTCTTGGCTGATATTAACAGTAAATCGCATGCTGTGTAATCCTCTGCCTTCCATTAAGACTATTTTGCTAAGACTTTTACCATAGCTGCTAAAGTAAGGGGACTGCTCTCAGGTTGCAGCAGGGCTTAACTTCACGGTCTTCCTCACTAGACAAGGTCGTGTGTACACGTGTGGGTCCAACTCTTATGGCCAACTTGGTCATGGTGACACTCAGGATATACCAACCCCCAAACTTGTTGAAATGCTTTGTGGGGTTGGTCCTGTTGTTCAGATTGCTACCGGACCAAGCTACGTCTTAGCTGTCATCGATAATGGAATAGTATACTCCTTCGGATCAGGCTCTAATTTCTGTCTTGGCCATGGTGAGCAACATAATGAGTTTCAGCCACGTGCTATTCAGACATTTAGAAGAAAAGGTATCCATGTGGTCCGTGTTTCTGCTGGTGATGAGCATGCAGTGGCACTTGATTCAAATGGAGTTGTGAGTTCTGTCAGACCAGATGAAGTTTTGATTTTTGCTGGTTATACTTTGATTTTGGGTTTTCTCTAGTGCATGTAATTGTAAGTATTAATAGTTAATGCTATTGTTGCTTCAGGTATATACATGGGGCAAGGGCTACTGTGGTGCTTTAGGCCATGGGGATGAAATTGATAAGACAACTCCAGAGATCTTGACCAGTCTTAAGAGTCACTTGGCTGTTCAGGTATTGCATCTACATGTTTTGATAATCTGTGTTGTATGGATAAAATGTTTACACAGAAAGAAAACAATAACTAAATAAGGCATCAAGTTGCAAATGACCCCATTCAACTTTGAAGTTCTGGATTAATGGTCTTGTAGTCTAGTGGCTTAAAAGTTTTCCGTAAGTGGGAGGTCCTGGATTCGAATCCGTTTGCAATCTCGTTAGTGGCTGCTCCACTAATTTAAAAAAAAAAACTTTGAACTTCTAGCAAATCACTCCCTCTAGTCTTAATTTTGGCAACTTGCCACTTACTCAGTTCTCTCATCTTCTTGGATTCTTTGTAAGTTGAAGGGATTATTTATCACATAAGTTCAAGTGGTTGATATCAAAATCAAAACCACTATTATTTGCCAAGGAATCAAAATTGAACTTTTTTGGCATTATATCCTATAAAAATCCAACGTTTGTAATTTGGGAAGTTGTAAAAATTCAATAATCTCAATCCCTTTGATTTTGAGACTGCTTATTGTGGTCAAGCTTCTTGATATCTGTAGGTCTGTGCGAGAAAGAGGAAAACGTTTGTGCTGGTTGATTCTGGTTCAGTCTTTGGCTTCGGATGGATGGGATTCGGAAGCCTTGGATTTTTGGACAGAAGGCTATCAGATAAAGTCATGAAGCCTCGAATCCTCGATACTCTTCGGACTCGTCATGTTTCTCAGATCAGCATTGGGCTGTACCATACCGTTGTAATCACTAACCGAGGACAGATCTTAGGTTTTGGAGACAATGAAAGAGCTCAACTGGGACATGACACATTAAGAGGATGTCTTGAGCCAACAGAAATTTTCATTAAAGATACAGATGACGAAGATGTGGATGCTATTTCAGAAAGAAACTGACATTGCTTCCTCGAACAACCACGTCTTTTGCGGAGTTTTGTTCCATTTGATATCAGACAGACGCCTAATTTTTTTAGTCTGTCCTTGTTAAGATTGCCGCTTTATGTTGTTGTATTATAGCGACAAAGAACGAAATTTAACCCTAGAGATTGTCATTGTTTTCATTATGTTTATGTTGTGACGAAGCCCATAAATCTCCTGTTGAGACTACGGTGATGGACAAGATAAGGGACCTTTCAGAAGGAATAATGAAGTGGTTGATAATCGATTCAAGTCACTTCGTCTCATATTTCATTTCCTTTCTGGTTGCTTGTAACATGTTTTTTTTTATAGAAAACATGTTTTTAAACAATAATGTTAATCAAAATCGATCAATATGATCAAAAATTGATCAATGGCATTATAAAATATAAAATTTATTGTAGGTTTTGTCATTGATGAATTGTGATCAAACTTTGTAATAAACAAGATTTATCCTTTTACCCAGAAGAAGAGGGGGAATTACTATAAGATTATGAACGTGTGTGAACTATGAAGACAGCTAGCGGCACGCCATAAACGACACGCTCAACAACACAAAACGAATAAGCAACAGACAAATAAACATGGACCTGACATATGGTGGGCCTATTTCCTTTCATTTCATGAGACTTGTGGGAATTTATTTGCTAAAATTTGTGGCTAGGATTTGACATAATTTATTAAGAGTATTTGGTCTCGTGGGAAGAGTGAGTTTACGAATTAATATTTAAATTTTTATTTAAAAATATATCTATATTTAATATTTAGCAATATTTATTTTTAATAAGATGATATGTATGAATTAGAAAAAAAAAAGGGACATAATTTATATATAACTAGAACCACTTCTAGAGTAAGATTTACCGGTTTATTTAACTTTGACTGGTACAAAAATAATTAGGTAAGTATTTGATTAAAGTTGTATAACATTGATAATAAGTCATTTTCACAAGATTACACATACAGAATTTGAAAAGGTGAAGAGCACTAATCAATACCCTTGCTGGAATATCATGGATGAAGCAACGGTGGGAAGTTGAGATCATCCAGCATGACCGGAGGTGTTTGGGATATCTCTGGTTTACAGCTGCCTAAAACTGCAAGGAATGAGAAAGGCAATGGGAGAGATAGAAGGAAATGGTTGGAAGGAGAGAGAGAAATATGAAGGCACAAACACCTCAACAGCACTACCATCTTGTCCATACACCATCTTAAGGAGATATAGAAGGAAATGTCCGTCAATTGTGTATTTAATTATTGCGAGAGAGGGCGAAAGAAAGAAAGAGAGGAGAATGATGGGATAAGGAGAAGATAGAAAGAGTGAGAAAGTGACAGAATGGGCATTGAAAAGAGGGAAGAGAAGTAACTTATTATATAAGTAAATTGGTAAATATTTATAAATTTTAAATTAGTCATTTGGAATTTCTAATAGAGAGAGTATTGATTTAGAATTCATAAATTCAAAAAGCATTTATCTGAAATCTCTCATATTTCCTCCTATGAAGAAATTGTAAAATAGATCAAAACCATTAAAAATATAAGTAAACTAATTATAAATAAACATTATAGGGTTGTTGGTCTACTTTTATTAAAAAAAACACGCAATCCTTTTTTTTCAACCATAGCAAAACTTACATTTTTCTTTTGTGCATAATGAACACTTTTTTTTTTCTGTCTTGGTAAACAACTGTAGTTGTAACTTCCTTTTTGGAATTAGAAGTGCAGTACTAACAATTTAAAGACAACCTCTCACAGAAAACTTTCATATGCCACAAGATCATCTGCATAATTATAACTATTTAACTCAACCCAGCACATGGTCATAAATAAGTATGGAATGTCGTACTTTAAAGGTAAAGAAACTCGGATATTCAAATCCTCATAGAAGAAGTGCTTGATCACAAAGAAACGTAGGAAGAAATTTAGGGAAATCTCAAAAAGAGGCAACGAAATACATTAATTGAAATGAAAGCAAAAACAAACATCTTACATCGCCACTCAAACTCAACATTTCAGAACAGAGAATGTCCGTTAACGTTATTCACAGACTCTCTCTCTCTCTCTCTTCCCTGTTGCCTCTTAATTCTGTTCCTAATCATCTAAGCAAATGGCTCTAAGTGGTCTCTAAACACCTTAAGCATATTAGAAAAAGTGACAATACCAACTAAACTAAGATCATCTTCAATAACCCACAAGTAGTTCACTCTATGAGCAATGGCCTGAATCATCACAGCAACCAGAGAGCTCTTGGGATGGCACACTATGGCCTCTGCTTTTCTCACCATTCTCGCTGAGTAGCTGAAGGACCTATTGTACCTTCCTGACTTTGGCAATGACCTTCTTGGCGACAACACAGAAGATTCTTCATCTGATGATGATGATGAATCAGTTACCACAGATGACAAAATTGTGAATTCTTCTAGCATTTTCTCCAAGTTCTTCTCCTTCAACCTCGCCTTCACTTCTCTCACTAGATCTTCCCGGGGCCCACCGCAATCGATGTAGGCCATTAGATCCCCAGCAGAGAGGGTTGTGATGGCTGCAGCAACTGTCTCATCACAGCAGGCAAGGGTGAAGGGAGAGATCTCACCAATGAAGATTCCTTCACTATCAACAATGGCCACTGAAGTTTGTGTTGTGAGGGAGTTCGAGATGGCTACTATGGCAGAAGACGCCGGGGCGTAGTAGTCAATGGCTGAGACCTCGGAGCTGATGATGCCGAGAGTGTCTATGGAGAGAGCAGGGAGTGGGGAGAAGAGGCCTATGGAACCAAGAAGGAAGCGAATCACATCCTCTTGGGTAAGCCAGCAGAACTCACGACCATTGTGGCTTGTGCAAATTGCAGAGCTGTTTGAGGGTTTTTGGTGCTGTTTTCTCCTTGAGATGCTGCTTCTTTTTGCTGGTAACGGCACTACAAGATTCTGTGCTCCTTGAAGGATCAAGTCAATGGCTTCTGATAAGCTGAAAAATCAAAATAAACAGTGGGTTAAAACGGTGATCATCTGAGCTGTGTATAAATCAGAGGCAGAAGCAGAGCTTCAAAGTGTAAAAAAAAAGATTGAAGAGTAACTCCCTCGTTGTGGGAAACTATTTCTCCCAAAAGGCTAAAACAAAGACAATTTCAGGTTCAGTTCATCTAAGCTTAAATCTTCTTCAATCAGACAATTACTCAGTGGTAACCTAGAGATCCCTCTTCTTGGAAGAAGAAAGTGTTTTTGCCAATTTTCGTTGACATGAAATGATTTCTACAATTTCTGCATAATCCATCATAAATTTCTTGTCTAAATTTGAGCTTCATGTGTTATTGTGCAGTTGGAAACTCAAATTTAAAGAATTAATTCAAGATCTTACTTCCAATAGAGATTTTTTATTATTTACTCACCTAAATGACCGGCAATAAAACGATATGATTAATACAAAAATATAAGAAAATTTAACTTAACCAAGTAAAGATCCAGTGTGCATCTTTTTTCAACTTAAGATATAATTGAACTTGTCGGTTCAAGGAGCTATTAAAAGGTGACATTGTTCCAGCTATCAATTAGAAGTAGAAAAATAGTCAAGAAGATACAGAACAGCGTGCTTTTCAAGTTTCAACCAAGCAATTTAAAATTCCACAGAAGTCTCACGTGATATAGAGTAAACAAGGTGAAAATTAAAAATAAAGAAAATCACCAGAAGAATCAGGAAGAAGAGGGAGGGAGGGAGGGAGGGGGAGGGGGGGGAGAGTAACATTTCCAGAACAAATCATATGGTATGCGTGAAGTACCTAGAAGATGGCTCAATATGCCTCACGAGACCTGAGATTTTAGGCAGAATCGCAGAGACAGGCGCCTTCAGGGCAGCCGACGGAGAGGAAAGATTCTCCTCTCTGCACAGGTAGCAAATCACATCGACCATGCACAATTTACCGACGCATCGGCAGCCTAGGTCGTCGTTTTCCTCGTCGAAGCCGATTCTAGCGGCGACGGAGTGATCGCTGCAGTTCCAGACGCTGACGAAGTTGTCGTCGGAGGTGTTAATGGCGGCCAAAGCGTCGGCGACGGTGGCTAACAGGGGGAGCGGCTTCAGTGCCGGCTTGCCGAG
Organism: Leucaena leucocephala; assembly: GCA_037074615.1. Lineage (NCBI taxonomy): Eukaryota > Viridiplantae > Streptophyta > Magnoliopsida > Fabales > Fabaceae > Leucaena > Leucaena leucocephala. The sequence continues at coordinate 15,523,219 of CM073545.1, forward strand.
GCAGAGGTCGGATACCTCATGCGCCAGTAATCTCACTGCCATGCAAGATTGGAACTCCGATCGGGGACTGAATGAGGAGAGCTCCGATGCGGCTGCTGCGGTGGCGCTACGAGTTGAGGTGGTAGACAGAGATGAGCAGAGAGGCCTATTTATAGCAAACGCGTCATACGGATACAATGGCTGGGAACCGGGGTACACAGATATATGTGGGGCCCACTTGTGTGCCATGAAATAATTATGATTTTTTAGACTTTATTGCATCGATCGTCTTTACGGGAAAAAGAAAAGGAAAAAGAAAAAAGGGAAAAAATATAATATATCACTTAAAGTAAAAAAATACTATTTCTCTGGGAGAATTTATTTAGGTGAGAGTTTAAAAAAATATTTATAAAAAAATATTTTTGAATAGCTTTTAAAAAAAATTTAGAGAAAATTTATGGAAAAAAATAGTTCTAAATAAATGAATATTTGGATAGTTATTATTAGAAGAATTTTTATAATTAAAAAATTACTAAAATAAGTATGATTTTATTAAAAATAAGAAAGAGGATAAAGAGTATAGAAGAGATAAAAGAGATGGTAGAGAAGAGAGAAGATAGAGAAAAGAGATGAGAGATGGTGCAAGAAAAAATAAGAGTAAAATAGTAATTAGATAGCTTATAAACTCTTTTATTGTTCTAGAAGTTAGTTTCAATAGTTTATTTAATAGTTTATCCAAAATTTAAATTTTAAATTATAATTTAGTCTAAAAACTCTTTTGAACAAATATAATTATTTATTTTAAAAAAAAATTAAATTAAAATTTAGGTTAAAAATTATTTGAGAATTTTTCAAAAAGACAATTAAAAAAATTAAGATGCGAGGATATTGTGATTTTGAAATGATTTTATTACAGTTTCAAAAAAACTTGTTAATACAAAATTCCCATACATCATACCAAATGTCCAAATTTAAAAAAAAAAAAATTACACTACACTCCTAAAATATGTGTGTGCGTGTGTAATTCATAAACTCACCAAAAATATCTCTATAATTCAAGAAAAAAATCCAAACTAAGAGCATAATTATATAGTCATTTGATAGTATCCACTAAGATTTTAAGAGTAGCATAAACATATCAGAATTTTAAAACAAATGTTTTCTTTTTAAAAAAAATATTTTGATATGTTTTTAGATTCGTATCTAAGAAGTATCTTAGTTGATCTATATGTCATAGAATGATTCGACCGAATTTGTATGTTGAGTATCAAAGATCAAACACAACTCTTTCGGATTATGAAACATGAGTAAGACTGTCGGTTAATAAACTATATTCGATCTAATTACTTTTCTTTTTTAATAAACTATATTCGAAAACACATTAAACTCTGAAAAAAATTAAAAAAATAAATATATATTGTCAAAGTACTGTTGGACTCTGAGTATTTACGGCTAGCCTGAGGAGATATTTGATGAAAAAAGGAGAGCGTCTCATATATGTTCCATCTGCATGCATATAACAATTATAATAATAATAATAAATAATTAAATAGCAATACCGATAATCTAATTTCTAGAGGAGATTGACAATTTTTCTTTTCCTACCTAACGGCGTCGCTTTCGGTACGATCCTCGCCATTTGGTATTTCGCGGTCTGGCTCACCCATCGAGGTCATTTTTCTATATTACTACAGTTTACATATTTGATGGATTATTCCGGGGAAAAAAGCATATTAAATTATTATTATCTTGGCCAAAAAGCATGTTAAATTAATTAAGTTCATGATTAGCATTCCGACTTGTTAATATTTTAATTCTTTTACTTTATTTTAATGCTAAATTAATTTATTAACTTAAATATTATATAAAATAATATATAACTGCTGAATATTCTTGATTCTAGAAAATGTTGCCTTTTTTGCCGGCTACAAAATGTTGCTTTAAATTAATTTTTTATTTATAATGTTTTTATTATCAACACAACTCATGAACAACTCTAAATATAGATATTGATTTTTTGTGATCAATTTCATTTATTTTTAAATTCTTTTTAAACACAGCTGTTTTGTTTTCTGAATTAATTTAAATGTTTTTATTGTTTGTCTGCATGAATCAAACCCAAATTGTTAAGTGTTAACTAAGTTAACCCTTCTATGATAACATCTTAATTTGAATAGCCATACTAATTAAAAAATTACTCCATTTACATATAGGCTATTTCTATGGATAGTGTGATTTTCTACCACATTTATAAATATATTGATAGAAATCTCATCATTTAGCCGTTCTAAATATTATAGCCTATTATTCACTCTCTGTGCAATATAATGCATGAGAAAATGTAAATTTCAACTGATTTTTTAATATATGTGAGGTAGTTAGGATGGTAGTATATAAAAGTTACTTAAAAGCAGACTATTCATATAAAAATATGAATAATGTAGTTTTAATAAGTCTTGGACCAAAGACCACATTATCTAGAATAATTAAGGGGATATAGTATATATATAAACTAAATAAACCACCACGTATTTATTCTTTTTTTTTTTACTTATTAATTATTATCATTATTGTAATAAATAGTTTTTTATATAGAAGAATTTAAGTAAATTGGATCTGTAGGATCATGAGGGGCCTAGGTATGCTTATAGATTTAGAAAATATTTACAAATATATTTATAAATTATCTACAAATAAAAGTTTCATATTGATATTGAAATTTAAATTTAATTTTTTTTTTAAATAGTTATAACTTTATTCGAATCTTAGTGAGAGGACACGTGCTTCTTGAACGGCCATATTAAAAATTAATATATGGTATCAAAATCTTTGGATAAGTAAAGATGAGATGAGAGTAACGACAAAACAAACCAAACCAAAAGATTCATACACTAAATGGAAAGTAAAACTATACCATGCCAAATCATTAATATATTTATTTTTTATTTATGATAATTAAATATTTTTTTTTTGTAATCTGTTTAAATTAATTAACGAAATTTTATATTGAAGACAAAAATGAGTATATACTCAATCTTGATATGATGAGTTTCATTAGCCACTAGCCAACACACAAAAAGAAAAAGTTCCTCTTAAATTGTTATCTATGATTCAGTATTTGGTACGATGTCCCAACGGTAAAGTACTCTCCTACTAAAAGATAACTGTGGGTTCGATTCTATAAAGTTGGTTCAGCACCTTTTCAGTTAAAAAAGCAAGCACAATCAAGTATACTATTATTTAAAATATATTTAATTTTTAAAAAATATTATTTTATTATAATTTTAATAGTGATATTTAAAAAGCCATTCTAACTCTTTAGTATTTAAATTTATGTCTAAGAATAATAGACGGCTCACCCTGCTTAATATTAATATCGTCTAAAAAGAAAAAAAATTACTCTATCTTTTGATCGTAGATGAATTTAAACTTTTTCAAAAAAATATTTATATTAAAAAAAAAAAGCAAGCACTTTACTATAGTCCACTTCCCCAACAAACTTTAATGCCCACTTAGAAGACATTGCTAGATAATTAAATTATAAAAATCAAGAAAATTAATCAAGTTAATTATTATTATTCTGATATTTAATATTAGATATATTTAACTATTTTAATTAGATAAAAGAAGTTAGTTAATATGATATATTTTTTAAAATACTTTAATTATCTTTCTTAATTCTTTATCTCCCTATTTTACTTGATTATTATTAAGAGAATAATAATATATAAAAAATATATATTATATTTAGAATTATGATCAACTCCTTAATTAGATCTTATGTTAAGAATCAGATGAGTAATTAATAATAAATATATGTAAATTTTTCTAAAATACTTTATTAATCATTTACATTGTGATCGGGAGAATACTTTATATAAATTCAAGAGACAAAATAAAAAATTGAGTTTTACATTAGAATCAAAACAAAACCTTTGATTAATTCTTTTTAGATTAGGTTACATTTATAATTGGATGAAGTAATTATTTAAATTCTTTAGTACTTGAACTTCTCTTCTTTGTCGTTTAAAAGAAAAATGAAAACATGTGATCGGAAGGGGGAAAAGTTGTTTGGATCCTAATTAATTCCTAAACAGTTATTTTCAGATTCCAAACATTGGCAAGGTATCTAAGGAAGCAAAAGTGATGCATGCCTCAAATTGTGGAACACCACCTTCCATAGAAAAATTTCATTGTTTTACGTATTAGATTTGCCATATTCATAAAATTTCATTGTTTTAATTCGCACCTCAAATTAAATTGTAGTGCAACTTATCAATAATTACGTCACATAATAGCACATCCCCACGTATAATTTTATAAAAATTTCATGCACATTCCATTCTGTTTTTAAAATATTCTTACCTTTTCTCGTTATTTCAAAATGATCATCGTTTCGTTATGTTAGAAAGAACCAATTTTTATTAAAAAAATAGAAGATAAATACTAATTGTTTATTATTATAAGTGAAATTAAACCTATGACCTTTTATTTATAAAAAAAATTTATATCACTAGATTATAATGGTATTGATCAAGCAATTTAAATTTAAGTTGGTTGGATCTCATGTATTCTTCCAATCCTTAATATAAGATATAATTAATATTTTTTTAAAAATAATAAAATTAAATAAATCAATTAATTATAACTAAATATAATTCTTTAAAACTAATTTATATAATATATTATTTAATTTACTTAAATTAATCAACTAACTCTTGATCATAATCAATTGATTTATTTTATTTTTTTAATCTATCTAAAAAAGTTAACTAACTTTTATATTAAAGATAGAAAGAGTAATAAAAGGCTCTCTCAGTTAGCTTTTTCCATCAAGAAGACCGAACTCAGTAACATGATCAATTTTGTCTCTTTTCATTATATAATTCACAAAAACCTTAGTGCCAAAGGCTTGCTAATATGTGAGTCGCCAAATTAATGTATTGTTAAATTCGACATTAAGCGTGAAATGATGGGTTGCCAGACAAAAGGATGAAATATATTTTTCTTCTAACATTTAAACAAGACAACTTTGTTTTTTTTGTTATTTTAATTGAACCAACACAAAAAATCTCATGAAATGATTTCGTACACAATATAAAATATAAAGTAATTGGTTCTGTCTATAAATCATGAATATTGTAACTTATCTCAAATCTTATATAAAACGCACAAGAAAACTTTGTACGGTTAAAAAAATGCTGAGTAGAGTTCATTAATTTTAAGTGAAAATTCACTTTATTTGAGATCAAATGGATGCCATATTACGTATTAATTAATGCTAGTAAGTGGTAATATCAAATTCAATCAATAGGCACTTTTTCTACTAGTTAATTACAAAGTGACGTATAGTGTGAAATACGTACCTTTCAAAAAATATTTAAAATAATACTTTTTTTATTCTTAATAATATAAAAACTAGTTAATTATAATTAATTTTATATATTTAAAATAAATTTATATTATATATTTTTTAATCTATCTAAATTAGTTAATTAATTATTATATTGATTATAATTAACTGATTTATTTTGTATCTCTAATTTATTTAAAAATATTAATTAATCTTTATATTAAGAGTTTGAGTATTATATGCCAAAAATTTATATTAGGGGTTTAAGTTTCTATATATTAAAGCCACAAGTGGTTGTGTTATGTGAAATAATTATTCTTTCTGGGCCATCGGGTGACAAATCAATGACCGAACCATAGGAGTTTTTTTTTTAATATTTTTTCAAACCTAATTGTCAAGTGGTCATCATCATGGGGATATAAAATGTTGCACAAAAAGAGCTCCTGGTAAGTCCTTGTATCAAATTGGGCAGGCCTAGCTAATACTTTTTGTTTATTTAATCAATCTCCTTTATAAATTCAATTATTGACGTGGCAACTTTAATTTTAAATATATATAATCCTCGTCTTTTTTCACTTTAATTTCAGCGATCAAACCTGCCAAAACCTTATCCAGAGGCGAAAGTGCATCATGAACATGACTTGTTTTTTTTTTTTTTTTGAAGATTTCATTAGTTGAAGTAGATCCGATCGTACTTTCGAACTAGATTTCTATTTTCTTAATGACTAGATTTATCTACATGCATTTTGTACAAAATCTTATTAAATTATAGTTTATAAATTTTATAGATAATATAGATTTCTTTAAATTTTAGATTATATTGAAATGAATATTCATTGTTCCGTTGTGTCTCAACTCTATTGTACAGGATGTACACACATGTTATGTTATAACCATGTTCTCCCATGCTATTGATCAAGATATAAATTAATTAAAATAACAAGCAATGGCATCTATAGTTGATATGGGTTAATTAAATTATAATTTTATTCTAGAAATTGTCATGTAAAAATAATGTTGTATTAAAAGTTTTTTTTTTTTTGTAAATTGAATGACATTCTAAAAATATTAAAAAAAAAGTAAAGTTGCTACTGATTGTTTAGAAATATTGACGGTCAACATTAAAATAATTTTACACCCTATTTAACAGAATAGACGGATATTTTAATATATAGGATTTTTTAAGCTAAAATGGAGTACTTTTACACCATCTATTTGAAGTTTATTAGATTATAAGTACTTAATTAATTACTGCTCACATCTCGAATTATATCTATTTTGGACTGTGTTTTATTTTTTTAACCTACAAAAGTATGTTAATTTATATTTAAACTCATGTTAGCGACAAATTTAATTAAATTTATAATTTCACTTGTTAAGTCTACTATTTTTATATTTTTAACTTATAAAATTATGTCAATTTATTCTTAAATTTATATTAACTTTTTTGAATTTGTTTATGTTTAATAATTTTATATATAAAATTTATAGAAATTTTATTATTGAATATGATCAATTATTTTAAATTAAACTCTTAAGTACATACTTTTAATAATTATTTATTAATAAAAATAAAGTGTTACAATTTGAGCTTACGATCCAAATTTATATTATGTTATGAGTTTATTTAAACTCATGAATATGACAATTTTATTTATATCTGTCACCTAACTACGGTCTTAATCCTTAGATCATTTTCAAATTAAGAACAAAAATGGCATGATTAATCCATAAGTATATTTTTTCAAGAACTTATGAATTAGTGTTCATCACATAAAGAGAATAACAATAGTTGATGCAATATCAGATGCATCTTTATATACTAATAAATAATTTTTTTCTCATATATATATATATATATATATATATGGATTCAAAAACTACTACTTGCACAGTTCAACTAATTGTAGCTTTCTGATGAACCAATGAAACCTGCACTCAAGGACCAACGGAGTTGGTCTAAGTGATAAGCGGCTCGGTATCGCTTAAACGAGGTCTCGAGTTTAAGTCTTGACAAATGCAGAAAATTCCCGTTGGGAGACTCACCCACCATAGCCAGGTGCGCGAAGCGGATCGGATCCGAATGTAGTCGGGACAAAGCTCCGATAAACCGAGCGAGCAACAGAAAAAACCCTGCACTCAAGGACCCACTACTATTTTTTCCCTAGGAATATTTTCACTTGTAAAGTATAAGGGAAAATAATAAAATTTTAAAAATAATAAATATTAAAATAAGACAGTTATCAATAACATATTAAATATTATTAACTATAGAATAAATATTATCAATATAATATCCTATTTTAATATTTATTATCTTTTAAAATTGTGAAATATAAAATGTCAGTTCCCAACAATTGATCAATTATTTTATACACCTAAAGGAGTAGTTGTGAAATATCAATTATTTCTAATAACATAATTAAAATTGAAGCCATATTGTTGGGGGTGTTACCTACGAATATATAATGACATCGCATTTTATTAGTTAATCAAACTAGAGAGGCCTAGATCTAGAATATATATTTTATATTCTCACCAACCGTATTAACGTTATATGCACAGTCGCATATATACAGGCACACTAATAAGAATATTCCATCAAAATATACTATATTAATTTAATTCATATATAATATAATTAAGATGAAATTAATCAAAGTCAGCATCATGTTTGGCCTAATTATATTGTTCTCAAAAATACTGACAATTAACCATTTACTTTTTAGTTGATAATGTTCAGAGTCTAAAACAAGAAGAAGCAGAATAATCCAACTTTAGGTCAGAGGAAATTGAAATCAGTCTAAATTTAAACATAGATCTATATATGTACGCTTCCCGTTAATTACTGATCAATGTTTCCTACTAATTAAACATAAATATATCTCATAATTCATAATTAAGCATATATATATATATGTATATATTAGATTTAGATAGGGAAAGGGCTATTAATTAATCAAGAAATATATTAATTTAAGATTGTACGATACCAGCTGGCCAAGTTGATGGGGGGGAAATAAACTGCAAGTTGAACTGGACATGCACGATCGGCGCTGGTTCGATTTATAATTAAATTGGTGAACTTAATTAATTATTCAAAACAATACTAACGCAGTTTTCCTTCTCTTTTAAATAATTGTTTGGTGGTATGTAATTTTCGTTCAGGCGTTGAAGAACACTTGTTCATTTTGTAATGCTCAAATATATATATGCGTGTGCGTACGTGTGTGTTTTAATATTTATTTTTCTGATAATAATTATAAAAATTTTAATTTAATTTTAATTATAAGACTCTAATGTATTTTGTCTATCAAAATTATAATTTTTTCTAAAATATTTCTGTATGATTATACATATTAAGAGAATTTATATCGATGATAATTTAAAATACACATAATTAAATGTGTATTTTAAGAAAATTAATACATAATTATTATAAATAATTAATTTAATTAATTTTTTTAATCTATCTAAATTAGTTAAATAAATTTTATATTAATAATTGGAGGTAGTACTTTTTTATGATACATTTAAAATAGCTAAAAGAAATAAAAGGGAAAGTTAAAGAGAAATCCATTGCTAGCAAGGGATTCAATTAATTATTAATAAGTTTGTTATAGAATTTGTGCACTTGAGTTTAATAATAGAGATTAATCATTCACAATGTATCAAATTAAAACTTAAATTATCTCAACAGCATCTAGAAGATAATTATTTTTAATTAGAGCATATTTATACTTAGTAAAAATAATTATCCTAGAAAACCACACAAGATAGTTGGTAAATATTTAATGTTTTTACCATCAATTTAGTTTCACTTATGAATATTAATTGGAGGAAGATTAACAAATCATCCCATAACAAAAAAAAAATTATATGATATTCCTTTAATATAAAATATAGTTAATTAATTTAAAAAATTAAAAAATTAAATAAATAATTTAATTATAATATATATTAAATATTATTAAATTATATATTAATTTATAAGTTAAATAAATTAATTTTAAAAAATAATAAATATAAATATTTTAATATAATTTATTTAATTTCTCTCAATTAATTACTAAGTCTTATGTATTAAAGAAGTTGGAGGTACTTATACCAATGATGAAAAATGCAATTCATTCAATATTTGTAAGTAGGAGTATCAGAGAAAATATGGCTTTCCATTTCCTGCAATCATGGCTAGCACGCTCCACCGTATGTTTCAGTTCAAGGTCTGAACATAATACATTTATGTGGTTTAAGTCAACAATGGCGACTTCTTTTGAAATGCTTTTAATATAATATATATATATATATATATAGAGAGAGAGAGAGAGAGAGAGAGAGAGAGAGGAAAACAAAGGTGATAAGATAGTAGTGAAGGATATGAATTGCACTCATCTGTCATAATAATCCGTACATTTCCATGATTCCTTCTTTCTTCTTCGTTTTATTGTGCTTGATGACATTATTGCGATTGTGTTTTCGTGGTTCACATTCATTTATGACTTTGTCTTAAAAGCTGTGAGAATGTCTTCGCAATGTGACTTTCTCCCTCCTCAAGTCATTATTTTTGATTGAGGTAACGTCGGCGAATAATTATATATCGATCGTTCCCCAGAATGTTCCAGGTGCTAATAATTCAAAACATGTGGCTGGTCAATTTTCTTCTCTTTTCTTTTTTCTGTAAAAAGCAGGTCAATTTTGTATTTTCTTGTCACATGTATTAGCAGTTTACAAAATTATTTAGGAAAATTGTTATAAGGTTTTAAAAGAAAAAATTAATCACTAACAAATTTAATAACAACTAAATAATATAAATTTATTTATCATTTTTTATATTATAACATGATTTACAATTATCTAGGAAAAACGTATCTTTCACTAAAAATAAATTTAAGAATATATATGTGGAGGATTTAGCTCGATAATTCCTCAAATATGGGGGTGTTTTCCATATCTCTCTTAACTTATGATTTTGATGTTAAGGATAAATGATTGGTTCCTTTGCTATTCACCAACACTACCTCCCTTTTAATTATTCTATATGCTTTTTTATAAAGTCAAATTACCTAATTTACACATTCAAATGAAAGGGCTTTAACTAATTTATTCCTTCCTTTTTCTGTTCCTAATTATAAAACAAAAATTTTTATGGGCAATTAATAATTTTTTGCAATGCAAAAGTTTTGCCTCAACCCCCACCAGTGATGGTGGGGATATATGTACTAGTTTATGGAAATATTTGTAAATTATTATTAATAGAATAAGTGTTCAAATTTTGGGTATAGTTTGATATAATTTTTAATTGATGAGTTCTTATAATTTTTTTATCAGATTTTTATAATTTTACATGTGACTGATAAAAAATATAAAAATTTTATCAAAAATTAAGTAAAATTATAAAGACTTAATAAAAAATCTATTAAAATTAAACAAGACTATAAAATTTCGATTAAAAATTATAGTGAATTAAAAAATTATGTAAGCTTATAAGAACACGTAAATTATATATAGTAGAATTTGAATTTTACTCCTATACTGTTACATGCAAGCTTGTTTTGTTCACATTACAAGTAAAACGACAACAGTAGAGTTCCTACCTTCCACACGTTAAGTACCAATCAATAGAAATTGCGTCTTCCTTACAGAAAAATGCAGCTAAGAAGTTCGACGTGGAATATGTGGTATTGGTGTTCCTCAAAAGTATCTTGGTACTTTGTACTCTGTCCTCTTCCTTATAAATGACAATTCTCTTGCCTTCATAAATATCTCACTCATTATTGTACTCCCTTTTTAGATTTTTTAATTAAAAAGACCGACAATAATATATCGAACATGTACCTATCCCTTATAAAAAAGAGTTTTTATGTAATTAGATTATAAAATTATTCACGCCGCCCATAATCACAGCCGAAAACTCTGACTCTCTTTTTTTCAGGAACACTCTAGTTTTTTCTTAACCAATTTTCACGAGCACTACTTGAATGCAGGGGTTACTGTTGAAATGATATTCTATATTTCCTGGAAGAACAAATTAGTCATGAGATTAAAAACCGATTCTCTTAACTAATTAGTTACTACTAATTCTATTAGCACTATACCAACAAGCGTTTAACATGAAATTTTCATTAATCATGTGCTCAACTCTTGAGAGAACAACTGAATTAAGGAGGTACTTCCTCTATATCTATTTATTTGTCAAGATTGGAATTTTTATTTTGTTCTTAAATATATGATATATTCTAAATTCTAAGATATAATTATTACTTGTTTTTAATATAATAATACCCCCTATTAGATAGTGGATATTATATAGAAGTAGTTGAGATTTAAAAATGACTCATTAATATATAGAGACCAAAACTTAAAAAACAAAAAGTGGTTGCAACATTGAATATGGTCCCAAGAAATAATTGCAATTTTTTTCCCTACAGATACACCCAAAGAATAAAAAAATACAGTTAATTGGAAAAAATGCCTAAACTTTCTTTACCAACTAATACCTTCAAATAAATAGGACAAGTTTTCAAAATAGATGAGGTGGATAAGCTTTCCTTAACTAATGCATCAGCTACATAGTTATGCTTTTTTGAAATATAATTTATTTTAACATCCCATACTCGTTTTAATAAATAATATATCTGTACCATCAAAAAGTTACACATTTAGTTACTATCTATTTGTTATATTGAGCCAATTCTTTACATCCTACTTGATATCAAACCCTGTCCCTCCACAATATTTTTCAAACTCTCCCATTAGTTGGGCTGCATGATTTCTTCAGGTTTCGGCCGACATATTTTATAAATTATGTAAATAGAGTGCTAATTAGAGTTGACATAAAAAATTATTCGTATTTTATAATGACGTGAGTTCAATTTTTGTTACTGTCGTGAGAACTCCTTTAATAGACAATATCGTGAGTTTCTTATAAGCACTCTCTGAATCCTAAGGCTGTGCTCTAGCCTTAGTGGGGGATCGGTACCCGATCTACCTAAATTTTATTTGTATAAAAAAATATGTATCTAGAGTATTCATGACATTTTATTTAATTAAAAAAAACAATTTCAAGCACCGTTATGCTAGTCAAATGTTCAAAATATGTTATATAATTAAATGTGTGGAAAAAGGAATATACCGTATTTATTTATGAAGCACTTAATGTTCTTATTCATTAGTCATCTTGCAAAATTTATAAAGTATTCAATATTTCTTTTCCTAATAGTAACCTTGGTGTGAATATTGTTGACTAATTATGGGGACAAAAAGGATTTGGACAAATGGGTAAGATTACCTTGAAATTTACTACACTTAATGGTATTTTTAATGAGGTAATTTTATGAACATAGATTATTTTTAACATATATTATTTAATCTGTATAAATTATTTAAAAAGTGATTTATAAGTAGAAACGAATGGACAATATAGTTGCCAAATAAAGAAGGATATAATTATCTCTAATTTAACTCTAGTTAAGAAACTAAGAAATGGTGGGCCACCAGAAACTCAGCCCATTTTTCAAATGGGCACTTTGTGGGCCTTACTGATAGAGTTATCGATGTGGATCGTGAATCTTGTTTGGGCCTCAGACACATTCAATGAATGATTAATTACCTGTAGATGAGCCGTACCAAGAAAAAACAATTTTGTAGATGAATGTTGTAAAGTCCAGACCTTTCCAGGGCTAAGAACAATCTAAAACTGGGCCTTCCAAATCATGACCAGACTTGACTTCTATATTGGGCTTTAATTAGTGGCCCAGTTTGGTCCAAAGGCGGCCCAACTTATTTCTAACTCTAGCAGACACCTACATCACTCCCACATATACCAAAATATAACCCCCCAGCCAACCAATCAATAAGTGGTGTTGGTCTTCTTACTAGAAGCCGCTTAAACAGCTTAAATATGGGATCTCAAATTTAAATTTGTAAAAAATGCCTTCCTTAGTTTGTCATTGTATGTCTATTTAAATTAATGTCTTATATTTATGATTAAAACTCAAATTTTTAACTAGATTCTACATTTTTAGATTAAGATTAGAGGAATAACAAATCATAATGTATGAGAAATAAGAAGTGACTTCATTTCCTATAAAGTGAGGCCAAGATTTCCTAAGATTTGGGTGAAAATAGAGTCAGTGCAATTCATGAATTTTCACTCTAATTCTATTGACAAGATTTTAACTTTTTGTTTGGATTTATCATTTATCACCGTGTTATAATTTTTTTTTATAATATTAACCAGATCCTATTACTAAGTATTTTAGTTTCGATATTTGTGACTGCTCCTTCTAATATAAGTATCTTATATAAGAATCAAATATAAAACTTAGAAAAATTTAACGAAACTTTACCCCAATAGACTAATTCTATGTTAGTAGTCTATTCTAATTCTACTACTAGACTTAAAACTTCAATAGAAATCCTCCCTCCCCTTTTAATATCCCCTTTTAATATAGAAGTTAGATAATTATTTTATAAAAAATAATTAAATCAGTTATACGTAAAAAAAAATATATGTTAGTTTTACTAAAATATCTACTTTAAATTAAACGCCACCACCTAGCTTATACGTTAGGATTAGGATATGAGGGAGTAATCTTTTTAATTAACATAGACAATAATGTGGTGCGATGAGATAAACAAAAAGAACCAAAATAAAGATTGAAATTTTCTTCCTTGAAATTTATTTAGAACTGATGATTACATTCCCACAGTTTTTAATAGAAAACAGTGGGATGTATCGATTGATTACAAATGTATGAGGAGGAATCTTTAGCTCTGTTAAATAAGTCTAAAAGTCACTGTGCCTAACCAAATCCTTTTTTATACTTTTTTTATTATTTTTATAATTTATAATAAGAAAAATTTTAAAAAACAACTACTTAAATTTCAAAATTTCAAGTTGTTTACTACATTTTTATAAACTATTGACTACTTTTGTAAAGCAAATAACAATTTTTTTTTTTAGTAAATCTTGATATGGGATTTTGAAATTTAAGTGGTTGCTTTTTGAGATTTTCCCTTTAAAATATTCTCTTAATTTTTAATATAATAATTAATTAAAAATTAATTTTAAATATAAATATATTTTTTATATGTATTTATTTTTTTTAATTATCCTTGTTAATATTTTCACAATAATAATTGAAGAGAGAGAAATTAAAAAATTAATTAAAATATTTTAAAAAAATATATTATATTAACTAATTTAATTAATTTTTTAATCTATTTAAATTAATTAAATATATATATAAATAAGTATATCACATCTATCTCAAACTTTGAACTCTATAATAATTTTAATTTTAATATAAATATGTATCTATCTAAGGCTAAATTTGAATGGATAAAATGGTCCATGTCTCTCTCTTCCCTTTTGTCCCATCTCAACGTGAAATATCATATTTAGCCCTTTCATTCCCCCTTATGTAACTCAATTCTATTTGAAGCTACTTAACTAGTAATATTCAACGTATTATTCAGTCATTCCGCTCACATGAATCAATGACTTTGCTGGAATGAACCAGCCAATGATAGTGACAACGTGGGCCAGACAACCTTAGCTCTGCGAAACAAACAAACGACACAACTTCTGAATCTCATCTGACAAAAAGATAAAGTTCCCACCAACTCATTAGAATTTGAGAATCGTATCCATCCATGATCCATCTCAGTCTAAGCAGCCCAACTCAAACCCAACCGTGGATTAACTCAAGATCCTTCCTTTATAAATAACCGCTTCAACCCGACATTAAAATTCGTATCTTGTTCCTTTCGTTGTGAGAGTTTAACGACAGAATCAGAAATTCAGAATGTTGGCTATTTTTCACAAGGCGTTCGCTCATCCGCCGGAGGGGAGCTTCACAGTCCCGCTTCTTACAAAGGATCTAAGAAGCCTAAGCTTCCTGAAGAGACTCTCAGAGAGTTTCTTTCTCGCCATCCTAATAATACTTGCTCTATGACCTTTGGTGAAGCTGCTGTGCTTGCCTATGTCCGCCCTGAGCAACCATTTTCTCTTCATCAGAGGTAATTTTTCTTCTTCTATAAAGCAAAGATCGTTGCTTTTCTGTTCCTTGCTTGTTAATCAGCTAGGTTGAAGAAAACCCACTTTGTGTTTTGTCTTGTCTCTGGAATTAAGATGCTTGTGTTTTGTTTGTGGTTCTGTATTGTAAATGAATCGACCCCACTTTGGAATTTTGACATTCTAGCAGGTTGTTTTGCGGGCATGAGGACATATGCTGTCTCTTCGTGGGGAGCTTGAACAATTTGAATGTTCTGAATAAGTAATATGGGTTGACAAAGGGAACCAACGAGGCCATGTTTGTGATTGAAGCTTACAAGACTCTGAGAGACAGGGGACCTTACCCTGCAGATCAAGTGGTGAAGGATCTTGATGGCAGCTTTGCCTTTGTTGTCTATGACAGCAAGGTTGGGAGCGTTTTTGCTGCACTGGTATGTCTGACCCAATTTTTCCAGAGCAAAACCAGTTAACTTTTGCCTGCATCCAAACTGGTCATAAAGAATTTCACCAAAAAACATAAAATTTGGTTTCAGTGTTCAGATGGTGGAGTGAAGCTGTATTGGGGAATTGCAGCAGATGGGTCTGTGGTTATCTCTGATGACCTTGAAGTCATCAAAGAGGGATGTGCCAAATCCTTTGCTCCCTTCCCAACAGGTACTGTTTCTGCTCCATTACTGGTTTCTTTAGGTCAATTTGGTGTATTAAAGACCCCTATAACTAGGAATTTGCGTGTTCAATCCTTGTAACCTCATGCAGTTATTGCTTATTCTGTAAATTAAAAAAAATGACAATGAGTGGCCTAGGATAGCCTAAGTCACCTTTAATACCCTTCTTCTTATATTATACTAGTTTACAGGCTAAGGTTTTTTAAGGAACTCAATTTGTATAAGAAAAGAAGAGAAAGCGGACAGAGATGATGATGAAGGTTGTGTTAATTTGCAATGTGCATGTTTCACAGTGAAGGAGGACTCATAAGCTTTGAGCATCCAATGAATAAAGTGAAGGCAATGCTAAGGATTGACTGTGAAGGAGCCATGTGTGGGGCCTACTTCAAGGTTGACAAGTACACAAGATTCAACAGTATTCCTCGAGTTGGAAGTGAGACCAACTGGATGGATTGGGAATTTGGGACCATCACTAAGATTAACTTTAATCATATTACTTTAATTGTCTTTTAATGATTAAGGGACAAATTAAGAGCTCCCCACTTGAATAATAGTGTTTCTTTTCTTTTTAACTGTACTGTAGAAGAGATTGAGAGAGAGAGAGAGAGAGGAGAGGGAGAGAGAGAGAGCTTATATGTTGAAATGTAAATTAAAGAAAAAATAAATGTTGCTGCTGCTTGCTGTCTGCTATCATTCAATCATGTCTGTCACTCCCTGAAGCTTATCTCCTTGCCTAACAAAAAAAAAAACAAGAAGAAGAAGAAGTCTTGCTGTTTTTGAACTTGTTAATTCTCATAATAGTGCCATATATGTTCCCTTCTGAATATAAAAGTGTTAGAATTGGTTTTTCCGTTTTGGTGCGTATTGGCCATGCTATTATTAATATTGCTGCAGAATTGAGAGCACATGTGTAACCAAACCTACTGATATTTGTATTTAACCATGGTTTAATAAGTTGAGTTACAAAAGTTATAATGCTTTACAAGTTAGTTCTGACTTTCAATGAATTAATCAACAAATACTCACACATGGCATAGAATGTGATGAGGACAAAAGGAGAAAAGATATTTATATATCATGACCAAAAATGCATATATAATCTTCCAAGACTATGTCTATATATAGTGTTTCTCCACCAATAATTTCCAAGACTTATCTGTTACTTTACAGAAATTGATTCCATGAGAAGAAAGACCCGCCACAAAAACCAGTTCATCATGAGGATAATTATCATACGGAGCTGAAGATGCTACCATTTTTGTGATCCTAGGAATGTCATCACTATTATTACCATTTATTTTTTATGATAACATAACCTTAGCCCTTGACATGGGATTGAAGAAGAAGAGGTTGAGTAAATTCTGTACTTCCGTCATTAATATTAACCAACTATCACCAACTGTGCCAAGAACATGATTTTTGGGATATATATTATTTTCAAAGCTCAAAATTGTTTTTTTTTTGGTCGACGTCTAACAAGCAATGAAACTTGCTTCTTTTGTAATTGTCAGGGCATAGCAGAAGTAATGGAACTTGAGGAAGACGATGACACTGCTTGTCTCTGGCAGCATTAACAAGAAGTGATCGCCAAAATGAACAAACAAAACCAAAATTGAAAAAGTCCTTGAAGGCCAATCTTCTTAATATTGATTCTGCAGCTTCTTGATGTAAATGATGCCAGTTTTGGTTGCATTTCTTCTTTTGCATTTTCCCATTATCACTTTGAATTTCCATAATGAGGATATCACAATTTGAGTCTTTATAAGGATCTAATAAAAAAAAAATCATACATGACAAGAAAAGATTTCACGTCTATAAGATACTATAAAAAAAATTAACAAAATTTGGCACAATTGATAGATCCTTAGTTTGAACCTAGCTGAAAAAATAATGTCCTAATAAAGTCATTATGAATTTTTATAAAAGTGATGTGCACGGCCTAATTCTTTAAATGTGATGTCCTAAGTTCAAACTAAATCGTGCGTATAAAAAAATATTTTGTTGGGAGACATAAAACCCATTTCAGTAATTTTTATACATCGAGAGAATTAATCTTTAAATTATCAATTAAGAGATACTACCTGATTTCTAAAAAAATAAAAACTATAACAAAAAAAGTTTAAAATGTGAATCATATCACATATACATGTGTATCGGTGTCATTCAATGATATTATATGCAATCAATTTTTTTTTTTTTGCAAAGTTGGACAAAATTTTGCATAAATTTTTTATATATATAAAAAATAAAAAGAAATATCCTTAACTAAGGGAAATCTAGTAGCTAATATTATATTTATTGTATCTAATTTGTCACTAGTATGATTTAAATTATAAAATAATTTTTTCTCCTAGAAGAACATGCATAATAAATTTTTACATTATTATTTTGATAATTAAATAAAAAGTTGTGACAGTGTTTATCTTAAAATAATAGATAATCATACTAAATATTGTTTTGGTTTTTGAGGTCAACAAAATACAAATCGTTTGGAGTATTCTATTCTTATTATTTATTTATATATCTTTGTGTCATTTACATCGCCAAAAAAGGTCCAAGCCTTGAATTTTATATTGATTTTAATTTCAGTCACTTTCTACGTCCTATTTCTCGACCCATCTCAATCTTGAAAGGTCATATTTAAACCATAGTTTAGATAATTCACCATTTGCTTAAATTTAAATAATCCATCCGTTTATTTAAGATTTTTTTCAAAAACATCACTTTTGTGAAATTTATGTTAGTTTTTTAAGTTTTCTAAAATAGCAAGAATATGGAACATATATCTTTTTTTTATAAAATAATTTATTATTCATTTATTTTCAAATTTTATAATATCTCCATGTACCTTCATTAGCTTATTAAACTATTGTTAAATATATTCATATATTATCTATTAATAAATTCTTTCTTTTTTTTTTTTATAATGAGAAGAGCGATTAAACCCAATATAAATTACAAGTAACTTATAAATGAGAATAAAAATCTCAGAGAATCTTTATACATCCTAAAATATGTAAAAATCTTACTAATAACTTATTAGTTGAAATGATAAATAGTTTCATCTTTATAGGGAGAATAACATAAATTTAAATTTTAAAAAATATACTTATTATAAAAAAATAACTTTTTTCACAATCTAAACCTCAAAAGATTAATTTTAAATCTAAAGTAGTTTGTTGATACCCTTAATTAAATAAAAACTATATATTTAAAAGTCCTATAAAAACACTACTTAGTAATAATATTAACAATTATATTAGATTTTTTAAGAATATACTGAATTCAAACAAATCAGTTATATGTCTCAGTCTCTCTTTAATACGCACCTCCAACTATGTTTTCTGTTAGCTTCCAAAGTTGATATGGATAAACAAATATACAGATGGTTTCAATCATGAGCTTGCGTGATCTAGTGACTTTGGTCTCCAAACAAGGGAAGCTGCCTTCTTCTCCCATGGTAACATGAAATTAAGGATCCACTGACAGTGTCACAGTAACGATGTGGGGCCAATACAAAAGATAAAGCTTAAAGCCTCACCAACTCATTGCAATTTGCTAATCTTATCCATCTCATACATAGATCAACGCCCACAATTACATTATAATCAACCCAACTCAACCATGGTTTAACGCCCGATCCCTCCTTTTAAATACCCACATCAACCCTTCATGAAAATTCCTATCTTTCTTTCTTTCTTTGTGAGTTTGACGACAGAATCTGAAATTCAGAATGTTGGCTATTTTTCATAAGGCGCTTGCTCACCCACCAGAAGAGCTCAATAGTCCTGCTTCGTGCAAAGGGTCTAAGAAGCCTAAGCTTCCTGAGGAGACTCTCAGAGAGTTTCTTTCTCACCATCCTGAGAATACTTGCTCTATGACCTTTGGTGAGGCTGCTGTGCTTGCTTATGTACGCCCTGAGCAACAATTCTCCCTTCATCAGAGGTAATTTTTCTTCTTCTATCAAGCAAAAATCGTTGCTTTTCTGTTCCTTGTTTGTTAATCTGCTAGGTTGAAGAAAACCCACTTGTGTTTATGGTTCTGTGTTCCAAATGAATGGACCCCACTTTGGAATTCTGACATTCTCGCAGGTTGTTTTGCGGGCATGAGGACATATACTGTCTCTTCCAGGGGAGCTTGAACAATTTGAATGTTCTGAATAAGCAATATGGGTTGACAAAGGGAACCAACGAGGCCATGTTTGTGATTGAAGCTTACAAGACTCTGAGAGACAGGGGACCTTACCCTGCAGACCAAGTGGTGAAGGATCTTGATGGCAGCTTTGCCTTTGTTGTCTATGACAGCAAGGTTGGGAGCGTTTTTGCTGCACTGGTATGTCTGACTTAAACCAATTTTTCCAGAGCAAAACCAGTTAATTTGTGCCTGCATCCAAACTGGTCATAAAGAATTTCACCAAAAGACATAAAATTTTGGTTTCAGGGTTCAGATGGTGGAGTGAAGCTGTATTGGGGAATTGCAGCAGATGGGTCTGTGGTTATCTCTGATGACCTTGAAGTCATCGAAGAGGGATGTGCCAAATCTTTTGCTCCCTTCCCAACAGGTACTGTTTCAGCACCATTTCTAACTAACTATAAGAATAGAAGAGAAAGATGATAGATCTGATGATGAAGGTTGTATTTGCAGGGTGCATGTTTCACAGTGAAGGAGGGCTGATGAGCTTTGAGCATCCAATGAATAAGGTGAAGGCAATGCCAAGGGTTGACAGTGAAGGGGCCATGTGTGGGGCCTACTTCAAGGTTGACAAATACAACAGAGTCAACAGTATTCCTCGTGTTGGAAGTGAGACCAATTGGATGGAGTGGGACCATCACTAAGCTTACTTATTATTACATTACATTGTCTTTAATGAGAGGCACAGAGCTAGGTAGGTCCCACTTGAATAAGGGCCTAATCCTCTGTAGTCTATCTCCCCTTTGTAACTGTTGTGCAGAATGATAAGATACGATCAAGGCTTGAAATATTTAAAATTATAAGAAAAAGGTAGGGTGTTGCAGTCGTACAATCATGTCACCCCTTCACTCAACCTTATCCTAACCTAATAAATCTGCTCTTCTTGCCTTTTGACTTCGTTTTTATGTTCTTTTGCTCTAATGATGTCTTGTTCCCTTCTGAATACTAAACGTTGGAGTGGTTTTCCATGCCATTTTGGGCTTGCTGCTGCGTTAAGAACAAGGTTATGATATAGTAAAGGGGAACAGATGTGGGAAGGAAAAAGAATGAGAAACATGGATTAAAGAGGTGATAATCCTTGGACAATCATTACAGAACACAATTCAGATTTCTCAGTCATAGGTGGCGTCAATTTTCAATACCTGTCTCTCAATCCCTTGAAGCAATTTAAGATAACCCATTTGCTAAGGTTCCATAAGTAATTACGTTCAATCGAAAGAAATCCTTTTGTTAATAAATCATGGATGAAAGTCTAGTGCTTTCGCGATCTCATTATTCATACAGAGTCCTCTCATAATCGTATTGATAACCCCACTTGAAAATCTTCCCAAATGAAGACAAAGCTCAAGCCATGTCACCCAAATGGTATTCCTGCTAAACAAAGAAGCCAGTTCGGTAAAGTTTGTTCTTTGCGAGTGATCCTAAAATATTGTTCATCTTGGACGCTACGAGGATTCGGGAAATGGGAATGAACACAAATGAGTCCACAAAAGAGGAAATTTAGGGATGGCAGCATACCTAAGAGAGTGTTACTGAATTATATTTAAATATTATTAATTACTATGTATTGGCAATAATTTATTTACTATAAATAACCTGCGAGGCCGTGATCCTTAAAATGATCAGATCACCAGGTCAAACTAAGAACCCAGTTATTCGGCGCTCTTTTTCTTCCACATATACGTGTGCTTTCCCCATTTCTCAAATCTCAACCACGGAAACACTTGATGCCTCATATCTCATTCTCTATTCTCCTCGTGCAAGCAACCAGGTACTTCTCTCCGTATTCATACTGCTGTTTTTTTTGTTGCCTCCTCCACATCTCATCTTCCTTTTACATTATATTGAGTTTATTACATGGAGGGGTGCAACTGCAAGTTTAATTCCTTCATTTCCTAGCTTTTTAAGGCTTACATACATTCGTTTTATTTCATATCATTTTAAGTGTCAAACAGCTTATAAATTATTTCCATTAGGTTTCCCAGGAATAAAGTGATCTTCCCTTCCACTATGTCTATTATTATTGCTCATTCTATACTTTCTGCATATTAAACCATATGCAGATTGCAGATTGCAGATTGATAATCCCTAATACCATGTCGTGTGTCTAGTTTGAGCAAAATTTCCCACATTGAGAACCAAATATGGAGAGATACACTATTACTCCTGCGTTATTCTCAAACACCATTTCTCTCTGTGCTTTGCACGCCGCACTGCATTTCACAATAGAACTGTAAACTAAGTGTAAAAGAATCTTCATTGACATTTGTCATTCAATAAGCTTTTCCCATTCTCATTACTCTACATTTCCCGACTACATGAACCCAATCGGTTTCTAAATTCCTGCTGTAGTTTTTTTTTTACTTTTTTTGTTTCCTTTTTAACAATTTCTTTCCCCCCACTTTCTGCACCAATCGGAATGGCAACCTATCTCCTCATCCGATCGGCACAAAAGGACAAGGAAGGGAATGAAACCCCTCTACTATTACAAATCTCTCACCCAATATCTCTCTGTACAAATCTTCAACTAATGGACAAAGTGAAATCTACCACCTTCTCAGATGAAATTCATCAACCCAATTCTCCCCAAGCATTCTATGTCGCCTCTTCATCATATGCGAAGGGGCAATCCGAAATTTTGGAAAGTTCTAATTTCCCCTCGAAGGCCAGCAGTTACAATCACCATACCCCATGCTGACATGTTTTGGCTTACCCCACTGGAGAGATCTATACTGACTCGAGGGATTCGGTTCCGTGCAGCTACGATGAGTTTTTCCTCTGGCCATGTTGCGGAAATTCTATCGAAGAAGTAATCATTTGTTGTGCTCGCAATTGTTCCGTGAAGAGGGCTGTTGGTGCATCCTGATGCTGATTGTGAACCGTCGGTACCAAAATTTTCCTCCACCGGAGTAGGAGGATGATTGGCTGACATGACATCATCCAGAATATTATCATCTGCGGTCTGTTCTCCAGAGAAAGCATCAGGCATCTCCCAGGCATCGCCCATACCGGGCCAAGGTACCGCCACTGAAACATCTTTACAGTGAAAATGTTCATATGATTGCGTTACAGTGACACCTTTGCTCCGGTTAGGTCTGCAATCGGCTTCATTTCTCCAAATATACACATGGGAATCCTCACTTGCTGAGATTACATATTTACCGTTTACCGAGAGAGAGGCAGAAATCTGGCTATTTGAGTTACGAAATCCTGCAAACCACTACCGTCAGTTTATTCTGAAA
This sequence comes from Leucaena leucocephala, assembly GCA_037074615.1. Classification (NCBI taxonomy): domain Eukaryota; kingdom Viridiplantae; phylum Streptophyta; class Magnoliopsida; order Fabales; family Fabaceae; genus Leucaena; species Leucaena leucocephala. Next base: position 15,546,667 of record CM073545.1, read on the forward strand.
CCGAAACCAGAATGAAAACATAGTGAAGAACATCATATCTCCACATAATTCATGTCAACCTAAAGAAAGCTAAAAAACAAGATATTCACCTAGGAAAAGCAAAGAATAATGAGACAAATAAAGAAATTCTCACTCTAAAAGAAATCTCCACACTGCACTGCAACCTACCCTAGAACATATGATAGTTATAAAACATGACTGCATAAACACTTGCCTTTAGACTATTGCAATATCAGAACAAAATAATAACTAAAAAGAAAAACTAGGTAAATGCATGGACTACTTGGTATTTGATGCCAGAATAGGTTTGCTCGCTAGAATCGATTGGAGGAGAAAACTTAGTAGCTTAGGTCATTGAGAATAAACTCCACCTCTCCCAACTAACTAAAAACCAGAAGAACAGTATAGTTTAAATTTTGACCAGATCATATCATAGTATTAAATCCAAAATCCTCCATTAAGATGAAAGTAGTTTACTAAAAATTGTTTCCTCACTATTTTTACCAATTTAAGTATCAATTTTACCTTTGAACTTATGAACCAGATCAACACCATCAACAATCCGAATTCTTGAATCAGCAGACGTGATAAGTACTTCTGAAGAACTTCCTGGGGCAAACTGTTCACAAAAATCAAGTACCAAGAAAAACATGAGCTACCATATCCAGTCAAGGCAAATATACCATATCATACAATCTACTGTTATTTCCCGCCTTATCGAAAACCAAAAGAGGGCGGGGTTGATTTCATTTAACACAGCTATTAAGTCATTATATACCTGGAAGCCAGTGATTTTCTTGTGATGAGATTTCTTTTTCTTCTGCAAATTGATTTGACTTTTCTGTTGCAACTTATTATCTGAATGAAATTTGAAAATATTGCAATCAATGATTCTACAATCGTAATAATGTACCTTAAAAGGACATATTCAGAATAAGAGGAGTCACTGAAAGTACCAGATGTATCATATAAATGGCAGCTACCCTTGTAAGAACCAACTACTGCTCCCTGCAAAAACCAGCAACCTTCACTATATTACAACTTACAAAGTCAACTTTGGAAGCTTGAAATGATACATATTAACCATTGACGACCTGCCCATCAGATGTATAGCAAGCTGCAGTGACCATCTCATGTAGATCAGTATAATCAACAACTTGGCGATCAGGAATGCTCCATATGCGAACCTTAGAATCCAGGGATCCACTAATGAAGTATCTATCATCAACAGGATTAAACTGGATGCAGGTTACTGTGTCCAGACAGAAAAAGATTGAAGCAAAAGGTATATATTAGCAAGAAACAGATGGGGAAGAATAGAATTGCTTTCATTTATAAGTTCAGCAAACTTAAAAATGTGAAAGAAGTCTTAAAAAATTCATTCCTGCATTAAAATATTCCAAACTGTTTCGCAATGAAGCACCATGCCATTATAAAGTTTTGCACTCCTAAGTGAGTGCGCAAGTATATGAAATCTACTAGAACAAGGGAAAACGAAAATCAGGGCATGTTCAAGACATAATAACTGCATGTACTCACCAAAGTCACTGTGTGAAAAAACTTTCAAACAAGTCTGGCTAGTCAAGTGCCACAGCCGCACAGTTTTGTCCATAGAAGATGAGAGCAGATGCTGATCAAAAAGGAGAAAGAAAATGTATTACTAGAATCATCTAAAAATACATGTTCTTATCCCACATTTCTAAAAGACACAGCACTGCTTAATGACAAAATCACTTGGGATAAACATATTAGCTCGGGAAAATCTCCACAGAAATAATTAGATAAATCCCTTAGAGCTTTTAAATCACACGCCCTAAACTTGCACATGATCCATCATTAAACTCAAGTCTCTATGATCTAATAACTTGAAATAGATCGTTCTAATTCCTAGATGTTACCAACTTATAAAAGACATGCCATAAATATGGATGCAAGATTCTAAACCTGTCAAAATCTTTTCAACTATACAAAAAAGGGATTACACTTGCGTAACAAAATTGTAAATGCATTTGGAACCAAATTGAACACGAGAAAAGGGGAATTTGAGGCCCTTTAAAAGGAAACGTCCTAAGCTGAGAATAAAGTGTGTTTTCTAACAAATATTAAAGGGTAAAGTAGCATTCAATATCCTGATCTTATTTCTCATATACGGCTAGTATCCTAATCTTATTTGTGGTGCAATTTTATCCATAATCTTTTTAATTTGATGCAATTCTTGGTACTTGAAAAATAAAATTATGGGTAAAATTGCACCAAATTAAAAAGATTATAGGTGAAATTGTACCACAAATAAGATTAGGATACTGGCCGCATATAAGAAATAAGATCAGGATATTGGGTGCTACTTTACCCAATATTAAATACAGGACAATAGGAAAACAGAGTAGACAATGATAGAATGTGTTGTTAAGCCTCCGCTACTATTAAGATCATAAAGCTTACAAAGGGAATACTGACAATTGGCCAAAATTTTAAGCTTACAAGAAGCTAATCCCAACCATTACATAGCTCACCCATTCTATACATCAACAAGCTAATGATCCAACTGATATATAAACAAAAGCATCTCACAGGGGTTACTGACCTGAACACCTTTTTGGTATCCTAAACAGAACATTCCAGTTACCTTAACCTACAGCCACTATCGCTATTTCCACGGTCAAACTTGGCAATTGCTGATAAACTGGATATATCCATCGCATAGAATATTTCACTATTCATCAGACATTATTATGGAATCTTTACAAGACCAACACCAGAAGCCATCCAGCTCAATTAAACAAGCAAGCTCTCTAACTTTGTTGTCAAAAGCCTTTCCAAGGAAGGCATAGAATTACAACATGGGGCTATCAAACCAATTGTAAACCAAACTATAATTGTGCGGGAAAAAAGTTCCACTTCTTGCTGAAACAGAACTTTGACATTTTATTCCTATGATTTATATAAAAAAACTTGGGAATACAATAACAAACAAAACCCCAAAACCAGGGTTACAGGAACAAGCGCTGCCGAAGATAGTGCACAAATACCATCCATAACCCAAACATACAAAAAATCAGTAAAATGACAAAAGCCTCAGCCCTAACAAAATGTATGAAGCACTATTCCATTGTTTTCAGTAAAAACAATCAGGAATGAAACTACTAGTTGCGTAATTAACTTGAAAGTATAACAGAAAACTTCAACAGTGTAAATAATATTCTAACGTGAGACTTAAAATCTATATTATCACTTCAAGGTTATTCACCACTCAAGAACTGGCTTATTTCAGTGAATTAAGAAACTCTACTTTATAGATTATATATATAAAAGCAGAGAACTCAGTCTAAGCACATTCATCATTGGAATCTATGATAATTGTATAATTTATGAAAAAAATATATTGCTAATAAACGAGACGAGTATATCCAGCATCTGACAAAATAACACCACGTAATCACAAATGACTCTAATTAGACATAGAGAGAACTGATGTATATTCAGAATTAGACATACCATAAAAGAAAAGAAGCTAACCTGAGACTTGGACCAAGATAGGTCAAGGACATCATTATCATGGCCTTGGAATGAGCAAATGGGTTTTTCTGTGAGCGCAAAAATAGTTTCTGGCACCATTAATTGGTCCAAGCTCAACGATTTTCTGCTTATGGATGACCTCCCCCTTCTCTTCTTGTCTGGATGATTGTCCATTGCGGGGGAGAGCAAAGTTGGCTCTGGCGACCCATTCACAACAAACAACATGTTCATGTTCCCATCTTCTGCTTTCTCCATCAGTAGCTCTCCCTTCCTCTCTGACTCCACAACTTGCCAGACATGTATTACACAATCCTCACCTGCACTGGCAAGATATTTTCCATCCAAACTAAACTTAATGCTCCATATAGATCCAGTATGAGCCTGTATTTCCTGGCTTTTATAAAGTCCTGTAATCTCTTTGCAAGACTTCCCATACTGCCTAACACGTACTCTCTCAGGCCCATGAAATGAGCCATCCTGGCTATCATCCGTTGCTGAGCTTGACCTGCGCCCACCCTTCTCAGATGAGATATCTCTTTCATCAATACTCCGTCTCTCTTTATAACCCGTCATAGCGCTTGCAACACTCTTGATACTCTTAAACCAACCCACCTTCTTCTTCGGCTTGGAACCCCCTCCACTACCACCACTTGCATTAGAATCTACATTATCCTTATTTCCATCCTCAACATTTTGCCGTCTCATCAATTCTTGAACTATTGGAGAGTGGCCAACCGTCATCTCAAATTCCTCCATAGTCAACTGCCTTCCAGTCCCCACTTCTTTGAGTTTGCTACACGTTCCGTCTTCCTTAATCTCCTTGACTACAAACTCCTTCCCATTATCGAGATCTCTTATGGTACACACCTGTTCATTTACGCGGTCAACCCCATTACAGTCCACAACCTCTACCTCCCCACCTGCAATTTCCGAAATGGACACCACCAAACTATGACCGAAATCCACGCTTAAGTTCGAGGATTCGCTTTGAATTTCATCCCCCCTTTTACAATTTTTCCCAGAAGGCGGCTTATTAAGGGAAGCGGCACTAGCAACTGGTGATCCATTACCATTAACTCCCCTTGACTTAACAACGAGATTACGGTTATTTACAAATGAACCGGTCTCCGGCGCGACCGAATGAATAGAAAGAATTGAAGAAGATGAACAAAAAGAAGACTTGTTACAACGATCATGAGACTGACCAGACACAGACAAGTCACTGCGATCCGCTGCACCGTCTGATTTCGATCGGAACATGCCGGTGGAGCAACTGGAACTTGCAGCCTGTTGTTGACGGCTCAAGTGATCGGACGAAGCCGATCGCCTAAACTCTCCATTGGCCATTTCTCTAAGATCAGCGGCGGAGGCAGGCATTCCACGGGACAATGATGGGTCGCCGCTGAGGCCCATCTCACGGAGGAGACGGGTCCGGCGTTCCGACACCGAGGAGGGTTCGGAGATCCATATGTCATACTTGGACATGGCGACTGGGAATTTGGGGACAGTAAAGGGCTGGTTGGAACCATAATTGGGAGAGTTGGAATTGGAGTCGTTGTCGTCGTCAGAGTTGGAAGTAGAACAAGATGAGGAAACTAGGCGGTCGTGGGACTCGTAGAAGCACTCGTCTTCCTCTTCTTCGTCCCCGGCTCTGCTCATCGTTTATTGGGCATTCCCATTTGAATGAAAATGCCCAGAAATCGATCAGATCAGAATGGGATTTGGTCCGAGTAGAAACCTGTGAAGAAAGAGCTATGGTATTGGGGTTGGATCAGAAACGCTATTGGTGCGCAGAGGAAGAGTAAATCCGTGCGAAAAAGCAATACAGAAGAGATGGGACAAGAAAGGGGACGAAACCAAGCGAGTTTTTGGCTTAGAACTCAGATCCAATGAGAGAGTGTGAGTTAGCGAGAGGGATTGGGAACGAAGCCCTATGCTGTTGTTGCTGGGTTGTGTGGGGGCGTTGGGGTTTGGCGAGCTATGTTTTTTGTGGAGAGAGAGGGAAAGATGATTTCTTTTCAATATAAAATGTCTCAGAAAGTGGCAACGAAATTTCTTTTGGATTTTAGGATACTGATGGCAAATAAAATAGTGAAGGAAAATTGGGAGTTTGTTTGGTCCTTTTTCTCGTATACATATTTCCCTTTCGAGAATACAGCGATGAGAAAGAAGAGAATGGTAGGCTGATTCTACCGTTTGGAATATATTGTTTGTATGGTAATACTAATCCCCTTCTTTCTTTCTTTCTTTCCTTTTTTAATTTTTAATTCCTTTCCATATGCTTCATTTCAAGCTATATAGCCTGCAAATTAAGAATTGTGGCTCTTTTTTTTCTCCAATAAGATAAAAATTAGAATGATAATTGTTCAAATAAAATTAACAAGACAATTAGTCGTATATTTATAAAATCTCATTGTGGCCCCTAATATTTAGTCATATGACTAGGAGATTTTATCCATTTAATGTTGATTCTTGTATATCCCTAAGAGGTCTTCATCTAAAAAAAATACAGTTAAAAGATTTCATTACGTTTATGGTTTTAATTTTCTTTTTCTCTGTGACCATGCAACTCTCTTAAAATATATACCCAAGGAATTACTTTTATCCAACCTTATTTATTGGCTTTTTTGTATGCAAGTTTTTTTTTTTTAAAATTTATAAGGGCAGGTACTAATAGCTCATTGGCAGTACCTAAAAGTATACTGAATTCTACTAACTTCTAAGGATTATAATTCCTCCTTTTTCATAATCATATAAGATGAAATAGGAGATAACTCTATACCAAATTAAATTGGATTCTTTCTAATAGGAAAATAAAGTTAGATTCTTTCCAATATAAGAGAAGGTTTAGATATGGATCTATTTTACCCATTCTTAATTAATTTTTTTAATATTTGTTATGAGACATTAGGAGTATCCTCCAAGTAACAAAAACTATTTTTCTCACGTATTAAGTATAAAAGATAAATTCTTTTTAACTGGGTTTGATCTATATACAAAAGCTAAAAATCAAGTAGTCAAACAATTAATTAAGATATCAGAATCTTTATTACTCGACTTAAATTTTATTATACATTTTAAAGGAAAACAACGAATAACATAAGAAATGATTTGTGTGTATGACAGTTGAAGATGCAAATAGGAATGAATCAAGGGAATAGGAACAACATGGGGTGCATGATTAAGGTGAAATTAAAGTACTATAGAGTGATGTAGATCTATGTCCAACCAACAGAGGTGATGTTTGCAACTTGTTGTGTTTCTCTTCTCCTCCAAAGAGGTGTGTTGCAATTTAGAGGGGCACCATAATTATGTCTTGGATTAGCAATTTCCCACAAAACCAGAGATTATTTTATTTTTGTTGTTATCTTTGGGGGGGAATTCAAAGTTATTACCAGACACAACAAAGTCATTAATTAAAGCTAAGGTTTTTAGGGGGACACTTATAATCATCATCATGCTTGTTGGAGACAAAATACTATATAAATAATAAAGCTAATAAAGCCCACCATGTCATTATGCTTTAACTCACACTGTAATAACTTTGAAATTAAGTCATTTGTTTCATCTTTGCTTCCTCTAAAGCACATCACCACCTGAATCATCATCCCTCCTTTTACTTACTTTATTATATATTACTATTTCTTTTGTTTTACATGCTTTTGTATGTTCTCATAGCAAATTATATATAACTCGTTTGGTGTATATACGATTAATTAATTAATAAAACCAAATTAAAAAGGGACAGGTTTAATTCATCAGAAGATTATGTTTTATTCAATATTAAATAATGCTAAGATCAGGTGTGAATAACTGAATATAGATCAGCTACCTAATTATTGCTGAATGAAAATGTTGATGGAGTGGAAAAAATAAAATGAAACGAATTATATTTATATCATAATGAGATTCTTGAATTGACAAAGGTCCTATTTAAAACAATTCAACTGATAAAGACAATTGAAGTAGAATTTGATGAGACATATAAAGTAGACATGAAGGGTTAATAATCATTTTGAAGAAGGGTAAAAAAAAGGACGGTGGGGATTATTAATTAGGCAATATTATAGGATTTGTCAATAAAAAAAGGTATAAGGTTAATTATAGAATAAGGAATTCTTATTGTGAGGAAAATGTGAATAATGAAATAGTAAATAAAATAAATAATAATGTTTAGGGAAGATAATAAAATTAATTAAAAAAAGGAATGACTTTACAGATTATGAGAACATGGAGACAAATTAAATAATGAAGAATCAAGGCGTAACAAGTGCAAAATTCATCAACACATGCTCGCATATTCTTTCCACATTTGCTGACATTCTTTTCTCCATCTCCTCCTCTTCTTCTTGCATCTCTAATTTTTTACTTTTTTAAAAGATAGATTTACAACGATAATAAAATTTAGTCGGTAAAAATCGTTATAAAATATCATTTTTAATCGCCATTGTAAGCCTTTTCTCGAATAATAATTTGGTTATATATATATATATATACACACACATGCATTCAAATTCCTTCGGTTGATATCGCCGTGATTCTGGTAGCTAGTTAAGTCATAGACCTAATTCACTTAAATTTTATGTAATAAGAAGATATGAGGGATACAGAGCTATATTAATACGAGTATTATCGTTATTTAATGGTAACAGTATTTTATTAATATTTTTTATTCAATGACAAATAGGATTTTTTTTCATGTGCAAATTGTGTTCAGTGCATTGTTCTGTTATTTGCATATTTCCTCCTAAGAATTTTGTTTCTTAAGAAAACGAAGCATTTGAAGTTGCAATTATCAAAATTCTTTAATTAAAATATAATAAGTGTATATATGATAAACGTATTTTTCTTACAACTCAATATTAGAGGGATTATTATTTAATTTTAAATTTTTAATTGAATCATTTGGTCTGTAGAAGTTGAATGCACTGAATCTCAATTAATCACGGTCAAGTCAAATAAAACCTATTATTTCCTAAGAAAAAAGTCAAATAAAATCTTCCGGTGCTTTCTTTTTTATTCACGAGATGAACTATAATCCTTTTATTTATTTATTTATTTTTTATTTCGGTTGCATGAACCTAAAAGCTTATTTAAGAATGTTGGAAATTTATACCACACAGACTCACAGACAAACAAATTCTAATTACATGATTGGATTAAAAAAACAACTTCACACGTTTATCAAATAAATATAACGTGGCTGTATGTTTCATAGAAGAATATTCTTTTCCTGATGCCAATTCGGTTCATAAACAAATGAAATAGAGAAATCGAACCCATAAAACTAAAATTCCATAAGTTGTCCAATTATGGAGAAGTTCTGATTTTGCCAGTGTTTATCTGCAGTCCACGATAATTAAAAAATAAAAAAAGTTTAGTGATGATCAGGTACTCAAATCTTAATTGTAATTTAAATCATTACATAAAAAAAAATCAAATTATATATATGACTTCACGTGGCACTACTTGAACTTACATGGATTAAACCATCTCTCTTTATGTCGAGTTTATTATTATGAAAATTTAGAAGCCAACAATATTTTATGGTAACTAATTTTTTTTTAAATAAAAACCTTCAATCAATCAAATTTAATAATATATACACATGGAGAACAATGTTGGTTCCTTGATGGTTGGTGATTTTATAATTAATAAAGGAAAGAATGATGAGACTAAACCAAATTAAAGAGTAAAGTGCAATTAGGTAAAGAAATTAAGTTGGTTTAGTTAATAAATACGTGAATCGACTCGTATCTTATAAAAATATGTGTTTAAATTTTACTGATATTATTAAAAAATTTATTTATAAGAAATCTATAAATATATGGGTAAATACTTTTTAAACTTTGAAATTTAGAGTTTATTTAAGAAACTTCTAAATCGTTAAATTTATCTGATATACTTACTTAAAATTACTTATGAAAAACTAATCCAAGCTCGTGACAATCGATTCACATAATTTTTTTTTATGTCCTACCAAAAGAAGGAATAAAGATAAATTTCCTTTATGTCCTACCAAAAGAAGGAATAAAGGGGAAAAGTGGTTGAAAACCTAACAAAGTAAAAGGAGGGAGTGGTTTCACCTCAGCATGATTTAACTAAGAAGGATGAAAGTGGAGTTGAAAAAGAGATCATGGGTAATTAATTGTGGCATAATACAACGTTTGTTGTGGTCTGAGGGGACCAAAAAGAAGCATAAATCGAATCAGCTTAATTTCTGTATAATTGAAATCCCCATTTTCTCTCTCAATTTACAGATCATAGAGAAAAACACAGGACAAAGTTGGGATGTATCACTATTGAGTTTTGGTTTTGTCTTAACTCCTTATATATATATATATATATATATATATATATATATATATATATATACTTTCCCAACAAACAACAAGTTATTCATTCATTTTCTCAAACTTTTACTCCTCTCTTATTTTTTTTTCTATTTTTAACCCATATCAATGCATTATATATTTAAATTTTATGTAATGTTTTTTATATACTAAGCAATTAAGCACAAATGATGTAATATTCTTTTGTGCCGTCTCTCTTTAGTTTCCCATATCATTTTATTCCGCGTGTGATTTGAATATTAATTATATTTTGAATGATGATTTATGGTATATATAATTGTAAAGTCGAATAATATTGGCCACCGTCATAACTCAACCCATGTTCGAGATTCCACATATTTTTATTATTTGCTAGTTGCAATACGTTGGTTTAAAAAAGAAAAAAAAAATTAATACAAGACACTCCAAGATACATCTTTAAGTACTCATCTTTTATCATTCCTTATCCTCATCAATAATGGTGGTGATTCTGCCTTAGGCCTTCACATGTACAAAGTACGATATTCTGATGTCCATTTTACTTTTTTACTTCACATGAAACATATGTATATATTTGTGTATGTATATATAGAGAGAGAGGGGGGGGGAACTAGTATTTTATTTTTGGTACAAAAAAATTTAGGTAGATTCAGCATCAGTCCATCACCAAGGCTAGGGCACAGCTCTAAGGCTTAGAGAGCGTTTATAAGGGACTTACGAAATCGCCTACCATAGGAGTTCTCACGACGGCAGTAAGAATCAAACTCACGTCCTTATGAGATACAAACATATTCTTTACTATCTGTATCAATTCTCGAGGAACTAGTAGTGTAGTTGGCCAACCCTCCCTCTTCCACCTTCTTATTTAATGCTCTCTTTCTCTTTGGTGCTATTTTTTATTTATATATATATAGATATTCTATTTAGAGAATAATAAGTGCATGTATGAATGAATGGATTGTGGGTGTATGTAGCTAGTATCTGGTTGGTCACTTATTGTGGTCCAAATCCCTACTACCCCCATCAATGCCCTAAATATGCTCCTCCTTCGCATGTTCATGCCCATATACACTCTTATACACATACAACCTCTAATTCTTAATATAATATATAATTAATTTAGATAGATTAAAAGATTAATTAAGTTAGTTATTTATAATGATTATATATTAATTTTTTTAAAATATCTTTTTAATCATATATATTTTACCTACTTTTGCTATAAACCTTTTAACATATGCAATCAAATGTAGGGATACTTTAGAAATAAAATTATAACTTTTAGAGACAGAGTAAATCGGAGTCTTATACTCTATTTCTAACTCTTATATTTAAGATAAGAGAGATTATTATATATGAACATTAAATTAAGTAACCAAGTCAAGTATTTGATTAACTATAAAACCACTTGTAGCAATTAGATGTGATTATTACTGTACCCTCACCAAAAAATACATTCATTTACTTTTACTTGCACGCGTGAGCACACACAGAAAAATTGCTATATATTAAAAAATAAATATAATTACTAAAAAATATTACAACAAGCAACCAATCACCATTAAATAGACTTGATATCAATTTCATTACTTGTGACTCATTTATTTTGAGAGTTTTTTTAGTGATCTTGATCCTTCCTTAAGACTTTACAATAATTTTCTCTGTATATATAAGCTAACTGTAATATATGTTCAATTTTTTGTACCTTTTATATGTTTGATGTGCCCTTTACTTTGAACTGAGTCTTCATTTTGAAGAGTGAGGATAGTTAAGCTTGGAGCAAGTTATTTTTGTACGTCACAAGTCCTTTTGAATTTTTAACGTGTCACACTTAATCTGGGACTGACATAGGCTTTTTTTAAAAAAAAAAAAAATTAACCGCATTGCATATTTAGTGACTGAATATGAAAAATAAATAATATTATTAACTCACATATATAACCATGTGATGAGACCTGATTCGACATGGATAATACATAATATTAACTAAATTTATTTCTTGTTAAAAAGATAAGATAAATGCCTTATGCCTTCACTTCATTCGTCACTTCAGCATCTCCTGAGAGTCCCAGTCACTCTGAGCCTCAGGCCATTTCCTCATTACATCATTCAAGAAAACAGAATAAACAAAATCTTGGACAAAATCATGCGTGATTAGATTATTACTTTTAATCGTATGTTAAGAGAAGCTAATCATGCTACATATTTATATAGCCTTTGTATTAAAAACAATATTGGAAGAGAAAAACATAGAAGCAGAGATGAACAATAATCACGGCTTGAAAGTAATTAATGGTACTTACCATACCAAAGCTAAGAAAGAAATTGTTGGTGGGCTCAGAAATGAAAACAATAATAATCAGAAAATAACGTTTGGACAAATTTAAATGTATTTTATTATAATTAATTGATATACATGCCCTAGCTAGCTAGCTCCTGCCGTCACACACGCATGCATATTGGATCAAATCAAAATTGTAAAGACGGGGGAAAAAGTGCAACAAAGTCAAAAATGAATGAACTGAAATCAAACGACATATGACGACATTGAACGACATGTCATCCGATATAACGTTGGACGGTTGCCTGTTGGCATTTGTGTTTATTTTCTCCTCCTATGTGATAAAACGAGCCTAACCCTAGCTAACTGCGCCTGGTCAAAATCCTAATAATGAGGGTTTCAGCTTATTAATTATATTGCTAATGCTAATTATACACAATCATAATTAGGGAGCGAATCCTCTTATCATCGATTCTCTCTCTCCTTTATCTTACCTCCTCCATCAGTTACCTCTCTTTTAAACACTTTTTTTTTTAAAAATTACTATTCTAAAATATTATTTTCAATAGTATAAAATATTCTTAAATAATTTTTAGTCTACTCAATACCTAAATATTTTTCTAGTAGCACCCAAAGTCTAACATCTAGCACCTTTAAATACTTTTTCATTAACACCCAATATTCTAAAAAAAAAATTTAAGGTGCTAAATGTAATAAAAAATATTTTAGAACTTTGTAAGTTAATAAAAAAATATTTAAGGGTGCTAGATGTTATATTTTGAGTGCTACTACAAAAATATTTAAGTATTGAGTGGACTACAAATTATTTAAGAATACTTGATATTATTAAAAAAATATTTTAGAATATTAATTTTTTTTAAATGTTTAAAAGAGGGGCAGCGGATGGAGGAAGGAGGAGGCAAGACAAAAGAAAGAAACAATGATGAGGGATGAGAAGAGAAATGATAATGATAAGATCGTATCCTCTTAATTACACCCTTAATTATAAATGTACGTACAACTGCACTTTGACTCTCTTGTAAGTCTAAATATAGTAATGTGCTATCATCAATCATCAATTATAATTATAAGCGTAACTACACTTTGTTTGTAGTATAAGTGATTAGGACTTTATTAAGTCAAACCGCAGCCACCCTTCTTTACTCCCCTTAATTGTGATTAAATAAATTACATTAAAATCTTGTCCTAGCCACTCTTTAATCTTTCCTTCACATTATCAAAATTTCTTTTTAGATATAAATGGGCAAGCAGCCAAGTATTATTAGTTTAAGGTTACAAATAAAATTGAATCCGTAACCTTTTACTTACTAAAAATTTTACATATTACTTAGTCACAAGGTCATTGTATCACACCAAAATTTCTACAAAGCTTGTTATAAGCGTTATGTGTTAATGTTTAGCACAAGAACTACTCCCCCCACCACCCTTCACCAATTTTTTTGTGTGAATATTGAAACACCGTATCAATATATTCCTTCTGTTTCTGTGTGCAAGTCTTGATTTGATTTTTTTTATTCCCTTTAAATATAAGTTCTGATCCGAACGTTAAGATGTAATTATCACTTATTTTCAATATATAATATCCTTAATTTAAATTTTGAGGGTTGCTAATAAAGTTTGAAATACTGGAGTACATATAATATTAAATAGAGGGTAAAAATGAAAAGGAAAAGTATATTCTTACATGATTTATTGATTTTATCTCATGACTTATAAATATATAATTTTCCGGTGTACAAAAAAATATAAATAGATTCTAGGGTTTGACATAGTATAAGGATTCAAAGGATTCTTGTTTTATTGAGTCATTCATTTCAAAGGTATTATATAATCTTAGATATAATAAGACAGTTGGGTGTAAAAGAAAAGAATAGAATAAACAAGTATTATTGTAGATGATCGAATAGGATATTTGAGTATGTAGTAAGAAGGGCAAGGAGTGAAGAATAATAATAGAGATGTATGTATTAAAACGAAGAAAGGACAAAGAGAGAAATGGAAAAGAGAGAAGCTAGAGATACCCCTAAAGAAGATAGACTGTGCTCTATTATGGGCACACTTGCATCTAAAGGGACCTTAGTCAAACACAGACGAACCTCCCTTTTTTTATCCGTCTCTTTCACCCTTCCCATCACGAGATGCACGGCCATGCCACCCTCCTCTTTGGATCTTCCTTCCTTTCTTTTTTAATACAATTATCTATCTCCCTTTTTTCTTCATTTATTTATGTTCAATTTTACTTTTTTATATTCATTCTAAAAGATATCGTGTTGATGTCTACCTTTTAATTTTAATATTTAATGCTTGTATTGTCCTCCTCCTGCCCTTAATATTTAGGTGTTGATTTGTTTTTATCATAAATATAATATTCATCTAACTTTTAATATATAATTTATTTAACTAATTTGACTATATTAAATAAGTTGGTTAAATTAGTTAATATCACATATTTTTTTAATATATCATAATCATCTCTCTTAACTCCATTCTTTTTTTTCTTAATTATTGTTGAGGAAGTATCAATACGGATGATTTAAAAAAAGTTAATAAATATAGAAAATAAATCTTATATTTAGAATTAGGATTAACTCCACAATTATATCATATATTAAGGATAAGAGGAGTATATATTATTTGTATTTATCAATTTTTTTAAATTATTTCTATTGATAATTTTCTCAATAATAATCAAACAAAAGAGAAAGGGAAGGGATTTAGGGAATATTAGTAGGATATTTTAAAAAAATTATGATATATTAACTAATATAAATAATTTATTTAATCTAAATAAATTAATTAAAATATATTATATATTAAACACTGGAGAAATATTATTGTATGTTTATGTCATTGAAAACAAATTACTATAAATTTTATTCAACAACAAACATACAAAACAAATTATCTAATACTCCTAAGTTTTTTTCTCCTCTTGGAGGAAGCAGTGGTCTATGTATATAGCTACTCCATACATAAAAGTGATAGAACCAGCGAAGCAACTTTCCCATTTTAAGGACAATTCCAACCTCAACCGCTTTGTGCTAGACATCACCAATTTTTATTAAACCAAATAATTATACTTAAATATCGTAATATATCAAGTGAAAAACACAACTATACTTAATAAAGATTAGTTGTACATATCATATTTCATAGACAAAATGAAAGATTTTTTTATATAATTAAAAATAGATTTATACACAATTAAAAAATAGTTATAAAAAAATGATATTTTGATCCATCATTTCATCCTCATTTATTATCTGTGCCCGACCTGAGTCATTAAACAATTTTTTTAGCAATTTTTCTTAATATCGACATTTTTTTTTCAATTTCATAGGGCTTGAACTTAAAATCATGCATGCTTAAAAAACCTAACACTTATTTTCCTCTTCTATCGTAATCATATGAACGTGATTTGCTTTGTATATCTCTTAAGCCTGATTTACTTAAAGATTTTAAATATATAGACCAATTCAAGAATGTAAAACTAATATATATTTGCTTGAATAAGACGCGTATTTTGCGAGACGTTTTCTTCTTCTTTTTTAAGTTTTAGAATTGGTTTTGCTTTATTTATCCTTGATACATACGAATTAGACAAAGTCTAAACCTAGAAAGTGGCGGCCAAAGCTATTTAGAGTGCTACCATATATATAATACCTTGAGGAATGAGCCCTACACACACACATATATATATACATATAGACACACACACATTTACCCAAACATGATTATTGATCAATTCATCAAGTTTTCTAAATGCTTGCTAGCTTATATCTTTCTGGTCATAATACATTTCTAAAAACGCGTGAAATGAAAGGAGCTTAATGAATAGTCAATCAAGTTATATATATATATATATGAGATTTGACCTAATTAATTAATTAGAGAGGATTACAACTCATGATTCTTGCATCTCAAGTTGTTGTGGACTCGTGCAACATTATTATTTTTTAAGATTGCTTTTTAAGAATACGAAGAAGCCATGAAACAGGAGCTACGGACGGTAGTGGCAGTGAAGAATATCAATAGCTGGGAAAAGTCACACAAGTTTTAAAATAAGTATACTCCTCTAATCCTATATATAAAATAAGAAAAATAATTATTTTAATCATATTTATAAAATAAAAAAAAATTATATAAATATACTATTTTACTTTTCATTTATTATTATGTTAATTTTATTCATGTAGTATAATATATATTAAATAAAATTAAAGTTAAAAATTTATTAAATTTTATGGTATAGTTAATGAGGTTTAAAATTATTTTTTTCTATATGAAATATGCTGAACGTGATTTATAAATAATACCAGATGAGTAATTAGTATTAGGCAGAAAGAGATTGGAATATTTCTTTTTCGTAAAAGCGAATATTGCTAAAATCATCTCTAGCTGAAATTACAAGATAAGTACTCGTATTACTGCATCCCCTGCTATTACCAAATTAAATTATAAAGAATACAAGTGATTGTATAGAAATATATAGGAGAGGACACCCTAATTAACTTTTAAAGGAAAGCAGAAAAAGAAGCAATATAATTGAGGAGCTCAAGGAGCAATGGCTTATTTAAGGTTTGTGACCAATAATATGGGACATAGCTAGATTGCAATAGTGGCAAAGGTGAGACCAAGTCAAACAGGTCCTATAATATTTGACCCCATATTTAATTTATTTATCGCATAGTATCATATATAATAAAAAAAAATCCCAACTTGCTTCACCCTGATGTTTCTCTTTAATTCTCTCCCCTCATCATCTAAAATCACACTGAAGAAATCTTGGGATAAAGCTCTGTGTTCATATAGCAAGGATTGTTCTATAACAAAGCACCTTTAATATATATCATCAAGCACATATATATACACATTACATATTTTTATAGTATTATATTATATTATATATATATATATATAGAAATAAAATGAAGTGGCATCCTCGTACTCACTGTGAGTATTTATGATGGATCAGACCCGGAGATAAGTTTTGTGAGATGCTTTGTGATGACGCTATGCCTTCTGAGATAATATTCAGACAAGGCTTATACGTTAAGTTACACAAGACGTGAATGAGGTTTTCTTCGTTTCCTGCGACTAAGCTGAATTATAAATACAAAACATGCACAAAAGCTAAAGGTATCAGAGTTTGATTAATTATATTCCTAGTTCTTGAGTTTTGACCGCAACTTTCACTGTGTCTCCATGAAACTTCACTTCCCAACATTCAAAGGACACACCCACCGTTTTTCTTTCGTTAACTTACAACCCCACCCTTGGGCAAGGTCCTCTACTAATAATTCCCTTTGTATCTCAACCTTTCATAAGATCTACATAAGATCGGCGACATTTTGATATCTTATAAATATGAAATTATGTAATTTTTTATTTTTATGATTTTTTTAAAATGAATCAGAATCGCACAATTTTAGAATATTTTTCCTTTAAAAATCATACAAAAAAAATCAAAATCAGAGTATTTCTTCCTATAAGATACCAAGATGTCATTTATTTTATCTAATGATTAATTAATAAAAAAAGTATTTGGGAGGTTGGGGCATTTTAAGGAACCCTTGTCTAAAATAGTTTCGTATAATTTTTAATCAGGTTGTGAATGAAAAAAAGAAAAAACTATAAGGATACGAATAAAAATAAGTTAAAATTATAAGAATATGATAAAAAGAAAAAAAATCTCAAGGACTTGATTAAAATAATGTAGGACTACAAAAATATGATAAAAAGAAAAAACAATTATAGGAAATTGATTAAAAATTAAGTAAAAATATAGGAATTTGCAAATTGATTTTTTCCAAAAGGAAAAGGAAAGGAAAGGAGAAAGCTCAGTTCTAGATTTTGCTGCTGCGCCAGTAAACGTTATGCTCTGAAGCTCACCTGATTATTTCATTAGGTAGCCATATGGATCATGAGAATAATTAATTAATTAATTAGAAAAAAATTAAGCAAGAAATGCATTTATTATATGCATAAGTGTGCTCCACCTCAACTAAACCCATTGAATTCTCAGCCAATAATCACAAACAAAGACGGGAATGGAAAGAAGTAGTTGGGCGATTGAGGATGGGGGACCATCTAATTGTGTTCTTGGTTTGATGTTTTCTCACTATCTTAAAAAATAAAATTGAAATATTATTATTACTAATTTTTAGTCCCATTTATTTATTTATTTAGTTTTTCTAGAATAGTAGATAGTCCCAATTATTCCGACAAATATGAACCACAGATTTATTATAAATCCACATCGTACCTAAACGTCTAAATTTGAGAACTTTACAGGATTCCTGAATTGGATGATGCAAAAAGATGATAATGAAATTCGAAACAACTTTTTGTTGCTTGGCAAATCAGTAATTTTTCTTATTCCCAGTCATTTTCTTTCCTCTCATTATCAATATATCCAATATAATATTAAATTCATAAAAAAAATACTAATTGCAATCTTCAAATGCATCTCAAGCCTTCAATAAACTCTACTATCCCTATATAATAGTAAAATTATAAAAATTTTATTTTTTATTAACTATAAATAGTAGATTTTATTTTTCAAACTAAATTATATTAAAAAATGTGTCTAATTAGTGAAAAAATATGCTTAGGAATTCTAAGTTTTAGCTCTTGTTTCCAATCAAATGATGAGGTGTCCTGAATGAAAGGGCAAGTCAATGTTCTTATGCTTCCAAATTTTGCCACAAATTCAAACTTAGGTCAACGATGAGATTTGCCATCAAACAACAAGAACAAGACAAACAAAAATATGTTGGTCATTTGATGTATTCGAATTTTTTTTAAAAAAAATTGTCAGTTTTTAGATTTATTGTAAGTTTGTAACCAACATATCCACCAAATAAGATATTAGTTGTACTATTATTAAATTGAGAGATAAATATTTGAATTGATTCAAGGTAGAAATTAATTGAGTAAAATACAATGACAGATATTTCTCCTCTATTTTCAAAAATCTACACTTTAGTCAAACATTTAATATCAGATTTAATCCCTGGGCATGGGAAAAATCTTCGCTGGGAGATTCTAAACCGATGGTTCGATCCTAACCAGAACAAAAATATTCCTTCAAATATTTAAAATACTTAATTTTATTAATTAAAATTATGTTTAACTATTCGAAATCACTAATTTACCCCCATAATATGTTATCTCTTTAATTTTTCACATGCATGCTAACAAAACCAAATTATCAATATAAAATAAAAAAGCATATACGTGTACAGGCCCCAGCTTACAAGCTTTAAAATAATAAAGTGGATCACTTGTTTCAACTTCTATATATAAATGTACAAGGCAAATTCTAAGGGTACGCTTTGATATGATGAAATATTTTTTTATAGAAGTAAAAATAAAATTAGACTAAAAATATATTTTAAAAGTTTATTTAGTAGGATGTAAATGAGTATAGAATTAATATATATTTTTTTTAAGTTAGGATAAAATGGTTAAACATATTCTTTTTATAATTTAAAAAAAATTAAAATTGTATAAAAATTTTATAATTTAAGTAAAATCATCTAAAATATTTTACTTCACCTCTTATCAAATTCAAATCAGTTCGTGTCACCAAAGTCACAGCTACTACCATTTAATTAATTCAAATCCCGGTGAAATCATTAAATTAACTGCTTTAATATATATATATATATATATATATATTATTTTTAATTTGACTGGTCGTTCAGCTCGATTCCCATGACTAAGGGTATAATTGGTGCTAATGTTTTGGTTTGAATCAACATTTTTTAGCTTGGTAGTTTAATAGTATAATTTTTTGGATTTTTAGTTTAATCTAATTTTTAATTAAAGGCGAGCACAAGAAACTCATCCTAAATTTGGACATAGCATACGTTAAAATTGGGCGGTGAAAATTTTATTTCATTTTATTTTCAAAATTATATATATATATATATATATATTAATCTAACCATCATTCTGGTGATTTGTGGTTAATCTCCACCTATAATAATCCAATTAGAGTTACGGTGAGTGGACCATGAATAACTATTAACTAGTAAACATCAATCTGCCATTAATTAAATAAATACAAAGTTAGATAGTGATTTCTGATTGACTTGCACTACCTTACACACATATATTCACTATATCATCTATATTAATCTATACCCATCATTCTGGGAATGCTCTTTACCAGGCTTCTTGATTAATTAATAATTATTAATCATGGGTTTAATTATTAATATACAAGAGAAGAACACTGAATTTCTTCAGAAGCAAAAAATTACAGATCTTCCAGTCTAAGACAATGCAGACAACACTTCACATGCCTTGATTCCCCCAACAGGCTGTATGATGATTATCAAAAGAAAATTAAATTAAATTAATTAACACTGGAAAATAATAACCGAATTCAACCCATGAGAAATTTGAAGGGGTAACAACAGTGACGTAACATGCTTTGGATGAAATTAATTAATTAGGGCCTGTTTGGTTACACCGTAAACTAATTTTAAAAAATTCTTTTGGCAAAATTTTAATTTAAAAAATTTTAAAACAAATAGTTATATTTGTCCATAAGTTTAAAACCATAGTTTTGAATAAGCTATTAAAATTAGTTTTTTTAACAGTAAAAGAGTTTATGGACTATCCAATTACTATCTTACCCCTACTTTTTCTTACACTCTCTACTCTCTACCTCTCTCCTCTCTCTTATATTTTCTCTATCTCTCTCCTCTCTCTTATATTTTCTCTATCTCTCTCCTCTCTTTTACTTTTAATTAAATTATATATTTTTTAATAATTTACCAATATAAAAAATTATTCTAAAAATGATTATCTAAACATTTATTCATTTAAAATTACTTTTTTCCATAAACTCTTCTCTAAAAACCCTTTTTTATAAGCTGTCTATAAATTCTTTTTTTTTATAAGCCTGTTTTTTAAAATCCTATCCCAAAATCCCCTTAATCAAGCTGTGTGAGATGGAATTATTATTAATATATTAATTATTAGTTAATTAGTATGATCACTCCCATTTATTGCATGATAACTGATGACCCAAATATTCTCTATTATAAGGCTGCTTCTTGGAAGGTTCATTTCACATGTAATCAAGTCCTCCACAGCAGATGACGTGGCAGAATTTGATTGGATGTTATTACTGTTTTAGATGCTTTGCTTAATCATTGTGGCAGGTATTTTAAATCAGTCAATCTGAGATACAGGTACATGAGGTTATCATTACCCAAATATATACATAGAATAGGCCACTAGATATTTATATGTTGACCACATATAGGCCACTACATATTAATGCAAGCATTACATCATCTATGGTTTTATTTAAGAATAAAATATTGAAATGAAAACTATATTATAATTTTAATTTAAGATTAATTATTTAAAAAATTTGTTAAAAAATTGTTCGTGACCAAAAATACTTAAAATTTATTTAAAAACTCATATATAATCTATTTTTAATAAAATTAATTTTTTTACTTAAGTGCAATATATCTTTAACTATATTTAAATTAAAAATATTTGTATGTATAATTGAAGATATATTAAGTATAACTAAAAAAAATTGACACATATTCAAATACTTGAGTCTTTAAATATTTTTTAATAATAAATTTTATAATGGGAGATTTTTGGATAATTTTTTTCAATTATTTTTTTAAAAAAGTATAAATTATATAGTCTTTCTAAGTATTTTAAGAAATGTATATTAAAAAAACAACAACAAAAGTGATACATTGTATCAAAGTACAAAGTCTTGTTTAGTTTTTGAAAATCTCTTTCGCTTTATATCCCAACTAGGCACATAAACATAGTTACAAGAAAGGAAGATTCCATTTTCATAAACTGGGCAAAGCTGAGAGCATGTGGCAGCTATTATCAACCTACATGTTTGACTATTCCAATATATCTCCTTTTCTTTCTTTCTTTGTTTTTTTTTTCCTTTCTTCCTGGTTTAAACCTCTCATGCATGTGCACTGTACTATTGATCAAGGAGGAGAAAACACCAGGACAGAAAAAATAAATGCATAAGTTGGCCACCTACACCCCACACACACAATGTTTTAGCTGGCCTCGGTCGAACTTGAAATATAGAAAAATTAGGCTAATTTTGTTTCAAACGTTAATGAGAAACGATCAACTGCAAAGTAACAGTAGAAAAATGTCTACTTTTCTTTTAAATTTGAGCGGCAACAACTAGTCACATAAAGTTATAAGTAAGACGGAATTGACAACTAGTGGCAGAACTAGTGGACGGGTAAGGGGGTGGCAGTCTCTCATGTCGATTGTAATTCTCATATATTTTTTTATTTATTCAAATTATTATATTTATAATATTAAATTTTCTTTAATTTTAAATATAAAAATTAGATAAATAGTCTACTTAAATTTTAAATACAACATTTCAATTCATTTTATTTTCTAAAATGATAATTCCCCCAAAATATCCTTATATGATTACATATATTAAGAAAAAATTTATTAAAGATAATTCAAATACACATGATTAAAAGAGATATTTTAGAAAAATTAACACATAGTAATTATAAATAACTAATTATTTAACTAACTTATTTAATATACCCAAATTAGTTAAGTAGATATTATATTAAAGATCGATGTAATAGTTTATTTGTTTATTTGATAGAAAAAAAATTGTTAAAAGTTTGCCCTTCTTGTCCAAAATTTTTGGTTCCGTTATTGTTGGCAACCTTCTACTTATATTGGGTTATAAGTTCAAAATCTCTACTTTTATTTGTTTGGATGGGAAGAAAATTTTAGAAGAAAGAATGTTAGGAGAAAAAACCTTAAAAAATAGTAATTTTTTTGGGTGAATAACTATGAGGTTCCAATGAATATAATTAATTATGCTAAAATCTAATGACAAATGATAAAGCATATAATGACAAATTTTAATAAAAAAAAATGATAAGTTTATATTACTTACTTATCATAAAAATATTTTAGTGATTAAATACCTTTCTTTAGAACTTTATAGTCATTTTCCCAATTTTTTTTCTTTACCAATTTTGAAAATGTTCATTTCCATCTATTTTCCTTTCACTTTTCTCACTATACAAATATAGCCTTAGACTCGTTAATTTACTGTATTGTTGGAGTTTTTTATAAATCTTGACGAGGGATTTCTGTTTGTCACTCACAAAGTGATCAGAATCTTCGTACCAGCACTGGCCTAACACATAATACGTATAATTATTGGACTGTAATTCATGTCTTTTAGTGTTTCCTTTTGACCATTTACAGGTTTGAATGAAGACAATAAGCCAAATTATATATATATGTATTTCATTACTTGATGATCAATAATGGCTGTTTCTTGGAGGGATTCATTTTCAGAAATCTGCAATGGGCAGGGAAGAGCACGGGTGCAATAAGAATTGGAGAGTGAGAAGGAAGGAGAAGGACAAAGATGTTGAAAGTGAAATCTTTGGTGACGTTATGAGAAAACAGAGCTACTAGGATTTTCTGAGATGCTATTAATTATGGATCTCTATGTGTCAACTCTGCATGCAGCTTTACGCTTTCACTAAACTAGTCCAGTTTCATCAAAACACCATGGTTACTTTTCGGCTCATCACAAAATATCCTAATTTTTTTGCCAATCAATTTAAAGCACTTTTCATTTATCTTAAACTGAAATTATTTTTACATTTTTGTTATATAAGTAGTATTTAAGATCAACTTAATATTTTTTTATATTATTTAAAGGAAAATTTGTCCATAAATACATGTTTAGAGAATTGATTACTTCATGGATACTTGAATTCGAGTGCCGGTAATTTTTGTGTATAAAAATATATTAGGTAATATTAAAAAATTAATTCTCCAAACATGTATTTATGAGCAATTTTTCCTTGTTTAGATTATAAATGTTTGCATTTTTAAAAATATATTTAAAATAAAAAAAAACGTACATAAAATAATCTTTTAAAAAAAACATTAGAATGGTCTCAGATTTATATGGAGCTTAGGATGGTGGGTTGCACAGCTATGGCTTGCAAATAGTATAATTATCTATAACTTTTTATAAATATATTAATTAGTATTGATTGTTATAAATGCCCCTCTTCTTTTTGGGAGACTTGTGTGTGTTTGAAAAAAATTAAAAAAAAAACAAGTGGTAATTTCAACCAAACTTTAGGTGATTTGTGTTAATTTTAGAAAAATAGGAAAATTTTATTTAGTTTTTAAAAAAGTGAAAAAAATCTATATATTTTATTCTTAAAAGAAAATGTGGTTGGAAAATGAAAGCCAAATCTATTGCAATGGAAATATAATAAAATTTGGGTTGTGAAATGTAATTTTATTTTTTTGTTACAAAATTTATTTAAAAGGGTTAGACTTATCCACGATCTAAGAACATAGCGAAGTCTCAATTTTGCATAGACGATACTAATATTTGATAGGGTGAGTCGTTAATTATCTTAAAGCATAAATCTAAACACCTAAAAATTATGATATTTCTCTAAGTATCGCGACTAGAATTATAAAAAATAGTACACCGGTAAATTTATTTTTTTAGGAAGAAATGGAACATAACAATAGGATAAGGAGGGGAAAGTACAAGAGGGTACCGAATGCATTGATTTGGTGGCTGAATACCTAAAAACTAGAAGGGTTTGCTTCTTGCCTTCTTTCTTTGGTATCCCAAATTTGAATATCAAATTCTTATGTTTGGGGTTTGTGCTTCTTTTTAACTATTCCTTCAATTTTAGAGGACCCATCCTCCACACATTCCCCAAACTACCCTCCCACGTTATCATATGTGACTCTTCTAACTTCACTCCAACGTAGTTAATCAATCTTTTAATCCTTATAATATTAACTTGATTATGGTTTAAATCTTTAAATGTAACTCATTCAACTTAGCCTAATCATTTAGTCTCTACATTTTAATACATATATATAATTTTTTGGACACTAAATTATAACCAAATCATAGGATATAAAGAATGATAACTTAAATAATTTAAAATTAAGGGGTTGCATTGAATTCAACTTTAAGGACCAAATTATAATTAAATTAAAATTATATGGGCTAAGTATTTTTTTAAAATACATGGTTGAAGATTTATCAATAATATAGTTTGCTAAATATATTTTTTTAATCTTAATTATAAGTCATTTTCAGTAAAGTTGTCTCTAATATAGTTTGTTAAAATTAGTGGATAATTTTTAATTCTTTTTTTAATACATCTCAACTTTTCAATATCAATAATGTGGATTTTTGCATTTTGTAATATTTTTATCGGCTGATGATTTTATCATTTTTTGGAATAATAGATGTAATACTTCTTATATATTGTATAAAATTTTAGGTCAGCTATATGCCGTTCATCAATTATGAATTGTGCGGTTTATTATAAAACTTATTGTGTGTGTATATATATATATGGCCGCATATATTGATATTCATCGATGCATTAATGCTTTTTTTATTATTAAAACTAAATAAATAAAATACAAAATTAAATTATTGCTACAAATTACATCTCGAGTCACATAAATTCTACAGAACTTGAAAAATTAAGGTGTATGTTTATAGTTTGTAAATGACGCGACTTGCAAAATATTATATATGAATATAAATTAATATTTGACCAACGGATGCTATATTTTAATTGGCATATCATACCATCTCAAATTGGCATAAATGATTAAAAATCAAAAGAAGACTTTCACCTCTCACCATGATTTGAATCTCTTCGAGGACACCAAGATCTTGTTTGGTACGAATGCTTCGTAAAAGCAGTTAACTTGGTCATTTACATTTAATTTAATTTGTCAAAATCTTGTCATATTTTTCATAAAACATTTCTCCATTTCATAATTGATCAATGAAGAAAGCAAATTTAATATTTTTATATACTTTTAGCCATATGGAATCTAACATTTTTCCTGGACCCTATTACCAAGTGCTTGAGTAACTGATTATTTTAGATCGACTGTTTGTAAAAATTTTCAGGTGATAAGTTCTCTCCCAAAAAAAATTTAATACTACTGTATCCAGGGCTCAAACTCGAGACCCCTGTATACTGTAAATTTAGTTCATTTAATCATATATATTTTTTAACATGGCTAGTTTGAAAAAAAGATTAATTAATGAGGCAAATAAAAAGGATAAATGTTTTATAAATGAAATCAAAACAAATCCACAATTAGTTCTTTAAATAGAATTTGGGATAGTAGTATTTAATTTTAAATTTTTGGATAGAGTCCATATGTGCATTTAAAATGATTTTCTACTTATACATAAGAATTTTTGGAAGGGGTTGATCTCATCTACTATTCAAGGGCAGGATGAAGTATTCATTCTTTCTAAACGATACTAATATTAGATAGGGTGAGTTGTTAATTATCTACAGGTGTAAACTTATGCACTCATGAGCGATGATGTATTCCAAAGCACCACGACTGGAATTATAACAAAGCTGTACTTCATAGGAATTAAACATGTTTCAAATAATTTGCATGTCTCACCATTTTCCCACATTTAAAATGATTTTTTTAGTTGCCCATCTGGTTAACCGAAACGTTGCCCCGACTATATCCAGATCCGACATGCGTTGTGCACTTGACTATGGTGGGAGAATCTCCTAACAAGAATTTTTTGCATACACCAAGACTTAAACTCAAAATTTCACTTAAATGATACCGAGCCGCTTATCATTCAAACTAACTTTCGTTAATCATTTAAAATGATTTTGGTCTTGCATGGTGAGCCTTGCTAAAAAAATTTGTAGTCTCGCATGATTGCATATCTTATGGGCCTTTTGAGGCCCAGTAAGTGACAAGAAGAGACTCTTAAGCAATGAAATGAAAATGCTGCCTAGCCCATGTTTGGCTTTTTTTTTCATCCAAACATTCTATTGGCCCTTGGGCCGAAATATTTTGGATCAGATTTTCTCCAAAGCGGATCACACTCACTTAACAAAAAAGAGCGGTTTTTTATAAGGGAAATTATTACAAAGTCGAAGGGAAATATTTAATCACTAAAAAATTCTAAACACTATAACTTATTATCAATTTTTATATTAAAACTTATCATTAGTTATCATTAAGAGTTTTAAGCAATTAACTAATTAAGTCTATTATTTGGGATCTATAATAATTCTCCTGTTTAGCAATCCTCAAACTCTGGAAGAGACATAGAGAACCAAAGATTTTGTTATTGGTATGCATATATTAAAAGGGAAGGAACAAAATTTGCATCAAAGGCACAAACCCTATATGAAGAAAACAGACAAAAGAATCATAAGATGGTAGACGTTAGACAAAGTATACATACATACATTTTAAGATCACCTATACCGAAACCTTAAAACAAAGATATTATGCGACGGATCATCCATGAAGAAATGGAACAATTAATCAAAATCTAAGGAGGGTGAGGTCACTTGAAGGTCCCCAAACCGACACCGGTGTCAGGAGCGCCGCCATAAGGCTGGAAGCTATCCCTGGCCCTTGAGTAGTTGATGTAATAGAACTCAGAGACGATGCCGGTGAAGAAGACGAAAGCAGCTCCGGCGGCGAACACTCCCTTCCTCACCGTCTGGCAAGATGGTGGGTTGTCACCGAAAATGGTTCTGTACTTTGTGTGATATGCGTTTCTCACTGATCCTGCCAACAAGCATACTTCTGCTATGAAGAAAAACACCCTGCACCACACCAACAACACTCGCTTCAAAACTCAACAAAAACTATCAAGTAAGTAATCTATATAAGGGTGTGTTTGGATTAGAGTTTGCAAAATCCATGAAGTAATTTATATATATATATATATATATATATGTATACATACCAGCAGATTATGAAAAGAACAACAGCGAGAGCCCTTGAGCCTCCGGGGCTGAGAGGCTTGCCACAACAGAAACATTTGCTGGCGAACATTATGAGGACTTGACTGAGCATGAGGAACAGAAGTGCCCCAACACCATATCCAGTTGATATGTCTGAGTCATACACACAGTAGTTATAATTCATTTGCTGGTCCTGAACAATTGTCGCCTGCCACAATACCAAAATGCAACCTTAAGAATCAATAGCAACTTTGAATTCTTCTGAGCATATATATCCTCTTAATAGAGGTAATCTTATTTGAGAAACTGTTAGATATTCAATGAACTCACCTCTCCTAGTGAGGATTCGTATATTGATTTATCATGTTATGAGGGACTAATTCTTTTCGCTAGACTCAATTCGGGTTAGTAACAACTTTGATTTCATATCTATACCTAGGGCCTTGAAATTGTAGAGGCCCAAATTTTTGGGCTTAGATATAAGCCCATCGATTATGAAGTTATATCCATGACTGAGCCCAACAAATTGGGCTTCGTGAACCATGAGACTACTTAGTCCCATTAACAATTGCACTTTGAACCAATGGAAATTAGTCCGAGTGGTAAGCGGCTCGATATCGTTTAAGCGAGGTTTCGAATTTGAGTCTTAGCGTATGTAGAAAATCTCCATTGGGAGACTCACCTACCATAGCCAGGTGCGCGATGCGGGTCAGATCCGGATATAGTTGGGGCAAAGCTCCGGTGAATCGGGTGGGCAAAAAAAAAAAACAATTGCACTTTGACCAATAGGTGTTAGTCCGAGTGGTAAACGGCTCGATATAGATTAAACGAGGTCTCGAGTTCGAGCCTTGACGTATATAGAAAATTTCTGTTGGGAGACTCACCCACCATAACCAGGTGCGTGACGCAGGTCGAATGCGGATGTAGTCGGGGCAAAGCTCGGTGAACTGGGTGGGCAATAAAAAAAACAATTGCACTTTGATGTAAACAATAGAGCAAACTTTAGGGGAAACAAAAAAAGAAAGAATATGGTATTGCCTAGGAGAAATGGAGACTTCATCCTATCTTTGGATCATGGGTGAGTCCAACGCTTTGTAAAATTTTTTGTACCAAAAAAAAAAAGAAATAATAATGTAACAAAAAAAAAGAAAGAAAGAATATTGTAGCAAAAAAGGAAAAGAAAGAAAGAATAAAGAGCAAGCACTTTGATATTGACATATGACTGAAACTTTTTCTTTACGCATATGCTTGAGTTTCAGAGTTATTGATAGGTAAAAGTGAGAGTTCTGGAGTTTAGAAACAGAGGAAATCTTGTTGAAGAACTATATTGCATGTATAGATCTGACAGTTTACTGCTCAATTTAGCCCAAAAAAAACACTGTGCCGATATGAATGGAACGTCACAAGAATGCATATTATGTAAGATTGTTTCATTTGCAATATCAAGATGAATGAACAGAAATAAACTATTCTGTAATACCCCAGTTTTGCCAACCTTGGACGGATCACGGCATAGAAACAGAGGAGATATTGTTTTGTGGATTAATTTCAAACACATAGTAAACCCAACATCAAAAATCCACATTTCTACATATGCTTTGATCCCGTCCGCGTTTCTCAGAAACAGAAACATCATTGAATTCAAACCCATATTCTCATTTCCAAACAAAAAAAAAAAAATTAACAATCAAGGAAAACTAATCCATGTTCTTTCCCCTAATAAGATATTCTGCAGAAAACATTCACAAACCCAGAAACAAAAATATTAGTAAATTCAAATCAGATTCTCATTTCCAAAGAATTCCTTTCTGTAATCAAGGAAAACCAATTCCCGAATCTTCCTCTTTACAAGATATTCACGACCATTAAACCAATTCCCGAATCTTCCTCTTTACAAGATATTCACGACCATTCACAAATACAAAAACAAAAAACATGATTGAACCCAAACCGCACACTCGTGCCTTGTGATGAGAGCGAAAACAGAGCAGGTAGTGAGGAAATAACAAAGAAGGATGAAAACTGGAAGAAAGATTGAATACTCACAGTGCTCCTTCTTTGCTCAGCTGCAACAGCCAAAGCAAAAGCGATCAAGTCGATGACGAAGACAGAAATGAGCAAGATCTTGGAAGCCATGGAGGATGAATGAGAGTGCCTGATCTCTCTGTCTAAATGCTCTGTTCCTCAGGGCGCTCGCATATATAGATGAGGATTGAAGCTATTATGCAGTAAATGACATAAAACAATTGAACTTATTTAAAATAAGGAAAAGCGCAAAAGGAAAAAGACGTCACACCGATTGGACTAATGCTGAAAATGCGTATTTCACCTGCTAACAGCAAAATTACCTAACAAGCCATAGCCTTTTCTCGCACTTTGTTAATTTAAGCTTCACATACAAGGCTCATTGGCCAAAACATAACATACAAAGGCTCATGTACTTCTCATTTTGTTTGAATACGTTAAAGTTATTGAGGTGGTTATGTTTAACGTTAAAAAAATATGGGTATTAATATTAATTGGCCATTTGGGTTGTTTAAAGGTATTATTATCTGCATCAAACTTCTCTTACATTAATGATATTTTTGTCAATTGTGTAATGTAACACTCTTTAAAAATAATTAATAAATTTCATAGTTTAAGAATCAGAAAGGTTATCTGTTAATAAAAAGATATTGTCTTTATCTTGCATTCAAGGATTATATCCTCTTTTTTTTAAATAATTAACAATTAAAGATTTTATAAAATTTGCCTAAGAAGAAGGGTGAAAGTCGAGAACGGAAGAGTTGAAGATGGCGAGGGCATAATAGGAATTTGGGGGAGTCAAGTTGAGAAGAAGCAAATTGACTCCCATATATTTTTAGAAAAAATGGCTGAAAATTTTTATTTAAAAATTTTATTAGTTAAAAAAATTTGAATTCAAATGTTAATATTTTTTGTATATAAATTTTTTAAAACATCAATATTTTTTAGATATTAAATCATATTAAGTCATTCTTGCTAATACATAATAATTAGATTGGCTATAGCACTAGGCTGTACCTATCTTAATTAAAATACTATTTTTAAAATGGTACATGCGCAAAACTATAACATAATTTCACATATAAACTAGTATAAGCTTCAATAAATTATCAAATATATATAACACTAAAAAAAGCTAACTAAAAGACAAATAAAAACACAAAATAACATAGTTTTAGGCTATTAATTTTTTTCCTTAAAATAAAAGAAAAGGCCTTTCTGACTGGTTTTTACCAGTTCTTGACCGGGTCACTTTTCCTTTGATTCTAATAGATGTCCAAGCCAGTTCCCTCAGAATGGAAAAAGGATTTCATTAA
Source organism: Leucaena leucocephala (assembly GCA_037074615.1). NCBI lineage: Eukaryota > Viridiplantae > Streptophyta > Magnoliopsida > Fabales > Fabaceae > Leucaena > Leucaena leucocephala. Next base: position 15,577,982 of record CM073545.1, read on the forward strand.
AAAGGAAGAATAAATAAAAGAAGAGAATAGGTTAGATATGATGAGAGGGGTGGTGGGTAGGAGAGGGCGATGGCATAAATGAATTGGGAAAGAAGTAAGAAGTGAGAAGTCACAATACACAACGATGTTTATTGTTCCCACAATCATCAAAAGTCTTTATATTATTTCCCTTTTCCTTTATTCTTCCCATCAAAGCAATCTCATTATCATCATCCATCTGCCCCCCACAGGATTTTATTCATATTTATTTTTATTAATTATGTCAAAAAAGAGTGGTGTGACAATTTTTAGTTTAATTATATGTAAGATTGAGTTGGGATTATTTTAAACTTTTAATCTCTTTGATCATTAACAAACAAGTAACAACTCATTTTTGAAAAACGAAGCATTAAGTCATTGTGTAGTAAGGTCAAGATTTATCAAATTGATTGCAGGATTGGTTCTTTTGATATTTGTAAAATTAGATTCAATAAAAATAATTCGTGTGTGTGTGTGTGTGTTCATATTATAATATCATCTTGATCTGTCGGAAAACTTTCACGAAAAATCATCCACGACAATTATGGCCTTTCCTAGGCCAGAGATTGAAGCTGGTTGATACAAAATCTGAGTGAACTTTTGGTTCCAAGAACTATAGAAAATATAATGTAATGAAATGCTTATGACAAAACATTTATTTGATATGTCATCTATGAAATGAAATTTATATTTTATTAAAAAATGAAATGATAATTTTACTCTTGTGAAGATAAAAAAAAAATAGACCAAATTTGATTCATAAAATGTTAAAATATTGATTTATGTTAAAATGTCATATATTCTCCGAAGTGGAAAATTTTGATTCGATCGATTATTCTTGCTATACAAATCAAACCATAGTGTGCTAAAATGTCCAATATATATATATATATATATATATATATATATATATGCAGCTCTTAAGAATTGATTTGTTCATCTTCTTGTTCTTTGTTTCTGTACATGTTGCACAATTCAGTGAACAAAAATGAAGAATCCGTCTGCACCAAAAGCAATAATGTGGTCTAAAGCAACATGTTAGTGTCAAATAAAACTCATTTGTATTGCTTTTGTTGGCGTCTCTATTATTAGAACATCCATGCACGTGATATTGATTTCTACATCTGTAGCTGTCTCTCTTGTGTATTCTTTAGCATTCATTCTTTCCCCTTTTGCCTTAGCTTCTTCTTCACACCTTATAACCTTTGTTTTCAACACTTTTTATTCTCTTGGACATTCTAGATGTGTTCTTTTTTATGTATGTGTGTGTATGTATTATTTTAGCTAGCTACTTATTCGATCCTTAATATAAAACCTAATTGAGAAGTTGATGCTTGTCTTAAATATAAGACATATTTTTTATATTTATCTAATTTTTTTCCTTAAATTACTACTATTGATACTCTTTTAACAATAATTAAGTAACAGAGGAATGGAGTTAAGGAAAATAATTAGAGTATTTTAGAAAACACATGTTATGTTAACTAATTTAACTAACTCCCTTAATATAATTAAATTAATTAAATATGTAATATATTAAATATCAGAGAAGTATTTTTTACTAACTACTCACGGCTAAATTTGTTGATAAGAATATTTATAAAGTTGTAGACATATATAATTGCACCGAGCTAGATGGCTCATATGTATGACCTATTAGTGGGTTAATTATCAAAAGTTGAAGATAATCAAGAGAATTTATTATTTGCCATATTGTGCCTGTTTGGTTTTGGTAGGAACCATGATTTGAAAAGTTCATTTAGGCCAAATCATGGTTTGGACAAAAAATGAAACAAACAACCTTCAAATATCCAGAAGAATTTTTAGAGTAAACTATAGTTTCATATAAACTTGTGGGAATAGTTTTTAGGTGGGGAAAAAGAGTTTTTGAGCATAAAAAGCCACTCTCTCTTCTCATTTTGTTGTCTCTTCTCTCTCTTATCTGATCTTCTCTTCTCTTCTCTCTCCTCTTTTCTGCTTCTCAAAGACGGCCATTTCTGACAGAGGTTAACAGGTTCTAGGACGGTGAAGGAGGCTTTTTTGGGTTGCAGAGGTTCTGACAGAGAGGAACGACAATGTTGGAGGAGGATTCGATGGGTAAGGACGACGACTTCCATTTTTGATCTCCATCTTTACCCATATTAGATCTGCAAGCTTCTTCGATCTCCATAGCCACCGGTAACGAACTTGACGAGGGAATGAGGTGACAGAGGTTGTAGAGGTTCTGACGGAAGTGAAGAAGAATAATGAGGTGACGCCAAAGAGGAAAAATTTGGTGGTGGTGGGGATGAGAAGACAAGTTTGCAAGCTTCCATGGCAAAATATCTTGTCTCTGGAGATGAAGAAGAAGAAGATGTGAAAAGATGAGAGAGAGAGATATTTGGGTGGGACCCACCAAATTAAAAATACCACACACCTTATACTTTTTCTGTTAATTTACCAATAACAAAAGTTATTCTGATAATAACAATCTAAACACTTATTTCTTTATAATAATTTTTTTTTAAAACTCTTCTCGAGTTTCTCCAGAATCACTTTTAAATCAATTTTTCTCTATAAACTTTTCTAGAAGCTGAACCAAATGGGGTCACTATCAAAGTTGAAGCCAAAGCTTTTGATTTTGATTGTAGGAAGAAAGTGATAATGCAAGTTGAAGCAAATGTGAGCATTCAAAAGAAGAGGAGGCTCACACTTGCTTCAGCTTGCATTATCAGCTCAACTCCTCCATAATGGCACCCTCCCCCATGCCCTATCCTCCCGGGTACTTTCATGACTATTATGCTATCAAGAAGAGCTCGCATTTAACCCTAAATTGGGATCCTCGTGGAGAGAGATAGATAGAAATAGAAGCTTCATGAAGTCTCACTTGTTAGGCAAGGCTTAATTATTTGAGTCTGATAAATATTATCATCTAACTAAACATCTAAACATCTGTTTCTATTTCTCTCTTCCTAAAAGTCTTAGCTTAATCACATACAAAAATGATTGATTTCTTAAGATTATTATTTTCGGTCCTAAATATAAAATCTGTTTAAGAGTTTCCGTTTGGTTATAAATATAAGATTGAATTCCCTGTTATCTCCTAAAATACCTCTATTTATTGAGGCATTATTTTTATCTCTGCACATTAAATTCTAATTTAAAAAGTGTCACCAATTCTTAACATATTAATATAACAAACAGCTTAACTCCTATTGTTTTTAGTTAAAGATAACCTTATATTTAATACTAGCTAGATGTAATATTTACTATTATATAATACATCTCTATCCAATTATGACTAAATACATCAGAAAGTGATTAGGTGACAAATAAACTTAAGAATTGAATAGTACTACCCTTTTAGAAAAAAAAGTGTGCTCAGCCCTTACAAGGACGAGCGTCAAGTGGCTGCATATGATCAAATTGAGAACTTCTGTTAATGCATAATCACCAACGTTGCAGATATCTGCGAACATAGGTGAATACACACACACACACACACAAGATTATATAGTTCTCATCTCACTCATATCAGTCATCATTTTCTCATGACAACAATATTGTTGCAGTAGTGTGCAAAACTTGCCTGCGAAGCCGAGGGAAGCCATAGCAAGTGTGATATGTGCAGGCTCAAGATTTGGTGAATTGCAGCAGCTTCTTGTGATACGACGAATGTTGAGAAAGAAATATGGAAGCCAATTTGATGCAGAGAACGTGGAATTACGTACGTGATGGGAATTTTGAGAGCTCTGAGTTGAAGCAGAATCTGTGCATCAAAGTTGTACCAGAAACTGAGGAGCTCAAGGTTTTAGATGAAACAGCTCAGGAGTTGAAACAACTCCAGATGGGTATATAATTTCAAGTTTTCAATCCCTTCATGTTAACAAACTACTGGAATGAGACGCTGCCCTGTATTTTGTACATGTATAACTACTTTTTCTGAAAAGCAAAGCAGACTGATTTATAAGTGTTTACATTGTATCAGTGTTTAAACGAAGTTCTGGATATTAAAATGCACGAGACGACGAAGTTATAGCAAACAGCAAACATGAGCAGACTTGCGTGTATGTTGATGACAAAGAAGCAGTAGAAGGAAATAAAAAAATTTGAACAACACATTGCTTTCATTGAGAGTCGAACTCAGATCTCCCGCTTACTAAACGAGTGCTCTAACCAACTGAGCTATGAGAGCTCGTTGGTTTCCATTTCCAATGTTAATAATCTCACGTCTAAGTATATCGTCAACGCTTTTCTTATTATTGTTATTTTGCCCATGTTAATACTTAATATATCTAAAATAAGTGAGGACCACCTTTTTTGAATTTCTTCCTACCAAGGAAATAGAAATGTCATGATATTAGTTTTTTTAAAAAAGAAACATTTAACCCAACAATATATTAATTTGTATATTTAAAAAGTATTACTTGAATAAATAATAAATAATTTAATATTATATTAATAAATTAGATTTGGCTCCTGTATTTTCCCAAAACTCAAATGACTTGCACTTTTGAAGGCTTTTAAGCTCCATGTACTTTTACATTTTATGTTGAAAATAAATAAAGATATATTATTTTGCTTTTATTTTTTTTATACAATTTTTTTGAGAGGGGTTAGACTCACCCACGATCCAAGGGTAGAACGAAGTCTCCTTTTTTCCTAGGCAATACTAATATCGGGTAAGGTGAGTTGTCAATTACCCTCAGGCGTAAATCTAGACACCCAAGAACTATGATACCTCTCCAAGCGCCACGATTAGAACCACAATAAAAAAGTACTCCCTAAAAATCGAACACGTTTCAAATAGTCACATGTATCGCTCATTCACTAAATAAACCTATTAACGATGGGTTCTTATTTTGCTTTTATGTTGTCCATTGATCATGTCTACGCGTGAGCCATGTAGTTTTTGAGCCCACAGCTAAGTTTAGGCAGATGCATTAACAACCCCCAGCTTTGTCTATACTGAAAGAACATGAATTTAAGGTATAAAAATTTATTTCATATTTTGATGGATAATCCGATAATCATACAAATCTTCCCTGAATACACACAATGAAGCTTCATTACACAAAACACCCCAACGTCAAAAATAGAAAATTTCTGGCATTCACAAAACAGAATCAGCCCACATACAAAGTAACCATTACCTGTGTGACCCTTTTCTTCATATTAGGTTACATTACAAACAGATCCCTGCATATGACAGCTTATTGTTATGTTTTGCAAGCAGTAAAATCCCTACAATCTTCAATATGAATAATCAGAATTCTTCAGTTGCTGGTCATGATCCAATTTTCACAGGATCAATCTACAGAGGCAACTCAACTTTTTCTTCCAAAGAAAAGAAGCTTACGAAACCCTTTTGCAGCTTTAGAAGAATCCTCACCACTGTTCCATTTCTTCCGGGAATGGACTGGTTCTGACATCAAGCCGCCACTAGGTGGAGGGGTGGAAATTTCTATCCCAGATTTTTTAGGTGAGGCAGGAGAATTTTCATGTGATTCATGATAGACCTTGGAATCCACAGCAGACATTGGAGGGGTTAGAGCATTGTTAGGTGATGCTGCTTTAGGATTTATCATCATATCAGTAGTATGCTCTGGTTCTGGTTTGTCTTCTCTAGGAGCTGAAGATACCTTGTCCAGTACTTCACCTTTTGACAGATTTCTTCCAAGTTGGCCAACATTTTCAAGCATGGAATCTGCTTCTGAAATCAAATGTCCTGCATTTTTCTCTGTAGAATTCCTGGGTACTTCTTTAATGTCTTTCAATCCAACATTGAAATCATTTGGTTCAACAGATTGGGTGTCACTATGTTTCAATGGCAAAACTGCTTCGCCTTCCCTGTGATGTGGAGTCAGAGCATTAGTGTCAGAAGGAAGAGTTCCATTTAGTTTCCTTTTGTCATCTTTTTTATTTGAAGATTTGACTTCTTTGGGACCAAGTTTCTTCTTTTCTCCACCAGCAGTCTTTTTTGGAGGAAGCCCATTTGCCTTTGAGGGAGGTTTCTTTGTTGTACCTGATTTTGCTCGAGTTGGCGAAGCTGCCTTCTGACTTACTCGAGCAGTGGCAAGGCGCTCAATAGTTGAATTCCTGAGGACTGGCTTGTGCAATTTTTTAGTCTCCTCTGTAGATGGATGAACCTTAGGCTTCTCATTCTTTACTGAAGTTAAGGAATTCTTATTTCCTGTTCCAGTCTTAGAACTTCTTTCACCAATTCTTCTCTGGCGCTGAATCATTAGCTCCTCCATTCTCTTTCTATTTTCTTCCTACGAATGAAAAGAGGGCATACAAGTGAACGAAATCAGAAAAGTGCAAGGCACTCTAATCCAACAATGAAATAGATCTGAGTGATTTAGAACAACATTTGAAAGGCGAACACAGTCCATATGTATTTGGTGTCAAATAGAAGTGTTTTAATACTTAACAATGGAAGCAACAAAGAAGCCCCTTCACAGACACAGATAAAGATGTTTAAAACACTATTGGTTAGTGAAGTTACATCCATCAGTTTAATGCAATGAAATAAGTATGCCCACTTAAAAAGGGTGGTAAAATCCACAGAAATCTAGACGAGAACTAACGTTAATAAGTATTCGTTTTTTTGATTAATTTTCCAGGGAGATTAATAGAACCCAACCCTAGCAAGTTACCTTTTCATATTTGCTCTTTGCTGCTGTGGTTCTGCTTCCAGGGGATGCTTTGCTTCTTGATGTGATATCAGATCTGCTCTTCCCAAAAGATCCATTTAGGGCTTTAGATTTGGTTTCTTTGATTGAAACCTTCCCCGTTTGAACTCCAGAAGTTTTCACACCTGTGCCCTTCGTACTAGAAAGCTGCTTTTCATCTGTTTCATCATCCAAAGGCTTGCTAATTTGTTCTTTTGATGAAATATTTTCATAATCCATTTCCACAGTCCAAGGTGCCACACTCTGCTCCGCAGCTGTTTCACGATCAAGCACCATGAAAAGATCATTTGGCTCATGGGCATTTACTTTCTCATTCCTATTGTGCAAACTTTCTTTCCTGATGTTTGCAAATTCAGTAGAGACAATGTCTGAATCCAAGCTTATTTGTGCTGCTGTTAGGGAACTGAACTGGTTTTCTGATGAATAAGATTGGATCATAAAAGAGTCATCAGCCAGTACACCTTTATTGTTTTTTTCAGCCTGAGAACCACCAGTAGCTGATGATGAAATGGAATCCCCATTGAAAATACTAAAATCTTTGTTTCCATCTTCATTTGCTGGTTTACCTGACTGGCTGACAATAAACCAATCTTCCTCTTTATGGCGTTTAGCGGTGGAAGATTCTGTGACAGAGCTAGGTAGAACAGCAGAAGAAGAATAGTTCCCTGATCCTTCATTTCTCTTTGAAAGCATAAACTCTTCATATGTGCTAACTATTTTCCTCACGATTGGAGATCCATCATTGCCTTCCTTATAGTATTCACCACGAGTTTGATCCCGACTGTCAAATTTAGTACCCGTCACAATAAAGGAATCATTTGAAACTGCCTTTGTTGCTTTGTCAGATTTAAGATTGAATGCAGATGACATTTCATGCTCAATATTTTTATTTCCAGCATATTCATCGTCAAACTGTATAGCATGCTTTTCAGCACCAGATGTAGGCTCTTCTTCTCTCAAAAGAAGACTCTGGAAAGCACCCCAGTTGTCATTGTCTTTGATTACTGCTTTAGTTTCCTGACCAGTAGCACTACTGTTTTGCCTGCCATGGAGTTTTGCCTTATCTCTTTTCTTGTGATGACGGGAGGTTGACTTGTGTCTTCTCTCCAATGAATCCAGAGCTTCCTCTACCTGATGCTTTAAGGAATCCCCATTGACATATTCTTCATCATCTGACAAACTCTCATCTGAGACACTACCCTTTTCACCATCTCCATTAGAGGTTATATAATTAATATTGCGGATAACAACCTTCCTTGAGGACTTCTTGTTCTTTAGATGCTTCCTTTTTCCACTTCTAGATCGTTCCTCTGAATCACTCCCATTACTCGAGTTGTCAGATGTAGTTGATTCATCTTCTTCAGAATTCTCCATTACTTGGGAATGTTTCTTCTTTTTAACAGATCCTCTACGACTCCTACGATCATCCAGCTCTTGGTCAGTGACAACACGAGAATCTTCCATGTTTGGAGGCCAATGCATATTTCCTGGAAAATATGAGTGGGGAACCGGCATACCAGGATAGAGGTAGCCTTGATAAGGTGGCATTTGTTGAAATACAGGACCCTGGAAATGGTGGTACTGAGGAGGAAGATGATTTGGCCATGGCATAGGCCTTTGAGCCCTTCCATCTGTTGAGGGTGTCCCAACCCAGTTAGGAGTATAGAAAAGATACCTTGGTGATGAATCCAGTTAGGAAGAAGTACAGAAAAGATACCTTGACTAATGTCTAAGCTTGCATGGCATGGCGTTGACTCAGAGACTGATGCATCAACTAAGCCATTTTGCTTCCCACAAGCATCATTATCTTCATCAGCAAGTATAATTCCTGATGTTCTCAAATATGGCAATTCTGGATGAGATTGTGCCTGCATTGCTGCTATCTCATCAATCCAGAGCCTATCTTCATTCTTCTGCTTGCACAGTTCTAGGAAATTAACGCACGCTTCCCTGAACAAAACAGAAATTAATATTACACAGCAAAACTTCGAAAGCTTTTTCGTATGAATTGTGAAGAAAGGCTTCAGAACAAGGCAAAGATAGAGAAAGCGTGACAATCTCAGAAGCATTAAAATTCTAAATCCTTCAGTCAAGAGTCAAAATATGTAAAAATTTTAACTGTATTAACACTTAAATGAGGTCTAAAAATTCTTTTCTCTGTCTTGATTTTGTAGTAAATCCATGTTACAGTTTCAGTTCCAAGTGAACAGTTTTAATGGATTGCAGTTATTTACAGGTATTTCAGCCAACCTTAAACGAGATGCTCCAAAAGTATCAGCAAAGCATATAAGATCATCTATAGAGTCCAGGTCAAATCCTGCAACTAAAGCACGAGCGTATGCCATCGCTTGCTCTATGCGAAGCATTGCTTTACGATTATCCAGAACACGTCGAAGGCGAACCCTGATTATTAACAACAGATGGAAAAATATAAGTTTTTCAGGACAATTTAGGTTTATTTTGATGGATAAAAAATGTCTTACAAGAAAGCATAAACTTCAAATACTACTTGGAATTTTCTTCACATTCTGCCTCTGCACCCACACTGCTGTTCTCATTTGATTGAGTAGAACCTTCAATCTGCACAATCTCTTTCTCGATTGTTACAAGCCGTTCCAAGACTTCTGGCGAGCTTACGAATCTCACAGACCTGTTGAAAATGCATTGAAACAGACAAATAAGATCTCGCATCTTTTGCATCGGTCAGTTAATTTTTTCACAGTATATATGATTATACAACATAGCATTCACATTAAAAAATCGCAGGAAAATCGTTGATCTAATCCAAAGCTTGGGTTTCTGAACATTCCAGGTTAGAACAAAATACAATACTAAGCAGAAAGTTGAGGGATAAAGAATTACCTCTGGAGGGTGGCTTTGGTGAACCAGGGAGCGTGAGAACCTGAAGGACGAAGAATAATAGAATACCCACCTTTCGAAATCTGATCCTTAGCCGTCTTGAGATGCGCAAGAAACGGTTCCAAGAGTCCTGAAGCTACACTCTCGCTCACACCTCCAGCAACAACCACGAGGTCACATCTTCAGCAAGAAAAAAGAAGAAGACAAAACAAGCATAAAACAAAAATCACAAAGTGAAAAAAGAACTAAATAGCCCAACTAGTAACAAATTTTGCAAGTGTGAATGAAAATGTGAAGTTGCAGAACCTGGTGCGAGTTGGGGTGAGCTGAAAAAGCGCGTGATCGATACGCGTAAGGGGGTCCATATCGGAAGGAGAATGACAATCAATTCGAAATCTCAGTCCAGTCGCAGTTGGATTTGGACCCTTTATGCGACTCTCAGGGTTAGTAAGATGATGGCTTCACATGGAATGAAAGATGATGAAGGAGAAGCACATGGAGGAGGGTGAGTGTGAGAGTGAGGGGATTTTGTGGAGTTTTGAATGTGGGTCCAACAGAACATGGCGTCTTCTTGGATTGAGAGACCCAGGGGTCTGTGTAGAAAGAGAATGTAGAGATACAAGGTGGTTGAGAGGTCCATTTCATTTCTGTGTTAGCTTATCGTCCACGAGAGTATGGTGAGAGAGAGAAGAGAACTTTGTTCTGCTTTTGATTTGTCGGTGTCACACCGATTAATTGAATTAAACAGCGTAATGGTGAGTGAGAGTTGGCGGGTTTAAGGAATAGTAACAGAAGTTGCTATCAGTATCCGCGCCAATTACAATAGAAAAGAAAAAGGTCCCAACTTCTCCACTTACGCAAGCGTGAATTTCATTTCTAGTTATTACTCCATTCACAGTGGCAACAAAAGGGTGAGCTTGACCAACGGTTAGATACAGCGAGGGGATTTGTTGCTCATAACATACCATGATAAATTAAAATTTTATTAAAAAAATACTCATATTTAATATTAAAAATATCTTAAGAGGATTTTTTTTATATAAAAAAAATTAGGTCAGCACTAGTTTCACACTAAAATCGGGATACAACTTCAAAACTCAAAGAGAATTTATAAAATTGTCTATCAAAAAAAATTTCAAAATAACAAAGAGAATTAAATTATATTTTTATAGGATATAAATTTATTCTTTATCATTTATATTCAATTGGAGAATACCTGGGAAATAAAAAGATACACTTATAATTTCAATTTATAAGCATCATGAAAATTGTGCAATGAAATTCTTAAATATTCTTAACTTTTTTAAAAATAAAATGACAAGAACAACTATTACTTTTGTTATTGTTATTGGTATTCAACAATTGACTAATACTTGTCAATGGCAATTTTTTTTTTGTAAAATTAATTGTCACTACTTTAATTGTTGTTATCATATGATAATGACTTGATGTTATTTCTTTTTAAATTTTTCAAAGTTTAAATTAAGAGAATTTAAATAATTTTATTACAAAATTTAATATTAGATTAGTCCTTAGAGATTTTAGAACGATCATGCCATTGTGTTCTGAATTAGAATTTATAAATTTGAGGGATACTTTTGTATCTTTCTCCCAAAGTATTATATTATAATATGGTTAATATTACCAAAATAAGAATCCAATGATGGTTTTTGTAGATGAAGGGTCGCTATCTACAATCTAAGTTTTATATTTATGAATGGGTTCATGCGCCCTTCAAATATAGCAAGGGGAATGAAATGTGACTATGGGAGTATGTATATTTTTAAACTTATTTTTTTTAAAAAAAATGTATATGTATAAAATATTAAATTTTAGTATTATATTTTATATTCTTCAAAAAATAATTTTAATTTCAGTTATGTTTACTAAGTTACTAAATATTATTTTATGCAGATAATAGTGTTTGGAAATAGTAATTAGTGCCCTCTATTGTTTTCTCTTGTAAATATGTTCGGTTTGTCCATGTCTTTATATTCAACAAATAAACAAGATGAATAATGCTCATCAATTATAAGACAAAAGCTAAAGGCACTCATAATGAGGATAAATGGTTGTCATTTTCTTGTTTAAGGAATATTTCTCTGATATAAAATTGTTTTTATCATCATTCATCGTACAGCCATTAATTCAACTGCATAATGATTAAATTGGGCCCACTTGACTTAATTTGTAGAGAAGAATTTATAAAAAAAAATTATTTAAAAATAATTATAAAAATATTTTTTTAAAAAAATATTTACAAAAAATAAATATATAAATAATTATTATTACAATTATTTTTATGATTATTAAATTATTAGAAAAGATTTAATATCAAATAATAATTATATAAAGTGTTAAAAGGTATGAATAAAATAGTTATTACACAGCTTAAATTTTTTTTTATTTAAAAATTAGTCTTATAAACTTATTTAAAATTATAATTTAGTTTAAAAACTAATTTATTTGTTTAATTTATAGTATAAAGTATAGTTTGACCTGAAAATATTTTTTAAACCATGATTAGAGGAAGGAACTAACACAACATAAAATATCCAGACAAAAATTCTTCTTTTTGGAACGAAGAAAACATGACTAATAGATAAATAAATTATTAAAGATTAAAAATTCAAAGAATAAACTGTTATCTTGCTTATATATAGGATTGGATCTGGAATATTCCTCTAAGTTAGTAGAATTTAAAAATATGGCTGTATACATACATAAATACTACCATGATTGCTAATTTTATGTCTTAAATTAAATTAAATCACATTTTGTGTGTGGTAGTTGGACATTTGACATCAAACAATTTAACTAATAATGACTTAAGAAAAATAAGCATGCAATCATAGCCTTCACTAATAAATGATGACTTTTTAGCTTAATTAATTAATCAATTAGCGATTATGTCTGTTGGCCAAAAGTATAATTAAAGCTTATGTCTGCTCATGTGTAACTTTCCAACAGAAACAAACCCTCATGAGATTGCTTCCCTGTATTATTCATGGAAGTTGGCCCTAATTATTGCCTTTTTATTTGATAATTAATCTCTTGTTCTTTAATTTTATCTCATATTTTCTCCTTGACTTAGTTACGTTGGTTTAATTTAATTTATTTTTTTGCCACAAAAATTTTACTTAATTTATTCACTTCTGCCGTTTGTGCCTTACAAATTTGTGATAAGTAAGTGATTTTTTATATAAAACCTGTTTGGATAGGTTTTTAAAAAATACTTATAGAAAAAATAAATTTTAAATAGTTTTTAAAAAATAACTTTTAAGATAAGAGTTTATGAAAAAAAATAGTTATGAATAAATGAGCATTGGGATAATTATTATTAGAAATATTTTTGTTATTGGTAAATTACTAGAAATGTATGATTTTATTAAAAATATGAGAGAAGAGGGAGCAAATAGGAGAAATAGTGGAGAAAAGAGAGGAGAGAGGGTGTAGAAGAGTTAGGAGAGATGAGAGAGTATATGAGAAAAAATAATAATTAGATAGTCCATAAATTTTTTTACTGTTTAATAAGTTATTCTCAGTAGCTTATGCAGAACCTTAATTTTAAACCATTATTTGATCTAAAAGCCCGTTTGAACAAATATAACTATTTATTTTTAAAAAAAATTAAATTAAAATTTAAGTCAAGAATCCTTTTAAAACTTAAGTTTAAATGAAACTCAAACAGGCACATGGGCTGAGTTGGTGAGCCATATCAGTAAATTATTTTTGAGATATATATATATATATATATATAAGAAAAAATAGTTTTACATGAGTTTGTAAAATATTCATAACATGATAATTGTATGATCTTAGATTAATTATGTGCTTCACATTCAAATTAATTTGTACTAATGTAAAAGATATAACTAAGTAACATCAATCGTCAATATCAATAGTAATATAATTAATCAATATTGAAAATAACACCCTCTTCTGCATCAATATGAAATCATCATTAGATAATAGCGTTTTTAGATGAAGTATCATCAATGTCTTAATTAGCAGCGCATGAAGATTATCCAATAAATAGTGGTGTGCTTATTAGGCATGTATAGATTATTCTCCAACAAATGATCAATATAATATATTTATATGAAATAATATATATCCTACATAAATGTGTACTATTTAATTACAACCATAATTTGTTTAAGGAAAAAAATATTTATTAGTTCATATTGATGATGTAAGGTGAGAAAAAATTGGTCTATGCAATCGGCAAAAAATACTCATAGGTCCTAAAAAACCTACTCAATCTTAGTTTAAATTGATTAATTAAATGAAGATTTCATAAATCATCTTGTCTGTCCCCCATTATTATTTTAAATATGAAATTATGTAAGTTAATTTTCTTTTTTATGAACTATATAGGCAAATGGATTGAATAATACACAGTGCATAATAAAGAATAATAGTTCAGAGTTGAGGTAGATTGATGGAAATAGTTTGGCGTCAAAAGGTGTAACAGAGAAGCAAGGCATGTAGCTGGAAATATTATGACCCATCTTCTCAATGATGAAGATGGTGGAACTCCCTGTCTCATCTTGCTGGAGCTAATTCCGATTTGTTATAATTAAGCATTGACATGAAGTTTTAACCAACCCTAAAGCACAAGCAAACCCCCCAGCCACCTGCAAGTTAACCCAATCTCCTCGTCTTCTATTTCTCTCTCCCTGTGATTACTATATCATATTTTGAAAAAACCATGCATCTTTAAATGATATTTTACCTTTATCCTCTAACATCTGAATGCGTATATGGATGAAAACAGGATAATCGATGATGAAATCAACACTTTGTCGAATTGAAACTTGTAATGGGCAATGGGTAATTGGGTATGTGTGTGTCTGTATCTCACTTCATAAACAAGCTCAGCTTTTCTGGAAGGTAACAATGTAAGCGTGTGTTTGGATAATATTTTAAAAACGTGTTTATAAAAAAAACAGACTTATTGACAGCTTATAGAAAAGGGCTCTTAGAGAATAACTTATGAAAAAAAAATAATTTTAAATAAATTAGTGTTTGGATAGTTGTTATAAAAAAGTGTTTTGTAATTGTAAAATTATTAAAAAAGGTATGTATGAGAGATGAGAGGGCAGAGAGGGTAAAAAAGATAGAGGAGAGAGGGTTGAGAAGATAGAGGAGAGAGGAGAGATAGTGAAAAAGATAGAGGAGAGAGGAGAAAAGGTGTAAGAAAAAGTAAGGGTAAAATAATAATTGAGTAGTTGAAAACGTAGTTTACTATTCCAAAAGCTACTCTTACCAGCTTATCTGAAACTATAGTTTTAAACCATAGTTTGGTTCAAACCGAGATTTTGACAAATATGGCTGTTTGTTTTAAAATTTCTCAAAATTGAAGTTTAGGCTAAAAACCCTTTTAAAACTATAGTTTTAGGACTATCCAAACATACTCTAAATATGTGTTTGAGTGTGTCCATTAACGTACACTGAATTGCGATCAAACTATGTTATGTTACTTATGTATGACCAGTACCCACATTGATTATAAATAACAAATATTACTCTTCCGCTATTCTACGACTTTAACTAATTTATTTTGATTAATAAATTTAATAGAGTTAATATATTATTTTTTTAAAATATCTAATCATCATCTTTAATTTTTTTATTATTTGATTATTATTGATAGAGTATTAATAGAGATAATTTTTAAAAAATTAATAAATATAAAAAATATATTTTATATTTAAAAACATGATCAACTCCCCAATTAGATCCTATATTAAGTAAATAGGAGTAATATATTGTTACTGGAATATTCAAAAGCATGCAACCAACTGAGTATAAATAAATTATAATTGGGGCAATATTTGGGAGAAGGCAACTTTGGTATTTATGAAGAACATACCAACCCATATTTGGATTGAAAGAAAATTAAGAAGAAAATAATATTAGAAGAAAAGTTTTTAAAAATATTAATATTTTTTTATCATTTAAAAAAAATTATAATATTTTCTCCCCTTATTTTCTCCTCGCCTTTCTTTCCATTTAAACATACCTTAAATGCCAAGACTCAAAAAGTAAAATTAAAATAAGCTGAGGCTAGACAAACATTTAAAAACAAAAAATAAAATAAAATAAGGGCTAACTAGTTCGGCCATTTTATCCAGTGATTTTTGTCTTTATCTAGGCCTGACCCTTATTTTTTGAGGCTAATGGCCATAACCGAATAACTGAAGATGTGTGCCCGACGTTAGTATTTTGTAGGAGAAAAAAAAATTTTACCTTATTTTTTAATTGTAGATGAGCTTAAATTTTTTTAAAATTTTTTATATAGGGTGTGTTTGGATTAGCTTTTGGAGAATAGATTGTGGGAAGAATAGATTCTGGAGAATAGATTTTGGGTAGAATAGATTTTGGGAAAAATAGATTTTGGGAATAAAGATGTTTGGATGATTAGTAGTAGAATTATTTTTTATATTGGTAAATTACTAAAAAGGGTATGATATGATTAAAAGTAAAAGAGATGAAAGATGATAGAGAAGAAAGAGGAGAGAGAAGAGAGTGTAGAGAGGAGAGAGGAGAGAAAAAAAGAGAGAGGAGAGAGGAGAGAGAAAAAGATAAATAAGAGAAGAGAGAGAAGAGATAATAGAGAGAGGAGAGAGAGTGTAAAAAAAAGTAAGGGTATAATAGTAATTGGATAATCCAAAACCTAGGTTTCAAAGAAAAAGCTATTTTCAGTAGCTTATTTAAAACCTAGGTTTCAAATCGAGGTTTTATCCAAAATTAATTCTCAACAAAAATTGCTGTTTGTGTAAAAATTTTCTAAACCAAGATTTTATCCCAAAAACTATTCTGGAACGTGGACCCAAACAGCACTAAGAAGAAGAAGAAGACGGGTGCCGTCTAAGGGTTTGCCCGGACCCGCTCAAAAAAGAT
This sequence comes from Leucaena leucocephala, assembly GCA_037074615.1. Taxonomy (NCBI): domain Eukaryota; kingdom Viridiplantae; phylum Streptophyta; class Magnoliopsida; order Fabales; family Fabaceae; genus Leucaena; species Leucaena leucocephala. The sequence goes on from CM073545.1 coordinate 15,594,442, forward strand.
AAAAAAAAAAAAAAAACAAAGAGGCGGGATTAAAGACGGGCTTTCACAGTTTCACTCGAGCTCGTTCGACCCTGTTCCGAGCTTCCGCTCGGGTCTCTGCTCGCCCGTCACCCCTCCCCTCTGCGCGTCTGCCCCTCGTTCTTCTTCTTCTTCACTCTCGAGTCTCGAATTCAAATCTCTGCGCGTCTGCCCCTCGTTCTTCACTCTGGAGTCTCGAGTCTCGAATTGGAATCTCTGCGCCTCTGCATCTCGCCGGTGCCTCTTGCCCTCACCTCTCCCGGCTAGCCACCCACTTCGTTCTTCGTGTTTTCGTTTGATTTTGGGCTTTGTCTCTAGGTTCGTCTCCTCCCCAGACTCCAATTTTAAATTCACTTCATTCGTTGGCTTCACTAGCACTGAACAGGATCATGAATCGTTCTTGTAATCTTTTCAGTTCAATCGATTGTTCTTGGTTTACGTTACACACAATGTTGGACGAGAGCAAGTTTGACGTGCATTTGAAATTGTGGGCGCTACGAATACCTTGCCAACTGTGCAAGGTTGCCACTCGAATACTCAACGGGTACTCATTTCTCTGTTTATGACTGCGTGTTCTATCTGTCTTGTTATTTCTGATTCAACTTTCATTATTTTGCAGTTACTTGCTTGACAAGCCCCGAGTTAAACCTATCACTAAGGACCCAACATGTGAAGAAAATCGTTACCTTATATTATCTGAGTGTGTTCAAAATCAAGGTATAAATTTCTGAACTCATGCCTCGCCTTTTGATGCAATCCTTCGTTCACATGTTTTATTCTTATAAGAAATATTATTTTTATCCATGTAATGCCTATGTCACTCATCATCATTCATTTATGTTTCCCAGTTAGTCTAGAGGTAACATCTACCCGTTGCCAGAATAATTTGGTCTAAAACCTATCTGAGCATTCAATCTATTTGACATAGTAGGATTGGAGGTAGCTGCGGAAGTGTTCTGCAGTTTTAGGCTTTGTTTCTTTTCCTCTCTAAATTAGAAGTCGCTGACTACATTTTAAATTATTGCTTTTGCTCTCTATTTCCTATGTTAAATGTATTCAACTACTATCTCTAACATCTCCTAAGATTTCTGCATCTTGCTCCCACATTTGAGAATCATTGACCGAGTTGGGTGACTAGGCCTTAATTTCTTATTCTTGAGAAAGTTTGGCTATACTTGTTTTTTTTTTTTGGTGACACCTCTATCATATTTATACTTTCAGCTAACATTTTTATCTGACTTAATTGTGGTCATGGGGTAGATTTATCTGATATTCCAGAGAAAAAGCTTGATGAGCTAAACGGGTTGTGTGATATTGAAGTTTTGCCCTATTCATTGACACTAGGGTATTCATACTGGACTGCTGGTGAGTGTGTTATTCTCCCAAAGTGTTCTGTGGATGCTACATTTTAACCACTTCCCTGCCCTTTTTAACAAAAACTGGGTAGAGTAAGCATCTTGCTATTAAATGTGTAATAATTCATGTTTCATAGGCATTGCTTTCCCTTTGCTAAAGTTTTAAATTTTCTGATTAATTTATGTATTTATAGATCATGTGCTGAAGCAGATACTGCCTCCTGGAGTGGAGGTGCCTTCATCTTTTGAAACAATAGTTGAGTATTCAGTTCATTTCGATTTTTGACATAGCCTTGGGGTTATACTCTTCTGCTATAATAATAAACTTTTTTTTGTTTCTTTTTTCTTTTTTTCATTTTGTTGCATTTGATTTTGTGGTTAACCTTCTGCTCATGCTTTTTGAATGTTTTGATATATTCTCCTCTGGAGGGCGGCATGAGCTTGCCAATTTTGTTTACAGTAAGGTCTCTTTGGACAGTCACTAACTGTAACCTAACATGTTAGCTACTTATGCAGGTCACATTGCTCACTTAAACTTACATGATGAATTACTCCCGTACAAGAATGTTATTGCCAAGGTTCTATATGATGTATGTCAGACTACTTCTGGCTTTAGATGCCACTTGTTCAATATTTGGTTGGGTTTTTGTTGCTGCTCCTGTTACTCTGTTCTTACATATGGATATGAGAATGTTCTCATAAAAAGATTCTTTCCCGTTCAAATGCTTTTATAATAGTTGGTATTACTCCTTTTTTGAGTATATCAATGTAATGGTTGCAGAAATGTTGAAACTTTCAGCTTTTGAATCCCTGTTTTCTATGCCTTTTTTCCTGGCTTGTCGTACTGAGAAGCCATTCTTTGGTTAAATTAGGTGTTAAAGAATCATGCATCTATTGATTGTGACTGATTTTTGCAATGATGTATTGGTCTTGAGAAGTCTTTATGCTAGTCTGTTTAATTTAAGCATAATGGATGACTTGTTTGAACAGAGGTTTGATTGTGACTTATTTGCATTGATGCTGATGCAAAAATTAAGCTAACTTTAATATTTATAATATTCATCATTGAAATAACCTTTAAATCCGATGTCACCTTGGGGTTACTTTAAAAATTTAAACTAAGGATTGCGTATAGTGCAACCTCAGGTCGTTCTCTTTGAGGAGCCAAAAATAAAATTAAATTCCTAAGTAACTAAATACAATGCAACTTAATCTAGAAAATGAGATTTGTTTTGATTGACTAACAACTAAATGCAATGAATTAAAAATAAAGTTAAATAAAATATTTTTAGTATTTTTAATTTAAAGAAATGAATAATGAATGATAATAAGTGAATGGAATAAAAATGCAAGTGATTAACAATTATAAATGTAATCCTCCAATTCAATAACGTAGGCAATTATAGCTTTAACAGATAATTGAGTTCTAAATAATGAATTCAAAATTATAATTAAGCTTTTAATCCAACAACGAGTCACCTCGAATTGTCATAAAATATTTTCCAAGTCTTAATTTATTAACTGCCACCAGAATAATAAAATAGGACTAAAGATGTTAAAATCCAATGCTCAATTATAACTCAATAATTCATAAAAAAATAAGATTTAGTCCAACAAGAGATATAATGATCCAATAATTCAAGTCACCTTGAATTATCACAAAATATTCACAATAATCTCAATACTATGTCTGACCCAGATCAAAGTAAATGAAATTAAAGTTAATTAAAGAACAATATCAATTGCCAAACAATAATCTAATAATTCTCAATAAATATAAATCATTATAAATATTCTCCATAATTATAAAATTATCTTAAGACGTAGGAATCATAAAATAATTAATGGGTGAAGATTAGAGTAATTTAAACTCTCCTTTAGATTATAAAGTCATGCCTTTGCCATTGAATTTGAGAATTAGGACGTTCTAGCCACGCAGCCATAGAGATAGACACCAACTTTAATATTTCATGGCCACCCATGTTCACCGTAGTTGGTACTATTTGTTCCGTCGCTGGTCTTTGCCGGAGTGGAGTGGTGGAAGGACGGAATGAAAGTGAAGGACGCTGGAGGTGTGTGACGGCAGCTCAAGCTTCTCGTGTGTGTTTGGTTCTCTCGCGACTTCACTAGTTCTCGCTGCAGCACCCCTGTGCGTCTTCTCTCTTTTTCAATTGTTTCTGCCGTCTTTACGTGAATTGCTGGAGGCAATTTAAAAGTAACCTAATGGACCAAATCGCAAGGTTTGGCCCATGAATCTTCTAGCGTAATTTCTGAATTAGTGGTCTTTTGTTATCCTTTATAAATTTTGATTTCTCTTAAATTTCTGAAATATAAAATCATAATAATGTAATACCTTTTATTCCAAAAATAATTATTTAGGAGAAATAATAAAAATATGACAATTATGCCCGTATTAAACACTAATTTATTATAAGGTTTAATAATTCAATTGATGCACAAATAATATAATTAAGGCCCAAAATAATGACAAAAATATACTAAAATGATATGAATAAATATATAAAAATATGGGTTTGTCAATCATGCATGTATTTTATCATGCACATGCCCCCTATTAACGTCTGTGGCAATTTGTGCAGAAAAATTATCCAAGAATCATAACTGTTGTCAATAAAGTTGGAACCATCACAAATGAATTTCGTGTGCCCAAGTTTGAAATTTTGGCAGGAGAACATGATATGATTACAGAAGTGAAGCAATATGGGGCCACTTTTAGGCTAGATTACAGTTTGGTTTATTGGAATTCAAGGTTGGAACATGAACACAGAAGGTTGGTTTCTCAGTTCCGAGCAGGGGAGACCATTTGTGATATGTTTGCTGGAATAAGTCCTTTTGCTATTCCTGCAGCACAGAAAGGATGCATAGTGTATGCAAATGACTTAAATCCAGATAGCGTCCGCTATTTGAAGATAAATGCAAAAATCAACAAGGTTGATGATCGCATTTGTGCTTACAATATGGATGCAAGAAACTTCATCCCCCAGTTGATGGAAATCCCAGAGACTGAGATTAAAATAGAATCTAATGTCCTCGTAGCAAAGACTTGTGAAACATGCAAGATACGTGACAATTCTGAATCACATTTAGGAAATGAGAGGTTAACTGGTAATATCTTCGTTAGTCATTGACTGCAAAGTATCAATTAGTGTGAAAGAAATGAGAACATGTTCTCTGATGCCAATATTTCCATTGCAGTTGAAACCAAAGATCTTGGAGATAGCATTAACACTAGCTTGGAGGATGTACAAGGTTCAACACGAAATGTTACTACATCTGTAACTGCGGGTAAAAGATCTTCTGATAGTTTTCAATAAGGTATTCTGGAGTCCATAGCAAACATATGGCTGCTGCTAGATGTAGCAATTACTTCATCTTATTGTGCATAGTGTATTTCTGCGATTTTCAGTTCTAAACTTAGAGACTCGTAAAACCGTATTGTCTAACACTACTCCATCTTCCTGAAACAAAATTAAAGCATGATACCGATATTCTATGTGATTGAAACTTGAATGTAAAGCTTGCAATTATTTTCCTTGGCACAGGTATCACTGAAGATGGTAATAAAAAAGGAAGCACAAACAAGAGAGTAAAGGGCTCTGACATTTCTGACACCAAAACATGGGAACATATTGACCACGTAATAATGAATCTACCTGCATCTGCTATTGATTTTCTAGGTAGGGATGCCATCTGATGTGAACATTATTTTTCCTAACTCATTAAGCCATTTTTACATCTTATAGATGGTACTTTTTGATGCACAGAAAGAAAGGACACTTTAAAACAACTCCACTATTTAATTTGATCCATCTTCTTGTACTAGCCTCTTCTCTTAATATTTTTAGACTGTTATCTGACATCAGATGTATCCTGGCAGATGCATTCAGGGGATTGATCCAGAGGAAATATTGGCAGGGACATCTACCATGGGTGCATTGCTGTTGTTTCATTCGGGCAACTGAAACTCCTGAATCTATACTAGCTGTGAGTTCATTTGTTGCTTATGGCTTTACCACCTGCGCTCCCCGGGGATTTTCCTCAGAAAAGAAATTTTGCAATATAAAAAAATAGAAGAAAAAATAATAGTCATCTCATTGAGATGTGGTTTTTAAGGTCTTCTGCTAGTTAAGATGAATTTAGGCAATTTTCTCCTGTTAGATAGCTGGGCCTTGGACAATTATTATTGTATGACAATTGTATATCCACTGTTTCAGCAGTGTTTTAGTTTAGCATGGTCTGTAGTTCTGGTAGCATTCAAGAAAATGCCTTTCTATTGTGTTTTTAAGTAACTGAAGTCCCTCTTACTTCTTCGGACTGTTAAAACTCTTGCAGGTGGCAGAGTCTGCTATAAATGCTCAGATAAAAGACGCAAGATTTCATTGGGTCAGGGATGTGGCTCCAAACAAGGTACTGATAATTTATTATCACCATTAAACACTCACCTAACTTGTGTAATTCCTTAATACACAGAATATGCATAATTTTCCACTAACTGCTTTATTTTTCTTAATTATGCAGGCAATGTATTGTTTAAGCTTCAGGTTGCCAGAAGCATGCTGCAGGGAAGATGTTAGCTGACATTATGGTTAGCTTTCATGGTTCAACTGAGGCAATCCTTGTGCATACATTCCTATCTGACTCACACCAGTATGTTGAATTATATATATGTATATGGGCCTGTTTGGTAAGGCCTTAAACCGCAGTTTTAAAAGGGCTTTTGGCCCAAACCTCGGTTTGAGAAAATTTCAAAACAAACAGGCTTATTTGTCCATAAGTGCTTTTGGACAAAACCATGGTTTAAAACTATGGTTTTGAATAAGCTATTTAAAATAGCTTTTTCAACAGTAAAAGCATTTATGGATTATCCAATTACTATCTTACCCCTACTTTTTCTTACACCCTCTCTCCTTTCTCCTCTCTTCCCTCTCTCCTCTCTCTTCTCTTTTCTCTAACTCCATCCTCTCTCTTACTTTAAATCAAATCATACCCTTTTTGGTAATTTACCACCATAAAAAGTCATTCTAAAAATAACTATCCAAACACCTATTTATTCAAAACCACTTTTTTTCCATAAACTCTTCTCCAAAAGTCCTTTTCCATAAGTTGTCTATAAGCCTTTTTTTTTCATAAGCCATTTTTCAAAATCCTATCCAAACATGCCCTATATATATTTCAAGGCTTTGAGAAATAGAAGGCTGACCTAAGTTCCTTTTCTTGAGAGAAGTGTTATATTCTAGATTTCTAGTAAATTTTTTACACTTAAATATTTAGCTACGTTGCTTCTGTCTCTTTTAAAAGCGAGACATTCCTATTGTGATTTGTTCTTTCATCCTCAGACTACAGGGAATTACGTTAGCATCATGTTTTACATTTTTGAAAACAAACTGTATCATTTCATTAGCATATCAGCACTTTATTTTGAATCATGGTTCTGCTGTTATACATGTGGATATATGCATGTGGGCGGGTTAAGATCTCAATTTATTTTTTATTTTAAATGTATAATTTTTTTTTCTTTAACTAGTACAATAGTATATCTTGTAGAGTAATAGTAATTTCATCGTTTTCTTGAAAAAAATAAATATATTTATGGCTGCGTTTTTAACATCAATTAAGAATCGAACAATAGGAATAATCTTTGATCCAGACAGCTAAATGACAAGCTTGCTTGCGTACTCAAATTGATAGCTATAAATATTAGATTATTTAAACTTGGATTCTTATTTTCCCAAGTCTCAAGTCTTGGTCAAGAACTTTCCCTAAAAAAAAGTCTTGGTCAAGAACTTAGAATATCTGGAAATTGATTAGTTAATACTAATGATTTTCCACTTCCTCACGGCTGAAAATAAGGGCCCCTGCTCGGAAAATTTGTGAAAAATATCAACTGATTCATAGACGTTGACGAATTATAGTAATTTGTTCTAATCTAAGATATAAATGATAATTTTTCCAAAAACAAATCCAAAAAAAAGAGGGCGCTTAACCGGATGCAAAAAAAAAAAAAAAATTAAAAAATAGAAAAGATCCGCTCTTGACATGAAATGGATATTCATATATCCACGTATCTTGACTTCTATTTATGAGATAATAAAATAAGGGAAAACATTGGTTCACGTCCTGGACTTTGTTTTCATTAATTAAATTAATTATTTCTGCCAAATTTGAGCCACGTCTGATTCGGTAAAAGGGAAACACTGCACTATGAACCTAGACCTTTCAGTGAGAAAATATTTTTAAAATATTAACTATCTTTAAAGACTAATGTGAACTGTGAGACTTATTATTAAACTTTGAGAAATTACTCTCAAGGTAGTTAAAGTTATAATTTTTTAAATTTGATAACAATTTTCCTTTAAGTTAGTAATAACTACGGTATCGTTTAGAAATTATTTTAGTTCTTGAAGATATTTATAATTTTTTAAATCCTTTAGCCTAGTTATTTTCAGATCTGTTTTCATAAATATTATTTTAAAAAAAGATTAATGAGTCCCCATAAGTTATAATAATATCAAAGAAAGAATTACAAAACAAAATATATTTATAATACTAAAATTTGCGCTGAAAAATATAACTTTTTAACATGTTTCTCTCATACCTTTGAATCCCAAGTGCCTATATTTGTATTTTGTTTTCCTTATAATTGGATATATTTTCCGGTACATTTCACATAATTCAAAATTAGCCACGCTGTTTGAATATTTAATTTCTTCTTGTCTTAAGTTTCTATATTTGATGTTGATTATGATCTTTTTAATGACAATACAATAAAAGAGTAAAAGGGAGAGAAAGACAAAAATATCATAAAAATCCAACAGGTACAGCAGAGCAACAGTGCATGCTCTCTTAACTCTTACTTTAAAATATGGTTATATAACATATAATATATTAATTTTATTTTTTACATATGTCTAGTATCTTAATTTTATTTTTAGTATAATTTTATTCATAACTTTTTTAATTTAATATAATTTTATTTATTTTAATTTAAGATTATTTATAATACTTGAGAAATAAAATTATATATATTTTGAGTATTGACTTCATTTAATCATTCCAATAATTTAACCTCTTTATATTCCTTTTTATTTGTCAAAGATTTGCAGAGCTGTACTCAGAATCCGGATCCTCCCTAGCTGCATGAATATAAGAACATTACTAACCTTTTAATTAGTTAAAATCCCAAGATCCGTTCATATATGCAAAATTGTCAAATCCTTACCCAATTTGTCTTCTCTTTACAGCACTAGGCTTTGGAAGATTCTGGCCTCTCTATTTTTAATCACTTGACTGACAAAAAAAGAAAGGAATATTTCGTGTTAAATATCAGTCATTTCTAATAAATTCTTTTGGCCTCACGCTTCTGGAAGTTTCCATAATTTCTGTTTTATTGTTAATAAATGTGTCTTTGGATAAATTTTTAAAAAATGATTTATAAAAAAAAATTGGGTAACTTTTAGAAAAAAAATTTAGAAAATAGTTTATGAAAAAAAAGTAGTTATAGATAAATAAGTATTTTGATAGTTATTACTCAAAAAAAATTTGTAATTAAAAAATTATTAAAATGGTATAATTTTATTAAAAGTATGAGAGATGAGAGAAGAGAGACAGTAAAATAGAGAGTAGAGATAATGGAAAAGATAGTGAAGAGAGGAGAGATAGTGAAAAAATAGAAAAGAAAGGAAAGAGGGTGTAAGAAAAAGTAAGGGTAAAATAATAATTAAATAGTCCATAAGCTTTTTTACTATTCCAAAAGCTACTCTAACCAGTTTATCTGGAACTATGATTTGGTCCAGAAACCCTTTTAGACAAATATGATTGTTTGTTTTAAAATTTTCCTAAATCAAAATTTTACCCAAAAAAACTTTTAAAATCTTAATTTCTATGAAAACTAAATAAGCCTTAAAACTAAATCTCTTCCCGGTTATAAACCTGTTAAATTGAATTTAAATTAGTCAGATTTTATCTATATGTTACATCGTTCAAGAGTGGGTCTATAAAGTTTTATGGAGTCAACTATGTGAAATATTAAACGAGGTGATTACAATTATTTATTGATAATCATGGATGATTATAGGGGAACCTGGCGTTATAATGACGACATTAAGGAAGAAAATCAGCAACATTGTCAGAAAATCATTAAAAAAGGAAAAAGAAAGCTGACCAAAACCAAAAGTTGAACGAGTCATCTGTTTATTTAATCTGAAACTGTTGACCTGATTTATCCCATTTTTAAAATCTTTTATTTCTTCTCTGGTTTTAATTAATGGACCCACCATCCACTCTGGCTCTGGCCGGGGAGTCTCAGGAGAAGCTTTCTACGCCGTGAGATTCGTCTTGGGTAATCCAACGGTCCTTGTTCGTGGAAAGAGTTGACTCTCGCCATTGTTTAATGTCGATAATAACCTCAATGCACAAGGTCCATTGCGGATCCGCCACGTGGAACCCAAACTTTAATTATTGGCGATGAATAGTTGAATACCAGCTGATGCAATAAATATTGCCCTTTATTTTATTTTATTTTTAAAATGATAAAAAGAATGAACGATGTTCATGCACAATCCAACTATATGCATTCGATGATGTTGTCATCCTTCATCCAGTGAAAGGAACTCACACATACGTCGTACTCACGAAGGGTCAAATCCACAACCTTACGAGCTTAAAGAAAATACGTAAGAAAAATGTAGTATGACTTATATTTTAGATTTGGATGACTTTTAAATAATATTTCTCCACTATTTAATATATAATTTAATTGGGGAGTTGATCTTAATCTTAAAGATAAAATATATTTTTTAGATTTATTAATTTTTTTAAAATTACCCTTATTGATATTTTCTCAATAATAATCAAGTAAGAGAGGAAGGAATAGAGTTGAGGAAGGTAATTATAGTATTTTAGAAAAAAATATATCATATTAACTAATTTTTTAATCTGATTAAATTAATTAAATATGTTATATATTAATAATTAGACGAGCAACTTATATTTAGGACTAAATATTATAGGATTATTGGCGGTGCCAAATTCAGTTGCTTTTCAGCCGTCAAAATCCACTAAGTGATTATAAAATGTCAGATCGGGAACGGCTTTCTTTTCCAGGATAATTCCGAATTGGCTTCAAGAATCAAATATTCCTCAGCACTATTCCAAACAAACCCAGAGAAGCAACCCCATGACAAATGAACTCTATCAGCTATATATAGAAACCTGATTTCATCGTTCAATTTATACGAAGCTCTCTTCACTCCCAGAAAACAAGCTCATTAATTAAGCATTCATCATGAAGTACAGATCCATGGCCCTCAACTTCCAAGGAAGGATGTTCAGGCCCTATCATTCACCAAACCTACTCAACGATGGTCGCTGTGACATCTTCATAAGCCATAGAAGCATAGACACCAAAAGAACTGTGTCTACTCTTCTCTATGATCATCTTCGCCGGCTAGGGTTTTGTCCTTTCTTGGACAACAAGACGATGAAGCCTGGAGATAAACTCTTCCACAAGATCAACAACGCCATTTTTGAGTGTAAGCTAGGCGTCTCCGTCTTCTCTCCTCGTTATTGTGAATCCTTCTTCTGCCTTCATGAGTTGGCTCTCATGTTGGAGCGCCAGAAGAAGTTGATTCCCATCTTCTGCGACATTAAGCCGTCGCAGTTGCGGGTCGTCAACGCCGGCAAGTTGTCGGCGGACCCGGAGGAAATACGGCTATTCAAGTGGGCTCTCGAGGAGGCTAAATACACCGTCGGTCTCACATTCAACTCATCCACAGGGTATGCATATATGAGTAATTAATGAATTGAAATTATTTTTCATCATATATACGTATAATATCTTAATAGGAAAAAACTAATTTTTTTTAAATGGATTCTTCTTCGTGGAAATTCAGGAACTTTTCTGACATTGTCAGTTGCGCTTCTGATATCATCATCAGCACCCTGATGGAGCTAGAGGATGAAGATAATCCGCCAATGGCAGCTTGAAGATTAATCTAGTGATTAAAAATACCTTGTATATAGTATTTTAGGTTTTTTTTTTAAAAAAAAATTGAATGATGTTTGTGCTTCTAGCAATTACCAATTACATACTGTACGTATTATTAAAGTTATGTAAAAATGCTTTACCTCGGTGGTTCTGGCTCAACACTTTCTGTTTTTTTTTTGGTTGATATAATTAAATTTTTTGGTGAACTTGTTTTATTATATAATATAATTTGATGATAGTTGAACTTGATATATTAGCATTGTCAAGCATAAGGTTGGATCGGCCAACTCAATACTCATACATGCATGTTTGTACATACATATTAATTATTATGAAACAAATCTAATAAGCAATTTTTTATTTGGTAAAAAGTCTAATAAGAAATTTAATAAAGAACGATTCCGAGATATTTTATAATTGCACGAAAATAAATTAAGAAGGAAAAACATTGCAATGATTCTAATATTAATTTCCTTCATATGTGAAGAATTTATTATTCCTATCCATCAATTTTATATGAATAATTAAATTGTATGTTTAATTCATTATTATAATAGGGTTATGTTAGCCGGCTTGAAATTTTGAAGAAATCAAAGTCAAACTCACAATGTCTAAGAGAAATGAACTATCCAAGAAGCTTTGGAAATTAATTCCAAGTAGAGGCATCTAATGATTTAATTATTTTATTCTATTTTAGAAATCTTTCGGAATTTTCTTGCCATCATTATATTCTCCTTGAGATTCAAGAAATTCGTTGGGATCTATGAAGGTGTCCAGCTAAAACGGAAATAAATAAATAAAAAAAATATTATCTCATCTTTGTTCATGGAAATTTTACAAAGATAGAGTCTTTCTCTCCCCATCTCTCCACAAAAGAAGTTAACTAATTATTAACCAAATGAAAAGAAGAAGAAAGTCCTGCCTAGATGAGAATCGTACAAGACTTAATTAACAGGAGAAATTCAAATATAAATAATAATTAAATGTTAATGTAATATATCATGTTTTGTTTAAAGCATTAATTTTTCACTTAACATCAACATCTCTAACTACCTTTAAAACTTTCAAACTAATTAACGAAACTCCCTATGACTAATCAAATTTATTGAGAGTAATTTTAAAATAATTTTAAATAAATTTTTAAAAATACATAAAATTAAATTATTTAAAACTTATAAAGAAAGATATGATCTAAGTTTTTTTATATACATATATATCTTCCTATTAAAAACAGTTCTATTTGAGATGTTGTTAGATGTTAAACATGAACATCCCTCTCATTAAAAATTTAAATTTTGATTCGTTAAATTATGAAAGATTATTTTTTTTTACTAAATTTAACTCATGTTAGTGGATGTAGGAACGTTGCAGTTCTAAAATAAAAAAAGAGATGGAAAAATGCCAAATTGATAAATCCAATTTTGCCTGCCCACATATAGGCCCACTTAACTTGTGACCCATTTCAATTTCTTCCCATCCACCGCCACATACTCAAGTTTAAGGAAGACATACTAACAATAGTTAGTTCGAATGATAAGTAACTCAATATTATTTAAATAAAGTCTTGAGTTTAAACCTTGGAGTATACAAAAAATTTTTATTGGGAGACTCACCCACCATAGCTAGGTGCGCGACGCGGGTCGGATCCAGATATAATCGGGACAAAGTTCCAGTGAATTAGGTGGGCAACAAAAAAAAATTTAAGTAAGACATGAACATAAAACTAAAAGCGTATATGGGACTCTTTATTTCATTTACTAGTTTTTTTATATATAATGGATTCCTTATTGAAGTTATAAATATATGTATTAGGGAAGTCTCATAAAAATACTACTTAAATTTTAAAATTTTAAATCAATTTATTTATTATATTTTATAAATTATTGACTACTCTTATAAAATAAATAATAATATATTTTTATACTAATTTTTTATTTAAGATTTTAAAATTTAAGTGGTATTTTTTTTTAAATTTTTACTATGTATTATATCTTTATAAGCGCCTCAAAATATAACTACAATTTTGACCCCTACATCATTTTGTCTATGAAGGGATTTATTTATTTATTTATTTATTCAATTCGCTTTCTGGAATGAAGCTTGAGTAAGACGCACATCAAAACACACACATGCTTGCTTCAAATGAGGAATATATGAGATTAATGGAACCAACAAAGCCGGGTACAATACATGGCAGTATCCTTTAAAGATAAGATCTACTTTAATTTTCTCATCCGCACAATGTGACTAGAATATATATATAAACTAAAGAGCCATTCACTTAATGTATATATATAGGTCTGGAGGTTGAATCGTCACCTCATAGAGGGAGGTTACTTGTAATCATCTTATCAAGGATTCAGATTTTACTTCATTTTTGGTCAGTTAACAAAATGGAAACTAGCTTGGACTACAGATCATAACAAAAACAAGTTGTACAATATAATATAAGCAGCTGATACAAGAAATTGAAAGAATTAGGTGAAGAAGAATGGCTGAACTGAGGAAGGAATATGTGAGTGAGAAGGTGAAGAAGACGACGCAGAAGCAGAAGCAGAAGCAAATCGGAGAAACGAAGAGACCATGGAGTGTGCCTTTTGAGCGATGTAAGTGAGTAACATAGGCCTCACAAACATACCCCACAGACCCACCACCACCATCGCTATCTCGGCCCCAAAACTCATGTTTCTTTGAAAACCATAATAAGATAAGATATGCCTTCTTCGTCTTCCTCAGGGCTTACTGTAAGTAGAAGATGAAATATTTGTGGGACTAATTAAGTAGCACACAGAGTCAGTGCCTATCTAACAGTCTTTGGCAAGTGACTCTTACAGTCTTATTCAACCAACCCTATCTCCTTAGTCTTACCAACTCACTTCCTTCTAATTTTCTTTCTTCCTCATGAAACAGCTTTGCAGCCCTTCCCGCCTTAATTCACAAGCACTCTCTCACATATACTATATATAAGAGTTTATATTTTTTTTTTTAAGAAGTTGGGGTGCTCTGGGTGAGCGCTTATGCATCTAGGCTCAAAGAGCGTTTTGACGAGATTACTAAATACTCTTTCGATAATTAATATAGGACATAATTGAGGAATTAATCTTTATCAATAATATAAGACATATTTTTATATTTATTAATTTTTTCTTAAATTACCTTTATTCATACTCTATCAACAATATTCAAATAAAAGAGGGAGAGAGTTAAGAATAATAATTACAATATTTTAAAAAAAATACCATATTAATTAATTTAACTAACTCTTTTAATATAATTAAATTAGTTAAATAAGTAATATATTAAGGATTAGAGGAGTATAAGATTTAGTCGATGAGTTTATTATAGTCTAAAATATAAGATTTTAATATATTTTATCTTTTAAATTTATAATTTTTTTTAAACTATCTATATTAATCACACATGTTAAAAGAGCGTTTCAATACTTTCCAATGTACATGATTTAAATAAATATGTTTGGTAACTAATATATTTTTTTTTTAAATAATTAACTTAGTCTTTATAGATCAGTTATAAATTCTTACATTTAAGACGATGAGATTGTTTTCATAATTAAATATATATATTTATATACAAATAATTAGACGTTGTGTGTATATGGTATTTTTTGTCATTTATTTATTGTGAGACAGTAAATCCTCTAAGGTCTATCAACCACCTCATACACAGTAAGAAGAAATCTATTAAAATTTTGAATTTTTATATACTTACCCACATTCAATGAAGGTAATTCATTAATTGTTGGTGTTATTTTAATTTTTTTTTAATCCATAGAGCTACAATTCAACACTTTTGTTCAGAGGGTTGGTAAAGGCGTTTGCCATCCAACTTGACACTTTTGTATATGTTGACTTTTGTTTGTCCGTGACTCAAGCGTGCAAATAGGTTTAATAATTAATATCGAGGCCCTATATTTAAATTGGGCCTACATGAAAATAGGCCCAAAATAGGTGTATATATTGAGGCCCTGTATTTAAATTGGGCCTAAATGAAAATAATCCCGCACTATTCAATCTCTCAGGTGAATAAAAATTAAAAGCAAATTCATATCCAATATCTTACTGCATAACTGAATTTCTACTAGGTAACTGGTAAAACGGGCCTAACCCATTTTACCTTAAGGGGAGGCGGGTTCGGGCTCGCAAAATGCCAGCCTGTTTTTGGGCGGGCTACACAGCCCGCCAGCCCGCCACTTTTTTTTTTTAATTTTAATATTTATTTTACTTAAATGTTATTTTGAATACTCATATTATCGAATACTAGTAAAGATAATTACTTATTTATTAATATATGTTTACATATTATAATTGATTAATATTATGTTAATATTTATTTAGATTTATAATTATAAAATTTGAGATTTTTTTATAAAAAATAAAATTTTTTAAGAGTATAACATGAGTACTTTTTTTATTATACTAATATAACATTAGAAATTTTTTATTAATATTTTAAAAATGTTAAAAATAATTTTTTAAAAATTAAAAAAAAAAGTGGCGGGCTGGCAGGCCAACCCGCCACTAAGGGGGGGCGGGCTGCACAGCCCGCCCCGTATTTTGACGGGCTGGGAGCGGGCTGGCCCATTTTTGGCAGGCCAGCCCACATTCCCAGCTCTACTACTAGGGGAACTAAAATTATAATATATATCTAGAGATTAAAACTAAATTATAAAAGCTCTGGCAAAGGAAGGATTAACGATTCCGATATTATATTGTTCTTGCCCTTCACATTTGAGGGCCTTTGTTACCTATGAGAGTCTAGGGTTTAATCCCCATGTAAATTAGTTTCTTTTACTCATGGCGAATATGCCCTCTCTTTTGTACTAAAAAAAAAATAGCCAAGCAAAGAATTCTAAAATCCTATGGACATTAGAGCTAATTATAAGAAGTTGTTTATGGTTTTTATTATTAAATTCTTTAATTAAAATAAAAAAAATTATAAAAATATA
Source organism: Leucaena leucocephala (assembly GCA_037074615.1). NCBI lineage: Eukaryota > Viridiplantae > Streptophyta > Magnoliopsida > Fabales > Fabaceae > Leucaena > Leucaena leucocephala. The sequence continues at coordinate 15,610,787 of CM073545.1, forward strand.
AATATATTATATATCCACAGATAATTTTTATAATTATTTTTAAAACTCATAAGTTTGTCATTTTTAAAAAAGAGTCGTCAGGGGTATGTATCAGGCCACCGCCAACCGCTAAACTTATCATATTCTGAGTAGAGGAGTTGCCAATAAAATATAAAACAATCACATATATACTTATAATTTTCTCAGAAAAATACCATTAGAAATTATTTATTTATCAGTAGTTAAGAAACTAAAAGTGTGCATTTATAAGATCATAAAAGGGCCGACGAAAATAAAAACGAAAGAAATTATGGAGTTGGCAAGTTGCCACATAATACAATCAATGAGCTGAAGATCTGTTTGGGAAGCGATATAAAGAATTTTGCAGAGTTTCAAGCAGACGATCCACTGGTACGTACGTTTCTGTTTCGATCAATCTGTGTTTTGATTTCTTGATCACAATCCATACTTTTCTTTTCAAGTTTCTTGGTTGTGTTTGGATTCAAAGAAAATCAATAATGGGAAGAAAACAATATATAACAATCACAAATCTTGTTGTAAACCTACCTTTATAAGTTTCTTTTCTTAATTTCTCTCTTAATTCACCTGTGGGATCATATATACCCCTTTTCTTAAAGAATCTTTTTCTTGATACTAAGTTTCAGCCAGAAAAAGAAGTACATGAGAATATTATTAAAGAATCTTTGGAAAATCAATCACTCTCTCAGGAACTTTTTTGTTTGAAGACTCAAAATCAAAGATATAACGTTTCAAAATAATAGGAATGAATAAAGGCAATGGTCCAAATCATTGAAATTTTAAAATGTCCAACCCCTTCTCTGATCTCCCATCCATTTGAGCATGAATAAAACCATCAACAATTCCTTTTGGAGAAGAAGCAGAGAAGAAAATGATACAAAGACTTACCCAAGTAAGTTGCAAAACTGCAACAAAGTCTGAAGTTTTATAATTACCCAACTTTTCAATGAAACTGAAAGAAACAAAAGAAAGTGATGCTCTTTTTTTTTTATAACAAAAATTATTAGGAAGAGAAAGTACCATTTACCTACATGCTTGAGTTAAGCACCATTGTCATGATACACTATCCTATCTTTTTTTTAGAGTTCACGCAGAATTCATAACCAATAGCTAAAGACTAATTCGATATATTATCCTATCTATTCAAAGAGCTTCTTGTTTGTTCAAGTTTATATTTCTACTTGTAGATCTAGTAAGTGAATTTTATTTTTCTTTTTAGTTGTTGAAAATCAATATAAAATAAATTACACGGAGCTACATTATTTATACACAATAAATAATATGACTTTTTTTAGTTTCATGTATTTTTTTTAAAAAAATATTTTCACCCTTTTTCTTGTTTTTTGTGAAATTTTTATTTTTGTTCTTTATTCTTCACAATTTTTAATAGGATTAAATATTAGAAAGATAAGTTAATTTTGAGGAAACTTTCAAATCATTATATCCTGAGAAAAGATATATGATTTATTTAAAATAATCAAACTAGAATGGATATATTCTTTTCTTTTTTTCAAATAGACCAAAGATAAAGTGAGTGTACGTACACGGCTTTGAAAAAGTGATCCATATTGGCACATTAATTATTTGCTTGCACGCACTCACCACTTTATAATGTAGTTTCGACTCAGCTTTTGCTTAATTATGTTTATTTATCAACTAATTAACCAAGTTTCTTTTATCTTCTTTTGTTATTCTGGTCACATCTCTTCAATGAAAGCATATAACTAATGTTTACTCTTAAAACTAATGAATAAAGGTGGATGAGCGAATTGAAAAGTTTACCAAATAGTGTAGCTATCTGATGAGGTGGTAGCCATTGTTAATTTATAATTAATGCGCTCAAATTAAGGAATACTTTGATTAATCCTGAAATTAATTATGGAATGGTTCATTTCGAATCTTAACCAACTATTCTTATCATTTAAAGTGAGCATCCTTAAAATCATGCGAAGATAAGATATGAATCACAATTCACAAGCAAAGCATGCTATAATTAATAATATAATCTAAATAAAAGTCACTTTTTTGCTTTTTTGTGAAATATGGCCTATTTTTAGGTGTTTTATTTAATTACTATAGTGCTTTCATCATAACATTTTCTCAAGGAAAAAAAACATTTTAATCTGCTACCACTAAAAACATATTATCATAATTTATTTTCTATATTAAATAAGCATATTGTTCATGCGTAATACTAACAGGATTCCCTATGAATTGTTCTGGCAGCACAATTTTCTATAATATCTGTTATTTTAAGTTATATGTTCCCTCAAATTATTAAATTTTACTATAATTAAACATCCTTCTATGATCAACCTGATTCGAAAAATTCGATTCTATAAATTTTTTTCCGTGAGACATTATATTATTTCTACTATAATATTGTAGACTTCAAATGTGCTTATTTATAAACCATGTGTTATACAGAACAAATCTCATAAAAGCACAGAAAGCGGAAGTGTTGAATAAGAATTTAAAATCACAGTTCACAGATGTGTGAATGACGCCAAAACCCTAATCCCTCTCGTTCGTTTTTTCTCATATTCATATCACTGTGCCACACAAACATTTATGTTCAACATCGGTCTCTATCTTCAATTCTAAATATCTTGATCTATAGAATTTATATATATCAAGCGATTGGATCAAGAGATGGAAGACATTGAGGCTCAAATAACTAACGGAGCAGCTCCAGACATTTTCCAGACGAGGAAGCGTCCTGTTACTCTCAAGGTACGTAATCTGATAATTATATATCTTCAAGCTCGTGTATCCTATGTTGTAGTATTTTCAATCTAAGTGAAACACGATTATCAATTAATTCAAATATCAAAATAGATGCATTTTCTCATATTTATACTCTCGTATCAGATACTTTGAATTTCACTGATGAAACAACATGTCATGTACCGTCTATATAAATATATATTTACCAGTGGATTTTAACCAAGTTACATATTGGATGAATATTGTTGTTGTTCCTTTCCTTATGCAGTTCGAGGATGTTGTGTATAAGATCAAGACCAAGAAACAGGGATTATCAATTTCGAAGACGGGAAAAGAAGAGGAGAAAATAATCCTCAAGGGGGTGACTGGTATGATTGAACCAGGTGAAGTTCTGGCCATGCTTGGTCCATCTGGGAGTGGCAAAACAACTCTACTGACAGCCTTGGGAGGCCGGCTCGGAGGAGGGAGGCTTCAAGGGACCATAACCTACAATGGCGACAAGTTCTCCAACTCGATGAAGAGAAACACAGGCTTTGTCACTCAAGATGATGTTCTCTACCCTCACTTGACTGTCACTGAAACCCTAGTTTTCACTGCACTCCTAAGACTGCCCAATAGTTTCACAAAACAGGAAAAGATTTTGCATGCTGAGGACGTGATTACACAATTAGGTTTAACCAGTTGTAAGGATAGCATAATTGGAAACACTCTTTTGAGAGGGGTTTCTGGTGGAGAGAGGAAGAGAGTTAGCATTGGGCAAGAAATGTTGATAAACCCTAGCTTGCTTTTTCTAGACGAACCCACCTCCGGCCTTGACTCAACCACAGCTCAAAGGATCGTATCGTGTTTGTGGGAGCTAGCCAATAAGGGTAAAACTATTGTCATGACCATACACCAACCTTCTAGTAGGTTGTATTACATGTTTCATAAGGTTATGTTGCTATCTGAAGGAAGCTCAGTGTACTTTGGTAAAGGATCTGAAGCCATGAAGTATTTCTCTAGTATTGGGTTTTCCCCAGCTGTTGCCATGAACCCTGCTGATTTCCTTTTGGATCTTGCAAATGGTATGTTTCTATTTAGTTTGAGAATGCCCAATTTATGGAATCATATGTATCCATCCCATCTTATTGAAAGCAATGCTGTAGAGATGTGTGATTTTTGTTGCTTAGTTTTAGCAATGAAATGAAACTTCTGATGTGATATATACATGTACATTCATGTAATTTCTTGCAGGTGTCTACTCCGATGAATCGACAGAAGATCACTCTTTAATCAAGAGTAAATTGAAATCTGAATACACCAACCACATTGAGCCTCAATTAAAAGAAATGCTTCATGAAAGGGGAAACTCTGGTGAGAGTGAGCAAGATAAACATCAAGAGAGAGAATTTGGAAGATGGCCTATATCATGGAGCCAACAATTGTTTGTGTTACTTAGAAGAGGAGTCAAAGAGAGAAGACATGAATCCTTCTCAGGCCTAAGAATTGGTCAGATACTCATGGTCTCAATCATCTCAGGACTTTTATGGTACAAGTCTGATATGTCACACTTGCAAGATCAAGTAATAACACTCTTTCTCTCTTTTGTTCCAAAGGATTGTCCAATTACATATCAGAACTTGATGACACAGTCTTGTTGAATTTGCAGGTGGGGCTTCTGTTCTTTATTCTAGGCTTCTGGGGCTTCGTCCCTATGTTCCATGCCATCTTCACCTTCCCTCAAGAACGCATGATGCTTCAGAAAGAACGATCTTCAGGAACCTACAGGCTCTCCTCATACTTCATGTCAAGAATGGTAGGTGATCTTCCAATGGAACTAGTGCTTCCCACCATCTTCCTTATCATAACCTATTGGATGGCAGGCTTAAAGCCTAACTTCTTAAGCTTCTTATACACTCTCCTTAGCCTCTTGTTCACTGTCCTTGTCTCACAAGGCCTAGGCTTAGCCTTAGGTGCTTTGCTCATGGATCAAAAGACAGCAACGACTCTTGGCTCTGTGATAATGCTTAGCTTCATGCTGGCTGGTGGGTTCTACGTTCAAAATGTGCCTAAGTTCATAGCTTGGATCAAGTACTTGTCTATCAGTTATTACACTTTCAAGCTCTTCGTGGGGTCCCAATATGGTGTTAGGGACACATACCCTTGTTCTGAAGGGCAATGTTTGGTTGCAGATTTTCCTTCTATAAAGCAAATGGGGGTTGGTTTGAAGGGCCAAATTGTGGCTGCATTGGCTTTAGGGGCAATGTTGGTAGGTTATAGACTTTTGGCTTATTTTGCTCTTATGAGGATTGGGGTCACAAAGAAATTGGGCTAGACTTCCTTTTTTATTCTGTTTCTATTCATTCATTCAGATAATATTGCCATCATCCATTTACGTCCTCGATATAGATTTCGTGAGAAGATGAACTTGTTCATCTTCTGTGGCCATAGAGAGCATTTTGTCATCAGTCTAACTTGGTTTCGGATAGAAGGTACATTTATTTGTTTTTGGGCCAGAACTCAAAAGGGTAGAAAATTACCAATACCAAAGCATTATTTTTTCTATAATGTTAGTTTTAGTGCATAATATATAAATTGGGCAGAAATGTGAACATTTGTAAAATGAACTGGCCTGTATATATACCGGGTTAGGGTTTGGTATATCTTCGCAAATACATTTACATATTTTTATTTCATTTTTTATTATCATAAAGGGTTTTTAAAATTCCAATATCTTAATTTATTTAAAAATTTAAATTTATATTACATAAAAGTAATATATAATTATTAATTATTGAGTATTCAAATTTTTAGATAATATTGCTTTCGAATCTTCAATAAATAAAATTTAATTTTTATTTTTGTTTTATATATAAATACTTTTTGGAGATGGGCCAATTAACGCCATCTCAGAATCAATTTTGTTCAACCTTCTAAACACTTATGGGCCTGTTTGGGACAGCGTTGGAGAAAAAAGCCACGTTCAACAGTACAAAAGCACATTGAAGTTCAAATTTCTTGTTTGCCATAGCTTTGGCTTAAAAGCCACTGTGCCTCCTAACCCACGGTGGAACAAAAGCCACTTTTATGGCTTATGAGGTGCGGCACGTTAGACAATAGAGGGACCACTACTGACTGTGTCAGACCTTGATTTTTGTTTTCCCCATTTCAAGTGAATTGGGTTAAAAAAAATGTATGTAAGATTATGAACTTGACGTCAAAGGAAAAAAAAAAAGAAAATAAATTTTTTAAGAAGGAAAAAAATAGTAATAGATTTTATATTATTTTTCACCTTTACTTAACTATTATATATTTTTTTAAATTTGGTAGTTACGTTAAAATTTTAAATGGGGCATAACATTAATTTCTCTCACAAATGCAGGTAAAAACATCTAATTTGGTTTTGATGAATTCTCAAATAATGATATTTATAAAAACATTCAAGGAAAAAAATAAATAATGTATGTATGTATTTATTTATTAGCTAAAATTCATGTATTTTCAGTTATTTTACATCCCAACCTGCTTTTCAATAAAATCCTAACCAAACAAAAATTATATTACCTTTACTATAACTTCAGTTTACAAAAATCAAACAGAAATAAAAATTATTTTTCTCAGGGTTGAGCCAAGCCATAAACTACAATACAAGATTACAACACATGATGTTAGAATAAAAATACAATTACGTCGAACCCAAATGAAAAATGTAGAAACTTGAAATGTAAAATGTATGAACCCAAACAAGTTCTAATATTTATAGCTTGTACATGATATAATTCCCTTCAAATGTAATATTTATGTTGATGGTGATTGATTTTTAATGATTTCCACCATATACTCACAAGGGTGAAGTTGAAGGTATTATTCACACTTAAAAGAAATTATTTCAGATAGTGATTAGATAGTTAACATAAAATTTAACATGTTGGGTAGATTAAAGTATCAATAATAAAGTCGGTGCTGTGGTCCCCACTCAAGGGTTTAGGGTATTAATTATACTCCATTAACTTTAATTAATATTAATAGCTGGCTCTTTCAAGAAATCACACATGGCATGATTCAAAGTTAAGCTCGTTACATTTGTAATAAAATATAATTTTTTTCATATTTATCCTTAATTAATAGTTGATCTTCACACTTGTGAATATCAATTTTCTTTCTTATATTTTTATAAATCCCAAATTTAATAAATGACATTTACAAAACAAGGCATTTGATGACTCAAAGTTCTGTCCAAAAAATATATGGCTCATCAAAGTTATATATATTTTGAATCATTAAGACAATCTGGGTGCCTTATATTTGAGATTAAAAATAATATGTCACTTTATTGATGATATATAAATAATATATTTTGTTATAATTTCATATTTTATATTAAAATTCATGACGATCATATTATCATTATTTTTGTGGCAAGCCATCTAATTTCTTTTTCTTTATACAACATCTAATTTCTTTTTTCTTTCCTTTTTTTTTTGTTGCCCACCCGATTCACCGGAACTTTGTCCCGACTGTATCCGAATCTGACCCGCGTCGCGCACCTGGCTATGGTGGGTGAGTCTCCCAACGGAAATTTTCTGTATACGCCAAGGCTCGAACTCGAGATCTCGCTTAAGCGATACCGAGCCGCTTACCACTCGGACCAACTCTCGTTGGTTAATTTCTTTTAATCACATTTGCTCGGATTGACTTAGGTTTGGCCTAGGCCCAGCCCTAGGTGCTTTGCTCACGGATCTAAAACACAGCAACAACACTTGCCTCTGTGATAATTCTCAGCTCCATGCTGGTTGGTGGGTTCTACCTTCAAAATGTGCCCAAATTTATAGCTTGGATCTAGTACGTGTCTATCAGCTATTACACTGTCGAGCCCTTTGTGGGGTCCCAGTTGGTGTTAGGGACACATTCCCTTGTTCTGAAGGGCAGTGTTTGGTTGCAGATTTTCCTTCTATAAAGCAAATAGGGGTTGGTTTGAAAGGTTAAATTGTGGCTGCACTGGCTTTAGGGATAATGCTTGTAGGTTATAGACTTTTGGCTTATTCTGCTCTTATGAGGATTGGGGTCACAAAGAAATTGGGTGAGTTTTGCATCTCCCAACAACAAAATACTTTTCATGCACACAACTTGATTCTTAGAACATTATGATCAAAGAGCGCTTACAAAGCTAGCTGCTTGATTTTGGTCCAAAACTCAAAATGGTATAAAATTATAAATATCAAAGCATTAGTTGTTCTCTAATATTAGTTTTAGCAAATAATATATTAATTGGGGCCGCTCGAAATGTGAAAAATTGTAAAAAGAACTGGCCTGAATGTGGCGGCTAGAGGCTTCTCCATTGAGGCATTGTCTATTGCCCTCCATTTAGTTAAAATATCGTAGCTTTGATTCTAAATACAAGTATGACAATTTTATATTAAAAAATAAAATAATACAAAGTCCCTCAATAGAAAGACTTATATTTGGGCCTGTTTAAAAAATATATGTTTCTTGTGTTTCTAATCAAAACTATACCATTTTGACTAAATTGAGGGTAATGTAGAAGCTCAATGGAGAGACATCTTGCCGATATATATACTGAGTTGGGTTGGTCTAACGGGAATTTGTCTGAGTAGTAAGCGGCTCAGTATCGCTTAAGAGAGGTCTCGAGTTCGAGCCTTGACGTATGTAGAAAATCATCATTGAGAGACCCCTATCATAGCTAAATGCGCGATGTGGGTCGGATTCGAATATAGTCGGAGCAAAATTCCAGTAAACCAGTTGGATAAAAATATATATATATATATATATATATATATATATATACTGAGGTGGGCCTTAGTCCATCTCAGCAAATATATTTATGCATTTTTATTTCAATTTTTTTGTTAAAATTCCAATATCTTAATTTATTTTAAATTAAAATTACATAATTATTGAGTATTTATAATTTTAAATAATATTGCTTTCAAATCTTGATTGATAAATAAATTTAATTTTTATTTTTAATTTATAAATAAATACTTTTGGAGATTGGCTCAACATTGTCACCACTAAATCAACTTGGGTTGAGCCAATCCATATATTACAATATAACACATGATGTTAACATGCTCGAGAAAAGTCTGACTTCTTCCATCAAGACCAACAAACTAACGTCTTGAGATTGATATTATTATTATTATTTTGCCATTTGCTAATATTATTATTCGATCAAACGTTAAAACACTAATTATTCCTATACAATCAGCTAAATGGGTTACATAAGATAATATTTTTAGTACGTGTAGTCGTTTACAATTACTAGAAAAGAAAGCTACAAAAATTGAAAATAATTCTGACCGTAATAAAAGAAAAATCATTAGCTGGTAAATTGCAAAAACGTGTGACATTAAGCATGAATATATCAAATAATAAAAATTAATTTATCAGTTTTTATAGTTTAATCTAATTTTTATTCTAGTCGCTATAGTTTTTTTCAAGGTCCTTACGCCTTCCTCAATTATAGGCATCCATCCCTATGCTCATAATATGTTAGTCAGAGATACACAGTAAAAAGTTTTTTTTTAAAAAAAATAAATTAAAAAATTATTTATTATCAACATAAAAATAAAAAATTAGTATGGCCACAACTGTCTCCTTACATCTATATAAATCTGTAATTTTTTTATTTTAATTTTATTTAAATCCATATGGCAAAATTAATTCAAGTGTATATCAAGTCAAAGTAAGTTTCTCTTACGAATTAATAAATTATGAGCATATGGATAGATATAATTGAGAAAACTATAATAACTTAATAAAAAAGGAAAAAAATTATAAAAACCTAATTAAAAATAAAGTGAAATTATATAACTTGCATATTAATTTTTCCTATCAAATATTAGCTTGGTCAACTAAATATATACCAAAAAAGAAAGGAATCATTCTGAAAGATGCTGTGTAATTCATTCAGTAATTTTTTGGCCATCAAAAGCCTAATTCATTCAGTTAAGTACCAAGATTGTCAACATATATCGGATTCCCTACACCTGCCTTCATAGTTGGAACTTGGAAGATGCTTTCTAATTCATGTCTCTCTGATTCCCTACACATGCTCAGTCGTAGATCGTTGCATAGTATGAAGAAAATAAACGAAGCAAGGCTACCAATTTGTTAATAATTAATTGGAGGTTGCACATGAGGGAGAGAGAAAGATGAGGTGTATAGAACCATTGGAATCTAAGCAACAAATTTATCCCAGAAAATCACAACAGATCCAAGTCCAGAAGCACGAAGTGGAAGAAAAAGCTATGGAAGCAGCTTCCGACGAGAGTCAACGCCCGAAAGATACGAGGGCGGTGGCCGTTGGCGGAGAAAAATCACAATAAACCCGTCATGCTCGACGGAAACCGCTCCTTCCCCACCGCTATCAGCTCGTGATCAATCCCCGCTCCGCCGTCTTCCACTTCCTTCTGAATTGCTCCACAGCAGTTACCATGAAGAAGCCTCATTCAACGCAAGTCTTGACAAATTGGCGGGAAAGGGAATAGGCGGGGACAAATATTTCTGTGAGACATTATTTGTACTTTAATATTGTAGGCTTCAAATGTTCTTATTTAAGCATGTATTTAACAGAACAAACCCCTATCCCTCTCGTTTTGTTCAAAATATATCTTCTATTCTAAATATCTTGATCTGTAGAATTCATAATTGCGCGAATGGATCAAGACATAGCAGACATTGAGGCTCCAACAACCAACGGAGCAGCTCAAGATATTTTCCAGAAGATGAGGAATCGTCCTGTTACTCTCAAGGTAATCTTATAATTATATATCTTCAAGCTCATGTGGCTATATTGTATTATTTTCAAAATGAAACCTCATCTAACTGAAACACGTTGATTATTTTAATTCATTTTTACTCACTGATATGTCAAAGTAGATGCCTTGTCTCATATTGTATTCGCATCACATATTTTTAATTTCACTGATGAAACATTCATGTCATGTACTATGTATCAGTGGATTTTACCCAAAGCTACATATTGGATGAATATTGTTGTTGTTCCTGAACAATATGAAATAATGATATCCCTATGCAGTTTGAGGATGTTGTGTATAAAATCAAGACCAAGAAACAAGGATTATTAATTTTGAAAAAGGTAGAAGAAGAGAAAATAATCCTCAAGGGAGTGACTGGGATGATAGAACCAGCTGAAGTTCTAGCTGTGCTTGGTCCATCTGGAAGTGGCAAAACAACTCTACTAACAACCTTGGGAGGTCGGCTCGGAGGCGGCAATCTTCAAGGGACCATAACCTACAATGGCGACAAGTTCTCGAACTCGATGAAGAGAAACATAGGCTTTGTCACTCAAGATGATATTCTCCACCCTCACTTGACTGTCACAGAAACCCTACTTTTCACTGCACTCCTCAGGTTGCCCAATAGTTTCACCACACAGGACAAGATTTTGCAGGCCAAAAGCGTGATAACACAGTTAGGCTTAACCAATTGTAAAGATACCATAATTGGAGACGCTTTTTTGAGAGGGATTTCTGGGGGAGAGAGGAAGAGGGTTAGTATTGGGCAAGAAATCCTGGTGAACCCTAGCCTGCTTCTTTTAGACGAACCCACGTCCGGCCTCGACTCTAGCATGGCTAAGAGGATCGTGTCATGTTTGTGGGAGCTAGCCAATAAGGGTAAAACTGTTGTCATGACTATACACCAACCTTCTAGTAGGTTGTATTACATGTTTCATAAGGTTATGTTACTATCTGAAGGAAGCTCAGTGTACTTTGGTAAAGGATCTGAAGCGATCAAGTATTTTTCTAGTATTGGTTTTTCCCCAGATGTTGCCATGAACCCTGGAGATTTCCTTTTGGATCTTGCAAATGGTATGTTTCTATTTAATTATTAAAAAAAAAAGCATATATGTGGTGTGATTTTTGTTTCTTAGTTTTAGCACTGAAACTTCTGATATGACATATACATATATACACTCTTGTAATTTCTTGCAGGAATCTACTATGATGAATCAACAGAAGATCATGTTTTAATCAAGAGTAAATTGAAATCTGGATATATGAACAACATTGAGCCTCAATTGAAAGCACTGCTTCACGAAAGGGAAGACTCTGATCAAAGTCAACAAGATAGACATCAAGACATAGAATTTGGAAGATGGCCTACGTCATGGAGACAACAATTCTTTGTGTTACTTAGAAGAGGAGTCAAAGAGAGAAGACATGACTCTTTCTCTGGCCACAAGATTGCTCAGATACTCTTGGTCGCAATTATCTCAGGACTTTTATGGTACAAGTCTGATATATCACACTTGCAGGATCAGGTAACACTCTTTCTCTTTACAGTTCCAAATAAATATGAATCGAAAGATCTTCCCGTTACATGTCAGAATTTTTTATGACATTATTGTCTTCTTGTATTTGCAGATGGGGCTTCTATTCATCATGGTAGACTTCTGGGGTTTCATCCCTTTATTCGAAGCCATCTTCGCCTTCCCTCCAGAACGCATGATGCTTCAGAAAGAACGATCTTCAGGAACCTACAGACTCTCCTCATACTTTATGTCAAGAATAGTAGCTGATCTTCCAATGGAGATAGGGCTTCCCACCATCTTTCTTATCATAACCTATTGGATGGCTGGCCTAAAACCAAACCTCTTAAGCTTCTTATACACTCTCCTTACCCTCTTGTTCACTGTCCTTGTCTCACAAGGCCTTGGCCTAGCCTTAGGTGCTTTGCTTATGGATCAGAAAACAGCAACAACACTTGGATCTGTGATGATGATCAGCTTCATGTTGACTGGTGGGTTCTACGTTCAAAATGTGCCTAAGTTTATAGCTTGGATCAAGTACTTGTCTATAAGTTATTACACTTTCAAGCTCTTTGTGGGGTCCCAATACGGTGTTAGGGACACATACCCTTGTTCTAAAGGGCAGTGTTTGGTTGCAGATTTTCCTTCTATAAAGAATATTGGGGTTGGTTTAAAAGGCCAAATGGTGGCTGCACTGGCTTTAGGAATAATGCTGGTAGGTTATAGACTTGTGGCTTATTTTGCTCTCATGAGGATTGGGGTCACAAAGTAATTGGGTTAAACTGTCATTTTCTAGTTCTGTTTATGTGCATTCATTTAGATAGTTCATTTAAGAGAAGACGAATAAATTTTCTGTGGCCATAGAGAGGCGTCTTGTCATCAGTCTAATTTGTTTTGGGGTAAAACGTACACTTATTCGTTTTGGGCCAAAACTCAACGATGGTAGAAATTTACCAATACCAAAGCATTAATTTTTCTAGAATATTTTATTCACATTTACTCCAATTGTATTCTAAAAAATTACGTTATCATTCTTTTAGCAAGTCATCTAATTTTTCAATCACATTTACTCCAATTGATTTAGATTGGGCCGGGATGAGCCCAAATTAGGAGTACTCTCCCAACGGCGTCTTTTATTATTTAAATATATATAGCCAATGAGAGTTAGCACATATGGTAAGGAACGAGCTCATATCCCATAAGGATGTGAGTTTAATTTTTGTTACCATTGTGAGAGCTCATTTAATATACGATCTCGTAAGTCCTTTGTAAATACTTTCTGAGACCTGGAACTGTGCCCTGACCTTAGTGGGGGACCAGTGTCAAACCCACATAAACTTTTGTATACAAAAAAAAAATTATTTAAATATATATTTAAAGGTTATACCAAAAAAAATATTTAAAGGTCAAGATAATAAGTAGATTATGGGAGGTGCAATTTAGATACATTCTAAAAAAAGGAAATAAGATGGCATATGCTTTGCCAAATAAGAGATTATCCAAATCTTCAGTATATACTACTTATTCATTTCATTTGAGAAACCTACTAATTTTTGAGTGTTTAAGATTAAATTTCTCAATAGTATAACTTCTTTTTTATTTCGCCATAGCCCTCACTATTTATCAATATATATATATATATATATATACTCAAAGTCAAACTTGAGTTAACGTGCTTAAGCAAAATCTAAATTTCTTTCGTTAAGACCAACGAAACCAGCGTCTTGAGATTGATGATATTATTATTGGATCAAACGCCAAAGCACTAATTATTCATATAATTAGTTCAATGGGTTACATAAGATAATATTTTTTTATAAAACATAACAAAATATTTTTAGTACGTTTACAATTACTTAAAAAGAAAACTACAAAAATTGAAAATACTCTGACCGTAATAAAAAAAATCATTAGCTGGTCAATTGCAAAAACCAATGTCAAACTATGCATGGATATATTAAATAAGGAAAAAAATTTATTGGTCATTATAATTTAAATTGATTTTTAATCAGGTCCTTAATTTTTCTTCTTGTCCTTACAATTTTTTTATTTATAGGCATTAGTGCTTATGATCATAATATGTGGATACTGACTAAATTATATGTAAGTTGCAAGAAAATATAAAATAACAATATATTTTTTAGATTAAAATGATGAAATACAATTTATTCATTATCAACATAAAAAGAAAAAAACTACAAAAATATAATAAAAAATGAAGTAAAATTATAGGGAGTTACATGTTAATTCTTCCTATCAAATATTAACTGACCAACTAAATATAACAAATAAGAAATGTTCAGACTAGAAAACATTTCACTTCAAACTGATTAAAATAACGGCTGGATAATCCAATTTACCTGAACTTTTGTACTATAAAAAATAACGGCCGGATAAAGGGACAAAAAAGGAACAACGGCAATGGGCAAATATAGTTTGAAGCTAATTGGAGACAAATGAAAATTCATGAGTAAAGAAATTTTACGCAGAAAGTTATATATTAGTGTTATTTTTTAATTACCAACTTAACCAGTCAGCTAATTAAGGTTAATATCAGACACTTATTTATGTATTTCATCCCTAATAATTACTTTAAAACTACAAACTCATCAAGTCTATTTAATTTATTCAGTTAAGTGCCAAGAGTCAACATATTGGATTCCCTATGTCTCTCTGATTCCTTAACATGCTCAGTCTTGCATAGTAAGAAGAAAATAAATGGGGCAAGTCTTCCAATGTGTTCATAATTAATTGGAGCTCGCACATGCAAGTTGTTTCTGCAAACCAGGGCGTCTATATTATATATATATATATATATATATATATATATATATATGGGTGTACGTGTATGAGGGAGAAAGAAAGATGAGGTGTTTACAGCCATTCGAATCTAAGCAACAAATTAATCCCCGAAAATCACAACAGATCCAAGTCCAGAAGCAAGAGGTGGAAGAAAAATCTATGGAAGCAGCTTCCGGCTAGAGTGAACGCCTGAAAGAAATGAGAGCGGCGGCCGTTAATAAACCCACCATATATACTAGACGGAAACCGCCCTATCCCCAGAATTATCCGCCGTCTGTAACATCATCCCAAAATTTGGGTAAGGAAATAATTAGAAAATTTTGGGGAATAAGAATATTTTTCTGAAATTAAACAGGCTTAAAAAAAATTTCAGGGAAATGACAAAAGAAGAGATAATTCCTAGAAAAATATTGAAGGCTCAAAAAATTAGAAAAAATCATGGAAATGGTATTTTAAATACCTAAAAAATTATATTCCCCCAAAAGAGGCATAAATAAATTAAGATGAAATTTGTAGGTTTGTAAGGGGTTATTTTCTTGAAAAATTCAAGAAAAACATCTAGGAGTTATGGTTTACCCTAAAAATTTTAGAAAAATTATATTATGGGTTGGAGAAGCTATAGAAGAAAGAAAATCTGAATTCTGACATACAGTATATAATTTTTAGGAAATTTAAAGTGCTCAGAAAATTTAAAGGGGACAAAGAGACTCTTATGGTGTTTTTCGGTTCAGGTGAGCTCTCTAAGCCTCCTTCCATCTTCGTCCTGTCCGATTACTGAGATTAAGGGTGATTTAACAGATTAAAAGTTGGAGTTTTGAGAGGAAATCACTGACTAAGCAAAGTATTAAGCTTCTGAACAAGAAAATCTAACTTGAATCATAAAGATTGGCTATTGCATGTGCTTGATCTGTTATGGGTTTGATATTAAAATAAAAAGAAAGAAAGAAGAGTGACGACGCTGCTGCCATGAAGAAGAGGAGGTTGTTTTAGACATGTGTGTGTGTATCTGCTGCTGCCACGAGGAAATGGAACCTACATGTGTTCAAGATTGTGCCCTAGGGGCCAATCATTATCTTATGAACATTGTTGATTTATGAATTTTTTAATAAAGTTATCATATTATTTGCATGTTTACTATGATGACAATCCTTGGATAACTCGTGATCTTATCCTAAATGTCCCTGGTCAGTCATCTATGCGGGAACAGAGATGAAATAAGACCAGTATGACTTTGAAGATATATAGAGATATAAATCAAAGTCATAAGCACATGTAAGAGTACAGGGTGTTGGACCGACCCGCTATGAGAGAGCTGCATGGGTCAAGTCATAAGCTCCTCTCATATACAAGCCATGTCACTATGCCCTTTGACCTGAGATCATCATGGATTCCTACATGACAAACGCTCAGCTTTGACCTAGTCAAAAGTCACTTTTGACCGAGTGATCATAAAGGCTATGCTCGGGCTTAGTGGTTTTTCATGCGGAGGAATGTGAATGGTCAAGATGGAATTTGTCCCTCACATTCGTAGAGAGATATTACTGGGCCCCTCGATGAGTGAGTCTGAGAAATGTATGGCCATACTGGAATGGAAGGGTAGTTCCATTTCTATATTCAGACTACTCAGGGATCGAGAAAGTAACGGTCAGGAACAGGAGGATGACGTTCACCATGCCTCATCCTTGACCGAAATATCGTGTGACAAAAGGGACGTGATATGGTTGTATGAAAGGTTACATCGTTTATCGATCCTCATATGTTTTGGGTAGTCGTAATGCCTTGCTAGAGACCGCTTACGACTTGTGGGTCAGTATAGTAACTGGGCCACTGCCAACTTCATATGGGCCTACAGGGTCGCACACAAAACAGCCCAATGCGAGCTATGATGTCCAGATTCATTGAATCTAAGAGATGTCTAGATTCAATGAATAATCTAGGATGGATATATATTATATATATATATATAAATTAGTTTATATATATTATATATATAATATAAGAGATATTTGTAAGATTTAATTTATAAGGATAAATTAAATCTCTATCATTTTTGAATTTGAATTTAAATGGATATGATCTATTTGAATTTGAAATTCAAATTGATAAGATATCTCAAATTTGATTTATGAGAATAAATCAAATATAATTCTGTCTTATCTTTATTTTAAATTAAATAAATAGGTGAATTAAATCTGTGGGACGGATTTAATATAAACCATATTTATTTAATCAGTTTCTTATTAAATTATGCAATATATGATATTGTATTAATTCAGAATTAATATAAGATTAATTCTGAAGCCCGGCCCTATTAGAAACCCGATAGCTTCCTATATATTTGACATTAGGAGCTAGGGTTCCATACACAAGATAGATCTCTTCACACACATTTAGTCGTGAGAAAAGGGGGCAGGGAGAGTGCAAAAGGTTTGCACATAAGAAACTGCCGAAATAGAGACGGTGAGGACGGAATCTCCAGAAAGCCTTAGAGGGACAAGAGGCGCTAGCACGTCGTTCGCGATTGGAACGCTGTTCGTGTGGATACCGGTAGAGGAAGCCGATCTGAGCTGTCGACTTCTACGATACGACCAGACACGAAGCAAGGTCGCGACCAGAACACCCTGAGGTCGCGACCATACGGGCATCTGAACGCCAGAAATCCGAAAAGAGGAGACAGGTCGCGACGTGAAGCTGAATACGTCGCGACTACAAACTCCAGAGACGTCCGGTCGCGACTAGAGGCAGAAGAGGTCGCGACTAACAACTCCAGAGGCGACAGATCGCGACTAGAAGCAGAGGAGGTCGCGACTAAAAGCTGAGGAGGTCGCGACTGAAAGTTCTAGAGGCGAGGAGTCGCGACTAGTGGACACTGAGGTCGCGACCAAAGCTCAAAACCGAAGGTAACACTTCTTTCTCCTTGACTTAAACACATTCGGTAGATCCTGGCTGGGAATGGAAAAATTTTTAAAGTTAATTTCCGCTGCGTGTCTTCCAATTCCCTTCAACATGTTGGTGTGTGAGAGTTGTAGAGGCATCAAGGGATGATTTTAATATATATATATATATATATATATATATTAAAATCATTATATGCCGCTACTGCTGCTGCCTGAGGAGTTGGAAAGCATATGTTTGTATATATATATGGCTGCTATTGGTTTTGAGTCTATGTTGGAAGTTGGATTAAGATAAAGTGAAGGGAAGTGTAAATGCCAAAGAGTATATAAATTGTATTTGTTCTTAGTTGAACAATAGCTGGAATTCTGAGCCAATGTACTCTACAAATCCGGAAATTTCATATTTGTTGAAAAAGGAAGTTATAAATGAGATTCCATAAGGTATTAAAGAGATGAATCAAAGTTGTAATAGTGATATATATAAATTTGGAGATTTAATTAAAGATTATGAGTTGAAGTTTCTAGATAATAATTAATCATATGAGATATTTAAGTTACAAATTATAGATGGAAATGTATTAATAACCTACTCTTATGTATAAGTATACACTGTTGTGGTTGTAACGAACACATATATATTTATATATATAATTGTGTTTATTTTTTACTAAGATGACCATTTATTAATGGGGGAATAAAAAGGGAGGAGTGATGCATTATAAGTATTTGAGTAAGGTAGTAACATACTCTTATTGAAATATGAATATAAGATTTAATATTTGCCCTGAGCCACCATTTAAGGAAAGGATGAAAGAGTTTTGGAAGAAAAGTAACCTGGTAATAACAATTTATTTTCATATTTATATGTGTGATGTTCTACATATTTGTTTGTGTCATAGTGATACGTATTCCAGGCGTAGTGATACGCACAAGAGTGGGGATAGGTGTTAGAGTAGTTGACATGCTGGATAGCATGGGGGTACTGAGTTCGCCATCCGAGATAGCTGGAGCTTGTCCCAGGAATCTGTATTATTATATGAATTCTGGAATTGACTGACAGTTGCTAATGCAGGGCATTGTTCAGGGAATGTACATACATTTGAATGTGAACCATGTTTGTTGATTGATCGATGTATATGCTGTGATACATGAGTACTGAGACGCCATATGGGATGGTTGGTTCTTGTACCGAGTGAATGTATGTATATTTTATTGAGACCATATTGATTAGTTGTGGATATGGCTTGGTTTGCATACTTTGTGAATATGTACATGTGTAAATATGAAATACTATTGTTATTATTGAGATTCTTTGAATCTCATCCCTTTTTCTTCCACGACATACAGCAAAAGCAAGTAGTTCTAAAGGCAAGAACTGTTATAAGGAGGGATAAATAGGTGGGAGCTAGAATATAATTATTATTATGTAATATAAGAAGTTAGTGGTCTTATATATAGATATTTTAAAGTATTTTTTTGTTGAGTATAATTGAAAAATTATTTTAATATATTAGATATATCAAAAATTAATTTAAAATACTGAGTGTTACTCTAAAAATACTTTAAAATATTATATGTACTAAAACTTAGTTTGGGATTGGTGCTAAGAAAGAGCTTTTCCTTTTTTTTAGCTAAGGAAAAGCTTTAATTAAATGCCACGTTTTGCACATAGCATTGAGTACTTGGGACTGGTACAGGAACAGGAAATAGATTAAATTAGGCCGTTTGATACGTAGCATTGAGAAAATCTTAGGATTAGGAAATACCACATAGATGTAATTGGGTAATACTACCTCCCCTTAGTATTACATTTTTAGTCTTAGGATTGAAAATTTTGAAAACTAAATTACCCTAAACACATCTATCTCCCTTTGTCATCCTCTCATCTCTTGCTAGCGACGTCTATCCACCCATGGTGAATTCCTCTCATCTCCTTCCTCCCTCGACTGGTCATCCACCCACGGCGATGTCCTTCTTCCATGGCGTCTTTATCTTCATTGTTGAGGGAATAGATCAAACGACAAAATCTCACAAACCTATTGATCCACTTCCAACAACAAAGAGAAAGACGCCATGGAAGAACCACCTAAGCAATCTCAATCTTCCAATGCGAATAGAAATGCAATTAGCTTCATTTTTAGAACCAATAGATGGAGGAAGAGGAGAGAGAGAAAGAGGCATGACAGTGACAGCGGCACTAGGAGTTGAAGGAGAGAAGCCGTGATGCATGGTGAAATAACAAAAAATCAAAGGGGAGGCAGAGAAGGGTGGGAACGAAGGCTAGTCCACGGTGGAGCAACAAGAAGAGTGGTAGACGGCGAGAGTGGCAGTGGCAGAGATTGGGGAAAATGAGGGAGAATGAGAACTAAAACACTTTAAAGGATATTTTTATCTTTTCACATTTTATGTCTAATTATAAAATAAAATTAACAAAATTATTCTCTCTAAATATTACCTCGTATCAAACATAGGGCCTATTTGGTTCTCCTTTAAACCATGGTTTTAAAAGCCCTTTTGGGCAAAACCTTGGTTTGGAGAAATTTTAAAACAAACAGCCATATTTATCCATAAGTGTTTTTGGGCAAAACCATGGTTTAAAACCATAGTTTTGAATAAGTTATTAAAACTAGTTTTTTCAACAGTAAAATAGCTTATGGACTATCCAATTACTATCTTACCCCTACTTTTTCTTACACTCTCTCTCCTTTCTTCTCTCTACCCTCTCTCCTCTCTCTTCTCTTTTATCTACCTCTCTCCTCTCTCTTACTTTAAATCAAATCATACCCTTTTTAGTAATTTACCAATATAAAAAGTCATTCTAAAAAAACTATCCAAACACTTATTTATTCAAAACCACTTTTTTTTTCCATAAACTCTTCTCTAAAAGCCCTTTTCCATAAGCTATCCATAAGCCCTTTTTTAAAATCCTATCCAAACAGGCCCATAATTTTAAAGCTTTATTCCCACTCACAATCCCAGTCTCAACCCTAATCTCAATCAGATTCCTAATCTATCAAAACTCAAGTATGCGCACCAAACAAGTCCGAAAGAAACATGTACGCATGTCCACTGAGAACCTGGTTACGTCTTCAGTTTTTTTTTTGTATACACCAAAGTATCCCCCACCCAATCGGTGAAAGACTAATCTCCTGAGTACTACAGAGACTCGATTATGAGGGCGACCATCCCAAGCATGCCAGCTCCATTCCCATCCTCAAGGGATTGAACATGAGAGCGATGGTTACGTCTTCAGCTACACCGTAGAGCCTTAAAAGTAAACGGTTGGCTATAAGATATTTTCTATATCTAAATATGAGATTCGAAAACTCCAGCTACTTTGTTAAGGGACAAAGTGAAATAACTACTAGGCCACACTCACGTAGTTAAAAATTTATCTTTTTTAATTAAAAATATGTATTAATGATTTGAAATTACAAGTAGATTAAACATGTGATCTCCTATTCATCAGAAAATTTTTGTGCCACTTGGCTATAAAGTAATTGGATAAAAATCTATTTATTGAAAAAAATATTTATGAGAAAAATACTATGACTTTCTAAAGAATGAATGTAATTATTAAAAAAAAATTACTCTAATAAATAAGCAACATAATTAATAACAAATTTTAGTATAAAAAATAATAATAAATTTATACTACTCATCGTTTATAAAACAAACAGATCCATTTATATATCTGTGTTTTATGTGTTGTTGATATACGTACGAGCCACCGCTTCTTGGACTTGTAAATGGCCAAACATTTCAGCGCCTCCAGCTTTTGGCGGCAAATTTCATTAAACATGTGAAGATAAGAGGGCAGAAGCAAATCAAACTTGGATTTTGTAACACTTTGAAATTTCAATGTCTGCGATTTAAGTCAAAGATCTTTTTTTTTAAAAAAAAAAAAAAGGTACAACAAAAGTTCAAGCGAATCAACCGCACAAATAAAGGGAAAAAAACAGCGAAAAATCGAAATTTAAAGCCGAGTGCTGAGCCAATCCTCACTAGATCCACACTCTAAAGTTTCCTATATCAACGATTTGTAAAAGTAGTTAGAATATTCTCCTTACGGTAAAGTCTACTTAATTAGAAAAGCTAGTATTTTAGCAATTTTAGGAGTAGGTTATGATAAAAATGGAAGCTTTTTATTATAAGTGACTTTGTGCAAATGTAGTTTCAATATTTAATATTAAAAGTTTTTACTTTTTTACATAAAAAAACTCATTTTTAAATAGACTAACGATTAATAGTTAAAAAATTATTTTTATTTTAGATTTTATACTTATTAAAAGTTTTTTTAAAAATAAAAAGAAATCATTCAAACTAAATCTGAACAGTTTAAATTTAAGAGAATGATGATTAAGTCCAAAAAAGATAATTGATGATCTAAAGTCTAATAATAATTTAACAATATTAAATGACAAATATACAATAAAAAATACGATGGATGTAGAATAATGATTGATTATGCTTTTAAGATATTTAAGATTATTATGGAATATTTAATTTTAATTTTAATTTATTGTTATCTTTTACTATTAATTAATTGTTATTTACATTTAATTTTTAGGTTATCAACACATTTATTTTGTAAGTTTGATGATATTGAAATAAGAATCGCATTTGCCTCATCTCTATACTTCTCTTTGAATCCCTCTCTTTCTCTTTACTCTCCCTGTCCTCTCCCCCGCGCTACATTAGTATGATAACATATTTATACTGTTTATTTATTATTATTTTTAGATTAAATTCCTTTTCTAGGACATGAGTGATTCTGTTTAAATTGCTGTACTCTTCACCCTGGATAAGTACTGAATCATTACGTGGCATATAAAAGGACTAGTTACAATTAGTTGAGGAATGAATAGGCTTTGGGTTAAGGATAAGAACGACAAGACATTTTAAAAGAACAATCAAACTCAACAACGAAACGAAGGACAGGTGTTTTGAGATAGTCTGTTTTCCCAAAATGATTGGATGCCATCTAACTCAGCCACTTCTTGCCCTCCAAATTCCCCACCACGTGGCGGCAACCCTTGTCCTCAACCTTCAAAATGCCCATTTTAATTAATGTGACAATAATAAGGACTTGGTTAAACTACTATAAATCTTACAATTGCATAAACTAATCATAAGCGCTTTGAGTAAAGTTGACTGAAAACTATATTTTCAGGTAAAGAATAATTCTTACAATGCCACGTACGTATTGAACTTGAGTATTATTATTAAGCAATAACGTCACAAGATCTTCAATGAATCAAATAGAGAAATGAATTCTAATTTGGGTAATCCCAAATCTTCCACGTTCCAATTCCGTACGGGTTTATTTATTTATTTATTTTGGATTTACTTTTTTGAATGTGGAATTTGACCGGAAAAACAGCAAGAAAGCACGCCCATATCTTTGGGTTCTTTATAATCCCCAAAAAAGCAGATATTCTCCACGTTCACAAAACTCTAAAACGTCAACTATCAAATTAAAACACAACATTCCAGTTCTTTACACCCTTCCAAAACCATTCACCTTCACAATCCACCTCACCTCCTTATCTTTCGTCTCAATACAAGTCTCATTAGCTCCTTTGGCATATACCTTTTTATTAAAAATAAATCTTTTTAATATAGAAAAATATTATGCATTTTTTCAATAAAAAATTTTTGTGGCTTGGAAAACTCGGGTCAAGTCAGGATTTGGGATACTTTCTATCTCACATTATCTACTCCCTCCTATTCTAATTATTATAAGCACTTGTTATTTAATTTGTGTAGATTGAAAAAATAAATTAATTAAATTAGTTATATATTTATAGGATGAGAAATGATGAGATCTTATATTAGAGAACAAATTCAAAATATTCGATTGGTTGAAGAGAATTTGAATGAAGGGCAAGAGACCCGTGATTTCTAATTGAAAACATTTTTATTGAACTTATTATGTATCATTATTTAACAAAGCCTTGTTATATTAATTATTTTTCATTTGAATATTTTATTTCATGTCTACTAGAAAATACAATATTAAAAACTTCAATGCCCCTTCAATACTTGTTTTTTGACCTCATATTTGTAGCCTTCTCGTTGGAGGTTGATGAGTGAAAGAAACACCTAATCGGCACATAAAAGAAAGAGCATTATTACGCCAAAAAGAAGAATAAAGAGCCAAAAAAGCGTACTCTTAGCTGCTACGTGTCACCAAAATATACTTCCACCCACCAGCTTTATACTCTTTCCATTCCTCCTCCGGCCTAACTCTCCTCCTCTCCCCTGGACACGTGCCCTTCCTCTGCGCCGACGTGGTTTAAACCCATGCGTGAAAAACGAATTTCCCATACAACACGCCCTTCTTTAAACCTTCTAGAACCCTCCTCTCCCACCCACACGTGTCCCCACTTAACCCCGTCCCTCACTTTTTCTACCTTCTTTTCAACCTTTTTCTGACGTGGCGTCATCTCGGACGTGGATGGTAGAGCTAATTGCTTTAGCGGCTCAGATAATGGGAAATTCGCCCTTTGTCCTTGACGAGTATATGCATTGCACCGCCGTAAATGGGTTCAGTCCATCAGATAAGGTCGGTCACATGGTTGGCGTCGTACTTTTGGACTTGGGGCACGTGGCGAGATATGACAAGCTAATAACTCTTGTGGGGCCATCTGCTACAGTATGGCAAAGATGACCGCACTTATCTCGGTGTGCGTGTCTCTATATAAATAACGACCACATCCTTCCTATTATTTGATAAAAAAAATAAAGGGAAAAAATATCCACAGGAGTTCAAGCTGCTTCTTCGATTTTCTTCATTGTGTGTATGTGTAAGAATGGGAGTTCCAGCGACCGACACGCTTGCTCAACTGAGTTTGCCTCCGGGTTTTCGGTTTTACCCTACCGATGAGGAGCTTCTGGTTCAGTATCTATGCCGGAAAGTAGCCGGCCACAATTTCTCTCTGCAAATTATCGGCGAGATCGACTTGTACAAGTTCGACCCATGGGTCCTACCAAGTAAGTACTAATTTCCTTATCTTTGAAGTTTGAATGAATATTTTGTTGTTTTTATTATTCTTTTGCTAAATTGAAAGTGTTTGATATTAATTACGCAGGCAAGGCGATTTTTGGTGAGAAAGAATGGTATTTTTTCAGCCCCAGAGACCGGAAGTATCCGAACGGGTCGCGACCCAACAGAGTTGCTGGGTCTGGATACTGGAAAGCCACCGGAACCGATAAGATCATTACCACCGAAGGCCGGAAGGTTGGCATCAAGAAAGCTCTCGTTTTCTACGTTGGAAAAGCACCCAAAGGCACCAAAACCAATTGGATCATGCACGAGTATCGCCTTCTCGAAAATTCCAGAAAGAATGGTAGCTCCAAGGTACAAATTTTTTACATAATTACATGCTCTGTTTTTATGGTGCTTGTAATGCTCTGTTTTGTTATGTTATTGAAACGTTTCTTATTCCGGTTTGATTCTGTGACGATGCAGCTTGATGATTGGGTTCTGTGCCGAATTTACAAGAAGAACTCGAGCGCGCAGAAGAATATGCTTTCAGGCGTTTCGAGCAAAGAATACAGTTACAGCAACGGGTCTTCTCCGTCGTCATCGTCCCACTTGGACGACATGCTCGAATCATTGCCCGAGATAGAGGACCGAAGCTTCACCTTGCCGCATTTGAACTCGCTCAAGGCGCTACCGCAAGACGAGAAGCTAAATTTCAATAATCTCGGCGCCGGAAATCTTGTGGACTGGGCTAACCCGGCGGTAGTTAACTCAGTACCCGACTTCGTTCCCGGAAGTCAGGCTCAGGGGATGGGGAATTACAACCCGGGAAATGACCTCTATGTCCCTTCCATCTCTCAGGTCTGCCACACGGGATTGACGGCGCCGGCGCCGGCGCCGGTGGAGAAGCTTGGGAAAACATTTGAGAATTCTGGCGGATACTTTCATCAGCCGAATGCGAATGTGGGATTCTCGAACTCCATGAACCCGTATGGAATCAGATATCCGATGGGGTTCGGATCTCAACAATGAATGGATTCGTAATAGTAGAACATTTTCAGATTGCTGTAAATACTTGGGGGGATTCTTTGGCCTAACAGGTAGATTTCATTAGCATTGAGGTGAGATTCCAAAAGTGGAAGGCATGAAAATTTTGGTGCTCATTTTTCTGCGATGAAGGAAGGAGAAAGTAGGGAATTGGAGATATTCAATGAATCATTTTAGTGGAAGACTAAGAAGCAATACTAGTTGATATTGGAACATTGAATCTGAAAAATTATTTTAGTTAGGTTTGCAATTTTTGGCTGAAACTAGTACACCACAATCAGCCACATTAATCATATGTTGTACTGTGTTACATCAATATTTGTTTCAATGGTCGGAAATCTCTATGGCCTCTTGGCTCAAATGACAACACAATAAAAGTTTTTTTTTTCAGAAAAAAATGAAGCAATTAATAAAATTTAAAAGGATGACCAAGGGCTTTAAATCACATAGTTGAGGATTAAGCTACAAATCTATTCATAAAGTATTCGTGCAACTGTTATCATAGAGTTATACAGTTTTTTTTTTAGGTGTAAAAATAAATATGTATGAAGGTTTTTAAAATAGTGTAAAAGTTTTGACAAAAAAAAATGGTGTAAAAATGTCTGTTCCTATTTAAGTTAATTTTTTAATAAATATGTAAGTTAAAAAAATTATATAATACTTAATATTTTAATTTTATTTTTTATATTTATCTAATATTTTAATATTATTTACTACATAATTTTATTTATAATTTTTTTAATTTAATATAATTTTTAGTATATGAGTAGGATATTAAGTATTATCAAAATATTAAGTATTAGGCCTGTTTGAGTTTACCTTAAACTATAGTTTTAAAAGTTCTTTTAGGTAAAATTTTAGTTTGGAAAAATTTTAAAACAAACAACCATATTTGTCCATAAATATTTTTGGGTAAAATTATGATTTTGAATAAGCTGTTAAAACTAACTTTTTGAACAGTAAAAGAATTTATGGACTATCCAATTACTATCTTACCCCTACTTTTTCTTACATCTTTTCTCCTATTTTATCTCTCTTACTTTCTCTCTCATCTCTCATCTCTCATCTCTCATCTCTCTTATATTTTCTTTACCTCTCTCCTCTCTCCTACTTTTAATTAAATCATACCATTTTTTATAATTTACTGATATAAAAAGTCATTCTAAAAATAACTATCTAAACACTTATTTATTTAAAACTATTTTTTTTCTATAAACTCTTCTCTAAAAACTTTTTTACATAAGTTATCCATAAATCATTTTTTTTCATAAATTTTTTTTTTTAAATTTTATCCAAATAAATCTATCATATAACTTTTTAAAAAATAGTACCGGGATATTAAGTATGACTTGGAGCTAATGATTTACAGATTAGGGGTATCGTCGTTATAAATTATAGTCGTGTACTGAAAGAAGACAGAACGATGATAAAGAGGAGGTTGGGGATGACTTGTCCATTATTGCAAAAATCAGCCCGCTCAAATCTTCTTATAATATTCACCAATGACAAAATAACCATAAAAAAAAATAGAGGGTTGTGTAGTTTTGCTTCAAGTGTGTGCAATGCTGTGCAACGTATGTGGTTACTGTTTGTTAAATTGTTAACGGTCGTATCCTTCTAAGTTATATGCACCATTTTTAATAGGATTCGAATATTAGTTCTATGTATTATGAGAGATTAATCATTTATATTAGATTTAACTTTCATTGATTATATATTTATATAGATAATATTTTGGTAGAAACTAGGTGGTACCCCTAATTGATAGTTTAGAGACTAATCATCCCGATACGTAGATATTATTGAAGTAGGTTTTACCTCTCATAACAAAATTTTTTTCTATACGAATATCTTAGTTTAAACTCAAGATATCATGTTAAGAAACTCGACTATCTACCAATTGGGTCAAGATTTGTTTTTGTTTTTTTGATATAATTTTGTTGGTTATTTATATAGACATATAAGTTATACAGATTTGTGAAGCCCAGAAGAAAGGAATGGGAAGGCATGGCTTTATCATCTGGGCTGGTGAAATTTTCAGAGCAACCTGGAGCTCCACAATAATATTAAAAGGCTAACTATAAAGTATGGGCTTTCATTAAAAAAAATATGGCCTTTTTCTAGTTTTTAAAAGTTATTTGCCTAACCTTTTCTAAAACTTTTAATATATATATAAAAAATTTGTTTGCCCCAACTGACGCGCTTGTAAATTGTAATTGTAAATTCTCCCTTATCAACTCCTTATTTCTCCAACTGGTCGAGTTTATTAAAAATAGTTAGTCCTTTATAATATAAAAAAAATAAAATTTAAATATCCGTTAATATATGTGTCCATATTTAATATTTAATAATTTTTTAAATAGAATTATATTTAATAGGATGATATGTATATTTAGGGGGAAAATCTTTATTTCAGGGAACATTTTCCACTTCTGCTAGGCAAAGTAGTCACTGAAATTGTGATCAGAAAAAAAAGTAGTTTTTACTTAAATTTTCGAAGGGCTTTAATTTGTTAGCAGATTCTATCTTTTCGAACGTATACTATTTCAAAGCCGAGATTATACAGTATATTACATTAAATTATATATATAATACTCCTCTAATCTTTAATATAAGACATATTTTATAGTATAAATTATATGTCTTATATTAAAGATTAAAATAGTATTATAATATGATACGTTTATAATATTTGTGCCTTGGTTGTATGATATTGATAAATGTGGATAAAGAAGTCTAAGTCCAATAAGAAAAAGAAAAGACCGACTTGATATATATATACATATGTATATAAAATATTTTTTATGAATACTTGTACAAATTAAGATGCTGAAAGCGTCAAGAAACATGATAAATTAAATAGTATGAAGTTCTTTCAAAAAAAAGTATAACATGATTAAAGAAAATACTTGATAAAACAATTAGATAGGATTTTTTAATTAATAATTTATTTAAATATTTAATTGTTGATATTTTTTCGTATGCATTTAAATTTTTTGGAAGATAAATGACTTATGCCCATTTGATGATTATAATGCTCTCAAACATGATAGTGAGGGTATTCATTTTTTTATTTATATACATCCTTTTATTATTGGCAATTTTATTTGAGATACTATTGAGTATTAAATATGAACACCTCTCTCAACGAGGATTTAAACTTTAATTTACTATATTATAATGGACTAGTCCTTTTTACTAAACTCAATGTTAAAAGATTTATTCCCAAATTCGGTTTTGTAGAATTAGTTAAAAGATTTGTTTTGATTTTAAGTGTTATAAGATCTCAACCTATAGACATTAAAAAAAAAAAAAAAAAAAAAGACCGCAACCCCTTTTATCTCCCATTTTTATACATACAAGCACAACATTAAAATAAATTTATTCTTTAATCTTTAATATAAGATCTAATTTGAGAGTTGATTTATATCATAAATATAATACTTATTTCTTATATTTTATTAATTTTTTTAAATTACTCCTACTGATATTCTCTCAAGGATAATAAAGTAAAAGAGAAGGGAAAAATTAAGAAAAATGATTAAGGTATTTTAGAAAAAAATACCCCATATTAATTAACTTTTTTAATTTAATTAAATTATTTAAATAGGTAATATGTTAAATATTAGAGGATTATTAAATTAAAATTATAGTAGTCAATCTTGATGCTATTATTTCTTTATAACTTACATGAGGCATAAATTTTGTCCTATCATAGACGAACTCACTAGTCTCCTTCAACTCTCGTCCTAATATTTGACTAAACCCAATTCATACTTAAATTCGATACACGCCATCATGATACTTATAATAAGTTGTTTAATATATCAATTTTAAAACTTAAATCAACTGCAAAAATTATTATCAGTATGCACCAAGTAGTTTCAATTTCATGGTTGTGGTGTAGCTTGCTCTGATGAACTATTGGGGAAATGTCTTGTTTCAAAAAGAGGTAAGTGAGTTGTATTTGCAAACAATGTTATATTGAAAATAATTAATTGACTTTAAAATTGTGAAAGCAACCCTAACTCGCAAATTACTCTCATATTTCTTGTTAGGGGTAAGCAGAGGCATGCCACTTCCATAACCCTGATTGCCTTTCTTAAGCTATCTTATTAGATGACTCACCAAATCACTCTTTGTTCTATCTTCTGATTTAGTGTACCCTTTAAGATATGAAAATGACACACAATTTACAAGTACATTGCATGGAATTTTTGGAGCATTAATTATTGCATATTACAATTTAATAATAATTTCATTTCTCTTACACTAATTTCTTTGTCACCTAGATTACATCGTACTAATTGAGTCAAAAGAGTTAAATTAGCAAAAATAATTAGAGTTTTCTTTGTTAATATGGTTGGTACTTGCTTTGGCCACGTGTGAGTTCTGCTTGGCTGTCATTTAACCTCATAATTAGACTAATGCTGGCTTTTAATTTTAACCTAATTAATCATTTGTCTTATTTGATTTTGCAAAAATAGTCTTTAATTTTTATTTAATTTTTTTAATAAGGCTATTTGGTCAAACTTTAATTGATGATATATCTCCTAGTAGAGTCTTTAGTATTTATACATATTCGAACCCAAGACCTTGTGCATAAATGGCTATATCCCCTTCCACAAAATTCAATGTTTGCTGGTAACCTTGATTTAATTTCTAAAGTTAAGGTCTAATTTTACCCTGAAAATTTTTATGTAGGAGCTATGGATATATAAAAGTTTTTTTTAGAACAATATTGTCTCGAAAGTGTTAAAAAAGAGCAATATCACTTAGGCCGTTAAAAATGCTAACGATCAATGTTAAGTTTTTAACTGTCATTAGTATTTTAGCTTTTAAGGTAACACTATTATAAAAAAGATTTTTTATGGCAGTTAAAAATGACTTTTCATAGCGATTTTAGAGGCCTTGTCAATGATACTGCTGTTATAAGTTGAAAGATTTCACTATGGTTTTGTAACCACTGTGAAAAATGACTTTTGATAACGGTTATATTATTAACTGCGGTAAAAAAGTCACTATGTCAACATCCACAATCAGCCACCATGACCACATTCGTGAAAAACATCACCAGATCTGGAGAAGAAATCCAATATCTATTGGAGAAATTGAAGATCTATAAACTTCTTATATTAAAGCTCTTCGAGTTTCTTTCAACAAATTTCATATGCCACCACCCACAATTATCACGACCAGTCTCACTAAAAGTATTAGACCGAATCTAGAGAAAAAGTTACGAATTTGACAAAAAAGTTGAATATCCAGAAAGATTTTGCAATTGAAGCTCTTCAAGCTCATTTTGACAAGATGTCGAATTAATTACAAAATTACCACTACATTTTTTATAGCGTTTTCTCATTTAACTGCTATAAAATAATATTGTTAAAGTTATATTTTCTAGTAGTGTATTTTTACTCAGTTTTTAACATTCCAGAGCGATATTGATTTAAGAAATTTTTTTGGATACCCACCCTTCCTATGCAAAAAACTTATGGGGCAAAATTGGATCTTAAACTTAATTTCTAAATATCTTCTCTAAACTAAAATGATTATTCTATACAGAGTACTGCTTATTAATTGATGCATGGAAATATAGGTTTAATACATAATTATGTTAATTTTGGGATTATTAATTAATACATAGTTAGAAATTTTTTTATCATCATATGTTATTAATTATGCAAATAAACGTTTTCGCATTGTAGAAATTATTTTGCAAGATTATATCAAATTGATATGCTTTATATTTAGAGGACCATTTAATTGAGAGGAGAGCGATTTTATAAAGATAAATCGTTAACGGAAAGAACTAATCAAGTACTTAGTTACATATATTTAGCGTGATTGTTTCTAATCAAATTAAGCAATGTAGATTTTTATATGTTATTTATCTTAGAACAAACTCTTTTTACTAATATTATTTTTGCCAGTATTTTTATTAATATTATTAACTCTTTAATAGTGGGACAAAAATATATCAGGTATGCAATGTCAAGTACTTTATGTCTTCTCCATCATTAGTAATAATTTTTTTTATCAGTATTTTATAAGTAATAAAAAAATTGCATTAAAATAGAATATATGTAATAAATTTACATTTTAATTTCTTAAAAAATAGTAGACAGAAAGCAATTAAAATATAGCTCTTTGCCTATCAGGTTTCAATATTTTTGTTTCCATATTCTTCAATTAATGTGTAACCTGGGTGAATTATTTTTAAATATCCAATAACTAATAAGGTGCGAAACTGTCAACGTTACGGACTCATATTTCTCAAAAAAAAAATTATGCACTTACTTTTTATTAGAGAATCTGAAAGTAAAGCTATATGCTTTATCCTTAATGGAAGTGTTTTTTTTTAATCTTAAAAATAACAGGCTATATAAAAGAACCATTTTTTATTTTTTATTTTTTTTTGTAAAATCGTTTTACTTGTTTAGAAAGTTTTTGGAACAAAATTCACCTTATGAACTTAAAACATTTTCTATTCCGTTTATTTCCCCTCTAATTATTAAGAAAAACTTCATTTTTGGGGGTCAGATTTACAGCTCAAACAAAGAAAACTGGCCATCTGAAATTTAAATTACAGAAAGAGTAAATAGACTCCATTATATTCATTCTAAAAAGCTGCACAGGAATATAGCAAAAACGCTTCCAAAAATTGAAGGCCCCATAAAAAAATCGACGAGTTATACTGAGAGAAGCAACATATTAAATTAGTACATCTAATAAATTTGACAAAGATATATTTATGATCCCAGGAAAAAAAAATTAAACCAAAAATTAACTGCAGATAAGTTTAATTGCTATTTTGTTTGAAAGCAAAATTTAGAATAAAATTACACTTTCAACAAATTTTGGATTAGCTGTGCCTCAATGCCACCTTATGCGGCTTTATACCTTAACATGATATATCCACGTGCAAAAAGAAAAAACCACATCAACTTTTTTTTTATAAATGCAATAACTAGCTAACTTGATATTTAGATAAGCTTAGATTAATTTAATCCACACAAAAATATTTACTTTTTTCTTTTTGGGGACCATTTTGATCCGATGCTTTCAACATATATACAATGACAAGTAAATTTCAAAGGTAGCTTGCATTTCACGATCAGATAAGGAAGATAAAGTTCACATGACCAATCACCGTTGTTCATTATTCATTCATGAACTTATAAACTCACTTTGTAGTAAAATGTAATTATCTATCATTAATTAGGACCGTTGATTATATATCAAAGATCAATATTCAGACTCGGTTTTGTACGTTGTGTTGTGCAAAAGTTACTTTTCCCTCTTAAATTATCCATCCAAACACAACCATAGGTATTGATTGTATTGGGATTTATAATACGATCATCATAATATTAATTTTTATGGAGAAACAAAAGGGTCCATCATATAATTTAATTGAGAAACTCGATAAGATTATTGTATACGCTAGGGAATTTTGATAGTTAAAACCGACCTTTGACATATATACGAAGGTACGTGAATAATGTGCATGTAATGGAACTTTAGGGCATTGTTAATAATAAAGAATGGAGGAAAACGAAAAGGAATAAAATGTGTTTGATTTAGAATTTATTACTTAACTTTAATTTAAACAATCCTATAATTGATATCAATGAGTAAAATCTTTAACATTTTCCCCTTCTTTCAATCCATACGTTCCTTTTTGAAATAGGTGTAGATGTCTCTGTAGGTAGGTTGTACTTGTTGATTCATGTTCTTGTGAAGTAGTTATATATCCAATTTAGTGATTTCCCCCATCCTAAATGTATGTAGCAACAATATAATTAATTTGAAAAAAATTAAAAAATTTAGTTATGATATTTATTCATAAAAAATATTTGTTGGTTTTCTAAAATACTTATTATTTAATAGAGAACATCTTTAATATGTACAATCAATAAGTAGAGTTTAGGAGTGTACAAAAAAATAGGTATAATTTAAAAAAATTATAAATTTGAAAAATAAATTATATTGTAGTTTTACATTTAGGCTTAGTTTACCTATTAGGAGAAAAACTTTCAAAAATAATAATTTTTTTAATTTTTTTGAAATTTTCGTTCTTAGTGTATCATTTTATGTCCCTCGATTCTTTTCCTTTTTTTCTCCATCCAAACCAAGTCTTAAAGACCAAAACAAACCCATATAGTCATATACTATTTTCTTTAAAACACCCCTTAGCCAATTAAGAACAAGTGTCCATGTGTACTTATTAATTATTATTATTTTATTATTATTTATTTTTCTGATCCTTAATATAAGAGTTAGTTAATTATTTTGAGAAAATTAAGAAAGTTAAATAAATTAGTTAATTATGATCAAATATAACCCAGTAAGATGAATTTATATTATATACTCCTTAATATATTCAAATTAGTCAACTAACTCTTATATCAGTTATAATTAATTAATTTATTTAGTTTCTTTAATCTATCTACAAAAATTAATTAACTCTTATATAAAGGACTAGAGGAGTATCATTTTTTAAACGCCAAGCGTTTCATCCTTTTGTGATTTACATGCTCACAGGAAGGTGCATTATACAATGTGGTTGATTCGATGGATGGATGAGAGGTTTTTGATATTAGGGAAACGTACGTGGTTGATTATTACAGAAGCAGCGAAGAAAATGAGTGTGAGATGCCAAACTTATGGTCATATGAGAAGGATGCATAACTCCGCAAGCTAACAGAAAGCTAAAGTCTTATCACACCAAAGCTCTTGCAAAATACTGTTTCAGTATTTGAAGGAGCCAATTAGGCATTTTTTTCTGGCTTTCTCTAAACTTGCTTGCTACTTATTAAAATAATCGGTGTAATATTCATAGAATTTCAATTTTTCCCTGTCTGAGATCTCAGTCATTGATTGTTTAGAGTCCAAGAATGTATGGACAGTTAAGATTTCAGACTAGATAAGATGAAACTCTTTGAACTCCATGGAATCTGAACACTCAAAAAAAGAGAAAAAAACTTTAGAAATATGCGAACTAAAGGGAAAAACGAAAGGATGGATTCAGATACCTACTTCATATAAAGTAGAGATAGATATTTTTTTTATAATATTAACCTAATCCTATTATTAAATATTATAATTTTAGAATTTATGGTTACCCTTCTTAATATAGGTGTCTCTTCTATAAATTGAACTCCAAATTTAGAGGAATTTAGTAAAGCTTTACACTGCTAAACCTAATCTACATTGGTGAGAGAGATAATCCATTATGAAATTCACGTTAACACATTAGTGATAGAAATTAGCACATTAATGGGAAATAAGTACATATATAGAACCCTATGCTGTTAGCAGAGTATTCATATATTCAATGTATCATATTCTTGGATACTCAAATATCCGATATGCAATTTCTATAGATATATGATATCCATCATTTAAATAATATAATCTACAACATATAATAAATAATACAATTATAAAAAATAATGCGCTCCAACAGTGCTAGCGCCACGTGTCCTCCATTATGTCAAAGACTCCAATTCAAAGCAATTAAAGTTATTAATAAATTTTTAAAAAATACCATTCTAAAGAATTTCAATTCCAAGATAGAGGAATTGATGGTCTCAAAAAGGGTAACAGAGTATCATGTATGATTTTTGTTTTTTTAAACATGATTATGTAGTGGTAAAGTGAATTTTATGTTCGTGTACCTCCAAACTAATTCATGATCTAGCTATTCTCACTAATTAATGAGGCATCGTTTGCTCAATTTAATATACTTTGGGTAATGGAGGCCTTACCCAGAAATATTAATTGCAGTACTTAGGCGAAAGATGGAGATGATACATATTGACTCAATATATTAATGTTTCTTCAATTATTACTCGTTGATCAATAAAACGAACATATGTACTAATGCAATTACTCATTTCTACTAGTCCTTGTCTAGACCAACCGTAAAGAAAATGTAGAAGGATATAAAGGTGCTGTTAGGTTTTCCATAAGAGATGGGAAAACTGATTGGTCTCATATTTTATAATGTAACTCACCACATGCATGTATGAGTATTATTGTAAGCACACACAAAAATATAAGTTATGAAACCTTAAGATTGATTCTTAAGTGCCTATCATCAGACACAAGATTAAGGAGGATTTAATGTTTTGGGTTTCACTCCTTTATTAACTTCAAAAGAAAAAATAAATAAGACAAAGTTTTGCCCGTAGTGATGAAAGAAACATTTGGAGAGTAAGTTAAGGATTAAATTAAAAAAAAAAAAGACCAATTTAAGACAAAGTTAAAGAATTAACGGCATATTTTTTTACCAATAAAGTGCCTAATTCCTCAGAACCTACTGTGAAAGATGACAAAGAAAAAAAGTGCCTAATTGAACAGGCAATCACAGATTAAAATTAACGAAAGATTTGATACAATGAATGAGTGAGAAAAAATTAATTAGGTTTAAAGTACTGATATAAGGTTCCCTCATCCTTGTGGTCCAGATATAGCCGTATACAATGCCTTATTAAAGGCTAAACACCCTCCCAAAATAAAATAAAATTAATTAATATTGAAACTATTTTCCTTCCTTTGGGTACTATTATTTCCACCATTGTGCGAGAGATAAGACCATTCTCTCTCTGACACACCAGCCAAATATCAACAGCTAATTATCCTATTTAGAATAAGAATTATATATTTTGAGAATAACATCATAATTAAGCCCTCCCTTTTCACAACATGACATGACGTTCGCTTTCTATGAGGAAATTCGAGTTTAGTTTGTGGGATGTTAAATCCATCTATCTCACAAAGATATGCAGTTTAAAAGTGAATAGAATATTTCTGATAAAGCTTGTCACTAGTTTTATTGTTCTAATTCTATTTGATTAAATTTTTCTTACATTAACGCTCTCATTTATTTAATTTATTACTTATTGTTTCTATAAAATTAAGAGTTAATAAGGGACGACAAAATTATAAAAATTTCAATTTGCGATATTTTTTTTTCTATATAATTAGTGAAGAATATTGTAAAATATTTAAACTCATCCTCATGAGACTTATGTACAGCGTATAGTGTAAATTTAAATATATACTGAGTTTCAACTAAACATCACGATCGCATCTCATCACTAATTCTTGAGTCTGAATCCATATAATTTTAATAATAATAATAATATCGTTAATGTTTATATGTTTTAACTGAATACAAGTGATTATATTCATTCATATTATTGTAGTCTAGTCAATGTCCTCTTTAGAAGACAAAGTAATATGTTTTCCAAGGAGATGATACCAATTGTTTTTATAAAATTAAAGCTGAGGCATATAAAATATGGTTGAAATTAAAATATCATGCACATAGAAACAAAGAGACAGACTAGATATTAAAGCATGTGGGGAGTATCTTGGGGATTAATATAGCTTAATCCAGGATGAGATTCAGGTAACTGGCCATCATCATCATCTTCCTTTTTGTTTTTTCTTTGAAAATAAAAAGGATATTTGATTATTATTATTACTACTATAGTACTACTATTATATATATATATATATATATATATGGTGATACTAGCTGCTAGCTAGTTTTTGACATCGATCATAAAGAGTAATATATACAGATAACATTATAAGTTAGTACAGTAGCTAGTTACTCGTAATTTCTTTGAATAGAATGTTAAAGTTTTCTATATATATAAAAAAAAAAGTGTAGCATTACACAAGGTAATTCTTCAAGATAATTAAGAGAGCACAAGGTTGGGGAGGTGAAG
Source organism: Leucaena leucocephala (assembly GCA_037074615.1). Lineage (NCBI taxonomy): Eukaryota > Viridiplantae > Streptophyta > Magnoliopsida > Fabales > Fabaceae > Leucaena > Leucaena leucocephala. The sequence continues at coordinate 15,648,287 of CM073545.1, forward strand.
AAATATAGTGAGAGAACAAAAGTATTATTCTAGTCTCTCCCTTGCTCGACTTGTGTGCATTTTAATAATTAAAAAAATATAAATTGTAGTATTATTTTTTGGGACAAATTGCTATAAGATCTTCCCTTAAAATTTTTATTACTCAAAGTTATTTGAAATTTATCTATAGATGGCGTAACTCTTCTTTAATTATGTATAATATATATTTTTAACTATGCACTTTGCTTCTAAAATTGAATGGGTGGAACTAATTAATCTTCATTAGGTTTAATAACTTTTATTTAACTGTATACAATTTATTTTTAACTATGTGTAACAATCTCTAAAATATTATATATTTATATATAGCTAACGATATATTACATTAACTGAAGAAATGTTGTACCTGTTTAAAAATTTAGGTATTTAAATAAATTTTAAGTATTTTAAGACAATATAAATTTTAATTTTCTATCCGTTATTTTGTTATTTGAAAGGTGAAACTGAAAACATGCTTGGTCATATTTATTTAAATTTAATTTTTAAATATCTATTATATATATATAGTATCCATGCGGTGGAAAATATATGTTGGCCATACATGATCATATATATATATATATATATATATTCATGTCATATCTTACATCCTTGACAATAATGAGGTGTTGGAGAAATTAATGAGAGTCTAGGGTTTCAAAATTTTGAAGTGACTTTCAATGGGACCCCCTGGTCTATCAATAAACCAATATTTGTACCCCCACACTCCTTCTTCATTATTTATCCCTTTTATCTTCATTTTGTTATCATCCACATGTTCTGATTTGGACCATTTTCTCATGCATCTAGGTTCCATATTTTCTTTATTTTCTTTTTATTTTGTTTTTTCTTTTAAGTTCAAAGAAATATCTTCAATATGATCCCAGAAATTAATTGAATAATTTCATGCCTACAAAAGATTGAATAAAAAACAAAATATTCCCTGAATTAGTATAGACTAATTTAATATTTAATTTTCAATTTAATTTTTTGTTTTGGGTCAAGAGACTAATTAATTTCATTCCAATTCTCTACAGAAGTTAATTAGTGTGTGTCCAACAGAAATTTGAAATTAATGAAACCAAAGAACTCAACAAATTGAAGTTGGTTTGAGTAACTCCTTTATGTTGGTTTTGATTTTGATGTTTTTTTTTTTGGTATGCGATTTTGATGTTTAATTCCATTCAGCTGAACTAACCGGAGAAATTTACTTCAAGAAATAGAGGCTTGAAATTCACAAAATTGAAAAGTAAAAATTATTTAGATGCACGTATTTTCCAGCTCAAACACTTTTTTTGAATTAGTACTAATTATGAGAAAGTGGACTGTATATTATTATTTAATGTTAAATATGAGTCAATTGGGGCATACCCTAATTAGATTAGATCCATATATAGAGATGCAAGGAAAGGAAGGGAAAATTGTAATTAAGTCTCGTATAAAGAATTTAATTACAGAAAAATTCTAAGAAATTATTAAATGACTGTAAAATCTAAGAGAATTTGAGATTAATTTTTTTGAATTGTGAATTAATGGAACTGCCCATGGAAAAAAATACCTCAAGTAATAGGAACGGCAACTCCATGTGAAAAAAGTAGCAATTCAAGCAAGAAGAAAAATATAATAACTCAAGTAATATGAATGATAACTCCCAGAAGAAGGAATAATAATTAGGAGGTGAAAAAAATAATAACTGAGACATTTTTCTTAAGAGTAGTTTCGTCATTTCACAATTCAAAAAAATTAATACTAGGTCTCGTGAGACTTTACAGTTGTCTGGTAATTTTTTAAGATTTCTCTATAATTAGATTCCTTACATGGGACTTAATATAATTTTTTCATAAAAGAATAGAAACAAGTCATTAATCTTCAAACTCATAAACAATTATCTCTAAATTTCTGTTGTTAAATTTTATTTGGAGAAAGATATATTAATAATTGTCTTCACATGTCATATATTAATTATTAAAAATAGATATTTATATTTATTTTGAAAATTAAGTGTGATCTTTTTCTTTTTTTTGATAAAATGCCGAGATTATAATAACCGAACTCTTTTGAGTGATATTAAATACTAATTATATCTATAAAATAAGTTTAATTTCTAATATATATATATATATATATATATATCCACCTTAGCCTCCATAAATATATACTCCAATATCATGAAGGGTTGCTCTCAATTTAATTACAAACTTTAAAATGGAAGGAGTAATTCAAATTATCTATCTGGCCGCATTACAACTAGTACCTTTTTAGAAAAAAATCTTATATCTAATAAATATATGAAACAAATAAATTACAAGGATATAAAATTATTATTTTATTTTTAATTTGATTATAAATCCATCTAAATTATCTTATAGAATAGTTAAATAGTTTCATTTTTGAAGAAGTTTATATTGTAAAAAAATAATTTTATAAGAAAAATTATGTTAAAGAGAGGGGAGTATAGTTTATAATTTTAGCTATTAAATATTGAAAAAAAATTAAAAAGACCGGATTTAGTCAAAGGAAGATTCTTAACTCATAAGCCGCCACATAACTCGGATTATGAATTAATGATATGCTTAACCGTTCCCCTAGTGGAAAGTGGGCCTGTGGGGCCCATCTTTTTTTATCATGCAAATTTGATTTTTGTTATTTGTCAACAAAAATATAATTGTTAGTAATTTAAAATATCAGAAAAATAAAAAAGAAATGAAAAGAAAATGACTTCTAATGTCGTAGTATCTTTTTGTTTGCTTCTGTAGGTCCCACCCTTACCTACCACGTGTCGAGCGCTCATCCCTCCGAATTACACGTGTCTCCCTCTCGTCCAACTAATTTCCAGTTTGCGTCACCGTCAGCTACCCCCCTCCGTTGCACCCCGCAGCCATCTCCTCAGCACCTCATAATTATTCTCGTCCTACGGTCAACGACGTCGCTGACCCATACATGAAAAGACTAAAATACCCTTATTTATGACGTGTCACGTAATCAATGGTAAAACCCAACAATATACATGTGGGCGCGTCTTTACCTGATTATTCTCTCCCTCACACACTCATGTAAGAATTGGCTTTACTATAATATCTGAAAGTAAATAAACATTTCTTTTTCCTCTCTTAACATGGTCTTCTCTGGTCGCCATAGCCACAGCTTCAGTCGTAACCGCTCGAACGCAAGTCAGTGAAAACTTCAAGGAAACCATGGAGAGTACCGAATCGTCTACCGGTTCGCAGCAGCCGAACCTTCCTCCGGGATTCCGGTTCCACCCGACAGACGAAGAGCTCGTCGTTCACTACCTGAAGAAGAAGGCCTCCTCTGCTCCTCTCCCCGTCGCGATCATCGCCGAAGTTGATCTCTACAAGTTCGATCCGTGGGAACTCCCAGGTACAACGCCCAATTTTAATGAGTAGTAATAGATTCAGGAATGATCGGGCATACGATAAACGATTTTTAAATAAAATATTAAATTCTATCTGATACGTCGAATATCTGAAGTGATGTGATTTGATTTTTGACAATATCATTGTTTTCTGGGTTGAATTGAATTGAAGATCGAATTCTGATTGGGTGTAGACTGATATGGGTTTTCTATTTTTGTGGGTGATTTTTACAGCTAAGGCAGCGTTTGGAGAGCAGGAATGGTACTTTTTTAGTCCGAGGGATAGGAAGTACCCGAACGGAGCTAGGCCAAACAGGGCAGCAACGTCTGGGTATTGGAAAGCTACAGGAACTGATAAGCCCGTGTTGACATCTAATGGAAACCAGAAGGTAGGGGTGAAGAAAGCTTTGGTTTTCTATGGAGGGAAGCCACCAAGAGGGATCAAAACCAACTGGATCATGCATGAATATAGGCTTGCTGATAATAAGCCTAACAATAAACCTCCTGGTTGTGACTTGGGCAACAAGAAAAACTCTCTCCGGGTGATTAATCTACTTCGTCTTCCTTATTCATCTCAGAAATCTCTGATATCGTAATATGCCTGATTTCTCTGCTATATGTGTGTGTTTTGTTAAGTAGTTCTGGTTTTTGATGGGTGATTTATGTTCTATTCTTGTTTTATGTTTTTATAGCTAGACGACTGGGTGCTGTGCCGGATATACAAGAAGAGCAACACACATAGATCGCCGATGGATCACGATGATTCATCGATGGATGATATGATTGGAGGGGTTCCTCCTTCGATCTACGTTGGACAGATGAACGCCAGATTCAATCTTTCTAAGATGTCTACAACCTACGGCGGCGGTGGGGGTGGCGTAGGAGGAGGAGGGGGATTGTTATTGCTAGACACAAACCACGACCACAACTTACTGGAAGGGGTTGTCGTCGCCAGCAACACCAACAACAATGGAATCAACAACCCAGAAGTTCCTAGTTTGGTCACTACTATGGCTCCTTCAAACCTTACTACTTCTGTTACAACCCTACCTTCTAAACGAACACTGCCATCGCTGTATTGGAGCCCAGACGAGGATTTGGACGGAACCTCTTCGAAAAGATTGAGCTTGGACAATAATGAGAATGGAGGGTGCAGTGGCGGAGTTCGCGGCGGCGGTGGCGTCGAGGTTACTACTGCTGGAGCTAGTTCTATTGCTTCTCTGCTAAACCAGCTTCCACAGACTCCTTCAATGGTGGGATCTATAGGAGATGGAATGTTTCGGGCACAGTATCATCAAAATCCTGGAATGCATTGGTATGCTTAATTAAGAGAGATCGAAAAAGATTAATGAAGCTAGCTCGATCGTGATGGTACATATATATGATGATTGTGATTGTAAAGAGGTTTGGAGAATTGCTTAATGGGTTACTGAGATTTCGGTTTTCTTTTGGAGATTATTGGATGAAGGGAGTAATTAATCATCAGTTTGATGATCTCAGAGATTGATTGATGTTTGTGATCTTCTTCAACAATGATCGGTGCTTTAGCAGCCACAAGTATACTATTACATTATAAGGTCAGGACATGGATATTGTTTTAACTAGGCAGAATTATATACATATATATATATATAGCCTTGATTATGCAGATTTATATATAGGTATTTGGTTGTTTTGTTGATATATATATATATGGGTGTAAAGAAATATATTGAGGGTTTTATTTATCTTTATGTACAAAACTTATTCGACAGTAAAAACCAAGTTTGGCAACAAAAAAAAAGGAGAGGAATAAGCTTGTCATTTATATACTTTGCTTTAGGATCCAAATATAACAGAGAACTTTGTACGGAGAGATATCATATAGTACTGTAGAACTCTATTGATGCAAATTATATTCTCAATGTTCTATAGAACATGTATGCATTCATAAACTTTTCATATAAAATATACAATTTTTATTTGTTTGTTATGAAGTAATTTTCACCATAACTACGGGACTTCCACTTCCTATATATCAATATAGGCGTCTATGCAGTAATTTGATATATCATTTATGTTCTAATTTCTGATTTTTATTTTTGTGGACGTATCATAGTGTGTGCTTGGAAAAGAAAACAAATCCTTTTGATAAGAGTTCAAAAGCACCCAAATACTAATCTTAGTGGTAGAATTACTTTTGAGTAAAACTATAATTTGGATAATTGTAAACTATAGTTTTGTTTAAGCGCGATCCACCAACTTTTAAAATAATTTTCAGATATTAAACATAAAAAATACCTATTTTAATTTTATAAATTTGTTATCTTCCTGTCTCTAATTTCTTATTTACTTTATGACTTTTCTGATAATTTACCTATAAAAAAAGTTATTCTGATAACAACTATCAAAACATTTATTTTTTCAAAATCACTTTTCATACAAAATCTATTATCCAGAATCACTTTAAAATCAAATTTCTCCAAAATCTATTCAACTAAATTAGTGTTTGGTTCTACAGAAGTTTGGAATAAAAATAAATAAATAATTATCATGCCTTTTTAATTAATTTACTCACATGCTTGACACTAATATATATCATCAATCGTCCTTCCAAAGGATATATATATATATATATATATATTCTATTTTATTTTATTTAAATGATTTTCGAGCTGGCCCAAACGTTTTCCATTCCTGAACAAGTTGATTCCCCAGAGAAATACAAATAAGTTTGTCATATTTTTCCAGGTTTTATTGTTAAAGATTTTGGCTTGTTATGATATTACCATTATAGGAATACCTTATCTCTTTATTAGTCTTCTCGTCACCACCATCACACAAAAATCATAAACTACTCGCAGTTGTAGTTTAGAAGTAAGCCTCATCTGCAGAAAGTTTTACCCCCTTCACTGTTTAACCTAATGAACACAAACACAGAGAGAGAGAGAGAGAGCAGTATAATTAGTGGGAGTCACTAGCTTCAAAGACATATTTTGAAGCTGAAGCAAAGGAATTTTCAAATCAGCAACCAATCACAGAAAGCTTTTTTGGGATGGCATGAAGGAAAAAGCTTCAGGGATATTTTTAATATAAAAATTAATTATTTTTTTGAGAAAGATGATTTATTTGTTATGTATATTCACACACACTAAAGTATTATTTTGTAATCTGAAAAGGGTATTAAAGATATCTTTGCACCCATGCATGGGAGTCGTTTTCTGAAGGTGGGGTTAATGATAAGACACAGTTAATAATAAGCATATTCCATAACCTTGAGGTTAAACAAACATACAAGTGAGTCTACCTCACACTCCATAGCTAGTAGCTACCTTAGTGCTCTCTCTCTCTCTCTCTAGCTGATGACTTTGAAGGGACCATTTATTTCTATCATCTTAAAGGAATCATTATCCTAAAAACACACACAAATTAAATGGCCCTTTAATTGCGCTAATTCCCTTTTAAGGAAAGATTACAAATCAACTTTATGAAAAATGGCATCATTTTGTGCCTGGTTTTGGAATGGAGATATCGCCACCACTATCATTGCTATTCTCATATCCTTTCGCATATGCTATTCACGACTATGAAATATCATCTGTTAATTAACTCTGATATATCAACGATAACACCCACTAAACCTACTTTCAATTGCTTTGGGCTTCATTCAAGTGCTTTTATAATAAACTCATCTTTGAGTTCTTTAATGCTATTAACACTAGGAGAGGAGTCGAGCCATGATTTTAAAATGAGGGGTTCAAATTAAAAGACACATGTATTACAAAATTTATGTAATTTTAAAGGGTCGAATGTAAATATATATATATAATACCTATACAATATCAAGAAAAAATATTGAAAAATCAGAGGGCCATGGTCCCTTCCAGTCCCATTAATATGATTTTCATCATCAAAATTATTCATGGATGATTCATATATTTAATTCGATCAAAAAAATAAAACAATTAATGGATGACTCGCGTATTACAATTTACACACGTTTATATATATAATATATAAATTGAACTTTTTTTTTTTGCCCACCCGGTTCACCGGAGCTTTGCCCCGACTACATCCGGATCCGACCCACGTCGCGCACCTAGCTATGGTGGGTGAGTCTCCTAACGGGAATTTTCTGCATTTGTCAAGGCTCGAACTCGAGACCTCGTTTAAGCGATACCGAGCCGCTTACCACTCTGACTAACCCCCGTTGGTTATATAAATTGAACTTATTGTTGGGTATATATACATATATTGTATCCTTTAATAGATATAATAATTATGTGAATAATCATATATGTGACCCTTTAAGCTTTTTTCCAGATTATGTCTCACATAATTGACGAATAATAATTACGAAAAGTACTATAAAATTATCAAATATAAGTTAATTATATTTTTTATATTATTTACTCGATCCTAGTATTAGGTATCTAAGTCTAGGGTTCATGACTGTCATTCTTAGTATAGATTATGTGTCTCCTCTAAAAATTGAATCGAACTTAAAATTTAGAGGGATTTAGAGAAACTTTATACCACTATACCAATTCTATGATAGTTTAAGTTAATTACGTTTAGTTTTATATTACAATTAGGATCCAAAATTATATCATATAAAAAATCAACTGTAAATAATAACATTATAAAAAATTGAATGATTACCGCACCTCGATAAATTAAATAAAGGCAAACTAATTTCTTATCTAACCTAGATGTGTAGAAGTAGTAAACTACAATTAATTTGTCAATTGCCCGTCTAATAATAAATCATCAATTGAAGCCGTAATCTTGAGGTCTATATATAGTGTCTGATTGGATAGCATTATAACATTGGTTTTAAAATGTTTTATAATCCAAATTTTGGTTTAGAAAGTTTTTAAAACAAACAATATGATATTTGTTTAAAATAGCTTATAGACCAAGTTATAGTTTTCAATAAGTTTACGTGAATAGCTTTTGGAACTGTAAAAAAATTTATGGACTACCTAATTACTATTTTATCTATATTTTTTTCTCTCTTCTCTTCTCCCTCTTCTCTCTTATGCTCTTATTCTCGTCACCATCAGTGTGCTATGGTCGTGTCCATTTCTGCCATTCCGTAGGTCGTCCTTGAGTAGCTCTGTCGTGTCATCGTCTATGTGTTGTGGGTCGCTGGAGTCGACGTCTTTTTGATATTTTTGCCGTCGCTGGACTCGCTGCAGAAGAGGAGGAAGAAGAGTTATAATCCCTGGAGTCAAAAGCCCTTCCGTGAGTCGTTTGTGAGTCGCTCTATTGTGTGCCATGGGTCGTTGGAGTCGACTGATTTCCGATGCCGTTGCCATCATTTGACTACCTACAGAAGAGGAGGAAGAAGAGCTTCATAGGAATTTCTAACTAGTAAACAATTTTTTTTATCTCATATATTTTCTAATAATTTATCAATCGCAAGAGTCTTTCTGATAATAACTATCTAAATACTTATTTATTTAGAACTATTTTTTTTCCATAAACTCTTCTCTAAAAATCTTTTTTTAAAAGTTGTCCAAAACTTTTTTTTTTAAAAGTCTATTCAAATAAGCTTATAATCACTTGATCGGGGGAGAAAAGGGAATATTATTATTATTTTTTTTAAGGGATTGAGTGGTTTTGAATCTTGATGGTGATAAGATAGATATATGGATGTTGACTTGGGGCATTTAATGTTGACGACGAAGACAATCACAATATTTTTTTAATTTTGAAAAAAAGGTTATGGATTGGAAAAATGCTCCGTAAAATTAAATAAAAGAATGAGAGAATTGAGAATGAAATGTACACGTGGTATGATATAGGCAACTAGTAAGGATTCCACGCAAAAAACGTAGGGCTTCATTGATATGGAAAGCCATCCACCTCAACTCGTATTTGCGTCAAGTCTTATCTTTGGCCATGACCCCACTTCTTTCCATTTATTATTATTTAATAATAATATATTACTATTAACTAGATTTAATCATGGACTTACAGCCAAATATATATATAGGGAATTTGATCTAACTTTTCTCATATACATATAATGATATGCATATATATATAGTTTAATGGATAACTTTCTTGATTTTATATATAATTGATATTTTATAAAAAATAGTTTTATGATATGACATGAATAAAAAAATAATTAAGGTTTATTCCATTTTTATCTCTGGATTCTAGAGATATTTTTAAAATTTTATTTTCCGTTTTTTAATTAATATCAAAACATACATCGGTTTTACTTGATACCAAAAGGTGACGACTAAAATATTCTTGTAACAAGAAACTTTTCAATTTTATTTATTTTATGTCAAAAACCGTAAATTTAATTCCGTTCAAAATATTTGTTAAAATTATAACAATAGCTAAGTATGCTAATTAATTTATATTCAATTAAGCTGCGATTGAATAATGATACATTTTATAGCATGAATCGTATTATTCAACGCTCCTAAGGGTTTATATTATCTACAAATTTTACAACATTTTTTAGGGAAAGGACAATTTTTAAATTCAGTGACGAAAGACTATTTTATTTAAGCCTCGTAGTGAACACTTATTCTATTAGATCCAAAGCGCAGAAACAGAGATGCCTACAAAGCATGGCTTTTCTTCCTCCTAAAGCTTGATATGCTCATTTTCCACAACATTTTCGGAATCAATTTTACCAGCCATATATACAAGTTGAAGCTATAAGATGGCCCATATGATTTTTTTTTAAAAATGGAAGCTAAAAAAAAATTCAAAATGAATTGAATCAACCTTTATAAAAAAATTAAATGCTATTTAGATGTTGGAAATGATGAATTTACTATTGGTTAATATCAATTAAAGAAAAGTAGATAGGAAGCAGGTGGGAATAGGGTAGAGGGAAGAAGACCAAAGCCCAGAAAGCCTTCAGATTAATCTAAAGGGCTGCCCCGCTCCCTAGCCCAACAATTCAATTCAGATATTTTCTTAAAAAAATTAATCACGCTTCATAGTTTAACTAATAAAAATATAATATATATCATTATTTAAAATTTATTCCACAATTAAAAAATATTATTTTAGTCGTAATAATTAGAAAAATATCTTAACTTTTAAGTATTTAAATTTACGTCTGAAAGGAATTGACAGAAAAAAAAAATTAATTTTACTTTTGAACTGGGGTGAGCCAACAAAATTTTTTGTACTAGACAAATTTTTTATAAAATATTCATTAGGATATCGATATATGCATTTTCAACAATGGCTGGCACTTTCATAACTTTGATAACGACTATTAATCGTTAATAGTGTGGTATAATTAAATAAATTGGGCTGGGCATTGCGTATCGTCTGAAGTTTAATAACAATGTCTAAATAAGGCAACTTGCTAATATATAAATTATATTAAAAAATTATTAAATTAATTAATATAAAATATATTTTTTAAATATTATAATAATTTTTTTTATTTTTTCTTATTTTTTATTTAATTATTATTGAGAGAATATTAATAGTAATAATTTAAAAAAATATTAATAAATATAAAAATATATATTATATTTAAAATTAAAATTAATTTTTTAATTAAATCTTATATTATTAATATAAAATATATATATTGAAATGCATATATTTATTTATTTATTTGTACGTGTATGTATATAAATGCATATAATTTAGTTAGCAACGGGAAATAGATAAAGGACAAGTGGACAAGTCAGAGCTATTGCCGCTGGTCATCTTCAACCAATCAACCCAGCGCCACGACCTTGCCAAGTCTTGGTCAAGCCATTCATATTACGAAGCCATTTTTCTCGAACCTTCCTTCTTCTTTCATTCCTTACTGTCTTTCTTTACTTATAAGTTCCCCCATCTTACTATTTTCAACCCAAAACCCACACCTCTAAGAAATCTATTCCTTCGTCACGATTCCTTCCCCTTCAAAGTTAATTCGAACCCCAATAATCCAGAGCTTCACGGAATTCGAAAACTTGCCGTTTATACAGAAAAGGATGGCAACTACTGGTACCCTTCGGAGCCAAATCAAAGAAAGCGCTGAGCTTTCTTTAAAATCTTCACTTTTCGGGATCAAAATGGAGGAGCTTAGTCTTGATTGGAAACGGGGTCTTTTGTCGACGTCGTCGTCTCCGCGTCCGAGGTCACGCCTCCCCTGCAGTTGCTCGAACCGGCCCGGTTCGGTCCGGTGCACGCGTCATGGGTACGCGGTGCCGGAGAGGAGGTTAAAGAAGCGTCCCACGAGCCAGGAGATCTTGAGAAGGGCTCTAACGCCGCCGCAGCGAAGGATGGCCCTTAGGTGGCTGAATTTCCGTCCGACTCCGAGCAGGCTCTCTGTCATGTCCATGGCTTGAGTTTTGCTCTGATTTGGTAATATTATTGGATAAGTTGTGTAATATACTTTGCATATACTATAATTATATGATTCTTTTGTTCATATCGCTCCTTAATCCCTTGATTGTGAAATTAGATATTCCTTTCAGACATGATTATAATTCGGTATTGTAATCTCTGTTGAGGACGTCATGTTCTGTTTCTGACAAATAAATAAAAAAGCGTGAGATTGCCTTTTGAAATTTGTCTTATTTTTATACAGTTTCCAAAATTATCTGTCAATTTACCAGAAGAGGATAAGAAGTATATACATCAGTGGCATCTCTCTTCAAGTTTGTGTTGGTTTTATGTAACTATAGTGATTACATTCCTTTCTTGGATCTCACAGTGATTTCCCCAGATAAAAAGCTCAAGTTAATCATGAAAATATGTGTTTTTATATATATATATTGATTGGTGAAGAAACATTACATTACAACAGAAGGTACTGCAATAGACTAGAACTAACCTAATTCCTAACAATTACACTGCCACTAGAGAACATTCCTATAAGTTTTCTAATATCAAGTACAATACAAACAACATTACTCGGAGGCTGAATCTGTCCGGGAAAGAAGGAACCATAGTATTCACTTGAAGACAGAAATGATGCACAAATCCTCTGTTTCTCCGAATTTGATCCCACTAAGACAATTGATAATGTTACTTTGTGGGACACGTGAAAACCTTACGCCAAAGTCGTCCCAACCAAGCTGCACTGGAGATCTGACAAAGCAACAATAAATGGTCTGTTGATTCAATCTCACTGTCACAGAAAGTGCAATTAAGATATTGATAAGGGATGATTCCTCAGCCACTTTTGTAGGTGAAGCAACTTTTAGAAGCTTCCATACGAGCAGTCGCTCCTTATGGGTTACTTGGTATCACAATTCTGATGTAGCAAGTTTTTATTGCTATCTGCTACTGAATATTACCCTTCCAAGCTTATTTGTCCTTCTCAAAATTAGTTGAGAAAGAATTGTTAATCATCTTGTTATTTGTTGACCTATCATAGTATTTAGCAAGTAGCTTCAATTCCACTAAGGTCACCTACCTTGGTAATCAAAGCAGGGGCCTCTGTCTACCAACTCTCCTCTGTAAATTTTGAGTAATTATATATATTCTGAGGATTATTTTCATCCCCTTACAAATCCATGATTCAAGATATCTTTTCACAATGCTTCCATCCTTAACCTGGAGCAATAGTTTGGTTTCGGAACTCTAGCAAAAATAGCATCCTCGGTTGCAGTAAACAAGCCTCCATAATTAAAATAAAGAAAACCAAGACAAGGTACTTATCAATGATTTTCTTACTTAAGCTATTTCAACTGTTTTGATCCAAATTTTAAAAGGAGATAGTGATTCATTGGTTGATTATTCTCGTGAATTCGGTCTGCCATAGTAGCTGTTACCATTGTTATCTGGAAGGAGAAACTACAAGGTTGATATAGTTTTACCTGTAAGAGTGTTGGAGAGATTGAGATAGATTTAGCATATCAAACAAGATCAGATTCTATAGGAAGTGAGCTTCTGCATGATTGATTTTAGCCTACATATCTTTTTCTGAATATACTCATGATTCTATCAATCTGCTTAAAAATATTTCTTCCATGTTGTGGGATAGTATTAATATTTGTAAAGATGGAGTATTTAATATCACTTTTCTTTAAATAATGATTCTGTAATTAGATGAATTCATTCACCACAGTTTAGGAAACACATTAGACTCCCAGATTTATTCTTAGGAAATTGCAGTAGAGGATCGTTTATTTGTATGCGTTGCACAAGATTACTTGTTGACAGTGTGTGAAGAAAGAGCACGAGGGGTGGGAATTCCACATCAGTATCATGACCTCATGAGCAAGTTCCTCCGCCATTAGCAGGTATTTTTATTTATTACAGACATTCTTGTCCTCGCACATCTTAAAATCTGCATGCGAAATCTCTAATTGCACCCTCGCCGAGGCACACATCATCACAGTTGTCACTGTCCCAGCAAATCCCATGAAAATTTCCGCTTTGTCTTCCACAAACTTCTGCATCAACGACGTTCTCTACATACATTAACACCATTACCTTAAGCTTCTCATTATTTGATCTAATCTAATACACCCTTTAATCACATGTGAATATGAATGTTCATTGAGAAGAGGAAATGGTAAAACTAACCGTTGGGAGAGGAGAGCAAGAGGGCAATGCAGAGGAAGGCAGGAGGGTAACTTGAGAAGAGAAGCAGCCATGTCGTCTCTGGTAATACTGAGTTGATCAAGGTGATGAAGGACTATGATTCTGGATATACATATTTATAACACAAGAATGTTTATGGAAATCTTCGCCCTTTTCATAACATGCTCCGTTGTTTCTTGTCGTTGCTTCATGAAGAGGATGCAAGAGTGTAACGCTCTCGGTCTGTAGAATGGGTCCGTAATAAACTTTTGGAAAGTGGTTTAAATAAAAAAAAATATAAAGTATTTTTTATAAGTTTTTTGTTTAAAAAAAGTTTATACAAACAAAATATTATAAATAAATATTTTGATAATTATTATTATAATAATTTTTATAATTAATAAATTATTAAAAATAGTATGAAATAAAAAAAAATCATTGTCCATTCACCTGGGCAGATTACGTCCTTTCTCTGGTCACATCACTGTCAAACTGTGATCTCCTCCATCCCTCCTCCACAGTTTCTCTTCTCTACGACGCCACTATTCCTCTTTGTGACCAGTGAAAAAAAAGTTGCGGACGAGCAACCAGCGAGGAAGAAGAAGAAGCACCGCTGCAGATATAAAGATATGAAGAGAAGAGAGAGAGGATGGAAGTACTGTGACTTCTCTCTTCGCGGCCTACAGCCAGAAGACTACAGAGAAACAGTGATAACGGAGGCCCCCACAATCTTAAGACAGCAGACGACAGATAACAGAAGAAGAAGATATGCCATCACTGAAGAGAAAGTAAAAAATAAAACAGAGGGAAAATGATAATTGCACAATCTATAAATTATTTTTTTTAAAAATTATTTTTAAAAGTTTTTATAAAATTATAATTTTAAATTATATTTTAATTTATAAATTATTTTAAATAAATATAACTATTTATTTTAAAAAAAATTTAAACTAATATTTAAGTTAAAAACTTTTTAAAACTAAAATTCAATCCAGGCAGTTCACTCTGTTACTACTATTTTCGGGCTTATATGCTCTTTCGTTTAACAATGAATATTTTCGTGGATATCGAGAAGGATAAAAGTTGGATGTGATCTGGCTTAATCGAGAGGAAGTTTTGAAAGAAACGAGTCTCTAGGTGTCTTGGAAAAATCTCATTTATATCTCCTAAGTTTCTCTATCATAATTCTTTTGGTTAACCTCAAGCAATTAATTTTGACGCGTTAATCTGCAAATTTTATTATACCATTTTTATCATTATTATAAAGCATCTATCTCCTTTATCCTTATTTTATTTCATTATATAAATCAGCATGAATAATGTGAAAGATGCCTTTGAAAAACTACGCAGCCCCATTGTTTAAACTGGACAATGCTAATCTGTTAGTCAGTATCATTATGAAAGGAAAAAAAGGATGCTTAATTACATCAAGTGCTTTATCAGGTGATACACGAGGAAAAAGTAAAACTATTTATTATAAGTGACAACATCATCGACGTAGGGGTTTTATTGCCCAAATAAAGAACAAAGAATGAAGAATGAATTGTGTTTGCGTGTAAAAAGCTATGGCGGGTTCATTATTTGCAGTCGAACTGGCATAAACAAGCTGCGATGTAGCAAACTCCTCCAATCTCACTCTCTCTCACTTGACACACGGCCCACTAAATGTTGCACTTTTCGCTGCACACACTGTTATTGCTTCCACCCTTTCTACTTCTGCATTCATATTCATATATATAATGAAAGAAATTAATGAAAAATAATATATCCAAATGAAAGGGGGGGGGGATGACTGACCAGTGGCTGAGAGAAGAAAGGCTATGCAGAAAATTAAAGCGGCCCAGGTGGCTAGTTTCCTCATGCAACTTCCCATATTTGGCTATAAACCCTAATTAATTAAATCTGGTTTAATCTGGACTTCGAGGAAGGAGAAGCTATGTTATTTATAAACACACGATGAATTAGTGAAATGGATTTATTGTTCTTGGACTCCAACACGAGGATTTTCCCAGAACTGGACATTGTGCCTTGTTCTCTTGATGATCTGTTTTTCGTGTTGAATTATTATTGTTATTTTTTTAATTTCTTTGTTTCGGTTGTTTTCCGTCCAGCAACATTGTTAATTATAGTACTCTAGTTATATTTAGATTAGTTTCATTACGGTTAATCCTTCCACATTCCTCTCTTTCTTCTTACTTGCGACTTGGTACACATGATCAAGCATTGTAAAATAAACGAGGCTGTAAAGAGATTTTAAGCATTACTCCTTCCACATGCCTCTCTCTTGTTATTACTGACCATTTGCTATACAATTTTTTTTTTTTTAAAAAAGATTTTTAAAGAAATTTAAAAACGGAGAGAATAGTAGAAGGTATGAAAATATAGATTTCGTTCATCCTACTAATTATAAATCGGAGGATGGACTTATATAATATGTGGGAACCACAATCATGAACTTGGCAATACCTTTGCCAAATAATTATTATCACGTCCATTTTCATTGTCATTTAACAAAATATAATCACCTTCATGTTCATGTTCATTTTCATTATTGTCTTCCGAAGGATATGTAGCTTCACCTGGTTCGATTATGAGTTGTAATGAAAGAGATGAGAAATACAGAAGATAGATCACTGACTAATGGCTGAGAGAAGAAGGGCTACGAAGAAGAAAGCAGCCAAGCAGGTGGGTAGTTATGCAACTTCTCATATTTGCCTATAAACCCTAATTATTATCTCTGATTCGGTTTGAAGTTCAAGGAGGCAGATCGAAGCTATGTTACACACACACACACACACACGCAAACGCACGCTCAAAGGCCATGGATGGTTCGAGGACTTTAACATGCGGAGGATTTTCCGAGGACTAGACTTGTTTTGTCTTCATATTCTCTTCTGTTTTATTGGTGTTGAATTATTGTTTTGGTTTTTTCTTTGATTCGGCCGCATGCTGTCCGGCAACATTGTTAATTATAGTAGTTTTTTTGTTGGTGGAAAAAGAGGCAACTCGATCTGGAAGTTTGAAAAAAAAAAGAGTCTTCATAGGTGGGATTTTTATTTGGCTATAAACTCTAATATATTATCTATGGTTGGAGTTCAAGGAGAAGCTTTTTGTGTTACACACGCACTACTGGCGTGCATTGGATAGTTCGTGAAGCTTTTTGTGCCTTATTTATAAGAAACACTTAATAGTTTCTTTTTTTTTGGGTGAAAAGAAACACTTGATAGTTAATGAAGTATATTTCGGTAGTCTACCCGAGTGAATTCATGGTATACAACCTCTCTTATCCTTACTGGAAATGTTAGATGGATATTAAGAAAAATAGTTAATTAAGTTATTTTTAATAAATATATTTTAGTTTTCTTAAACTACTCTATTTAATCATATATATTTAAATTACTCTTGATAAAAGCCCTCTTAATATGTATAATCAATATAAATATAAAATTTTACCCTTTATTTATTACTGTGACGACTTTATTCTCATGTTATATAATATATATTAAATAGGAATAAAGTTAGAAGTATGTTAAATTTTAAGATAAATTTATTGAAATTCAAGGTTTATTTTTTGTCAATGTAAAAAATACTTACTTAGAAATAGGATTAAAGAAGTATTTGGTTAAACAACGAATATTTTCGTGGAAAGAAGGAAAGAAGCTCGATGATCTGGCGTCCATAACTCAATCAAGTGGAAGTTTGGAAATAAACAAGTCTCTAGGAGGGACCTAGCTACTTAAATGAATATGATAAGGTAGAAACAAATATCATTTACCTATAAGGTATTTAGTTTAGTAGTTACAAAGTGAAAGGACAGGTTCGATTCCTTCTTTTTTTTATAAAATATCAATTTAAATTAGTTGATTACTCGGATACTTATTAATAGGATTTAGAAAAAATATTAAATACAATAAGAGAAAGAAATCTCATTTCTCTCTCTCCTAATATACACTATTATAATCTTTTTATTTTGTTAACCTGCAAGCAATTGATTTTTTTATACTGAAAATTTTATGTAGATTTAACACCAGTCCTCCACTAAGGTCAGGGCATGACCCCAAATACACACTATCATTTATATCGTCATTATAAAATATTTGTGTCCTTATTTTTATTTTAGCAAAGACATGTATCCTTACTTTTTTTTCCACATACCAAATAATCTAATAAAAAAAACTCAACCAACAAGCGTTGGTTCTAGTTAGAAAGGACTGTGACTGCTTAAACAAGTGGTGTTATATATATTTAAATAACTCATTATGAAAGGATGCTTACATCGAGTGCTTTAGGTGAATCTGAAGCACTACTATTTCTTTTTAATTTGTAACGTTTACATGATGTAAAAGTCAAACTATTAAACACATGCACATACACACATATATATAATATAAGTGACAAGATGGATGGAGGAGTTTTATTGGCCAAATAATAGAGTGAAGAGTGAAAACTATGATGGGCTATTAACAGTCGACCTTGCAATAACAAGCTAAGACGAAGCATTGTCCTCCAAGAGCATTCTCATTTAACTTGCAATGTTCAGCACATTTAGATGGGATGATACATGGCCCTCTAAATGTTCCACTTGGCGCGTCACATACTGCTTTTGCTTCCACCCTTTCTATTTCTGCATCCATATATATAATGAAAAAGAAGAGAGATGTCAGAAACAATATATCCAAATTAAAGATGTACGTGAGAGAGAGATGAAAAATAAAGAAGAGAGATGACTTACTAATGCCTAAGAGAAGAAGGGCTATGAAGAAGAAAGCTGCCAAGCAGGTGGGTAGTTTCCTGATGCAACTTACCATATTTGCCTAACCCTAATTATTATCTCTGATTTAATTTGGAGTTCGAGGAGGGAGAAAGCTATGTTATATACACACACACGCTTGATCTGTTTAACATGCGGATTTTCCGTGGCCTGGATTTGTTGTGTCTTGTTCTCTTCTTATATGCTGTCCGGCCGGCAATATTATTAATTATAGCAGTTCCATTTGGATTAGTTTCCTTACACATGCCCCCCCCCTACTTGTATAACTTGCTACACATTAAAAAAATAATTGGCTTTATAAAGAAATTTCAGGAATCAGATATTTATTGTTAAGAAAACAGAGATAGTAGATTCCATAAAATATAGAGGTCAATTTGATTTTTTTTTCCAAACAAAATGTTTTTTTAAATTGTTTGAATGGGTGTATGGTTTCTGAATATTTTCAAAAATTTTCTCATGTTTTGCTTTTGTTTTAAAATGGAAACGTCTTTCCTTAGTGTTGTCACGGCTAGCAACCAAGGCGGTCATCACGATTGATGAAAGTGAAGTGGTTTTGAGTATTTTAATGCTTCTCTGTCTCCTAGTTGCTCATCCCTTTTCAGGGTGCAAATATCATGCTGATCTGATGATGTTAAGTTCTATGAGAGATTTTTGAGAGCTCAAGTTTCAAAGAACACTTACAAAACCTATTGACAACGTCTCCACATTAGCAGTAGGATTCAAGTTCATTGTTTCATATTTGTTGGAAAGTTAAGATTAGTGTCTAGCTACTTAGGACTGTGACCAGTCAACGGACATATTATTGTGTGAAATATGTGTTCTTTCAGATGGAACGTGTATCAAATCAGGATTCGATAACTTTCCTTTATAAAAGACAATGATCCGCCTTGTACGTTTAACCTTGAAATCCAAAATTTGAAAGTTCAACTTTGTAAAATTAACCACCAATGGCTTCAAACGTACTATCAACATAATTAAGTAAGAGCGATATATATAAAAAAAAATTTGGAAGATCAAGGTCGTTGTTTAGCGAATTACGTTAATGTTCCTTCATAGAATTTGCCGCATTATATTACATGCATGAATGTGCTTTATGGACTTTAATTAGCCTTGGGTTGAATGCTGCGGATACTATATATCAGCCTGCCCTGTGTTTTTCTTATTCTTTCCTTCACTTCGAAAATACAAATGTTGTCTATAACTTTGAATCCAAATGTTTAATTTGTAATTAATTTTTTTTTAGTTGTGAAGGGATAATGTCGAGAACAATTAAATCTAAGATTTTGTCATTTGGGGATCAAGTTACTTAATTATCCTATCTTTCATTATCTCAGCTCGTATGATAGCCGTGATACACATTGGTTTTGACAATTATGAATAAGTATTTAATCTTATTTATAAACATTAGAAAGTCTTATTATAATGAATTAACCAATTGAATCCATGCATGTCCTTGAGTCCAAGCAAATTTTTGTTTAATCTATCTATATATATAAAAAAGTTCACTACAGCTCGAACTATTGCTGAAAGAATTCTCGTAATTCTGTGTTTTGAGGTCTATTTCTCTTAATTTCGTGCTTCGAAAATCAGGTGTATATGGTAACTAGTTTTACCTTGGTTTGGATATGATATAATTAACTCAAAATATAATTAGATAAGTAATTTTCTTATTATTATAAATAACTAAGATATTGATAAGTCCATATGAATTGGTAGTTAAATAGGTATAGGTTTTACGTTATATTTGATTAAATTTATAAATATTTTATACCTATTTAATTAATTTTTATATGTCTTCCTCCATATATATCCAATTATAAGATAAAATGATGAAATTTTCTTTCAGAATCTACTCATATCTTTCTTTATCTCTGTTGTGTAGGTAAAAATTATAAAAAAAAAACAGCAGAAAAAAAAAGAAGAGAATGTGAGGGAGAAGCAGCTTGAAAGTTTCAAAAGGAAGACAATAAGATATATATATATATTCAAAAGGAAGAAAATAAGATATATATATATATATATATATATATGCGAACGTGTCCCCACTCCCAATAGATATTTTGATTTAATCAAGGGTCGGGTATCCCAAAATCACTTTAGGCTTGTGACTAATTTGTTTCAAAGCTTAAAACATATCTCCTAACAAGTAAGCTTCGTATGATAAAATACAAGCTCTTATTTGGTGACAAAAGACAAAAATTGAGACATACATATGAAATCACATGGCTTAACAACAAAGCAAGCATACACGTGGCGCTTTAACTGTGGCACTATTTATTCATATCATATATGGATGAGCATGATGAAGGGACGCAAGTAATTAATGTTGAGACTTCCACTTTTAACAGTAGTAGTAGCAGATGCAAGAACGTCCAGATCCACGAGGTTGACAATCTCCCGCATAAGCACCCTCGCTTTGGCAAGTATCTTCACATACAAAATTGTCTACGCAATACCCAACAAATTTGCCACTAACTCGCTCACAGACTGCTGCTTCAACATTCTCTATATTAACACCAACAAACACAACAAGATTTGCCACATTACTTCGTAAGGACAGCTTTCTGATAAAATGTTAATTTCATAGCAAGTTATATAATTACTTCAAAATTTGCAAAGAGGTAATGGTGAAATCTCAAGTGGGTGTTTGGTGACGGGTAAAATTGAACTAACCGTTGGGAGACGAAAGCAAGAGAGCAAAGCAGAGGAAGGCAATGAAGGAAGACAACTTGAGAAGGGAGGCAGCCATAATGTCTGGTAATAATTAAGATTCGTATCAGACGAAGTTGAAGGTGATCGATGCAGGACTACACATCTCCATGCAGATTTATATGCAACTGTCTTCATGGGAATCTTCGCCTTTTCATAACATGGTCTGTTGTTTCTTCTCGTTGCCTACTACATTGGAAATGCCATCAGATGATGTCTATGAGACATGGTTTTGTATTGCAGTCGCTCGATCCTTTGGAAGTGGCCATATTGTCCATATATGCACGTTTTAATTGATGATAGTGGGATTCTGAATATCTTATTTTAATGCTTCTTTTGTCTTAATTTGTTACTACTTACGATATACATGTGTTGCCTCTATCTTGTTGGAATATTACCTTACTGAAGCTGTGCGAATATTAACCTTGCAAACGAAGGTTATCCTGAGAGAACTTAACGTTCTCTTCTTTTTGTTATTTCCTTTGGAAACGGTTAGTTTGGAATCAGAAATAGAGGCCAAATTAAAGAATAACTTCTGCTGCCAACAATTATACACATAACTCGTTTATTTTTAACAAAAGACATCAGGTATGGATAACTTTCCTTCATGGAAGAAAATGATCAGCCTTGTGGTGTAACCTTGAAATCCAAATTTGAAGGTTCAACTTTGTGAATATAAATAAGAGCGATATATTAAATTAAACTTGGAAGCTCTTTGGTCGTCGTTTAATTAGCGAAGAATATCTTAATGTTTTTTCATACAAATTCTCTGCATTGCATGCGCTTTAGGTTTTGTTTGGTTCAACGAGGGAGGGTGGGGAAATATAGGTGAGGTTATAAGTTTTATTTAGTTGGAGGGTAGGTAGGATAAAAGAGGTTAGATTTGTTGTTTGATTCATAAGAGAAAAGGAGGAAAGCTAATTATAAGTTGATAAATATATTATTATCTTTTTATTTAAATTTTTTTCCATATGTTTTTACAATATTTACATCAGAATTATTATTATCTAAAATATGAATATTAGAAAACTTATTACATCATTTATATATGATAAAAATATTTTTATATGCACTTCAAAGCATGATTTCATTAATTTTAACATATTATCCCATTAATTTTAATACATTTTTAATATCTTATAAAATTAAGAAATTAGAAAATATGAAAAAAAATGTTAACATTCTCCCATTAGTTTTATCTTATAAAATTAAGAAATTAGAAAATATGAAAAAAAATGTTAACATTCTCCCATTAGTTTTATAATTATAAGACATATAAATATATTTATAATATATACATACCATTTTTTGCCCATATACTTACCTTAAAATATATATTTTTGTATTAATTCTATACAAGCTTAAATAAGATTAGAATAAAAAATTTTCACCCCTCTAAAACCCCCCAATTTTAGAAGGGAGGGGAGCAGAAAAAGACAAAATTTTAAACCTCCTCTCCCCTCCAAAACCTCCAATCAAACAATGCCTCAAGCACTTTAGCCTTGGGTTGAACGCTGAGTATATACTATTAGCCTTCCCTTAATTTGATTCTTATTCTTTAGCTTTCACTTCGAAATACAAATGATGTTGTCTATAACTTTAACCAACTCCATTAATTTATATAAAATTATTATCATGTGCTTATAATAAGTACTGGAGGAGTATTATATAAAAGTTGAGTATGGTTCAAACTATTGCTGGAAGAATTCTCGTAGTTATGTATTACTTCGGTCTCTATATCTCATGATTTTTATACTAAAAAAATAGGTATATGAGGTAATTAGTTTAACTTGGTTTGGATATGATATAATTAATTGAAAATATAATTCTTTTATAATTACAATTAACTATGATAAACATTATAAATGAATTTCATATCATATATTACCAAAAATTTATGATATTTATTTATTAATTTATCTATATATCACTTAACATAACAATCAGAATACACACACACACACACACTATGATCCTCATCCATTCTCTTCTCTAAATCAAATCTATGTTGAAATATACCTAATAAGGGCTCATATAATTGTTAAAAGAGTGAATTTGATTTGTTTTTCCTCTTCAGTAATTGAGTTAAACATAACACTTGTAGCTAGTAGAAGTCTAAGTTAACATTGAGACTAATTAATTAGGTGAAAGCAAAGGTTTATGAAACTAGTTAGGGATTAATTTTTTATACTATTTACTTGATCCTATTACTAGATATTTAGTTTTAGGGTTTGTGATTGTCCCCCCCAGTATAGTTATCTTCTCTAAGACTCAAACTTAAAATATAGAAGGATATAGTGAGGCTTTATATCGCTAGATTAACTCTATGTTGCTAGTTAGAGATTAGTTACTCTAGGTTGTTTTTTTATATATTAGTAGTTTATTAATCTAAGAAACTCCGTGTCCTTATTTTCACTTAATTAAGTATAATATAGATTGCTTAACATAAATGAAAAATGGAACTTTAAATGCTTGAATATATCACCTTGTTTTATTCTTCATGGGAACGAGAATCTATCTACTCTTTATTTATTGATTCCAAACGTGCACTTGTATTATTCATATTTTGTGTGCATCAAATTTATTTATGTTACTATATTTTATCAAGAGACCCCCGTTGATTTTCTTTTACATTTTTGGGTTAAATAATTTTTGAGAATAGAAATTTATTTTTGGTATATGAAGATTTGATAACAAGATCCGATAAATTTCCAACACTGGTACCCTTATGATAAAATACAAGTTTTTATTTGGTGGAGGACGACAAAAAAACAAAAACTCAGACACATGAAATCACATAACTTAACAAAGCATGCATGAAGGGATCACACAGGTAACTACTCTTGAGACATTCACTTTTAACTGTAGTAGTAGCAGATGCAAGAACGTTCGGATTCAAGAACTTGACAATCTCCGGAATAAGCACCATCGCCTTGGCAAGTATCTTAACACGCAAATCCCAACAAATCTAGCACTAGGTCTCTCACAATATGCTGCTGCTTCAACATTCTCTACATTAACACCAACAAACACAACAGATTTGGCACATTACCTTGTAAGGAGAGCTTTATGATAAAATGTTAATTTCATAGCAAGTTATGCGAAATTATGTATGAAGAGTGTTGATATTAATATTGGGACAAAATGTTACTTATTACTTCTTTGCAAAGAGGAAATGGTAAAAACACAAGTGGGTGTTTGGTGACGGGTAAAACTAACCGTTGGGATAGGAAAGCAAGAGAGCAAAGCAGAGGAAGGCAATGAAGGAAGACAACTTGAGAAGGGAGGCAGCCATAATGTCTGGTAATAATTAAGATTCGTATCAGACGAGAGAGGCTTGTTTAATTTCGATGTGTGAGTTGAAGGGGATGCAGGACTATGTATCTCAGTATCTCCATACATATTTATATACAACTGTCTTCATGGGAATCTTTGCCTTTTCATAACATGGTACGCTTCTTCTCGTTGCCTACGACGTTGGAAGTGTCGTCAGATGATGTTTATGAGACATGGTTGTGACATCTTCCCATAAGAGAACCCTCGGTTTGTCACATATTATCACACTCAAGATTGTCGATGCAATTCCCAATAAATCTGCCGCTTAGTGTCTCACAAATTGCTGCTTCAACATTCTCTGCATTAACACCAACTAATGCAACACAACGTATATATTAGAGTTATATGGCCTCAACCTTATACGCATTTGATTTATCCTCTTATTACTCCACATGAGACTTAATCCATACATTTTTATACTATTTTCTAGATCATATTACTAAATATCTAATTTTGAGATTTGTGGTTCTTCGTCCCAACATAAGTGTCTCTTAGAGAGATCTAGTAGAGCCTCAGATCTCCAGATCAACTCTACGTGGGTAAATCCATACACTTTAATACAATGCACATGTAAATATATGAATGTACTTTGTAAGGAGAGCTTTCTCATAGAATTTTATTTAATGCTAAGTCAAATGGTAAAAAGTTCAAGTGAATGTTGGAAAGTCTTCATAACCTATAAATAAAGTCTTCATTTTTTTTTCTTATATCTGTTGGAAAGTTAAAATTAGTGTCTACTTTTAGACTGTAACTAGTCAACGTGCATATTATATTGTGTCAAATATATGTTCTTTTCTTGAGGGAAAGGGTATCGAATCAGGTATGGATAACTTTCCTTTATAAAAGGCACTGATCTGCCTTGTGCACATATAACCTTGAAATCCAACTTAGAAAGTTTAACTTTGTAAAACTAACCAACAAGGCTTCAAATACCATCAATATAAGTAAGAGCGATATATATTTAACTGGGAACCTCTTCAGTCGTTTAGCAATTATGTGCGTGTTTAGATTCCCTAAAAACCATGGTTTTATAAGGATTATAGCCCAAACCTTAGTTTAAAGAAATTTAAAAATAAATAACCCTATTTATTTACAAGTGTTTCTGGGTTAAATCATAGTTTTAGATAAACTCTGAGAATGCCTGTTGGATAGAAAAAAGTGCTTATGGGCATCAAGAGATCATTGTACACTTGATTTTTTGACACTCTCTCTCCTCTCTTCTCTAGCCATGGATCCTTTCTCTCCTCTCCCTCGTCTTCTCTTCCATCCTCCGTTGACAAAGCTTCCCAGGATGACATTGAAGCTTCGCTGTCACAGAGATTCTCGACTTCTATCACTCTCCTCTATGCTCTTCTTCTTTTGCCGGCAAGATCTGGAAGAGGGCTGACGGAGATCTAGGCGCACATTACTGTCATCGTATATGTTGTTGCCATCGTCTCCTGAGGTCTGACAGAGATGCTCGTCGTCGTTGCCTGAGGTTTGGAATCAATGAGGGAAGAAGAGGAAGGTGATGAACAATGGCATCATAGAGAGGGCAGTAGAGATGGGAAGTGAGATGATGTGAATAGTGATGGTCAATAATTATTTTTTTTATCCCATACATTTTCTGGTAATTTACTAATTATAAAAGTCATTCTGATAATAACTATCTAAACATTCATTTATTTAGAACCATTTTTTTTATAAGTTCTTCTCCAAAAATACTTTAATATCATTTTTTTTACATAAACCCTTCTCCAAAAGTAAATCCAAACGGGTCATATATATCTTAACGTTGGTTCATGCAATTCTCTGCATTGAATGTGCTTTATCGACTTTAGCCTTGGGTTGAACCACGTGTATATACTATTAGCCTGTCCTTTGATTCTCTTAGATTCTTTCTTTCACTTCGAAAATACGAACTTCGTCAATAACTTTGAATCCAGTTAATTGTACTTTCTTTTTCTGAATTATTAAAGTATTACAATGTCGAGATCAATTTAATGAATTTAATCAAATCTATAACTCTAGTTTTTCAGTTTTTTTTTTTAATTTTATCGAAGAAAAAGAAGAAACCCAGGGCTGGCCTTTTTGATACGGGAATCATTTGAATATCTGCACTGTCTCAATGTATATTCATTTTAGATTAGCAATTCTAACTTGTCTCATGATTTTTATTCATTACTATTACTTGTGTTATTATATATTGATTTAGCAGACTTTCAAGAAATTTCTTTACTTCCAATGCAAAACTTGGGAACCATGGTATGGGTTAGCAGACCTTCTTGCTGCGACAATATATCTTTGTTTGATCATCATATACATGGGATTATATATTACAATATACGAAAGCGACTGAATTATTGTATCTAATACAATATTTTTGTTCAGTTCAAAAAAATACAATATTTTCGTGAATCATAAGTTGATTTTCTTTTCAAAATAACATAATTGAGAAATATTTCAAAAATTGTAAACTTAATATAAATTCATGATATAATGATGTATAATATATATCTTTAGGTGAATCCGTATAGATTTAGATCGTAATATGAAAGAAGTAGCTGATTAGGTAAATGAACATTTGACAAGAAAATATAAATTTCAACGCTGGTACCTTTAAAATAAAGATAACTTTTTATTTTTATTTTTTATATAACTATCTAACTAAATGAGATTTAAGTATTGTCGG
This sequence comes from Leucaena leucocephala, assembly GCA_037074615.1. NCBI lineage: Eukaryota > Viridiplantae > Streptophyta > Magnoliopsida > Fabales > Fabaceae > Leucaena > Leucaena leucocephala. The sequence continues at coordinate 15,675,662 of CM073545.1, forward strand.
GGCTAATTGAAAATAACTCTCAAAGGCGCTTTTTACATTAATATATACTCAAATTCAAAACTTCATACTTAACCGGTTAAAATACTTTCCATTATGACCAACGATTGAGGAAAAACGAATTTTTATTTGGTGGGGATAATAAAAACAAGAAAACTCAGACACATGAAATCACGAGGCTTAACAAAGCAAACGGACTCGTTAGTGCTTCAACCGAGGCACTATTTATTGATATATCATGTAGATGGGCATGATGATGAAGGTTGAGACTTTCACTTTTTAACAGTTGTAGTGGCAAAGGCAAATAAATCCAATATCACCATGGGGTTGACAGGATCCTGAAACACCACCCAGGTTTATGCATGCATTATTACATTGATCCCCGTCTGAGCAAGTCCCAATAAATCTGTCCTTTCCACAAGCTGCTTCAATATTTTCTATATTCTCACGGACAAATATAATACAAAGTATTAACATCATATTAGAGTTTATATGAATTATATATACTTGAGGCCTCAAGCTTATATAATCACTCAACGTATAGCTAGGACTTATTTATCCTAATATACTATTTCTCCTACTCTCTCATATTTTTTCTTCAAATTTGTTGATTATATTTCTTTCTTTCTTTTCTTAGAGTGCCTCTATGTGGGATTTAATGATTTAGATACTGTATTAGAGTTTTGTGTTAACTATACTTGAGACCTGTTTCATATTACACAATTACATACACTAATTTGGATGGACTCACTTCAAGTTTATATTCATTTGATTTATTTTTTTCTAATCACTCATTGTGAGACTTTATTATATACACACTAATGCAATGCATGTAAATATATGAATGTATTTTGTCGAGCTTTCTAAAAAAATAATATTTAATTGCTTGTTATACAAAAATAGACTGACCAGTGGGAGAGAGAACCAAAAGGGCAATGCAGAGGAAGGCAGTGAAGGAAGTCAACTTGAGAGGGGAGGCAGCCATGTCTGGTACTAGTTAAGATTAGTATCAGACCAAAGAGGCTTGTTTCCAGGTTCCGAGTTGAAGGTGATGAAGGACAATGATTCTGCATATATATATATATATATATATATAAACAATCAACGTGGAAATCTTCGCCTTTTCATAACATGGTCCGTTGTTTCTTGTCGTTGTTTAAAAGGTTGCAAGTTTCACGATCTCTGACGATATTTTTGAGAGATGGTTTTGTATTTCTCTAACTCCTTTCAAAGTGTCCATAATGTCCTTATATGCATATTTTAAGTCATGATGGTGATGGGATTTTTGAGTATTTTAATGCGTCTTTTGTCTTTGTTACTACTCATTATATACCTGTTGGAATCATACGTTACTGAAGCTGTGCGAATATTAACCATGCATGAAGGATATTCAGAGAGAAGGTTCTCTTCTTTTTGTTATTTCCTTTGAAAACGTTATCAGAAACAGAGGCCAAATAATAACTTCTGTGCTGTCAACAATGGATTCAGTCCGTTATGCACACAACTCATTCAGTTTTTTATATATTTGTTGGAAAGTTAAGATTAGTGTCTAACGAAGTACATATTATTGTGTCAAATATAATATATATATATGTGTTCTGTCACGTCCCAAAATTTGAACCGTGACCGGCACAGAATATGAATAAATTCACATTCCTTAAGCCTTAAACTTTAAATGAAACCTTTAAAGTAATAATCATAACATAATTTCAGTTTAAATGAAAAGGCAAATACTTTAATTCAAATTCAGATACTTCCTGAAATGATACGAAAACAACACTTTATCTATAAGTTAGGTGGAGCATCTAACCCTTTAGTAAAATAATACATGTATTTCAAAAAATATAATTACTTCAAAAGTCGACGTGCCAAAACAATGGCTTCGGATCAAACGTGAGACTCTTCACTGCTCAGCTGGAGGAATAGGGTCAACTGCACTATCTGAAGCCAAATAATCTACTCGTGAATAACGTCCCAAAAATATAATTTGAAATGTAAAAATAATTAATTTCAGCATGTTTAAGTATAAATTATAATATCTCGTAACTCAATGTAATTATTTCAATAAACTTCATTTCATGAAAGTAAACACTTTATTTCATGAAAAATATTTCAAAGCAATCCTTTCAAATCAATCACTTTTTCGTAAGACTTCAACAATAATTGACTTTCAATATCTTTAAACATAAATCATATAGTTTCATAATTCAAAACGAATAACTCGGTAAACGTTTTCTTTTCAGAAAACTGCTTAAAGCAATCATTTCAAAATAACCATCTTTCCGTAGGACTTCAACAGAACGAAACAGGCGTGGACACACAGTCCACGAGGGTAACTAACCAATTCGTCGTGACTCGAGGCCACGTAAAACAGGCGCAGGTATGAAACCCACGAAATACAGGCGCAGGTACAAGACCTATGAATAACAGGCGCGAGAATAAATCCCACGAATAACAGGCGCGAGTACAAGACCCACGAATGTCCGTCGAGCTCGGGTATAACCATGGTGCACCAAGGACTAACAGTACTGTTATTAGTAACCAGCGTTCTGTATTCCGTCCTTTAAAAACCTTTTAAACATGCATGGGGGCCATTTACATTCAATAATAACATTTTTCAATGCAACACTTCCTGTTAAAACTATTCATAATCATGAAACTTTCCCCCATCATGAACATTTTCGATAAATCATCAAAACCCATTTTGTCAATCCATATGAACAAATCTACAATAATGAAATATCTATTTTCAATATTTAAAATCATGAATTCATGTGCTTGCTTTTTCGTAAATCATGTTGAAATTAACATTTAACTAAAATGTCAAATAAACGTATAAAGCCATGAGTTCGAAATACTTTTCTCGTAATTCGTGCCAAATTTCACATTTAATAAATAGGTAAAAATTATTTTTCAAAATCTCAAAGTTAGGGACGTTATTCACTCACCTGTAACGCTCCAATATAACTTACTCTTGCTCTCAGCTTCAGAATATCATTCTCCCTTTATTTCCCTAAATTCCCGAAAATAAAACATTAATACTTAACTCAAATTTCAATTGCAATGGATATTATATCATACTTTTATTTTTCTATATATCTCAAGTGTGTTCATTCAGAAAAGTAGGATACTTGTCTACATAACTACTTTCCTTCCAAACATTTAACATGCTTCACTAATTATTAAGCTCTAAGAACATTGTTGTTTTTATCACTTTTCTCAAACTCCATAGTCCATCATGAAATGCAATTTCTCCTTTATCCCAATTTCCTTTCATTTACCATAACCATACCAAGTAACATATATACTTACTAATACTTAAATATTCCAACAGTTTTTCTTATTCTCTTTTCCCTTTTCTTTATAACACTTGAAATATGAAACCACAACCTTTATTTTGAAAATTTTTACAACTCTATAGCTATAATAAATTTCAGAAATCTCTACCAAATTTTATATTCTTTCATTCAGCACAACGCCCATACTTGAATAATTATTCCAAATATAAATCCAACATCTCACATCATGTAGACATATAATCATCAATTTCTCTATACCCTTCAATTCCAACAATTAACTCCATTAGCTTTAGCTCAACTATTCTTTCCATAATAGATATCATACTTGCACACATCAGCATATATATATATATATATATATATATATATATCACAGCAACTTGAATATATATATATCCTTATTAACACTTTAATAGTCCAATAATTTCACATTATCATCTTCCCTAGTCAAATCTGAAATTTTAATCTTCTTTCTAATATCTCACATCCTGCAATTATATAATTGTCATTTTCCCTATACCCGTCAATTACTTCCCAATTTACTTTTAGCTTAACCATTCTCACCCCAAACCCAAACCATCTCCTTATCCAAATCATCTTTACACGCATATATATACAACATATATATATATATACTTCAATTCGGTAACCACACATATGCACACACACAAACAGCAACAATACATATAAACAAAATGTCTAGCTCCATTTTCATCCTCTTCTTCCTTCTATTTCAATACCGCAAACACCTGCATAATTACACTCATCCTTCTCTCTCACATCCATTATATAGGTCCCATCTTCTTCTTCCTTTTTCCAACTAAAATAGAAAGCTACATGGCCACAAAATTAGAACAATAGCCGTCAACAGAAAAGCTACAGCAATCACTCACACAGGCAACTCCACGGCCATAGCACGCACTCACATACTCATACACATAAAGCTTCAGGTGTAAACACATGCCACGGCACCCACATTCCAACCTCAGGGAACACTGATCGGCAGAGAAGGAAAAGAAAAGAGAAAGATCAATCTTAACTTACACTAAAATGGCACCCAACTGGTAGGGCGACAAAGAACACCCAGCGGCCAAAGCTCTTGATCCAATTATGACAGAAATTTGCCGTGCAACTGATCGGAACAGAGGAGGAATTCGATGTACTGTTGTGACATCCTTGGGTTGCAAAGCCTGGGATTAGTCCCACATCGGTTGGGAAGGAGAACGAAGCATGCCTTATAAGGTGTGTGGATACCTTCCCCCACAAGACGCGTTTTCGGGTTGAAAAGCCTGAGAAGCAAAACCCTGCTCTTGCTTGCGACTCCCAGGAGATGCTGGGCGTAGGTAAACAGGGACAATATCTTGTGGAAGGGTGCTGGGCTGGGCTGTCACAGATGGTATCAGAGCCGGACCTTGACCGATGGCCAGCGAGGACGCTGTGCCCCAAGGGGGGGATTGTGACATCCTTGGGTTGCAAAGCCTGGGATTAGTCCCACATTGGTTGGGAAGGAGAACGAAGCATGCCTTATAAGGTGTGTGGATACCTTCCCCCACAAGACGCATTTTCGGGTTGAAAAGCCTGAGAAGCAAAACCCTGCTCTTGCTTGCGACTCCCAGGAGATGCTGGGCGTAGGTAAACAGGGACAATATCTTGTGGAAGGGTGCTGGGCTGGGCTGTCACAACTGTAGTTGCTACAGTACCCCCGTCATACACCCATTGCACTAACGACAAAGCTTGGCAACGATAACAGCGCCAAACGTTGCTTCTTTCTCCTTCTCTTCTCTCACTCGTACACACACGGCTGTCTGAACCAGAAAACATGGCAGAGGCGAGTTGCTACAGTAGCTCAAAACTCGAAAACTTACAGATCGCCGGAAACAAAGGTGGAAAGATGTCGAGGAAGTTTACCTTTGTCGAGATCCCCTCCGACGTACACTAACCAAGCTCCGACAACGTCCTTCCCTGCCACCGCCACTGACGCGTCTCCCTCTCAACTCCCACACCGCTTCCATCACTCACTAACCTTCGCTCCCACTCTTGTTGCAGTTCAGATGATGGACAACGGCAGTCCCAACAGCGGCAAGACTCACCGACATTGGTGACCCACACGTCCTCTTGCCGCCATTCCCTGCTCTGCTCAAGTCGCCTCTCGAGCAGCTGATGGACTGAAGAGCAGGTGAGGGCGTGCTGAAGGATTTAAAAAAAAATGGAGGGCAAAATGGTAATTTCACGCGTTAGAAAATAAAATAAAACTTCACATCCTGCAGTGGCTGGGGTTCAAACACGGGACCAACGCTTTATACTTTCGCTTTCAACCACTCAACTAACCATGCCTCTTGCAAAATTCTGCACGAAATAATATATATTCTTTACTTAAGATAATTTCATATCTAACATTTTTCAGGGTCATTACATGTTCTTTCCTTTATAAAAGACAATGATCAGCCTCGCTCATACGTGTAAAATTAACCAACAAGGCTTCAAACATCATCAATATAAGTAAGACGATATATTAACAGTACAGTTCATGACTTGTCCGTTCTATAGACAAGGTAGATCAGATCATGTTTATGACACCTGGTTTTGTATTTCTCTAATTAACTCCTTTGAAAGTGTCCACACACACACACACACACATTTGCATATTTTATTTTTTTTGGTTACATGCATTTGCATATTTTAATTACTGATAATTAATGGGGTTGTCTTAGTTTTCTACTTATTATCATATCCAAGTGTGTTTTATAAAATATGCCATATGTTGAATTAATTTTTGGACAAAATATTGAATTAATTGACTAGGCCTATATATTATCTACTATTGAGAATGAAATATTTAAATTATGATCAATTTAAAACTTCGATAAATTTTGTAACTTAGAAAGTTAAAAAGTGATACAATAATTGATTAAGATGTTTTTCAAGTGCTTTATCTTTGTTTTTTTTTTCATTTGATGTTATAATTGCCTCTTATGCATATAACTTGCCGGCTTTGAACAGGATATGTAGATTCGTGATGATTCTAATTTCAGGATAGACCTCAAAGTTTAAAGAGAATTTATAGAAATTATCAATCTCCTCAAATTTGTAACAGGACCCTTAGGTTGTGTAGTTGTTTGTTGTCTAAACTTGGAATAATACAAATTGACCTTAGGCTTTGTTTGGATGTTGGGAAAAATAGGAAGAAAATACTAAACAGACTAACTTCGAAAAGTTAAAAAAAGGGTCCTAAATTTGACAGCTCTTGGCCGTTTTTTTTTCCTTGAATACCAGTCTCTCTCTTTTAATTTAAAGGGCAAACACCAATGGTTTGTATACAAGGCCATTAGCCAAATACTAGCATCTTTTTGGTTTTTGTTTGTTTTTGGTAACAAGCTGCATACTGGTATCTTTGAACGTTGGTTTATATACAATTCGTTGCGTTACATCTGCTTTATGGACTTTTCCTTGGTTTGAACGCTACTAACCCCCACTGTGTTTTCTGATAATTGCGTATAATTATTTTGTTTGGTAAGAACTACTTAGTTAATTTAGGTATATTAAAAAAATTAAATAAATTAATTAATTATAAAAAAATTAGACTTGATCTCTCTAAAATATACATGTGTAATATTATATTATTTATATATATATCAATTTATGAGTTATAGGTAAATTAATTTAAAAAATAATAAATATAATAGATAAAATAAATTAAAATTTTATATTTATCACTAAAATTAATTTTTTAATTAACTTATATATTTATTTAAGACGGGAGGAGCAGAGATACCTATTTACCTAACCTGTGGCACTTTGGAATCAGATAGTTAGGTAAAAATGGTAATATTCCGTATATGGTTAGTTTATGTACGGATTTCGTATTACTACAATATCCCAAGTGTATCCTGAGTGCTCTTCTCTGAGGGAGAGGTGGCTAATCGATGAATAGATAACTTTAATGAAATTTAATTAGGACTCATCATCAGCTAAATAAAATATAATTATCATCTTTGTTGTCTATAACCTTCAAAATCCAACTTTGAAAGTTTCACTTTTTTAAAAAAAAAATTAAAATCACCAGGGCTTCAATAATAATGATAATACAAAAATCGGAGCGTGATGTACATATATTATTAAACTTTAAAATATAAATATTAATAGAATTAGCCTTTACCGTGTGTATCTTACTCTTTCTTTCTCTGCCAAAAATAAGAAAAATACAGATATGGTCTACAAGCTAGTGAACTTTGAATGAGGCTTCCTATAATTATTTTCTTTTTCTGTCTTATTAACTAAGATGGAATGCTGAGATCAACTAAAGATAAGGTCTTTGTCATTTGGATAGAAAACAAATGCACATCAAAGAAGAGGTGTGTTCGGGGGGGAGATCATCAGCTATTCCTTATTTCCTCCCTACAAGCCACAACTTCGAGAGGACAGATTTTAATCATTTATATTATAAATTACTATCTTAATAAAAAATCTCTTTAATATATACAATTAATAAAGAGAATTTAAAAAAAATTATGAATTTAGAAGATAAAATTGATTGAGATTTTATATTTAGTATCAAAATAAATTCCTCTACTAGCTCTTAATTATAAGGGCATATTTGGATTAGCTTTTTTGAAGTAATATTTTAGATAAGTATGAAAGAGGAGTTTAGCATAAAAATATTTTTAGAACCGTAGTTTTAGAGTTTTTCAAATAGAAAATCAGGCAGACATGTAAATGACACTACAGTGCTCTTTTTTATAGGACAACAGAATCCTTCATTATATAACAAGAAACACATACAATATTCAATACAAAAGACGACAGCAAACCAAGAGAAAGAAAAAACACACAACAGACAACTTAAGACATGGACATAAATCTTGACGTACGCGTACGTATGTATATAGTGCTATAACTGATTGAAGCACTAATGTGTATTCATTATCTTCATAACATATATATAATATGGAAAGGATCATCAGGTGCTTGATATGAGCACGAGGAAGGCAAGTGATAGCTTAGCTTCCCTCAACACACTTGAAGTAGCAAAAGCAAGCACTTCCAATACCATGAGTATGACAACTTCCATCAACAGCACCCTCTTTTGAACATGCTGTCTTACACGGTTTCTTGCGGATACAAACCCCAGAAAATGTTTTGCTCAGTTTCTCGCAAAGTTTTGCTTCTGCGACATTGTTCTCTGCATAACACACACACACACACACACATATATATATATATATGTACACACATACATGCATACGATGGTTAATAATATGATCTACCTAATAATAATAATCAAAACAAATTACTGGTGAAAACAATATTGTTAATATGTATAACCTTCTTTAATTAACTGTACGTAAAAGATATTTTATATATATATATATATATATGAAACGAGGAAATGGAGAAAAGTGAGTGTTAATTAGATGATTGAGTACGTGAACTAACCGTGGGGAGAGAGAAGGACGAGGGCAATGAAGAGGAAGACAGTGAACTTGAAAAGTGAGGATGCCATGTTTGGTGATAATAATAATAATAATAATAAGATATGTATCAGACTTAATGAAGAGGCTTGGTTTCAATTTTGAGATGAAGGTGATGAAGGACTATGCATATATATATAGAATGGTGTTCATGGTGACGCCTTTTTTATTTATTGGGATTTAAAGTTCATTCAAAGTAGTGACGCTAAGCTATTTTGATTTTTGATTGTTTGTGTTATTTTAATTTAGAGCGGCAAACACCATGGTTTGATAACAGAATCGAACTGGCGTCTTCCTACTTATAAAAAAAATTTCATATCACTAGACCATAGACTTCTTGAGGAGTGCCCTTTCAGCTGCTCGATGGGATAAGGCAATGCAGGTCCTGGGTTTAGACTTTTGCATAAAATATGGGGATTAAGGTTGACTTTGGACATCTAGCCCCTCTCCCAAAATTCTTTTAAGAATCTTTATCCGATTTCAAATGACATTCATTTTTTTTCATTCGATCAAGTTTTCTTAATATTTGATTCCTAACGCATTAAATATATATATCAAATTATTAAAAAAATATATCACTTTATTTTTTACTTATTAAAATTGAAAAATTTTATGTATTTTACATAATTTTTTTCTATCTTTTTTTTTTTGCAAATTAACGTATTGTTTATATATTTTTAAATGTTTTTTTCATTATTACATGATTTTATATATTGTTTTTCTCAATTATAAAATTATTTTAAAATTTGTTAATAAAAATACTCCTAAAATTATATACAAAGATGCTCATTTGAACCCTTGGGGATGCTGAGGTAAAGGGCTTAATTTCATTTAAGATTTTCTTTTTGACGAGTTCCAATCTGTTTATTAATCAATTAAACATATTATTCTAGTGCCAAACATTAGCTTTCTGTAGTATAATAATATGGAGATTAGTGACTGAATCGTCAATATGCCGGGTTGAATGGGTTAAATGAATTAACTATACAAGTACACAGGAGTCGGGTCATACATGATAATGTCATGAATGTATTAGACATGATTATATCATAAAAATTAAATATGATTCTCCTCCTAATCTCATCTCTTTGAAATTGTCCTATATCTTCAAAGTGTCCTTGCTTTGGTTTAGGTTGAGTAGACATGAAGTTATCTGTATAGCACAAGTGGATTTTGAATTATTATAATTCAAGCCGTGCTACATAGGGATTATAATGATTATATATAATTTACACCCTTCAATTATAAATTTAGAAGTTAATGGATTACTTCATACAAATTAAGAAATTTGGCAAAAAAATACAGATTAAGAAAATTAAGTAATATTTTTTAGAAAAATGTATATTAATTTTCTAAAATACCCTCTTTTAATATTTATGCTAAAAACTACCTCTGCGATGAATAGATGTACATAATTTGAGAGAAAGAGATTGGGATTTATTTCCCCAACTATCTCACATATTATATTAGATATTCATATACATACTCCCTCCGGTCTTTAATAAGAGTTAGCTAAATATTTTTTATAGATTAAAAAAATTAAATAAATTAGTTAATTATTACTAAATATAAATGAATTCATATTATATTTGTTTTTCATAAAGAAGAAAACCTTAAAAACTACTCAATATTACAAGAAAGAACAAACGAAAAGCATCTAAAGGAACCAAGTAAAATCTTGGTGACATCTCTAAAATATGTTTGACTAGCATATCAGCTTTAGAATTTTTCTCTCTTTCAACTTGTTGAAGATCAACCCACCAATCCCTTTAGAGCATGATATGACTCTCAAAGATTAAATTCTAGTCATCACGAAGATCTATTCCTTAATCTACTCAAATTAATTAATTAGTTTTTATATTAATTATAATTAACTGATTTATTTAATTTTCTTAATCTATCTAAAAAGTTAAATAACTCTTTTACTACATACCAAAGAAGTATTTATTACTTAGTGTAATGACCTTGAAAATTTTAAAGTTATGGAATCAATTCATTAAACTGTGTATATATATTAATTCGTGTAGTGAAATTGACCAGCCGAGTGGTTAGAGCTAGTGTTGGTAAACAAGAGGTCCAGGGTTCGAACCCCAGCTCCTGCAAAAGTGATTTTTTTTCATTTTCCATATGTGAAATTACAACTTTGCCCTTCTGTTCATTTACCAACTCCCGACTCCTCCCCCATTTCTTCTTTCTTCTGCTTAGCGACATCCAGCGTCTGCGGAGAGCAGCGGCACAGGCAGTAGGTGGGATAAGGTTTGGGGGCCAGCGAACGGCGCGGGAATGGAGTGCACGGCACGGAAGGTTTGTCTGCGTCTCCTTTTATCCAAGCCATTTCCTTCCCTATGTCATTTCTTTCTTCGACAGAAAAGAGAGAGAGAGCAGGGTCGAGCAGGAGAGTGAAAGTGAGAGGCCGAGAGTGAGAGATCGGAGAAAAGAAGTGATCATCGTGGCCTAAAAAAAAAAAGGTGTTTGGAACTCTTATGCAACCAAGGATTTCAGCCAACGTGAGTCTTCTAATCTCATTTCCACCTTCAGTTTGTTCGATCTTTGCATGTTGGGGATGGGATTGTTGGATCAAAGTTGCTATCTTGTAAGATTGAGTAAGGATTAAAGCTTTTCCACTTGAAATCTAACTGAAATCATGAGTCTTGGTGACTGCATGACGTGTTTCTGTTATGGGGTAAGGTTTTCAGAAACAGAGCTTGCTGTCTTATGTTGAGGGGTTTTGGATTCTCTGAGATTTCAGTTTGGGTCGAAGCACAAAGTTGTGATTGTTCGATTAGAAACTTGCGGTCTTTGAATGTGTAATGTCAGAAATTATAATAAGCATGAAAGAAAGCTTAAGCTTAGTGTATTTATATATCTATTGACGTTGTGGTGTGTTTTGACCGATTAAAGAAATGAGTTTAGGCTTCAATCATTAAACTTGGCTGCTGCAAGTTCTTTTTCTTTTGATATGGGAAGGTTTACCGAGAAGTAGGACTAAAGGTTGTTTGGTTCGGTGACTGTGTGATGTTGAGGTTTCCTGGATTATTTTTTTTGAGGAGCAGTGTATTGTGTAAGGAGTATTGTGGTTTAATGTTGGGTAGCCATTTCAGAATATAAGGGAGCTTAATGTTTAAGCTTTGTAGTTTTAGGCTCTATGAAGTTTGTGGTTGCAGGTGGTAATTTTGAATTCAGGAGCAAGATTTCGAAACTGAAATTTTTGAGAGTGAGAATCTGAAAAGTAGTTGCTGTTTTGGTGTTTTCAAATCTGGTTTTAATGAGTTAAAAAGAAGACCGGTTAAAAAGGAAATTAGTAAATCAGTTTTGAATTCATTTATTGGAAACTAAAGCAAGTTATGGGTTATGAATTATGATATGGAGTAGAGTTAAAGCTCTTAAGTATTTCAACCTTGTGGAAAGAATGCTTTAAAAATTAGACGCATCATAGAAAGCTATTTTGAAATACTATAGTTGAGTTGAAGGCAACAAAGTGCTAACCTCAATATTGAGATAAGTTATGGGTTAAAGGATGCTTGTTGTTAGTAAAAGATTTAATGAGCAATGTCTTTTGAAATGATTTAAAGTGATAATGCCAACATTGATATGAGTTGATTATGATGGGTTCCAGGAGGCATTAAAGAATAATTGAACTAAAGCTAAGGAAGGGAAATCACTGATTAAATGAAAACATTTGGGATACATAAGATTATAAAAATGTTACAATAACTACTATAATCGTAATTTGTGTATTAATGATTTATTTTCGGAAAATATAGGAAATTAAGAAGAAAATATTATTCTGAAGCATAGAGCAAGAGTAAGCTACATTGGAGTATTTCAGGTGAGTGAATAACGTCCCTAAACTTTGAGATTTTTAAATATAATCAGTTTTTGATATATTTATTAAATGTGAAATTTGGCACGAATTACGAGAAAGAATTGCGAACTCAAGATTTTATATGTTTATTTGACATTTCATTTAAAAGTAAATTTCAGCATGATCTACGAAAAAGCAAGCATATGAATTCATGATTTTAAATGTTGAAAATAGATATTTCATTATTGCATACTTGTTTATATGAATTGACAAAATGAATTTTGATGATTTATCGAAAATGTTCATGCTGGGAAAGTTCATAATTATGAATGATTTTAATGGAAATTGATGTATTTAAAAGGTTATGATTATTGAATGATAAATGGTCCCTAAGCATGTTTGAAATGTTTTAGAGGACGGAACACAGAACGCTGGTTACTAACAGCAGTACTGTTAGTCCTTGGTGCACCATGGTTAACCCGAGCTCGACGGACATTTCGTGGGTCTCGTACTCGCGCATGTTATTCGTGGGATTATTCCCATGCATGTTATTCGTGGGATTTATTCCCATGCATGTTATTCGTAGGTCTCGTACCTGTGCCTGTTTCGTAGCCTAGAGCCATGCATGATTGGTTAGTTACCCCTCGTGGACTGTGTGTCCATGCATGATTGGTTAGTTACCCTTCGTGGACTGCGTGTCCATGCATGTTTCCGTTCTGTTGAAGTCCTACAGAAGAGTGATTTTGAAATGATGATTTCAACTGGTTTTTCTAAAAGGAAAAAGTTTACCGAGTTATTCATTTGAATTACGCATCGATATGATTCATGTATTGAAAGTCAATTATTGTTGAAGTTTTATGGAAAAGTGATTGATTTGCAATGACAAGTTTAAAAAAAAAAAAGTTTTCATGAAACATAGTGTTTACTTTCATGAAATGAAGTTATTGAAACAATTGCATTGAATGACGAAATATTATAATTTATACTTAAACATGCTGAAATTGATTATTTTCGTATTTCAAATTATATTTTTGAGACGTTATTCATGAGTAGATTATTTGGCTTCAGTTAGTGCAGTTGATCCTATTCCTTCAGCTGAGCAGTGAAGATCCTCACGTTCGATCCGAAGAAATTGTTTTTAGGCACGTCAACTTTTGAAGTAACTATATTTTCTGAAATACATGTATTATTAAAGGGTTAGATGCTTCACTTAATTTATAGATAAAGTTCTGGTTCGTATCATTTTGAAAATTGTTTGAGTTTGACGTAAAGCTATTGCCTTTTTATTTAAACTGAAAGTTAAATTATGAGTATCAATTTAAACGTTTTATTTAAGTTTTAAGGCTTAAGGAATATGAATTTATTCATATTCTATGCCGATCACGGTTCAAATTTCGGGACGTGACACTTAGCTTCCTAGGTTAGCTTCCTAGGTCAGCATGTAACTATATATAGAGATCATGCACATCCACTAACATATACGTAAAAAGTCCACTTGTTTACTAATAAAATATCTTCGTACAGTCGTACTACGAAGAATAAGTAAAAGTCTCTAGAAGTCTCATTATCTTTATATATATTGCGTTCTTTCTTGTAAGAAACAAATATCCCATAAAATTTAAATGATTTAAATATTTAATGCGGAGTTATATAGAAGCCAACAATTAATAATTCGACTAATAATCAAGCTATCACAGAACAACACTGATGTCCTCTATGTTTTTTTGACCATACACAACACTGAAGTATGTAAATATTGTTAAACTTCTTTAAAACAGTAAAAATATACTCCATCCATTATAAAATATGTCTTTTTGGAGAATATTTTTTGTTCCATTTTATTTGTCTTTTTAGAACCGGTGGTAGTACTATTTTAGGATTTGTGAACATCGTAACTTTGTAGAGATTTTTTATATTAATTTATGATTTGATCTGATAAAAATATTGTCTTTATAGATTTTATATATTGTAAAGGGATTTTTCAGAATTATAACTTTGATTCAATATTAAAAAAGCTTAATAAACATAAATACCAAACTCTTGATTTTAGCCAAAGGCTGGGCCGAGAAAACCAGAGTTATACGATATTCGTACAGAAGATATAAAGCACGAGAAAGGACATGAAAGTAAAAGGCACACAATGCAGACAAGGACACAAAACAAACAGACAAACTCTGACGCATAGAGCTTTCAACAGAAGCACTATTTATTCACTTATCGCATACTGCTTGAGATGATGAGCAAGAAGAAGGCACGGACAGCTTTCCCACTCAACATTTGCGGTAGCAGAAGCAAGCACGTCCAAAACCATGAACATGGCAACTTCCAGAAACAGCACCCTCTCTTAAGCATTTAACATCACAGGGACAATTTCGACCACAAAACCCAGAAAATGTTGTGCTCAGTCTTCTACACAGTTTTGCTTCTGCAACATTCTCTGCAATTTCACGCACACATACAACACTTCCATTAACACATGGCTATAGGCAGGGACACATAAAGCACGTATACTTATGGAACAAAATTTTCCATAAAAGATTGATTAAATGCAAGTACCGAAAAATTGGATCAGTTATTGAATTGACCGAAGTAATGATTTAAGGATCAGTAGTTTAATTGTAGTTTAGTCGATGTCAACCTAATCATAATTAAAATACAAAATAAAAATATTCATATAGAATCCTAAAAATTCATTCACTAGCATGACTAACCAACCCTAGTTAAATTTTAATACAATGATTTAATTAATGAGGAGTTGCATGAAAATATATATACAAGCATATGTGACGGAATTATTATGATTAGTATGAAGTCATGGAGTGGTTAACAACATTATTTGGCTAATAATCAACGCACAGTGTGTAATTGGCGTAAACAATGTTAATGTAAGCCTCTTTAACACTAAAAGATGTGAAAAATACCAAACGAGGAAATTAAATGGTAAAAAGTTAGTGTTTGGCGATGGGTACGTAAACTAACCATTGGGAGAGAAAAGGACGAGGGCCATGAAGAGGAAGACAACGAACTTGGAAAGAGAAGCAGCCATGTTTATTGGTAATAAGATTAACGAGTATATATCAGAGAGTCAATGAAGAAGAAGCTTGTATGTTTCCAAAAGCTTGAACTGTTACATATATATAGAACAGTAGTGTCCATGCATGGTGATTAATAATTTTAATTGGGATTATTAAGCTTTTTTATTTCTTATTGGGATTCGATCAACACATGCCAGCTTTCTTGATGAGCACTACACGCTCTTGTATAACCATGAGCGTCCGGATTCCATGGGATTTGCAATATAGCTACGTGGAGGCCTTTTGGGCCCTTGATCAAGTCAACGTAGCAAAACATATATTCAGCTGGTCTATGCTGCAACCGGCGGATGCATGTGCCTGATCATAACCTATTTATGCAAAATACTACTAATTTATTTCATTACAAAATCGTAACTTCAACAAGTACTGTGTGCTCTCTTGCTTGGACTGCAATACTTCTTCATAGTTCATGTTGTGTTTGAAATTATGTTGGATGGTTTTAATTAAAACTACGTTATGGCAGAAACAACATTCTTAAAACCACCCAAAACTAAAAGTATATACTCTTTTAGTCCTTAATATATAACATATTTAATTAATTTGATTACATTAAGGAAGTTAATTAATATGATACATTTTTTTAAATACCCTAATCATCTTCCTTAACTCTCATTTCATTCTCTTACTTAATTATTGTTAAAGAAGTATCAATTAGAAATAATTTAGAAAAAAATTGATAATTGTAGAAATATATCTTATATTTAGAGTCAAAATCAATTTTCCAATTAAATTCTATATATTATGAATTAGAGGAGTAGTTTAACTTAATAAAGGCGTGATATCATTAATGTTATAAAAATTAGACAGATCATTAAACTAGGTGTTCACGATTCAATGGTCTGACTTCCTACTCACATTTAATTATTCTTAATTATTTCTCCCAATTTAATTAAGGATAAAGGTGTAATCAGTATCCCGAACTAATTTTGTAAGTGTAATTAGCACCCTAAAGTATTTAGGGTGCAATCAGCACCCCAAACTAATTTTGGAGGTGCAATTAACACCCTAAAGTATTTAAATTGTTATAATTTTGCCCATTCACTAATAAAAACACAAACTTTTATTTGATACATACCACATAAATCTTTTATTTTGACATATTGTTTAAAATGACATATATGTAATATCGTTTTAATAAATTATACTAAATAAATTATTTTTAAATAATATGACACATGTGACTATTTAAATAATAATGTGTTGAAATAAAAGCTTACATAATATGCATCGGATAGAAATTTGTGTTTATCAGTGAAATGGAAGAATTGTACTAATTTAAATACTTTAGGGTCTAGTCGCACCTCCAAAATTAATTCAGAGTGCTAATTATACTCTTAAATACTTTAATATATATTTGCTCATCCAAAATTAGTTTAAGGTGATAAATGCACATTTACCCTTTAATGAATAATATAATTGGAAGTATATAATTAAAACATTAGACAAAAGGTTTTTGTTTTTTATAATTTGGACCAAAACTCTTAAAATTTACTTATCTGCACGCATTGCATGGCATGATTAATGGCATCTCATGGCTTTACACATTATCTACTCCCCTTCATGATAATCATGGAACCCAAATATTATCGTTTACTTTGGCATCTATTAAATTTTGATAACAAACTTCGTTGAAGGTCTTGCAACCAAAATATGAAAATAAATTAATGAATAATATTTGAAACTTGAACGAGACGTTCCTTTGAATAATGTGTGTGTGTGTGGGTGCGTTTTTCTTATTACACCCTGGGTCTGCAAGTTAGATCTGAGAAAATTTGATGAGACCAACGTGCCATGAGCACGTTGACCGTGACAGCTATTTATACATAATAAATATTAATATATTTAGATTGAGTAATTAACCTTGTATTGGATCTTCTAATCTTGTTTGGAGGGGATGGTTCATCGTTATATATAGAGATCATACACATCCATTAACACATAAGGACAAAGTCCACTATATTTGTTTACTCAATACAAGGTACTCGAACTAGGAAGGAGTAAAAGTCAACTCTATGTATATATATAGACTCGCTTTTCTTGTAAGAAAAATATCCCATAAGATCTAAATTATTTAATGCGGAGAGTTATATGGCCGGCAATTAATAATTCGACTAATAATAATCAAATCACAACCCTGATGTATGTAAAGATTGTTAAGCTTCTTTAAAACAATAAAAAAATATACTCCATCCACGGAAAAATATAAGCTTCTTTTTAAAGAAAATTGTTTTCATTTTATTTGTCTTTTCAGAAGTTCAGAGTAGTATTTGTTAATTTTTTTTTAATTATACCCGTATTTACTACAACAACTTCAAAGCAGCATTTAGTAAGCTTTATGAGCAAATTTAGCAATGTAGTAAATATTCTTATATGTTAATTACATTTCTTAATCTATGTGTGAGTGTCTTAACAGACCTATATTTTGAAATAGAGAGGATTAAAAACATGAAAAGAGAAAAAGGTGAAGGTTGCGGGTTAATTTGTTGAGTGGTAATAAACCTAACGTTGGAGAGGAAAGCAAGAGTGAAATTTAGAGGAAGACCCTAACCCTTCACTTGAGCAGGGATGGATGAGAGAATCTTAAGAGAGAAAACTTTTAAAAATAGTAAAAAAATTATTTTACTATTTTTATAAAATTTTCCTCCTACTATTCTCTCATTCATATTTTCTTTCCTATCCAAACAAAGCAAAAGGAAAACACCTTGAAAAGGGAGTCAACATTGGAGAAGACTAACCAGACTGAATGAACAGGCTTCTTACTCTATGCGTAATGCTTTGGCCATCAATTAGATTCTCAAGTTCACTTGATGATTGATACTGGAGAAAGCTAATAATTGCATTGGGTGTGGAAGTTGAGTTAAATAATATGAAAACTTAAAATTTACAAGTTAAATGGATGGTTTTGTTATCGAGAGATAGAGATACACTGGCCTCGAAGTGATCATAGATTTGCAATGAAATTATCAGTTCAATTAATTGATTAAGAGATAAAGAGATTAATTAAGTTAAACATCTATTTGGAGACTTGATGATCACTTATAGATAAATTAGCATCCTTAACTAGCATAATTTGTAGATGAAGCAAATATAATTGAGGGTTTAATTAAGTATTCTTGAAATGCAAGGGGATAAATAATTTTAAGCCTAATTTCATTTCATTCAAAAAGCCCTGAATCAGTTTCAATTCTAAGATTTCATACTTTTTCATACCTTAAATTTACAATTTTTACACCATTTTAACTTTCGATTTGCTCAACTTAATCATTGATCGTTTCTTTCCATATACTAATTAAGTATACTTTTAAACGTCATTATATATTGAAATATTCCGTATTTCCGTATAAAAGAAAGTAGATTTGAATAATATTCATAATTATGGCAAAAAATTATGACATTGATAATTGTAAATGTGATTAATCTTTTGCAGCCTTTTGTTTGGTCCTGAAATAATGGGGTTGAATATTTCTGGTTGCCTGCTTTAGTGTTAGATTTTGTTTATTATATCACATAAATATCAAACTCTTAATCTTAGCCAAAGGGGTGATAAAGGTATCAAAAAAATAAATATCAAACATTATTGTTACCAAATAAGTAAATATCAAACACTGACACATCGTGAGATCTGAGTCATCAATTCGGATAGTACTTTTGAGTCTGTTACTCCCTTTTTGCATATTCGTCTTTCTTTGATCTTCTGTGACTGTTCTCGTTTGAATAGTTCCATAGGGTAATACTTAATTACTTATATGGCTCCATCGTGATATATGAGAGATAGTGAAGTTATATGATACTCCGCAGTCTTAATATAAACTCAGTTAATTAATTTAAATAAATAAAATAAATAATTTAATTAACATATGTTAAAAAAAATTATTCTTAATATAAAACTTAATTAATTAATTTAAAAAATTAAAAAAATTAAATAAATAATTTAATTATAGCATATATTAAGTATAATTAAATTATATATCAATTTATAAGTCAGACAAATTAGTTTTGAGAAAAACTATAAATATAAATCATTTAAATTCATTTATTAAGTTTCGTTAATCTCTTAAATTAATCAATTAGATCTTATATTAACTAATTAAATATCAATAGCAGGCAGAAGCGTGGTGTTTTTTTTAACAACTCAATCCTTCATCATTTAACAGTAAACATACACCATTCATATCATACAAAAGACATAAAGCAAACCATGAGAAAGAACAAAAAAGTGAAAACACACCAGAGACAAAGACATACGTACATAAGCAGCCTAACAGCCAAACATGAGTGTGTTTGGTTTCATGTTAAAAACCACAGATTTCTAACGTAGAACCAAACGTGTTTGTAGTGCTTTTATCTGAAAGCACTATTTATTTATATTATACATTCATACACGAACTGCTTCTTCATTCCCTCAACACTTGTAGTAGCAAACAAGTGTTGAGGGAATGAAGAAGCAGTTCGTTTCTTAGCACCATGATAAGGATATTTACAACTTCCCTGAAAAGCTCCCTCTCTTAAGCATTTAGCATCACAGGGACAATCGTAGTTACAAACCCCATCATATGTTTTGCTCACTTTTCCACAAAGTTTTGCTTCTGCAACATTCTCTGCATAACACGAACACAAGCCATTATATTTGTTATGGAATATTCTCAATACATGTGTGCGTGCGTGTGTCTGTGTCTGTGTCTCTGTGTGTGACTAGCTTTCTAGTAAAACAATTTCTCAAAATTTCATGCTATCGAATTGTTCAAAATTAGAAAATACAATAATGCTAATTTAAGGTAACTGATGTAAAGATTGTTAACCTTCTTTAACTGTTAGTACAAGAAAAATAGATGAAATGATAAAAAGCGGGTGTTTGGTGATGATGTGGATCGATAAACTACTAACCGTTGGGAGAGAAAAGGACGAGGGCAATGCAGAGGAAGACCGTGAACTTGAAAAGAGAGGATGCCATGTTTGGTAATAAGATTAATCAGTGGTATCAGGTATATACTGAATGAAGAGGCTTGATTTCAAGTTTGAGATGAAGGAAATGAAGAAGATACACACATATATATACATAGAACCATGTTCATGCATTGTGACCCTTCGACTTCTCATTTCTTGGGATTCGACACATTGACTCTTTCTTGCCCTTGCTTTCGTTTACTTTGGCATCTTCTAATAACAAAAATAGTCGAAAGTTACGTTTTTATTTTTATTTTCAGTGATTATCTTTTTTCTTAGGACAAAATGTTTAGGTAAGTTAGGTACAATGACTCGCCAGAGCTAATGTATGTCAGAGTACTTATAGATTGCCCATCAACAAAATCTTTACATTGGCAGTGAAATTTAAACTCATGACTTTGTGAGCTTTAAATCAACTCTTTACCAACTGGACTAACTCTTGTTGTCATGTTTAGCTTATATTTAATACTTCCTTTCATTCTCAATATAGGAGATAGTTGAAGAATTTATTTTATTATTAAATAGAAGACATTAATCTACTTTGTTTCTTGAATTTATAACATTTTCTCTAAATTATTCTTATTGATTGCATTTATTAAGATTTTTTTTTATCAAATGGTATAGTTTAATTCCAATGTAAATGATTAGAAGGGGTGTTTTAGAAAAATCGATACATATTTTTTATAAATAGCTAACTTAACTATTTTTTTTATTTTGTAAAAATTAGTTATCTAGATCTTGCAAATAGAACCGGAGGATATACTACCATATTATATTTGAGTATTGTCGGCTCTAGTTAGAAATAATTTTATTAGTATAAAGTTTTTATTTATTCATTTTCACACAATCCAAACATTAAAATTATGCTTCTTTGACTGTGTGTGATCTTGTTTAATTAGAAGTGTCCATTAGACTGTGCGAAAGGATAACTTAGGTTAAGTGGCAGACATAAGTTCATGTATCGCACCCTCCAAACAAATATTTTTCCCTTCACTTGGTGCAAAAATTTTGATGTGGTGTCATGTCACAATTAATTATTAATATATATCACTTTTATTTTAAATTATTGAAAATTCAAACATTTTGTTTATTTTTTTTATAAATTTCTTGCCATATATTTTTAGTATTGTAAGTTTTTAATTTTTAAAATTTTATATCATTATGTATACATAATTTTATATCGAGTGATGCTTGTTGTACAGGGACTCCTTGGGTATGTATGACTTGTTGGCCAAGGAATGTTTTGATTTAGTACTAATTAATACTAATTGGCCATTTGCCCAGTTGATTGACTGAGATTCCAAGCTGATTAAACATATAACCTCCCCTCCAAACATTAACTTTTCATGGACATTGGAATCAGTATAAAGGCTGTAATTGTCAACGATATATATCTCCATTATTCCAATACATTATCTTGTAAATATTTCAAGTATATCAATTATATATTGAAGATATTGTAAAATTGTTTTGTTTAAGTCGAAACAAGCTTTTGCATTATGTATATTGGCTCCGTACGTTGACATGGTCTTATCTGGATCCTTATCCATTTGCTCATCACCTATTGACTCAAATAATTAACCAACAAGTATTTAATTTTCTTGTATGTTTTGGACAGAGACTATTTAGTTTTCTTTACAATAATAATAAGTCAACAACGATAACGGTAGCTTTCTCATGTGTACTCGAAGCGTCACCTATTTCCTTCTCCTTTCTCGATACGATACAGATCTTCCACAGATTCTCTTTTTGAGCTTAAATGGAAACATCATCCACAATTAATATATTAAGATATATATATTGATATTATGCAGATTTGAATAATATTGTTAATGATAATTGTAATTCGGCTTTTACTTTCTTCAAAATTTTCTTTCATTTCTTTTCTTTTCTTCCTAAAATCATTGATGACTTGTATATTTCTGGTTTTCAAGCAGACAAAAAGTAATATAATTAATTAATATGATCGATATTAACGCGGGTCATTCTTTAAATTCCATAACTTTTATGTCAAAGCTTTCCCCAGTTAGATGTGGCATTATTTATAACTTATATAAAGTGAATTTTATTTTTATAGATTTTAGATATTGATTTATGATTTGATGTAATAAAGTCACTTGAGAGAAATATTATAATTTTGGCTCATTTTTCGGAAATATTTAATCTATGAAAACTTCAAATTCAATAGCTTAATAAATTCATGACACAATAATTAATAAACATATATTTAGACCAATCAATATCAATATTATTTAAAAAAGAAGTAGAAAGATTGAAATTACATCGTGAATGATATTTTGTCAACAACTGAATCCTTCATTATAGAGAACGAAACACAGCATACCCATACAGAAGACAATACCATAAACAAACTTAAACCAGGAGATCTAAAAGAAAATAAATTAAAAATGAAAGACACACACCCGACAAAGACAATATGAACTTCGACACGCACGTATACGTACGTACGTAGTGCTTTAATGAACTGAAGCACTAATTTATTCATACAGACGTACATATATATAACATGAAAATTAAGAATACATGAAAATTAGCACTATTTATTCGTTAAAAGGAACAGCTTGAGATGATGACAACGAGGAAGGCACGTGACAGCTTTCCCACCTCAACATTTGCGATAACAAAAGCAAGCACGTCCAATACCATGGGCATGACAACTTCCAGAAACAGCACCCTCTCTTAAGCATTTAGCATCACACGAACAATTTCTACCACAGAACCCAGAAAATGTTCTGCTCAGCCTTCCACAAAGTTTTGCTTCTGCTACATTCTCTGCATATATATATATATAAAGATTTTCATATTAGTCTTGGAAGTGTATATATTCTCAATACATATGTGCAATGCTGATCATGTAAACGTTGTTAACCTTCTTTAACTGTGTGAAAAAATATTAAAAATACTCATCTAGTTCTATTTATAAGTCACTTCTAACATATTTCATACAGACCAAAAAAATTATTAAACTTCATTAACTCTGCCTTAAAATTTAATAATTTTTCAACTTTATCCCTATTTAATATACATTATTTCATATGAGAATGAAGTCAATATACAATAATAAATTAAGGGTAAAATTTAATGTACATTCATATGAAAAAAATTAATGATATAACTTATGAATAAGATAAAAAAATTCCTTATCTGTACCTTATAAATAGGATCATAGCATTATCAAAAGAGGAAATGGTAAGTAAAACCAACCGTTGGGAGAGAAAAGGACGAGGGCAATGAAAAGGAAGACAGTGATCTTGAAAAATGAGGCAGCCATGTTTGCTAATAATAAGATTAAACAGTATCAGAGATTGAACCAAGAGGCTTGTTTGCTTACAAGTTTGAGGTTGAAGGAGATGAAGGACTATATATATATATAGTAGTAGTAGAAGGGAATGGGGTTCATGTTTTTTTTTTTTTTTAATTTTTGGGTCAACAAAACGGTGTTCACGGTGACCTTATTCGCTTTATTCATTTGTTATTTGGATTCAACACATGGCCTGCTTTACCATGTCCTTATTTTTCGGTCTGAGTACTTGTTTTCTTGATGAGGAGCATTACCACATGATCTTCATTAATTAGCGTCCTCATTCCAAAGAATGCCTGGAGACATGTGGAAGCTTTTTGGCCGTTGATTCATTAAATCAACGTAACAAAACACATTTGAAAATTAATCGATGCCACCTCTTTCTTTATTTCTTATGCTGAATCTTCATATTTTAGTTGACGATTTGAATTGTATTCTACGTGGTTGTGGAAGTTAAATGATTCTGTAGAGCACTTGTTTTTCCAATGCCTGTGGACAAGAGTTTTATTGTTAATTTGTGATTTTTTTATATGGCTATTTACCTAGGTTAGATTTAAGTACTATCGAATCTAATTGGAATTATCTCTTTTGAATACTCTTTTTGACATTTATATAGATTCAAATTTGAGATTTTATGCTTAAATGAAAAATGCCTATTGGTGGATGGAAATTAGCCATACTCTAGGAGAGGAGAGGCCAATATATAGGAGTATCGTTTACTTTGGCATCTTTTACTAATAACAAATTAAAATTCGTTGAAAGTCTTGCAACTAAAATAATAATAGTAAAGAAAATTCCTTTCTTTGTTAAGCATATAGAGGCAATCATCTTCAAGATTCTATTGAGTACTAAATGTAGGCATATCTCTAAGTAGGGATTCGAAGATTGTCATGTTATAAGAGAGATTAACTCTTTCCACTAAACCCAACCCTATTGATATAAAGAAAATTCCTTTGTATGTGTTTTTTTCTTATTTTTAACACTCACTAGCCAGCAAGTTAGATCTAAGGATTTCATTTTTTAAAACGAAAAACCCAATGTTAAAAGCTTTATCTAGTGTAATGTAATAGAGATCAGGACAAATCCCAGAATATATTTATTCTAATTAATGTCATACATCTGGAAAGCTTCCTGTAGGATAATAATAGTAGGGAGATCACGATCAATACAAATCCCAGAAAATGTTCCGCTAAGCATTCTCTGCATTATATATATATAACTATTAAAAGTCTTTAAGGAATCTCAATATATATGTGCGTTCCTTGTCTTTGGATTGGGTAAAAGTAAAGACTAATAGTTGGTACAGATAAGCAAGAGGTGGAAAATATCAGTGTCAAACACTCAAACTCAATGTAAAGGCTAGATGGCAAGATAAACTCTACGATGATTTTTATAAGAGACAAATATTATCAAGATTTAATTTGTTTTCTTACTTGAACACCAAATTAATCATCAGGATTAAGGAATATAGTTAAAGTTAATTAAGTTTTTTAACTATACATATTAAAAGTGCAAAAAATACATAACAGTATGGATTACATATTGCTGAATTTTCCACTCATTCAAAACACCAGTGTCCATCATAGTTTCGGTCTAACGGAAGGGTTATTCTCTCACAATACAACAAATCAATGTTCGAATCCCCGTTAAGATAGATACCTATATTTAGTGTATTATCTCTTATCAAAGGGGAGTAGTAAGCGGCCTGAGAAAAATATAAGTTTGAATATAAAAAATCATACTTGTTGAAAGATATAAAAATTATTTATATTCTAAACTTTAAGAGAGTAGGAATACTGCTAGTAAAAAAACAAAAAAAGAAGAAGAAGAAGAGTAGGAATGCCCTTGATAAATAAAAAATAATAAAAAAGAGGGAGGGGATAGTTTGAATTAAAGATTTAAGGAATATTTCTTGGGATATTCAACAGATGCCCTGCTTCTTGTGCTTGCTTTCTTTTCACGTTGACATCTTTAAAGCGTCGCTCCATTGAATGTGTGCTATATAATTGCTTTATTTTCGTTTACTTCGTCACATTGGTAGGGCTTTTATTGATAACAAAAAAAATTCATTAAAAGCCAATGACATTATAATTTAGAATTCTCCAAGAAGTCGCGGCCTCGTAGGTTCAATTTTTTTTTGTAACTTTAAACTATTAATGTCTACTCCTCTAGTTAAAAAAAGAAAAGAAAGAAATAAGTTGTTGAAAGGGTCACCATTGAATGTATTATTTATTTTTTTAAATTAAAAAAGAAATCTCTTTGAACAAGGTAGATGTGATGTGATGATGTTAATAACTAATTTAATTATTCTTAAAATTTTGATAAATTTATTAAATAAAAATTAATATCTATCTATAATTAAACAGTGACACATAAATAAGACAAAGTTCTTATTATTGTTTGATAGAGTTAAACAAAGAGGAACTTACAAGTCACAATGCTGATAATATAGATAAGGAAAAAGCAAGAACTATTTATTAATATCATACAATGGGAGGCCCGTGAGAAGTTGAAGGTGACAAAAACAAGCACGTGGTCATCGATAACAATTAACAGTTGACGAAGCAAAAACAACCAAAATCGTCCCCTCTGCGCGTACAAAGTCCCTGCAAAGCGCCTTCTCTTCTGCATTCATCATCACAGTCAACAGAGCTATCACAATTTGTGGCTTTTGCGCTACGGCGTGCACACACCGCTGCTTCAACATTCTCTGCATATTGCGTTAAATATAGGAATTAGTTAAAGAATTTAATTTAGGGCTAAACGCAAATAAAAATGGAGTAGAATCAAAGAGTGTCAAGATTATAAACGAACAAATTCAATAATTCAAATTTGATTGAAAAGGATCTTTTAATTTTCGATGATCAAGGAGAAAAAGGATTGATTGGAAATGGTTTCTTGTTCTTATTAAAGATTATGATTGGATCCACACATATGTTTGGTAAAAAGAATAGTCTTCTCATTTTAGAATAATGACAAAAAAAAAGGGAAGTGTTGGTTTGAAAATCAATAAGAATAGTTTCAAATGCAAATGATAAAAACGAGAAGTATCTTAGTGAAACTAATGCATATGTTTTATAAATAATAACTAATTCAATTAATAATTCCCTTACCAATATGAATATGAATTTAGCTGGCTAACTTCTATATTTAGGATTGGAAGTATACATATAGATCAAATACAATGAAGTTTTGATAACAACCATGACAGATAAAATTAACATTTTTAGCTTATTAGAAGCCCATGCACATCATTTATGTGGAACTTGTTAAGCTTCAATATAAAAAAAAATGAATAGAGGAAATGGTAAAAAATAGGGGGTAAACTGACCGTTGGAAGAAAAAACAAAGAGGGCAACGCAGAGGATGACAAATAGCTTCAAAAAGGAGGAAGCCATGTCTGGTGAGACGACTGATTTGAAGAGACTTGTTTGCAAGTTTGAGTTGAAGCAAGTTATATAGAGAGAGAGAGAGGGGGGGGGGATGGTGTTCTTGGTGAATCTCGCCATTTCGTTAATTTCTTGGGTTTGAACGCATGAATGATCTGTTTCTTCTTGTCGATCGGTTTCTTTTACTTTAGCGTCTTGACAAAAGTGTCGATTAAGTGTCCTATATATCTTGAACTTTTCATTGCTTTCTTGTCAATGTCCATACAAATACACATATGCGCACAAATGGCTTTTATAATAACAAGGTAAACATACGTAGATTCAATATAGATTTATCCATGACTCCGCTAATTGAAGATTTAAAGCTATTATGGGAGACGAATATTGAGGTGTATGATGGTTATAGTGAAGAAAGGTTTAATTTGAAAGCATTGTTATTTGGTAAAGTCAACGATTTTGACATATGGTAATTTGTTACGATGGACATATGCTCTATTCATGAAAAGTGCATACATACTCAATGAGGTTGGAATGTGGTATGAAGAATGTCCATCTAGGCCATCGCAGATGGTTGCCTCTTAGTCATTATTATCGGCGATGGTAGCCACCTCTAATTTGTGTTTCACTAGTGAGCATATGTTTGAGAAGGTTAAGAATTTGGATATCGATTCGGAAAAACTTTTACGAGTTACCTTAGCATAGGAAAAATGTATATGTTTTTTAGCAGTCGTATCTGAGGACTTATGGGGAATTTTCTTGATGTGATGTATATTGAGAAAAAATGTATGAGATAGTATTATCAATACGTTACTCCACATTTTAGAAAAAAAAATCAAATATAGCATTAATACAAGGTTAGACATGATTTTTATGAGAATAAGGATTTGGCACCGCAGGAGAAGGGAAGTCGTACATTTCTTCGTCCCATAGCTCACATATTATGTAGAAAAGAAAATATCTTCTTTCTGTGAGTTTCTTTGCAGCAATTAAAGTTCTAGAGGGTCACTCTTTCAATATTAAGAACCAATGAACTAGGTACATTTTCACCAACTTTAATTTGTTATACCGTGCCGAGGGTTAATAACTAATGTATTATAAAAATTTCAATAAATTTATTAAATAAAATTTTATATGTAGTTATTATTACAAATTTATTACATTTTATCAAATAAAAATATATTGGAGAATTATAGTTTTTATTCGTTAGCAGTTTATTACATTAGGCGACTACTGCTCTTGAGCTGAGTTATATTAAGATTAGATTATGACATGGAAATATCAAATAGTGACACATAAATAATATTAATTAACTTGAAGTTGTTTGCAGAGTAAACACTAACCAAAGAGGGAATCGCAATGCCCATATATACATAAAGCAGAGACATTACAAAACAAATATTTTATATTAAGGAGCAGAGAGGTAGTATCATATAATGGGAGGCGTGTTAGAAGTTGAAGTGACGAAAACAAGCACGTGATCGATAAGACATTTAACAGCTGAAGTAGCAATAACAATCAGATGATGGGACGCCAAAGACTAAACAACTTCCCTGAGCACCACCTTCTTCTGTTAAGCATGCAGCATCACAACCGTCGTACAATAATTTATCTCTTACGTGGGGATTTAAGGAATATTTCTAAGGATTCAACAATCAACAGATGGCCTGTTCTTGTGCTTGCTTTCTTTTCACGTTGACATCTTTGAAAGTGTCGCTCCATTGAATAATGTGTCCTATATCTTGAAAGTGTCATTGTTTTCGTTTACTTCGGCACATTCATAAGGTTTTTATATCAAGATTTGATTATCACACGGAATTATCAAACTGTGACACATACATAATAAGACAAGTTTTTATTTATTGTTTGATAGAGTTAAACAAAGAGGAACTCACAATAGTCATGATATAGATAGTAAAAACAAGCACTATTTATTAATATTAATATCATATATAATGGGAGGCACGTGAGATGTTGAAGGTGACAAAAACAAGCACGTGATCATCGATAAGCTTTGAGGCACATTAACAATTAACGACGCAAAAACAACCAAAATCGTTCCCTCTGCGAGTACAAATTCCCTGAAAAGCACCCTCTCTTTTGCATTCAGCATCACATTCAACCGATGAGCTATCACAATTTGTTACTTTTGCACTAGGGCGTTCACACCCTTCAACATTTTCTGCAAGTATTAAACGTAGGAGTTAGTTGAGGAATTTAATTTAACTTTAAATATAAATGAAAACAAATAGGTAAATAAAAACGAAGTAGAATAGAAGAGTCTAGATTCTAAAAAAAAAAATAATAATAATTCAAACTTGGTTGACAATGATATTTTGATTTTCGAGATGATCGAGGAGAAAAAGGATTGATTGAAAATGATTTCTTGTTCTTATTAAAGATTATGATTGGATCCACACATATGTTTAGTAAAAAGAATAGTCTTCTCATTTTAGAATAATAAAAAAGAGGAAAGTGTTGGTTTGAAAATAAAAAAGGATAGTTTCAAATGTAAATAATCAAAAGGAAAAGTATTTTAGTGAAACTAATGCATATGTTTTATAAATAATAACTGACTCAATTAATAATCCCCTTACTAATATGAATATGAATTTAGCTGGCTAACTTCTAAATTTAGGATTAGAAGAAGTATACATATAGATCAAATACAATGAAGTTTTGATAACAACCGTGACAGATAAAATTAACATTTTTAGCTTATTAGAAGACCATGCACATCATTTATGTGGAACTTGTTAAGCTTCAATATAAAAAAAATGAAAAGAGGAAATGGTAAAAACTAGTGGGTAAACTGACCGTTGGAAGAAAAAACAAAGAGGGCAACGCAGAGGATGACAAATAGCTTCAAAAAGGAGGAAGCCATGTCTGGTGAGACGACTGATTTGAAGAGACTTGTTTGCAAGTTTGAGTTGAAGCAAGTTATATATAGAGAGAGAGAGGGGATGGTGTTCTTTGTGAATCTCACCGTTTCCTTAATTTCTTGGGTTTGAACGCATGAATGATCTGTTTCTTGTCGTTGATCGGTTTCTTTTCCTTTAGCATCTTGAAAGTGTCGCTTAAGTGTCCTATATATATCTTGACCTTTTCATTGCTTTATTGGGTTCAACAGTTATGGTAGCAAAAGCAAACAAATGAGAAATCGTGAAAGTGACCACTTCCGGACACAGCCCCTTCCTTGAGGCATGCATCATCACACGAACCATTGTTGAAACAAAACCAAGAAAATGTTATGCTCAGTTTCTTACAAAGTGTCATTTCAACTATCCCTATATAACGTTATAACATTATATTATATATCAATTTATAAATTGAGTAAAAGATAAAAAAATTATAAATATAAAAAATAAAGTAAATTGATATTTTATATTTAAGGTTAAAATTAATCTCTCAACTAGTTCATATTTTAGAACCGAATAATATTGTAAAACAAAAATGGTAAAAGTAAACTAACGGTTGGGAGAGGAAAGCAAGAGAGCAATGCAAAGGAATACAGCGAAAGAGGAGAGCTTGATAAGGGAGGTAGCCATGTTTGGTAAGATTATTAACTAAATTAATGTGAAGAGGCTTTTTGTTAAGTTTGATCAGTACTTGAAGGTGATGAAGAAATATGCATGTCCATATATAATATATTTATATAGAACCATGTTCTTAGTAACCTTCGCCTTCTCATTTATTGGGATATATTCTTCTATGTCTCATGTATTTGTCATCTTCAATGATTTACAATCTTATATATAGGTATTTTAAAATGTTTAATTAATTATTTTAATTAATATCGTAAAATTAAATTTTATAAAAATATTAAAATTGGATAGTCTTGTTTGATTTTGCTTTTAATTTTTATGTTCTGATAATAGTTTTATGAAGTTATTTCTCAAAACAAGTTTTAGGAAGAAAAAATAAAATATATATATGGATGATTGTTCCAAAAAGAATATGTTCTCTGTTTTTTCTCCAATTCCACGGAACTAAAAATAACAAAACAAGTTTTATAAAAAAAAATAACAAAACACGTAAACGTTGTTTTGATTTTATTTTTTATTTTTTTAGAACACATTTTTTTTCAAAACACTAAATTAAAAACCTATTAATAAGTAAGTTTTTTATTTTAAAAATTAAAAAATTATTCTAAGAATAAGAAATCAAACATGGCCAATATCTCTGTCAATTCTATATGTCTTAATCATCTTCCCTTACCATGTTATATTCAAGTTTTCAGAACTCTATCCTTATTTCTTTTTTTATCCATTGTGAGAAATCTTCACTTATATATTTCTCTACTTATTTTTTTTCGCCCACAATCTTTCATAGAGCTTTCAATATTATTTGGAAAATATGTTGAAATTTTTAAAGGAAAGCTTTGTATGACCTAACATTGAAAATAACGATCCATTTAACTTATGGATAAAGACAGTACTCCAGCTATATCTAATTACTTTTACAAGCATAGGGCGAAATTATCCATAGACAGCGATGTTGTTTGATATGCAAAACAAATAAAAAGTAAAATAAAATAATTATCATCATTATTTAATAGTATTTAATATTATAATAAAAATTAATTGTACTTCACAATATTTATAAAATAAATCCGGCCAGAAGTAGATTGTTCTATATATTATAGTCTTGAATCCTTCAGTAATAAACATTATGCATATCATAAATATTAATTAGGAAAAAACTTGTTATTATTACCTCATATCAGGCTTATGAATGCTCAAATCTAATCCGATAATTCTGGATATTTGATAATTGTATCGAAAAAAATTAATATCATTATTGATATAAAAAAATAAGGTTGAGAAATTATAATTTTTTATTCAAATTTAAAAAGGCTTGTAATCTTTTTACCCTAGAAAGAGGCGTACGTGTAATTGAGACATTAGTAAATATCTAATAATACAATCATGTATTATATTCCACGTACATCCATTTTGTTAAGAAATTACTTAGATTAAAATTACATTTACAATTATTGTTGTTTAGGCAAGGTATTAAATATAAGTACATAAATATTAGACAATATATACCAATAAATATTCCACAATTTGTAAAAGCACGTCTTCATGTCATGTGATTAGCTGACAATTTGTAAATACATTAATAATTAAACACTACTTGATACATGAAATTAGTTTTAATCTCATTGAGCCATAGACATATCATATGTAACTCATCAAAATACTCCTCCGATCTTATAGAATAACTACTTATTTAATTTAGGTATATTGATAAATTACTTAATTATAATTAATGTTACTAAATCTCACTAAAATATCTTTGTGAAATATTATATATTCGTTTATAAATTAAGTAAATTAAATTTAGGGAAAAATAATAAATATGATAGATAAAGTAGATTGAGATATTATATTTAGGATCAAAATTAATCCTCTAACTAATTTCTATATTTAGGATAAGAGGAGTTTAAACTTAAAAATATATAAAACATTGACCTTACGTAAGACAAGCTTTTATTTATAGTTCTTTTGGAGAGAAAAAAAAGATCAGATACATGAAATTATCGGCAATGATCATAAAATCAATATTACTATATGATTGACCAAAGCAAATAGGAGTCGTTGTTTGGTGGAACAAACCAACAAAAGAAGAAACAATTATAAGAAAGAAAGAAAAACATCTCAGGCACATGAAACCACACTGCTCATGAAACCTATAGCAGAAGAGCAAGAGGAAGGCACGTGATGGGTTTACTCAACAGCGGACGAAGCAAAAGCAAAGAAATCCAGAACCCACTTGGTTGTGACAACTTCCTTCAACAGAGCCCTCTCTAAGACATGTATCATTGCAAGAAGCATTGTCGGTACAAAAGCCTTGATATGTTTGGCTACGTCTTGAACAAAGTCCGTCTGCTTCAACATAATTCTCTGCATATATATACATCACACAAAAACATCCATTAACGTATAATGAAATCAAACTTAATTATTCTTTTAGTTCTTAATATAAGAGTTAGTTGACTAATTTAAGTAAATTAAAAAAATAAAATAAATCAGTTAATTATAATTAATATACGAGTAGTAGATTGAAGAGTTTGTCTTGAGAGGTTAGATTTGATTATAATAAATTGATGAATTTGGCTTCCTAGATATAATCAAATTATTCAACTAGTTCTTATATTAAGAACTAGAGGGAGTATATTGTAAACAACATGTTAATAATATAATATTACCGTTAGTAGAGGAAAGCAAGAGGGCAATGCAGAGGAAGACAGTGAAGCAAGCCATCTTCTTGTAAATGGAGGCAGCCATATTTGGAAAGATTAATCAGTTAATGACTTTCAAGTTTGAGTTGAAGGTGATGATGATGAAGGACACTAGGCATATTTATATCAGTAGAAAAAGTTGTTCTTCGTGAAATTCGTCTTTTCATTTCTCCCCCTCGGTTTGTATTTACTTTCGTTGGATAAATAGACGGTATATAAGATTCTGGATACATGGCCGGTTACTTGTCATTGCTTTGTTGTCCCTCGGAATCTCCAAGTTCTGCAAATCTCCGTTCCCTCTACTTCTGATTTGGCTACACACAAAATATATATATAAAATAATGACCCAGTTAATGTTTGGGCGAAATTGATTATTAATTAATTACTTATATAATGTGGCCACGCAACAAAAAGTGGAGTCTAGTATATATAAGAAGCGTTCAACCCAAGGCTGAGTCCATAAGCACATATATATAAATAACTACTGCATGTGAATTATATATAAACCAAACATTAAGAAATTCCCCTAACATAACAGCCAAGTTTTCAATACTATATCGCTCTTGCTCTTCCATGTTATTATTATTATTGATGATTTTAGAGCTGGGTTTCCTTGGTTATATATTAACAATTAATGCAACTTAATTATTGCACCATGATTCTGCATTACAGGCTATAACTTACAAGCAATGAAGGCGAAGGTTACTAGGAGCACCCGCCACACCAGATATGTAGGTCCTCAATACTTTATCTACGGAGAGAGCAGAGAAAAAATGCACATTCTCTAAAGGAGGTTAATTAATTGAAGATAGATTTAATGAGTTAACTTCTCCTTTTGAGTTTTGGTGAGATGCTTGAAAGTGATTTATATTTTAGACTAGAGGAAGTACATAGTACAAACAAAATTGAAAACGAAAGATAGAGGTTAGTCACAAATCAAGGGTATTATTGTAACGTTACTCTATTCTTGTGAGAAAATCAAGATATTGACTATCTTTAATTAATTGGTTTTTGTAAATTAATGTTAAAAACTTCTTATAATCTCAAACAGAAAGAGTACTACATTGTGCTTGTTAGCTTAATACACACGCGTTGTTATATGTTTATTCCCCATTACCGCATGCCTCGTAAATCAGTTATCCGTGAATCGTAGCCAGAAAAACTGGAAAGGAAGCTGAAAGAATAAGTAAGTAATTAGCTGAAGACTTTATTGCAGTTAGGAGTAGTTACGTTGATGAACCCCAACTACCAACAAATGCTATTCACTAGGAAATCAATCAACTGAAGAAAAAATTGCAACAATGAAAGTGATGGTAATCCACATGCAACGTAGGCTTTAAATGACATTAATTAAATGACCCTCATTCCTTTGCTTGCTGCTTTGTTCAAACAAGAAAACCTTACCATATTTTAGTTGAAAGAGAGCATTAACTACATTCCTACTTCATATTTTACTTGCATTTGCTGAGAAAATCTGATTCAAAGAACTTGTTCGTACAGTTTCTGGTTTACTTAGTATCAAAACCATAGACTCACATCTTTATATATATCTATATATACTTTTCATTGAACAAAGTTATCAGCTTATATCAAAAATGAATTTTCTCATCTAATTAAAGATGGATTATTTGACTAAAACAAAGCTCTATAGTTATTTGTAATATCAAGTCTTCTGATAAGTGCATGCTTAATTGGTAGAGAACGTAATTTGATGGTTATTGTTGTCTCCTTTCAAGAATTAACAACTAATTACCACTCTAATCATTAAGCTATATGATAACTAGCTAGTCTTAGCTATACTGAAACAAGTTTTTCAGATAAGCTAGAAATTAAAATAGGAGAGGGATATATATGAAATAATGGACATCTTCATTATGATAATTATAATTAATCTAAATAATCAGATTTATGTTCTGTCTGCAAAACATTCTCTAGCATGCGTTACAAGGGATAATACTAGCCCCTGAGTCATGTAGACTTAAGTTTAATTATTTAAGCAGATCCACACACATCACATACATATAACATATATATATATATATATAATAGGTTTTTGTCTTCATTGCTTTGTGCCTATCAAATACTTAGGGTTCGTTGTGAGAAGGAGGATGTGTATCGAATGATGGGGGATAGTCATAGTCGACATGATCGCTTTCCTTTATTGGCTTCTCAAAATGATCCACAAACTCATCAGCCTTCTTCATCACTTTATCTCCATCATTTTTCCCTCCAAGCTTCATAAATAAAAAGTTATTTTTAATTAGAAAAAATTAAAAAAAAAGCTATTACTAGAAAATAAGAGAATAATTAATCTATCAAAAAAAGAATAAGAGAAAATAAGACAACTCAAACACATGAAAAAAAAAATCCTGTCATTTTCATATATATGCACGAATTTTTTGTTTATATTTATATCTGATCTTCAAAAGTTGGTTTGGAGTGGATAAGAGACACTCGGAATGAACCATTCCAAAATTAATTTCAGGATAACTAATCCAACTATTATTAATTTTTTTGCTAACTATTACTAATTACTTACGGCGAATTAAATTAAATCAACAATGGCTACCTCCTCATCATCGTCAGGTAGCCACATTATATTTGGTAAACTTTTCAATAGATCGATTCATGCAGCTTCATTAGTTTTATTGAAGAGAACATGTCAGATCAAAACGATGTGATTAACCTAAATATAACAAAAGAAGATAAGAGAAACTTGGTTTAATTAGTTGATAAATAAACATGATTAAGCAAAAGCTGAGCGATACTAGTGAGTGAACATGCCAGTGGTGCTCACTTTCATTTGTTTCTTTTAGTTTCGTTGAAAAGTTAGCTAATAGAACTTCTGACTTTGTTGCAGTACGTAGTAGAGTTTCATTGCAGAGGAGTCAATAATAACTAGTAAGCCAATTTCTAAATGAAAGCTACCTTAAGTTAATTCATATATATATATATAATTGTATATAACGTGGTTGTAGTTGAACAATACCTTGGGAAAGGAGTGGGTTTTCTTCTCCATGTTATGATCAAGAGTGACTAAATGAAGAGCTTTGCATGCATGCAAGGAAATGAACAGAAGGAGAAGAAGGAGGAAGCGTGTGTCTGGCATATCTGAACTTTTGAGGTAAAGTAGGTTATGGGTTTAAGGTAAGGATGTGAAGGCATGTACAAGAATAATAGAATATTTATAGAAGTAGAGGATTTTTTTTTTTGGATAGAGAAATAAAGAATTTAATTAGGCACTGAATGCTACAATCTTTGGCACAGAATGTGGAATAGGGCTGTTAAATATAGTGGTGGCTTCTTTGGTATCTGTTCTTCTTATTTCCTAGAAGTATAGAAATTAAGAACTTTGACTTGCAAAATCTTTTTTAACATGTACTCTTCTTCCGGTTTTATTTATAAAATACTTTCAAAATATTATACTAAAATTGATAAAAATTTTAAATCTCGTTAATTAGTCTTATTTAACATACTACTCTAATCCCATATATAAATCATTTGAAAGTGGTGAGTGCGTCGTGCAGGCAAATAATTAGTGTGCCAATATGGATCATTTTTCAAAGCCGTGTACGTACACTGTAACTTTATCTTCTACTGGAAAAAGAAGAAGAGGAAGAATAAATAATCCATTCAAGTAACTTGCTTATTTTAAATAAATCATACTATACCTTTTCTCCGGATATAATAATTTAAAAGTTTCTTGAAAATTATTAATTTATCTTTCTAATATTTGATGCTATAAAAAATTGTGAAGAAATATTGAAAGAATAAAAAATATAGGGTTAACTTTTAATTTTATCTCAAAAGTTTTTATATATGAGCGGTGAATATTTAGAAATTTTTCTTGAATTAAAATTGCCCTATAGGTGTTAAAAATGAGTAAAGCTACCATAATTGATAACAAACTAACATTGATTGTTAAAAAAGTAAATATTGACCATTAACATTTTTAATGGTCAATAACAACATTATTTATTTTTAACACTTTTGAGATGATATTAACATAAGAAATTTTTTTGAACACTTACAGCTTCTACACGAAATTTTTTAGGGAAAAATTAAACCTTAACCTAGAAATAAAATTGCACAATCAAAAAGGAATATAAAATTTCACTCACCAAGAAGCAGAAATAAACTTGAACCAAGAAGCTAAGCTACTTGAATAGATAGGAATGTGTAACATGCCAGTGGTGCTCAATTTCTCTTCCTACCAACTTTTTTTTTATAAAAAAAATCACTTTCATTTGTTTCTTTTAGTTTGATTAAAAAGTTGGCTAATAAAACTTCTGACTTTATCGCAGTAGTAGAGTTTCATTGCACATGAATCAATAGTAATAACTATCAAGCCAATTTTTAAATGAAAGCTAGCTTTATATATATATATAACTGTAACGTGGTTGTATTTGAACGTTACCTTGAAAATAAGAGTAATTTAGAGAGAAGGTGAAATAAGAGAAATTTATTTCAAAGACATAATAAATAGAGAATATATTTAATCTGGGTAAAAATGGAAAGACGAATTTAAAATTTTAGACAAAAAAATTATTCTTTATATTTAATACCACTCCTATAAGATAGAGAGATTATTCTTTATAAAAAGTATCAGATTAGAGGGATTATTAGGTGGGCCTATCAAGTGTGAAGAGGAGAACGTACGTAATTTCCTTAGCTTTAACATATTTCTTGCATGATCAATGTATTATGTCCCCTAAATTCCTAGCAGCGCCAGCTTTTATTTGCCTACGAACTACAAAAATGAAGCCCACAGCCCCACAATATATATAGAGAGAGAGTGCGGGGTATATTACTAATGGGAAATTATCACGAGATTATAAAAAAAAAAATTAATCATAAAAAAAATCTCAAATAATATAAATATTGTCAATTATTATATTAAAATTTATTATTATTAACTCCTACATTATTATTGAGATTTTTGAATAATTATTTTTTTTTTATTTGGGATCTGACATTGTAAATCTCCCTATTAATAACCTCGATGAAAGGATGAGGAGTATACGAAGGAAAAGCTGGTTTGTTCCCCATTACCTGAAAACCATAACAACTGTGCACATTGACCTTTCTACATGCATTTGTGCCCGAAAGTGAGAACGTAGAAATGATTAAGCAACATTTATATATATATACTCCCTCGTATCCTTAATATATATAGTTGGATAAAGTATAAACCATTTGATTTCTTTAAAATAAGATTTTGAGTTTGAATTTTGTAGATTAAAATCAGAAGAGTTCTTTTAAATTGAATTTCAGAATGCTCGAATATAACATTAGGTACTACAATTCAGAAAAGAATTATGTACAAGTGGCAAATTACAGAGAGAATTCTCTTGTTAGGGAATCCCTCAACATTATGCTATATATATATATATATATTAGTATCTTGTGAATGACATTTGGAACAATAAGCAAGTGTTGTTACAATTTAGAGTAATAATATACATCACAACCTGAACCAAGAAAATCAGGCTGTTGCAGTCCACACAGCTTCTATTACAAAGAATGAAAGATTATTCTGCTCAGGCAGCAAAGACTGCAGAGAGCTGCTATACTCAGCTTTCTTTCGGCAACACAAGCCGGTCTTGGCCTTCGATGAGCTTCGCGGAACGAATAATATCACCAGTTTTTATCTGGGGAAGAATCTCTCTCCCAACAGTTGTGTATCTGCACCAAACTATGATATATAAATAAGAAAAGAAATTGTCATTTATGAAATTGATAATGGAGCATGACATACTGATTGAAACGAACAACATACCCAAAAACTGAAAATTGCCCTTCTTCGAAGGATATGCCTCCCAAGCCAGACTATTAAATAGTAAAAAAAGAGAAGAGGAAACAGAGGATGCGTCAAATGAGGATGAGAAATAAATTAATTCAGTCATCAGCAGGCAATTACTAGGTTCATAGGGCTTTTCCAGAGCATAGCAGGGGTCTACTAAATCATAGGCATGAATACTCACAAAAAGCTTAGATGCATATATTAGGTGTTCTTTAATCTTTTATAAATGATCACATATGAAAGAATTGGCTCGAGTGTCAATAATGTAATGTTGAGCTTACATTTCGTTTGTCATAAAGATAAAAGAAGAACTGATTAGATGAAGAGTATTCCTCGGAGTCTTCACTATGCGCCATGGCGACTGACCCGTAAACCGATAAAGGAAGAACCGGCAGTTCTCCGTCCTTCCATGACAGGAAAACAAGCATAAGAAACAACTCAGATAAAAGAATTAAGTAAACAGCCAATTTGGTTACAAGTTTTACGATAAAAGAACGCAAACTTACTTGCACATCTAATGTTGTTCTGTAGAGAGGCTCAAATTGTCCAGATGGCTTTAGTTCTAAGGGAACACTATAACCAGAGTTCTTATCAAGTCCTTTATCTGAGAGAATAGCTTGGTTGGCACAGTTGAGTTTTGAACCATCATATGCTCCATCCATTACCTGATGAAAAATATAACAATTGGTATAGCTCTAGATGCTTACAACGTCATGAGATAAACTCAGGGGAGAGGAAGAATTATGTAATTTCAAATGAATGATTAAAATAATACGATTCCAAGGAAAAAAGAAATCAGAGAAATATCCCAATAAACAAAAAAGTTTAGTAAATGAGAATTGCACTGACATGTGTTATCCTCGTCCGTATAATGATGAAAGAATCTGTAATCTTATAAATTTGAGGCTATTGGGTTTCTCATTGTTTCATTGCTAAAGTCCCCCAACTTTCTTGCTCTACTATGATATTAAATTTTTCATCTTCAAAACCAAGTATTCCAATGATCCATATATTTTTCATTAATGGCATTGACGGTCAGTCACTGCCTGAATTTAGATTTAAAAAGGTTTTAATCAATCACCTTCAACAATTTTCCTGCTTACATATATGAAAACATTTTATCTACGATCTATCAACTTAAAATTGAACATTAGATTCAAGAATTTATGCAACACTTCATTAAGATAAAGTGATACTACCTTACCAGTTTTGCAAAATTCCCTGCAGTCAGTGGTGCTGAATATCCATCTATTACAACCTGAAAAAAGGCATACTAATTATCCATTGGTAAAACATGGGGGGAAAAAGTAATTTACTATTTACTTCAAGCCCAAACACACCATGTGGCATGTAATATTCTTTTAAAGAGGCCTTTCTTATTTCTAAATTTATTCGTTTTGGAGAAGGCTTAGCAAATCAACAATCAGAGGATGCTTGCAGAGGTCAAAAGTGGGAAGTAAAATGTACCTGGATAGTAGCAGTTTTTCTCTCTTCACCTCCTACAGGAGAAAAAACTGAATCATCTACCTTCTCAATAGTAAACTCAACAGTTCCTCTCCCGGTAAGCCTGCAAGAGATTATGGAGATATTAATTTGTTTTATTCCTTTTTTTGTTTTCTTTAAAACCAAACCAAAATTGTGTAAACTACAATGCATTGCTATCCAAAATCACATTTATTGCTTTTCTTCAATCTTCTTCCACGATTTAAACTAAAAAAGCCACAATGATCATTGAAAATTAATAAAAATGTCCAAAGTATTCATTCCTGAGTCTATTTGACAAATCAAAGTTCTAATTGAGATAACAATGAGATAGAAGTCACTTGCCGTGGATATTGCAAATATTGCTCAGGCAAAAGAAAAGATAATCCTGGAGCCTGTAAAGAATTCACAGGTAGAATATTGTTTCTTTTTAATCCAACGTCAGTTTCATAATTTTTATAACTTAAAAAGTAAAGACAGTTGTTATTTATTCCAGAAGACTGTCATATTAATCATGGCTTGCAGTTACCTGTAATAATTCTAGCTCTGCTACAGTATCCAGTGCCGATGCAAGGCCTACAGATACTTTATCAGCATCCTGTGTCTTAATAGATTGAAGGAGAGCTTGCAAACCACCCTACACAACATAATAAACTTTGAACTCAGTCTGAATGCTTATATACGCTGTAGTCAATCATGTAAAGCAATTTTTAGATGATGTTACTCATATAGCATCGTAGAGGATTTAATTGTACTAATTGGGGGACGTAACAATATGAGAATGAGAAAAGATAGTCAAATCCTGCACTAATAAAAGAACATGACGTTTCTTCTTGATTGCTTTTCCTTTGTCCAGCTCCTGATTTGGAATATATGATATCTCAATACTGACTTCTTTGTAACAAACAAAGAAACAACAGAAAAAAGGCTCCTTTTCTATTCTAGGATTCTCATCTCATGTATGCTTATAGTCAGTTCAACTCAAATCATGATAAACATACCTGATCACAATGACGTTGTATTTGAGATATGCAGGCAAATAGTGATTTTTTTCTTGTTTAGAAAAAAGAACGATGGCGTTTAAAATATCTATAAATTTATCAATACATAGAAGACATCGTGATTGAGAAATTAAAGGTGGGGTCACTTTGTAGAGTACCTTTCCATCAACCATAGAGGCATGTACCAAAGAACCCTTTTCCCTCAGCTCTGCTGGTATACTTGCTAATATCGAGTCCTTTTCATCTACCGCTATCTGAGTAAGGAAGAACATAATCAAAATTAAATGAACTCATTCATAACAAAAAAGGGCGGTATTATAACTTAGACATCAAATTACTAAAATTTTTGTCAGATCAGAGATATATAACATATGAAAGATATTGGAAGATGATGTCAAGAAAAGCAACGTATACTATAACATTGCTAGTTGTAAATCGTTAATTGGTTATATACTAAAATGAACTGAGGTTTCTCAAACACCAGAAATGACCATGCAGCATAAATGACCAAAGAATAATGGGAGCCTGAAATACCGGGGAGGGGGGTTCACCACGTGTTCAATCTTAGCTATGAATTAGGAGGAATATGAATAAAGCCAGCTATGGGACTCTACGCAAAAGCTTAAACTCTTGAGTATCTAATCATTCATTAAAGCTCCTACATTTATAAGAACTTGTGAATTTTTCAATATGCATTGACACTCGAAGAATCGTTTTTCTTTAATTAATTTTTTTCTCATAATGATTGCATGGAGATTTAAACATAGGACTTCTCACAAAGTACACACTACACAACATTCATCACCGTACCACGCCTAGTGGCCTAAGTACAAATAATTTTGCTTTTCATAAGGTTTCTTAGAAAACTACATCAAGGAAAAAGGACATAACAATAAAGCAACAAATACCTTCAAAGCTTTCTTCACATTCCCCTCCATTGTCCCATAAGGTTTTCTCTGTGGAATCCTTAACAAGTATGATATATCTTCAAGTGATTCCTAAAGGAAGAGGCAAGACAGTCTGCACGCTTATCAATTAAACGTTAAGAGAGCCCAAAAAATATATTTAATCAGTGACAGCAACCTGGATAGCCTTCATGTTTGTGTTTGCAGGGATAGCCCGCCTAAGAGCAAGTTCTCCTGTTCTGGGGATCTTAGTGTCTGGTGAATATAGAATCGCATTTGCGGGAGATATAGACCAAGAATCTGAGCCAACCATAGCAAGTGATAATGTAATCTGAACGGAGACAATGATTGCAATGAGATTTTTGAGCTGGCTCATCCTCTGACTAATATTTGACAGGTGCAGTAGGAATGGAAAGCCATGAGGATCTGCAAACTCCTGCACAATCAAAAATCTAATTCAAAATGTAGAGAAACTCACAAAAAATCATATAGAATGGGCTTTTCTTCTGAGTTTACAACATAAAGTAGGGAAGCTGGAATATAAGAACCATATGGCACAGCACATGGAAGATTAAATAACAAAGCTTGCTCCTTTTTTCCGGTTCATTACAGCTACAGCATTTACTAATACCAAGCAGTCTCTCAATAAGAATTAAATGTAATCATGCAAAAATATAATTTTAACTAAAAAGCACATAACTGTCACGGATCAATGTTAGAGTCGCCATAGAAATTACCTCCATCATCCAACTTTTAAAGGGTCATGGACAAATGTTTCAACTAACTGCATATCCATACCTTTCCCTAACCTTCAACCCATTCACATTTTATTACGACATTGTGATATTCAACCAGAAATTCGCAAGAAAATTATCAATATGTATGCACCTACAGAATCCGTACCAAAGGAACCTGATTCCAAAACAGTAAAAGGAGAAGTGCATTTGAGTTGAATAAAAGCTAACCTTTCCAAGATCTTTCTTTGACAAGCAAACAGTTCTGGGGGGACCTGATCTTCCTCGGTCTTCACCCTTCATAGGACTGAAGCTAGATAAGAAATGGGTGGGAAAGAAAGTTCGATGTGGAGCAGAAGAAGTGGCCCCATTGATGAAGAGCTTGTGGGAGATAACGGAGGAAGATAAAGGAAACGCCATTAAAGGAAGATGGTAAATTGCAGTTGGACTTTGGCGCGCCTCATCCAGTAAGGCCTATCTGGAAGGAAGACGCTCGTTCTGTATTAGTTGTGGCTGCTCGCCTTGTAAAAGGCAGCCTGTGTGACATGTAATGACGATAATACCCGAGTTTGAAAGGCTAGCTAGATGCTCACAGTTTTGGGGCAAATTTGGAAAGGAAAAAAATAGGATTTACAATTATAAGGATATTTCCCCCCCCAGATGTTAATTCAATTACAGAAATTTATTAGAAATAGAAGTACAATTTTTTCTCATGTATTCATTCAACATCAATATATATTATATCATAAATCATAAAATATAAAAATATCAGGAGACAAGAAAAAGGTATGACTCAGCTCCTCGAACTCAACCTAATTTTCATAAAAAGCATAGCAAAATTATTATAAATTTTATGTTTTACATTAATATCAATATTCAAACTAATCGATGGGATATTGTTTATAAAAAGATAATTGATATGAAATCCGTATTTCTCAAAAAATATATATATATAAAAATTAACAATTATATACTACTAATATATAGAGTTAAATTATTAATAATTAAAAATAGTAATAAATGTATGAACGGTTCGATGAGAAGTATCATCATGATACCCCTACGCCGTGAAGCACTGCATCCTTGGGTTGTGAAACTCCCAACCTCCGAGCTCCATACTCGATCTTTCTACTCGGTGAGCACAGGAGAAGAAAGCACACTTGATTACACTCATTGAACTGCTCCTATCTCAGGACGCAATTCCATTTCTATGGATCTTTGATTCGTACGCAGTGGCTCTGGATCTGCCATGGCGAACTTCCTAGCTCAGTTCCAGACAATCAAGAATACCTCCGATCGCCTTGTCATTGCAGGTAAAACAAAAACAACCTCATTGATTGATTATTTTCAATTCGTTGAAAAATGGGGCTCTTTGTTTCAATTGTTAAGAATTGATAAGTAAGTAAAGATCTGATCTTCTCGCATCAACGCTCATTTCTAAGAGCATAGTTA
Organism: Leucaena leucocephala; assembly: GCA_037074615.1. Taxonomy (NCBI): domain Eukaryota; kingdom Viridiplantae; phylum Streptophyta; class Magnoliopsida; order Fabales; family Fabaceae; genus Leucaena; species Leucaena leucocephala. The sequence goes on from CM073545.1 coordinate 15,720,602, forward strand.
GATTGAGACGCTTTTCAGTTCAAAAAAACAAAAGATTGAAATGATCAATCTTTAAAACGAATCATTGGGTAGTTAATATTTGGCCACGATGGTACCTATCAATCTAGCAAAGGAAAAAAAGTGTTTTTATCGACGATGTAGATGTGTATGCTAATCTGAATAATACTCAATCACAACGGTTTTCAGTGGAAGATGTGAGTGACTTGTGGCCCACTATCAAGACTGCATTTGAGGAGCGACTGCCATTCAAAAGGGCTTGTCTAAATAACAAGACAGGGAATCCTGTTTTTGTTCAGACGTTGCCCGCTGAGTTCATATTAACAACAGACTCAAGACTTCGTAGCCGGTTCCCTCAGGAGCAATTATTGTTTTGGTTCCGAGAGCCATATGCAACTGTTGTCCTTATTACATGTGAGGTAACAGGAATCCATTGACTGTGATTATAAACTCTACAATTAATTTCTATGTTTCAATAATATTTCATGTTTTTGGTCAAAACAAATCTCTCATGTTTGATAGGGGCATATGATTGGATTTTTGTGATGCTTTTGGAGTTTCTGTTATAATTTCCTTCAAATGCTTTGTAAGGACTCATTTATATATAACTTAGTTATAGTGTTATCAGTACCTCTTCTACCGGCTATATTGATTTTACTTTTAAGCCAATGAAAAGACAGAGAACTTGATTGAATCATAGGTTTCCAAGTAATGTAACGGCTAACACGACTTGAATATGAAGTTATACAAAACTTGTAAAATGTTTATACTGTGATAAAGTGTCATAAACACTTCATAGTGGCATTGCAGATTCCATTGCTAAAATGATGCCAAAACCACCTTTTAAGAATCCGAAGATTATAATAATTTGGCCATAATACCATGATGAACTTTAAAGCATGCAATAAATAGCATATCCGTGTTATTAGATTTAAAAGATGTTTCTTTCCTTTAGTTGTTTATTTTAGAAATTTTTGCATTTCTACACCATGACTATTTTAGTTCACTCGTTTTCTCTTCCCAGGATCTTGATGAGTTCAAAACCATTCTTAAACCACGCCTGAAATTGATTGTTCAAAATGATGATAGGGAATGGTTTATCGTGTTTGTGTCCAAAGCACATCCAAGTAATGATCAAGCAAGCAAAATGGCAAAGAAAGTATATGCTAGACTTGAAGCTGATTTCAACTCCAAAAGGAGGGAAAGGTAAGCTGGCCAAAATTAATTTGCACCAATAAAATTCTCCCAATTGCTGTTTATTCTAAATAATATTTTAACTTATGGTTTGAATTGACTGCATTTGGTCAACATAAAAGAAATTTAACAACTGATTGGTTCCATACTGTGATTTCTGGTATTTTGTGATGTGGCAATGCAAAAGTAAAAACTCAGTGGAAAAGAATTCTAACAACTGGTTGATGTGTCACAGTTAACTAGTTTTCTAACTTAAGATTTGAGTTGTCTGCATTGGGTCAACATAAAAGAGTTCTAACAACTGGTTGATTTTGTGCTGTAATTGCTGTTTTTTATGTGATGTAGCAATGTAAAAGTGAAAAATGTGAGTGGATGATTATTTTTAGTACCTTACCATTGCTGCATCATTATACTCTTTTATGAGTTTATCTTCTCTGCATAAAGGCAAGCAAACAGCTGGATAATACATTATACTGGAGTGAATAGATTTGATATGTTATTAATACATGATTATACAAATGGTTCACTGTCGTTGGAAAGAGTTAAATGGGAACTTCTTTGATTTGATTCAAAGGTGCATCTGGTTAAGTTCAGTAATATTATTTGCAAAAGTCCGTTTCCTCCCATTTGATTTCAATTGCACTGATACAGGTGCTGCAAATATGATATGCATGGTCCTGAAGCAAATTTTTGGGAAGATCTGGAATCAAAGATAACAGAATGCATCAGAAATACCCTAGATAGGCGGGTACAGTTTTATGATGATGAGATACGGAAGCTCAGTGAACAGCGTCTTATGCCAGTGTGGAACTTCTGTAATTTTTTCATTTTAAAGGTGGATCATTTTCTTATGAAGTTGGACTGGAGTATAATAAATGTTTCTTTGTCTTCATTAAAGCATGATCTGACTGTTGTAGTGCCGCTGTTACATCCATTTGTTTTTTGGTTGACCTCTTACATTCCAATAGTATTTGAAATAAGCATTTAAAAGTCTAAAATTCTACTAAGTTTAGATTTCAAGTGCCGTATTAGAAATGAAAGCCCTCTTTTCCTTGTTACTTATAATTTTTCTTTTCCGTTATTCTAGGAGTTTATGGTTTCCGTTAACATATGCTTTCTGTTTCCAGGAAAGCTTAGCTTTTATGTTTGAAATGGCTCACCTTCATGAAGATGCCTTGCGGGAATATGATGAGCTAGAACTTTGCTATCTAGAGACAGGTTCCCAATGCCTAGTTTTAATTTTCCTTTCCCCCCGTTGCTTCTGTTGTCGATGCTACAGATATTGTGCTAAACTGAGAGAACATCTTGTGAATAATGAAAATGGATAAAAGTTTTGTGTACATTATTGCAGTCAGCACTGGGAAGCAAAGGGACTTTGGAGGAGTAGACCGAGGTGATGATCAGGCAGCATTGATTAATCCTGGAAACAAAGCATTGACACAGATTGTTCAAGATGATTCATTTAGGGAATTTGAATTTAGACAGTATCTGTTCGCCTGTCAGTCACAGGTTTGCCCTCCCTGATAATCACTCATTTTACCCGGCACAAGTAGAGTATAAGCTCAGTTTGTGAAGCAGAATTAAGTTGACGTGTTAATTGTTATAAAGCACAGACACGACTGTTGCTGGCATGCTGGACATCTAGGCTGCCACAACATTTTGCTGACATGTCTACAGACATATCAGAACAACTTTGGTCTAAAGTATTTTCACTCAGATGTGTGATGAACTTGGCTTGAACTGTGCTAGGCATGGCTCAGATAGATATCTCAAACGTGAAAATTGGAGGGTGGGAAAATGGAAGAAAAATAGAATAAGACTAGAAACCTCATTTTAAGGACATAATTAAAGTTCTTTCCTAATATTTCTTGGTCATAAATAAGTAATTTGAATAATGTTGCTTAATGTCTTTTTGTTTGGTCAATTATTTAGAAAATAATAGTCTAAGATACTTTGAATATTGGATAATGCCCGTCTGTATTTTTCTCTAGAAGTACATCACTTAGTCTAAAAATATTAAGATTTGACCTTCTGCTGATGAGCCTACATATTTGATTTATAAATGTGTGAATTTCTAACCATTTTAGAGGGATACATCAGAGGATTCACAATTCCCAATATTTAAGCATATTGTGGAGAAATGGGATGTTCAATATAAAGTGTGTATATATATATTTTCACTTTCATTTATCTTAAGAGTTCTCTCATAGTTAAAAAACTATAATTATATTGTTTCGAGTTCATTGAATTTTGTTTTTTTTTTTACTAATTTATAGCTATAATTGCCATAAGTGATTGATTTTTGGTTGAGATTTCTCTTCCCTTTTGTTTACATTTTTGGGGTTTACGTTCCCATTGCCTTAGCCATGCTTTATCTGGTTTGATCTGACACAAAAGACTATCTTATAATTGAACTTTATGTGTTTTACTGCCATTTGCAGCTCTTATTTAAGCTAAACCGCCCTGTTGAGGTTGCATCACGTGGATATTTATTCATAATAAGTTTCTCTAAATCCTTGGCATTGCATGAGGTATTTGTTTTTTAGTCATTCATATCTTTTCTTATTACTTCTATTTTTCTATTATAAATTTTTTTCGTTGTTTTCTCATTCATTTATCCATTTTTGACTTCTATATAATGTTTCTTCTCAGAGTATTCTACCCTTTTGTATGCGGGAAGTTTGGGTTATAACTGCTTGCTTGGCTTTAATTGATGCAATCACATCTCACTATAAGGATGGACTTGTGGCATCTGATGTTGAAAAGGAGTACTATCGCCTTCTTGGAGATCTCTATTCACTAGCCAGAGTTAAGGTAGAATCTTTTGTCTTATAAAGTTGATAGAGACTAAAGTCATATTTAGTTGGATGGGCTGTAAAATGAGGCTACAAGTCCACTGGCCAAGATCCACCAATAAGCTGATGTTGAAAGGATAAAGGGGCCTCTTTTTTGCCCTCCCTCATTTTATTGAATAGATAAATTGATTGGTGTTATGATATATTATTTGTTAACTAAAGATACTTTCTGAATTGTGCAGTTCATGAGGCTTGCCTATTTAGTTGGGTATGGAAGTGATATAGAAAGAAGTCCGGTCAATAGGTATTAATCTAGACTTGATCTGGTCATTTACAATTTTATCACAGTGAAAATTAATGATTTAAGTTAGTCAACATCACCTCGTTGATATTGGTTCCTTTACTTCTATATTTTTTCCTTCTAATAATATTTATTTTATTTTATCCAATAGTAATAATTCCTTTCCTCTTGAGCAGTGCAGCCCTCAGCTTGCTACCTTGGCCTAGGCCAGCAGTTTGGCCTTCACTTCCTACAGATGCATCATCTGAGGTGCTTGAGAAAGAAAAGGTACCTTGCAATATTCTATTATGATGAAATCACAAAAGATTGTATTAACTAACACTCAAACAGACTTTCTTGCATGATTTACTCATAAAATAACGAGGTTGTCAAACTCATGGGCCATGAGATTACACAAACTTGTTGAGGACTTGTTAACTTGACAAGTAATCCCATGCAATTTTATTTGCTTTAAAATTTCGTGTCTGCACCCCCGGTGGCCGCAGGGGCATCAGGTGATGGCAGAACTTCTCATTGCAACATGGTATACTTTATTAGAAAGGGAAAAATGTGACCTGTAAAATGTGTTAGCCACATGTTTTATGCATTAAAAACTTGAAAATTTATTTGAATTTTTCACGAGTATTATCCATCATATATTTGATTTAAATAGTGTTGCCTGATTCTCTGCAGTTGATTCTTCAAACAACTCCTAGAGCTAAGCATTTTGGGATCCAGAGGAAACCCTTGCCTCTTGAACCTACTGTGCTTCTGCGAGAGGCTAACAGGCGTAGGGCTTCTCTTTCAGCTGGAAATATGATTGAAATGTTTGATGGTCGCCCGGGTACAATTGATGGGTAATGAAATGCTATATGTTATCCATGCATTTGTTTCAAGTATACTGTTCAGAAAAAATTGCTGTTACAATACGGTTTTTATCAATCTGATTTATATACTGACAGATCAGGTATAGATGCATCCACAAGGATGTCATCACCACAAAAGGTACGGGCAGGTTCCATGTCACGAACTAATTCTTCACCAGGAAACTTTGACAGCTCAGTTGACCGACCTATGAGACTTGCTGAGATTTATATTGCTTCTGCGCATGCTCTGAAGCAAACTATTTCCAACACCGAATTATTGAAATCATTATCATCTCTGGAAGAGTTTGAGGTATTATCATGCTGGAAAGATGGTCTTAAGCATATTGAAAATCCTTTCAAGGGTCTTGTGTTTAGAGATTCAATAATTTGTACCCACTCCTGCTTGTTTATTTTTCTTTCTTCAAAAGGGGGGGGGGGGGAAGTGATGCAGTGGTGAATATTTCTAATTTTTCTCTAGTACCACATAGTTATGTCTTAACTAACTTGTCTTATACTGGCAGCAAAAATATTTGGAGCTAACTAAAGGTGCAGCTAATAATTATCATCACTCCTGGTCCAGACATGGAGTTGTCCTTGATGGTGAGATAGCTGCTGTCTCCTTCAATCATGGCCATTTTGATCAAGCTGCAAAGTCATATGAAAAGGTGTGTGCTCTTTATGCTGGCGAAGGATGGCACGATTTGTTGGCCGAGGTCCTTCCTAATTTAGCTGAGTGTCAAAAGATACTCGATGATCAAGCTGGCTACTTATCATCTTGTGTGAGGTTACTTTCTCTTGATGGAAGGTTATTTTCAACCAAGGAGCGTGAAGCCTTTCAGTCAGAAGTTATTAGACTTGGACATAGTGAAATGAAGGACCCTGTACACCTTGATGTGTCTTCATTAATTACATTTTCTGGAAACCCTGGACCTCCATTAGAATTATGTGACGGGGATCCTGGTACCCTTTCTGTGACTGTATGGAGTGGTTTTCCGGATGATATAACTCTTGACTCAATCAGTCTCACATTAATGGCAACATTTAATGCTGATGAAGGCATAAAGGTATTTTTTTGTTAGACTCCGTTCTATTTACTTCTAGTGCAGCTGGGGCATTTTATTTATTTCCAAGTGTTTATTGTTGAATGACGAAGTTACTTAAATTATTTTAGGCATTAAAGAGTTCTTCAGCTATTGTTCTACACCCTGGTCGAAATACTATTACCCTGGATTTACCACCACAAAAACCTGGATCATATGTCTTGGGAGCTCTTACTGGGCAGATTGGGCAGTTGAGGTTTAGATCTCATAGTTTTTCCAGAGTTGGTCCTGCTGACAGTGATGATTTTATGAGTTATGAAAAGCCGGCTAAACCCATTTTGAAGGTAGCTTTTCTTCTAGTGATGTGTTTACCTAAAATTCATAATCTCTTCCTATTTTTTCCATTCAAGCTTTCCTTTCATTATATTACCATTCCTGAATTTAAATTAATTTTGTTATCATTGATATATATATAATGTTACATTTTTAAAACCAGTGCTGGTTATCTAACAATTCCCTGCATCTGTTGATAGGTTTCCAAACCAAGAGCTCTAGTTGATCTTGATGCAGCCTTTTCGTCTGCTTTGTTGGTTAATGAAAGTCAATGGGTTGGAATATCAGTACGACCAATAAATTACTCCCTCAAAGCTGCTGTCTTGCATATTGATACTGGTCCAGGTTTGGGGATTCAAGATTCACATGTGATTGAGATGGAAAGTTATGCTGGTCTATCACAGAATGAAGATAACCATGTCAAAGGTGATGGTGCTCAAAAAGGATCTTTAAATCCTGAGAAAAATTTTGACCAATTGAGTCTAGTAGATGGGAAAATAGAGTTTCCAGATTGGGCAAGTGATATTCCTTCTGTTCTTTGGGTTCCAATTCGTGCTATCAGTGACAAGCTCAGCCGAGGATCATCTTCAGGTTAAGATAATGATATTAATTTTTCATGTTAAAAAAAAGATAACGATAATTTGTTATGAATTATATTTGTTGTGTGTTTTAGACTAATGATACTGATGTTGTAAACTGTGTTTGCTGATGAGACTAATTTTATTGCAGTTGCAACTGGGAGACAGAGCATTGTGGATGGAATGAGAACAATAGCTCTGAAACTAGAGTTTGGAATATCCCACAATCAGACATTTGAAAGGTTATCATTCCACACAATAGATTATTCTGCTGTTATATAACGCAAGCCATATATCTGGCTTTTGGTTCCTTTTCTGCCAGTGCTTACCATTATTGCCTTAATATCCAGGACTTTAGCGGTTCACTTTACAGATCCTTTCTATGTGACAACACGTGTTACAGATAAATGCCGTGATGGTACCCTGCTTCTGCAGGTTCTGATCTCTCATTTTCATAGATATGCTTATTTATTTGCGTTTAGTTGGTAAATAGAAACAATGTACCCAACCATCTAAGTTGACCTGCAATTTCTACTTGTATTGAAAAAATTATATATAATTTCAAAGAAATCTGCTATGATTTTGATTTGTTATAAAGTACACATCATTTGATATGACTTCTAGGTGACACTACACTCGGAAGTAAAGGCTACATTGACTATATATGATGCTTGGCTTGATCTTCAAGATGGATTTGTCCATACCAATGGCGGCACTCCTAGTTTAAGCTTCTTTCCATTAGTTATATCTCCTTCTTCCAAAGCAGGAATTTTATTCAGCATATGCCTTGACAAGGCAAATGCAGAAGGTAATTTTCTTTTGCCAGTTATCAATGGGATGATGTTTGTGTTAATTTTGAATATATTACTGTCATGATAATGAATTTGACAGCTGTCCTTTATACAACCAGGGAGGAAGATAAAGTTGGGGGAGTAAGAAGAGATGGTGACTAGGTGTCCTTAATGCAGAATAAGTGCCACTTAAGCATAATAAATTGCCATGTGACACACCAAATCATACTTAACCAAAGTCAGTTAATGGGATTAGCCTCTTGAATTTATTTGGAACATTTTTCAAACTAATGAATTTATTTGAAAGAAAAGATACTTTACCAGTATGAAACATTAAATATACGTTTAGGAGCAGAATAGGTTTTGTTTTATTATAATTAAGGGCACAACCGGGAGTTAGTACACAGAATTAACTGGATAATTACATAACTAACCAAAAAAGTAATTCTATAATTTTCACCAGATTTGATAAATCATGGATTGATTGACTTATTTTAGTTCAGGTTCAATAACTCGAGGCATATAACAGCTGCCAATAACAAAGCTTGATATGCAAGATCTTGTAGTTACCAATCGGGATGTGCTAAAAAAGCTCAGTCCTTGTGTTTTAAAGCTGCCAAATTATAATTGTCTCCTCTATAATTCATTAGATGATTTGTTTATTCAAATATGACATAATCTCTATTTGCAGAAGCTGCTCGGGAGAAACCAGAAAGCATCTTAAACATCAAATATGGAATTTCTGGCGATAGAACCATTGGTGCCCACCAACCTGTCTTGAATGAATCTTCTGGAGCCCACGGTTCTCAGGACTTGATCTTCAGGAGTGCAATTACTTTGCAGAGGCCTGTGCTTGACCCCAGCCTAGCTGTTGGTTTTCTTCCTCTCCCTTCCAATGGCCTTAGGGTTGGGCAACTAATTACAATGAAATGGAGGGTTGAAAGATTGAAAAATTTGGATGAAATTGAAGCTTCCAAACACAATGTATGTCCCAGTAAAGAGAACAATATTTACTGCTTCTTTACCTTTTTCTTTGGTGTCTTAGATCTTTGAGGAGTAGAGTTTATCTATTATTCTGGCTTTTGAACTTTAAACTTAATCTTATTATATGCACTTTTCACACTTGAAAGTGAAGACTGCTTCTTTTCCATCTCGCCATTTAGGTCTTAACTGCAGAATCCTTCTCATGACGCTAGCTTTTTCAATTTATTGGAAACAGGGTGAGGTGCTATATGAGGTGAATGCCAATTCTGAGAGTTGGATGTTAGCTGGGAGGAAAAGAGGGCATGTTTCTCTCTCCTCAAAACAAGGTAATGAAACATATGAAGTTATTTTGCAGAAGCTAGTGATCACAGGAATGACTTGCTCTATGCTATGCTCTATTAATAATTCATTATTACATAATGATAGGTTCAAGGGTCATTATATCAGTATTATGCATGCCACTGGTGGCTGGTTATGTCCGTCCTCCTCAACTCGGGCTGCCAGATGTTGACCAAACAAATATAAGCTCCAAACCGGCCGGGCCACATCTGGTCTGCGTGTTGCCTCCGGCGCTTAGCTCATCCTTCTGTATTCCAGTTAATTCATCGGCTTAGCAATAGTTTTGTTCTAGGTTGGTTGAGTTTTTTGTCCCGATCGAACTGAGAGAATCTTGTACTTTGAGCGTTATTCACGTAGGGAAGTGTTTGCTCTTTGATCCTTTTACACTGATAAAGTGAAGAAGCCTCCATGGTTGGATTTGGTTTGCTTAGGGCTTTGTAGGCAGTGTTAGGGTCGACCCTGGTCCATGTACAGGTTAATTTAGTGCTCTTGTATCAGATATATACACACAGTAACATTCTTTTGTCTGGTGTAAAATGATTGTAGCAATTATGAATATTGAGGCAAACAAATATAATTTTTTTGTGTGACTCTCGACAAGAGCTACCAATTGTTGGAACATGTTGAATTATGAACAGTTAGATTCATTTACATTTTATTAGGAGCCCAGTTTTCCATTCTCTAGGGATTTAATTTTTGATAGAATATAATAATAGCATCGTATGATCTATGTAGCAGATTTTATCTAATAGATAAAGTTTGTTATTGTTATTGCTATTTTTCTTGTTCCCAGTTTCCTCCTTTGCAAACAGCTGATTTTGTGAAAGGATCCATATCTAGTTTCTCTTGTTTTGAGAGTCTAAAATGAATGACAGTTTGAGATAGGTAACTTTATTGACATGAAAATTGTCAATAAAAATTGATTCAGTTAATAAAAAGAGGATTTGGATTCAAGTGGCGCTATTGATTGAAAGATCATGTAGAAAGAGAAGCTAATCTATAAGCACTTATGACTATTTTCCAGCAACTACTCCTACATGAATTTTTGTCAAATCACAAATTCAAGCATTTTTCATCATAAATAATGCACATAAATTTTAAAACTAGTATTAAAATTAATTTTTGCTGTATCAATATACTACCAAAAATTTATTAAATAAATTTAAATTTATTGAAATTATATACGTTTTGTTTTAAATTTGCAAATATAAATCCTAAATTTTCATTTTTCTTAATCCAGAAGTACAAACATGCTAAGATAATTAAATAAGGAAGAATATTTTAGAGGTGCATTGTGAGTTTAATAAAAAATTACATTAAAAATATAAATGTCACGGTAAGGGAAAATTTGTAGTTGGGTAAGTGAATTAGTGCAATTTATTCTTTCCAAATGCCATATCTATTCAATAATTCAATCCGTTAGTGCGTCCAAAACTCCAAATTGAAAACTAAAAAGGTCCCACCGAGATTTGAACTCGGGTTACTGGATTCAGAGTCCAATGTCCTGACCACTAGACCATGGGACCGTTGTGTATCTGTTCTCGTATAGTGCAATATAATACCACATTTGTCTATTATATGCCTCTAATAAAAATCAGTAAACATATTAGTAAGCTAAGTCAAAAACACGAATAATTATAGTATTCAATATTAAATTTATGAGGTCCCAATAAAATAAATTAATTACCCTAAAATCTAATAATAATAATAACTGATATAATAACAAATTTTAATATAAAAATAATAATAAATTTATACTATTTATTTATTATTAGAATTTTTTTAATAATTAAATTTTGTCTTTATGATCGATTCCTCAAAATTATATGCATGCCCTCCTAATATATCAAAACATTATGAAATGATTAGAGTTATAAAGTTCAACCTTTCCTCATATATCAAAAAAGAATCAATAACTTGTTCAATGTTGTTGGCTAGGGAAAAAAACATATGTTATTGTTTTGTATTCAATTTCAATCTCCACTCAGCTTGAGAAAGTTTTCCTTTTTTAGTGCCTACATGTGGCCTTGTTTCATCTATCATTACATATACGAGTAACTTTTTCAAGTAATTTTTTTTTCTAAATTTATTGAAGAATTTTCCTCTACTTTTTTTTTTTAAAAGTTTTTATTTTATTTTATCATCTTCCTTGCAAGGAACTTTCATGGCTAAAAATGTAACATTCCATATTAAAATGGATAACAATTGTGGAGAATATATGATAAATGGAACCTTATTCAATCCGAAGAATACATTGATCAATATTATTATTAACATTCGCATTCTATTAATATGGAATGATTTGATTGGACCATCATGCAATTACTCTAATTAATTAACCGTTTCTAATTCATCATTAAGAATCATGAAATATAATACAAAGCTTCATGCCTTCGTTGACTTGCTTTTACTTCTGTGATCCCACATCTCGTGATGCAACAATTTAACGGTTCATCATATTTTGTCTCCTTGACACGGGAAAAATTTTCACACTAAATTTTAGTTTAAAAAGAAAACTTATTGCATCTCACTCTTGTCAATTTATATGATATTCCTTCATAGTCACAAATATGATTTTTATAAGCATTTGGCCACCCGGCATCCAACTTTTTGTATTAAAAGTATTTTTTTAATAAAGTGATAATCTAATCTCAATCTCTCTATTTTGTAATCTATTTTTTTTTTACCCACCCGATTCACCAGAGCTTTACCCCGACTACATCCGGATCCGACCCGCGTCGCATACCTGGCTATGGTGGGTGAGTCTCCCAACGAGAATTTTTTTGTAATCTAATTAATTAGTTTACATCCATCAGTAGACCAAGTACACTTGGTATGTCATAAATATATTAGTTAAAAAAATTATTTTGACTATAAATATAATATCTCGATCATTTTTGTTTTTTATATATTTTTTTTAAACTATCCTTGTAATTATATTCTTTTTTAGAGTCTAGATGATATCCTCTACCTAGTAATTAAAAATTAATTTTCTTAAAATATAAAGATTATCGAAACAAATTTTACTTCTTTTAATAAAATATTTTATATGTACACAGACTAGTTCAAATTTCACATATCATATTTAAATGATATAATTACAACATATATGATTATATAACTCAAACATATACTATTAAAAAGATGAATATTTTAAAAAAATAATATATATTTTTTATAAATAACTAACTAACATAATATTATTTTATTTTATATAAATTAGTTAATTAACTATTTTTTCTCTATATAATAGGTAACTAACTCTTATGTTTAATATCAAAAGAAATACATGTCACAAGTTTCGTATACTATGTACCACTCTAGTTTATATTTGAAATGGCTTTGAACGACAGATAGAATGAATTTTGAAAATAATTAAAATTATAACATGTTTAAACCAAAGAAAAAATTACTTTGCCCTTCGGATGGCGTTGAATGACTGCTAAAACTTGCCACGAATTAGTTACATAAATATTAGAAAATGTATAATTTGGTGAATTAAGCCAATTATCATAATATTTCAAGAGACTTGCCAACTAAACTAAACTCCATTTTCCATATATAGGAGTGTTTTCAATTGCAAGCCTCAGTCATCACTGCACAGGTTTCAGATCCAGAAGCATATGGTTGTAATTTGGAAACACATCTCATTTAAATGGGGCTTTGCACACTTTAACTCTAATTGAATTTGCATTTATGAACATGTTTAAACAATCACATCAAGGCTGGTACGACATGACAACATCATATCTTCAACCCCTCCACGTAATTACATCTCTATGTTTTTGTTTTTGTTCTAAGATGCAATTTTACCATAGAAATTGTCACTAACGGCAATGCTGTTCTTTAAAAAAAAAATTATCTAGTGTCGCCCTAAAATTATTAAAAGGGGACTAATATTGTCATAACTGTAAAAATGTTAAGGAGCAATGCTGTTCTTTTTAAACCATTTTAAATATTAAATTAAATAAAAAAATTTAGGATAATATTATTCATACGTCACTAATTTTTAACAAAATTAGATCTTATTACTTTTTTGACATGAGTAAAAGTTTAGGTGAGTTAGATCCTACGAGGTCACATAGGTTCAAGAGTGCCTCAAAGGTTAAAGGACGCTTAGAAATATATTTACATATCATCTACTAATAAGATCCTCACATCAGTAATATAATTTGAGATCTTATAGATTATAAGTCAACTTTATACAAACCCGACTAATATTTATTATTATAATTAAGTCTATAATTTAACCTCCGAGTGTTAAAGTATATTAAAGTTCTGAACTTTAATCTTGTTGATCACATGGGGAGAACAGGATTTGTGGGCTACTTAACACTACTAACCAGCCTTGGAAGCGTTGAAGATATAGAGCAACACCAAACTGATATTGAAACACAGTTGAAGCTTCACTCTCAAAAATTCAAAGATAGTGACCTCTCAACAGATTACACTACCCTGCGGTCTTATCAGCTCACTTCCTCCACATACTTGCCCATATTATTGGGTTACGTCTTTAATTATAGGGCGACCTCTCATGCAGGTAAGTGAAAATTTAAAGGGCTAAAGATTTATACGTAGGACACTCCAAATCCAAATACATGCATGCTTAGTCACCGTAAGTACTTGGGTGTTTCTTGGCCCTCCTCACTTTGTTTATCCGAAAGAAACTAAACGAGTTGTAGGAATTAGCATCAACGTATGCAAGCACAGGTCGTTAAGTGCATATTTGGATATGTGTTTAGATTAACGTTCGCGGGACTTACGTTTCGACAAAAGCTAATTCATTTAAATATTTTTCAATACAATAATAATATGACTATGAATAGAGAAACTCAGAAAACATCAAACAAATTTCATTTATAGGTTAATTCTCCTGCTTCTACATATTGTTCGGTTCTATACAAAATTCAGGCATCAGAGAGTGCGTACTAACGCTATGAGGTTGACGATGATCATATCATTATTATAATAATTATAATAATAACTTCTTTTTTCCCTCTTTTAATATTTGATTTCTCCTTCGCCAAATTGACTATAATATCCTCATCACCCATTGTCTTTTTCCCAATAAAAACCCCTGGTTTGACTTCGCCTCCCCAGACACCCAAAAAAAGGAAGAAAAAACTTGTTATAATTTTGTTTTCTATGCCTATGATGTCTCTTTTATGTGTAGGTATCGCCACGTCATCAGAGTCTCCAGTCCAGGCGGACCTCCGGTGGCCCCACGACGTGCTGACTAGGCTTCCGGAAGGAGACGATGTGGCTGCTCACCATGAACGCCGTCACGCGCTCTGATACCCTTATGTCCTCCATCTTCAGCTCCTGCAACCTCCTCACATACTCCGGCACGTGCAGTAGGTCCCACACCACCCCGACACCTCCCGGCTTCATCACCCTCACCACCTCCCCCACCGCCCTCATCCTCTCCGCAGCCGCCTCCGCACTCCGGTGACCGTACTCCTTACCGACCGTGTGCACAAATACCCCCGACACCACCACGTCGAAGTAGTCATCGGGAAACGGTAGTCTCCTCGCGTCTCCTTCTCTGCAAGTCACGTACTCTCCCACTCCCTCCATCTTCGCGCTCCGTAAGGTTGATAGTGTGGTCCGTTTCGACCGGTCCAGCCCCACGACCCGACCCGAACTCCCTTCTTTCTTGAGCTGCGTGGCGACGGCGTTGAGGAGGATGCCGCGGCCACAGCAGCCGAGGTCAAGGGCCAGCTTCACCGACGACCAGTCGCTGACGGCGGATACAATACGTTGGGCCATGTCGTAGTGAAGGGGGACAGAGGAGTAGAAAAAGTTTGCAGCAGCGAAGAAGAGGCAGAGGGCAGACAGTGCGGTGACGGAGCCGGTGAAGCCAGCGACGAATCGGGCTGAGCCGCTAGGCACGGCGGCTATGGAAAGTAATCGCTCAAAGAAGGCGCATATGGGGTTGAAGTAAAGGAGGTAGAGTACGGAAAGGATGGAGAAGAGGATTGCTTGACATAAGAGGAAGATTAGGGTCTGCCATTGGTCCATTCCGTAGATCGCGTAGATCTGTGTCCAGTCTCTATTCGTTGATTTTCCCATTGATTTTCTCCTACGAAAGTGTAATCTAGAGAATCTTTGACCTTTAAACTCTGATTAATCGGTTTTGAAGGCGAAATCTCCGGTTGCCCTGCAGTTATTCAGCGCGGGACTGAAAGGAAACTCTGCAATTTACAGAAGCAGTGTTAGTAAACGATGCATCAAGCTTCTTCATAAATTAGGAGAATTTCTCGGATGACAAACAAGAAATTATCTGCTTGGTACCATGGAAAAATGAATGTAATAAACAAAAAAGTATGGAAATTCTTCAATTAAAGAAGCAAGTTTTCCTCTTCAGAAAAGCTCGTCCGGCGCCAAATAAGAAATCCCCGGCCTCCATTTTCCGACCAAATGAACACAGGTACAAAAACCACAGAGGCTCATACAAAAGCAATGTACAAAGGGGAAGAAGACCTAATCAAAACAATTCAGAATTCCCCTTCAAAATTATTCTCACAAACCAAACAGAGCGAAACAATTGATTTTTTTCCCCTGTGATAACAGTAAAACCAATAGTAAGTAGTACACTGAAAAGGGTATTCTATTGGGCCACTTACAGTTACGGGGCTTGAATTTGTACAGAGAATATATCAGATGATTCAGATCCATAAGCTTCAGAAGAAAAACAGAGGATAAGATCACTGTTAAGCATTACTATTACCCAAAGAAGTTGCCAACACAACCAGAAGGTGAAAGAACAACACTAGACTAGTCTCTCGCCATCATTATTCACCGCACGCGTGTAAGAAAAGTAACCAATAAGAGGAAGAAAAATAAGAAGACGAAGGCGACGATACGATACGATACCATTTTATGATAGAACGCGCTCTGAGTCGTCGTTTAGCGTCAGAAAGGTGAAAGAAAGGCCGAAAGAGCTCAAAAATTCGGGATACGCAATCGTTATTATGCCGCCATTGATCCCTCTGAGACAAACAAGCACGAATTCCGAGGGAAGCAGAGAGGGGGGGGGGAGTGGAAGGAGAGAGAGAGTGAGTGGCTTTGGTTTGGTGCGTGCGTCCTCATATATGTATAGTGGGAGCCGGCGGAGGAAGGTGAAGGCTCGAGGGTTTACTGGTTCACCGGCTTACCAGGTCGCTGGTATTCTTTTTTATGGCAAATTAATATCGCTAATAAATAGAAATATTTTTTTTCTTTTTGGGGGGCAAAATAAAATAAATGAATCTTACTAGTAATTGTCAAAGGTTTTGATCGTTGTTCTTCGTAACGTAATAATGGGCCATCCTCTCTTTGGTAAATGTTTAAATCTCAAATATAAGGCAATTTTCTAATTGCTAGGCGTTGAACTTTTTCTTCCATGTGCCATAAAAGAAAATGGAAACGGAATGAGACTTTTTCTATGGTGACATGGAAATAATGTGAAGGAGAAATAATATTAGGAAACTTTTTTTTGAAAAAATATATATTTTATCATAGATAATTATACGAGATATTATTAAATATAAATATCTCTCTAAATAAATATTTAAATTTAATTATTATAAAAAATTAGTTTATTTTACTAAACACAACTCTTATTAGTTTTTGTGAATATTTATTTTGATAAAAGTTAAAAATATTTTATCGATAATTATTAAGTTTAACAAAAATAATTAATCTCACTCAACATAATAAATCAATATTTAAGTATCATTAAAAAATATATTTATATTTAATATTTAATAATATTTTAAATAAAATTATCTTTAATAAAAAGATACACAGATAACATTCAACATTTTGTATATTCTTCTTAAATGTTAATCTATTGTTAAATTCATCAATTCTCCATTTAAATAAGTATTTTAAATTACAGATGTTGGGTATGTGATTTTTTAATTTGGGAGAGTAAATCAACTGAGATTTTTTATTTAAATCTAAAATAAACCATTTTATAAGTTTTTAGATTATTTAGGATCGGAGAGAGTAAATAATAAATTATATTTTCTTGAACTTTACATGATATACAAGAAAATATTATATACAAGTGGGAAAGCACGGAAACTTTTATTTGATAAAGGGGAAGAACCGAAGGTGTTATTATTTGCTTGGGATTCAAACTAAGTAATCAATACATAACCTACTTTATTTATCCTTTTCCCTTTCTTGTTTACGATCTCAATAACACAGAAGATACCACGTTATTATTTCATTAAAAAAAATAAAAAAAATGCCACCTTATTATTATTATTATTGCCCCCTTTAATTTCTCATAAATTATTGTTTTTTTATATGAGTGCAAACTAAAATTTACATGTAAAATGAATACTATTACAGTATTGCTTGCTTTGATATCTACGTTAGCAAGTCACCCTAAATGGTATATGATGAGACGAATGTGTGCATAGTTTTTTCGGAATTTTTAACCTTGTAAACTTGAACATAAATTCGAATATCTCATGTAATTATTTGGAGGGCATATTTTAGTTTAAATATAAAATTTTAATTTTTTTTATATTTTAATCTATAATTTCTACTCTCGGATTATTCTTGTTGATTGTGCGTGTTAAACAAATTTTTATCGAATAATTTTAATATAAATTATTAAAATATTAATTTAAAAAAACGTGTTTTTTAAAAAAACGTAATTTAACTTATTTTTTATTTTTTTTATAAATTAATTATCTAATTTTTATATTTAGAATTAGATAAATATATAATGTAGTATAAAGATAAAAAATCAACCATATAGATGGGGTTCTAAATGGTATTGTCTCTTCTTGGCTTAAAGCTTTGAAAGGCGATTTATTATAATTTTTAGTTGTGTATTGATATATAATTAAATAGTTCTTCCTATTATCTTTGGAGTCTTTTTTGTCCCCCTCCTTTTGCCAAAATTTAGAATAACGATATTACCTCCTCGTATTTGTTTGGGTGATGGGTAACCTACTAGGTATAAATAAATAAAATGATTCTCCGATTCTATTTATAAATGAGCGTAGTTATTTTTATAAATTTTATTTTAAATTTATCTCAATATTTATTTATTTATTTTAATTTTATTTATAATTAATTATATCTCTCTCTCATATATTTTTTTATTTATTCTCTTTCATTTTATTTTTTATATTTTTATTATTTATTCTCTTTATAAATACGGATATAGAGTGACAAAAAAATAATTTTTTTATATATTTACTGCTTTTAATTAATTTTTTATCAATACAAATTGGTTATTTGAATTATAATTTTAATTTCTTCCTCCATGGTAAAATCACTTCCCACTCCTTCCCGATGTTTGACTGGACCAGACTTGGCCAAGGGCCAATACACACACACACACACACACACACACAATTTCAAACCAACATATTTTATTTCAACATTATAAATTTAAGAGGGTTAATTAACTCATAATGCAGTTTATTACTCCCTCTAATCCACACACACATATATATATATCATTTTAACTAATTTACTTAAATTAAAAAATCTTAATTAACTCGTTACATTTATTTTAAATTGATTTTTTTTTAATTTTACCCATTTTAAATAAAGCTTTAAATTAAAAAATAAAAAGTCAAAATTAATTATTAATTACATGAATAAAATTAACATATAAATATTAATTATTTTTTAAATAATTTATATTATAGATAAAAAAATTATAAAAATAACTTATATTGTGGATAATAAAGAGTAACATGAAGGGGAAAATTAAAAAGAAATAAAGCAGCTTGTAAAAGTGATGAAATGTTTTATTGTCTCTCATTTTCAAGTATTTAAGAAAAATTAATGCAGTGATCAAATGTCTTCTTGTCACGGCATTGAAATGCTCAAATTTGAACTTTCTATCCCTCGATATGATCAATTATTTTCTTGGTCAAAGGTACGATCAAGAATTCAAACACGGCTCACTCGTGGATCATGGACCTTTCCGGACAAATTAACCATGGATCCTGTATATTACTATTAATTGAGTTTTATATTGTTAAATTAATTTTATGTTGATATATCCCTAATAACTCTTGAAAAAAGTGATCATTAGATAAATTGACCACACCAAATTATGTTTGAATTAGATTGGACTAAGTGCTAACTTTTCTAACCTGGTATTATTTTGATCTCTTTTAAAGTTTAAAATATAAAAAAAAATATTTCTTCTAATAAATATATTTGTTGAGGTTTGATTAATGATTCTTCACTTTTAGTCAATATTATGAGGTGATATTCTTTTCTTAAATGTATCTAAATATTTTTAAAAAAAAATTGACACAATAGTAAGATTATTGTGATACCTCTTTGCAGTAATTTTTAAAGCAACATTCTCTTATACAGGAAATTACCTTATATATAAGTAATAATTTAACGTTATTTAAATATTTAATATATTTTTTAATATTTTAATTTTTTAATTAATTATATGTCTCTCATTCACTCATTATTTCTCATGTCTTTTTTCTCTCTTTCTCCCTCACTCATCGTCTTCATAAATAAAAATATATTTATAAAATAAGTTATATTTCTGACACATTATTTTTAACTAATTTTAATAAATATTTTAATCCATATCATTTAAATAATTATTATTTATAAAAAATAAAAAAATATATAATTAGAAGGTTATAAATTTAAATTTTAAAAATAATTTTTCTATTTATTGAGATAATATTGCATGCGTCTCTCTCTCTCTCTTTAAACTCTAGCTAATAAAAGTCTTGGATCACCTTTTTTTTATATTTCTATTTTGTTTGTATCTTGTAAACACGAAGCATCCTGTTTGCTGAGTGAGAGTAGTTAGTAAATGACAGGGCGCAAATCATGGTGGGAAGAGAATGAAAAGCCGTACGAGAAGGAACTTTGGGATGAGGCATTTATTGATTTGTTGACCTTTTTTCACTCTCAGATAAATCCCCACTTGCTTCTTTTAAAAATTAATATAAATAAATACGTAAGGTGGTTCATTGTTATCAACACATACTCCATTCTTTTAAAATCATGAGACGCTTTTAACTCATTTACATCCTCAATGAATTAGTTCATACCATTAAAAAAATGTTTCCTCTCATTTAATACGGTGTCTCGCATGAAAAATATGAAAATGATTGGTTCTTATTTTTTAATACTCATTATGGGATTTTTTTAAAACAGTTATTATCCGTTATTGATACTTGATCCCATAAAAATAAGCTTTTAAATAATACTGTATAATTTAATTTTAAGTTTTATTTATATATTACATTCGAATTTCACATAAATCTATCTCCAAAATTGCATGGCTACCTTATAAAAATCACTTTGATATAAAAAATTAGTACTTCTCATATCTTTTATATATAAGTTAATTGAAGAATTGATATTAATTATAAATATAATTTTTTTATATTTATTTTTTATTTTTTTTAAATTATTCGTATTAATATTTTTTTAATGATAATCAAATAAAAAAAGAGAGAATATCTTTAAAATATTTTAAAAAAAAATCGTTATTTACCTATTTGTCAGTGCATAATGCCCATGGCCCGGTATGCTCAGCCCGATAAATATAGGGCAGGGCTGGGCATCAGGCTACAAAATTCATCCTATACTTTTCTCGGGCTGAGCACCGGGCAGGGGGTTGCCCTGCCCTGCCCTGCCCATGAGCACCACTTCTTTTATTTTTTTTTTATTTTTTTCCCTAAATGCTACACTTAAAAAGGAGAATATGATAGTTACTGGTGACTAGAGGTTCATTTTAAAAATATGAGTAGTTAAGTATGTAAGTTGTATCTTTTAATATTTATAACTATATTAATTTTTTTTTTTAACTTTACTAATCATCATATAATTATATTATAAATTATAATTATTTATTTTTTTTAGATACTTAATCTTTGTCAATATTAGGGAGATTGATACAAAGTTACAATTACAAATTACTTAAACTTCATGACTTTTTTTTACATACAATGGATTTCAAAAATTTAATTATTATCTTTTTGTTACTTTATTCTTAGTGAATTATGGATATTATTTAAGTTTTAAAGATATATGAATATGATATTATTTTATAAGT
The DNA here is from genome assembly GCA_037074615.1 of Leucaena leucocephala. Lineage (NCBI taxonomy): Eukaryota > Viridiplantae > Streptophyta > Magnoliopsida > Fabales > Fabaceae > Leucaena > Leucaena leucocephala. The sequence goes on from CM073545.1 coordinate 15,741,860, forward strand.
TCATAATTACATATTTTTTTCATAATATGAGCAACCCATGCCCAGCCCACCCATGCCCAGCCCAAAATAGTTAGGGCTTTTACCGAGTAGGGCCGAGCATCGGACTGCAAAATACAGCCTATACTAGACACAGGGCTTATCTTGCTGAGCCCTACCCATACACACCCCTATTTGCCATTGCGGTTGCCGTGTAGTCGGCACTAGGTGAACGAGGGTAATCACGAAACTGCCCCTCACTTTTTTGGAAAAACAAAACACCGTCCATTTGGATATGCGTCGGAGCTCGCTTTACATGTCAACGCGCTTCTTACTTTCAGAAGGAGCAAAATACGGATTTGTCCCTGAGGTAGACTAAGGTCTGCCCACCGGGATCAGCCTTTTTATTTCATCTTTATACATAGATTGAGCTGGAGAATCTCTTTTTAAACTTTATTATTTTAATTCAAGGGGAAAAAATCAATATATTAAATACAATATTCCTTAAATAAATAATAATGGCTTGAATTTGACTAAGGGCAAAGCACCCCCATTAATTAATATGAGAAACCCCTGATGATAAGGGATGACTTTCCTAAATTTTTTTATGTTAAGGATCAAAATTCACCTAATATTTTTCTATTTATTGATTCATTTTACACGCTTTCATGATTTTGAGTATATAAAGTAAAAAAGTTATTCATATGAATCTCACCAACCTCCCTCCCCTCTGTTTCAAGACAGTGGAATTATAAATATATCATGCAAATTTTGGGACACTTATTCTTCGATTTATTATTAGACAATATGATATTCGAATTTTAAAACTTAAGAAAAATACATAGGAAATTAAAAGTATTTTTTTTGGTTGAAAAGTGGAGTTAAGGGACAACCAAGGGGCTACAAATATAGTGTAGCTGTGTAGTATTTGAATTTGGATGAACTTCAAAGAGACCATGACATGGATGGAGGCTTCCAGTCAAAATATAGTTGGCAACATGTTGATAAACACTTCCAAGGTGTCTCCCTCTCCCACACACATATCAAACAACAAAAATAAATTTTATCATCGATATTATTTTCTTTTCCTTTTTCATAATTTCTTTTTAAGTAATTAGATTTCAGCTTTAATTTGGAAAATTGATCGAGATTAATATAGATTTCTTGATTTGGAGAAGCTCATAAAAATAACTTGCACATCATAGTTTCAAGTATGTGTTTTGTATCATTATCAATTTGATTGATTTTTACCTACATTACTATTAACATTTTTCAATGCATTTAGTCGGTATCTAAAATTTAAACATGTTATTAAAACATAATTTAAGTTGGCTTATTAAATTAGTGAACCGATAAATCAATCTCATACTTAATCTGGTCAAGAGTTTTGAACAGGTTGTTTGATTTAAATTTTATATCCTATAAACTTAAAATGTCATCATTTTAAATTATAACAGAAAAAGAAAAAATAGCACTCCGTCGTATTTAGTAACTGTGTTTTTTAAGGGAATAATACTCAAAAGCTCCATGAGTAGATCTATCAATGCTCACGTAGAGTTTAGACTACTAGAACCTAAATCTGAACGGCACAGCATAACACCACACAAGAGAGAGAGGGGAGAGAGCCAAAAAACTCCATACCTATAGAGAGTTGCAATGTTGATAGACAATTCTATCCATAGTAGTCAGGTGATTATCGTAATAATAAAATGTGATCTTCCTATTAATCGCATGGCGATTACATTCTTGCCCTTTAAGCTGTAATCCATAAATTAATGCTCAATTAATTTTCTCATGAGAGAGAGTCTTATTCCCCAATCTACTCACTCCATTTAATGCTGATTGATTTCTATTCTAATCAATACATACTAATTTATTTTCTCTTTCATCTAATAAGTGTTGATCCATTTCACTCATCAATAAACTAATTGGTCTATTTCATTTGATCAGATTCTTAGTTTCCTAATCAAATAGTATGGGGTGGACTTGTACCTAAGTCTATTAGTTTTGTTGGATTATACTTATGTGGTTTACACATCAATGCCCATTTATTTATAGATTAATGTTTTTTATTAAATATTATTTTTTATGGTTATGTAAGAATATATTTATATATTTCAATTAAATTATATTATTAAATTTTTAGTACATCTAATTTAAGTAGTTTTCTATATATAATTTTTTATCCATTATGTTTGAAGTGCCCATCTTAAAAGAAAATTGAATTACTTTTGTTTGGCCAAATTATAGCTAAACTTATTTTTTCCTATAAAAGTGTTTGGAAAAAACAATAAAAGTGAAGAAGAAAGGAAAATTAGATGGGTCCCAGAGATGGGGTTTAGGAGACGGGGGGATGGAGCAGTGAGAGGGAAAACGACGGGCGGGAAGGAAGGGCTGGCACAGCGGGACCCACTTAACCAGCTATTGACAAGTGGTAAAACCAGGCACTACCGACGCTCACCGTAGTTTACTATTTTTTTGCCGATATTTACTAACTGACCAATAATAAATGGGTCGCAATAACTAAACCACGAAATGTTTTCCCCTGAAATTAAAAGTCAAATCTTTTATGAATGCATTGTTCGGCAGATGAATTGAACATTTGAAACAGATACTGAGGTACCAAAACAAATGAAATATTGGAGACTTGTCATAATGTTTGTATTTTTTAATATTTTTTACCATATTCGTATTCAATTTTATAATTTATGGTTGTCCATCGATGTCAATTATGAGTGATTTTTTTTTTCTATAAATGAGAGATACACCTAAAGTAAAAAAAATACAGTTAAGGGGAAAATATTCCCAAATTTTCGTTAGCAACTAATGCCTCAAAATAAATGTGATAAGTTCCCAAAATAGATAAGGTGAATAAGCCTTTTTTTAATCAAAACATCAATTGCATGATTACGCTTCTCTGAAATATAGTTTATTTTAACATCACATACTCGCTTTAACAATGAGTGGATTTATACCATCAAAAAGTTACACACTTAATTAATATCAATTTATTATATAGAGCGAACAATAGTATTTGCATTCAAATTTAGTATAATTTTGTTAAGTCCTATATTCTATGCGAGTGATAGACCCTTAAAAATTACTCATTATTTAACTTCCATAATAGCGCAAGGCCCAATAGCATATATAAAACTAGTCAACCACTTCCCAGCAGAATCTCAAATAACACTCCCACATTCAGCCTTAGATTGTGAAGAGATCTATCAACATTTAACTTGAATCAACCCTTCGGTGGAGCTTCCCAATTAGTTACAGAGGAATTTGTAACATTTTATACAATATACTATTGTTAGCATATAAAGTCACGCCAAACTTGCTTCAATATTAATAGTGGCTGTTGAGACTTAACAAAATCTAGATCAAAAATAGTTTTTTTCCTCCATTTCTACAAGTGCAAAATCCAAACACCCCATATTAGCTTCCAATAATCAAAGCCAGATAAACGCATATTCTTTTTAAATTTTATAGCAATCAGTTCCTTAAATTTGCAAAAAAGAACTAATTATAATATATCGAGTGAATGCAATGAAACCATAACTATCGTGCATATTCACAATCCCTTAAAATATATAAAGTATCTTATATACCTTAATTGCAATGTTAACACAGAGGTGATGAGGCTAACAAAATGTTCATCAAGTATTTGTGGGTGGTCGATTATTAAATACAACTACATAAATACCCTAATACGCTCCGCTACTTCCTATCTCCAAATCTCCTTAAAAGCTGAGTTTAATTGTTGTCTGATGATTCCTCGAGCATATGGTAAACACTTTTTACTATGAAGCTACCATCACTTGTTGCATTCTAAGCTAGTACATAATGTGAGAAGCCTCACAGCAATAAAGCTAGGCTTTTAAGTACTATGTCCAGTTATATATAATTGAATTACATGTTCTAGGAGTTAATTAAAATTAGTTAAAGCTTAATCTAGTTGGTAAAAAAATATCTCATAACTCATAAGGTCGTGAATTTAAATCCCGCTGTCGATGTGAGAACTTATTAGTGGATAATTTATAATTACCTCTGTAAGTACTCTTTGAGCCTTGGAGGCATGTTTGGCCCTAAGAAGCCCCAATAACCCAATTCACCTAAATTTTTTTATTAAAAAAAATTGGTTATAAGTAATAAAAATATAAGAGGGAGACATCATAACTCTTGGGTGCCTAGATTTATACATAAGGGTAATTAAAGGCTTGCTTTTCCTGATATTGGTATTGCCTAAGAGGAAGGGAGACTTCGTTCTACCCTTAGATCGTGGGTGAACCTAACCCTTTTCAAAAAATTATTGTAAAAAAAAAAATAAGAAATATATATATTTTTTCAATATACCCTTTTTTATGTGTAACTTAAAATATCTATAAGTCATTTTGAACTTGAGATTAATCTTTGTTAGATTGGGAGTATTAAGATTAAATTCCTCCTAACAAATGCGCTTTCTATAATTTAAAGTTATTTTTTCCCTATATAAAAGTAAAATTGTTTATTATCTTGACCAACAATAACTCATTAATCCTTCCATATGTATCTATTTTCATGAAGTGGGTGGATGAGAAAGAAAATGAATGGGAATAGAGATGGGAGAGAGTCTACTAAAAGAGAGGGTAGATGGTTCATTCTTAGCCAACATGTGATGATTAATGTATAGACATATAATTAATCATAGATAAAAATAAAAAATAAATTAAATTTTTATACAAATATAAAATGTAATTTATAAAAAAAAATAATTATAACTTATGTATGAGATTGGAGGGAGGAATACTTAATAAAGTAAAACAATAGATATATATAAGCTTAAATTTTAAAATTGAGTTAAAATATAGTTTCTCGTATTCCAAGTTGTCCATATATTGGGTTGTCGAATTTGAATATATACATCCTCTTAACATTTTTCAAAGACATATTGAACATTCAATGAATTATACCTAAGTTATAAGATAAAATTGATAAATATCTCCCAATATATTAGAAGATATTTTCTTTTTACTATCGCAATATAAAATACTTTTAATAATATGGTACTCCATTCTTTATAGCCTCCAAAAAGAGTATATGGGTTTTTTTTGTTTATAACTTCTTAAATAGCATTGATGAGGATGTCATAAAAAACACGTTGGTTTTTTTTAAAAAACAGTAAAATTTGGTTTTTAAAACAACTATAGAAATTGATTAATCTTTATATTTCTTTTTTTTTTTCAATCTTATTACTATACATCCCCAAGGTACTTCTTAAAGTCACATGTAATTTTTAAATCTTAATGATAAAGATTGGCCTTATTCATTTTAAGTGATCACGTTGTATTTAGCTAGTCATCAACTAATCAGCAATCAACCTATCATTCGTGAATTTAACTAGTAAAAATGTTAGACATGTGATTATTTAGAACGTATTCGAACCTAGAGAATACTATTTTACTGTACTTCCAATCGCGACGCTCGTAGAGATATCCTAACTCTTGGGTACCTAGATTTATGCCTAAGGGTAATAAACGGCTAGCCCTGCCCGATATTGATATCGCCTATGAGGAAGAAAAATTTCGTCCTGCCCTTAGATCCTGGGTGAGCCCCACTTCTTTTGAAAAATCTTTATATAAAAAAAACTAATCAACAATGACACATTACAAAAATATTATTATTTTTATCATGATTACAAATTAAAGAGAGATAGCTTATAGCTTATTAGATAAGTACTTCGACATACATTTTTATTTAATTATTCTATTTTTAAAATTCCCAGGTTGGCATATGTAGAATTTTACAATATATGTAGAATTTAATTGGATGTGATGCAATTAGGATAATTTTTTAAAATGTGACAAAAGGAACAAATTTATATAATATTGGGATAGTGACTGTTTAAAATAATCAGAGGGGAAAAACCCAATTTGACATTAAATAAAAAAAATAACTCAGTAATAAGATTTAATGTGATGAGAATATTATTTTAAATAGTTCTATATGAAAATACGGAATTGATGAGAGGTTTATCCATAAAAACTAAATTAAGAGAATCAATTGATTTTAAATTAAGTCATTAATTTAATTTACAACTTACAACTTCCAACCTCCAACTTCCAACTGCTCAAATTTATCATGATACTTGTTTCTTTGTTTATATTTAGCAATTTCATTCAGAGATTTTCAATCATCCTACTTATATGAAGGCACATGGTAATAAAGAGGATGAAAAATATTTAAAAAAAATGAAGAGACCATATGATTGAACTGATAGATGAATGAAATTTAATATAATAAAGCCACTTTGATCCAATAATCAACTCTTCAATCAAATGTGTTGCGTTGTTGTTTGGTAGGGTATTTAGATCTCAACAATAACAATAACAAGTTTTATCCTATTACTTAACTATTTCATTAAAATCAAGGAGAGGTGGTTGTGGTTAAATTATTATCTTTATTTGAAAATAAAATTCAAATTTACCTATATTTAGTTACCATGAATTACATCCAATAAACCATATAAATTGTAATTAATGAAATTTTAAATGGAGACAATATTTAAAAAATGTAATTAATATCAGAGAGACCTAGTGACTTGTAATAAGGACAATTAATTTCTTTAAAAGATGCCTTATAATAAAATTGGGAGGGAGTAAAAAAGGTTGGTTGTACTTTGTGGAAAAATCATTGGGAAGCAAAGCAAAACAAAACAAAACAAAAGTATGTAAATTCTCTTTGCCGTTGAGAGTAAACAAAAATCATTTGCATTAATAAAAATTAACGTATATAATAAAAAATATATTTATATTTCATAAGGATACAAGTTTAATTTTTTTTACTGTTATAAATTTTTTTTTAGTAGGCGATTTTATAAATCTTTTATAAGTACTCTCTTAACTTTAAAATTATGCTTTGATATTTGTGAGGACCGATATTAAATCCACTTAAATTTTTCTTTTACAAAATTAAATGTAAATGATTTGCATGTTTTTGTTACGAAAGTGTGAAGTAAAGGCATGTGTGTGCTCTGTGTTGCAGGGGACACAGGCAAGTGCATGTTCATGGATTCTCCTTCACTCACATTTATTTATTACTTTCTTTTTCTTTTTCTTTTTTAATTATTATTGTTTGTTTCAACTAAATCTAATAATTCTGAACCTATTCTTCTACTCATCAGCTTCTGAATTACACCTACTTATTTATTCAAGCCTTTGTCGGAACCCTAAGAAACGTGCCATATGCAGTTCTCTTGATCATGCTCGCTAGATATTTTTTTAGGAATAAAATAATAAATATAGAAAATATAAACTTGCTTCTTCAACACAGAAACTTTTTACTCATGAACATGGCTCTCCACTGAATCAGATCCTGGAAAATTCCAAAAATTATTAAAAAATTATGCTATATAAATATTATCTGATAAACTCAGCACAATACATTGCTATATAAGATTTCTCTTAATTTTTATTAAAATTAACAGATTTTTTTTTAAAAAAAAAATAATTCATTGAGTGATTTGGGATTGGCCATACCTGGTGGGGCAGATCCTCAATCCTTAGCACAGATCCCTGCCAATGAAATTTCAGTGTTATCTCTAATTGCAATTTTGTTGAAGTTGCTTAGTAAAAGAAATATCTTTCTTTTTTCTTTTTTTGGTAAAACACAATTAATATCTTTCTGATATAACTATATGAAATCTAGTGCTGTTTGATGCAATTCAAATATTATGACGTCCAATTGAGATAATTGTAATAACCAAAATTTTCTACATTTCATGCTTAAGTATTGTAAAGCCTAATTGATGAAGCTATCCAAAATAATATTTGTTGAAACTCAAAATCTTATACTTAAGTGGTTGGATAACCGGATGTATAGTTTTGTTTAAGGATGAAAATAACGATTCAATTTTTTTATATATAAAAAAGAAGAGTTAGAATATGATCAAAATAAAACAAATGAGTATGATTTGAGTTCTGACTACATCCCATGATGATGATCATGACAGTGATAAGTTTTTCAAATCTGTCTTTATATTATGTCACTATAGGTAGATATGAGACAGAATTTTCAAAAACAATGGGAAGACTTGAGAGAAAACAAAACAATTTCCATAGCAATTGAGTTCATTTGACATTCCATTCTACCTCTCTACCTACTTTGCTTGTTTGAATGATAATTACCTAATTTTATTGGATATACACTTACCAATTGATCCTCTCTTTTTTTTATACGGCTATTTGATTGTATTATATTAGAGTAGTATTGAGGGTAACATTTTTAAAAGTATTTTCTATATCTGCATAAATTCAAACTCAAGATTTTATATTTAAGTGACGAAAACCTTTTACACTTTAGACCAACATATTTTATCAACAGCAGGTATTGCATCTTTGTACGGTCACGTATGTTTGGGTTCAAATCTGTGGAACTTTTTTTCCGGCTATCAAATCTGTGAATTTAGCTGTGAAGATTTATAAAAAATAAATTCTATACTCCAACCCTCAAGAGTCAAGCCTCTCAATATGCTCATGGAACAATCATATATACTCATTCCGACTAATTTACATTAATTATTAAAATTAGTTAATTTAATTATCTGTAAAAAAATATATATTAATTTTCTTAAAATATCCCTCATTTTAATCATTTAGACTGAAAAATATCATCAACTGTACATATTAGAACCGAAATATAATCCTCAACTAGTTGGTACATTTAAGACTTTGAAAAGCCCATATCATTTTTATACTCCCCCGGTTTTTTTTTTTGAAGGAATGTATATCAATTATAACCCTTAACTCATAATACAATATTGCAATGACTTGTATAAAAAAAAAATATATTACAATGGCGATTAATTGTATCCCTTAACTTATATCAATTTGTATGTTTTCCACAACCCACATTTGGGGTCTACAAGCCAGAATAAGAATATGAACCAGATTACCTCAATGCCAAAGTTCTCTGACTCTGGTATCTTGGAAAAAGGACTATTCAAGTTGACAAAGGTTGGTCCTAGTCCGATCGATAAGGAAACATCTTATACCTCTTATATTTCATAATGGGGTAAATTTGAATCTTGTTACCCATTATATGAGAATTTTGTTGATGAATAATCTATAAATACCTCTACATAGGCCGTGAGACTTGCTTTGCCTGTAGTGAGTCCCTTAGGTTGTTGAAGTCACCTAAACCTTCTATGATCAAACAAAGAAAAAGAGGAGTCATAAATTTGAGGAGTCCCAACTCGCATAAACAGCTGCAATGAGTTTCTCATGGAGAGTGAGCCCAGAACATGCAATTATGCCTCTGTCAAGCCCTTTTAAGAACATTCCCTTTGAGAAGTCCAGAAGCCGCCCTCCAGCGTCAGTCACCACACCACCGGCCTCTTCTACAATCACTACTCCAGCAGCATGGTCCCATATCTTCTCCTTGTAACCTGACCTCGCAAATTTCATGAATATCTCCGCGTCTCCTCGAGCTATTGCCGCATATTTCACCATGCTGTGCACTCGCATTGGCTGTGTCCTGCCCTTAAAGGAAAATGAGAAATACTTTTGATTGATGGAAAAATAGAGGGATAAAATGTTACTCATGCCCATAAGGATTATTAATAAGAGTACAATAAACATTGCACACCTTGTTTTGTTACTTTCCCTTGCTTACACCAAACAGGCCACTAATGTTTCCAAGTCTATTAATGGTTGCTCTTGAATTTACCCTTTTTTTTGGGTTTTACAGGAAATTGCGCGAGGAAGAGTCTCAAGACAAAACATGAGTTTTTTAAGTCATAGCTATGGGCTTCTCCAATGATAAATTGACAAAAAACAAAATGACATGACATGTTTACCAGAGAACCCTCATAACAAATATTTTAAACCTCTAATCGATTAAAGTAAAACTACAGCTGCTGTTCCTTCCAAATATCGGTTCTTCAAAGACAAAGTAGAAGTCATAAACTACGTACTGAGTTTTGAAAGAGATGGCATGATATCGCAAGGAATTGTCAGACTTAAATGCAGCACAATCAATCTCTCACAGCTCTTATTAGGCCGCCGACCAGTTATGGACCATTCACCCTACCGCACTTTAGAAATATTACCACTCGGGTTCACAAAAGAATGTTGTATGATTAACACGGTAAGAAAAAGGTGAATGCTTAGTCTGTTTAGTGGAGAGAAAATACTGGGTGGCTGCTTACTATTTTACAATATAGACTTTCCAAGTTCCATATTTTCTTAAATCTATAAAAATAGGCTGATTAGGAAGTAGTGAGAGATAAGAGTTCAGCTAGCATTTCTCATGTGGAAATTGTCCAGGAAAAACCTTTCCATTACTTTGAATTCCAATTAAAGAAACAAAAATCACAATATCTTGCATCATTTTTATTCTCTTCTCTTATACTAATATCCTATAGTCACTAGTTGATATAAAACACACGAAATAGTCAATATTCTATCTATTAGTGGTAATCATTAGAAAAGAAAAGGAATTATACCTAAGCCCCACGCTATAAGCAAGTCCAGCTGTGAAGGAATGGTTGGAATTTGCCTTTTCCACTGGTTCACATAGAGTTGCTAATGATGGATCATCTATGGAAGAAACCCGTACAAGTCGAGCATAATTTGGCCATTCCAAAAAACTATCCCCAGCAATTAATGGCTGCAGCCATGCCTTGCCACTACCTTTACTAGCATACAATACACACCCTTTTCCCCATGCTTCCGGAATAGCCGAAGCTGAATTTAACAAGGTTTGATAATTCTGGTACTGATAATCAAGACATTCTGTCTTCCCTGGGTAGTTAGGGCACCCAAGAACTCCAAGAACAACTTTTCCATCCTCAACCAGAGCTAAGGCTACAGCATACTGATCCCCACGTAAGAACCCTAATGTGCCATCAACAGGGTCAAGAACCCAATGTCTTCCACTAGGGCCTCCCGTTGAGTTACAACGCCTAATGGCCTCAAGAACTTCTGCAGTACCAAGAGTTGTCTCTGGACTTTGGAGACCATACTTGGGTGCTGAGGCTAAAGATTCATTGACAGTGCCCACTACAGCTGCCAGCAGACCTGCTGAATCATCTTTGGAGATACTTTCTGTATCTTCCTCAGCAACAATTGACACATTCTGACTCCCAAAAATTTCTGATAGTAACCAACTGATGGTTGCCTGAACACTCAAGTCTTCTCAAGCACATACATTAAGAACAATACCCAGTCAATTAGCTTCGTATCTTTTTTTAAGGCAACATCAAGTTAGTTAAAGAAGATAAAAACTTTAACGCATCATATGCAAACATGCAGCTAAACATGATATGGTGTATGCCATGAGTAATGGTGAATAATGTTCCCATAATCAGAAGAGGATGAATAAAATGTGATATAAGCTATGCTTTGAAGCCAAATTGGTCGTTAGCATTAAACCTTTCAACTTAACTAGAAATCAAAAAGTCTCTACCTCATACATTCTTGTGGTAAACCTTAAGATAAAAGATTTAACACAGTCTGGAAGTTTACAACTTGAAAATGATCCATAGCATACCCAACCTATGCAAAAAATTCTAGGCATTGATTTAGAGGAATTTAAATTCTTTCCCAAAGGAAGAACAAGAGCCATCAACATTTAATTGCAATTGCTACAGAGTATCAGCTTTAACATCAATAAATCCATGTTGTGGTATTCAAATTATGTAAACTGCATGCTGTTCAATTTTGATATTCTTTTTTATGAAGTTCAAAAGTTTTCTCATGATTTACATGTCACTTGCGACTTTCCTTAAACTCTTTATGCAGTTTGGAACTGTGCCATTGGAACAAATCGAAGAAAGGAATCTGCCAAATCCATATGAATCCAGCTAACCAAAAACCACACACAAGTCTTCCTACTGAGAATGATACCAATGCAGATATTACCAGACCCAGAAACCGAAAACAAGCAAGCCCAATGGCAAGTACGTGATTCACAACCTCGCATTAGCATAATTGGGAAAACAAATTCGGAAGTGAGGTTCGAATGCAAATACCTGCAACAGTCACAGGAGAATCATCGTCCTTGGACACAACGTGATCATCGCTGGCAGAAAGTAGCCGCTCCTGCACTCTCCCACAGAGAGCACATGCCACGTGGACCACTCTAACGGCCACGTCCAATTCCTTCGCGTACTTTTCCCTCTCCATATAGTTAACCAGAAGAAAGAAAAATGACAAAATTCTCAGAAACCCGGATTCAAAATCAAAGTATCCAATTCCCCGACGAGTCTCCTACATGATGGAAAGATTGGCTCCGCAAAACTTGAAAAATCGAAAACATAGGCAGACTGAAGAGGGGGATTTGATTTTGGGAAAGCCAATGGCATTCACAAGGGAATGAAATGGGTTATGCGTCGGAAACAACAAGAGGCGAAGGAAACCAAGAGTGTCACCATTAACTAAGCAGTTCGGAGGTGAGAGAGCAATACTTCGGCAAGGAAGAAGATCACTGGGCCTCCGTCACATTCATTCTCCTTGCATTCCCCCCCCCCCCCCCCTTTTTATAGTATAAAGCATGTGATAATATTGTGCCCAGGCCCCAAAATAGCAATTTTATGGATTAACGAACTCTTCATGTCGCTGCCATCCAACGAAACCCCGACAAGGAAATGGGCTTACAAGAATCAGCCGAAAAAAGACGCTGTTGAACTTGAAATTGACTCTAGTTCGATCTTGTGTAATTGAATATAAAACTAACAGAGTTATTAGAGATTACTCTACAAGTTAGGTTGCGGGATTTAGGATTATTTTCATTGTAATGTGATTGAAACATAACAATAAATGATCTATAAGGTCTAAAATTTGTCTAAAAAATTAAAATTTAATAAGATCATACTTAAATTAGATACTAAAAATATTATAAACATAATAACAAAGAATACTGTCTATACATGCAACTTTCTATTTATACAAATATAAAAAATTATAAATTTATCTTAGACTGAAATTATAACATATACATAGAGAGCAAAATTATTTGGCAAATTCCCTAACAAAAGATGGTCTAAAGAATATATAAGTATTATATTCATACTCTACTTATTTAAAAGATATTATAGTTAAGAAGTGTTTGGGATTTGATTCTCTCGTAGATTAAATTATTTTAATTTAGGGCGGTTGATCTCTTCTTATAAATATATATATATATATATATAACACTAACAATTTTGTATTAGGGTTTAGTCCATTAACGGATTGTGATCTATATATATATATATGTGTGTGTGTGTGTGAATACATGTTTCTTATACACATATCAATATCAAACTTTACCATTTTAGGTAGGTATTTTTTCCTTATATTTAAAAAACATTTTTTTTATATTGATCGTTCCCTTTTTTTAATAAATTGATAATAAAATAAATCCAACTTTCCCTCTCAAATCCTTCCTTTAGAATCACGAAAAGTTTTTTATTTTTCATGATTTATATGTTAAGATTAAAAGAATTATGGAAAATGAGGCTTTATGTAGGGTTCGAGAGTTATTTTAGGATGGGAAAAATGTTCAACTGACTTAATCTGATCCTAATCATATCGAGATAGAACGATCCTCGTCTTGAAAGTTTTTAGAACAAGACAAATGCGGCCTGGGAGCAAAATTGTGCCGGGAGGAGGGTGTCCCAATTTCAATCCTTCCCTAAGATATTATCTTTTTCTTTTAAAAAAATATTAATTTATTTTTAATACATTTAAAGTTTTGTAATATTGTTTGGGAGAATTTTTTGAAAAGGAGTCCAATGACTTGGGATGGCCTTTCAAGCCATTCTAATTAGCCATCATAAACTCACTTTTTTTAACTCTCCAAATTGGAGGGGTCAACATTTGCTGTAAAATCTTAATGTACAAGATATTTTATCAACGGGGGTTAGTTCGAGTGGTAAACGGTTTAGTATTGTTTAAACGAGGTCTTGAGTTCGAGTCTTGGCGTATGCAAAAAATTTCCGTTGGGAGACTCACCCACCATAGCCAGGTGAGCAACGCAGGTCGAATTCGGATGTAGTCGAAGTAAAACTCCGATGAATCAGGTGGGCAACAAAAAAAATAATAATATACAAAATATTTTTATATTGGTAATTACCTTTAAACATAAATCTAAGTATCTAAAAATTATGATATTTCTTCAAGTATCGTGATCAAAATCATAATAAAATAGTACAATCTACAGAGATAACAAATTTTTTTTTTATATAAGAAGAGATAACAAACTTTAAATAATCATATATGTGGAATCCCTCAGCTAAACCCAATAGGATATTCACAGTCTTAATAAACGTAAATCATATAGCAACTTGTATTTTTTAAACTAAAAACATTCTTCGTGGGCCACTCATAAAGCCCATAAAACAACAACCATTTCTGTCTTTTGATATGTATCCAAATTATTTTAAAATAAGTATGAAATGGGAAATAAACTATACTAACTATAATTATAAATACGTGGCTTCTTATATTATATATATATAATCGTGGTAAGAAATATTTAAAAAAAATCTTCAAGGCATGGATAAAATTTAAAAAAAAAATGCACGCGCGCACAAACAAAACATTCTGGTTCTCCTTAAGTTTTCGCTCCTCTCAATGATAAAATTTAAATTGTTTACATTTTAATTTGGGTAATTCAGATTTTAAGTTATTTTTCAGTCTAGAAAAAAAAATCATGTTTACAATTGGAATATTGTCTTCAATGTTTTATTAATGAAAATTGTAGGTGAATTGGATCTGAAATAATAGGCATGATAGCTCAACAACAACAATCAACCACGCACTTTTGAAGGCAAAAAATGGGCCCAAGATATATACCACCCAAACTAACTTTTATTTGAGGAGCATGTTCGGTATTTTGTAACAAAAAAAAAATGTTCGGTATTTGAGGAATTTTATTTTATTATAATTTTAGTCATAATATTTAAATTTACGTTTGAGAATAATTGACAGCTCGTTCTACCTAATATTAGTATTATCTTAGAGAAATGGATACTTCGCTATACTCTTAGATCGTATGTGAGTCTAATCATTTTCTAAAAATTTTTGTATAAAAAAAAAGGAGAAACAAAATGAAAAGATCTTTTAATTCCTCAATTGTCCTTTTTAATGGGAAAAATGGAAAATTAGAAAGAACAAAAAAAATCCTTCTCTAAAATCTTTTTATGATAATGACTTAAATCAGAGTATTACTTCCTCGTAGATATAAATTTTTTAAAATATCGATATTTTATATATATATATATATATAACATATTCCAATTTTCCACACATTTATTGTCGGTTGAATATAAGTGGTATATAATCTCCCACCCCATACACTATTAATTTTGGAGGGACCCCAGAGTCATTATCATATAAATATAGATTAACAATAATATTATTATTATTATATATATATATATATATATATATATATATTCCTGCTCACATAAACATAAACTTCACCTTTAAGTAGTTATATAAATTATCAAGTACTGATTGATCCTCTTTATATGTCCAACGGATCCTTCCGTATAAAAAAAACCAGTTAATGAATTAATAGAGAGAGAGAGGGACACAGACAACCTAATTTTTTTTTTTGCCTACTCTATTTATTAAAAATTTACCCCGACTATATCTAGATCCGACTCACATCGCGTACTTAGTTATAATAGATGAGTCTCCTAACAAAATTTTTTTACATACGCTAAGACTCGAACTCAATATCTCGTTTAAATGATACCGAATCATTTATCATTTAAATTAATCTCTGTTAGTCACAAATTAAAAAACTCTAACAAACGATAAATCCTTTCTAATCTATAAAAGTAAACTCCTTCTAATTAAGTTATATATATATAACTTAATTAGAAGTATAAGGATTGGAAATCTAACCTTCAACCGCTTGTTTCAAAAGATAGAAGATCTTACTCAGCGAGCTTGGTTCATGGCACATTAATACGTTGATAGTGGCACCAAAATATTAATGATTTTGTCTTCTTGTAAAATATTTTTTTTATTTTATCTTTTATATTTATAATTTTTTAAATTAATTTATTTAACTTATAAAGTAACACATAATATAATGTTATACTAAAACATTTTAAATAGATTATGTTACATATGTTATAACTAAGTATTTTATTTTACTACCTTAATCTTTACAATTAGATAAATAAATCTGACATTAAAAATTGGATGTGTTATATTTTTGTCTCCTTTGGTGAATTCTTATATAAATAAACCAGTGTTGGTTTTAGGGCATGTTTGCTTGATAAGGGAAAAATTGATTTGGTCTAATTAAATACGAGAGAATTGTTAGAAGAACTTTAAGATAAATATTAGGATGCATGTGTTGATAGTAGATTATTTTCAACACGTCCAAGAATTTACCTCAAATTCTATCAAGCTTATTAAAATAAGTTGACAAAACCATATGTTATTTCCAACTGAATAATGAATAGGACAACTTACTTTTCAACCTACTAGTGTACTATTATAGTTTATTTAATTAATTGAAAAAAAAAGATAAATTTTATTAAGAAAAATGATAAAAAAATACTCTAAAATTATAAATATTAAAGTATGACAGTTACTAACTTTAGTTCAAATATCATTAATTTTAAATTAAATATTATCAAGATAATATTTTATTTTAATATTTGTTATTTTTTTAAAATGTTTCCCCTCATTTTCTCCACGTATTATTGAACGCGTAAATAATAGATTTGTGTACTTGTTGTGAATGGCATATGCGAGACTTACTACGCCTCTATAGATGGCAAAAAGGTTCGGCCTCAATTTCAATCTATTTAGAAATGACATTTGGACCAATTCAATCTATTTAGAAATGACATTTGGACCAATCTTCCTGGTTCAATTTACAAAATGGCGAAACATATTATTATCAAATTTTATTTTTAAGGAGTATCACTTTATTATAATTCTAGTCGCGATATTTAAGGAGGTATTCTATCTTTTGAATATTTAAATTTATGTCTGAAGATAATAGACAGCCCACTCTACCCAATATTATTATCGTCTAGAAAAAATAAAGACTTCGCCCTGCCTTTAAATTGTGGATGAGTTCAACCCTTTTTTAAAAAATTTTGTAAAAAAAAAAAAGCCAAGAAATGACATTTGGATTATTTCCAAGTATGATAATTTTAATTAAAATAATTAAATACAAGATTTTAATATAGTTCGTAAAAGTTTGACATTTCAACATTTAACACCAAGTCTAGCTTCTTTGATGATTTTGTTTCCCTTGAATTTCATGCTCTTTATTTTTTTTTTTCAATTTCTAAAATCCTGTGGATTTTTCTGGGTAAAATGTGAATTCCATTTGTCAAGAACAATATAAATCATCTAAATGGATGTTTAACGAATAACAACTTTCTAAAAATAATATTTCTTTTTTATATGACTATATAATTTGTTAGGTCAAATTTAAATACTATCAATTAATCTACTTTGCAACAAATCAATAAACTGTTTTGACGTACTAGATATTCTCTAGTTTCCTATTCCATTTCACAAATTATGCATTTACTATCAGCTACCTACTCGTATAAGTTTGTTAGCAACTTTTTCCTCTCAATTCTACTATTAATTCATCCGCATGTACCAATAAAACTAATTAAAAGTATTGATTTTTATCATAAAATTAAAATAATTTTTAATATTATTACTCTTATTAATTACACTAAACTCTAATATTATATTAATTTTTAAATTAAATTATAAATCTATCCATAAATTATTTCATAATGTGTACAAAACATCATTAAGAATTTTTTTTTTGGATATACAAAAGTACTCATAATGTTCATAAAATGGTGCAAAAACACCACAATTGTTAATAAGCAACATTGACTGTCACGTTTCCTTTGGTGCAAAAAAAAAATGTCCCTTAAGTTATTTTAACGGATATAATATTTTTACATTATTTTAAAAAATTAGATGTGTACTTTTATACTAAAAAAACTTCTTCGTGTTTGATGTATATAGGAGAATATTTTATAAATAAATTTGTACATTAACTCTTTATTTTTATTTGGATTAAAGTATAAATTTACTTATAAAATATTATCCCATGTATACCAAATACCATAACGTTTCATCTAGTCCAAAAATATACATGAAATTTCGCAAATGGTGCGAAAATATCGTGACCATTACGTCAATTAATATTGATTATTAGAAAATATCTTAATAAAAAAATGATGAAAAGAAAATTTATACGAAGTTTTTAAAATTATACAAAAATGTTATGGTTATTAATTTAACTGACAGTAACCATTTAACAAACACTCCTTACACAAGTTGCATAATATCTTTTTACTCCTAGCGGCCCTATTTGTTACTGTGAGGTCTTCTGCATGATAGAATAGCCACACCTCCTCAATGCTGGAGTTGCCCCTCTCACAGCCACCTCATCTACCATCCTTTTCTTTAGTTTATTTGTCACAAGTGGTTTTGCCTTAGATATGAAGAGGAGAATGACTTGTCTGCTATCATAAAAATCAATTAGGTGTCTAGGGGAAGGGTAGTTTTGACATTGAGGGGATGTATCTATTATGTCATACAGAAAGCCCCATAGTTCTGAATGCGATCGTTAGGAGTAAAAATATTATACAACACATCCTATTTGCCAAAATCAGTCATAATATTCGTGCACTAATTAAAAATATTTACGTATATTTTTATATAATTTTGTTGATTGATATATTTACTAACGCTCAATATTGATTAACTTAACGGATATAATATTTTTGTACTATTTATAAAATTTTATATATACTTTTATATATGATAAAATATTATAGTATTTAGTGCATAATACTTTATGAGGAGATTGTACTTTAACATATTTTTATTCTTTATCACAATCTTGATTAGATAAGTAATATTATATGAGACTAATTATCTCGAGATATAGAGATTATCGAAATAAATTTTATTTTTTTTAACAAAATATTTTTTCATATGAACACTACGGTTAAAATGTAAGATATTATATTTAAAAAATCCACTTATCTACTAGATATATCAAGTTTTGGTGGTAGAGGAAGTATATTCTGGACTGTAGATAAAATGTCCATACTCAAAAGAACAATTAAGGGTGTGTTTAGATTAGCTTTTGGAAGATAGATTATGGAAAGAATAGATTTTGGAGAATAGATTCTGGAAAGAATAGATTTTGGAAAGAATAGATTTTAGGAAGAATAGATTTTGAGAATAGAGATGTTTGGATAATTAGTAGTAGAATCATTTTTTATATTGGTAAATTACCAAAAAGGGTATGATATGATTAAAAGTAAGAGAGATGAAAGATGATAGAGAAGAAAGAGTAGAGAGGAGAGAGTTTAGAGAGGAGAGAGGGGAGAGAAAAAGAGAGATAAGAGAAGAGAGAGGAGAGAGAAAAAAGAGATAAGAGAAGAGAGAGGAGAGATAATGTAAAAAAAAATAAGAGTAGAATAGTAATTGGATAATCTATAACCTAGGTTTCAAATCAAAAGTTATTTTCAGTGGCTTATTCAAAACTTAAGTTTTAAACTGAGATTTTGTTCAAAATCAATTCTCAACAAAAATTACTGTTTGTGTAAAATTTAAACCACAATTTTATTCCATAATTCATTTTTAAACGCTGTGCAATAAAGTTGTGGATCTAAAATAGATCGGGTGTACGTACATTTAGATTTTAGCCGTCCAATTTCACCCCTACCCTTTCGGCCCCATCATCGAACCTTTTTCTTGTTCATTAACTGTTCCTTCCAACGTGTCACTTTTCCACACGTTCATGCTGATCTCAAAGAGTGGCAGTTACCCCACCTCTATTGCACCACCCCCTTCCAAAAATCACGAGCCGACCCTATCCTCTCCCTCCACGTGTCACACATCCAACGGTCTACCTCCTGCTTCCCCCTCATCCCACTTCACACGTTTCAGTCATCGACCCTCGCACCCACTCACCTCCCCCCCTATCTGTTCGACCTTTAACGAATCCATTTCTGTATATAAACCCCACACTACACTCTACTTTAAGGTAGAAGCCAGCTAATTACACACACACACACATAGAGAGAGACACGCACGCACATATATCAATTCCTTCTGGGAGAGAAAAAAGAAACCTTCCATTTTGCTCAACAGAGAGAGGAACATTGAGCTTCTGGTGATCTGTTAAGAATATGGTTTGCTTCTGCTTTCTGGTGGATCAGAGGAGGAAGGTGAGGAGGAGCAAGCCGGCGGCCGGCACGTGCTCAAGGTGCGGCTGTGGAGCCAGCGTCGCCGACATGATGACACAGACGAGGTTTTGTTGTGTTCCTTTCTATTGGAAAAACTGGAAGGCCATTATCTGCACTTTCTGTGGAGCCGTGCTCAAGTCTTACAGATGAGCTTCCATATATATAGATATATATATGTATGAATCCCCGAGAATACTAGATTGCTGATCTTCGCTCTTCTTTCTTCTGAATCGATGATTTTGCTCTTACGCGTATTTAAGAGATAGGGATTGTTAATCAGTTTGAGTTACAGAGATTTGAGACCTGTGACCACGTTGAAAATATATAATAGAGAAATTAGAAAAGAGTTGAAGTACCTTTGCTTTTGTTGTTCGCTTTGGAGGGTATGAGACCCAAGAACATACTAGTAACTGTTGGCCCCCATAATTTGTGTGTGTGTGGGGGGGGGTGTCTTCTCGATTAAGTTCGTGTGCGTGCTTCTCTTTCATGGCCAAAAATCAGTTAGTTGTTGAGTCTAATTAATTTGCCAGCTGATCCACCAAGTAGGCTTAATTGCAGGATGAGTTTGTAACATTTCTATTTGATTTCCTTCTTAACCAAAAATCTCTCCCCGTTTTCAATTTTTTCATTATTCAGCCATTCTAGAGAACTATATAATTTGGTGGTTTTTTTTTTTGGGAATACGTTGGAGAAAATATTAATAATATCATGTCTTGTTTTAATTAATTTAAGTTCAACTTTTTCCGCCAAAATCCTGATTTTTGTAAGGAAAGTTTTGAGATTACGATTTTAAAAATTAAATACATTACATATGTCTATCAAAATTCAGATTACGGTCGACACTTGTCTCATGTTCGTTTCACTTGGGGTTTAA
The DNA here is from genome assembly GCA_037074615.1 of Leucaena leucocephala. Classification (NCBI taxonomy): domain Eukaryota; kingdom Viridiplantae; phylum Streptophyta; class Magnoliopsida; order Fabales; family Fabaceae; genus Leucaena; species Leucaena leucocephala. Next base: position 15,762,937 of record CM073545.1, read on the forward strand.
ACGAAGGTACTAAGGTGTACTTGCTAGCATGTTTGTTTGGTAACTCCAATTAAGAGCTGAGGGTAGTAAGGAAGAGAATTTATTGAAGCATCATGGTTGGTAACCATTAAGAAAATGAAGCAGCAGCCTAATTAATGTTTTTTTTTGTCAATTTATAAATTTTTTTAACTAAATTATGTCATAAAAAATTATTAAAATTAGTTAAAAATAATAAATATTATTAAAAATATATTTTATTTTTTAAAGATATATTTATTTATAAGTGGGTAGATGAGAGTGAAAAAGATAACGAGAGAGTATATTAATTAAATATAAAATGTATAAATATGTATTTAATGTTAATATAAACTTAAAGATGACTTTATAAAAGGGGATATATTAATTGAAAAAATGGGATAATATTAATATTAATAGGGAGGGAGTATATCATTATTTGTGTCTTGTTATTATTTAATTAATTATATGATGATAAGTATTATTCTGTTGTTCATTTTTTTATCCTATCTAACACAATAATTTATTCCTTTCAAATTCTTATTTCAATTAAAACTACATTGAAATCATTCTATGTATTAATGAATACTTAAGCTTGTTGCAATAAGATTTAGGGTGTGTTTAGATTAGCTTTTGGAGAATAGATTCTGGGAAGAATATATTATGGAGAATAGATTTTGGGAAGAATAGATTTTGGGAATAAAGATGTTTGGATGATTAGTAGTAGAATCACTTTTTATATTGGTAAATTACTAAAAAGGGTATGATATGATTAAAAGTAATAGAGATTAAAGATGATAGAGAAGAAAGAGGAGAGAGAAGAGAGTGTAGAGAGGAGAGAGGAAAGAGAAAAAGAGAGATAAGAGAGGAGAGAGGAAAGAGAAAAAGAGAGATAAGAGAGGAGAGGGGAAAGAGAAAAAGAGATATAAGAGAAGAGAGAGGAGAGATAATAGAGAAAATAGAGGAGAGAGGAGAGAGGATGTAAGAAAAAGTAAGGGTATAATAGTAATTGGATAATCCAAAATCTAGGTTTCAAAGAAAAAGCTATTTTCAGTAGCTTATTCAAAACCTAGGTTTCAAACTGAGGTTTTGCCTAAAATTAATTCTCAACAAAAATTGCTGTTTGTGTAAAAAAATTTCAAACCGCGATTTTGGCCAAAATTAATTTTAAAACCTAAGTGCCAAACTGGCACTTAAATCCCTTCCCATGGTATATTATTCAACCCAGTTTTAAAAAAAAATTACTTATTTGTTTTCATCCTATCTATGTTGATATATGTCTCATTGTTTTTTTTAACAAATTTTAAAATAATATCATTTGGCACTTAATAGATGAAAATGATGCCATGATATAGTCACATCATATTGAAACAAATGGCTTTCTTTCTCGATATATCAATACGTAAGTCATGACAAATGCATCTTATTTCAATTCTAGTACAGTCGGCCAGTCTAGTAATAATTAAAGTGACAATGATAGCACTTTTTTTTTTTTGAGAGAAATTCTCCCATAAAATATTTATTATAATTTTCTTATTTAATATTAGTTTATGTTTTTAAGATTTGGCTCTTAGGTTTTTCAAATGATAGATGCAATATGAATAAATTTCTTAATTTTCAGACATAATTAATAAGTTTTAAGTTTATCCCTAGTTTGGATGAGAGTGACTTCTTATAAGATAGAGTGCATTCATGTTAAGCCACATAGGAGTATTGGAGAGAAGGTGGGGTTTGGATTTAAGGCGAAGGATGCAAGAAAGAAGAAGCATGTGCATTCAATGAAGTGTAGGATTGAGAAAGCCATATCGCTCCAGCTTTATTTGATATTTGAAATGCCTACTATCTTTCCATTGAGTGTACTGGTTGCGGATTCTTATTTCCTTTATTCACGAATAGGAATGGCCTGCCCATAACGAGTTAGAGAGCAAAGAATAGACTTCTAATTCGGATTATGAAAGAATAAACGAATTATGGGATATTTAATTAAATAAATAATGATTAAGATAAGAAAATCAATTTAAATGATTAGTGATTAGTATAACACCTTATACTATGAATCAGAAAAATATTCTAAAGAATATCTTATATATAGAATCCGGAGAGAATATACAAGAGTTGGGAATCCAACCCATCATTACTGACTTATTTATTTTATGACAATCAATATAAAAATACAGCCATACAATCATGTCAATGCTAAATTTTGCCTGCAGAACCTTTGTAAAATTATTTAAAATAAGACTTTTTTTTAAAAATATTATAAAATTTAAACCCCCTAACTTATGTTATTCATGGAAACCCAAGTTGAATTTTCAAATTCTTTTAATTTATTGTTGTTGTATTTAAATATTTTTGGAATGTACTAATAGTAGTAGTAACTAGTAAGTTTGAATGGTTCTATATGAGTAATTAGGGAGTGTGAAACTGAAACTCACCGCCTTTGCCAACAGCCACCAAACATGGGATTGGGCAAAGTCACATTACAATCTGGGCCACACCTTTTTCAACTACCACTCCCCCTTTTTTGGGAAATATTCTTTTTTTTTTTTAAAAAAAATCTGTCCACATAATTAATTTTATACATGATTAGACCATTCATTCTTCACTAAAATCCACTTGAAGTAGAGTGTTATCAGAGAATTCACATTTTGATGCCCATAGTATTAAAGATGATGCAGGTGAGAGGGTTGTGGGGAGTTTCTGTGGTACACACCATGTTGAGATGTGCGGTGGAGATTGCCCAATTGATGAGATTCACAACCAATCTCTCTTCTCCTTTTTACTGATCTCCTTCCTCCATCGTCAACTTGGCTCTTTAATTTGGGTTTTCACTTTTTCTGAGATCACTCTCGTTATATTTTGACTTAGTGGTTTGGAAATTTATTTATAAATAAAAATTTATTAGAGTTTGATCCCGTTTATAATATTAAACTGTTAATATTTGTTCTTTTAATTTTTTTAAAAGTCTGCAGTTTGAGTTATCCTTTGCATGAGAAAGGTAATTTGCGGGTGTGGTTTTGTTTGTTTAAAAAAATATCAACTGGTAAATGATCAACAATTTATTCCTCTTCTTCCGATTATTCTTCTATTACAGAGTTGTAATTTTATTTTTGTCATCAACTTAAAATATTTTTAGTTAAACAAAAATGTATGAATAGTAAAAGAAAACATTATTTTTGTCTTGTTTGATCAATCAGTGTGAAATATGTAAAACAATAAAAAATTTGATTCAAGGATATTGTGTTAATAAGAAATATTCTACAATTTTTTAATAAATTAGGAAAAAATATTCTTTCTGATTAAATTAATCATTCCTATAAAAATACAGAATGATAGAATTAACAGTAAATAATAAAACTCAACAGAAGATAAAGATTTCAAGAGTGATATTATTTTTATTTTATACTATTTCATTAACATGCCCTTTTTATACATTGAAAAATATGTATGGGATCCTTTTTTTTTTTGAATAAATAAATAGTAGAAAGTAAAAAAGAAGGAGAATGGGAAAATGAAAAAGGTGCAATGGAATTTGACTTTTGGGTACGAAGATGGGATTTTCTCCATTCATCCATAGCTGCAACTACACGGCACACGCCGTCGCATTAAAATTTGTTTGAATTTCTTTATTTTTGGGCCTCACTCTCTGAAATACTTGTACAAAATTAAAGTGACGTTGAATTGTGAAGTCTATTTATATCAATTTTTTCATTTTTTCTATTTTTTTGAAGATAGCAAGAAATGCGAATCTGATATTATGGTTCCTTTTGCCAACAAAAAATGTAATATTATGGTTCCAATAACACACATCTTATGTTTAATTATTTAAATGAGATCAAGGAACCTAATCATATGGAAATCGAATAATTGTATAAAAAAACTAATGAATAAGTGAATCATATTTGTGTAAGCACGTGTGAAATAAATCTTAAATACTTTTTTACTTCTAGCACAATCTCACTATTGTTATTATTTTTTTTTTTTAAAAGGAAAATTGCAAAACAGCTTGTAACCTACTGGGCCTTGTGTGTCACTCGTTTCCATATACTGCAGTTCATACTGGATTGGATCCATACTTTATATATTGGGCCTTTTGGGCCAGACATTAGATAATTTATATTATTTGGGCTTAATGGATTCCAATTATAATTATAAATTTTAAGTAAATGTATATTTATATTTAAGAAATTCAGTTTTAAAATGATTTTGAAATATGATAAAATTTTAAAGAAATCAAATTGAATTATTGAATTATAAAATTTATTGGGACTTAACTTTACAGTGATTTTAGACTAATTTTAAGATTTCAAGATTTGCATAAAAATTTATCAATGAAATAATATATATTTATATATAATGAAATTTCATATTATTTATGAGTTATCAATAATATAGTATAATTATATTTGGAGCGTGTTCGATCTCTAGGGAGCACCATTTTATTGTGGTTCTAGTCGCGACGCTTGGGGAGATATATTAGTTCTTGGGTGCTTAGGTTTACGTCTGAGAGTAATAGACGGCTCGCCCTGTCCGACATTAGTATCGCCTAGAACGAAGGGAGACTTCGCCCTATTCTTAGATCGTGAGTGAGCCTAACCTTTTTTTAAAAAAATTTGTAAAAATAATAATAATATAATATAATTATTAAATCTCATTAATTAATAAAATATTTTAAAAAAAAAGTTAATAAGGAATGAGGAGGAGACAAAGTGGTGGAGGGAAAAGACAAAAATGGAATCGACCACATGGCTTTGGGAACCAACTTACCAAGTTATGTCCCTTTCAACTCTCTTCTCAAAACCAATCATTGATCATCGTCATCATCATAATCATAATCATAATCTCCATTAATTTTATATTAGCATACTACTAAATACTACCTAAATTTTTTTAATTGTGATATATCCACCTCAACCAGAACAGAAAGTGTGTGCGGTGTCATTTTTTTCTAATGAAAAAAAAAATAAAGGAGTTGGATTCTAATTTCGTAGGATTTATTAAAATTATAATATATTTTTAAACTTAAAAAATATTTATAAATATACTAATAGATTGCCTATTAATAAATTTATTATATTAATATTGTGATTTGAACTTATGATTTTTTAAATTATAAATAAATTTTTTATTAATTTGATAAAAAATTTATTTGCAGTGCTATGTCATTTTTATAATCCAGTTGATAAACACATCATTCACAAATTTTTAAAGAATAAATTAAAAAAAATGGAATTTAGTATAATGCATAATATCGTTTATTTTACATTTATATTGTTCACTACCTAGTCTCTATTTCAAAATATTTCGTACCCTTGTCATTTGTGACAACTCCAATTATAACAAAAGGAGATTTAGCTTTAGATATCTAACATTATCACCTGTCCATGCCTTCCATTTTATTTATATAAAAAAGATGTTCATCGATGATCAATGGATCGGTCTTGTAATGGCATGCACAACCAATTAATGATGTCATGATAGTGAATAAAAGTTAATATAAATAATAAAAAATATATTCGTATTCTATAAAAATATAAGTTTGATTTTTATTATCATTATGATGACTTTTTTTTAATCTTAGTAGGAGATCGGTACTAAATTTACGTAAATTTTTTATATAAAAAATGATATCATGATAATTAGATAATTATAATTATAATTATAACTATACTCATGCAAGGGTGATACAAATATGTTGTATTAATTAATAGATGAAACTTATTAGAATTTGCCAATATCTTTTCAGCAAATTTGTGAGTAGCAATATACAATAATGGGTTTAGTATAGGAAAACAATAACAACAGAAATTATTTTATTAGCTAAGATTGATTATAAAGATTATACAATATTATGGTACTCTATCCACCATTGAATTATGCAATAAATTATTAATCATAAGATCACGCTCAATAATTTTATTAAGTATTTTTTTTTTAATTTTTTAATATTTTTCTAAATTATTTTATATTATTTGATCTATTTTTTTACTGACAGATCAATAATATATTTTTTTTTGCTGCCCACCTGATTCACCGGAGCTTTGTCCTGACTACATCCGGATCCGACCCGCGTCGCGCACCTGGCTATGGTGGGTGAGTCTCCTATCGGGGATTTTCTGCGTACGCTAAGGCTCAAACTCGAGACCTCGCTTAAGCGATACCGAGCCGCTTATCACTCGGACCAACCCCGTTGGTAGATCAATAATATATTTTACATATGTTTAAACTATCTCAAACAATTGTTTTTTAAAATCCTAATCCAAGAAAAAAAATAATGGGCTAAAATGTTTGTCCAAATTAATGAATATTGGAGATTGGGGATCACTCACGTTTGCCTCCGGATAAAATAAGTCGGCGTAAAAGGGGGAAACAGATAAGATATTTGTTTAGTAATCTTTGCCATGCATGTGCTCCTCTACCAATACATCAATCGTACCACTTATAACTCAAAAATAAACTAAAGACTAAACTATACAAAATTTTCTTAAATTACTAACCACATATATATAAACAAGGCTTGTAATTTTTAAAATATTTAATATTAATAAATTCCTTCAGCGTTTAACATGGTGTAAATAATTCCTAACTATTAATTATATACTCCTTTATATTTTGATTTTGAGTGTACATGATCCCCTAAATATTGAGTAATATTTCCCTAAATTTTAAATTATATGAAAATAAAAAAATAAATAAAACTAATAGTAGAGAAATTATTTATATATCTGTAAAAGTTTAATTATCATAAATTTTATATTGATATATATAAAAGTATTGATGCTGGCAAAAATTATAAAGCATTGATATATAAAATGATTGATATTAATTTATATATATATATATGAGATACAATTAGTATTCACATATTAATTATATATATTGATATATAGATTTTAGAGAAAATAATTTTTTTTTAAAATGATAAATATTAAAATATGATATTGTGTTAATAATATTAGATATATAGTTAATAATATTTGATTTTTTATTAGTAATTATTTTATTTTATTATTTATTATTTTTTAGAATTTTTCTTCCCGTATACTTATCCAAAAAAAATTCAGAGAGAGGTGTTCACATAATTTATCTCAAGGACAAAAAATGTTGGGAGTCGGAAGACAGAGGAGAGAGTGACAGAGACGTTTGGTGTGAGACAGTGAGAAGCCATGTGCTTCTATGCGGCGCTTCTTATTATTCTTGTTACTCTCTCTCTTCCTCCATTAAAGTCTCTTTTTTCTTTTGGCCTCAAGCTCTCACATTCACATTAACGTCTTCAAACTCTCCTTCTTACCGTTATTTCAACTATTTTTCAACTGAACTCTTCCTCTTTCCTTCACCGAATTCATGAACAAATCTTCAACCTTACGAATTAGTTATTATATAAATATAATATATTATTATAGGAATTGATTCTTACTACGTCAATGATCGCCGTCAACTCTGTCCTTCTTGTCCCTTCTGTATCTTGAAGCCGCGTTAAAGCGGGTCCCAGAGATCCTTCATCCCAGCACACCCCCATGTTCTTCGAACCCTTTTCCTACGTTTTCAAAAGCTCCAAAATTTTACATTGCAAATAAACACAATCCCCAGTCGGTATACATCTCCATTAAATACTACATGCGTTCATAGCAGATAGATGATAATAATAACTCTTTTTTAGTTGCAGAGTTTTATCATTTTTATATGAACTTAAAATATTCTTTTTCAAAGATTCTCAGATTTTTATAATCACAGCTCAATAACTTGAGTGCACAGCTGGATTTTCAGATTCTGATGTTCTTTCTCTGTTATAATGGAGGAGGTATTATTGCAAGCGGCCTTGCAAGTGAGATTTCGAAGTTTCGTATCCCTTTTCTTCCCTTGTGGGGTCCTCTGTTTTTCCTTACTCTGTTCTTGACAGCCTAATCAACAGCCTGGAAGCCGGTGTTTGTACCTACACTAAAAAGCTTCAACTTCATAATGTTCTTCCATTCAACAATTGGATTAATGTAAATCTTCTCTCTCTCGTCAACACTCTCTCTCGTCTCTATCATATCTCTCTCTCTTCACCTGGCATCACATCATGCACATTTCGCTCCTTCCATGAGGTAAGAACTCCTATATAGTTTCAGTCTATTTACTTACGTCAGAAAACTCTAGCAAATAGGATCTGAACTTATAGCCGAGAAGAGCTTGTGTTTTTGGATTGTCTTGTGACGTTTAAAATTCATTGCATGTTTGTCTACTACTTGTAAAAGTAATGTCTTCTTCTCCTGGGCATTGAGCTGATCAGATCCGGTATTACTGCAGGTTTTGTGTATGTTGTCCACCAACTTTTTGTGAATAGGATTTGCAGCGCTTTGCCCATTCTTGACGTAATTCTGAGGTCTCTGTGAATTTCCCGGCTGATTCGTTTATTCGTGAACCGGGTATTCGGCAACCCGTTTATGGATTGGTGAAGACCCGGAAGTGAAGATGGCGAAGGTGCACATAGTGAAGTGGGTTTCTTTTGTACTGGTAGTGTTTTTGTTCTATGTGGATGAATCATTTGCCTCATACAACCCTCCTGATAATTTTCTGATTGCTTGTGGTTCTTCTCAAAACATCACTTTCCAAGGTCGTACTTTTGTTCCTGATTCACAACACTCTTCATTAGTATTGGAAACTGGGAATTCTATTGTTGCTGCTGATTCTAGTTCTCGTGTCCCACCATTCCCAATATACCACTCAGCTCGGATTTTCCCTGAGAAAGCTTCTTATAGCTTTGAAATTCAGCAACAAGGTCGTCACTGGGTCCGCCTGTACTTCTTCCCTGTCAAAAACCCTAGTCATGATTTGACTTCTGCTTCTTTAACTGTGGTCACTAATGAATTCGTTCTCTTGAATAACTTCACCTTTAAGAACTACAATGGTTCTTATATGTTCAAGGAGTACGCAATCAATGTTACATCTGATATCTTGACTCTTACCCTCATTCCTTCAAATGGTTCAGTGGCTTTTGTCAATGGTATTGAAGTTGTATCAATGCCAAATGACTTGTTTGTTGATCAAGCATTGGCTTTAAACCCATCAGAAACATTCAGAGGCCTTTCTGAACTCGCCTTTGAAACCGTTTTTCGGTTAAATATGGGAGGTCCTCTTCTCACTGCTCAAAATGACACCCTTGGAAGAACTTGGGAGAATGATCTGAAATACCTTCATGTGAATAGTTCTGTTCTTAATGTTTCAATTAGCCCTTCAACCATCAAGTATCTAGCTGGTGTTTCACCTGAGACAGCACCAAACTGGGTTTATGCAACTGCAGAAACAATGGGTGATGCAAATGTGGCTCAAAATACTTTCAACATTACTTGGGTCTTCCCTGTGGATCCAAACTTCTCTTATTTCATAAGGGCACACTTTTGTGATATTATGAGCAAATCCCTGAATATTGTAGAGTTTGATATGTTCATAAATTCTGATGTAGCTCTTGGAAGTTTTGACATCTCATCTATAACTGGTGACTTGGCTGTGCCTTACTACAAGGACTTCGTTTCTAATGCCTCCACAGATTCAAACACTTTGAGTGTAAGTGTTGGACCGGATTCAATGGCAGATATGTCAAATGCCACCATGAATGGGCTGGAGATAATGAAGATTAGCAATGCAGTGAAGAGCTTGGATGGGCTTTCTTCAGTGGCGAGTCTTCTTCCTAGTTCATCATCTTCAAAGGCGAACAAGATAGGAATAATAGTTGGTTCTGCTGTTGGAGCCATAGCTGCTATAATATTGGTTGGTTTGTGTTACTATTGCTGCTTTGTGAGAGGCCGGTCGAAGTCCACTCAACAAGGTCATCCATGGCTGCCTTTGCCTTTATATGGAATCTCTCAGACCTTGACAAAGTCAACAATGTCACAGAAGAGTGGAACTGCGAGTTACATTTCTTTAACTTCGACGAATCTTGGGCGTTTCTTCAGTTTCCAGGAGATCCTAGATGCAACCAACAAGTTTGATGAGAAGCTTCTTCTTGGGGTTGGTGGTTTTGGGAGGGTTTATAAAGGAACACTTGAAGATGGAACCAATGTAGCTGTCAAAAGAGGCAACCCCAGATCAGAACAAGGCATTGCTGAATTCAGAACCGAAATCGACATGTTGTCCAAGCTTCGCCATCGCCATCTCGTGTCTCTCATAGGCTATTGTGATGAGAGATCAGAAATGATTCTTGTCTACGAATATATGGCTAATGGTCCTCTTAGAAGCCATTTGTATGGAGCAGACCTGCCACCTCTTTTATGGAAACAACGGCTCGAAATCTGCATTGGAGCAGCCAGAGGCCTGCATTATCTTCACACTGGGGCAGCTCAAAGCATAATTCACAGAGATGTGAAGACAACAAACATCCTCTTGGATGACAATTTTGTTGCCAAAGTTGCAGACTTTGGCCTCTCGAAAACCGGTCCTGCTCTGGATCAGACCCATGTAAGCACTGCAGTGAAAGGCAGTTTCGGTTATCTTGATCCTGAGTACTTCAGAAGGCAACAACTGACAGAGAAATCAGACGTGTATTCATTTGGAGTAGTTCTAATGGAAGTATTATGCACAAGACCAGCTTTGAATCCTGTCCTTCCAAGGGAGCAAGTTAACATAGCTGAATGGGCAATGACATGGCAGAAAAAGGGCATGCTTGATCAAATCATGGATCAAAATCTGGTTGGGAAGGTGGGTCCCGCTTGTCTTAAGAAGTTCGGCGCGACAGCCGAGAAATGCTTGGCCGAGCACGGCGTGGACAGGCCATCCATGGGAGATGTATTGTGGAACCTTGAATATGCTCTGCAGCTTCAAGAGACATCTTCAGCACTCACAGAACCTGAAGATAATAGCACAAATCACATTACTGGAATTCAGCTGACTACACTTGAGCCTTTTGATAACAGTGTAAGTATGATTGATGTTGGTAACTCTGGCACAGATGATGATGCAGAAGATGCTGCAACAAGTGCAGTGTTCTCACAATTGGTAAATCCTCGAGGAAGATAAAAATTAAAATCTTGTGTGTGTATTCATGGTGACTTCCAGTCTTGGGCTATCAAGTACAGTGGCTTTTTTGGGCTGGGAACAAGTTGAAAAAGTTCCTGATTGATGAACTAATGGAGGTTTATCATAATTTCTCTATATTTTTTAGTCCATTTTTTTTAGCTCATAAGCAATTGTTGTAATATAGTAAAGCGCTGGCTGCAAATGAGCCTGTCAGAAATTGCCTGCAAGGTACCATCAAGATTGTGTTGTTCTTTATATATAAATCAAAGGACCTTGTAAGTTCTTTGTTTATGAAATCAATATAGAAAGTAAGGGTCTTCTTCCTATAGTTCTGATTTCTGATATTTAGCTCTGAGTTGAATTGCTTTCCATTACATCTTTCCTATCATATTTGATTATCTTTCCAACAATAGCTAACAATAACTACAGTTGCAGATTTCCTATTTATGAGACTTGTGAAGGCTAGAAACTCATCATATGAAAGAGAAACATTGTGAAAGGAAATGAACAATATCTATATTCATATAACCTATTTTTAGTTTCTGCATTGAAACAGAAGAGTTTAGACCATCTAATTTGAACAAAATAAGGGGATAGATCCGATGTAATTAGGGGTGTACATAGATTAGACTGGATTGGGTTAGTCATTAACTCGAGGTTTAGTCTAAAGAAAACTTTGGGCTGAACAAGGTAGTTCATGGTCTGATTTGGTTTAATAACAATTTGAGATTAGGCTAGACTAGACTTAGTCTAGGACCTTCAAAGTTGATTTGCCAGACTGGTAGGCTGGTTTAGACATTCTAGGACCTCCATATAACTTTGATTAACTCTTATTATTATTCTCGTTTAGACATTCTAGGACCTCCATGTAACTTTGATTAACTCTTATTATTATTCTCTGCCTACACAATAAGTCCAACCACCCAAGACACAAGAGGGAGTGCGATTTGTGCAGAACAACCTGTGGCAGGTCAAGTAAGAGATATGTGGGGGGGCATTGTTTTTTAATGTATAATGTTATTTAGTATTTATCATCAATATTTTTTTTTAAAAATAGTTTTACAAAAGCAGAGGAAGGTCATTAGGGAATAAATTATGTATAATAATATAAAAATGACAAAACTAAACAGATATTAAATTATAAATATATAGCCAACGTTTTTTAAAAGAAATTCAACAAAAAATCATAAATAATATATAGCAAAAAAAATTCAAGTTATTAATAGTTATGAAGAATTAGAATGGTAACCATGAAAGTTTCAATAATTTTATTAGTCTTGTATATAGATAATTTAAAATAAAAAATTGAGATAAATACATCAAAATTTAATTTACAAAGTAATTAATTTCACAAAATCCACAAGTCATCTTCTGAAATGAGATAAACTTAAGTTTTATGAGACGCTTAGGTGAGGGTTCTCTTTGACCAGAGACAGTCTTTCAGAGTAAATCTGTAAATGCAAAGTAAATATAACATAAATTTGATCTTCTATAATATGAAATTATATAACTTTTATTATAATATTTTTTATGCATCATTTTATAAATAATTCATAATGAGGTAAACAAAAGGTTACACATAAATTCTATTCAAACCACGAAACACAGACAAATATTTTCTTAATAAATAATCAAACATATAATTATTCCATAATCATTAATGGTGATTTCCAGATTTTATTTATCTTCTGCAAACAATACCATTCCCACTGTTGAAAGCACCTCTGCAATCTAACATCCCATAATCCATAACTGCTTTAGCTTCTCTGGAAAAGCTGGAGCTGGAGAGAACAAACACACCCTACAATCTGCGGAAGGAAGTGAAGTTGTTCCGTACTTGTCTTCTCCTCCGACCACCGGCATAGCCACACCGGGTTTCGCCGGATTCTCGAAATCCGGCTGCTAAGTCCTTCCAAGAACTCCTTCAACTTTAGGCGATAAACCATGGAACTTAAATTGCACCTCCAAGTGAGCAAAGCAATCATCTTCAGGTATCTGATAGTTATGGATTCTACTGTCTTCCTTGGTCACTGGAACAACATTAACAGAAATCTCTGCAACTTCAGTAGTAAGCAAGACACTGTTCTTGCTTGAAGTTCTCTAGATTCTAACATTGTTTTCTGGGGATTCCCATACAGAGAAATGGCCTTGTGGGATGATGAGTTCTTGTCCATTGTAAGAGAGCTTCAAGTGGTCAACTTCATCGTCCCAAGTTGCAGCTGGGGTGGCTTCAATGGAGATTTTCTGAGAGTCAAAGAGGATTCCCAGTGCTTGAATCCAAGTGTAGTCCCTAGACCGGCCTGCCGGCCGGAGACCGATGAACCGTGCATTAATTTGCAGGTTGGTGTCTGATATCAAAGAGAAATGCTCGTTCCTCCTTCCATGGAAATAGAACACAATCCCATCTGCACCAACAAAACGAGGGTCCAAGCATGCAGATCCACGGCCGTTACAGTTTTGTTTGCGTGCTGTTTCAAAATTTTCATGAGTTGTTAATAATCCATAATAAAAGAATTAATGATTCACACGCTGCATAGTTCCACAATTCCTCAAGCCACATGTTAGATAAACATACTATGCGGGGTGCAAGCCAGGATATAACCCGAAAAAATAAGTGTTAAGGTGAGATTAAATACTTCATTGAGCAATCTACACTAGTCAATATGGGACTCACTATCTCATATTACAAAATAATCTATTTAAATATTCTATTGAGCATTCCATACTACTTAAAGTGAGACTTATTATCTCATATTATAAAATCTTTATCAATTAACCTCCAATTGAGAGTCTTTACTCAGCCTCTTGTTGGTTAGAGCTCTCAATGGATAATTTTTTCTAGAACTACTAACAACCTTACTCTAGTATCAATTGATGAATATCTAAGTAGGATGGAAAACTTTATCTTAAAAAACTAGTTATTGAGGTGAGAAAAATAACCTATTCTATATCACTTAACGTGGGACTTAATATCTCGTACTATAAAGTCTCCATAAGATATGTATCACACTTGTATAATATTAAGAAAAAAATTGAAAATTTGTGGGATAATAACCATGCCAATCTCCCGAGACAGAATGAACTTACTTTTGCATTGAGCCTTGCAAATTGGAGAATCACAGTCAACATAGCAGACTTCGGCATTTGGATCAGAGGGTGAGGAAGAAGGGCACTCAGCTGGGCATCGTATTCTCTTCAAGAAGCATGGGCTCATTCTGTTGGTGCATGTCTTCGTCTCTGCAATATTAGTCTTTTTTTTCTTTTACCTTATTAGTCTCTGCATTAATCTGCATCACACACAATGAAGCCAACACTATCAGAGCCACACATATTGAACCTCTTCTGCTGAAGAAATCCATAATAATTGGCTTCAATTTCCTCTCTCTCTCTCTCTGAGATGCAAGCGAAGTTAAAAGGTGACTTGCACTTATATATACACAGAAAGATCAGCAACATGTCATTTCCCCCCTATATTCTTTGCTTCAATTTCATGTGAGTGGCAGGGATGGATCTTGAATGATTCAACAAACTATAGTTGACTTTAAGTTGGTGCCTTTGAGAGATGGAAAATGCTTAATATATAAGATATGGAGGGGAAAATGCATAGAATGATAGATTCAAAGGGAGATTTTTGGAAGTGAAGAAATGGATTGTGAAGCTGGCAATCCCAGATGCATTGTTTGTGTGCAATATTGCTTCCGCAAAAAGAAGCAATATAGTTTTATTTTGAAGATCGTTGATCATTTTTGAAAGAAGAATCTGAAGGGTAATTTTTGGAAAATAATATCAGCTTCAAAGAAGATGCAGTTATTTTTGCAAGATTTTAGACATAAATGAATGAAAACCTTGTGATGAAAATTTTTGAAAGGGTTACTTGTTACTAAATTCTTCAATATGATTTTGTTTGTAGAAATAAAACTAAAATATCCAATTATGAAATATTGCACTGCAAAAAGAATACTAACAAGGCATTTGATCTAATAATCATAGGCAAAATCACTCTCAATCTCAAGTTTCACACAACAATTTATAAGTATAAAAAAAATTAGGGTTGGTCTGAGTGATAAGCGGCTCGGTATCGTTTAAGCGAAGTCTCAAATTCGAGTTTTGGCGTATGCAGAAAATCCCCGTTGGGAGACTCACCCACCATAGTCAGGTGCGCGATGCGAGTCGGATCCGGGTATAGTTGGGGCAAAACTTCGGTGAACCTGATAGGCAAAAAAAAAAGTATAAAAAAAGTTTCTTGAAATCACAAAAATACTTAGGAATCCTGTCCTTTAATTGCAAATAAATTTAGTATACATTTACCAAAATGCCCTTAACTTTTGAACAATTGTTACTTGCCAATCATCCTTACAACTACCTAATAAAAGATTACAACTTTAATATGGCCAGTCGATAATTACTCTTCAAAAATTTACTAGTCATTTGCAAATGATGAAAACGAGTAACTCCATTGACAATTTTTTTTCAATTGAAACTAACAGCTTCTTAATTGACAACTAATTCAAATAAGGAGCATCGCACAAGGTTCATAAATTTGGATATATTTGGATATCTCATATAAAAGTGAGATTAAAGTCTAGTATAATTGTCATCTATAGAGATTTTTTATTGAAAATTATCCTAATATTTACTACAAATACTTCAATGGTAATTTGAGGAGAGTGAAAAAAAATCATGATAAGAATTAAGATAAAGCTTTGATGCCTTTAATTAGTGAGTAATTTTCTCTCATAAAACATAAAAGTTAATTAAAAAAAAAAGTATTCCCAAACCATTATGTATATAGTCTACTTTTATATTATTATTATATTGGGCTTTATTGTTTCACATGTTTTAACTATAAATATATGAAAATTGTTGCTAACATAACAAAAACATTATTATATTAGGTTAAAATCTAATTAAATTCTAAAAGTAATAAAAAAAGAACACAATCATTTTAACTACTAAAAAAGCTCACATTAACTATTAAAAATTACCGTTAACTGTTAGTATTTTTAACAGCTATGAGTGACATTATTTTTTTTTAAATTTTAATATGACAATATTGATCCAAGAATAATTTTAAGATATTCATGGCTTTCACTTAAAAATTCTCAAGATAAAATTAGACTTTAAATTCACACACATGTTAATTGTATAAAAAACAGTCCAGATTAAGAAGATATTAGATCAAGTTAAACCAAAAATTAGGAAGATGATACACTTTATTTTTTAACATATTGAAATTGAAATTATTGACCAATTTAGAAAATGACACGATTTTTTTTTTATAATAAAAACGTCCTCTATCTTTCTTTCCTGACGGTAACAATTTGCAAAAGAGTAAAACTCATAAATATTCCACGAACTTATTTAATTTAGCAATTCAATTGTCAAACTTGCCAGCTGATACCTCATCATATCTCCAAATTTTTTCTAATCATCATTGTTAATATAATAATATATCATATCAAGTGTACAAATTAGGAAAAGAACACTGAACTCATGGATGGATCCTTCTAATTGAGGGATTTTTAATTTTGTGTGTGTCTTTTGCTAAAATATGAGTATATTTCATCACCTGAAAACAACAAATACACACACCATGACACCAAAACACCTCTCACTCCATGCATGAGAAATAGTCTTGGGATTTAAAATGTCTTCAATTGAGAGATAATTGATCTTTGAATTGTTTAATTTTGATTAAGATGATTAAAGTTTGAAATTTCAACAAAACAAAACAAATATATCTTTCAATCAAGCCTATCAAAATATAATGGTTCATTTTTAAAGGAGTCATTTTACAAGAACACCCTCTCAAATTTTTTATATGGCTATATAATTAAATTATTTTCGAGCATTATTAGATTCACTTGGGGATAACTTTTTTAAAGATATTTTATATATTTATATAGATTTAAACTTGATATTATTTTATACTTAAAGTGGCTAAAATTCTTTCTACTAAAACTAATACTTACTAGTATGAGAACCCCGTCACTAGCTAACAAATTCTCTACGGTGACTAGTTTTCATTGTGATTAGAGTCCAAACGCGACACACATCCGAGATTCACAAAAGATTACGGGAGTTGACCCAGGTCAATCCCTACTCAAAAGTGGATCACAATCAGAAGTCTACTTTCTCTGAAATCTATCACCCATGTCAAAGCCCTTGTCGCTCTAATTAACCTCCCTAAGACGCTCCTTCCTCTGTTCCTTGCTTCTTTCACCAAACAGTCCTTCAAAAGCTTCCATCTTTAGATTCCTCTATCGTCAATCATCCCTCTATGGTCCAATTTCACCAGTACCTTGCGCTGAAGGTTGGAGATTTTCCAAAAGATGCCATCTTTGAGTCGCCCGCTCTCAACTTGGATTTCTCGTTCCCTTTCTTATTGTTCTTCTCTACTGCTGCTGCTGTGTTCCAACTCCTCTTTTCTTTGGCTCTTCAATCTTCTTTCACTTTCTCTCCGTTATGTAAATTAGTTCCCCCTGTTGCTAGCGTCTTCGCTCACGGGTGATGGGTTTCAGAAAATCCAAAGGCTTCGTTTAATTTTTTTTAAGAGAACAAGTGGCAATTTTGGTTACTTATGTGTCACTAATTTTAAAATAAAAAGCTTATGTGTCACGAGGGAAACTTCTGTTTTTTAATCTGTTAATAGGAGGGTGAAATTGCATCAATTAAAAGATACTAATTATATTTCTAAAATTAGTTTAAAGTAGTTAGTACTTTTATGAAAAAAAAAAAACCAAAGTATCTACCTTCCATTTTTTTTAAACTTTATCTGATTTTCTCATGTAAAACAGCAGATAGGAGCGAGCCTTTTCATCTGGATGCCATTTGCTTGGGCTTTTCTTCCTCTAAGCCTATGATTCTTCCTATGCCATATATTACAAAAATGTGGCTCAATTTTTCAAATGCCTGATTACTCTCATTTTGGATAAATAATTTGGGAGACATCGAAAAATTAGAAAAATTGATTAAAAGTATATGTTCAAAATTTTATTAGTTAGAATGACCTGAATTTGCATAAATGTATTTCTTTATTAACTGTATGCAACATATATTTAAATATGTATAAATGACTTTTATTTTAAAAAATTTTGTATGTAGTTTAAAATAAGTTGCAACTATACACAATTAAAAAAGAGTTATATCTATTGAAGATAAGTTATAATAAATTATTTGATTAATAAAATTTTTAAATAACTACTTTTAACTAATTTTCTCGTAGAAATTTTCCATATGCATGTCTTGGAAATTTACTCAAGCTGAATTATTTTCATACCCTTGCAAGCAGAGTCCTGATACATTCAATTCCAGCTATATATACTTCACTTAATTAATCATACAAATTGTCTCGATGCCAAAAAAAAAGGGGTTCAACTTGCCCATTTCAAGTACTACAGAATGAGTTCAACATTATTTTTCAGGGAAAGGGGCACTAAACTCATGGAATGGTTGACCAACTAACTGTTTACAAAGTTTTCTCTGGCTATGAATTATATTCAGTCAAGCCTATGAAAAAAATATTGACTCAGTTCAAAGAGCCAGTGAATTGATTTAAACATGGCTGCTTCCAGGAAAGTTCATATGATGATATCCATACATTAAAATAATATATTATCTAAGACTCTTGTAACGTAGAGTAATAATTAGTATATATGAGACACAAAACATACATACTAGGCATAATCAATTCTTTGAGTGTGATTTCAATGTTAGTGTGTACTATTGCAACCGAGTTCTGGGGATAGAACAACAGATATGGGCATGCTGGAGCTTTTCATGTGGACACCATTTGCTTTGGCTTTCCTTCCTCTAAGCATGGGTAATCAATCATCGTCCTCATTTACATCTGTCGATAACTACTTACTCGCATGTGGTTCTTCCGTTGGCATCCGCTTCCAGGGTTGAACTTCTCTTCCTGAATCTGTCTATTATAGTAAAGGTACATTGGAATTGAAAAGCCAGAAATCTGTTGCTGTTACCTCTCATTATGGTGCTCCATCTCCAATCTACCAGTCAGCTACAATCTTTTGGGGCAGAGCTTCGTATATATTCAGAATTGGACATCCAGGTCAGCACTGGATCCACCTTTACTTTAATTCTCACCAGAACTTGTCCTCTGCTTCAGTAACAGTAGTCGTTGATAGTGTTGTGCTTCTCAATGGTTTCACTTTCATGGAGTATGGCGGTTCTTACTTATTCAAGGAGTATGTAATCAATATCACATCCCCCACCTTGGCTCTCACCTCCATCCCTTCAGCAAACTCATCTGCTTTTGTTAACGCAATAGAAGTTGTCTCCACATCACGTGATCAAGGCATTTATGCAATAAAAAATACATCAGTCCATTTGTTGCGTCCAAAATTTGTCCTTGAAACCCTTTACCGGTTAGACATGGGTTATGAATCCCGTAACACTCGGAATGACTAACTTGATCAGAACTGGGAGAGTGATGAAACATACATGGCTTCCAATAGTAGAGTACTGAATATTTTAGTTGATCCTCAAGATATAGAAGATAATTCTGGATTAATACCTGTAATAGCACCAGATTGGGTCTATGCTACAGCCAAAGCCTTGGCAGATGCAGAAAGCTCAAACATAAGTTGGGTCTTCTCTGTAGATCCAAACAATAACTATTTTGTTCGGGTGCATTTCTGGGATATCATTAGCATCCAAGAAAATGTGCCAATTTTCAACCTATTTATAGATGGTGTTGCTTATAAAAGAATCCAACTTTGCTCTCAAGATCGTCGCTCATCTATATATGGGAGACATTACATGGATTTTGTTGTCTCTACAAGAGGAAACAATTTGACCGTAACTGTTGCTCCTGAGAGAGTGGCAGATGGTATAAATGCAACCATGAACAGAGTAATTAATTAATTTAATTGATTTATTTAGCTTTCTTAATCTATCTAAATAAAAATAAATTGACTCTTATAATTAGGATTGGATGTAGTAATTAATTAATTAATTTAACTTTGCTTGATATGTCCAAATTAGATAGATTACCATATAAGGACCGGAGGAGTATGTTCAATCAAGCCTATGAAGAAAACATTGACTCATTTCAAAGAGTAAATGAATTGATTTGAACATGGCTGCTTCAAGGAAAGTTCATATTTTGATTAATCCACACATTTTTAATAATTAGTATATAGGACACACCAAGCATACATACTAGGAAACATCAAATCCTAGTGTGTACCATATTGCAACCGAATTCTGGGAATAAAACAGCAGAGACATGGGAATGATGGAGCTTTTCACTTGGACGCCATTTGCTTTGGCTTTACTTCTTCTTCTAAGCATGGCTAGTAAATCGTCTTCCTCATTCACACTTGGCGATAACTACTTACTCGCTTGTGGTTCTTCCGTTGACATACACTTCCAGGGTCGGACTTTTCTTCCTGAATCTGTCTATTATGATAAAGGTACATTAGACATGAAAAGCCAGAAATCTGTTGCTGTTACCTCTGATTCTTCTGCTCCATCTCCAATCTGCCAGTCAGCTACAATCTTTTGGGGAAGAGCTTCTTATATATTCAGAATTGAACATCCAGGTCAGCACTGGATCCGACTTTACTTCTACCCTTTCCCAAATCTCACCGGAACTTGTCATCTGCCTCATTTACAGTAATCGCTGATAGTGTTGTGCTTCTCAAAGATTTCACTTTCATGGAGTTTGGTGGTTCTTACTTGTTCAAGGAGTATGTAATGGATATTACGTCCACCACCTTGGCTCTCACCTTCATCCCTTCTGCAAATTCATTTGTGTTTGTTAATGCAATAGAAGTTGTCTCCACACCAGGTGATCCAGGCATTTATGCAATCAATAATACATCAGTTCATTTGCTTCATCTTTCAAAATTTGTCCTTGAAACTGTTTAACGGTTAGACATGGGTGATGAATCCCTCACCACTCGAAATGACGAACTGGGCCGGAACTAGGAGAGTGATGAAAAATACATGGCCGCCAATAGTAGAGTGCTGAATATTTCAGTTAATCCTCAAGATATAGAAGATAATTCTGGATTAATACCTGTAATAGCACCAGATTGGGTCTATGCTACAGCCAAAGCCATGGCAATGAATCTGCCTCTCTATACCTGTTAACGCCATCGAAGTTGTCTCTATACCTGATGATATCTGTTAATGTAATCAATATTACAAACTTGGTCCTTGAAACTGTTTACTGTTTGGACGTGGGCAATGAATCTCTGATCACCACTAGGAATGATGATGAACTTGGTCGAAACTGGGAAAGTGATGAAAAATACATGGCCACAAATATTAGAGCAGTAAATATTTCAGTTGATATTTCCTCTATAAATTTTACTTCTCAGAAAACTGTACCTACCAATACCATAGCACCAATATGGGTTTATACTACAGCTAAAGCCATGGCAGATGAAAGAAGAAGAGGACCCAATTTAACTTGGTTTTCTCTGTAAATCCAAAATATACCAATTTTGTTGGCGTGCATTTCTGTGATATCATAAGCAACTCAATAAGGCTTGCAATTTTCAATCTGTTTATAAATTATATTTCTTATGAAAGAGTCGATCTTTACTCCAAATTTCACAACTTCTCAGTCCCATTTTACATGGATTTTGTTGTCTACACAAGAGAAAGCGATCTGACAGTAAGTGTAGCTCCAGATACAACAACAAATAGCAGAAATGCCACCATAAGTGGGCTGGAGATAATGAAGATCACCAATGGAATCGGAATTCTGGATGGAGTAACAACTTGCACAGATAGTGTTCTTCCCAAGAATTCATCCTCAAGAATTGTGAAAATAGAAATTATTGTTGGGTCTATCGTTGGTGTTGCAGCTTTCTTAGTTCTCACTGCAAAAACATTATGTTACATAATAGCTCACAGGTCCAAGGCAAGAAGCTCCAGAACTACCCTAGTATCATGCAGGAATCAGTGAAGCAACAAACAACTTTGACGCGGGTCTTCTTCTTGGAGAAGGTGGTTTTGGCAAGGTCTACAAAGGAAGGATGAATAATGGGAAAAAAGTATCCATTAAAGCGAATCCTGAATCAAGACAAGGTCTTCATGAATTTCAGAATGAGATTAAATTGCTATCCAAGATTTCTCATCAGAATCTTATCTCTCTAATAGGCTGCTGAAATGAAGACTCAAGAATGATTCTTGGCGAATGGATATTTAAGATGCCATCTCTATGAAACCAGCTTTGTTCCTCTTTCATGGAAGCAACGGCTGGAAATATGCATTGGGACTGCAAAAGGTCTTCATTTCCTTCACACGGGGGCTCCTCGAAGTATAATCCATCGTGATGTGAAGACAACAAATATTCTCTTGGACAAGAATTTAGTTCCAAAAGTTGCTGATTTTGGAATCTCAAGAAAAGGTCCACCTCTTGATAAGAGCCATGTGACAACCCTTGTAAAGGGCAGCTTTGGTTATCTTGATCCTGAGTATTTCAGAACAAAATATCTCACAGAGAAATCAGATGTGTTCTCATTCGGGATGGTTCTGATGGAAGTTATCTGTGGTAAGCCTGCTTCAACAGAACATCTAAATTTGGCAAGATGGGCATCAAGCTGCCAATAAATGGGAACATTTCATGAGATTATAGACCCAAATTTGATTGGGAAAGTGAACTTAGATTCTCTAAACAAGGTACGTGAGTTGGCGTCGAAGTGCTTGGAAGAGCGTCGCAGAAATAGACCACACCAATAGGGTATGTGCTGTGTGAGCTTGAAGATGCTCTCCACATTGAGTTGGCTTCACCAATTCAGCAAGTTTCTGTGGTTGCAGAAAATGGAATCGAGGATGAAAAGGAACAAGATGTTGCTTGAAATCACGTCCTCTCAGTTTTAATGACTTCTTTGCTGCTCAACAACATCACAATCCAATTCAGCAAGTTTCTGTGGATTGTGCCATTTATTTACTTTTCTCGTGCCGTGTAGAAAGACATTAATGATTAATAATACTTATATGTTGAATATTATAAATGCAGGGCCTTGTAGAAAAGTTTATCATTGGTGTCAATAAAACAAAATGTATGTTTTGCATTTCATAAAACAAATTGTTACAAAAATGAAGGTTAAAGTACACCTAGTATTCCGAAATAATTTTAGTGATGTAATTGGCACATTAAACTATATAAAGGTATAATTAGAACTTTAAAATAATTTTTTAGGTATAATAATCACATTCCACTAGCTTCTGTTAGAAATTCAGTTAAACTATATCCACGTAAGTATTTTTTTCATGTCATTCTATAAATTCCACCTATGAAAATATTGTTTTAAAAAAATACAACAAAATATAAGAGGGATATGATAAATTAGAGAGAAAAAACCTAGACACGATACAAATTAGAGCCTCACATTTGTGATCTGAAAAAAAATTGTCGAAGTTACCTTCTCAAGATTACCAGTTTCTAGCAGGAGAATTCGGCTGTTCTTTGGCGTAGCAAACGTCTTTTTCCTTTGATATCCTTCGTAGTATTTGTTTAATCGCTTCCCAACTGTTAAATTTGGTTTTCCTGAAAGATGGACCAATTTGGTGTGTTAACTGCAAGTTATGGGTTGAAGCCACAAGGAAAATCGGCTCCTATGGCGTCCATAAAACAAGCCACACTCACAAACCGGAAATTTTGGCATCAAGACAAGTGTACACTCCAAATCTGCCCAAAACGGATTAAGATCTACTCAACATCCCACTTTTGATTGCATCTGAGGTTTTTTCTTTTTAAGTAAGCTTAAGTATCGATTATTAGAAGTAGTGAATAATCTCTTCATATTATACACTTCTTTGAAGAATTTTAGTGCTAGGAATAAAACCCTAGACTCTTTTTATAGATACCGCTAAGGATCGAACCCTTGACTAATTGTTTAAAAAAGCTAACTAAATATTAACTATATTAGAGTTCATGATTTACATCCGAAGTTTATTCTATCGACACTCAAAATCTACAACTCTTTGATATTGAGTTTGATATCCCTCTTCCATTTTGCTGTTTTTTTTTTTAAAAAATAAATATTTTTATAGGTGGAATTTAGGAGTGACATGAAAAATAAAACTCACGTGAATATAGTTTAATGGAATTTCTAACAAAAGTCAGCACCTAAAAAATATTTTATAGTATTAATTATATTTTTAAATAATTTAAAATATTAATTATATAATTAAAATTATTTTAAAGTGTTAGTTGTAACTTAACGGTATTACATATTATATTATTAGAAGCCGTATGGAGGGCTCGCGAAAGTTGGGTATTTACAATATGAGTGAGAGAAAGAAGGAGGCTGAAGCTTCAGTATGAAATTAAGAAAGAGAAAAGAGGGAGTAAAAACTAAAAAGTGGTGAAATGCATATTTCGAATTTGGAATTTGGAATTAAGGAAATGAAAGAGAGAGAAGGGCTGATGAAACAAGGAATTTCAAAATTTGAAGCTCAAAAGTCAAATAATTTTACAGGATCGATTAAAAAAAATTGTAGCAAGTCCAATGCATGAGACATGAGCTATTTAAACTCATAACTTTTTACTTATAAAAGAATTTTTATGCCCACTAAATTATAAGGCTGTTGACATCAAATACCCTCAATTACCTGTCTCATTTTAGGTTAAAATATGAAGTGGTCAACTATGAGTCATAACATAGTTGGTATTTAGCTGTGTTACTTAAGTATCTAGTCAAGAATACGATTCCTAGTAGTGTGTATAAAGTTGATCTTATAGCCAACCCTGAAGCCTCTTTGAAAAATCTATAATATGAGAGGATTATGCACTGCTTTTAGAAGTGGATATCCTAAATTTACCTAAAAGAATATGAAGTGGTTGGCTTAATCTTTGAAAAGCCTGTTTAGCTAATCAAACCTAGAAATAGGATAAAGGCCCACGTCTAGGCCTATTTCAGTTTCACAATTCTTTTCCTTCCCTCTAGAACCTCAGTTTTGTTGTTGTTGACCTCTTTGCCCTTTTCAAGTTCACTGCTAGCCTTGCTTGCTTCTCACCCGAAAATAATAAAGGGCACATTTGGTTTAGTTTTTAGAGAAAAGCTTTTAGAGAAAAAGTAATTTTGGAGAAGCTCTTCTGGAAAAGAACTTATAAAAAAAGTGATTCTGAATAATGGGTGTTTGGATGGTTATTACCATAATAACTTTTGTGATTGATAAATTACTAGAAAGTGTATAAGATAAAATAAATAAATAATTGCCATTACCTCCACAACAGCAATGAACAGTGATCTCCAGCAACACCAGTTCCCTCCACAACAGCATCGATTAGTGGTCTCCAGCGGTGGTGAGGATGCGACCTTCTTCTTCAGCTTCCTCTCATGCATCCTTCGACCTCCTGACCTCCCTCACCCTTACTAGCAACAAAATCTGAGGACATATGTTCATAAACCCTCCTTCAAAAATCTCTGCCGCACGATTTATAGACCTGCTCGAGGAAAGATGGCGAGGAAGAGACGGTGAGCCCTCACTTCTAGCAACTACTCTACGATTTGATGTTCTCTTTAGATCTGACCCTCTTCTCTCCCGATTTACAACTCTAAGCCAAGACGTCGATGGTGGCTCATCCTCTTTATAGATCTTCGTTGGCAATGAACATCGACGACAACAAGAGAAGTGACGACTACAGTAGTAGATAAGAAGTAAAGATCAACAACGGGAGACGAAAGAGAGAAGAGAGAGTGTGAAAAAAAAGATAGGGGTCAAATAATTATTGAACAATTCATAAACTTTTTTTCCTATCTAAAAGTTATTATTATTAACTTATTTGAAATTATAATTTAATACATAAACTCTTATATATATTTAAAAGTTGTTTGTTTAAGTGCCTGTTTGGCACCATGGTCTGATAATCAATTATGGGGCAAAACCTCGGTTTGGAAAATTTTCACACAAACAGCAATTTTTGTTGAGAATTGATTTTGGATAAAACCTCGGTTTGAAACCTAGGTTTTGAATAAGCTACTGAAAATAGCTTTTTCTTTGAAACCTAGGTTTTGGATTATCCAATTACTATTATACCCTTACTTTTTTTACACCCTCTCTCCTCTCTCCTCTTTATTATCTCTCCTCTCTCTTCTCTTATCTCTCTTTTTCTCTCTCTTCTCTCCTCTCTTATCTCTCTTTTTCTCTCTCCTCTCTCCTCTCTACACTCTCTTCTCTCTCCTCTTTCTTCTCTATCATCTTTCATCTCTCTTACTTTTAATCATATCATACCCTTTTTAGTAATTTACCAATATAAAAAGTGATTCTACTACTAATCATCCAAACATCTTTATTCCCAAAATCTATTCTTCCCAAAATCTATTCTACCCAAAATCTATTCTCCAGAATCTATTCTTCCCATAATCTATTCTCCAAAAGCTAATCCAAACACACCCTAACTCTTTCTTGGGGCCAAAAGCGCTTTTCCAAACCAAGGTGTGGAAGGTTTCCAAACAGCCACGAATAAATAAGAGTTCGCAGCCCGGTCACTCGGGTTACAGAACCTTCGCATCCAATAACTGTAAGCCCTCTTCTCGTTCTTGCATTCTTCGTTTTCTTCCTCTTTTCAACTCTCTTCGTACGAATTCTCAGTGGTTCAGCTGTGCCCATTGAATATTTGCTTGATCCGTTCTTGCGGGGAAGAATTATTTAGGATACTGTGACCGGTTTCTCCAGAAAAAAATGCTGAAAAAGATATACCCATTTGATTATTCAGTGATGAGTTAAAAGGTTAGTTTTGTTCGTTTAGGGGACTGAGGATATAAATTCGACTTTTGGTGAATTTTCATTTGTTGACATCTGGTTAAGCATGGGTAGGTAGAATTTCAAAGGATTGTGAAGTTAAGCACGTCACTAGGGCAGGAACTGTGGTTCTTTTCATTTCCTTTCTGGAAACCTAGATTGTAATTATGGAAGCTCCATCTTCTCACGGATCCATTTCAAAGCGGGCTTTAAGAAGGAAATCTAATTTGCGCAACTATGATGAAAATCTTATGGATGAATTGTTTGAAAAAGAGTTAGGCAGTGGTTTGAAAAGGAAGAGTAGGACTAAAGAAGATATTGAGAAGGAGACTGAAACTGAGGCTATGATTGCTTTTTCTCTTGGGTTCCCAATTGATGCGCTTCTTGAGGACGAGATTAGAGCTGGGGTTGTGAGACAATTGGGTGGGAAGGAGCAGAATGATTACATTGTTATAAGGAATCATATATTAGCTAGATGGAGAAGTAATGTAAGGATGTGGTTAACCAAAGGACAGATTAGAGAAACTGTTAGCAGTGAGTGTGAACATTTGATAAATTCTGCCTATCATTTTCTTTTGTATAATGGGTACATAAATTTTGGAGTTTCACAGTCAATCATTTCTCAGATGCCTGAGGCATCTGAAGGGTCTGTAATTATTGTTGGTGCTGGCCTTGCTGGGTTAGCAGCAGCAAGGCAACTCTTGTCATTTGGTTACAAGGTAGTAGTACTAGAAGGTAGGAATCGGCCTGGTGGAAGAGTATATACTCAAAAGATGGGACTCGAGGGCAAGTTTGCTGCTTTGGATCTTGGTGGGAGTGTTATTACTGGCATTCATGCAAATCCTCTAGGAGTTCTGGCTCGGCAGCTATCTATACCACTTCATAAAGTTAGAGATAATTGCCCTTTGTACAGGCCAGATGGAGCACCAGTCGACAGGGAAATGGATTCAAGTATTGAATTTGTTTTCAATAAATTGCTTGACAAAGTTATGGAATTGAGGCAAATTATGGGTGGTTTTGCTAATGATGTCTCTCTTGGATCAGTCCTGGAGACGCTCAAAATGTTGTATGCTGTGGCCCGAAGTACCAATGAGAGGCAACTATTGGATTGGCATCTGGCAAATTTAGAGTATGCAAATGCTGGATGTCTCTCAAATCTGTCAGCTGCCTACTGGGATCAGGATGATCCTTATGAGATGGGTGGTGATCACTGCTTTCTTGCTGGTGGTAATTGGAGACTGGTAAAAGCTCTTTGTGAAGGAGTTCCTATTTTTTATGGAAAGACTGTCAATGCTATTAGATATGGAAATGAGGGTGTTGAAGTTATTGCTGGGGACCAAGCCTTTCAAGCAGATATGGTGTTATGTACTGTACCTCTTGGAGTTCTAAAAAAGAAGACCATCATTTTTGAACCTGAATTACCTGCAAGAAAGCTGGCAGCTATAGAGAGGCTGGGGTTTGGGCTTTTGAACAAAGTTGCAATGGTTTTTCCGTATGTGTTTTGGGGGGAAGATCTAGACACATTTGGGCATCTCAACGAGCATAGTCATCAACGGGGAGAATTCTTCTTATTTTACAGTTACCATACTGTTTCTGGAGGTGCAGGACTAATTGCACTTGTGGCTGGTGAAGCTGCACAAGCCTTTGAATTTACAGATCCATCCATCTTGCTCCATCGTGTTTTAAGCACCCTCAGAGGTATTATTATGCTTTATGCCTCAGCAACAAAATATTAGATGCCCCTTTGTATCACCTGTTTGTTAAGTGAATTTTTGGATTTTAGCTCTTGCAAGTTTTTACTCAGTTTTCCTTATCAGTTCATGTGTTTTATCTGTTTCTGCAGGTATATATAGCCCTAAAGGCATCCTGGTGCCTAATCCAATACAGACAATTTGTACAAGATGGGGCAGTGATCCTCTTTCATATGGTTCATACTCTCATGTCAGTGTGCACTCATCTGGCCATGATTATGATATACTCGCTGAAAGTGTTGGAAACCGGCTGTTCTTTGCTGGTGAGGCGACAAGTAGGCAATATCCAGCTACAATGCATGGTGCTTTCTTGAGCGGCTTAAGAGAAGCGTCTCGCATTTACCAAGTGACCCATTTTCGGCAAAATAATCCTAGGAAATATGTGTCCAAGAATATTGGACCGTACAATGATGTATTGGCAGATCTATTCAAGAATCCTGATCTGGAATTTGGGAAGTTTGCTTTATTATTTGATCCTTCATCAGAAAACCCTCAGTCAAAGGGGCTCATGCAAATCACTTTTGGGAATGGCAAAGAGAGTTACATGAATGAGTTATCAAGTAGCTATCTGAACACCACAAAGCTGCCGGTTCAACTTTACGCGATTATATCTCGTGAACAGGCATACCAGCTGCAGCTAATTACTGGAGGGGATGAAAATAGATTGTCATATTTGATAAAAAACCTTGGCTTGAAGCTTATGGGGTCCAATGCTTTAATTAATGAAGGCAACTCTTTTGTAGCTACCATTGCTAGCACCCGAAGAGGCAGGGGAAGGAATCGCTAGCGCAAGCGGGCAACGATTTTCTTGTGCCAGGCGTATAAAAAGATTTACCAAAGTAGGTTATTTGATTTGTTGTCAGAGATAAAAGTTTCTGCAAAGGTTTTGACCAGAGATGATTTTATGCCCGAAGGCAGTCTTGGGTCTCTCCTTGACTTGTTAGCTTGTATCATAGAGCCATAGCGTAGATCAATTATGTAACTGTAAGAGAATTTTGAGTCTGTTGAAGACTTTGTACCATCTGTTCATTGTTACAGGAGTGATGGTTCAGTACCCGAGAGTTGTACTTGACCAAACCATTGTATCATTTATCCAAGCTCTGAGTTCAAATCAAATAGGCATTAATATACAACCCGACATCATAACTCTGTTCATGTATGCAATGTCTTTGGTTTTTCTTTAATTCCATTGTATCAAAAATCGAATTGGACTGGTCGGTTAGTGAACCATTAGAACTAGCCATTTTTTGTGAACTTTTTATTTTTTTAATTTAAAAAAAAAAACTTGAACCATGTTTCTAGGTTATGTTTTAATACATATGACATATCTATGCTTTATAGGCATTGAGAAAGAAAGACTAGTAATAAGTCAACTAATTCAAATAATTGAGTGATTATTTATTCTAATAGAATTCCCTGAAATTACTAAGCAGTAAATATTACCCCGAGTCCCAACCACAATCTTCCAATGTCAGTTTTCATTGAAGAGACTATTGGATATCAACTGAAAGATTCTCTAGAAAGTTCAGAAATTTACAGAAGGGGACAGCATATTGGAAACAACAATGATAAAAGGTAAGAAATTCAGATAGTTCAGTTCATATGGTTCCATAGGAAAATCAGATATTGCATCCATCAACAAGAGCCTTTTAAGGCTTTCCTTCGTTCATGAAGTCAGTGCACTCTCTGCAATTGCAGTTCAGAAAGCGGCACTTAAGACAGCCAGTGCAATTACAATACTTGCAGCCTTGGCACTGCTTCACAAGAGGACAACCTCGGTACATCTTGCGATTGTCTCGCTCTTCCTCCTCCTCGCAGGTTATTCTGAAACACAAGAGTTTCTTGTATCTATCACAAAGTATAGCTAGATATAATAATTTGACGTTCATATGTATGTGTATAGGTTCTATTTGCAAGGTTTGATTTGGTCTGTTTGAGTCCTGTAGTCAATGTTGTTGTGACTTGTGAAGTCAAGACAGTGACAAAAACATGACACATCCAACCATAAAATAAACTAACCAAAGAGGAAGACACATCTTTGCCTCTTGTCATGTAATTTTTCTGATGATCTCTACTATAAAAAAAGCACAAGTATTACAAAACTGATAGTGTCTCTACTATCCCAGTATGCTGTTTCTCTGCTATCCCAGTATGCTGTTATTTTCAATCGCACTAATTCTTCACCCTCCCTTTTGTAGATAACAATAACCACTAACTACTTATTATATACCTGTAATATAACTGTTGGAAAGAAATAAATATTTATTGATTTCCCTAAAACATTCCAATTTTTTCAACTATTCCATTCTTTTTTGTTTATTCTCAAGTTTTCAGCTTCAACATTTAGTAATGGAGTGATCTTAAGGTTATAAATTCTCTTGTATATTGACAGCTAATTAGCTAATTATAAGTGGAGTGAGAAACACTCCAATTAAAACTGATTATGGAAGCAGGACAACTTTATCCTACTTAAGTATTTTATTGAGCTGATAATCATTATACTACTAATTTTTTTTTGTACTAACTACTAAAAGTAGACCCAACCAATAGCTAAAGACTAATCCCTTACAAAGCATAGAGGTCGCAAAAGTAGATTTTGTCTCTCCTAACAAGATTTGTTTAATATACATAGCCAAAGATCGAACTAACCACTAACTACTTTTTTCGAGTGTGCGCCAAGGTACATGGACCCAACCAAACAGTTAAGGACTAATTTCTTTTGAGACATAAGATCACATAAGTTCCTTTATCTTTCCTGACAAGGTCTTTTTCATCTACATAACCAGGGATCAAACTAACCACTAACTACTTATCATATCATTAAGTGGAAAATCATCCTACTTATATCGGCCGACACATTCTAGTTAATGATGTCATATACATATACATATATAACTACCTTGTTTCTTATGGTCTCTCTCTCCCTCTAAGTGACACAGATGATTATAGAGGTGAGAGAGAAGAACTTATTACTTGTCATAAGGCCAAAGAGAGCACTCCCAAGTGCTGTTATTTACTGCATCATGGTATTCCTTAATCTGCTTCAGTGTGCGACGACGAAACCTGCGTTGTTTGTGGCACTTGGAACAGCGAAGGAAGAGATCATTGTGGAACTTGTTGTTGCGACTCACATATTTGATCCAGTTATCCACATTTGCTTTGTGATTGTAATATTTCATTACATGTGACTTCCCCAAAGCAGCCCTCTCGCCTGTGGCTTCAAGTTGGACCCATATGCTGTTCGTCCACTTCCTCCCCTTCACTTCTTTCATCGCAGCATGCTTCTCGAATTCCTTTGGGGTCACATCCACTGAGATATATATTCACACCAACTTCTTTTAAAGTGTTTTCACATGAATGCTGAGACAAGTAAATCACAAAACATGCATTTTCCACAATGTTCTTAATCTGGTCATGCATCAAAATATACTCACCATTATTATGTATTGGTAATTATAGGTTGATGAGATTAAGAAAATATGAAGAATACAGGTGTAAAGGGAAAACCTAATCCCAGAAGACTAGCCTATTAGAAGGAAGAGTCCCTTAAACTTATAAATTATTCTTCATTTGTGAGACTCATTAATGTGAAACTTATAACAATGGCACTTTACTTAACCTGCTACTAGTTAGATCCAGCCAAGGGTAGCCCTCTTCGTGAATATAGAGCTCTCAACAAAATTACCTTTGTTAACCTATTGGGAGAGAGAGTCATTTATGAACTACACTCACTTGTGAGGCTCTCCAATATAAAATTTTATAACAAGATGAGACAAATAGCTAAATAGGTCTTCAACAGATATAATACTCCAATT
This sequence comes from Leucaena leucocephala, assembly GCA_037074615.1. NCBI lineage: Eukaryota > Viridiplantae > Streptophyta > Magnoliopsida > Fabales > Fabaceae > Leucaena > Leucaena leucocephala. The sequence continues at coordinate 15,795,221 of CM073545.1, forward strand.
TTGTGGTGGAGGGGAGGGTGATTCCTTCATTTTTATCTTGAGGATATTTGTGAAAGCTTTGTACTATATATGTTCTTTTAATTTTACCCCCTCATATTTAAATCCCAATTCCACCTCTCTATAAATGAAGAGTTTGTGTAATTTGCTGCAATGGGAATTTTAATGGACAATGACCACTTACTTTTGATTATTGGTTAATTCTGTTTGAACTGAGGCTTCGCTATATATCAAGAAAGAATATTCTATAAACTTTTTTAGGTGTGCAAAATTTGCCACAGTTTAGATAAGCTTTCAAAACTTGACCAATCTAAATATTTTTTTACTATTAGTAAGAAGATAAATAAATAAATATAGGTAATGGAGATGGAGGTTGTACCATTTTCACAGCCTTCATAGCATTGACAAGTGATCAAGAATTGACCATTGGGTTTGACTCTTAGCCTGCCACCAAAGTCTCCATATTTTTTGTTGGTGAAGCCACATCCCACCTCCACATAAGTTGGTCCTTTCTCATATCCTCTTATTCCTTTCAGCTCTTCTTCATTGAACCTCTTTCTTTTAACCTTCCCCACCTTTCTATTTCCCTTCCCTGTTCATTCAATTAACAAGTCAACCCCATTAAAAACAACATACAAGAAAATTGAGTTTTGAACAAACATGTCATACATAACCATACCCAAAATCCTAGGGAGAAAGATATGTGTAACATTAGATCGCACCCAATTACATGAAATTAGAGGCCCGAAAAATGGGAATCCCCTCAAAATTATTTAAAATTTAGAGGAGAAGAAAATAACAAGATGGTCTACTTTATAATGAATAAAAATAATTTATTTATATGATAAACATATGATACAGAAAATTAAACTTGTCAACTTTAAGCGTGACATCCCGCTCTATATGTAAGAAACCACGACGAAAATAAGATAAAAACGAGTAGAAATTACCTCGTAACATTTCAATATTTTTGAACACTTCTGAGAATTGCTTCTATTTTCATGAAAAGAAAAGAATCCCTTCTATCTTTTATTCTTATAGGATCAATAGTTACTCTCTATCTAGTTTAGGGATTCGACTGATTCATTTTCTTATGAGTTACAAACTAAAAAGTTGGCACCATTTCTTTTAAATGGAAATATTATTAATTTATTTGTAAAATTATACATTTTGTTTACCATTACTATTTTTATTAATAATTAATTTTTAATGGCATTGCTTATTTGTTAGACCCACGTGTCAAAAGAATGTCAAATTTTGAAATGACTAGACATTTTGTAATAACTAGAATCCTAAGGGCCGTTTGCTAAAGTCTAAATCGTTGGCTTCTACTCTACTCAATAGAATGTATATTTGACATATTTCTTATCTCCAGATTCATTCAATGTATGAAACGAGCAATGTATTTTACTTTATTACCGTAATAATACTAATATTTATTGCTTTAAAGTTCAAAAAAAATGATTATATATAGGGTTATATATCACCTAATATTTTAATTTTATTTTTTATAAGCGTATAGTATACTAATATTATTTATGATATAATTTTATTCATAATATTTTAATTTAATATAATTTTATTTATAATTTTTTTAATTTAGTATAATTTTACATATAATTTTATTTCTTAAGTACCAAGAATCGTATAAAATTAAAAAGATTATAAGTAAAATTATACCAAATTAAAAAAATTATAGGTAAAATTGTATCACAAATAAGATTAGGATATTTGACACATATAAAAAATAATATTAAAATATTAGGTGCTATATAATCCTTATATATATAAAAGCATGTATTCAATGTCAGAAATACATTTCTTTGGCAAAAAAAAGAAAAATGTTAGAAGTATATATATTTCATGTACATTGAATAATTTCATACAATTTCAAAGATATTATTAATTACTCTAGAACTTAATCAACATTTTAAAACTAAAACCATGAATTTCATTTGACTCCAAAAGGGCCGCAGTAAAAATAATTAAGATATAAGTGAATGTACGTACGTAATTTAATTATTTGATGGTACATCAATAAATTCATGAATTCATTAATCATGCCAGCGAGCACTGTGCTCTGCCTCGAGAAAATTCATGAATTCAGTTGTCTCGAGAAATTGGAGAGAACAGGAATCGAAATCCAAAGCCACAAACCAATCCAGTCTCAGCACTGTGCTCTGCCTTCCCGCCTCGAAGACGTGGCTCTTATCCTGCGCCATGTCTGCTTTTCCTACACTTACTATTAGAGCTTCCACACCATTGTCTTCTACTCGCTCTGCTTCTCGTTTCTCTGTTCCTACCGATCTTCATTTTCGTTATGACAGCCCCTTTGTCCCTGAGGTACTGGTGCTTTCATTAAATGGAATTTTCCAGAACTATCTCTTCTTGCCGCACTATCTGATTGATTAGAAAGAGTTGCAAACTGTAAAGTCTTCATATTTTGATGCGAGAGCTAAAACAGACTAGATTATCTTTTTCTTCCTTTGTTCATTTGCTCAAATATAAACTCTCTGACTTGTCGGTTTTTGTGGTACCTGAAACTTATGCGTATAAAGATAGTACCGAATATTGGAATTTTCGGGGAAATGCTCATATGAGTTTTTTTTTTTTTTTGTCAGCTTAGAAGTTATTTTAACGTTTCATACGAAAAAAGGTTATTTTAACTTTTCCTGAAGTATTGAAAAAGTGAGAGACTAATAGAAAATGAATTCTACAGAAATTTGATATCAATGTATCTGTGAAATAATGTGAATATAAATCTTCTAGTCAAATCTCTGAAAGTGCTTGTATAGAGTTAAATTTGACTTCAAATTTATTAAAAAGAGGTAGAAGGCATAGCGTATACATGGATTGAGCAATATTACTAATTACTAATGGTTTCATTTTTCTCGCAGTGCAGGTCGTGGAAGCTGTAAATGTCTTGCATTCCGAGTTCAGAGCTGTTGATAACTTGGTAGCATGCAATAACGCCCGTGTTCTTAAAGCTTTCCAAAATGCTCGAGTTGGATCTCACGTAAGCATGTACCCGAACTGATAGGTTCTATGACCAAGTCTAAGTAGTTAATTATTTATTTAATTATTAATTATTTTGTTTATCTCATGTTAGTGGAGAGTCAGTTGAGTCAGTCCATCATGTTCTTATTTCTTTGGTCATGGGTATGTTTTCTAATAATGTAGGGAAAGTCAGTTTGTAATTTTGCATCTATGAGAAATAAAGAAATTATTCAGAAATTCTCTTGGCTTTTATTCTACTTTCTTGTGAGATTCTTATAGAGAGAGTAAGTATGAGAGGTTACCCTAGTAATTTGACCTCAGAGCTAGGATAGTCGAGACAGGCTCATCTGCTGCTAGCAATCCTGATCACAATGTCAATCCGAGTAGCATCAGAATTCCTGGGGAAGATCCATTGGCTGCCAGTGCAGCCTAGCTCGATATGCTAGAAGTATTAAGAGACAAAGTCGCGTCTCTGGAAATACAGGCGAGAAGCAACTCTGCGAAGAAGAAACTGGGGGATGATTCTGATGATGAAGGAGAAACATACTAGAGGACCCGAGCTCCTTATGCGAGGATTGAATTCCCCAAATATAGTGGGGGGGGGCGACTGTTTGGGTGGGTGTTGAAGGCAGAGAAATTCTTCCGGTACTACCAAACACTAGAAGACGACAAGGTGGAGATAGCCGCGATGTACTTCGAAGGCGATGCCCTAGACTTGCTTTCATGGGTTAACACGGAGCGAACATTGCTCTACTGGGAGGAATTAGTGAGGACCCTGAATGAGTATTACAGACCACCAGAATTTTTAAATCCCGACGAACACCTCTGCGGCATCAAACAAACCGGTACGTCACGGAGTACCAAAAGGAGTGGGCTCAGAGAGTGGCTCGTGTGACTAACTGGCCAGATCACTGTCTTCTTGGCATGTTCTTGAATGGGTTGAAGGAGGAGTTGCGGATGAAGGTACGTTTGAACAAACTAAAGATCGTATATCGAGCCTCAAGTCTGACCCTGGAAATAGAGAGATCAATCGGGTCAGGTTGTGGGTCCAAACCTAGCTCCATGATGGGCCAAAACCATTCCACTTATACCGGTTCCTACCTTCCCCAGCAGCAACCCAACTCATCGCACATGTACGGAGGGGGTCTTCGGCATCTTTCCAATCAAATGCTCCTTCCTCACCGTTGGTACCCTCAAGATAGAGGGTGGGGCACAACGAGGCAGCAACGGAGGGATAAGGGCCTCTGCTTCAGATGTGGTGTCCCCTTACAACCAGGCCACTACTGTAACTCCGCTTCCCTCTCACTGCTGGAAGTCGTCGATGGTGGGGCTCCCTTGATAGAGGCGCTGGAAAATGTGATAAAGAACTAGGGATCCAGAAATTAATTTAATATTTAATTTATCATTAAGAGATTCTCCTTAGGCTTTGTTAGTTATATGAGTTAAGATTCCTACTTATTGGAGATTCTCCTCAGGCTTTGTTAGTTATATATGTTAAAGATTATTACTTATATTCTAATGAAGATTTCTCTTTTTCTTTATTAATTTTGTGCAGTTAGATTCTTACTTCCACCTTAAGAACAAGACGGATTTCGAAGGCGGAGGTATTGATAAGGTTCTATGAGTAAGTCCAAGCAGTTAATTATTTATTTAATTATTAATTATTTGGTTTATCACACTATGTTAGTGGGGAGTCAGTTGAATCAGTCCAGCATGCTCTTATTTCTTTAGTCATGGGCATGTTTTCTAATAATGTAGGGAGAGTCAGTTTGTAGTTCTGTATCTATCTATATCTCTAGCTTATTCATGATTAAGCAGGGAGGGAAATAAAGAAATTATTCACAGATTCTCTTAGCTTCTATTCTACTTTCTTGCTAGATTCTTATAGAGAGAGTAAGTACGAGAGGTTACCTACCACGGACATAGATAATCATTCTGCAAATGTTTCTATGATATGTTTGGTTTCCAAGTTATTTTGAGACTTGCCTGTGGTATTAAGGCTACTAATCTTCAATATATTGGTTGGAGTTTATGCTATTTTATCCATTGAGCTGATATTGTTGTGTGTGGCATTTTGAGCAAAAAAAAAAAAAAACATTGCCATAGTCCGTTCTGTTTAAACTGTATAGTTGATATGATCTGGAAGTGGTTTGTTTTTGCCTATTCACATTTTTTGCCCTGAATTCATGGACATTATTGGTTCTTATGACGCCTATGGTTGCTATTAGCACTTTGGTGGTAGCACTGGCTATGGCCATGAGGAAGCTGGGGGACGAGAGGCCCTTGACCAAACTTTTTCAGACATTGTTGGGGCTGAATCAGCCATAGTTCGCTCTCAGGTTTTTACTTTTCTTTATGTTACTGTTGTTACATGTACTTTTTAATGAATAAATAATACAAAACTTTAGCAGTTGTAATGTTTTCTTCTATCTTCAGTTCTTCTCAGGTACCCATGCTATCACATGTGCTTTATTTGCTCTTTTAAGGCCTGGGGATGAGGTAACACACAATTTGTTGCATAATTTCTTACCTTCATTTGTTGTCCACAACTTACTTTGACGGTCCTGTAATATTATCTAGTCCAGTTGATAATTGATTACTGCAGTATTGGAATATGATTTAGACTGATATAGATGTCAGCTTTTGGCAGTTGCTGGTGCTCCCTATGACACCTTAGAGGAAGTGATTGGAAAGAGGGACTCTGGAGGACTAGGTTCTCTTCAAGATTTTGGGGTGAAATACCGAGAAGTTCCGGTACGATACTGGTATGATACTGGTTATGTATTTCTGATTATAAGTTATGAAGCTCCTAATTTTTTTTTTATCAGCTTGCTGAGGATGGTGGACTTGACTGGAATACGTTGATTGTTGCTGTCAAACACGGAACCAAATGTGTGCTAATACAGAGGTCATGTGGATATTCATGGCGTCAGAGTTTGAGTGTTAATGAAATAGGGAGGGCAATAAAGATAATTAAAGTAAGGTTCTTGATATTGTACTTTTCTTTAATTTGAAATCATATAAGTTAGCACTCCTCAAGGAAAACTACCTAGATTTGTATAAATTGACAGTTAACACGATTCCATATTTTGAAGTTTATCTATCTAAATGACTAGAGTCCAATGCCTATTTGGTTTATTTATCAATGATAATATAGTTGTAGAGAACAAGAATAAGGGAAAAACAGATGTTTGGAAATTTTTTCCAGAATTCTAATCCTAAGTTGCATTTAAATAATGACAACTTCAATTCTGTATTAAAGCCTTAGTTTTTTCTTAATAATAATGGCATGGCACATAGGAGAAAGAGATAAGAAGGCATTAGAGGTACCATTTTCAAGCAGACAAAGTTATTAATTCAGTAGTATTTGTAAGCTCGTTCCTCAATATCCTCTTCTCATATGTATTTGGACAGAAGCAGAACCCCGACTGCTTAGTCATGGTTGACAATTGCTATGGTGAATTTGCGGAAAGCATTGAACCTCACATGGTGGTATGTTACAATGTGACGCTCTTTGCAATTCTTCATTCTAAAACTGCATGATATTGTACTGTCCGTTGGTTTTCAGGGTGCAGATTTGATTGCAGGAAGTTTGATAAAGAGTCCAGGAGGATTGCACCATGTGGTGGATATGTTGCTGGGAAACGAAAATGGGTTGAAGTAGCTGCCGCTCGTCTTTCTGTGCCCGGGCTCGGTCTAGATTGTGGCTCAACACCAGGTGATATCATGAGGTCTTTTTTCCAGGGATTGTTTCTTTCACCTCAAATGGTTGGGGAGGCAATCAAGGTACTGAATTCTGCATTTTGATGGTTGAGTTTGTATTTTTCTTGCTTGTATCTGATAGTGAGCTTTTGTACTCTATGTAAGGGTTCCTTCCTGATTGCCGAAGTTATGGCATCTAAAGGGTATAAAGTGCGGCCACTCCCATGTGTGCCTCGTTATAATACAATGCAGGTTTTCCTAGTGATTCTATTCTGTTTTCCTGCCATCAAATCGAAAAATTGGTGAAAAGTTCTTGTTTGAAAATTGTATTGACTAAAAAGATCTGAATTTAAGTACTGATACTCTATGAATAATTTTTTTTATAGTACTAGTGTGTATAAAAACATACGAAGTCCTTATGGTCAATAAAATTTCTAAACAAAAACTTTGCATCGATTTTCTCCAAAAACTTTATATTTATTGAACAATTTAATGCTTTATAGGCCGTACAGCTTGGAAGCCGGGAGCGTCTGCTTGCTTTTTGTGAGGCAGTTCAGAGAAGCTCCCCTGTTAGTTCATATACCAAACCGGTTGCTGGTGCAACTCCTGGTTATGCATCAGAGGTCTGTCCAAATTATTCTCCGTACACAAATTTAGAATCTTTCAGGATGCCAATGATGTCTTTGTATTTCCTAACAGACATGACGGTTTTGATATCAATCTTAGGTTATCTTCGCTGATGGAACCTTCATTGACGGGAGTACTAGTGAGCTTTCATGTGATGGTCCACTTAGAGAGCCATTTGCTGTATTCTGCCAAGGGTGTGCCTCTGTATATTCTAATACTACCCGTGATTATCCATCTAATGTTGTCGTCAGGTTCTCCAATGGATGATAATTTTTTACAACTTAATTTAGTGCCACATGATTGTTTCTTTCAAAAAAGTGAGAAACTTGTAACAATCTAATTGGGAGAGGTCTACCTGTTGTCCTCAGTACTTGTAGGAGATTAGATTCTGCTATTTGCGAATTATACTTCTTATACCTCATCCAAAAAACAAGCATTAATAAGGAATTTAATGCCACGTGCTTATTTTTATTCCATGTTCCTAATGCAGGGTGGCACCCATTGGACTCAATGGGGACTAGTTCTTGGAGAAATTTTGAAGTCTCTATGATTTTTTGGAAGACAGGAAGATTGAGATTGGTTGAGAAAATTGTTTCCCATTTTTGCTTCACAAGCAAACATACGTAGCCTACAAAAATGATTTGCCTATGAGAAAATCCTGTTGTTGTGCTGCATAAAAGAACTCCGAACTAAAACCGCTTACGGAGGCTAGCTGGCCGTCTCTGCTGATTAGTGGAGAGGGTGGTGAGTTATTGTAGTTGGTTACATTCATAAAATATTACTACTAAGTCTTATATTTAAAATTAGAAGTGTATTATTTAATAATTTTTAAATTTTATGATATTTTTGTATATCTTTGCTCATAAAAAATGATTCACTCAAGAAATAATAAAAGCGTCTATATTTAATATATATTACATCTAATAAAACGATATTCGTGCCTAAGCGGACAAAAAAATAAACTCACATAAAATTAGTCCAAGCTTTTGCAATCGGGATATCCAATGTCTATTTCAACTTTTCTATTTATAAGTACAAGGGGTGACGTGAGAAACATCACTGTCAAAACATAATATTACAATTGCAATGTTAATCTTGTCACCATACTCCTCCGTAAAACGTGTTCCACTAGCACAAGAAATTGCAAGACAAATCAACTTCCCAAGTTGCAGATCAGCATGTGTCGTTTTGTTTATTCATCCTGAAAATGGATATAAATTCCATTAAAGAATTTAGACTATATTTGGATATAAATTCCATCAACCAGCTAGGTAGACTATAATTTTGCGTGGTAAAACCTACCCAACTTGCCATAGCTTTGAGGATTCAATCTACATCTTTTATTTCTGCTTCAACATCAATTGCTCTAATAGAATCTTTTTCTATCACAACAGGAACAAAGGCACACAACAAAAATTAAGGATCTCCAGAGAAAAAAGGTAAGAACTGAAGAAATTTGTAATTGAAGGGCAAGGCAACAGGTCTAATAAAGATTACCATCTTTTGAAATGGAGAAGTCATTAAATGCCTCTCCAAATGGTGTAGATTGGTTGGAAAATTTCACAGGTTCCTTTACAAACTCGTCGCCCACAACTGTTATCATGATGAAATTCAAACAGTAAGAAACATGCACAAGCATGAATGATATAAAACAGTTACATTTACTGCTTTCAAAATCATGGAATGTCTTTTTAAGTATCACAAGAATCTGTTGAGGTATCTCTACGGATCGAGAAGTAGTTATCTTGTGGCAAAGAAAAGGGGTCGGTTAAATCGTCAATCGTGTGTATACTTTGCACCAAGAGGCCAAGACCAGGCCCTTACCAGAAAAAGGCAGACCGCAAAAGGGGCACAGCTGCAAATCATCATTTAGAGATCTGGAAAAGATAACTGGAATGAAAAGGTGACCAAAAGAAGAAAATTATCCAAAAATCAAAGTTTCCATATTAACATGTTTCTAAGAAAACTTACTTGAAAACCTGAAATGCATTTCCGCAATTGGGGCACTGCATATGGAACAAAAGATCACCAATAAATGGAAGTACAAATAACTTTAGGACAGGCTAATACTACTTTGAACATTTATAAGTTCTACTTTTGTATTATTTCTATTTAAACAAGAAAGGTACTTTTTCCTTTAGAATTTTTTCATTAATAAACAATCAATGGAGAAAGAAAGAAAAAGAGTTCTTTTAATTCTAAATTTGAACACAAGAAAAAAAAAAACATATGAAGAATAGAAGTTAATTAATTATTTAAGATAAGGAAAGAAGACACCAACTGAAGCCTAAGGCAGCAAATCCTGAAACAAAACATTGCAATCTGAACATATGGCTCTAGGCACAAATAAGAAGCTATGCAGGAATCCAACGAAACAATAATAAAATGTGGTTAAATCATCCTACTATCAACTGATCCATAAATGGTGATATAAAAAATCAAGGAATTTCATAGTGATTAATTAAAGAAGCCTCACACTGCCTTGCATTATATCTCGGCCAGCCCACCAGAGGAAAGCACCAAGACCTACTATTGGTACTAACACAGCAAAGATCTGCATTCAGAAAAAAAAAAAAAAAAAAAAGATGATCAGATTCATTTACATGTACTGATTTTGGTGTAAGAGGACCATCCAAGGACAAATGAAAGTGCTTTCCCCAAGGGGAAAAACTTGAGAGAACATATAAAATCTTCCAGTAAGAACCATTCTATTCACTAAAATAAGCAGCTCTATTGTTTTCATTGGCAGATAAAAGTAACGAGAGAGATATCAATTAAGTTAATCCCAACCTCCGGAGAAGGTGAAGTATCAAGTTAAGACCAAAATATTAATTACCAGAAATAAAAAATATATATATCAAGTGCTTTTATCCAAACAACAAGAAATTAGAATGCTGGCTCTCAATTTAGCCAGCCTATGCCAGGAGAAGTTACATGAAGGGCTGGATGCTCTCAAACATGATTCTGCTGTCTCGTATCTGTTTTCTCTTGTCCTAAAGTATTGTGCTATTCCGTGAAGCATAAAGTTCTTCAATAGTGATTGTTATATATGGGTCAATTGCTATATTCTAAAATTCATATACCAATTTCATAACTAAGTCTTAAATTCAGAATAACAGCAAGGTGGAGGGTAATGAGAGATACAAAAATCGAGATCAATCCTATGTGTCAGTCTAGCCAAAGAGTTAGCAAACATATTTACCTCTTCTTAAATTACTATCAATTTCAATCTTTCACAATAATCATGCTTAAGTATAAGCTCATTAGCTATCATCACTGCAAAATTTTTGAAGGCAGGCCAAAAGGAAGAGACTAATACCCAAATGGAGACAATTGCATCTAAAATCCAGCCAAGCTGTCCAGTCATTGACAGATAAGCTAATCCAATGGCTAAAGCAAGATTCCCCAAAATCTTAACAGAAGCACCATTCTCAGTTTCGTCACCATCGTTGTAGCCAAAACCCTGATTACTCTTCACCAAAACCACTCTCTTATTTCCCTTCTCATTCAACAAAACCCCATTTCTAAACCCACTACCTACGAAGAAAGATAAACTCTCCCTGCTTGCTCTCAACTTGAAACTCCTCTGGCGAAAAGAAGCAACTCTAGTTTCCAATGGAGAGAAAGACAAAGCTGCTTTCTTGAATATGTCGGCACGGAAAGAAATGGGCTCGGAAGTTGAGAATTTGATGATGGAGATTTGCAAAAGTGAAGTGTTCGTGGGAAAATTTGGTATAGAGGATCTTAGAACGTAACCTGGAGGTTTCAACATGACCACCGCAACATTCGTTGAGGAGAAGATTTTCTCGAGGCAGCATGAGCTTTCTTACCTCTCTGCCACCCCGCCACGTTGGATTCTAATTCTAGATACTAATCCAATGATAGGTCATGGCTATTTTTTTTTTTTTTGGGCCAGTGATGGGTCATGGATATTTTGGATAGAGAATCATCGATAGATTAGATATTTGTTGTCCAACCAATGGGGTTAGTCCGAGTGGTAAGCGGCTCGGTATTGCTTAAACGAGGTCTCGAGTTTGAGCCTTGGCGTATGCAGAAAATCCCTGTTGGGAGACTCACCCACCATAGCCAGGTGCGCGACGCGGGTCAGATCCGAATGTAATCGGGGCAAAGCTCCGGTGAACCGGGTGGGCAAAAAAAAAAAGATATTTGTTGTCCAATTTGACTGGTTGAGTTTATCAAACAAACCTTCTTATTGGCACAGTGAAATTAGCAATTTATTTGTAAACCCAAATTCAGTACAAATTCAACTAGGAATGAAAAAACTATATTAAGTTTAAACCCCATTAAAAGATGGGTTCTAGAAATGATATTTTTGTTCTTTAATTTTAACAATATTTTTATGTTTATATATTTATATTTAACATTTTTTATTATTTTTAAAAATTAAAACATAATTATTATTTACATTTAAAATTTCATCTTTCCTTCATTCCACTTCGTTTTAGACTATTAATAAAAACCTTATGAAAGGAGAATTTTTAGAAACCAGTTAAAAAAAATACCACGAATAATAAAAAATTATTATATAAAATTTATTTAACTAATTTAATTAAATTAAAAAAAGTTAGTTAATACATTATATTTTTCTAAAACACTCTAATCAACTTTAATTCCCTCCCTTATTTTTTTAATTATTATTGAGAGAATACTAATAGAGATAATTTGAGAAAAAATAAATAAAAAAAAATAGATATTATATTTAAAATTAATATTAATTTTTTAAGTATACCTTATATTAAGCATCTATTAAAGTAAAATCAATCGCGAATGGCGAATGGCTTTGTGAATTAATGCTACGTAAGCAACCCTATGAAGGAGAAATTGTAGCTTCAAATTCTGTTAGGAACTTAAGATTCAACATGCTAATTGCCACTAGGTGTTAGGTTAAAAGTGGTAAATATAGGATAAAATATAAACAGAATTCAAAAACTCCAACTCTCCTAGTTTGACAATAAAAAAAACAACAAAAGCGAGGGTCAAGCTGGAATATCAGATTGTTGAGGCTAAAATATAAGCAATGATCATAACATATGCCAACATCAAATTGTATCCAATAACTTCACGTATGTCCCCCTCAAGTTGCCAAAGTGTTCAGGACAGGGATCAACCTTCAACAACACAGGCAGATAGGTTGTGTCTTTAAGTGGGGGAAGAAGAAACATACTGCGCAGCATTTATTTGCATTTACATTCTAGATTAAACCGCTGAATTTCTCATATTCAAAATCTATTTTAAAGCCTTGACCTAATAAATACTCTTCTTCCATTCTTCTTCATAATATCTACTTCCTTGAGGTCATCATCTGATGGTTTCGTTGGAGGCTGTGATCCATCCGCACATTTGGGTGATGTTTCATACCGCTGCTTAAGATTATTCACATGTTCCTTCACTTCCTGCATCTTCATTTGAAATGGAACGTTGTTTGCAACTTTAACATCATGTGTTTTCTTGGCCTTCAATGGTGTTGTCAGGGGTACATCCGTTAATCCTTCTTGCACCGTCCTGTGTGAATGCTTATTACCTGCAAATGCAATACTCAACAAGATGAGAAAACGGACTTCAAAGATGCAACACACACTCAACAGCAAACTGGTTCATATATATGTTGTTTGGTCAGTCAACTACAAGCTCTCATACCATAACCAGATTAGATACATAGCACTTTTAAGATCTTCAATTCACCTATAACCCAAGATAAAAGATCAGTAAAATCTTGCACCCCTTGTGCTTCTATAATGATGCCAAAAATGATATAATAGGATTCACCAGACAGTTAGATAACAAGACTAAGCCAACCAGGGAATTATGGACCAGCATAAATGTTAACACCCACATGCAACCTTCTTTTTCATCAAGACATCTATATTCAAGTACAGATTCCTTTGTTTAGTTGCCTCACCTTAACTTGCACTACCTCCTAAGGGGAAGGGCAGTGCATGGAAATCACAAAGTGGTCCTTCATTATAGCAAAATTGCCCTTTCACATTAGCGATTTGAAGACTGGAGAATGAGACTCCAAATTTTCACACGGTTTAAAATGCTCGAATGGGAGGCTAAAAAATTAGATTATTACCAAAAGTCAAGTTGTAAGAGACTAATGCATCATTAAACAATTAAGGTGAAAAGAGAACGACACACACTGAACAATCAGACCCATAAACTGAAGTTTTTTTTTCCTTTTTCTCAGTCACTGAAATGCTCAGGATTGTCCACCTGTGCACTATAACACATAGCACAAAGGAACCACGAATCATGAAGGAGGCTCTACCCTTTCCCTCAGCCATGTCAACAGCAATAATATAAAAAGAGATGCACATTCGATTATTTAGCTCTTGAATCGGACCCTTAAGGCCTTAACACAATTAAGGCTGCAAAAATTTTCATTATAGCTATTTGTTAGTTTCCATGTAAGTAAAAATATGGCAAACATAAATGTTCCAGAACTCCAAGTAGCAAGCCAAAGATTTTGAGTGAGATTCATAAAGCATATAATTAAGGCACGGATCTTTTTACATCCCCAAAATTTCATATCCTCGGTGATATAATGCCTTCCCACGAAATAAATTTATAATCACTGTCTAACCTCTCATATTCCAGCTACCCTACCACTCTCCCATGTATCAAGACTGAAGAGCAACTCATAAATTTTAAGAAATGGTATCATAATTTGTGTGAGTTTCAAGGAAAAAAAATAATAACCAAGTAACAGAGGAGGGAACCGACCGGGGAGGAGTATGCGAGAGCCGTCGACAGCGGAATCCACAGCAAACTTGACGATGTGTGCGAAGATTTGGCTTACCTTGTAGCGGAGGTCAAGATTACGCACACTGATACGTGCTCCGTTAATTCTCATGGCATCAGCCATTCCAGCGGCTGTGATTTCAAGCCGGAATATTGCGGATTCCGATCGGAGTCGAGGACTATACAGTGGAGTCGGAAATTTGAATGAAGCGTAAACCCCACAATGATCCTGCTAATCGGATATTTGCTGATTTGCAAAGACGGTCAATTTCACTGTTTTGTAGCCTCTGAAATATATAGCCAAGCACAAGTAAGTGATAAAATAAATTATAATTAAATAATAATGAATATTATTAATAATTATTTAACATTTTTTAGTGGAAAGGTTAATCTGGAACAGCTAGAAAATTACTTCTATATAGGGATTGAAATATGGAAATCAATTTTGTTTGTTTGGGGCTGACAAGTTAGCTACATATGCTTATAGTATAAAAAATGAGGAGAATTACTGCAAAGTAATAAGAAATAAACTTAATCATTAACAAATTTTAAATAGCATAAATTTATTATTAATTTTTATATTAAAATTTATTATTATTAATTGCTCAAAAATTATTGAAACTCCTTATTTATAATAAATTTCTTTTACTTGTTTCATCAACTACCGCCTTATTGGATGATGAGAGGATATAGTTTGCTTTTTATATATTTCTGTGGCTTGCCTTGAAAACTTGTCTTGTTTTGATTTAATGAAATTTCAGTATTTCCATTCAAAAACATTATTTTTACCGCAAAGTACTTGGAGTTGATAGATTTACGTCACTCAAACAACGAAATGCAATTTTGAAAAAAGTTTTAATCCTTTCGTGAAACTAATCAAGTATTTAAATGGAGAGGTATATGAAGTAAAAAAGAAAAAAGGAAATGAGTAAGAATATTCATATATCTTGTATCACTCACTCACTTCCCAAGTAATTTCTAGGAATTAAAACTTTGTGTTGAGTTATATGTTCTAAACTTCTAGTCATTTATACAAATGAACAGGGTTTAACTTTAACCAACACTTCCTTCAGGAAATCCAGAGTCTGATGTCCTGCAACAAATAGAAATTCAAGAGAAATATCATAAGATAACAAATAAGAGAGACAGATTAAGCACATGACTCTCTATAAGACTCCATCCTACACAAAAATGGGAAGGTTAAATCATACTCCTACTTGTCTTCCCCATTAAACTGGCAATTAATATCAGTATTTAACCACCCTCACAAAAACAAACGAATATGATATTCTTGCAACAGTCAATCGCATGCAAAGTTCCAAAATACTACATCCAACAAACCCATATCCATTTCTAAGGTTATAAGCAGGACTGAAGAGATTTTACATGCCACTAAACTACATAGCTATTGGCAATCCAGATCCATTTCTAAAGTCATCAGAGCTTATCAGAATCTGATAGCAAAACAGATAACACCCTCCTTGGCTATGGCAAGAAATCAAGGAGCCTAACAACGGGGTAAAGGGGGCTGCAACTAAAAAGAACAATGTTGGCATTGCCATAGATGAATACGTATGATCAGTACAGTTTTACTTATTAGAGGCAAACATTAGAGACCATGGCTAAATGTTAATAGCCGTTTAATCTCACCTTCTAACTGTTTGGGGGGGGGGGGGGAAAGGTCAAGGAAAATATAAAAGGTTCAAAACGTATAAAGAGGCAGCATATGAGCAAGCCTTGGTAAGGACTAAGGAGGGTGAGAAATATAATTTGATGAATTGATATTGTGGAGCTAGATTAGAAGCATAACACTACATGAAATTATTGAGCATGACTTTTTAGTTAACAATCTATCTAAAGATTTAGTGATTAATAGAGTACAATGGTGTCATGCGTTCCATGTAGCTGACCCCACTAGGTGGGATAAAGCTTGTTGTTGTTGAAGCAAGAATAGAAGCATGTTTTTAACCAGTGAGTAAAAAAATCTTAAAACAGGTTCGACCAAGACAATAGGAAATATCTCTAGCCTAACCCAAAATAAGAAGATTGGCAAAGACAGAGACTGCAATGCTGATCAACAATCATTAAAAACCTAAATGCTCCTAAATCTTACCACTGCCAAGACGAACCCATTTATAGAGAGAGCCCAGCAAAAAGCAACTCCAATTCATGCTCCTGTTCTGCAGTTCTCTGACATATTTTTAAAAAAAGGGGTTAAGGTAGAACATAGTTAAATCACACATTCCTAGCATATATTAATTGTCAAATATAACCATAAACCATACCATACATTATATAACACGAACTTTAGTCATCCTGAAGACAAAACATATTCCATTTAACTAAATTAATGAACACATATGAATATAACCTATATAACAAGTGTCAAAGTTGATTAAACCTAAAATGTAAAATCAATTTGCTAGCATTTAAAGTGAACAAGCAAACAAATATCTGAATTGGCATAAGCTTCAGAATAAGTTACACCATGCACCAAGTATAAATCAAAACATGAGCAGAAATTTTCATTTGTCCAGTAATTCTTCTTACTTTTAATCCCTTCTAATCTCCATTCCACAACCTAACAGCCTACATCATTACATTTCCCTCTTCAGTATTACAAATAGAACATTGTTATATCTGGACATTGACTTAAATCTGCACTGATTTTCTTCTAATCTAATCTATTTGCTAATTTCTTCCCTCTCCTCCGTATTTTCATTTCCTGAAAATTTATATTCAAACACCATATTTTTCTTCAAACTTCATACTACCGGTAGCCAACCATACTATTTTATCTTTAGATCTACATCTCCCTGTTAAATAATCTATAATTCATATGAATGTAAGTATATGGCAAACAGTCACTGGTTAAAACATATAATGTTACCAGACAAATTTTGTTAAAAGATGATGAATTGATGATCAATACCAGTATATATGATTGAAAAAATCAAATGTGAAACCTCAGAATCCAAGTGGACCTACCTGAATTGATATAAGTTGCAGGATTTTATTAAGAACCCTCATGCGATGAGCAACATACGTACTTTTTGCAGGAAGTTGGTTCATTCTTCTTATTTCTTCATGAACAGCAGCCTGCTTTTGTTCACTCCACACCTGTTTCTGTGGTGTGGGTTGGTGAGTGGCTTCACCCTCGATCATAGGATCAAGGGTATTACTACCCATTAAGTGCTCAAAGGAATCCACTTTTACCCCTAATGCACCAAAAAAGAATAAACAAAATTAATTAATTAACCACAACAATCACATCAAATAAACAAATATTCAAGAAACACCTCTAAGAGCACGAAGTTTGGCCTTAATTGATTAGAACAGAATTATTTAACCGCAATAAAGCCCCGTATATAGGGGAAGAAAAGCCCTTATAACTCCAAACTAGGACTTGTAAGCTATACTTGCACACACCAACAGGTGTTTTCCTCAATCAGCACACTTTCATCTTCATGATAATATTAACAATCAGTCTCAAAAATAAAAATTACCAAAAGTACAGAAGGGAAGAACTCGTGCAGGTTACAACAAAAGAATATCATTATGAAGGAAACAATAAAGAGAAATTAGAGCCCTAGAAAACAAATTCAAGGAGGAAGCTTTCCAAAGTTGTTCGATTCTTACCGGAACGGCTTTGATGCCAGGGAACGACGGAGGGTATTGTTAGTATGCCGCTGTGTTCGAAGATAGCTTCAAAGCATAGATACCCTCTGTCCTCTGAGGCCCTGAGAGTGAACGCAGGATCTTCGAAAAGTAACGTATTACCTCCCATCCTAATTATAAAAATTTATTTGATTTATAAATTAATTATTTTAAAGAAATTATATACCTATGATATAATTAAATAATTTATTTAATTTTATTAATTTTTTTAAAAAAATAATATAATCTTATAATTAGTAACATAGGAATTAATATTTATAATAATATATATAAGGCTAAATTGGGATAATTTTTCTAAATTTAAATTGAAAAACTCATGTTAAGTTGTCAAAAAAAATTCAATTTGGGCCAACCACTGTTGATAAATTGAAATCATTTTTGGGCCAACTATATAGGGATGAATTTAAAACTTTTTAAATAATAAAAACATATTTAAAGATTAAGATAAATTATAAGAATTAATTAAATAATTTTTAAAAAAATATAATTACTTTTGAATGATTAATATATTAATAAATTAAAATTTATTTTATTATAATGTATTATTGATTGCTAATTTTAATTTAAAAATAATATTTAAAAGGATCATTTTAATTAATTGATAAAAAAATAATTATTTAAATATGACTATCATGTCTCATCCATACTAAACTCCCAAATTTTTTAAAAAAATAATAGAAATTCATAGTATACCCATTGCTCCACTCACATGAAAACAAGGCAAAGGAGTTTGAGAGTTATGTGAATGAGGCTGAGATTGAAACAAAACTTTAAATTCAACAATTTAAAGCAAAACATGTAAAGAGGAACTCAACAAGGTTAAACGGAGATAGGCGTAGAAAAAATTAAACTAGGCTTTTTAATAAGTTATCTAAAAGTTAGCAACTAATCAATTGAAGAATATAGTAAAAAAAATATTTTTTGTATTGGCCTAAAAGTAATTAATCTATAATCTAAAATTAAAAATTTTATTTATAGAGGTGCTACTACTAGTCACATTTTTTTATTGATCTTTTCTAACTGATTTAAGATGTTAATATCAAAAATAATTTTTTTATCAGTGAATGGTATTAAAAAAGATAACAGCCAGATTTCTATCATACTGTGAAGTAAATAAAAAAAATGGTGTGATTACTTCATTATATAAATGTTAATAATTCTAACACAAAAATGATTAACTGAGGCGAATTAGGTTACTGAATAACATACAAATATTGTAAAGAAAATTAGGTTAAATATATATATATATTTTAAAGATGCTGTATATAACGTGTGTGTGAAAATATTATTTAACTGAATCCACATTTCCTATAAATGTTAGGCCCCTCAAATATTTTTGGATTTGAAACGGTTATCTTTATATATAGTTATGTAATTTTGTAATAATGATGCATATGTTATAATTTAAAATTAATCTGTCGTTACTATTACCTTCTTTCTCTCTTATCATAGTTTTTTTTTTTCCTGGCCATCCTTATTTTATTATATATTCGGGGTTGAAGGACCAAAATATAAAATAAAATAAGAGATAAAGAAAGTTTGAAAGAAATTAGTTAAATGACAATAACTTTGGGCAAATGGAACCAATAATTAAAAAAATTGATTATCACAATATCGACATTGATTTCATTCTCCAATACATAATAATAAAAAAAAAAAAAAAGACAATCAAGAAAACGATTAATTGAACTAACCAACAGGATTGACATACAATTGCGCGTAGTATTTCTGTTCCACAGACTTCTGCAAATAAAGACAAGAAGATACCGTGTATTTGCTAATTGGCCCATACAAGTTAGTTCAATTACGTTTATATTTTATTTATTGATGTAATAATCTTAATATTCGATAATTTGTAAACATCATTGTAAGTTTTTTTTTTTAGTTGTGATGTTTTCCTTAACTTAAGTCAGCTGATAAAATTCAACTAATTTTACTTGGCATTTGAATGGATGGATTTAAATGGAAAAAATCCTGAAGATTTTCCTCTCTTTTTTTATAATATAATGTGTGAATTTTTTTTCATTCTAAAATCTATTTGTGCAAATGCACATTAAATTATTTAAATGCTCTACGTATAGAGTATACAATCATATATAAATAATTTAATCATTAATTTTTTTTTTAAATTATCAATATATATATCATAATATGTTGTCATTTTTTATACTAAATGTTATCATTGTAAACTTTTTAATAATTAAACTGTCTTATATGGGGTACGTGAAAATTCTCTCTATGCATAATTTATTTTTAATTATTTATATATAGTAAAAAATATGTTAATTACTAAAAAAGAAGAGTTACGCTTCCTCAAGATCTTGTCCTTTAGGCAATAAATTTGGTAATAAAATATTTTTCAGCAATATTTTTAAAAAAATGCGAAGATGAATTCAACTAATCTGAGTTTAAACGGGAAGTTAATTAAGAGATTATCGGACAAAGATTATCCCCTTGTGGGGTATTACATCACAGCCACGTGGGCTTATGTTGTAGTGACATTTGATATCATCCCACTTAGCATTAAGTGGAACAACATATTCGAATCTTTTCTTTCTTAATTAAGCGTACTGTTCTTCATCCACCACTAACCCCAACATCGATCAGTGTAAGTAAGGTTTAGTGATCACCTGCAATTCTCTCATAACATGGACTCAGTTTTTCTGTAAGAAACATATTCTATTATACTATTCGTATCCAACTTCATAAAAGTATTTAGACCACCTAATCGGGATTTAAGGGTGGAATGGAGATAATAATTTAAACCCTAAATTATATATTTTCTTTATAAGTATCTTAAATTATTTTTTTAGGTATATCTAATATTATAAAATATTTTATAATTTATTTAACATGTTAAAATATTTTTTTAGTTACCCCTGCAATGTATTAGTGCAAATGAAATCACCATGCAAATGTGCTGTTTTCCCAAATGAAATCATAATCATGATAAGGCTCCCACGTGGATCCCATCAACTTAAAATATTTTAGTGCAACAACAAGTTGTTTCCATTAGTAAATGGAATACATACTTGACAGCAGTATTATCCTATACTTGACAAATTTTTAATTTAATCCACAATTTTGAATGAAATAATGGAAATGAAAACATTATCAGCTTAACTCACATTTTATGCATGAATAATTTTCAATATAAGTTATTCTTTATTTTTATTTAATGCATGCTAAATCTTTTAAACAATATGCCACCGATGTAATCTTTTATTTACTTAAATTAATGGAGGATATTTGTATTAAAATGATATAATATTGAACTAAATTACATGATAAAATAAAATGCTCTCGCTGCTAAACGGAACAGAAAGTACAATATTTTGATACTTTACGCTAAAAAAAATATTTTGATACTTACATAAGCTAATGTCCTGATGATGTTAAAAACAAAACTCTAATATTTTTTAATATAAGCGTTAAGTTAATTTTTTAAATAAATTATTTAATTATAATAAATTTAATATTAAAAAATTAAATTATATCAAAAAAATAAAAAGAAGGGAATGTTGATGGTACTCATTGCCTAGTTGGGTGGGTGCTTTTATTGATTAAATGATCTATTGATGTTTAATTAATTTTTTTATATGTAAAAATAAATTTATATTTATAAAAATATAAGCTCGATTTATATTATTATTATGAGTATTTTGTTTATAGATAATTTTATAAAAAAATTTAAATTTTTTTGAGCTATAATATTATGTCACGACTTTAAAGAGAATTTGTGTTAAATTTATCTATATTTTTATACTAAAAAAAATAACTTTTTATAGTTCTTTTATGTATCTTAAAATTTGAAAAAAAAAATATAACATAGTTGATTAAATCTATCATCTGTAAAATATAAATTAATCAATAAATATTAATTTAGTTAGTTAACGATTTGACCCATAATTCTGTTGCGAGCCATCTATCTATAAGTATCTATTAAGTGTTTTTTGAGTACTAAAATATATCTTAGCCTTGTTAAGTTATTTACTTTTTTTTATACCATTTTTCATCTCTCTTCTCCACCCTCACTTTTTTCTCTTGTCTCTTCTCCATCCTCTCTCCTCTATATTCTCCACTAGGGATAAAAATAAGTTAGGCGGCCTGTCGGGGCCTTTAGCCTGGCTTATATTTGGCCTGACTTGGCTTGGCCTATTGTAAAAAATATACAGGTTAAGGCTTATATAAAAACATATTTTTTTTATAAGGCCAGGCTCAGGCTCAGGCTTGTTGAGAAGCCTGTTAGGCCTGTCAGGCGGCCTGTACCTGTTATTCAAAATATATTTAGTATAAAAGTGTAATAGGTAGGTGTCGAACCCACCATTTATTAAACATAATACAACAATCAGACTATAAGACTAACATATATTATTATAAATTTTATTCTTATTTTTTTATAACAATAATCAGACAATAAATTTTGATAAAACAGGTTTTTTTAACAGGTTTCAGGCCAAACCAGATATAAAAATAAGCTTACAATAGGCTACAGGCCAGGTACATGCTAAATTGTCACTTAACAGGTTTGGCCTATTTTTATTCCTATTCTCCACCCTCACACTTCTCTCTTCTCTCTTCACTCTCTATCCTCTCTCATATTTTTAATAAAATCATATTATTTCTGATAATTTTTTTAAAATTTTTTTTAATATTTAAATACTCATTTATTTAAAACTATTTTTTTTATAAACTATTTTTTTAAAACTATTTTTTTAAAACTATTTAAATTTTTTTTTATAAACTATTTGTTAAACTTTTATTTAAATATACCCACAAATTATTACCTACATTATTGATAAATCTTATGGGAAGAGTCATTTTTGGACGTATTATGCAATGTCACATCTGTGTATCAATTAATTGCAATTAATTCATTTAAGAAAAATTAAAGGAAAAGGCTACGCGCATTTAATCGAATAGCAGTCAAGAAGGGTGTCTTCCCATCGCGGACACTCTTTCGTTTATTGCTTTTGAGTTTTGAGTCGCATGTTAATCAGAGAAGGCGAGTCAGGGAGAGGAAAGAGAATCGTCGCAAAAAGACCAATTTGACCTTCGATCTTCCTCTTCCTCTCTCCCTCGCTTCTGTTTATTTACTTCTCTTTTATTCTTCATTGTTGTTGGTTTTGTTTTGTTGTTTAGACGGTCACCATGAACGGGAAGGCCAACGTCTCTAAAGAGCTCAACGCTAAGCATAAAAAGGTTTTTCGTTTTTCTTTTTCTTTTAAGTATTCTGTGTTGTTCTTTTAGTTTGTTTAATTGTCTTTTGCAATGTAATTTTCCAGACCCGTATTCACATATCACCGGTCGTAAATTTTTTGGATTTGAAAATGATCTTAGTCTAGTGTGTATATGAAGAAATGGAAGCTTAGAGTTGGATTTTTGTTTCCCCGACGGTGTGTCATCTATAATTAGCTGTTAATCTTATTTCTGGGCTCTTGCTGCAAGCAAATGGGTTAGTTGCTGCATATGGCTTTATGAGAGTTTGATCTACCTTTTCAGTGATATATTTGCAGGATTAATTTTCTAGTATCTTGATTTTTAGCATTTTCAGGATTAGTTGTTATTTATTTTTGGCCAATAGGGGATGAATTATTTGGGTTATGCGTGAGACTAGATCGGGATATGTTATTTGACGGTGTGGCTCCTCTCTCCGGATAATGCTTAATTCATTTCCTGTTCCACTGTTTCGAGGACTTTTTTTTTTTTTGTGCGTCGGGGTGGGTGTGGGGGGGGGGTGTTTGGTGGTGGTTGTTGCTACTCCATGCTCAGTGTTAGATTACGCCGCCATTCAAAGCATTGTTAATCATGTTCTTCGCTATAACTGTCTTCAAAATCGCTGTCGCAAATGACTTCTTTCTGAAAATTTCAATCTATGTTCCCTTTTCCTCGTTTATTATTCATACTTTTCTTTGTCATTTTTACATGGTTTTTCCAAAACGATATGATTAAGTTTCTAATCTAGATGAGAATCAAACCCTTGGAGGGTTTACAGCCCTGTAAACTAATAGAGGGGATTGAAAAGACATTAGGGGAACCTAATTTGGACTATGATTTTTTACTCTGTATTTTTGTTCTGAAGTGACCGAATTGTCAGACTCAATTCTTATATCAGATGTTTAGGCATTTGGTTTTATGTCCATTAATGGGAACTTTAATTCAGAGCTTTACTTTTGCTGAACATGGCTGCATTTAGAACTTTTTATTTTCTCTCTTATCCTTGTCTCTTTTGATTACATTTTCCCTTTTTTTTCCTTGCTGATATATGCAGATACTGGAAGGACTTCTTAAACTTCCTGAAAATAGGGAATGTGCTGACTGCAAAGCTAAGTATGTATCTGGTTTGTAATGATGATCTGATATGGATCTCTTTTGATATTAGGAAAGCTGAGGAGAGTTACTAATTGGTTTATCAAAGTGAACTGTTTTTATTGAGCATTTTCAGTATATTTATGTTGGTTCAGCAATTTTCACTCAATTTGCTACGAAAACTTGCTTTGCAGAGGTCCAAGGTGGGCTAGTGTGAACCTGGGCATCTTTATCTGCATGCAGTGTTCAGGAATACATCGAAGTCTTGGGGTACATATTTCAAAGGTATGTTGTGTTGGTCATAATGATGCCTCAGTTTATATGATATCATAGTAGATTATTATGGAGACTCATTGAAATAAGATCTTTAAAAGTAGTTAGCTGATAACATGCAAAGAGTTCATTGTCTACACTCTGCATGTGCAGCAAATTGTAATGTTGTTATTAGAGTTGACAGCTTGGACTAAGTAACTCTTATCGACCAGCAATTAGAATTCTATACTTGTTTCGAACACTCAGTATCCAAAAACATATGGGTTTCTATGCCAATGCTATTGTTCTTTCAATCAGAACGCTCCCAAACACACATGAAATCCAATGACTATGCTCTACAACACTTTATCTGGCCTTCTGCCAGTTAGAACTTTCTACAGGTTGCCTTTGCTCATCTACAAACCATTAGCTCTGATACCAAATGGTAGCCACCCAAGTGGGTGTGGAACCCTCCTCCAAATGTAGTTCTTGTTTTGGGAGAACCACCCTATTTAAATCGTCCCCCATTGAGCAGTGTATAGTATGTGATGTATGACATAAGTATTCCACCCTACCTAGGCCCCTACTATTCACACTACAAAGTGTGTAATAATATTACCATTTAAAATGAAATATCAATAATGTTGACTAAATTTGAGGTGGGATTGGCTGAAATCTGGCTCTATCTGATTTCATTTTACACAATTTTTGGTCCTAAAAGTTTCTGTCAGCTAAATTTTTGCTAATATAGATATTATATCAGTCATTTATGTTGTGGCTATTCCTGCAGGTTCGTTCTGCAACTCTGGACACCTGGCTTCCAGAGCAGGTTGCATTCATTCAATGTATGGGAATCTGATTGGTCCTGAATAAGCTCACTGTAATTTGTAATTTCGTTGGTTTGCTTTAGTTATATAATTTGCTGATTATATTTTATTTCCTTGCTTTGTAATATAGCCATGGGAAATGAGAAAGCTAATTCTTACTGGGAAGCAGAGCTACCCCCAAATTATGATAGAGTTGGAATCGAGAATTTTATTCGTGCAAAGTATATCTGAAGTTTAATACCTTGGGTTCTATTACTGTTTGAAATATACATGTCTTGTTTTATGCAGCCAGTGAAGATGACTTTCCTTTTGTTTTGCAAATTGCATATTTTTAAAGATATGAAGAGAAGAGATGGATTCCGAGGGATGGAAAACTAAAATCACCTTCTAGGCAGCAGGAAGACAGGACTTCTTCAAATTGGCAGAGGCCTGCAGAAAGAAGTGGGCATGGTTATACATCTGCTTCTGCGAACACTTTTCATGAAAGGAAGAAAATTCAGGCAACAAATCCGATTCCTGCAACAAGAAACAATGTTCCTACTCCTCCAAAAGTACCTGAACAGGTATGTCATCCATTTGTTTAAATCATTGTTGTTGCATATGTTAATTTATTTTTCTACTTGGGCTGTTTACCTTTTCCTATGTTGCATTCCTTATGGCGTTGTATTTCTGAAGTCTCTACTCAGTTCGGTGATAAATTGTCTTGAGTTTGTATAAAATTCTGACATGGCATATTAAGTAACGTAAAATGGAAAAAATTTAGACACTATTTAAGTGTTTATTATTAGATTCTCTGATTAAAACATTACAAGTGAATGTTTTGTTTGGAGCATAACACCATATGGTTTGGTCTTGAAAAAAAAAAATCTTACACATGTTATATCTTTATTAGAGAACCTAATGGCGCTCATCTAAAGAGCTTTATTTAGGTTTTTTCCGTATAAAATTGGGCTGAGTGTGGTATGTGTTCCCATAGCAATTGTTGCAAAGGAAAACAAGGAACAAAAATAGGATGGCTGAAGTGATACTGACTACTCATTGAAAGATATCTTTAACACTTTCTAGTATGGGTATCTTTTGCATGCTTGACATGCTGGCTCACCACTAAAGTTGTGTACACTGTATATCTATGGGAGCTTACTTGATAATGTAAGCAAAATGATTCTGTTTATACTGCAGATTATAAATATTTCCTCCACTACTTATATCTGATCTGAAAAAGATGTCTATCCTTTTTGGGGCCTGAGAATCTGAAGCTTATAATATTAAAAGTAACATGGGGATCTCTTCTAGGAAAATTTTATTGCTTGAGACTTTTAATGATAGTTATTGATGGAAGATAATATTGGTCAGATAAACATTAGCTTTTAACACCTTTTTTGATAATATTTTTTCCACTCATATATCTGCAAAAACTTGCACGAGATGCAACTACGATACATTATTCCGGCCTTTATTTTATGGGCACTTTCTTCACATATCATTCATATTTGAAAAGTATAAATACTGTAGTTGCTTAAAAGAACCAATCTATGAACAGATAACTCCTGCAAAACCTCAGCATGTAGAGAAAGTGGAACCTGTGGCTCCAAAACCGCAAACTGAATCACCTAAACAAGCTACTGACGTGGCTCAGAAAACCCCTCCAAAAGTTGACTATGCTACAGACCTTTTCAACTTGTTATCCATGGATGGCTCAAGTGAAAATGGCTCAAAGGAAGCTGGTACTACTACTACTGGCGATGGTAACTGGCAAGGTTTTCAGTGTATGTCATATGTATCAGGATCCCCCCCCCCTTTCATACTATTTTGAAGAATAGTAGAATCTGGTGTCCCCATATATTTGTGTGGGGAAAAAAACGATTCTTCTGGTGATTATGAAATATTGTATTTGACTGAAGGTTGCAAATTGCTTACTATAATTGTTTCAGCCTCTGCAGAAGCATCGACAACTGAGAAGACTGGTTCCACAAAAGCAGTAGAGAGCTTTTCCAAGTCTAATACTGGAATTGAGGATCTATTAAAGGATTCGCCTTCAATGACTCCTTTAGTTCCAGAAAAACCACAGAAAGATTTGAAGAATGATATTATGAGCCTCTTTGAAAAGGTATGCAGTGCGTTTTAACAAGTCACTAAATAATCCTAATCTTACTACTTGCGGTGCTTCTTTCTTAACTGCATAGTTTTAGCCTAAGCAAAGAATGTAGGATACCTGTGTTATTGTTAGGTAATTTTTCCATTATTGTCCTATTTTATCTCCAGTAGTATTGTCACATCAATGAATTTTGTTGTCAGCATCTATGAATTTTGTTGTCAGCATCTATGAATTTTGTTGTGGGTATGATTTTGTCTGACATGGTGAGTTGGTTATTTGCAGTCCAACATGGTCTCTCCATTTTCTGCGCACCAGCAGCAGCTTGCCATGCTCGCACAGCAACAGTCCCTTCTAATGGCTGCTTCAGCCAACTCTGTTGGCGGGAACCCCAAGTATCGTGGTAGTATACAACAACCTGGACTGAATGGATCCAATATTCCTGTCCCAAGTTGGCCAGTTGCTGGTTACCCAATGCCTGGAGTATTGCCAATGGCTGGTCAGGGAGAGCTGCAGAAACTAATGCAGGTACTGACATAAGGAAGGATGAAATAATTGATTACTAGCACATTCTTATCTGTTCAGAATCTAAATTTCTCTTTCCTGAACCAGACTAGGAGCACGACTCCTGCACATCCAGTGTTGAATTCTGTGCAGCATCCAACATCTAGGTATGTTACTAGCTAGTTTACTTTTAACCATATGAGTTGGAGTTTTGCCTCACTCGTAAGAATTTGACTTGGATTGGATATTACATGATATTTTTATATAATTCAGAACTATTCTGATCTGATTATTACTGAATAGAAGGACTTATAGTTTCAAAAATTCAATAAATGCCCGTTGCTTATTGACTGCTGTAAACAGGCTAATTAGGGGTTTTGTTTCCTGTCATAAAGACTCTAATTCATTCATACAGCATCTTCTTATCATTTATATCCTCTTTGTATTTGAGGCTGTCGCATTAACATCATTGAAGAAAATTTAAACCATATCAACTTTAGTGTTGCTGGTCCCTACGCTGCTTTGAATATGATTTTGAACTGGAAAACACTCCGTCCTTCAAATGATAGCCAATCGGACATTCTCTTACCATGGATTTAGTAGAATTATAGGTTAGAAAGGATATAACATCCCATCTTTGTTCATCTATTCTGGTTACCTCCCTTTGCATTAAAATTTACTGAAGACCTCAGTTCTGATTTTCAAGGCAATATATAACTTTTTTATTACCCCCAATTCAGATCCTATGTTGACCAACTTTCTCCTTTTCTTTTGATTTTTCAGTTTCTACACAATGGGACAGGTTAGACCTGTTAATGGTGTCACCACGACGGGAGTGAGTAAAACTCCGCCAGCAGCTTCAATGTCGTCATCAACCTCCTCACCGGCACCAAAGGACTATGATTTCTCCTCTTTAACACAAGGGATGTTTTCCAAACAATGATTAGGCTTTTGTTTGACACCTTCAACTTTATGTCATATATCATATAGAATTAGTTTAAATCAAATGAAAGTGCAGTTCTTTTTTCTTTTCAAACAGATTCTGTTGGATTGGGAGCCATTTGTAGAATGCGTTCGCTTCATAGATAGAATAGTCCAGATTTTACCTTTCGTGTTGAGTGGTCCGCTTCTTTTGTAGAATGTGTATTCAAAATAGTAATGAAATTAGTATATTGGTTATTTGTTTATACATTTACTAAATTATTTTTAATAGAATAATCCAATGCTTGATGTTATCAAGTCAGATTTAAATATTGTCATGTTTAAACGAGGGTAGCATTTTCATTGTAATATTTTTCATTTAAAACATGATTCAAATTAACATTTTTATTTCGATATTTAGCCATATTTCATGTTACTTCTATCCGCTGAAGTTAGTCTTAACTAAAGCTTAATTAATTATTGTAATATTAAGTTTTTCCCCCTCTTTTTTGGGCCAACGAATTTTTTCCCCGCGAATCAATCATTGAAATTATTAGCTTTTGCGTTCAAGATGGGAATTTTGGAGAAGAATCATGTCTTCATCTTCCTTTGTTAGGTAGTCTGCACATTGAATAGTTTTACACCCTGCATATTTAATTTCAATGTCCCAATTCGAGTAGATCATTTTTCTCACTCCAATGTCTCAATCCGTCTCTCAAGCTAGCTCATACTTTTAGATGAAAAATGTTTAGGGCTTACTTTGTTTCTATTTGTAGACTTGCTTTTGGTCATTTATTTATGAATGGGTCCAGTTCCTAGTAAAAAGATAAAAAAGTCCCTGTACGCCGTACCAAAAAGTTCAATCAACACCAGAAAAGAATAATGTTATGGCCCTACCACCCAAAAATAAACAGAAAACGAATAATGTCATACCCCACACATAGGCATAGCCAGGCCTCAGGCCTGTTAAATAATAATTTAATTTAAACTTAGTCTATACTTTATTATAAATTATTTTTTTATGTAAGTCTAGTATGTATAAATATCTGGCCTAACTTAAAATCTGTTAAAAAAATCTGTTAATATTTATTACAACATAACAATAAAATATAAGTTATAATATATAAAATAACAATAAAAATAATAATAAAATGAGTTAATTTAGTGGTTTAATAATTATATTGTGTTCAATAAGTAGTAGATTTAACATTCATTTATCATATGTTTATATTAAACATATTTTGATAACGCCGTATAATAGCTTTAATAAATTTTTAAAAAAATTTAAACTTAACCTGTTAAAAAAAATAAAATTTAATATAAGCACATGCCAGGCCTGCCCTGACGGCCGTTTTTTCCATCCCTACCCACACACAGCACGGTTTTCGAAAATGAATGAACTCCTCAAGGGTCCTTATCAAACGCCCCACATCTCCTCGTCAAACGCGCCGTTCCCTTTGCTTTTACCACTATTTATTTATACCCCCCTTCCACTTCCATTTCCAAATATCCATTTCTCCCTCAATGCTCTCATAAATTCTGCCATCTAAGAGTACTGAAGCCTCCGGAGAAACAACGGTAAAGTCGCCAAGAAAAAATTGTTACCGATGGCTTCTTTCTCAAACTGGGTCCTCTCTCTCAAGGTGGTGCTATTCTCCACTGGCGTTTTGTTCTTGGCCTTGGCTTTGAGGTTCTCTGTTCCTCTCGTCTCGGATTTCATCGTCTCCGATGTTCCTAACATTTGGAGCTTCTTCCTCACTTGGTTAAGGCCTCCTTACCTCTACATTCTCGTCAACTGCATCATCATCAGCATCGCCGCCTCTTCAAAGTTCCTCAGTCACAAGCTCGATGATCAAGCTCACTCGCCAGATCCACTGGTCTTTCTTCCAGCCGATCCGGTCAAGATGTCAGGTGAGATACGTCCAGAGTATGCCGTCTACAACGTGGCCGACGTAGCGGTTTCTGAGTCGGACATGATCTCCGGCGATGTACGGACCGACTACGCTGCCTTCAACTGCGTCATTTCGACAGGTTACGTACGGGAGACGGCTCCGGACGTTCAGCAAGAGAGGATTTCGAAGGCGGATAAGATGAAGATCAGAAATGAAGAAATCTCGAACCAAGAGTCCGTTCACGCGCCGAGTCCTGTAATGACAAGCTTGCAGAGCAGTGACTCTATGGCTTTCTCGTTTCTCAATGACGACGAGAAATCGCCTGTTTCCGCTAGGTTCAGCCACAGGAAGGCTGCCAAGGCTAGTCCCCAAGGTAGCTCTGACTCTATCGCAATATGCTTTTGAAATCTGGAGTAGAATTTTTTTTTACAAAAAAGTCGTATAACAATAACATAGAAGAAAATAATTTTTTAAAAAAATCGGGTAACATAGAAGAAAACATTTTTTTTCAAAAGAAAATAATATAAAATTCAAAAAACAATGCCGTACCGGTATGCTTAACAGGAATAAAATAATAGTGCTTTGAAATTTGAAGTTAAAAAATACACACACAACGGTCAGAATTTTTCTCTGTTTAGGGCTGATAAAAATAACGGTAACATTATAGCAACACAAAAAAAACGGTAACATTGAGCTGTGGTCCAGGTGGGAAAGCGGCGTTGGGAGTGGCGAAGCCGAAGCGGCAGGACACGCTGGAGAGGACGTGGAGGACGATGACGGAGGGGCGTGCTATGCCGTTAACCAGGCACCTGAAGAAGTCCGACACGTGGGACTCCCATGACCTCCGCCGTAAGGTGACGCCGTTAAGGGACCAAAATGGATGTACCCCTCCGAATTCGAAACTGCTGAAGAAGTCGGAGACGTTCAGCGAGCAAACCCGAGCCTGCAAGGAGAATAACTCATCGGCGAGTCCGTCGCCGATATCCGGGAAGATGAGGAGAGAGCCGTCGCTGAGTCAGGACGAGTTGAATCGACGAGTTGAGGCGTTCATCAGGAAGTTCAACCAGGAGATGAGGTTACAGAGGCAGGAGTCGTTGAGGCAGTACCGCGAGATGACCAATCGTGGGGCCCGTTGAGACGTGCCGTTTTTTTCCAATAGTTTCTTTTTTTTTTATTAAAAACAAAGACATGTTTTTTTGTCTTATGCCTCTCTGATTTTGTTATTTTCCCAAATGAAAAGGCTACCATTTTGGTAGATTAATATTGGGAAGGGTGGTAATGAGTTAGCAAAATTAGTAAAGCAATGGAGGATTAGAATTTAGTGTTTGTTTCTCTCACATCGGGTTTCAAATTTCAATACTCAAGTTGATGTACAAAACATGGAAGGAAAATGGTTTTCTCATGGGAGGAAAATGAAATATTATTACAATTTACAAAACATTATCTTTTGGTGCATTCAATTCTTAACATTTTGTTTATTTACCTCTTGTTTTCCTTCCTTCAATATATTATATAAAAAAACATAGGATATATTTTTTTCATCAATACAATTTAAATACAGTACAAATATGTTAATGACGAGTTTAAACATGAGACCTCATCTAAATATAACAAACATGTCAATTATGAGTTTAAACCTGGGATCTCATCTTCGTATGGTAAGTGACTACCCTTTGACATGTTTGAAGGGGGCATATGTGAATTTAATTTTTATTTGTTTTCCATGTGCAATTTAGTGGACCTAAAAAGGCACTGATTGATTCAAGTTCACATGAACGGACCCAATTTATCTCAAGGTTCTCTCTAGTATGCCTACTTTGTATTTAGGCCAGCAGACCTACTTTGTATTCAAAGTGAAAAATTTAAATCTGGAGACAAACTTAACACCACATAAACAAAATATACTTTCTTCATAAAATTTAGGACAAAATGTCGTTAATGCTGTCTTTATCAGTTATCACACGTTAATAGTGGTCCCAAAGAGGCTTGCACAACCACAACATATAATTAATACACCTCTAATCCTAAATGTAAAAGTTTGTTAAAGGTTTACTCTGATCTTAAAAGTAAAACATTAATACTTATCTCTCAAATTTATAATTTTTTTTAAAATAATCCCTATTAATTGCATATATTGAGAGTCCTCCCTCTAATTCTGCTTATATACATTATAATCTTTCTAAAGTAAATTTATAATTCTATTAAGCCTAACTACAAACATTTAACTCTTGAATTTAAATTTTCACATTCGTTCATTGGTAATAGGAACTGAATTTTTGCATGTTATAATGAAGCAAATCTCAACAGAAAAAAGGGGGAAAACAATCCCTAAGATGCCTGGTGAAAGATCAAGATGATTTGCTATAAATCTGTCCCGTTTACTTCTATATAAATGAATATATATATATATATATGGAACAAATATACATCGAATCGTTCATGTGAAAGAACACAGTATTAGAATCCTAAGATAATGTGTTTTACAGTTAGAGTGAAAGTAAGGACTAGGGATGATACTTCTTTTTTTCCGGCTTTTATTTTTTAAACCAATTCTTTCTTTTTCTACCTATCTATCTCATTTAAAAGACACCGTAAACTTTTAATTCTAGAGAATCCAAATCCATTGAGAACATACGACCTAAGAGCTCTTTATTCTACATCACCATTGTTGTTGGGAATAGCCTATCCAAGAAAGTATATAGACCACCTCCTAACAAAAGTGCTCCACTGTTGAACAAGCAAATTGAAACATGTATCAGAAACAACAAAACATGATTGTGATAGCCTAATAAAAAGTGTTCTGACAAAACAATGAGTTCTCTCCCTTTTCTGACACTCGAAGTTCGAATATTACCTCATAGGATTGATCCATGCTGAGAACTTGCGGAATGAAAGCAGGCTCTGCGAATCCACATTTAGATAAGAAATTCAGTTTTCTACAGCACATCCTGGTCTAACAGATCTTAAAGTGTTGTTTTTGTACACCGATGTTTTGATTTTCCAAGTACTTAAAAGACTTATTTACCAAGTATTTAAGCACAAGATTTAACAATGCTACGGTTTCTGTGTTGCATACTAGCGTATGTCCTGATATTGAAGTATTAAATTTTTACACATTTCTCTTTCTCAAGTTTCATATAAATAGTTTTCTAAGTACTTCAGAAATGAGAATGTTTTCATACACAATACCACCTAAGACTATTTTATAAACCAAAAGAACATATACGAACCTGTAATGCTCCGGCGAAAGAAGCAGCTAAGAGTAAAGGAGAAACATAACCAGTTGTGTATGTCAAAAGTAAGCTGCCTCCAATCACTGGATCCTGTCAAGAAATCATTATTCCATTCATTTTCATTTTCATAGGAGTGATTATGTGTGTATACTGAACTTTAAGCATATAAGCAAATAAAAAAATGTCAGTCTTGATGTGCATGTAGCTAATAACAAGGATATTTAATACGTCACAATTACATGACTCGTTTTTTTTTTGTGTGTCAACAATGGTATATTAATGCACTTGAAAGCCATTTACAAGTCATTTGCACTGATTAAGAAGAAGTACCACACAATAGTTATTGGTTTTTTTTAATCCTGCATAACAACGTAGTCAGCAAGGAATAATGAAGAGCTCTTAGTTCCTCCGCACATTAGGCCCTGGTAAACTACCACATTAAAGTGCTGAAGCAAGGTCTAGAGACTTAGCTAATTAAATATCTTTTATGTTGAAGGGAGCCTAAAGGGAAATATTAACCAATTACCCTACTCTCTGCATTTTTTCTTGGCAGTGGAATTCCGTTTTTTTTTTTTTTTGAGGGGGAGGGACCCAATCAGAAAAGGTAACATAACATGCGTAGCGAACAGCATATGAATCAAAACAAAAGAAATGTAGAATACCTTTGACGCCGCAACATATCCCAGAATAGTAGCCAGCACAGGTGTACTACAGGGTGAGGCAGCTAGAGCAAACGTAAGCCCAGCTAGATATGCTTGCACACCTAAATTAGATAATTTCTTCATATATAGATTGTTCTGCATGTAAATGCAAACTGAAGGAACGAATTTAATGTAAGATCATCAACTTACTTGATGGAAAATTGGCAGCTGCTGCTCGAGGATCAAAATTGTCAAAAAATGAGGGAAGTTTTAATTCAATGATCTGCAAAATTTGCTCAAGGTGAGACAACCAAAAAAAGAGTAAAACAATTGGTCAGAAATTTTAAAGTTGGTTAACTTCAAAGGATTAGTCTCACTTTAGAAAACTAATAATGCCAAACTAAATCTGAAGGTCACCAACGAACATGCCCAGAAATTAAAGGTGACTGACAAAAAAGTTGTCCAAATATTGAGAATTTATAATGTTGATCATAACAGTTCTGATTACAAAAATTCTCTCAACAATAAACTCACAAGACTGTGCTGAGACAGGTCTAAGCCAATGAAATTCTTTAAAAGATTAACAGATTGGGCAAGATCTAAATATAAAAATGAGTAATGAGCGTCCTTCAAATTCTAATCAGTAGATCTTGCATGAACAGCCAAGATTAAAATAACTCATGACTTTTCTACGTGATCCTTCGAGGCTTTGACCTTTACGCGGCATTCCAAACATACCCATTAAAACCAAACAGATAGACGTGGCGAAAATGAAGAATAGATACCTCAAGAAGGTTCAGACCCATAACTACTGCCAAACCAGAAGCGGCCAAAGGTAGTCCTTGGCCTATCTGTCCATAAGCCTTTCCAGCAACTGATGCTGCTACACCCAACAGTGCTAATGTGGTGGCAAGACCTAAAGAAAATGCCACAGAATCACCAACAACCTGTCAGCAAGAAGACACTACTGTTAGTGAGAAATATGTCTGTTTCTCACGTGTGTGCAATCATGAAGTGGAATTGAGACAAGTGGAGGGAATGATGCAAAGCACAAGCCAATAGTATTGGATACACTCGTAGATGTCAATATTGGTGAAGGACTTTGAGAATAGTAACACTCAACTTGGGCAATGAAGTGAGATAAGAAGAACAAAAGAATAAACTTTTTTCATGTAGAAACAAACGACCCAGATAATTACCTCTGCCCTGCTCTTGCCAGACCCAAATGCCCCTGCCAGATTCCAACTCACAAATTTAGGCATTTGAAAAGAATTAGTATTTTGAGTGCATAACAGAAGCAAACTCACCAATGTAACCAAGAGTTAGTGGTAAGACACTTAGTGTACAGGGTGAAAGGCTGGTAACAAGCCCTGCCCCATAAATTACTGCTAAACTGCAAATATGAATATGCAGCAAAGAAGAAACCATAAACATAAGCATCAGATCTTCAGGGTTGGGGGGGGGGGCGCGGGAAATTGATGGTAAAAATACATAGGATAATTTGTGGAGTACCTGGTGAAGTTGAGAGAAGCTAGTTGGTCTTGAACAGCTACGTTGGCCTGTTGTCCAGCTGAATATAGCAAGCCACCAAACCAATCACCCAAGCTTCCATCAGCCAAAGCATAAACGGAATCAACCACTTCCTGGCTTGAAAGAAAATAAATACAATTCCTGAGATGTATGCAACATCTATAACTTGAATGTAGAAAGATCAGACTAGTTTCTAAATAAGTCAACTAATAAGTTTATAAAGAACAAAATCAGACTTACGTTTAATGCAAATAATAGCTCTAAATTTATAACAGGACAAATTTGAACTATTGCAAATATTCTTAAAGATTCATTGTGAATGATTTGCATGTACCCAAAAAAGGGAACCGGGAAAAAAGCTCAGGAAGTCCTTCCAATTTCATGTTTGGTCGTGCACTGTGCAAGATTTACTTGTCGATTTTGTAATATAGATAGTAGAATGGATGTTTAACAGTCTTCTAAAATGTTTCTGAGACTTGGACAAAATAAGTTCTGTATATGTATGTATTTCTGCATGTATACTCTTGAACAGATTTATCTGTACTTACAGCCTTCGCAGCAACTGGTGCAATCAGATTGGCCACTGAAAAGCATGGAGATAAAAAAATGTTTGCCGTTACAATCAATCAACACCAAGTGATAACTGATAACATACTCCACAATCCACACCCACTAAAAGATTAAAGCCATTACCTGCCATGGAACCTATCACGGCCATCATGCTGCTGCTATCTACTTTCCAACTTGATGGGAAAAGATTCTCAGGCTGGGAAAGTTTCTTGTGCACGTTAATGGGAACAACAGATTTTCCTAGAATAAATAAATAAGTAAATGGGAGGGTACTATCTTAGAATGAATTCAAAGTCATTCAGGAAGCAGATAGAAGATATTATTTGCATTGTAAATATCACAATTAGCATATATTTTGCATCCCTGAACCTGATAATAGAAAAATGATGCATGTGTGATCTGACATTGTATATTTTCTTTTTCTCCAATCTCCATCAAGAGCAAAATTACGCATATAACTTATTATTAAAATTATTATCATACTGAGAATATGTATGGCAGGCGATGTAACAAGCTGAAACTTTGTAGGCCTTTCTAAGACTTAATGAAAACAAACAAAAAACAGAGAAGAACTGCGGATTATGCTGAATGCTACGGAGACAAAGATCGCCTGCTGAAGAGCAAAATGAAACCAAAGAATTTGATATACTTACCGCTACGGCTATCTCGGTCAATATTGCAGTTAGATATTCTAAAAGATAGAAGACCATGACTTCCATAGTAG
This sequence comes from Leucaena leucocephala, assembly GCA_037074615.1. Lineage (NCBI taxonomy): Eukaryota > Viridiplantae > Streptophyta > Magnoliopsida > Fabales > Fabaceae > Leucaena > Leucaena leucocephala. The sequence goes on from CM073545.1 coordinate 15,832,479, forward strand.
CTTACACCGAAACTCATCTGCATTAAACATCACATAAAATTCGAGATTGATAAAACAAGAGGCAATTAAAAGTTCCCGGCAGCATAAAATTCAAACTCGCAGCAGACACGCCGGAGCTAAAGGAAAACTAAAATATTTCGTTGCCTATAACATAGCTTTTTCTTTGGCAAAATCGAGAATCTCGGAGCTAACTCAAGCTCAGTGCTGCAGAGTAAACACGATTAAATTACAAGCTTAAAATAATTCTTACATTTTCTTTCTCACTCACTTCAATTACCCCCCCGCTACTCAACGACCAAACAGGGACTCTGAAGAAAGACGTCAATTTCGGTATAATAGGTAGTAGAGTGAAGCGCTTTGATTTATACTAGCGGTTCATCTAAGTGCACGTCAGATAATGCCACTAGATATTTAATTACGTTCCGGATGGGAGAAAGAAAGGTAGGAATACCGTGCGGGACGCAACTTCACATACGGCATGCGAGCTGCCAAACGACTTGGGCAGTTGCGCTTTCGTGTAAGTTAAATTAATTATTTATAAAAAAATATGTTAATTTTTTTTTAAATACTTCTTCTAATTATTTGGATAAAAAATTATTTTCCTAAATGAAAAATCTTTTAACATGTGTAATTAATAAAAAAATTAAAAAATATATATAAATTTAAGAGATAAAATAAATTAATATTTTATAAAGAATAAGGATATACAACTAGATTAGACCAAATTAGTTATCAACCGGATCTCTTATTTGGAAAAGACCTCAAGCTAAATAACACAATTTATAGTTTAGCTCAGTCCAGTTCTAACGAGGTTGGGTTGGATTAGATTTGATCCACTAGACTACTTAGTCCAGATAGTTTAGGAACTCAATTTTCTTTTTTTTCTTTTTTTTCATGGGAAGTAAGATTTTAGCTCAATATACAGAATTAAAAAAATAAAAAAAATCTATAATAAAATAAAACTCATTCTAAAATATTAAAAATTTAATTATAAGCCCATAACAATATTTAACAGTTATTAAAAAATAAAATTTAAATTATAAAACATTAAAAAAAAATTATCCAAAGACCAAGTGGAATAATCACTTAGTTTAAAACTTCGTCCAACCCAACCAACCAATCTAGTCTAATTTAATAAGATTATATTATAGAACTTATTTGGACTAAATCAAACTAGATCAACCAACTAGAACACTAGGATTTCTTTGCACACCCCTATTATAGAAGATAAAAGCAAATTCATATACTAACTCTTAACCTGTTATTCACGTGTTCAACTAACAAAAAGATAAGATATATTACTATTTGAAACATACTCTATACTTTAAAAGTACTACTTTGTTATAGTTCCAATTACAACATTTAAAGAGATATCTTAACTCCTAGATATATAAATTTATGTATGAGGATAATTAACATCTTATCCTACTCAATATTAGTATCTCCTAAAAAAAAAAGTACACCTTAGAATCTTCGCAACTCCCTTCTAAAAAATTTTACACTAAACAAAAAATACTAACTCTTAAATTTAACAGTAGAAGGAAAGCGATTGGAGGAGGACTCATTGGAGGGGTTCCAAGCTAAATGCATGCCATCTTTAATAAAATCTTCAATTTTTCAAATTCAACGTCAGATCCTTTATTTCTTCTTCAAAATCCCTTCACCAAGGCTTCTGATTAGTGTAATTTAAAACTGATAGCAAATACTGCAAATTTTTCTGAATCCATATTACTTGCGACTCATAACAATTATACAACAAAACGGCACTTCAATACCCAAAATTACCCCTAAATTAGCGTTTAACTATAGACGATACGGCATGTATACATTCAGTGATCACTAAAAGAGTATGAAACTTTCACCCCAAAACTTTTCCAAGGAATGGTGCCAACCATCCAGCTACTTATTCATACAGCACTTTGGCAGATTGAACTCTTGATTTTTTACTTTCGTTCTTTAATATTTTCTCAGCGATCTTCTCACTTGCAGATACCGCTTTTTCTCTTGCTTTCACCTTTCGGACATTTTTTGATCTCTTCATAGGCCTTCCTTTCTTTATCTTCCTGTTTCAGAAGACACCCATAAACAGAGGAGGCAAAAATACAAGTAAAAAAATTTCAGAGCAGCAACAAATGAAAAAAAAAAAGACACAGAATGTAATCTTTAGACTCTTGTCAGAGAGTGACACTAATATCCGAGCGACGGATGATATAGATTCAAGCATAAAATTTTGGCGCCATTGTTGTTAAAATTGCAGTTCAGTCATCAACACAAATGGAAAACAAGCCAGAACATTGCCAAAATCTGGTTCTAGCAAACTTGAATGAACTTGTGAATTTGCAGCCAACAAACAGTTTCATGAGTCTGCTGAATACTTAATTGTAAGTATAACCCAGCTCAATTCATAGCCACTAAAAAATGTCCAAAATCCCTAACACTTGTAACCCTTCCGCGTTCCCTTTACTCTTCTCATTGCACAGACGCATAAACAAATAAACACACTCTTCAGTCAAGCACAACTGCATTTTCTATGAGCACTAACTAGTAGTGAGTGACTGACTGGGTTAGGAATTGGAGAAAAGATCAATCCGATGTATACTAAAGATGGTATGAGAAGTATGGGATGATATAAGGGATATTTCGGTAGGTTGGTTCTACCGATTCAATAGTCCCCTTCCCTCTTGAATACTCCTCAATTAGTACCAAAACCCGATTGTCAAGCAGTTTGGAGAGACATCACCACGGATTTAGAGATGGTTGAACACAAATTTAGAGAAACTATGCCTAATGAAGAAGCATACGACTCCAAGACATTCAAATGTCCATGGAAATAATTTGTGGGAAAATTGACAACATTCGGAAACTTGTTTGGAAACATAGTTTTACAAGACTGAAGCTTAGGAAAGTAGATGCTAATTAACCTCTCTACAAGACCAGTAAACTTCAGGATCTCCAATAATAACGCAGGAAAAACGATACTTACATGCTGGGAGCACCAGAAACTGAGCCTTGAGCTCCGGGCTCTGATGTGTCCATTGCTGCACATAAAAAGGGAAAAAAATCTCAGGTTTTAACACATTAAGAAAGCTAACTTCTACCAGAAAACAGATATCGCGGCTTGATATAAAACCGGAAAGGCTTAGAAGACAATCAATTCAATACCACTCGATATTCAGTAATCAGCCGCAGCAAGTAAGCGACTAGATGAACAATTAAAGATCCAGTTTTCTTATTTTTCCGTTCATAATTTAAAAAAAAAAACACAATTCTGCTGAGTTGCTGCAGAAAGTACCTTGAGGAATTTCCCCAACGGATGGCTCGCTGATATCCATAGAAACGGCAACGTTTCTCTTTTTCTTGTTCCTGTTTTTCGCCATGCTGAGAGAAGCGGCGGAGCAATTTGCAGCGTCTGAGGGCAATATGGAGTAAACCCGAGGTTGAGGGTGGATTGGATGTTTATTTTATTTAAAAAAAAAATTAATATATAACTTCAATTTTCTTTTTTATGAAGACTTTTTTATTTTTTTTAATTCAAGTTTTATATGCTTATTTTTCCTAATCAAGGAAAAGAAATTAGAAAATATAATTTATTTGAATTTTTATGGACTTGGGCCTTGTACGAAGACTGTAATGTGCTAGGCCCATATGAGGCCTATGTTTGTGTGACTAGTTGCCATGGAAGTTTCAAAGTGGATTGCGGTCAAAGGACCCGTCAGGGAAGGTAAATAATTGACCCAAAAAACGATAGTGTATAGAATTAAAATCTGGCCCGAAAAATTCAATGTTTTCCGGTAGTGAAAAAACTGAGGTCTCCCTATATTCAGAATCTAATATTGAACCGGATCAGATCCTAATATAGTCGGGGTAAACCTCCGGTGAACTGGGTAAGCAATAAATAAAAAAAAGAATCTAATATTGAAATTAAAATGTGAAAGTTATTTCCGTTGTTTTGTAATTCATTATTGCAACAAATTAGTTATTATTGAAGCAAGCTTCACACGTGATCTCTGATGGGACATAATTGCTGATACTTTTCTACTACCTTCCATTCCATGCAAACTAAGTGGTCCTGCCATTAAGATCCTTCAAAAATGTCTTAAACGCACCCTATATGTGTTGGTAATTTAATTGGAGAAGCAATGCGATGCCTTGAGGAAGAAGGCATTTGTAAGTGGAATTAAAAGTCTTTTGTATATGTTGACATAATAATCCATACTTGTCAATAAGTTGTACGGACGGTGATGCTTGAACTATTAGCTAAGTCATGAAGAACAAGGACGTGTACGTGTAAATCATATTCTACTACAAGTCTCTGAATTATTCATGTAGGTGAATTTTGTGCGAATTAACCTTGCTCAAGTACAAATACACAATATGACAATGGTACACAATAGTTGGCGAATATTCGTCCATGCGTATACTACTATTCCATCATGTTCTTTTATAATAGGTAGATAAACCATGTCTCAAAAAATTAACTGTAGTTGAAAAATCTAAAATCTTATAAAGTTATAAAATCCTTATTTCAAGATAACATTTTCCAGTCTCCTACTAGTTATAGTCAAGATCCTTTGCAAACAACTTTTTTTAGTTAGTTAGCTCTCAATAACATAATCATTGTAACAAACATAAATTTTTAAAAATATATATATACCAAGAGCTATCTGTTAAAATTAAAGAATCTAAAACTTTATAAAGCTCTATTTTAAGATAATCTTTCTAGTGTATAATTCATGACATAACGGATAATTAAAATACAACAATAACATTAAATCTTATCACATGGTTATGTAAATCGCACAACATACATCATTGTATTTTATTAATAAATTAAGCTTTAGATACATTGTTAATGAAAAATCTTATTGAATAATATTTTTCTAATTTTTAATATAAAAAATAGTTTATAGTATAAATTATAGTATAAACTATATAATAAATAATTTGAATGATGAATTAATTTTGAAATCGTTGAAATCATTGTGTTTTGGGGTGGCATTACCTCAAAAATCTCATCAGTCACTTGTCGCATATTCAAATTTTAGCCATATCATCATCAATCATCCCAAAAATTCCAAGAGGGATCAACCTAACTCTAACAATCAAGGACCTCACCCGCATAACAACTCAGAGACATTGACCCACCCTCGTGGCCCCAATGAAACATAGTGATTCAACTGTTAAAAATCTGTTGGGTGATACGTCATAATTGGATCTTCCTTCTTCAACAACTCATTATCCTAAGCATTTAATTTAATCTTCTAATCGTTATAATAATTCAAGTCAATGGTCACAGCGCTTTCACGGAATCCGCAGTTGGCATTCCCCAACCAACAACGGTGGCAACACCTCAATTTAAATTTCAAGTTTGGATATTTTATAGGAATATAAAGTTTGCATTAATAAATTTAAAAAAAATAAACTTTTTGTGCTAGAAATGTTTCCAATGTTAAAAGCTTTTCAGTATTTTTTAATGTACAACTCCGGTCATTAATATAATATATAATTAGAGAGTTAATTATGTCTTAAATATAAGATATATTTTTTATATTTATCTATTTTATTTCAAATGATTCTTATTGATATCTCTCAATAATAATCAAATAAGAGGGGAAATTAAGAAAAATAGTTAGAGTGTTTAAAAAAATATTATATTAACTAACTTAACTAATTTTTTTAATATAATTAAATTAATTAATAAACATTTCTTATATTAAACATGAGTATCATTATATCTTCAAATTAGTTAATTATTTATTTCAATATAATCAAAGTAACGCAATTATGCAATTGCATATTTTTATTTTATAAAAAAAATGTATGTGTTGGTTTCTATAAATTATCTTTTCAATCATTTTTATAGAAAATTACTCTACTGGTAAAAAAATATCTTTAATATATATAATTAATAAGTAGATTTTTTAAAAAAATGTAAATTTATTAGATAAAATAGATTAAAATTTTATATTTAAAATTAAAATAAATAATTTTATTAAATTTTATATTTATGATAGAAGAGAGTAGTAAATATGATATTAAAATGATTATATACTAGAGTTTCTTGTAGGATCTGTGACAATGAGCTTCTTTCACTATTCACAATGGGAACACAACACAACAGAAGGACGAAGTAGCGTACCACTCACACCCAGATCCAATCCATAATATCCATCCTTGGCATTTACTTAAACAGCATGTGGACGCAAAACTTTCCTCCTTCATTAACCTTCATCTTCATTCCCTACCTCTTCCTTCGTCTTTGTTCCCAAGTTCCAATAATACATAACGTTCCAATCTCTTCCCAGACAAAAAGCAACAGTATGGAAGAAAAAGGGAGAAACAAGAGTTAAAGAGCAGGGAGGAATAATAATGTCATTCTCAGCCTCGCTCAGAGTAACTTGTCTGAAAAATCTAATCTCTGTCAGAATCATGCTTCATCATTTCCCTCACAGCAAGCATCTCTGCACATGACCTTCCTTTTCCTTTTTCATTATACAAATCAAAATCAAACAATGACATTAGCAGCGTGTAGCCATGTACTAGATTGTAACCTAGGTTGCGTGTATCTGGAGATTCTGTTGCTGTCTACTACTACTCCATATTACTATCCCTTTCATTACGTTTCAGTATGATTTTTTTTTTTTTTAATTTGAAATTTCATGAAGTCTGAAGAAACAAGTCAAGATTCTCCAACGGAAAGAATGGAGCAAGACTCCTCTTATATAATTAAACATCTTTTTCATCTTTTTCTTATTCCTCGATCCCTCTTCTTTAGTTTTTTCATCACAATCTGTTCTATTGAAAACACATAATAATTAACTTTTTTTTGTTTTAATTGCAGGACCAATTTAATAGTTTAAGATAACAAGTAACATCAAACTCACAACCATAGAGCTTTTATGTTATTATCACCAGGGTATCAATTATTAATTAATCAATATAAAAGTTGTACGTGGGAAGGATCATATTCATAACTCAATTCTATATAAGTCCTAGATAAAAAATAGTTTTTTTTTATTTAAGACCTCATATTTCTTTTTTATTTTTTGAATATAAGAGTTGTACTTTATAATAACTACTCTTTATCGTCTTAAACATAATATATAGTTATTACACTTATTTTAATCATAAATATAATATTTTAATCTATTATATCTTTTAAATTTATAATTTTTTCTTGTACCATCTATATTGATTGTATATATAAAAAAAATTATCAAAAGTAATTACAATATAAATGATTAAAATTTTTTTAAAAAAATAAACATACATTTTATAAACAATTAATTTAATTATTTTTTATAAATTAATTGTCTAGCTATAACTTCTAGATTTAATATTAGAAGGAGTACTGATTAATAAGAATTTATTAGGATTAAATAAGGAGGGCGATTATGAATATAAGAGGGGTGAAGGGACAAATGGAGAAACAAGAAGAGGTCCAAGGGGTAATGATAGGAGTGGAGGAGTAATGGGAATGATTAGTAGCAGTGGGATGAGTGATGATTATCGGGTCGCTTTTGAAGGGGAATATAATTATAACAGCTACAGGGTACTAAAATTTTAATAGATTTGTTAATTTGTTTATTAATCCTCCTTTCTTAATATAAAAATTATTTATTTAATTTTAATAAATTAATTAAATTACTTAACTATAATTTATGTGATTTTATGTCCATACGATGCTATTGTTTAATATTAAATTATATATTATTTTATAAATTAACTCAGTTAATTCTTTTTAAAAATAATAAATAAGATAGATTAATTTGATTAATGTTTTACATTTGAAACTAAAATTTATTTTAAATTAAATTCTAAATTTAAAACTAGTTGAGTATTGATTAGTGTACGTGGCTATATAATAATGGTATGTATTGGACACTGGTGGACAATTCCTCTTTTACCCAGACAGTTGGCTTCATTTTGTGGGGCCGAAGTCAAGTGATGGTTCGCAAGGAGGGGCGCATCGTCATGAACCCTGTGTGCTTGGTATTCGCGCACTGACATATTGGTGGATGTACATTCTTAACAACCCGTTATTTTTTTAATATAAAATATATTTAATTATATTAATAAATTAATTAAATTAATTAAATTAATATTATTTTTTAAACACTCTAATCATATTTTTTAATTATTTTTTATAATTAATAAAGTATCAATGTATAATTTAATAAATAATTATATAATAAATATAAAAAATATATTTTATATTTAATATTAAAATTACCTCTTAATTAAGTTATTAGGGTAAAGTTTTAAAACCCTGTTTAAGGGAGGAAAGAGAGCGAGTATTGATATTTGTCAATGTGTAATGCCATGTCACCCCATATGGGAGATTTGTTGATGCAAGGACTGGCACCTCTAACAGAATAAAGTACAAAGATCCCGTAAAATGAAAAAAAAAATTAGAGGGACTTAAATTAAAATTTGATAAAATTATAAAAATTAAAAGATTAATTTTTTTAAAAATATATGTATAGACACGCACTTTAAATAATAGGATTGTTCCACTCATGTAAGAAAATAAATTGGGATTCTGCGACTCACAGCCAGTTAGAATCAAGCAATTTCCCCCCACTTCATGTGTTTGCATAAAGTCAATTGAAGAGGAAATTTGATTCAGGATTTGAATTCAAATTGTAATTACGATTATTGATAACTAAATTCAAAATGCATCGCTCTGCATGCAAGATACAAGAGGTTCGGTCCCGCATCTCCACTTGTCCTATTTTTTGTCGTGTTTGAGGCTAGTTCAAGTGACAAGGGTATTGAGACAAATATAGAAATTAAGAATTCTAACATTCAAATCCTCGTATGCCTTGCATTTAAGCAATAGAGTAAATAAATAAAAAAATATTTAAAAATTTTATTAATTAAAAAAATCTGACATAATTCTATATACAGAGAATATTAATATTATAAAAAACATATACATAAAAAATATCAATACTCAAATTTATATCATTCTAGTCAATAAAATTTTTAAATAGATTTTTTTTACTATTTTTTTCTTAAATATATCATCACATTATTATGAATGAATGTCAGCAAGCGATAGGCATGCTTGCTTTTGGCAAGTATAAAATATAGCCAACAAGGTCTAACTAACCTGATCATGGACATCAATTAGTGAGAAAGGATGTCCATTTTTATTTTGTTTGGATAAAGTGACTTAAAATTGCATGTTTTATTTAATTGATTGAGTTATTAATAAATGATATAAAGCTTCAACTACCCCCGTGTCCGGAATATATGTGTCCTCGTCCTTGCAATAATAATAATAATAATCCCTTTTTAGCACTCGTTGAGCAGACAAATTATCCCAAATGGGGTCCCCTAATTTAAACAAACTTTGCATCAAATCATGGCATTATTAACGGTGACTTTAATTACCCTAAAAAAGAGAAAAGAAAAAAAAGAAAAATATGGTAAGCATGGGATTCAATAATGCCTAGACATCAGAGTAAAACAACTAAATCATCAATGAATCAATATAATCAAATAATATATAATTAATAATAATAAACATTCATAAATCATAAATAATACTAGTATGACTTATTTCAGGTGTTATTACAATGAAATGTTTTTTTAAGAAATATTTAGTATCCTAAAATATTTAGTGTTATATTTAACATATGAGTTATTTTTTAATATATATCTAACACAATAAAATATTTAGTTATGGACTTAATATCTTAAACTATTTTTGAGATCCACCAGTACTTTAAAGTATTTAGTTATATAATTTTGTCGGATTACACTTAACTTTTTTTAAAATACTAATTATTGGTTTGACACATAATTAAATCATTGATCATTAATATATTAGTCTAGAGTAAAATAGATAATTAAATATTGATTCACCAGGCGGGGACGAAACCAGAAAAATAGAGCTAGGGGTGAGAATATATATTAAATATAAATATTAATAATTATTTAAAGAGATTTCAAATTCAAGTTTATGAATTAGGGGGTAAGAGTTTTCTTTTGAATTTTTAACTATGGGTGTTAGCCTAGACTTTCCAATGATTAGGTAGTTTAGGTAAAGAAGTTAAGAATTTGCCCCGTCCAATAAGAAATAAGAGTAATTAAAACGCCTCACCTCCTAACAAAGTCAAATTGAATCAAAGGGACAAATATTGACCAAAGTTATTAATTAATTTTTATTTTAACCAGTGTGTTTTCTATTTGCTTGACACAATATGGTTTGTTTTCTAAATTTAATATTATAATAAGCTGCCTTGACATTTTTACTCTGTGATTTCACCCACTTGAACTTGAATTTTATAAAAATAAGGATTTGTGGGAATAAACATATCCATAAAAGACCTTTTAGCTAGTGTCTTTATATTTATTTTTACTTTTGAGCCTGAAATATGAAAATATTTGCAAACAAATACGTGAGGGCCTAAAAGGAAAAGCTCCAAAAAGGCCAAAATGGCACAATCAAATGCTGCACAAATGATTTCATATACTATGTTTGCAAATCAGTTAAAAATAGTCTCTTGCAATTTTCAAAACAAAACTACGTACTTTTGCATTTTTCAATAATTTTGACTAACGTCAAGGGATTTTCAAACACTGCTCCTTTTATTATAAATATATGAACTAATCAATTAATTTATAAAAAATTTAAAAAATAATTATTTATAAAAAATTTGTGTTAATTTATCTAAAATATCTATCTTAATTAAGTATTTGCATTCTAAATTATTTTTATTATGAAAAAATATTTAATATGTGCAATCAAGAGGGAGAGTTAAAAAAAATTACAAAATTAAAAAATAAAGTAAGTTGGATATTATATTTATAATTAAAATAAATTTATCTATTAATTTTTATATTTAAACCTAAAGGCAGTATGATCTTATACTTTCTGAAAGAAAGTTATAGTCCTTATTATAAGTTAGGGAAAACTATTATTGAGGTACCTGTATTTTTTTCTTCAATTTTTGATTAAATACTTGTATATTATTTTTTATTAAATCCTTTAATTTTGTTTCTTTAGTATAACTAGCTTTCTTGAAAAAGCTAATAATATTAATAGAACAAGGTTAGAAGGGTCAACTGTGTTAACAAAGTAAAACTATTTGAGTTAATAAGAAGAGAAAAAAATATAAATATTAAATTAAAAAATAGAAGGGAAATAAGAATAGCCAATAATGGTTTTCCTCTAAATTATGTATAAATCTTTTGATGCGGTGTTCAATGAAATTATGGAGAGAATTTGAAGGGGTAAAAATGGGAAAGCGATACAAATGGAAGACAATTATATTACTTTAACTAACTTATCTTAATTTTTAATTTTGAAGAATTAGTTAAAAGCGTATGAGTAATACCCATTTACTCAAAAGAATGATTGGAATGAAAGGATTATGAAAAAAGCCGAGGAAGGCGCTGAAGAAGCTGAGTGAAAAGTAGAGGAACGCAGTGGCTGCCGGCTGTGAAGACTGAAGAACGCTCTTATTCTGACTTTATTAAGTTAGTGGTTCTCTGCTTTTCTTTCTCCACTTTGTTGACCTCATCACCCAATCAATTTTCTCCATCTGTCCCCCTTTATTTCACTTTTATTTTATTTTATTTTTTAAAAAAACATAATATGCGGGGACCACGGTAACCATTTCTGGCCCCAAATATAATTACGCATGTACCCTTCCCCCAACATTCCTTTCTTTAATACGATTTAAATTTAAATTAATTATTCATCATGATCAGAATATATATCAAGATAAAATGTAAAATTTATACCAAATCATGTCACATATCATTATTAAATCATAAAAAAAAAATAAAAATAATTTCTTAAATGTTTTTACCATATTCATGATCATTAAATAGTGTGACTTAATCTTCGTACTCCATACCATGAGCAAAAATTAAATCTGATTCATATACAAAAAATAAATATCTAATATAAAATTCCAACCATGAATATAGAACTTAAAATCAATATTAATATACCAATATATATATATAATAAGGTCAATAAATTAATCATGTAAAATATAACAAATCAATTTGGTCCCTTTCAATCTGTAGCAAAAGTAGCTTTGTGTGATATGGTTGTCTCGACCCTTTCAGTACAGAAGCAAAAGTTCAAACCAATTTTGACCTTAAAAGTTATTTATATATAATATATAATATATATATATATATATATATATATAATATACCTTTTGAATTTAGTTCAGTCTCACAAATTCGGTTGGCTCAAAAAATAAAAAATCTAATAAAAAATTCAACAGCTTTGCCTTTGAAGGGAGGAGAAGGCCTTCACATCCAACACCATCAATTCAATTTTTTTATTAGGTAGTTCGTTTGTCAATCTAATTAAATGAAAAGTAGACAACTCTGTGTGTGAGCATTGAAGTCAATTATTTAAGGATGATACTTGCACATAAATTTTCATGTATTTTTTTTTTGTAAATTTTGTATGGAATATAATACTGTTAATATTTTTTTTTTTTAATTCAGTAGTGCATCAATGACTTTATACTTCTCTTGCATATTATTATATAATAAAGTAATCTGACAGAAAAAAAAAAAGTTCTAACTGCTAGATAACCGAATATTAGTAAAGGCAATACCAAATGTTGGCCTACTTCTTCATATGTATTACATCCATCTAATTAAAAATTAGTAAAATTATGATTACCTGATAAAAAATTACAAAAATCTAATTACAATTAGGTAGAACTATAAGAACATGATAAAAAAATTATAAATATCTAATTATAATCAAGTGAAATTAAAATGACTTAATAAAAAGTAAAAAAAAAATAAGAATATGATTAAAAATTAAGTAAAATTATAGAAATTTGTAAATTATTTTTTTTTCTAAATTAAATATCATATAATTAAGAAAGAGGGATGAATGTTATTTTTTTAAAATACCCTTTTAATAATTTACACTAGAATTGTACCATTTGATAGAAATTCTTTTAAGTATATATAATTAATATAGATAATTTAAAAAAAATTATAAATTTAAAAAATAAAATTAATTAAAATTTTACTGACTCTTATACTTGGGATTGGAGATGATGATGTTCATGTGTGGAGCTCAATTTTTAAATTAATACATTGAACCCCGCCACACTAATTATTAATATTTAAATTTAAAATAAAATAATAAAAAAGGAGGGGTGGGTGGTATAGTACACGTAGTAACATGCTATACCAAATATTAAGCTTGAAGTTCAAATTCTTTCGTCTGAGGAGAGTTCAAGAGCTTTTAAAGTTTAAGATTTGTGTTTGTGCGTGGCCACGCAATCAAATGGGAAATCCTTGGGTGGACAAAAGCTATTTTCCAAATGGTAATGTCATTTTCTTCAAGGCCAAGCGCATAGTTATCCTTTATACCTCTCATTTTAGACTTATCCTCCAAACATGGATTTATTAAATACCCTTTTAGATAATGGAAGCATGCCCTTAATTTTCAGTGCAATTATTGAGGGACCACTATTTCCCCATCCTCTATTGTTCACCACTTAACCTTTTTCTGTCCCTTTGTTCATAAAGTAATGCTACGTTTGGTTATGCTTATTTCAGTTTATATCCCAAAATTATAACCTCAGCGTAATAATGGTATAATCCTAAGGATGTGACATTAGTGGTCTTAATTAATTATCTTTGTGTTTCATTGAATCTTAGTGTTGTTATATGGGTCATGTGGTCAATTATTCAAACAGTCTTTCATATCATCTTCATTTATACACATTTCAGTTTGGAGGCTCCTTTCAAAAATAGTAATTTTAACCAATATATATATATATATATATATATATATATATATATATATATATTGTTTCCTTGTTACGTGTTTGGTTGTGTAAAATTCCATTCTGGATTTTGATGACCAATTCTTGGCGTCAAAGTGAAAGCTGAAATCATTACGTGTTAATAATAATATTTCATTATTTTTGAAGGATTTATGTCTAAGTCAATATTTCTTTTTTGTTGAAACTTTACATTATTTTTAACTAAAGTTATTATGCCTAAAAAAGTATAATTTTTTTTAAAAAAATATATATTTCGTATACACTTAAAAAAGTATCTCAATTATAGGTATATTTTCTACTTAAATAACCGAGTTAAGATTCTTCTTCAATCTTAAACAGAGATAACTTGCATTAAATAATTTTTAAATTTTTACTGAAATAAAAATATCTTGATAAATTTAATCATTCAAATTATGATATTTCGTCTTTTTCAATAATAAAATATCATAATTATTTTAAACTATATTAAAAAAATAAAATAATTCAATACCCGGATCAAAGTTAAATTAAGAAAATAGTTAATCCTCTACACAAATAATTAATGAAAATAATAACAATGAAACTCTAATACTGGAATCTAAGAAGGATGAGAGTTGTAATTACTTCAAATATCTACTCCTTAATAATTGATTCCTTTTATATTCTTCTACTTTACAAGTATAATAAACTATCAAACAGGACCATTTTCTCTCTCACGTTGTTTCCCTCATACGCTTATCCAACTCCTATATTTTATTCGTTGGATTTGAAAATTTCCACGTTACGTTCCAATTTTTTATTCGTAGCTTAGAATTATTATCATTTGTTGTATCCGATCCAAGCCGTTTTCTCAAGAGACGAATGTCGAACTGGGCGGCCTGCCACCTCCCCTGAGAAAATTTGAATTTTCCGGGCACAAAAGCAAATGCGACAACCCCATCATCAAGAGTGAGTTCGTGAAGGAAGGGCAGGTTTTTTGATTCAACGGGATAAAACCCACTTAAAGAAAATATAAGCAAGTTTATTGAACTATTTGCCTAAATTTTTCCTGTTTTTGTTACCTCTGCTTCCTCCTTTTTCTCTCTCGAGTCTGAGGAGGTTGGTCTTTCCGAAACAACCGCAACCTACCTTCCCTACTCTTCTTCAGCCTCGTAACTTACGCTTTCAGTAATGGAAACCCGTGCACCTTCTCGATTTGATGATTAGGCTTTCCGAGAGAATTTTTCGAAGCTGCGGGAAAAACGAACTCGTTACTTGTATGCCGTTCTTAATAGTTTTCTTCTACCGGTTTGGTGGGGGTTCGGTTTCCAAGTTAATTCAGCGGATTAGCATTAGAGGGTTCTTATATTTTGCTGTTATTTGGCATCTAGCTGGTGGAATTTGAAGAGAAGTAGTGATTTGAGTTGGCTGTAAGAATTTGAGAGAAAATCTGGATAGTTTATTCGAATTTGGGGGGTTTTGGTGGCACTAACAATGATGATATCAGCATCGCCATCCTCAGTAGCGAGGAGTTCGCTAGAGGTAATGCTTGAATCGCTCCAGCGGAGAGACGAAGAAGAGAATAAGCCAAAGGACTTGCCGCCAGCATTGCCAGCTCGTCCGACCTCCAAAGCTCGGCTGCCCTCAGCGAGAAGGTCATTGCCGAATAACTTCAACTTCAAGGTTAATGGAGATCCTGGTGAGACAGAATGCCTTCCGAACGGATTTCATGATGTGAACGAAGAGACTAAGAGGAAAGTTACAGTTGATTTGGGACACAAGAGAAACGGAAGCCTCGAGAACAAGAAGTTGAAGAGGGATGTGGAATCGCCGTACGCCCTCGCATCAGAAGAGAACCAGAGTGATCAAATATCATCGAGGAGTCGAGAATCCATCTCGGATGATATCGTTACTTATTTCATCAATATGGTAACTGGAGACCGGAAAAAGATGAATTATTATTATGATCTTGCAATGACTCAGTTTATGAATGGTTTTAGAAGTGGTCGTTACTTGTTAGTAGATAACTCTCACATTTAGTTGTTTGAACAATTAGTTCGGGTAGCTTTGCATTAAGTTTGCGGTGCTTAGAAGAAAGCAATCAGTTGAAAGACAATTTAGTTGTCACCATGGTTGATGGAAAGTATATTTGAAATATAATTTCTTAGTTGCATGTGGCGATGGACCTGTAGATGTAAGGACAATCACGTTAATCATGCTGAGAGACTTGATGGGTTATATGCTTATATTGAGAAATATCAAAGTACCTTGTTATATCAGATCAGATTTCCATTCAGGGATTTCATTGATTTTTTATTCAGTTATGTTTGAGAACAGCGTCAATTTTTGTTCTTCTGAAGGTTAAACTTTAGGCATAGACTATGGCACACGTTACTGCCATTCAAATTTCCTTTACGTTTTTGTATTCTCTCCAGGGGCTTCCTATTTGTTGTAGAAAAATCTGGTGGGGAATGCTGATCGCATTGGTTGATTATATGGAAAGTGTAGTTGTTAGAAGATATCAAAATTCTGTCTGAAATATTAATCGAGTCTTAGATGTATAGTCTCAGCTTGATTCTATTTGAAATTATTTGTCAGCAATACATTTGTTCCTTTGACACTTAACCGTTAGTATTGTTCTGACACATATTTTATGGCATGTTCATTTCTGTGTTCGGTTATTTTCCCAGAAACTTCATGTTTGGTGTAGGCAACCAAATGGGCACCAGGGACTAGGAAAGATACAGTCAGCTTCAAAAGAAGAAGCTTCAGTTTTACTCACAAATGGAAATGTAAGTGTGTAGGTCTTCTGTGTCCTGAAAATTAGTGCACTTTTGAGTTTGCAAGTTGACAAAAATTTTGTACCATCGAGTTGTTACTGTAGGTTATGAAAGTGGCCAGATCAGAGCTCCTACCAGCTAATCCAGATATTTTAAAAGGCGTGGATGATCTCATACAGCTGAGTTATCTGAATGAGCCTTCAGTTCTTCACACTCTTCGTTTTAGATATTCTCAAGAAATGATTTATGTATGTGTACAGCTTTTGGCTTATTCTTTTTCTTTGGTTATCATCCATCCGCTCTCATATGTTCCTTGTGCTTTCTTCATGTAGAGTAAAGCAGGACCCATTTTAATAGCACTCAATCCCTTCAAAGATGTCCAGATTTGTGGAAATGATCATGCCACAACTTATAGGAAGAGATGCATGACTAACCCACATGTTTATACCGTGGCAAATGCAGCTTTTATTGAGATGATGAGAGGTGAACGGAATTCTCCCTTTCTAAGTCCTTTTGTAATTTATACTCCTGTACTTGTGGGATGAATGTTATGTTTCTAAAGGTTTTCTGTTCAATTTTTGTATGTTGCAGGTAAAGTAAATCAGTCCATCATCATAAGGTAAGCTCTATATCAGTTTCTGTACGTTTGGGGTGCTGTTTTGTGCATTACTCTTGAAATATGTTATCTAATCAGTAGTTTTTAAGTGTCTTAGCAGGGATAAGATAGGATTACCAGTGTATTGTTAATAATTGTTAGTTTTTGTTTACAGTGGTCAGAGTGGATCTGGGAAGACAGAGACAGCAAAAATCGCTATGCAGCATTTGGCTGCTCTGGGTGGTGGAAGCTGTGGCATAGAAAATAAAGCTCTTCAGACACATTTTATTCTAGAAGCTTTTGGGAATGCAAAAACACCAAGGCACAATAATTCTAGCAGATTTGTAAGTTCCTATGTTTCTTTTCATTGTAATTAAACTTACAAGTGCTATTATTCTATGAAATTTTCATAGCCTGAAAGGTTTATTGATTTGAGTGTCCATAAACTTTTTTGCTATTTAATGCCTTTAATTTCTCCAAAAGCTAAGTGGTTTAATCAATGTATATTTTGGCCTGTTTGGAGCAGGGGAAGTTAATGGAGATTCATTTCACTGCAGCAGGGAAAATATGTGGAGCTAAAATTCAAACCTGTAAGCATTTTGATGTGTCACTGCAGGGGTGGTATTCTTTTATATCCTTTTCTATTGAGCTTACTAACCAGTTTACTCTTGTGGGTTTTATCTTGCAATCTGCCAAATGACACATGATACCTAATAGTCATGTTACAAAAGGTAACTGGAGATGTCCTATTTGAACTTAAGGGTGGAGCTATGTTATTTGTCTGCTATTTTTCCTGATTTAATTGTCTCCTGTGAGCAGTCAAGAGTTGTTCAGCTAACCAGTGGTGAGAGGTCATATCACATCTTTTATCAACTTTGTGCTGGATCACTACCTGGTCTTAAAGGTACCTTTTCTGCAATCCGTCCACTTCTTTACACACACCCGTACATATTATTATGTGATGTCTCCTTTGCAATGTACTTCTTTGATCAGCTTAAATGATTTTATGAATACTTGATATTTCGACTCATGTTCAGGATTATTTTGATTTTCTGTGCAGAGAGGCTGAATCTTAGAGAGGCCAGCGAATATAAATATCTTAATCAGAGTGACTGTATGACAATAGATGGCGTTGATGATGCTAAGATGTTTAGTAAGCTGCTGGTATAATTCTGGACACTTCATTTTGTAACTCAAGTTTGCCTCTGTCCTCCTAAGATATCTTCGTCTAATTTTCCCCTTTCTTTCTCTGCTTTTTCCTCAGAAAGCGCTGGATGTTGTTCAAATTTGCAAAGAGGATCAAGAGCTAGTATTTAAAATCCTTGCTGCAATATTATGGCTTGGAAATGTATCATTTCAAATATCTGACAATGAAAATCATGTTGTGGTGGTGGATAATGAAGGTATTATGATTAAAAGCCTTGAATCATTCATTACTTGTGCTGTGCTGTTTTGTGCACGGATTTTTAATGGCAATGAATATTTGAGTACTTTCTGCCAAAAGAAAATTCTTGGATACTTAAAGCGAGGTGGGACTATCTTAAACATAACCTTTTAATGTGGTACCTTGTACGGAATAAACAATATCTGGTATTGGTTTGAGTAGGAGAGGATTTGAAGTGGTACACAATGACTGTCTATGACTGACATAGTAACACATGAGAATTTAAATGACATCTCAGTTACAACTTATAAGTGAATTATATAAATATATTTCTTTTGGCAGCTGTCACCAGTGCTGCCATGCTGATGGGTTGCAGTCCCCGAGAGTTAATAGTAACTTTATCTGCTTGTAAAGTCCAAGCTCGCAAGGATACTATTACTAAAAGTTTGACATTGAAGCAGGTCCGTACATTAAATTTGTGTCTCAGTTTTCTGGAGCTCCTAAATGCACTAGATCCAGTGTTTTTTAATGGCCTAATAAAATTTCTTATTCAGGCAATTGAAACAAGAGATGCGTTGGCACAATTTATGTATGAAAGCTTGTTTGGGTGGCTCATAGAAAAAATTAACAAGTCACTTGGAGCTGGCAAACGGCATACTGGGAGATCCATAAATATTCTTGATATTTGTGGGTTTGAGTCATTCAAGGTCTGCAATTTGTATAGTGTGATTACTGATGCACCAGTTAACGTTTGCTGATGTTCTAATGGCTTCATGTTTTGACTTTCAGAAAAACAGCTTCGAACAATTTTGTGTGAATTATGCTAATGAGAGGCTTCAACAACATTTCAATCGGCATATATTTAAACTTGAGCGGGAGGTTAGCATTTATAAGGTTTAAAATTCCTCAGATATTGAGTGTCAATGCAAATGAGATGCAATTTGTCCTTGTATACGTTTTAATGGTTTAAATACTTATTTCATTCTAGAAAATTGTAGATTTTCGAAGACTTCCGTCAATAATTGCTAGTAGAGAACATAGCTAATGAAAAATATGTTCTTAAACAAAGCTATGTCATCTTCTTAAGTGTAAATGCCTGCATCTTCAAGGGCGTCTTCCTGCCCTCTACATATGTTATGGGTTAGGATTATATTCATGACTTATCTCTGGTGCTTCACTTGTGATTGTTTTAAGGGAGTTTCCTTTCTAACAGGTAGAGAGGTTCAACAGCTTTGCTGGAGTAAAATCAATCAAATTTGACTATATATTATATGTTACCAATTTTAAATTTGTAATGATTAACCTTGTTAACTATTTTATTTGTATGTTACTTGTGGTATACTTTTATTTCTTATCAAGGACTTATTTAAGATGTATAGTTTTGATATTGCAATATATAATATTATTTTGTTGCAGAACTGCGAAATGGACGGTGTTCATTGGACTAAAGTAGATTTTGAGGACAATCAAGAGTGCTTGGATCTATTTGAGAAGGTATTTGTGGTTCACTTTTTCTATATGTTTATCTTCATTCCCACTTCATCTGGGCAATGGCCCTTCGTTATGGTTTTGGATACATTAACATCCACACATGTACCCATGTGCCTTTTTACAGATTATTGCAAAAAACAAATATGTTAAGGTCCTAGTGCTCGCCGTTTACCTTAATACCTGTAAATTGTGTTGTCATTATATAACCTGTCGTGATTTGTAAACTATGCAGAAACCATCAGGAATACTTTCATTATTGGATGAGGAATCAAATTTACCCAAGGCCACTGATCTCACGTTCGCCAACAAACTTAAACAGCACCTGAATGCTAATCCTTGCTTTAAAGGGGAAAGAGGGCGGGCTTTTGGTGTTCGTCACTTTGCAGGAGAGGTTATTTGCTAAAAATGTCTGGATTAATAGTATTTTTTAGAGTCTAGTAGATTTAATTTACTTATTTTGGTTGAGTGTGGTCCTAAATAGTAACAAAAACATGTATGTAGAGGACTATGATATCACATGTTTGAATAGACCTGCTCGAAAATGCATAAACAAGATGGTGAAAATTACAAATAAACTTCAAATCTGGACCGTTTAGATCTCATCATAGTGATGAGCACCAATACTAGACTATCTTACATCCACCAGGAAGTGTCTTGTAAAGTTTGCTAAGAGAATGTGGACCATTGAATTTAATTTTGGATTTATGTCTGTTGTTTAACCAACACCTGGATCTCTATTAGGTTTTGTATGATACCAACGGCTTTTTACAGCAGAACAAAGATCTGCTGCCTTCTGATTACATACAACTCCTGGCATCATGTAGCTGTCAACTGCTGCAGTTGTTCTCGAAAATGCATAGCCAAACACAGAAACAATTGAATTCCTTACAAATGGGTGCATTAGACTCACAGAAGCAGAGTGTTGGTGCAAAGTTCAAGGTATTCTTCCATTATTCCTTGAAAGTTGATTTTATGCCTAAATATTTGGGAAGAGATGATTGCGGGTTTCTTTGTCAAGGAAGATTATCACTTGATGACATGTGGTAGATGATTATACTAGGAATTATTCTGAACATTACATTTTTCATAATGCATGTATTAAGAAACTATTGAAATGATACAGTTCAGGGGATATATATCTAATTAATTGCTTCCTTACTTTTAGGGTCAATTGTTTGAATTAATGCACCAATTGGAGAACACCACACCTCATTTTATTCACTGCATAAGGCCAAATGCTAAGCAGCTTCCTGGGATATTTGATGAAGATCTTGTCATGCAACAACTCCGTTGCTGTGGAGTCTTGGAGTCTATTAGACTTTCAAAGATTGGATATCCTATCCAAATGACGCATGAAGAGTTCTCTGAAAGGTAGTGGGGAAACCTCCTTTAGATTTATGATTATGTTGAAAGTTTATTTGATTTATTTTACTGCATGTATCTAGGTATGGGTTTCTACTTTTTGAGCCCAAAGTATTTCAGGATACATTGAGCATCTCAGTTGCCGTATTGCGACAATTTAATATCCCTCCTGAAATGTATCAGTTTGGCTACACCAAAGTGCATTTGCGAAAAGGGCAGGTATGTCCAAAGAGGCCGAGTAGTGCTTGAAGATCTACTTTCTTCATCTTCATATTTTTCTGCTACATTACGAATGGTTTAAATGTCTTATTTCTACCTGTCTAGTTCTTTCATGTACTGCATTCTCAGATTTGGTTATTCTTGTGTTCTTTTTATTGTAGATTGATGCATTGGAGGATAGAAGAAAGCAGGTTATGCAGGGAATACTTCAGGTTCAAAAATGGTTCCGTGGTCATCAAGCCCGTCGATATTTCCATGAACTTAAGAATGGAGTGATGACATTGCAATCATGTAATGCATGTCTGCCTTTCAATACTAATGGCATTTGCATCAAAGTACCCTGCTGATTCTTGCCTTATGCATGCAAAATTCCACTAAGCACATTCATCGATAAATGATTAATGATATTTGTATACAAAGTAGCCTATGCACAGTCTGGGTTCTGTATTTTACTAATGAATTCTTTATCGTTAAAGACCTTAATATATATTTAGTAAAAAATAATTTATGTGCCTAAATTGATGGCTTAAATTCTTCTTCTTAATTCTTAATTCTGTTTTTATTGTGTTCCTTCCTTATTTTTATTCAATGTTAATTGCTCACTTTGCAGTTGCTCACGGAGAAATTTTGAGGAGGAAATATGGTGTAGTTGAAAAGTCTTCTATGCCTGTTAATTGTAAAAATTTTGAGGAGATTGAGGCAATCATACTGCTACAATCAGGTAAATGTGGTTCTGGTTATTGCCAAATTTACCCTTTGGTGAAGGGAATTACTAATGGGTCTTCATTATTCATTTCCTTTTCATGCAGTAATTCGTGGCTGGCTGACTAGGAGGAGGAATGCCAGTGGTTTGCATAAGGTGAAGAAACACCCTAATAATGAAAAACTTCAGCGATATTCTCGTGTGAAGATGCTAGATATGAAGGTACTATGCAATTTTTTATTTAGATAAATTCTCTAAACTCCATTGTAATTTATGTTTAACTCTCAATCACCATGAGCAAATCGCAATTTCTTAGCTTAAATTAGGATTGGTGCAGAATTATTTTAAATGAAGATGCTGTTTATTGTCTCATGATTCTGTGGTTGCTCCATCTGCTCAAGATGATAAAGGCTTTACTCTTTGGCTTTGCAGGAAGCGTCCAGAGAGCAGGTTCAGAATTTGCCTTCAGCTTTAGAAGAACTCCGAAGGCGGGTACTTAAGGCTGAGGCAACTCTTGAGCAAAAGGAAGAGGAAAATACTGCATTGAGGGAACAGCTGAAACAAAACGAATCAAAATGGATTGAATATGAGGCGAGGATGAAATCAATGGAGGAGACGTGGCAAAAACAGATGGCATCTTTGCAAGTAAGTCTCCAGATTGTAAACATTAATATTTGATCTAGTTTGATTTTCATACTAGCCTTGCCTGCTGCGGTGTTGAAACTTGATTTTGCCAGGAACTCCCTCCAAAACTGTTAAATTAAAATGGACTAGTTAGGCTATTTTAGCTTTAGATTTGTAATTGATTATAGGAAAGGGAAAAAATAAAAGTTATTCGGTAATTTACTGTTAAGTTCCTTAATTAAAAACTATCAAAAAGGGTTCTTCAGTTGAAGTTAAAATGTTATAAATCTAGAATTTTCTAATAATATCATGAAAAATGTATGATTGTATGTTTTTCTGAGTTTAACTGTAAATTAATCACGTTTTAATTAAAAATCATACTTATGTGATATTCTTATTGTGAAACTTGATGGCGAAAAATATAAGAAATGCGTCTAAGATAATCTATGAAAAGTTTGTTGCACCTTAAAATCTTATCGCAATTTCATTGCAGGTGAGTCTTTCTGCTGCTAGAAAGAGCCTTGCTTCTGACAACACCACTGCTTATCCTGGAAGACAAGAAGCTTTGTCACCTCGTTACAATGATTCTGAAGATTTTAATTCCATAATATCTCGAACTCCTGGTGGGAGCCCACCTATCAAGTTTTCCAGCTCTCTCTCCGTCTCCGATTCTGGAGCGGCAGGAAGAGAAGTTAACGGTACACTTTCTGCAGTCAGCAATCTGATGAGGGAATTTGAACAGAGAAGACAGACTTTTGATTGCGATGCGAGGGCTCTGCTCGATGCCAAGTCCGGGCAGTCTGTTATCATCACGAATCCGGATGAAGAACTCAGGAAACTTAGACATAGGTTCGAGGGATGGAAGAAAGAATACAAGTTTAGATTACGGGAGACGAAAGCAAGGCTTCATAAAGTAGGGAATTCAGAAGGGGAAAAGAGCCGTCGGAGATGGTGGGGGAAGTTAAGCTCAAGAGCCTCATAGTAAGTAATCAATGTTCAAACATTCACCTTGTTGGGAAAAAAGCTCAAAGATAGTAACTTGGTAAGAAAAAAATGGCGAATGGAATGTCTGTCATTGTCAGTAATGTTTATGAATTGTCTGCATCAGCATCACTATTGAAGACGTGTTTCTTCTGTATCTACCAATTTTGTCACTAGGTTGTGCATAGTTATATAGAAATTGTAGGAGTCTGCATAGGTTTGTATTTGTTGAACAATATCTGGGCATAGGTTTGTTTAATAGTCATGTTGTCGTGTCATGTACATTCTGTTGTCACAGATTTCAGGTCTGAAGGTATTAATAATAAGCGTTGATATCTTCCTTCCAATCAATTCCTGTTTACAAAAAAAGAAACAACTTACACTTCTTACTTCTTATAAATGTTAAATTGTTTACTTCTTGTTAGACGTTATTAATTAATACAATTAAATTTGAAACTATTTTCTTATTTTATATTCCTTTTCTTCCGGGGCCCCTCGTTCATTTCACTTGTTAAATCAACTTAACAAGGTCCTTTCTCCATGCAAACGAAGAACAGACTAATAATTTGAAACTATATAACGATAACGAAATAAACTACATATCTTACAACAATATTAGGGACCTTCCATCCACAACACACACATCAACACGGGTAAACCAAATAATTTAAGAGCCAGGCACGAACTTGGTGGCATAGACCCAAGCATTATTAGCCACAGGGTTATCAATGTGGTCCAACAGATTCTCCAATGGTCCTTTTCCAGTAACAATGGCTTGAACAAAGAACCCAAACATGGAGAACATGGCCAATCTTCCATTCTTGATTTCCTTAACCTTGAGTTCCGCGAACGTGACGGGGTCGTCTGCCAGGCCGAGAGGGTCGAAGTACTGGCCACCGGGGTAGAGGTCGTTGCCTTCTCCGACGCCGGGAAGGCCGTTGATGCGGAAGCCTTCAACCAGACCCATGAGGACCACTTGGAAGCCGAGGACGGCGAGAATGCTCTGGGCGTGAACCAGGTTGGGATTGCCTAAGTAGTCAAGTCCTCCTTCTGAGAAAATCTGGGCTCCTGCTTTGAACCATACTGGCTCCTTGAAGTCCACTCGCAGCCATTTTTCTAAAACTTCTGGTGTGATGCACCCTAGTGCTCCGAGCATGGCCCATCGCCCATGAATCACCTTCATTCAAATTTCAGTCAAACCCTATTCATCATCCTCTCAAAAGCACAATACTAGGGTAATAAATAACATTCTTAAAATACTGTATTGTAGTTTTTTTTTTTTGATAAATAAATTTTTAGACGGCCTAGCCCCTTTACTTTAGTGTATTGTAGTTGAGTAATGACATGCTTCCTCTTTTTTTTTTTTTCCCACAAAATCGGTGAAAAGCCTCTATTAGAGATATGCAGAGAATACCAATATTCGAACTGACTAATCAAATTTTCTAACAAAGACTTTCACTGGTTTTTCCCATTTTGTTGCTAATAATACGCAGGTATCTTCTTATTCTTTTTAGAGTCAATATCGTTGTGAGACACTAAAGTGGGTACTATGGGCACCCTTTTATTTAAACTTTCGTTCACCACATATTGTGAGAGTAGCCTCTTCCTTGACCTAACTCCTTAGTGATGGCATGGCTTTTGTTAACTAATTGAACGAAGAGGCAGTGGATTAGCATGAAGCAGTGAAGAAAGAAGAAACTATAAGGTATGGTTACCTCAAGAGCTCTGTTCCTAGCAAATGCTTCAGGGTCAGCAGATAAGCCAGCAGTGTCCCAGCCATAATCTCCAGGGAATTCGCCAGTCAAGTATGAAGGGGTTTGAGCTGAAAAGGGACCCAAGTATTTCACTCTGTCTGGTCCATACCACAACTCATTTCCCTGCTCACAAACACAAATTAACCACAACCTCATTACTCATATATATTACCAAACATGATATGATAGAGTTATAAGGATCTGTGTCTGAGAATTTAAGAAAATTTTCCAAAATTTGAAAAGGGGTTTTCGGAATTACCATGGTGTATTTGCCATTTCCGAGAGGGACAACATCTCTGAGAGAGTTGGATGCTCTGGTTTGACCCAGAAAAGGGGAAGGTTTAAGAACAGTGCTAGAGCTTGCTGTGGCTGCCATGAACGTGGATGCCATGACTGAAGCAGCACTACAGTTTAGAGCTTGATGACTGAAGCAGAAGATATTACAAGTGGGTCGTGGAAGTGTGTAGAAAGCGTCACGTCTTATGTAGGGGAAGAGAATCAGAGAGACTGGTGGTAAGGAAGAGGGGAAGGAGAGAAGTTGTGGTGGGGATGGCGTTGTTTCAAGCGACCAATGAGAAGGCTTGGAAGGATTTGAAGTATCTCCAACTCATAATCTTTTTATCCCCATTTTATCTTTGGCAAATATGTCCAAAAATAGTAAGTTGCGGTGAGCGTGGATCGAACACGCGACCTTCAGATCTTCAGTCTGACGCTCTCCCAACTGAGCTATCCCCGCAAGATGTCTGTTGTGAACATAGTTAATTATATCAACATTAGAAAAAATTAAATAAAACGTATACATGCACCAATTCCTCTCACAGAAGTATCATTGAAATCAGGACGATAGAATTTAGATAAAGCTAAGAAAAATGTTCACAAATTTAGTCCTCAGTATTTATTGAGAACTAATTTTTTTTCTTGCCAGAAATATTGAAAATTAATTGGGACACAATAGTTTTTGAAAGATGAAATATTATTTTGATTTAGGTATTTAAGAATGTTTAAAGTAAGCTTTGTATAACTATTGTCAAACTTTGAAAATAATAAAGACGACTAAAAACTCAAGTACAAATAAGTTTAATAATTTAAGACTTTATCTCTTTGGCCCCAAAAAATATATTATCTCTAACCCTTAATATAATAATTAGATAAATAATTTATAAATATTAAAAAAATAATTAAATTAGTTATTTATAACATATTTATCTTAATTTTTTTAAATTATTATGTTTAATCATATGTATTGAAACTACTCATTTATTGGGGATTATTTTAATATGTGTAATTAATAGAGATATTCTGAACTAAAAAAATTATATAAAATAGATTGATATCTTATATTTATGATTAAAATGGATATATTGTTTAGCTCTTAGGATGGGAAGGAGTACTCTACTAACATCATAATCTAATATCTATTTTTTTTATTGAATTTAGGATAAAATAGTATTAAATATCTTGATCTTATTTCTCATATACAACTAATATTATAATTTTATTTGTAGTATAATTTTACTCATAATCTTTTTAATTTGGTATAATTTTACCCCTAATCTTATTTTTCAAGTACTAAGAATTGTATTAAGTTAAAAATATTATGGGTAAAATTACACCACAAATAAAATTAGGATATTAGCTATATATGAAAAATAAAATTAAAATATTGGGTACTACTTTACTTTAAAATTTATGACACGGTATAAAACATAAAATCATTTTTGGTTGGAGAAGTATAATTTAGCTAAGTATCACTACTAACATATTAGAGAACTTCTATTCTAATAATTTTCAATGGAGGGAAATCAATTCCAACATTATCTATTTAATTATTTAACATAACAATTAAGTAAATAGTATAGTATAACTTTTTTGTATAAATTAGAGCTGGCAATCCTCAAATCAAACATAATTGCATAAAAAAAAATCTTCCCCTTGAGACAATAATTTAATAAACATCTATGATTAGTATCTACAATTTGAATATTTTGTCTGAACCCAACTCCAACGGTAAGCTGTATCCGCTTCATCAATTCCTAGTTTCTAGTAATAGCATTTCCACTATTGATTAATTTAAATGTAAAACCGCATTCGATCCTAACCCTCCAAAACGATCGATTTCAACCGTACAATAAATCCTCCTTTCATCCAACGGCGCATAGGCTTCACTACGCCACAATGCTCGACCGTCATTTTGTTTTTGTCTTTTTACACTTCGCCGTGCTCTCTCTTCCATAGAAGAGCAGAGGGTGTTGAGAGCGTCTCTCACTCTCTCTTGGGCTCTCACTGATGCATTGGAGTTTCTGAATCGGCAAGAAGATTTGTAGCAGTTTTGCAGAATCGTTAGGTCATGGAAACTTCGAAGGAAGGAATAGTAATCAAGAGGGCGGATGATCACTGGGCTTTCCTGGTATTCCCTTGATCTTTGTAGTTTTTTTTCAAGGATTTTGGTTCACCGGTTTTATCCTTTGATTCGTTTGGATCTTTTTAGGATGAGCGGATATCTGAGATTTTGTCTTCTTTTATTGCCATTTTGTTAATTTTTATGCTACCAACTCGATTTCATCTCTGTTCTTTTACTTAACGGAAAATCATTGCGCTTCATCATTTTAGTTCCTCTCTGACATGTTTGGTTTGGTTTGATATCGCCGTAGTTTTCGTTTTGTTGTGTTTTTTTATTGTAAATAGAAAGAACTAATGAATCTGTTTGCTATGTGATTTGATCATTTGAGGTATCGATTTGGAATTTGCATTTCTTGATTGTAATGCTAGATGGTTGGATTCGCCTCTGCCTCTTATTTTTCTGCTGCTAGGGAAATGCGTGAAAGGAAAACAAGTTGAAATTGACATTTTGCCTTTGGTTTCTTCTCATGTTGAACCTACAAGATTCAGTTTGTTACGCCTTCTAGTTTCGTTCATTTTTTGGGCAGATATGAAGTAGTGCTTGATACATGAGACTTATACAACATGCTTTAACAATGTCATCCTCTACTTGCATTTCTACTTATTTATTCTCACCGTATGCTCATTGTTGCTTGACATACAGGAACATATTGAAGCCCCAATGTGGGCGGATCTGACTTTCGAAGCAAAGTCTGGGGGTGAAGACATGTGAGTTTTCTACTTGTATAGATATAATAACAAAATGTTGTTTTTATTTACTAAGATTGTCAAATTTCATTCATTCGATGCTATCTGTTTCTTATTTATGTTTTGTTATATTGTAGAAATGATGACTGGTTCAACGCAAGCCACCTGTAAGTTTCCTTCTTCCTTTTATGCTCCAGCTTTGGCTTAGTTAGCTTATAAAACGATGTTTGATTATAGTATTGGTATCAACTCATTTTCAGGTTCCACCAGTGGTCTTCATATCAGTTAAAATCTAAATTTTCCAAATCTGGTGAGGAGATAGTGACATCAGAACTTGACTCACAAGGACCGCCTTCACCAGAGCTTCCATCTTCAGTCTCAAGATCAAGAGGAAAACACTATAAGAGCAAGAAGTGGGGGGTTAATCTGGATATTTTGTTTGACAAGCAGCTTCCGGCTAGGGGTTTTAGCAGGATAGGCCTCCGGGAAGTCTCTGGCTTTGGTCCGGGAATGAAACCCAAAGCAAATGTGATCAAGTCAAAAGGAAAGTCGCGTGGTGCAAAATTGGCATTGGTTTCTGAATGCAATGCAAGTGGAAATGCCTCATCGAATCGTACCAAATCTATGGTTACTGGCAGGAGCCTAGTGATTAGGTCAGGTTCTACGGATAATAAGACCGGTGAGAGTAGTTCAAGAAGTACAATTACATCTGAGTATACTCAGCGACATGAGAATTTGACGGAGGTATCTAGTAAACCATATGATCAGAAAAGCCGGCTTTCTTTCAGGAATACTGCTAGCCTTAGGAAAAGTTGTGTTGTGAAAAAAGAATTAAGAGTGGATATTAATGGCGATAGCAAGAAATCAAGGGTGCGTAAATCATCTTCTGGAAAGTCCAGTGTTGGTTCATGTTCAAACTCTGTTTCAGAAGGGAAAGATGTGGATATTGTGAATCCTGCAGCTAAGGACCGATGCAAGCTTTCTGAAATATCCAGGAAATCTACTGTTCAGATTGAAGAACCAAAACTTCGTAACAGATTGGGAACTAGGGTTGAATTTGCAAAGCCAACTTACCATAAAGCTACAAAACCATTGGTGAGGAAGTTGCGTTGCCCATGGTCATCCATATTTTAATAATGTTATTATAAAGCAATCATTTGCCTGAGCCAATATAGCTGGCTCTCTGGTTGGTCAACTCTGATGTCTTATTTTTGCAGCACAGATAACCAATTACACGACCTAAATCTGCCTGATCAGGATTATTTTCTTCTCTTTTGTTTTCTTTGAAAGTTCTTTGGTGAATCAGTAATAATTTCTTTCTTAATAATCTTCAAATGAAGCTAGAGACGAGTGTTCCAAAATTACGAGATAATCTAATTAGAATTTAGAGGTGCCTTTTTGCAGGTCCAGCATCAGAGTGTACGTTCAAGGGCTTGGTTACCTGCCAATAAACACAATTCTTCTACTAGTGCTACAAAGGAGCCCCTAGATAATGGCAAGCCTAATGGTTTGGCTGGAAAGAGAAATGAGAACACTGCAAGTTTTGTGGCAGAACATCAGAAAGGCAGTAAAAGAGATGTTCTTACTTGGGGCTTGCCCAATGACCAGAGAATCACAGAACGGAACATTCTGCAGAGGAGTAACAGAGCCGGATCAACTGCTTTGCAAGTACAGGTTTTAAGTTCTCTGTTGTTTTGTTTTAATAAAGTCATCCAATTTTCCTTTTACACCAATAAAAGTCATGTCTATCAAGGTGTCTAATATTTAATCCATAATGATTGGTAAAGAAATTATATTGAAGACTCCAGTGACCTTGAACGGGTAGCATTATTTCAAGCAAACACTTTCTCTATTAACTAATTGAAAGATCCTTTATGCCCATCTTACAATTGAGATGCTCTCTTCTTTTAACTGATAGGAAGATACAAGCATGTTGAAAGTAGTGTAGTATATCAAAGTCTCATCCAAATATGTTGTTGCAGGGAAAAGTTACGCGAGATACAAAGAATACAAACAATCTAACCAGAAGGATCTACTTTAGATAAGGTAGAGCTACGTGTGTATATACTATATAGTGCAAGCTGAGTATCGTTCCTCGATATTGATTGGGCATATTTGTAAATTGACACATTCTGTCCCGTGGTCCTGATATTTCGGCGTTAGACTTTGGGTTGCTTTTCAAGCCCATTTTACATATTCTTCACAATACGCCGTTTGTGGCTCTGTTTGCCCTTAAAAAGAATTAGGTTGATTCCTAAAAAATATTATTTTGTTGTAGTTCTAGTTGCAACGTTTAGGAAAGTATCTTAGCTCTTGGGTGCTTAGGTTTACTGATAGAATCCTAACCTATCATAGGCGAAAAAGTAGGAAAGAATCTTAAATATTGGACCAAGTCCTTGCGGTTTCTGAATTAGTATTTCCATTAATTAATTATTTTGACTGTTTCAAAGTATTTCTGTTAGCTGAATAATAGGATCAGTCAATTTGTTTTTATTATGATTTCATATTTATCCCGATAAAGTAGGGATATTCTGTTGTTTCCTTGATTATCTCATTGTATTTTGCTTATAAATACGCCAGCTTTAGTTCAAGCTAGGCAAGAGTGAATAAACATTATTTTAGTACTTCGGGAGATTCTCCTACTTGGCTATTGTGAGTGAGCGAGAGAGATACTTTCTTGTGAGGTCCAGTAGAGAGTTGGTCCGGTTATTACCTTATGTTATTCCAGTACTTAACATTTGGTATCCGAGCCATGGTTGAAACACGTCCATCCCGTACCAACAATCCAAATGATGAAAACCCATTGGCTGGAGATCCCTTGGCAACCATAGCTTCGCGTCTGGAAGCTCTGGATATCTTGACCGAGAAAGTTACAGCCTTGGAGAATATAGCAGCTCAGAGCAGTCGTGGCAGAGGGAGGACATGCTATTGAGCCGACGACAGTGATGATGATTCAAACTGGCATAGAAGGGGACTTAGGCCACCTCACACTAAAATGGAATTTCCAAAATTCAGTGGAGGTGATCAGAGAGGATGGATACTCAAGGCAGAAAAATATTTCAAATATTACGAGACTCCAGAAGATCTTAAGGTTGATGTTGCTTCTATGTACCTGGAAGGTGACACCTTGGACTTGTTTTCTTGGGTTAGTGCTGAACAAACCATGCTCTATTGGGACGAGCTGGTCAAAATAGTGCAGGAGCATTACGGACCACCTGAGTATTTGAATCCGGACGAGCATCTGTGCTCCATGCGCCAAACCAGTATTGTTCATGAGTACCGACAGGAGTTTGCGAAGAGGGTGTCGCGAGTTTCCAACTGGCCGGAGCATTGTCTCCTTGCAATCTTCATCAACAGCTTAAGGGACGAACTGAAATTCGATGTGAGAATACAGAAGCCACGCTCAGTCTACCGTGCAGCCAGTCTTGCTCTTGAATATGAGAAAAAGCTAACCTTAGCATATGGGCCCAAGTCCAGTTACACACCAGGCCCAAGTCAGAATACCCAGACCAATTACCAGAGCCAATTCGCACGTGGAAGAGGTGTTTTGCTCTAGTCTTCAAATGCGCGCGACCAGGGGAATGCGCTTTCTGCACAAGTAAACCGAACACCATCATCGATTGCTTCTAAATCTAACTTATGGGATTTAGAAAGACAAAATCGGCGTGATAAGGGATTGTGCTTTCGTTGTGGAGAAAATTTCAGACCGGGTCATCGCTGTGCTTTTTCTTCTTTCTTGTTAATGGAGGTCGATGAAAACGGAAATCCTATACCTGAAATACTTGAACCCGTGGAGGAAGAAGACGAGCCAGAGGAGGCCGAGGTATCGTTCAATGCAATCCTGGGTCAACGCACCTCAGCCACCATGAAGCTTTGTAGCTCCTTGCTTGACCGCAGCATTTTACTCTTAGTGGATAGCGGGTCTACCCACAACTTCATCTCAGAATCATTGGTTGCTGATTTAAACTTTCCCACCAGTACTGTTCCTACTTTTGGTATTCAGATTGGAGATGGCCGAATGATTAAGTGCAATCTTATTTGCAAGGACGTTGAAGTTCAACTCCCAGGTTTGAAAATTAAGCAGGATTTTTATCCCTTCTCGTTAGCAGGGTCTGACTTAGTATTGGGTATTAAGTGGCTTGCTTCGCTGAATACTATTCAAGCCAACTGGAATCAAATGTTCTTAATTTTTTGGCTTGATGGGAAAAGGTATAAGTTGCAGGGAATATGTCGTTCACATAAAACTGCTGAACTTCATTCTATAATGTTTACTTCTGAACTTAAATTAGGGTCCAACAGTACTGGGTCTTTAAATTTGGACGAGCTGATGGTTGAATTTAATGCCATTTTTTATGAACCAAAGACTTTACCGCCTTTCAGAGGACATCATCATGCTATTCCGTTATTACCCGATGCTCGACCATCTAATCTGAGGCCATATCGTTATCCTTACTTTCAAAAAAAATGAAATTTAGCGACAGGTAGAGAAACTTTTGCAAAAAGGGTTCATTCAGCCTAGCTCAAGTCCTTTTGCCAGTCCGGCTCTGCTGGTAAAGAAGAAGGATGATACTTGGCGCATGTGTATTGATTATCGGGCTCTCAACAAGATAACTATCCTTGACAAATACCCTATTCCTAACATTGACGAGTTGCTGGATGAATTGCATAGAGCAGCCTACTTTTCAAAAATTGACTTACGCTCCGGGTATCATCAGATCAGGGTGTTGGAAGCAGATATTCACAAAACGGCTTTCAGGACACATAACGGGCATTATGAATTTGTGGTGATGCCTTTTGGCCTCACTAACGCTTCTGCTACCTTTCAGTCAGCTATGAATGACCTCTTCAGGCCATGTCTTAGAAAATTTGTACTTGTTTTCTTCGATGACATTCTGGTATACAGTCCTACGCCCCAGCAACATGAGCAGCACCTTCGAACTGTCTTCCAAGCACTGCAGTGGCATTCTTATTTTGCCAATTTCAAGAAATGTGCCCTTGGACAATCTAGGGTGACTTTCCTGGGACACCGAGGTTCAGCTCAAGGGGTGGAAACAGACTATGACAAGATCAGCACCGTTAGAGAATGACCAATACCTTCAAATGTTACAGAACTCCGTGGGTTCTTGGGACTCACCGGTTACTACCGAAGGTTTGTTAAGAATTACGGAATGATTGCTCGCCCTCTTACAGACCTAACTAAGAGGAATGCTTTTTGCTGGTCACTTGCTGCTCAAAAGGCTTTTGAAAAGCTTAAATTGTCTTTAATCACGGCACCTGTGCTTAGACTTCCAGATTTTAATTCTGAGTTTATTGTCGAATGTGATGCTTCTATGGATGGTGTGGGTGCCATTCTTATGCAAGACAATCACCCTATTGCTTTTTATAGCAAGGGATTCTCATTTTCAAATCGGTACCAGTCTGCCTATGACTGTGAATTGTTGGCCTTAGTGCTTGCTTTACAAAAGTGGCGCCATTATTTACTTGGGCGACATTTCACAGTTAAAACAGATCACCGCAGCCTTAAGAATTTGCTTGACCAGCGTGTTACAACTAATAATCAACAGCGCCTCATCTTAAAGCTTATACCATTCGACTTCTCCATTGTTTACAAAGCGGGAAAGGAGAATGTAGGAGCTGATACACTCTCCCGCAGGCCTCAACACACTAATTTTCTGCACTTGGTGGTACCTATTCCTTTAGACTTTCTAGAATTACAAGAAGCTCTGACCATTGACCCCTTCACCGGTCCTATTATTGCTACCTTAAAAAAAGATCCAAACTCTAAGCTGGGATATACAGTGGTCAATGGAAAATTGTTCCTCAACGGGCGTCTTGTGATTCTTAGAAGTTCGCCACTATGCACCAAGCTACTAGAAGAAGCGCATATTACTCCTACTGGTGGTCATGGGGGATTTTTGAAGACCTTGAAACGCTTGTCAGGTACGGTTTATTGGCCCCAAATGAAGAACGATGTTAAAATTTTTATTCAGCAATGTTTTACATGCTAACAGAATAAGTATGAGACTTTATCCCCTACTGATCTCTTGCAACCTCTCACTACACCTGAACAAATTTGGGAGGATATCTCCATGGACTTTATCGTTAGGCTGCCTAAATCTGGTTCTTTTGACACAATTTTGGTAGTAGTGGACCATTTGAGTAAATATTGTCATTTGCTTCCATTACTGCATCCCTACACTGCCAAATCAGTTGCTGCTCGTTTTTGTGAAGAGGTTATCCGACTACATGGTATGCCACGCTCTATTGTCTCAGATCAGGATCCTCTTTTCCTTAGCGCATTTTGGCAGGAATTGTTCAAGTTGAGCCAAACGCGTTTAAGGATGAGCACCTCATATCATCCTCAAATGGATGGTCAAACAGAAGTGATCAACCGTTGCTTATAGCTTATCTAAGGTGTTTTGCTCATGAACAACCATGTTCCTGGAGTAAATTTTTGTGCTGTGCAGAATATTCGTTCAATACGGGTTTCCATACCTCTACTAATACCACACCCTTCAAGGTAGTATATGGTAGGGATCCAACACCCCTGCACCCATTCATCAGAGGGGAAACCCAAGTTGCAGAGCTTGCGGACCAGCTCGAAACCCGAGATGCTATGCTTCGCTTGCTTAGTGCTAATTTGAAGAAAGCTCAGGACCGGATGAAGTCCTACGCTGATTCACATCGCAGAGAGCTTGAGTTTAACATCGGAGATGCAGTTTTCCTCCGTATACAGCCCTTCAAACAGCACTCTCTAGCTCATATAAAGTATTCAAAGATATCCCCACGCTTCTTTGGTCCCTACAAGGTGATTAGAAGAGTGGGACCTATTGCATATGAGCTTGAGCTTTCTATGTTAGCACGTATACATCCTGTTTTTCATGTCTCCCTGCTGTGTCCTGCCCATGGTCAATTCCTAGCCAACCCTCCTGCTGAATTACCACTCTCCGATGACCTTGAGTTGTTGGTAGAACCTGAGAAAGTGTTGGCACATTGTTGAAAAGGAAGCTTCCTAGAACTGCTAATACAATGGAAGTCCAGGCCTCATAGGAATCAAGTTGGGAGGATTATGATCTCCTCCAACAGCAATTTCCTACATTCCGCCTTGAGGACAAGTCGGTTTTCAAAGGGGGGAGTAATGATAGAATCCTAACCTATCATAGGCAAAAAAGTTAGGAAAGAATTTTAAATATTGGACCAAGTCCTTGCGGTTTCTGAATTAGAATTTTCATTAATTAATTATTTTGACTGTTTCAAAGTATTTCTGTTTGGATTAGTATTTCTGTTAGCTGAATAATATGATCAGTCAATCTATTTTTATTATGGTTTCATATTTATCCCGATAAAGTAGGGATATTATGTTGTTTCCTTGATTATCTCATTGCATTTTGCTTATAAATATGCCAGCTTTAGTTCAAGCTAGGCAAGAGTGAATAAACATTATTTTAGTACTTCAGGAGATTCTCCCACTTGGCTACTGTGAGTGAGCGAGAGAGATACTTTCTTGTGAGGTCCAGTAGAGAGTTGGTCCGATTATTACCTTCTGTTATTCCAGTACTTAACATTTACGCTTGAGAATAATAGACAGCTCGCCCTACCCGACATTGATATCTCCTAGAAGA
Organism: Leucaena leucocephala; assembly: GCA_037074615.1. Taxonomy (NCBI): domain Eukaryota; kingdom Viridiplantae; phylum Streptophyta; class Magnoliopsida; order Fabales; family Fabaceae; genus Leucaena; species Leucaena leucocephala. The sequence goes on from CM073545.1 coordinate 15,868,829, forward strand.
AAGAGAGACTTCACCCTGCCCTTAGATCGTGAGTGAACCCAACCTTTTTCCAAAAAATTTTATACCCAAATAGAAAAAAGAATTACGTTGATAAAGAGTTAGCTCATAACCTACAAAATCATGAATTCAAATCTTGTTATTGATATGAAAACTTTATTGGTGAATAATTTATAAATACTTATATAAATATTCTTTAAGCTTAGAGACATACTCTAATCTTAATAAGCCTCCAGAATTCAATTCACTTAAATTTTTTCTTATACTAAAAAAACAAAAGAATTGGATATCCATTTAAATTTTAGACATTAATCAAGATACATGTGTTCAATGGGAGCATGAAAAATAGGAGAATCCTACCAAAGTTCGGAATGTTACACTTGTAAGTTCACAAGAACTTTTGAATTGGAAATGTCACCAGCTCACACGTTTAATGGTAATTGATGATGCCATAATTCTGAGACCGGTCAGATTTGGAGGGATAAATACAAACATCCTTACCCTCACAATTAAAGAGTCAATTTCCGATATCATATAAATAATACGAGGATAAAATTGTCTACTTCAAAACCAGAAAAACAAGTTGAAACTTTTATGAAATTACAAAAACTAACGTAAAAAAAAGAAAGAAATTACAAAAACTATAAATTATTTAAACTTGAAAAAAAACATACGCTTTCAGGTTAACTCGGGCTAACTGGTTTTCCGCTTACGCTTTCAGTGAGGAGACAAGGAGCTTCAAGCTGAAAGTAGTCATGCGTCCAAATTCTAACCATTTAAATGTTTCTAGAGTATGAATCACTAATAAATTTCGTCTTTTTGGACCAGGGTTCAGGAATCCATACTTGGACTTCACACATTTTTTATAATTACTCTCAACTGTGCCGAACGGCCGAACCCCTTCATCACTTGATTTTCCGCCACAGAATTTTCCAAACCAGGGTTAACATATTCAAAAAATTTTGTCTAAGGTAAATGTATGGGGTGATTAATACTACTTTTGGGATATAGTCAACCAATCGATGATCACCTTCTTAAAGCTCCATAGTTTTTTGTTACCTGCAAGAACAAAAGCTGTCATTTCCAGGCTAAAAAGATGAAACTCCTATATCTAAAGAATGCATGGTATTTTAATGTAGCCCCAAAAACAAGTATCATGTTCTGAACATGAATGACTAATCTTAGCCCAACTGCATTTAACTCTTGCTAGAATTACCAAAACTAAACTTCCCAGTTCCCTAACAATAGGAGGCAGGCATCCCCGCATTATAAGTGTAGTACATTGCATTTATGACAGCAGAAAGTATTATACGCTCTATATTTTGACATGATGGCAATATATAATTGACTGGAAAGAAATCAAGAAACCATAAAAAATACAAACCCGAGGTAAGTTATTTAATTTCTTTCTAATGTTGTCTTCATCATCGTTGTCGTCGTTGTCATTGTTCATGAACATTTTATGGATTGAAGAGTTATCTGATTTCCTTCCTCTTTTAGAAGCTTGATTAGATGCTCTAGCTGGTCCTTTTGAAGCGGCCCTTTTCCTTCCTGGGAGCCCTCCATTTTCCTTCGCAATGAAAAAAGAAGTAAATTCATTTCAATCATCGTGTTTCAAAGACGAACCATTGTATAAGGCTCACAAAATTGTCAGATCACAAGTATTGGACTGGTACACAAGGAACCATCATCAGCAATGTGCTTCAATAAAAAAGAATTGGAATTTAGCCCATACCGAACTGTCATCAATTTCTTCTACTTCATGTTTTTCACTAGAAGCAGAATCATCATCAGCAACACTCCCTGATGCAATCCTGTATTAACAAGAGAGCCTCAGGGACCACAAAAACAAATGGTTGACAAGAATAGAAGCCAGATCATCTTAAAATACTACAATATAGATATACACGACGACTTCATGCCCAATCATGTATCTATCTGGTGCTCTCGATTTTTTTCGTGCTTGAGTATCATATATGGCCTCCTAAACTGGTCGAAATAAATGCCTCAACAAGGACACATGAAGATACCAAAAATTAGTAATAAAAAAACTCTTGAGACTTAAACTAATCGATATCCATGTCTCCTTTGAAATTACTTTGTTGCAAAGAAACAAAGAGACTTGAATAATTTATCTATCAGTAATAAACACCTCTGAGATGGGCGGAACCCTAATGATGCATCAATAGTTGTCTGCTTCATGGTGTTGGAGATCCTACCCCTGCCCCTGCCCCTCCCCCTCCCCCTCCCTCTCGAAGGAGTTTGAGATGGTCCATAGGACCCTTTACGACCTCTAGTGCTTGGCTTTGAGCTAGATATCTGCATGGCGTCTTCATCATCACTAAAGGAAACTGTATCTCCCAATCCAGCAGCACTTCTCGTTTGGAATTCCTATATAAAGTTAAAAACGAGAGCTAAGAATACAAGTGATGGCAAACATTGGTGCCTAAAATATACTTTATCATCACTTCTGAAATACTGGGTGCCATATCTAATGTTGGGGTTACCTCTGATGGTTGAGCACTATAAGTGAACTGTGTAGGATCCTTGACACGGATGGATCTCTCCTTGACACGTTCCTGAAGAAAATAGTGAGGAAGAGCATCAATAAGGTCAGTCACAAGAACCATATTATATGTATGTGTCAGTGTAATGAAACCACGGTGAGAGATGCCATTGTAGCTGTCAGGCTACTCCACAAAACCAAACTGAACTACAGTCCACAAAATCATATTGGACTTGGAGAACTTAATTCCTAAATCGAAAAGAAAAGGTAAGCAATGAATCTTCTAACCTCCAAGCACTCTCCAACTTTAACAATCAAATCTTCCTCTTCAAACTTCACAGGATCGAGATCCTTAGCAATTTTGTTCTGTAAAAATCCAAAAGTAAGTTATCCATGTCTCCGACAAGGAGAAGAGGAAGGACTAGAAACATATATCCATTGTACAATGTGTGCAGGAACAACAACAACAAAGCCTTTTCCCATTATAATGTGTGCAGGAACACAATATATAAAATGCAGATGCTTCTTAGGCAAGATAATATAATATACAGGGAGGATGTTCCAAAATTAAAGTGGAATAGACCCCAGACATATCGAAGATAAATTTAATACAGAATGCTTACTCGTGTTTCATCAAGATTGTTTTTCACACAATTATAGAATGCCATTTTGTCATCTTTGTCCACGAATTTGTGTAATGCAATACCCAAATCATTGACAGGAAGTATCTCTGTTTTCTGCAAAAACATTAGAAGGAAGATTTGTCAAAAATATATAAATAAATAAATTGATCTGGTACCATTTATTATCAATGTAGGGAATCCTGTTAAAGTAGAACTCCTGCAGTGACAGGATTTTAATTTTGTCTAGGAGTCAGTTTTTTTTCTTATTATGAAGAAAATTTATTGATGAGAAGATAGAATACAAAAAAAATATAGCAACAGAATTTATTATTGTTTAGGAGTCCTGCAGTTATCTCTTATCATTATCTTTGAGAGATTATCTTGTAGTTAATCACTATTGTCGTCCTATTATAGATCAGATGAAGGTTGCAAGGGAGCCGCGATAGCTCAAACGTGTGCAAGAGTCCCCATTATACTTGTCATTTCTATCCTATCCTAAATTTTACGATCAATTTTTATCATCTTTAATGCAGGGCGCAAGCTCCAGTAAACCCTGATACCATAAACATTGTCCATTGTACCTCTATTTATACAACCAGCAAAGCCATGACAAATGTGGAGAGGTTGAACTCTTTTGTGTTAATGATGTCTTTTCTTCTTTCTAATATTTAGGGAGAATATATTATTCCTCTTTTAGTCTCTCCATTCCTTCCAAAAAAATTCCTAAGAAAAAAGGACAAAAACCGAGTTTGAACAAATGTTTAGACCAAGATTCTAGGAAGTTAGATATATAACAATATATTGTGCACAGTCTAGTAAATCTGTGTGTTGGTCCTTTGTTAAATTATGAAGTAAATATAAAAGCCATTAATAGAAAAGGCTGAAAGGCTTAAGTAAATACCAGATTATTTTCAGTAACCAATGCTTCTATGGTTTGCTGATTTAATTCTTCTGGACGGAGTAGTTCTGAATCATCAATTTTACCTACAGTTGAAAGAACCAAACAAAAAACTTTGAAGGTTATACACTTATAGCATACCCATCAAAATTCGGAAAACAGAATAGCAAATGGAAAGTTCACATTATTCTCCCCATTTTTTCCTCCTCAAACAAAAACAATAGAGAGAAGGGTAGCTCACAACACATCAAACAATGTTTCAAAGTACACAATATAACTATAGCTTCCACAAGTAAGAAAATCTTAGGAGGGTGGTCTTTCTGCTCTCTCCATTGCTGTTGTTTTAGTCACATTTACCATTACAATGTAATAACAGGTAAGAGGAGCCAACTGTCTATCAGAACAAGTCATAAGGAGTTCATAAAACTGATAAATCATGAACAGTGACAAGGGGTTCAGAACTAAACTACTTGAGAGGTTAACTCAATTTCTGAAAAAAATATCATAGCGCCTTGATAAACCTGAAAAAAGTACTTAAAAAGAAAAGCACATGCATGCATAGTGCTGTATCAAACTATTGTGCATAATGAAAGATAACATCAAGATTTTCAAAAGGAAAATATTTTTTTAAAGTGTATTACCAATACACAATCAAGTACCATAGATGGAACTTGTTGAATTAATACAACAACAACAACAACAACAAAGCCTTTTCCCATTAAATGGGGTCGGCTACATGGATCATACGACGCCATTGTGCTCTGTCAAAAACTAAATCCTTGGAACTTGTTGAATTAATAATTAATACAATATTACTTTTGATCATATGAATAAAAAGGGGTAAACAGAAACAATCTTAAGTACCTTCGCCCTTTCCCCTTCTTGTAGACTTTGAGAATATGAGAATGTCTTGGGGATTAGCAACCTAGCATATTGAAGACCAGCCAACAGTAGAAAAAAATATCTGACAATTAAGTAGTAGTTCACTTAATCACTATCAGGAAGAGAGATAAACAGAGGTACCTTCCCCACATATTTCTGTCCAAATCTTTGAGGATTTATAGTCATAAATCCCGAGTAGTCTACCTGCCAAATTATACTGTTCAAGTTAAGATTGTTCGATAAAAGCATACTACTATCTGAAGCAGTAGATGTACATTATAGCCAATGGGCTGTAGCTCAAATAAAAATCTGCACAGCTAAATTTCTTACAAAGGATTTGTGAAATTGAATTTATGTCACAATAAAAAACTAACTTGTATTGAATTGCCCTGGAATTACCAATGAACGTTTGAAGATAACTAGCTTTTCTAAGAATGTAACATAAAAACCAATGATATTATAGCAGTAAATTAGGAAGAAATGCAGTTGAGGCTTGAGCATAAAAGTAAGCTTAAAGATGTGATCCATACTTAGATCCATACATAACAATTACCTTGATACGTATTAGTGGAAGTTTAAGTTCTGCTCTATTGACAGCCTTTTTACTTGATTTCTCTAGCAGATTTTCGACCTGAATCATTATAATATTATTTCTATATACTAGCTAGAGCATTACACATAGAAAAGGGGAAATCTCAAGTGCAGTTAGTTTAACCAAAAGTTGAATAAAACACAGAAAATAAAACAAAACAAAATTGTTCTGCTTCAGACTTCAAACCACATTTTGTAGCAGACCAACAAAGTCCAATACAATTGAATGACCAAATTTTATCCCAAAATAGACTTTTTATGGAACCAGAGAAGAAAACATTTATTTACAAGGAACTTGAATTACCTTTTCCAGAAAGACTTCATGAGTAACCAAAAGGTGGTAGGAGAAAATTTAATTAAGAAACTAAAGTTACCATCAATATTAGGAAACCTACATACCACTTTGTCCAGATGTTCAAGAACTGAATTTTGATCATTGGGATCAATATCAGGTTCATCCTTTAATACAATCTGCACCATGAAGATTTAATTGATTTATGAATAGCAATTAGACAATTTCAAATTCTCTTAATTGTGTGTTTTTCAAACAGAAGGAGAAATGTGATATCTGTCCTAACCACAACGGGTAATAAAATAATATCAGTAATCATCTTACCTCAGTATACTCAAAAGGCCTCACAGACGTGAGAGGTATTTTAGTTGGACGATACTGATTGCCCTGTCAATAATCATCAATTTCAGAACTTGAAATTTATATAATAAAAAGAATATAAAGCATGTTTATATAAAAAATAATCATCAATTTTCTAGATTCTTGTTCATGGACAACCTTTATTTCCAGAAGAAGTGCATGTTTTGGTTTCGATTCTCCATCAATCAATGATGTGGCAACTGAAGAACCTGGTTGTGAAATATGAAATCCCATCCCGGGAACTTCCTAAAGAAAAATCCACATTAAGCTAAGCAGTGTAATACATACAATATTCATATGAGTCAACCTTCGGTCAGTGCACCTGTGGGTCAATCAAACATTCATGTTCATGCCCCCACACAATGAAGTCCAGGAAACGAGGCAGAAGGTGCTCATTTATTGCATTTTTCGGATTCGCTTTCACTCTGCATGCCATGTTTGAAAATTTGATCAATCTCCAAGTAGATTAAAATCTAAAACTTAGATGCTGCAAACGATGCACGTGAACAAAGTTTCAAGCACAGTAAGCAGATGCAGATCTCACGCAGATCAACATCTTACCATGAAGCACAATATTTGATGAAATCTCTTAAAGAGAACAAACACACAGGCAGGTACAAACCTGTTCTGATGAAGTACCAAAATGTTAAACCAATCAGACACCTGACGTCCTTCCTGAGATTCAGGCCGCATCCACTGCACAGCATGTGGTGTCTGAAGGAAAAATAAATAATATACCACATCCATAAGTGAGCACAATTAAATCCATAGATGACCCTGCTTGAAAGAAAATTTTCTATGAGCATACTTGAAACATCCTATTGAGCCTTTCATCTCTAATGTTCCCCAGACCATACAGAGCTACAGCTGTTGAACCCTGCAACTTGTGGAGATACATCTCAGAAGTGATTAACACATTGGAAGGTTCTAGTTTTCCCTTATTCTAAATGACAAAATTTTACTCAAAGCCACCGCATTCTGGTGTTAACAATGTTCAAAACAAACCTTCTTGATAAGAATAGGGTAGACATTAATCTGTCCAACACCACAACCACCGAGCACTGTTTTTCCAAAGTAGTTGACAAGATTACACGCTGAGAGAATATCAACTGCAGAAAGGTTGTCCTGTCATAATCATTTAGTGAGGAGTACATATTTCTTGTAGTAAAGACTACCTCTAGACTCACTATAGCATATATTCATTAATTTATTAATTGGAAGGAACATATATCAAACTAGATTTCCTAACCCATGCAACATATTTAAGGAAATATCATAGAATATGGCAGACATAAAACTAGATGTACAAAAATAGTATGATACAAAATAATTATATAAAAAAGAAACAGAAGAACTTTAAGCAAAACAACAATAGCCCTGGCAACCATAGTAAGTAGAGATCCAAAAATTATATATATAATTTTATGAAAATACTCATACCACGCCTGCTGGATCATCATGATTTCCATGAATGCTAAAAACTGGCAAGCCCACATTGAAGTTTGGATCTTCGTAGTTCACATGACCAAATCTGTTGAAAGAAACAAAATAAGAGAAAAGGAAAAGAAACAAGTTGAACCAAATGAAACTTTAATTATATACTAAATGAAACTTTAATTGAAAATGATTAAACAGGTTGCTACACAAGTAATCAGCAGGACCAGCGGAGAGTTTAGCTTAATTAAACAATTGGAAATAAAATGGTAAATATACCCGCCAAAATTAATTGCTAATTACATAAATTTCTTACACGTTTTGAAAATTAACAGTCTGGTCGCTGACAACTTCAAACTGCACTGGCTGATCATTTAGACAATGTCGACGGAGAATCTCAATAGCCTTAACTAAGGTTGATCTCGATGGCTTATTCTCATGGAAAAGATCACCGCCAAGTAATAAAAAATCAACCTGACCCCGTATACAAATACATTCCATCAAATACTCTCCATGAGCCGACATATAATCACATGCACACCAAGCATATTTTGAAACAAAAACAATATGCGGAGAACAAAGGAGAGAAGCAATTTTCCGTTAACCAGCTTTTGAGCCGTACATATTGTTTTCTTTTCGTGGTTTTTTTTTCAATTCTGAGAAACCTATGCTCACTCCGAAGAACTAGAGGCAACTCAATAGAATATCAATGAAACTAATCTATCAGCACAGTAACATAGGCAAGTAGAGAAGCACATTACGAAGACAAGAAGTATAGAGAAAAGGTAAGAAGGAGGGAACTACCTGCTTCTGCTCAGCTATTGAGCAGATTTCTTCAAATGCTTGAAATGAGTCATGACGTCGTATTTCGTCCTTCTCCATGTAGCCAAGGTGGCAGTCCGTAGCTACAAGTATGCGAAGTGTGTTGCTAGCGTCACCCATGGATAATCCTTCCTCGCAATGCTACGACGAGTGTCTCTACGCGACAAATGAAAAGTGAAAGTTGCAAACGAAGAAGGAAGTGGGGATTGAGGTGAAGAAGAACGAGAAGAAGAAAGCTGAAAAGGAGAAATTGCAGTGGCCGGTGATCGAGAAATTTGGGCGCGCCGGTCGTCGGAAAGAGGAAGAGAATCCCAATAATCTCCCACGCCTGACGCGAACGACGTCGCCCGTCAAAAGGAGCCAAAAGGTGGGATTTTCTGAATGGCGGGAGGTCACCAATTTTTATCATCATCATCATCATCAGTTTTTTAAAAGAATAATTTGAAGTTAACACTTACCATATTGTTATAAACTTCTTTGGTGACTATACTTAATAATTATATATTTTATATATATAGAGTATAAGGAATAATTATACTGTATGTAAATACTATGATTTGTATATTTAGATATGTTTCTATGCATTATATAAAGAATAAAAAATATTTTTATAAATAGCTTGTTATAATTTTAATATTATGATATTGATGGGTTTATATTAATTTTTGCGTTATTCTAGTCCTTTATCATTTATATATTTTTGTTTAAAAAACTTATAAATATATATACACACACGAAAACTAAATCAATAATATTATAGTTATAGCTGTAATGATTGGAAGACCTGTCATACAAATATATTGAGCAATGGTAAAAACCAATAAAACAGTACACCTAGAAAAACACATACTATAACAATATGTTACTGGGAAAAAAACAAGCACACTTTTGTTACAACATACACTCTCTTTTTTCTCTTACAAATAAGATGGAACTAATAATCTCCCACTTAATCACCCACTTAAGATAACTAACCTGCAACTAAGTCAAAGGACCATAGGCTTTCAAGGGACTAACAAAAACAAGAATCATTCAGAAGGGGCGGGCTCTGTGACCGTTGGTAGGGATGGACCTTCTGGGTTGCGATTTCCAAACCATGTCTTGATTTTTAAGATCTGTTCTTTGAGCTCTTGATTACAGCGATAACCAAAAAACACAAAAACAGAGCAATGAGATCAGAGAGATCCACAGAGTGGGCTTTGAAATCATGCTCACAGCTAAGAGAGAAGCTCCACTGTCGGACAGAAGCATCAGGAGGAGTGGGGCTATGTTGTTCTTATGCATCCGGGACAGCGTCGCCAACAACGTTGTCAGAAATGAAAAGAATTTGATGAGAAACATGGACTTCATAACAGGGTAGTTTGCAGTGAAGAAAGCGTTCCCTGCACCTGTTAACTTCAAGGCGAAGATTGTGCCCAGGTGACCCGCGTCGCGCTGGCTATAGGTGAGTTTTTTAATAGAGATTTTTTATATACGCTAAAGTTCGAACTCGAGACCTCAATTAAGCGATACCGAGCCGCTTATCACTCGGACTAACCTCCGTTAGTTATTTTATATATATATATTTTTTTGTTGTCTACCCGGTTCATTGGAGCTTTGCCCCGACTACATCCGGATCCGACCCGCGTCGCGCACCTGGCTATGGTGGGTGAGTCTCCCAACGGAGATTTTCTGCGTACGCTAAGGCTCGAACTCGAGACCTCGCTTAAGTGATACCGAGCCGCTTATTACTCGGACCAACCCGCGTTGGTTATATATATATTTTTTAATCTCAAATGAAATTACCTGCTGAAGTCTTGACCCAGGCCCAAAATGCCCCAAATCCAAAAATAACTGCTTACAAAGGCTACACCTTTAGCAACCCAAGCAATACCCAACAACTATAAAGAAGCCCGTAAGCCTACTCAAAGCCATATTTTTTATTGAACTTGCGGTTTTGAGTTGGCTTCCAGGCCATAATTTTAACCTTCTCAAACTCACTCTACAATTAATCTTCTCAATTTGATTATCTTTATGACGTGTTTGGATTTGAGTTTGGTAAAATTGAGTTGGGTATAATTGACTTTGTTTAGTGCCTTCGTCGTTCTATCAGTCTCTCCCTAGGCCATCGACGGCAGCTCCCCCTCTCTCTTGGCTAATAAAGTTCGAAGGCAACTCTTTCTTCTCCCGTGACTAAACGAGTTCGATGACAGCCCTCCCTTTCCCCCTGATAAATTGATTTGGACTGCAAAGCAAGGTGAGTTTTTGGTTCATTCCTCTCCATTTTTGGTTGTACAATTGCTGCTGTCTAAAAGTTTTTTATCTAAAAAGAAAATGGCGGAACTTTGTTGCTAAAATAATAGTTTTATTGCGAGGAAAATAAGGGTATTCTTTGCTAGATTTGTTTCTGAATATCTTCCTTTTGGTAAATGCGTTTTTCAGTGATGGTGATATTTTTTATGACTTGACAAAGAAAATGCATTCTGATGAGAAAGCTGGTGACAAACTATCACATGTAACTGCTGATACTCTTCTATTGAAAGAGCTTGCCTCACTCTCTTGCATCTCCATGAAGTATGTTTTGTTCACTCCCACTTCATTTAAGGAACCAATACTATGTAGCATCCCACCGTAGTGCTTTGGTAAGAAACCAACAAATCTTGGCCATTAAAACCTTAGATGACAGACCAAATGGGAAAGTTACTTCTGCAGATATCTTGGACCATCCTCCTCACGGAACCAAGGGGGATAGTTCTGTTAAAATGGTTCAGACAACCACCACAACCACAACCACAACATCTATTCCCTTTCCCCCAGAATCTTCACTTCTGAGACAGCATCAACTTTGTGATGTTATTGAATCAAATAAGATCATCAGTAGCTATATTCGAGCAGGTGAATTGGATTCTGCAATTCGTGTGTTCCAAAATATGAAAGTCAAGACCACAATTACGTGGAATTCTATTTTAGCCGGGTATGCTAAGAAACCTGGAAAAATTAAAGATGCATATGAACTGTTTGAAAAAATCCCTGAACCAGATACTGTCTCCTATAACATAATGCTAGCCTGTTATTGGCGTAATTTTGACATTGGTAACGCCTGTGCTTTGTTTGATAAGATGCCTATGAAGGATACTGCTTCATGGAATACAATGATATCTGGCTATGCTCATATGGGAAAGATGAGTGAGGCAAGGGAGTTGTTTTCAGTGATGCCGGAGAAGAACAGTGTCTCATGGAGTGCAATGGTATCAGGATATGTTGCGTGTGGGCGTTTAGATTCTGCATTGGAGATTTTCAATTCAGCTACTATAAAGAGTGTGGTTGCATGGACTGCTATGATAACTGGGTACATGAAGTTTGGAAGGGTTCAATCAGCAGAAAGATTGTTTCAAGAAATGCCTTTGAAGAACTTGGTGACTTGGAATGCCATGATTGCAGGATATATCGAAAATAACCAAGCAGAGGACGGGTTGAAGCTTTTCAGGAAAATGTTAGAAGCTGGATTTAAAGCTAATGAATCAAGCTTAAGCAGTGTTTTATTGGGATGCAGTAATTTATCAGCATTGCAATTGGGTCAACAAGTTCATCAATTTATTTGTAAATCTCCTTTGGTTAGTGATACTACAGTAGGAACATCACTTGTTAGCATGTATTCCAAGTGTGGGGATCTAAATGATGCTTGGAAATTGTTTGTTCAGATTCCACAAAGGGATATCGTAAGTTGGAATGCAATGATTTCTGGTTATGCTCAACATGGAGCTGGTGAAAATGCTCTCCATTTGTTTGATGATATGAAAAGAAATGGCATAAAGCCAGATTGGATTACTTTCATTGCAGTATTATTAGCTTGTAACCATGCAGGTTTGGTAGATCTTGGGGTCCATTACTTTGAATCAATGGCAAAGGATTTTGGAGTTGAAGCTAAGCTAGATCATTACGCATGCATGGTTGATCTTCTTGGCCGAGCTGGAAGGTTATCTGAGGCCGTGTGCTTGATAAAGAATATGCCTTTTAAACCGCATTCTGCCATCTTTGGAACACTTTTGGGTGCCTGTAGGATCCATAGAAACTTACACATAGCTGTGTTTGCAGCAAAACATTTGCTTGCACATGATCCAGCCAATGCTGCAGGTTATGTTCAATTGGCTAATATTTATGCTGCACAAAATAGATGGGACCATGTAGCTAGGATCCGAAAATCCATGAAAGAAAACAACGTAGTTAAGACGCCTGGATATAGCTGGCTTGAAGTAAACAATGTGGTACATGAATTCAGATCAAGCGATAGGTTGCACCCTGAACTGGCTTCTATACACAAAAAACTAAAAGAATTGGAAAGAGAAATGAAGTTGGCTGGCTACATGCCAGATCTTGAATTTGCGTTACATGATGTAGGAGATGAGCAAAAAGAACAACTTCTTTTATGGCATAGTGAGAAACTGGCAATTGCATTTGGACTTCTAAAGGTTCCACCGGGTTTTCCAATTCGGGTATTTAAAAACTTGAGAGTCTGTGGAGATTGCCACTCTGCAATCAAGTACATCTCAGCTATCGAAGGAAGAGAAATCATTGTTAGGGATACCACAAGGTTTCACCACTTCAAGGATGGTTTCTGCTCCTGCAGTGATTATTGGTAAGCTTGCGAGGTTGTAGTCCCCACAGTTTTAAACTTGAGGATACGTTTTTATTGTCAAAGTCCTCAGTGCAATGATAAGGTCATGTGACCTAGAAGTCATAGACAGTCTTTTTGCTTGTAGATAAGGTTGCGTACATCTATTTTAGTTGAACTCTATTTGGTGAGAGCCTCGTGCCCTTGCCAAAGAGAGTCTTTCTAGCACGCAAATGAACCATCTAATTTTTTGCCTTCTGATGTTATATTACGTTGGAAGGAGCACTGACCTTGAGAAAAGAACCAGTGAGTGTAATCATGATAACTGGGAATCTCAGTCAAAAACTCCCATCTTTCTTTGAACTTGTATGCGGAATCAACTGAACCTGGAAAGAAGTTTGTCAAAGGTAATCTGAATTCAAAAACTGATGTGAAAGCAAATCAGGGACTTGTAATATGTGATCAGCTCCTTATTCGTATAGCATGCACCTTAATTGATCTCTCATGGGGGTGAAGGCACAAGTTCTCGGATGAAAGCTGATATTTGGAGAAGGATAATTAGTATGCTGGATAATCAGTATTCTATTCTGACAAAGACGAATCTAAATTTAGTAGTAGAGCTTGTGAAAGTAATAATTGTTAATTCTATCCATGATTCTCCGTTTGAGATGCTCATGCTCATACTTTGTGAAATTAATATGAGGATTCCAAATTTCTTGAAGGTCTTGGTAATAACACTCTTGAAGTGCTGCATCTTGACGTGTCTTGAGTTTTCGTGATCCAAAGATTCCTTATACTGGTCCTCGCAAGCCCATAGGTATGAAAAGCGAACGTGGTTGTGGTAAAATAATTAGGTTTATGATTAAGGATAATCGATAATTTATCTTGTTTAATATTAATAAAGAGAAAATGAGATTTTATCTTGTTCTTGGTGGACGAGGTTAATTTTTTTCTAAAAATCAAAAAAAAAAAACGAGCATTTGGCGAGCATGAAGTAATAGTGGACACGTGTTTGATAGATGATACACGGTGCATAAGGAGGGGAGTTTGCAACGTGTCGTCTACAAGATGAGGCACGTGGCAGTAAAAATGTCAATTTCTCTTTCATCTCCGATCAACTTTTGACATGGCTGTTTTGATGTTCATAATTTATTGCGACCTTCCACCTAAGAAAAGAAAACGCTTCAATTTCTGGCTCCCTCGCAAGCTTGTGCGATCCGAGCTCTTCCTTGCATCAAATGTCACTTCGTCTTATCATTGTGCCGTTATTTTCTACTTTTTTATTCATGTATATCTATATATTTATGACAAAATAGGTAAACAATACTCAAAAGTTTTATTGTTAAAAAAGATATAAATTCAAATATTCGTATTTTTTACATATAAATTTTTTAGAGTACTAATATTTTTAAATATATTAAATTTTTCTATATTTATCTCAAATGTAAACTTTAATAGTACTATTTATAAATTATAAATAATATAATTTTTAAGTGAATTAATAGTATGATTTATTTTAAATTTTACGTCATGGTACTCGTATTCTAATTGTATTGTATTTCCTTCAAAGTTTTAGTTTGAAAAGACCTTTGTAATGTACTAAAAATTATTATAAATTAAATTTTATATTTAAAATCAAGTAATATATTTAACCAATTAAAAATGGTGTCTAAACAATTGAAAAAAAAAAAACAGAGCAGAAAATCCACATTTGGTTGGTAGCTTCGTGGATCTGTTGCTGACTTGCTGCAATATATATAGGAGCACTTGTATCTCCCCGACTTCTACTTTTAACCTTTTTATTGTATTATTATATTATATATTACTCTTTATAATTTTAAATATATAGTATAATATAAGTTAGATAATTAATTTATAAATATTAAAAAATTATTTAAATTAATTATTTATAATAAAAATATATTATTTATTCTTTAATCATCTAATATCAAACAAAACAAATTCTCCAACTATCTATCGTATAGATATATAAATATTGGAGGAAATACTTACCAAAATATGATTCAGTTCACAACCAATCTGACACCGACACAACCGTGTCAGTAAAGCAACGTTCCCCAACAATCTCATCTCATCTGTCCCATGAACAAAATAACTAAAATAATATATGTGACACCTGCCGGAATCAAAACTCTTCCCATATTCCTCGCCATCTTTATTTCTCCATCCCCCATCTTTCTTCTCTTCCTCAATACATAATATTTCTACACATTCTCTTTCTTTCCATTTCTCTCTCCTTTTCTTCATCCTCACCTTCTTTGATCTATTCGCATTCTTCGGCCGTCTGATTCCTCCGCTGCCCCGCCATCGCCACCGACTCCTCCGTTACGATGGCGCCCCGTCTGTTAGCATGCTTTGGCAAACGCGGCGGCGTCGCGCACGGTAGTCGCGGAGGCGAGTCCTTCCACGAGAGCAGCGTGACGGCGGAGGAGATGAAGGGAGGGGGACCGGTGTTGGTGGAGCTGTTCTCGTCGCAGGGATGCACGACGTCGCCGGAGGCGGAGCTGGTGTTGTCGAGGCTGGGTCGGGGAGATTTCCAGCTGGAGATGCCGGTGGTATTGCTGGCCTTCCACGTGGACTACTGGGATCACATGGGCTGGAAGGATCCATATGGGTCGAGTCAATGGACCGTACGGCAGAAGGCCTACGTTGAGAGCCTTGGGCTTGACACGCTCTTCACGCCCCAGATTGTAGTCCAAGGCAAGGCCCAATGTGTTGGAAATGACGACAATGCCCTCATCACCGCTATCACGGAGGCACCAAGATACCCTTCGCCTTCCTTCCAGGTTCCCATTCCTCATACTTTGTTCCTTATCAACATTTCATAAGAGCTAAAATGAAAAAAAAAAGAAAAAAGAAATAGCATATATGCTAAACGTATAACAAGAACTATGTACATGATCGTTACAAACACTGAATCATTGAGGGATACTTCAATGATTTGGTTACTTTATTTGATTTGGAGATTCCAAGCTTAAAAGAGAGAAAAAGACAAGAATAAGCTTAAAACTGGTTTATTTGAAGAGATTCTCTGTTTAGTGGTCAGTTTTATTTTTGTGAAGTTTACAATTCCCCAAAGATCTACTAAATTGGCATAATTCTCAAGTTAATTATAATCAACATACAATTGGAAGTTAAAAAAAGAATAGGAAAAAAAATAGAATATTTTTAGGTTATCTGTCAACCACATGTTTGTGTCATCTGGTAGATCTGAAAGAGACTTGGGATAAATCTTATACATGTAATTTTCAATCCCAATATCAACGTCCCGCCTAACATCAAGCAGGAGGCCAATTTCTTACCTAATATCAATATTCTTTATGAAATTTTAGGAAATTCCATTTTACTTTTAATTATGCTTATATATGCATTAAACTAAAGATATACATTTGAACTATGATATGGAGACCCAATCTGAACAGCCGGGCAGATCAGTGAATTGGGAAATCAGTTCGTTAAGGGTCATCACCCGGTAGATTTCCTTGTTTAAATGTGGCCTTTGATATATCTATTCAGATTGAAAGGTGGATAAAAACAAAATACAACTCCAGCTGGCTCGTAATCTGTTTAAAAAGAAGTATGTGTAATCTATGCTGTTTTGAGTGAAAATTTATGTAGAATTTAGAAATAAGAAGAAGAAAAAAAAGACTGAGTATTTTAATAAAACTAAGAAATCCATACAATTTGCCTTTAGTTTCAGTAAAAAGTTTATACAAGTTAATTTTCCTTTGCAGGCAACTTTCCAAAGGCCTTCACCAGATTCCTTGCAAGTCTCTCTAACAGGAGCATTGAGAATGAAGGTAAACAACGATGGCGTAAACGTCATGGTCGCATTATACGAAAGTGGTCTGGTTAACAACTGCGAGAGAGGAGAGAACAAAGGCCGTGTTCTATCAAACGACTATGTCGTTCGAAGACTTGAAAAGCTCTGCAACGTCAAAGATATGAGTCCCAAGAAAACAGTCTCAGGAACCCTAAACTTTTCCTTATGGGAAGGATTCAATGCCACTAAATGTGGAGTAGCAATCTTCGTTCAGAACAGCTCTCATCAAATTTTTGGATCACAGAGTTTCAAGCTCCCAGAAGACGTGTGATTAAATTCATGTTGTTGACTTGATTCTGTTTTTGGCCTACTTTTACCTTTTTTATTTTGTATCGTTTATGATTGAAACTATTCGTAATAGATTGATCTTGTTAGTTCTGTGGCGTGCTCATTTTCATTGAAAAAGGAGAGAGTTGCTTGTTTGCCAAGAAAGTCACAGAGAACAATAATGACACTGGACAGAAAATGGAAGCTTGTTATGGTCTCTTGTGTTGATAAAGTGATTGGAGTATACTAAGCAGTAGCCCTTAATAAGGATTCTTAGTACTTTATCCCCTTGATAAGAATCTATGTCATGGGTTCCAAGGGATTTATAAGTATTTTTTAAACATAAAAAATATGTCATAATTTAAACGAGTTCTAAAGATATAACTCATCTAAAATTTTTTTAAACAAAAATTTAAAAGAATCGAATTAGGCCCTTAATTCATTCTTTGTCAAATTTTTTGGAGTCCATGATATTGATATTACCATTGTCGTTTTTTTTTTCTTGTAGGAAAAAAAAGAAGATAATATTGATATTAAGAACAAAATTATGTAATGAGAAGTTCTACGTACATATTATTGTTAAAAATAAATAAAATGATTCATTTATTAACATATTAGAATAATTAAGGCACATGTGGTGAAAACAAAATTTATAAATTATCTAATTATGTCTAAAATTGAAAGTGCTCACGTAGATTTTCTTCCTCTTGATGATATATTCCAAATAGATTTTTTGTATCCTCAAATTGGCTACTCAAAGTTGATATCGAACGTGTGGCTCTGTACCTCCACGGCCCTCCAGCCATCGATCGCACACTCTCTCTCCTTATCTTCTTTTTCATACTTTTCATTTACTCTCTCTCCTCCATATCTCAATTATCACCAATAATCGCATCTTCCATTTCCTCCATGGCTGCATTCACGATCTCTTCTGCTCCGCCCTGTAAGGTAAGTATACATATACATATACACACAGTATCTGGCATGCCTTTCGATCTCTCTTTAGTTGATGAATGATTTTGGTTGTGGTGATAATGAATGTCAGCTGGGTTCAAGGGAGAATGGGATGTGCAGTTCATCATCGCAAGCTTTAATGGCGAAGGCAAGAAGAAGCAACAGTGTGGTAATGAAGGAGAAGAGGGGAGGGAGAGTGACGTGTCAGGCGACGAGCATACCGGCCGACGACAGAGTGCCGGACATGGAGAAGAGACAGCTCATGAATCTGCTTCTGCTCGGTGCCCTTTCCCTTCCCACCGCCGGCATGCTCATTCCTTATGCCACCTTCTTTGCTCCACCTGGGTCTGCCTCTCTTTTCTCTTTCCAATTTCCCCTCTTTATCATAATACGGATCATGATTTTGCTGCCATAGTATTACTTCCTCTTGTCCTAAATCTAAGAATTAGGTAATTTATAAACGTACAAAAATTAGACAAGTTAGTTATTCCCTTTTAATCATTACTTGTTAGAGATATTGAAGTGTCATTGGCGGGTTAAAATCACAGTTACTCATGAGCCCTATAAATAGAGGTCTTAGCATATGATTTAGGTGTGAAGAATGGTTTAGTCCTCATGAAGAGGGAGATTAACATAAATTTTCAGCTCATATGTAATATCTAGTGTTTGGTTACCCTTAAAAGTGTTTCTTATCATTTGTTTTCTTGATTAATAGACATCATCATCTTTCTTCTTCATTCTTAACATTACTCTCAAGTTTCATTGATGAAAACCCATATTAATATATTCCATTAATAGGAATATGTTTGAGAGAAAAAAAATTATATATTTAGGAGATTAAGTGAATTGAGGTCTGATATTTAGGGTCAAAACAAACTCATTTACTAGCTCATACATTTAAGACAGGAGGAAGTATTATTTAGTACGCATTTATAATTATTTTAGAATCGTAAAAGTGGTAGATATATAGAAAGTGAAAGTAATTGTTAACAAATGAGAAATGGTGGAGCAGGTCAGGAGGTGGAAGTGGGGGAATCATAGCCAAGGACGCCGTTGGAAATGATATCGTTGCTGCTGAATGGCTCAAAACCCATGGACCTGGTGACCGAACCTTAAGTCAAGGCTTAAAGGTACCTTTCTCACTCGCTAAACCCGATTTAATATCTCATTTTTCAGTTTATAATCTAATTTTGTCCAAATATTTTTGAATGGCCTCTCTAGGTGAAGTTCCCTTAGATAGACCAAGATCTTAGAACTTGGAGACACAGAAGTATATTAAGTGGAACAAACATCATGTTAAAACTTGAATTAGATGACATGTGAGGAATTTGATAAATTAGATGATAAAACTTGTTTTAGCAACAACAAAGGAAACAAATTGGTACTTGAGTGAGATGAGAGACCTACCTAAAAGTTAGTTGTTGAAGTGAAAGAACTGACTCACTTAAATATTTTATTGAACATCCTATACTACTTAATGTGAAATTTAGTATCAGAAATAGAAACTGATTGAAGTATAATACGGAACGGAAATATGAGTAAATGCAGGGAGACCCAACGTACCTGGTGGTGGAGAGTGACAGGACACTGGCAACTTATGGCATCAATGCAGTGTGCACGCACTTGGGGTGTGTTGTGCCATTTAATGCAGCAGAGAACAAGTTCATATGTCCCTGCCATGGTTCTCAATACAACAACCAAGGCAGGGTTGTCCGAGGCCCTGCTCCTCTGGTAATTAACAACTTTAATTAAATCCCCTCTTCATTATTCTTAATTTTAATCCTAATACACACATTTCAACTTCAAATTCTGTGTGTCTCTGTAATGATTGATTTGATTAACATGTTTGTTTGTGTTGCAACAGTCTCTGGCCTTGGCACATGCAGATGTTGATCCTGATACTGGCAAAGTAGTGTTTGTTCCCTGGGTTGAAACTGATTTCAGAACTGGAGATGCTCCCTGGTGGTCTTGATTCAAGCTGATTTTCCAAACAGTTGTGGCCTTCATTCTTGTTATTCACTATACATAATTACCTCTTCCAAACGAGTCCACTTTCTCTCTTCTCTAAATTTTAGAATGATAAATCCTCAAAGTGTCAAGTTCGATTATTAAAAGAGACACTTATATCAAGAGAGACAACCACAAACCTCAAAAATAAATATTTAAAAATAAGATCCAAAAAATAGTATAAAAAAAGTATTATTAATTATTGCTTTGAAAGTAAAACTTTCCTTCAAAAGACAAATATAATGAAATACTATTCATAAGGATGTTCCCCTAATTGAGATCATTAAAGTTTGAAGAAGAGAGTTATCAGGTTGATTATATACTACAAGATGAATTCATGCGAGGAAATGAAGTGTAGCGCATCATAACATGAAACTTGTTGCTGAACAAGTTCTCTTCCGCTTGGACGCAAACTAAGCAGGAGAAAAAGGATCATTGCATGGGATATTCATCCCTTGTCTTGTATTATTCTGGTTTGTGGTTTTTCCTGACATCATGAGTTAACATGAGAAATATGAAATGATTAGGAACAGCTTGGAATTACAGGGCCAAGCTCTCAACATATTATTAGAAACAAATCAAGAACCTTAAAATTTGAAGACAATGTCCTTAACCATAGGACACTTTCCATTTACACTCTACTTCAACTAGAATCCTCAAAATTTCGACCAAAAAATGGCATCAAGTGACCATCTTTCACGGGGCCATCAGTCCTTCGATGGTGTAAGACAGTGACTTTGCCCAATCAGATATAAAAAGCAGTGTCTGCAAAGTGCGCATCACATCATATTCCGGATCAAGTCTCCGCTGCCAACCCTATAAAGGTGAGAGATGAAAAGTTCAGATGAAAAAAGATTCAGATCTTTAAAGCATGATTATGAACACTGCACAGTACAATGGCTTTTGGCGCCAGGTTACAAATACTCCTTCTAAGGTCAAGCTTTTGATTTGGATGGGGTACTCAATCAGTAAGAGCAAATGGCATGCTGAGTATGCCAGATTCATACGTTGTAAGGGGAAATGATTGTTTGGGATCCTTAATGAGCAACGGTTTTTTCTTAATACCTTGAAGATGGCTCTCTTGATACAGTTTAGAGGTTCAGCTAGAAAAAGGATCGTAGCATCTCATGGCAAATTTGTAATTTACATAATTTTGTCGCAAATATGGGCAGAGAATCTTCAAGGGCATCTTTTTACTTTTGTGTGATAGGATGTGTCTTTGTCTGTCGAAGGATAGCTTATCCCCCCTCCCCCCAAATTGCACTTCATCTCTTCTCTCTAAAAATACTTCTTCTATTAAAAAAAAAAAACCGAGAAAATCATCATCTTTTACCCCCTTACCTTATATGTCTAGAATTAATAAAAAGACTGCTTTTGCTCAAACAACACTGGAAAATGTTTTTGGTTTCAGTGTAATCTTCATACAGATATGATTCTCAGAAGCCAGAAGGCATTCTAAAGGTGGCAAAGTCAGATGGTGAAAACTGAGAAAGAGTTTCTCCATCTTCAAGTGGATTTTTATGATCTTAAATAGACAACAGCATTTTTCACGAGTCATCACATAATGAACATTAACATGGGGCACTATAATGGTCTACACTAATCTGTCATTTAAAATTTCAAGAGTTCATCCAGATTTGCCAGATATTATTATTGTGACAACAAAAGTAACTTGGGGTGAGCTTTCAACCATATAACAATTGCTGGGTGCATAGGGTAAACACATCACATGCTGTCATGCATTGAACTCATTTTAAAGGCTGAGAGGATAGTATTGACATAGTAAAGAAATAGAAATTATTCAGAGGCAGAGCATACCTCCAAAACCAACATGGTCACCACCACAGAGCATATATTGCCATCTAAATTGACTTGATGCTGTCTGACATGCTCTAGCAATTGCTGCATACAATCCGCTGGCTGGAAGTCTTCTACATTCCAGAGGTTAAATGATTTCTCCACATCCTGTTAAACACAAAAGCCAAAAGTTCTTAAAAAAGGCAATTGCTTGGGAGATGACATAATAAGTATATGAAATTATGGTCTAGATCAATACAAGTAACTACACAGCTATGGACCCTATAATAGGTAGAGACAGCATGATGGGTTCCTAAATATGAAATGAGTGGAACAGATTAGGAAATATCAAGGAGACAGAAGAAGGAACCTGAGGACCATCTAAGGAGAAATTCCAGGAGTTTTTCACAGAAAATTGAAATAAAAGAAAGGGAGGTGACAAAATTGTGGAAGAACTCTACACCTCAAAAGTGATAAGATTTAACTCTGTCATCTTCCATTTTTTTCCTGTCATTTAAGATGGGACCCTTGAGTTTCCATCAAAATGTTAAAAGACAATCAAATTCTTTTTGCCATATTGTCTCAAAGATTATGTAAGACATGTTTACTGATGCGCAGACTCACTACACTCTGACAATGACTGTGAGCATCCAATTATATATACTTTTGTTGTTTAAGACTAAGTCACACTGGCACTTAACTCTACAAGATATTGGGCTTGACCATTGATGAATCTAAAGCTTGAGCATAACTATTTATTATCAGCTTGAACCAGTCTAAGTATGTGTTAAGAAGGTCAAAGTATCAATAGATAATTAGGGTTAATCACAACTCAGAATTCATAATTTGAACGAATGGCGGCTCTTCGACCATTAGATTGTAGTATATGAAGGTTATGTCATAAAGGTAAAAGTGATCCCATATCTGAGTTAAATTAATAGGAAGGTAAGTTGGTAATAAAAAATGAATGTGAAACAGTATTTCAAAGGCAATACCTCAATGAAAGAATTAGGATTAGGGCAATTTTGTCGTTTAGATAATTTAAGAGTGAACTCTGCAGCAGTGTGACCATCTAGAACTGCAACAGCCTTGAAGAATTCCAGTAAGTGTTGTTGCTCCCTCTTTGAGAGTTCAGTAGTCATGCCCACGTCAAGGAAAACAACATGAGGCCGTGACTTAAAAGGCAGTATCTGCGATGGTGGTAGGGCTGGCACAGTATGGAAACATATTTGAGAAATCCTGTTCCAAATATTTGAGCGCGTTGATTATTTACATTATTTTCCTGATGGGCATAGAAGTTCCGCGCTTTGCCACTTGTCAAAAAGTTCTTTTTGAGTATAACTCTATAGTACAAAGAAAATCTGTTTGCTGAGAATGGTGATCCCCCGGTACAATGTGGCCCAATATTATACACTTCCCAGCAGCTAGTCTTCTGTTTTCGGACAAGGGAATGTGCAAACCTTTTAACATGTCCACAAGCAAGAAACCTGGACGTTATATTGGTTAAAGTTCTGTCATGTGGTCCATTAGAGTTGAAACGCAGAAAGATTGAAAGTAAGAGATTATAGAAATAAACATCAAAGAACAATTCAAATAGATAAGGACTGTATTAAGAGGGACATTCAGAAAGCCAAAAAATTTAGCTTAAAAGTGTTAAAAGGAACTAAGCCAGGGATTCTAAACTTATAATAATAATGTCAGCTTTTATTCCAGATAAGTTTCACCAAAATGAGAACTATCAATTGAAAAGTTCATTTGTTGCTGAAGAACCTTGTTATCAGTCCTTCTGCAAAATTTCAAGTGGTATGTACTATAATACAAGAACAAAGATTATCCGGTTTATGTTAAAAAGCAAGAGACCCTAGCTATTCTTCCCTCTCTTCCATAGTCCAACCATCAGCACTGTCCTTATTCAAAGTAGCATAAATTCATCCGCTCTGACTGCAACTGGTACAGAACACACTAAAATGCTTATTTGACGGGTTGCTAACTTGCTAAAAATTATTAGATTCAAGCAAAAACTGAAAACTATAGCTTCCAAACAGAAGATTATTGAAGGGAATAACCTATACATGGTTGTCTGGATCTTGAAACAGTGAGTTTCAAACTGTAAAGGTGGCAGGGAACAATTGCCGGCATTTTACTAAGAACCGGGCGCACGGAATACCATATTCTCCGGCGGCCACCGCAGGGGAGTCCTCACCGGACGAGTAGTGTCTCAAGATGACAGAGACATCCAAGAGCCACCGATACACTCGGAGATCGTCAAGTTCAGAGTTTTGAGTTTGAAGCAATAGCAATGGCAGGGACTGACTCCTATTCTATGGCCTGGCGCGATCGGTTGACAGGAAAACGACTCAGTCCTGTTCCCGTGTCGGGGCCCATTTTTTAGCCTACGTTGTGATTATTCGTTCCGATCCTCCACGAATTTACTATTTTTTTTTTGTTTTTTTTAATGAATTGATGTGATACGATCAATCTTGGGCCGAATGGCCCATCAATATAAGACTTAAGAATGGGTTAGGATTTAAAGTTGGATTTGATTGAAGTTTTAATCCACCTCTTTCTAAAAAAATATTTACCAAAAAAAAAATCTTGCTGGTGATAACATATCCAATTTTATACTTGACAAAAAAGATCGAACTGCCAGTTGGCATGGATGTTAAGAAATGAGCCCGTATCCTAGGGGTGAGCAAGGTGCCCGTAACCCGGTGCACCCGGCATCAACGTGCCCGTATCGAGCCTGCCCAAAATAGGCCCGTAACGGGAGGGCTCAAACGGGCTTGAACAGTAACATATACGGGCGGGCTACGGGCTGACCATCGGGCAGCCCGTAGCCCGCCCGTATGTTTTTTTTATTTATTAAATATATTATTTTATTCAGATTAATTGGGTTGGGAAAGTAGGTTAACTTCCGACTTCGTCCTTCTTCACTTTCATGTTTTGTTTTCTCATTCTCATTCTCACAGCACAGGCACAGCGGCGCTGCAGCGAACAACAATAAAGGTGAACCTGAACCATCCCCGAGTTGGCGTCTTGCGCGGTCTTAGTGAGTTAACTTGAAGGCTTGAAGGACAAGAGTCAAAGAGAGAGAGACGGGCGACAGCTGCCTTCTTCTATTCTTCAAGGCTTGTCGGCTTCACGTGTTCCCCTTCCCCTGCAGAATCTCAGAATCTCAGAACGGTAGGTGATAAGTCTTTCTTTGTTCCTCTAATCCTCTGGTGTGGGTGAGATCAGCTTGACCTTTAATCTTGCTTCTTTTAGTTTGCTACCTTGTTTTTAACCTAATCGGTCGCCATATTTTGCTGCAATGTATTTGAACCTAATTGCTATTTCTAAACAATGCTATTTCTACTGGCTTTTACTTGCAACCAATCAGCTACCCATGACCTTTTGTGAAATCACTGCAAGAAATAATATTTATACTAAAATTGTCGTCGCGACCTTAAACCATACTCGTCGCGACCTACGCTCTCTGGAAATAACTGTCACGACCTATACACATACTCGTCGCGACTAGATGCTGCCTTAGCGCTAGTTTAGATTTATATTGTTAGCTAGATCAGATTTCATAGTTTAGCTGCTGGATTTCTTAACGCACAAAGTGACGAGCAATTCTTTTTTTTAGTTCCTAATATACTAGTCCATAATGTCTCGCTGAAACTAATATTGCCAACTCAAATTATTATCTTTGTTGAAAGCTGATAAATTTAATTCATCATTTTGTATCAGTCAATTGAAGAAAAATTAGAAATGTCCATTTGAAATTAAACTGAATTTGACTAGGTTACTTCCGTGATATTTCTGCCTGAGGTGTGCCTGCCTCAACCAAACAATTGGTGAACCTTGTTATGGGATAGCTAGAATGTAATTGAGATTGTGTGTCCAGATGTTGTAACTGCCTTAACTCTGAAATGTTGTCACATGTTATCTTTCCTTAATAGCAAATTATATGTACCTCTCTATTCCCTGTAAATATACTTATTACGATGTTGTTTATAGTGATTGAACTTTAGTATTAAATCGTTAAACTAGGTTCGAGAGGAGATTATGAGGATCATATGAAACAAAACTTTGAATGTGAAGTCAATGTCATTCTGTCTTGGCAGTCACTAATGTGCTTATAGTTGCCCCTAAATGATATCCCTTCTGCTAATATTATGTTTCTTTGTATTGCTTCTTTATGTATTAAATATATTATGTACGAATGATATCCCTCCTGATTAATAAATTACATAATGCTTCTGTTTGTTTGAAGATATCTTTCTGTATTGCTTCTGTCTTTTTTAGTTTTAATCTGTTTGTATTGCTTCTTTTGAGCAGGAAGAAAAATGAGCTCAGAACAATCTCCAATCACAATGATGGATGACACTATTGAAGAGATGAATGAAACTGAAGCTACTGCCACATCACCAAATAAGGAAGGGACAACTCAAGCACAAGGAAGAAAAAAGAGGAAGCAAGCATCTGATGCATGGAAACATTTTACTAGGATGCCACTCAGTGAAACTAAAGGAAAACACCGGGCAAGATGATGCATGATATAGTTCAATTGAAGAATGATTATATTTTGTGTTTATTGTGGACTGTATGATGTTTTCTTTTAAGATTTTAGAATGAATAATTATATCATATGTGCACTATTGTTTTATTTTGATTGTTATTAAAACTTCAAATTTGCTTAAATAGGAAAAAAAATTCACCCTTCATAAAACGGGTTGCCCATGCCCATTTGAGCCCAAACGGGTTCAGCCCAGCCCGTTTATTACGGGCTTAAACGGGCTGAGGTACGGGCATGGGCTAGCCCGTGCCCATTTATCATTTCGCGGGCGGGCTACGGGCTGACCATCGGGCCAGTCCAGCCCGCCCGTTGCACACCCCTACCGTATCCTATAAAAATGTGAGTTCGATTTTCGCTGCTGTTGTGAGGATCTTTTTAGTAGGAGATCTCTTAAATCCACTGTAAGCGCTCTCTGAACCCTAGGACTATGTCCTAGCCTTAGTAGGAGACTGGTGCTGAATATACCTAAACTTTTCAGTATATACAAAAAAGATAGAACTTGTAACAAAAAAAATGATCAAACTACTAACGAGGATTGGGTCTAATGGAAGAAATAGTACCTCACAACCTAGTGAACTCTAGTTCGAATCCTTACAAAAAAAAAGTACAAATATTTAGTGTCCAAATGAAAGTCAAGACATAGTCAAGCACTAAATATGGACTTCTCCCTTAAGTAGATTTGATCCATGTTTTTTTTTTTTGGTAAGTGGATTTGATCCATGTTTGTTGATGAAGCTCAGGCCCTCATAGCGGACAGTACAAAGAAATGGGCTTGAAGAACGAAGGCAGTTATGGGCCTAGGCCCATTCAAAAGAGAAACATCTAGAAACAACGAACCCACTTGGGGACATGGAAATCTGAGATCTTCCTGCCGACCATATGGCTAACCTCCAGGCTCCAACGGACTTCAAGTCAGCCAGTTTGCAGTCCACCGTATGTGGACTATTTGATTTTCTCTTTTCGGCCGAACCCTCTATGGTCTTTTTATTTAGTAGTACCAACGTATCATCACTTCACGAGCACAATGTTTCAGCCGGTAAAACCAAATCAGGAATTAAGAAAACTATATATTGAAATTGAAGAGAATATATTTATTAATTAAATATTTATTTTAAATAGAAAAAATTGCTAAAAAACATGTATTGCAAAATTATTGCCCAAGATATATAAGGACTATGTCTTTAAGCGGTACAACTTATTTTTAAGGGTGTAATTCTTTTTTAACTAGGAAGAAAATAATGCAATTTCATTCAAATTATAAATTGTCCAGTCCACCATGAGATGTCCTGAGAGCTATTTATAAGCTCAATTCTAAATCTAGGAATTAATGATAGAAGGTTATGGAAGGTATTTACCCTAATGATAAAAGATTCAAAATTAAAATAAATGATCATAAATGAGAATAACTAAAATAAATAGACATAAATAAGAATAATCTAGCATTAAACATGATAGTTTCATATTGCCTTGGTATCTCTTTCTTCCATTTATGATTTTCGGATAATTAAAAATAGATCGTACAGTTGAAAAAAATTGTATCTATTAAAAATAAATTATACATATATCCTTAAACAAATTTTAAGTATATTGAAACAATAAATTTTATATCACGGAATTTCTCAGCAATTTTTTTCTTTTAATATTGTGAGTAAACATTTTCATATAGTCAAAGTTTTCGATTTAAAATTTTTAAAAACAAATTTAGAGTATATTTATTTTAAAAATTACATTTATGTATTAAGTTTATATTTTAAATATTCTAAGGAACAACTTTAAAAATAAATTCAGAATTTATAAAAGCATATTCGTAGATATTGTCAAAAATAGACTAAAATATATAAAAAATTTCTAAATTTTGGATTAGTTGTGCATAATTTCTTAATCTTTAAAAATTTAAATTAAGAATCATAGTATTTAATATGTTGATTGTTAAAATTTTACCGTTAAAACTAATAGTTTTTGTTATATCAAAAATTTTATATTTTTTATTATATATTATATCATTTAAAAATAATATTCGACACTTGACATCTAATTTTTATTTTTTTTAAATACTTAAAATAATATATTTATAAAATGTAAAATATTTAAATAATACTTAACAATTTAATTGTATTTAAATTATTTTTTAAATACTTAAAAATATTGATTTTATAAATTATCAAATATTATTTTTTTAAATAACTTGATATATAATAAAAATATAAAAATTATGATAAAAATCGTTAATTTTAATAATAAATTTAATAATAAAAAATTAATAATTAAAATATAAAATATTATAATTTTTAATTTAATTTTTTAAAGGCTAAAAAAGTTATATAGAATTGAGGCTTGGGTTCAAAAACCACCCGCAGAAAAAAGGCAAAACCAATTGGCTTAATTTATAAATTGGGCACCCGTTGCGAGCTGGAAAAGGAAACAAAACCGGCGTTTCCTTTCAAGCTATTCCACTAACCGCCCCTGGTTTTGCTCTCTTTTCCCAACTTTCACTTCAAACCGCCTCCTGTGTTTTCACTCATACTACCTCCATATATTTACCAAACCTCACCCCATTTTCGTCACCATCAAATCAACACGCAGTAACCTTTACTTCAACCTCACTTCTACTTCTCTCTCTGAGTTTCATCTTCTTCGTCGGAAACCTAATCGATCATCATCATCAGCATGAGTTCGGGAAGGAGGGCTTGGATTGTGGCTTCGAGCATCGGAGCAGTGGAGGCATTGAAAGATCAATTAGGGGTTTGCAGGTGGAATCATCCTATGAGGTCTCTGTTTCAGCACGCCAAGAACAATCTCAGATCTTATAGCCAGGCCAAGAAATTGTCGGCTTCCTCTTCTGCTGCTGTTTCCAATCAGGTCAAGAGGACCAAGGAGGAGTGCATGAAGAAAGTCATGGACATCAATTGCTGGGGTCCTAGTACCACCAGATTCTGATTCACGCGAAAGGATCTCACATCTCTTGTGCTGAATCACTCTTATCATTCATCCAATTTTGTTCATAAAGCATGTTATGCAGTGATTGAGTCCCTACGATGTTATTAGGGCATGGTATGTAATTAATTTGCATATATATTGGGGGACATGCAAAAAAGTGCGGATAATTTTGTCGATCTCTCTGATTTGCTGATGTTAACGAGATAGCGATTTGGTTAAAACTTTGCTCTGTAGTTTTCATCATTCTGATAATCTCTTGATGATGATACTTATAACTGAAAAAGTTTGATTGCATTTTCGGCTCACCTCTACCTTATGATACAACTAAAAGATGACTGAATATATAGAATAATTTTGGAAGTATATGGTTTATCTGCACTGGACCTGCCTTAGCTGGATCTGAATGATTATGGTAAGATCAAGTTTATGAAGTAACTGGAGGAAAATCACATCGAGGGCATCATATATATGTCTAAAAGTTAATTTTTGAAGAATCTGGTTATCATCTTGGAAGATCTGGCTGGGACAAATACAGGTCCTATGCCTTGTTCTGAACGGTGACGACTTTATATGTACGATTCATCGCCTTGAAATAGTTCTTCTTCAACTGTTGAAAATGGCTTGTGGGCGAGATGTAAAGCATAGCATACAAAAGTTTAAGAAAATTTGGCCGCAAGATTTGACATGATTAGGTCCAAATAATCAACTTGTTTACAAAGTTCCGTAGATTTGTTAAATTATCAAGTCAAAAGGAGTTTGATTTACCCTTCTAACCAATTTCGACCACACAATCATAGGATCAACATTGAAATAAAATATTTTTGTTTTAATAATATTTTAATTTAATACTTGATAATTTGAATATTATTATCTCTCATTCATTTTGCCATATAAATTTTGTATGGGTTATTCAAATTTTATACATATTGCTAATAAGTCAATCTCTTATATTTACATGTCTTTCTCTACAATTTAAGTTAAATTTTTAAATTTACAACTTAACAAAGAAAGAATACTTATATTTGTATTGGTGATTAAAATTTTACATATTGATTTACTAGCAAAAACTCTGTCAAATGGCACCTTCTCAACTAATATTGAAACCTGAAAATATTAATTACTATTAATTAGATTTGATTGAGTATCATTCAATTGGCCTTATGCCTATACACACACACACACACACACATGGAGTAATAAAATGTGCTTTGGGAACAAGTTACTAATATTTGGCCAAAAAATGTTTTATTATTATTTGTCTATGGTCAATTGTATTCAACGCGGTTAACGCATAATTTACTGTTTCTTTTTTTGTTCGGGAGATTGCTTCTGACTCAGAACATTAAAAGATATATAGCCCTTTTACCATTCTCATTATTGTTATAATTATGGTAAATAATTTTAACTCTTATCATATTATTATTATTATCATATTCCTTGGAAAAGAAGCTAAAGAGAGAAGCGTGCTAAACACATGCAATGAGCGAGAGGTTTAAAAAGACGCGGGCTTTAATTTCTCTCTTATAAGAAATAACGAACCGCGACTATATATTAACTAATTCTAACTATATTTTCATTTCAACCGCCAATACAGAACTACGAAGAAATCCTTGAGTTCAAGAATCCTTGCATTTTCTCTCTAGCTCGGCTCATTCTTGTTTAATTTTCTCACACGTTCTTGGCAAACACACAGAGGTTTCCCTTCTTCATCTTGTCTCCACCATAATTAAAGATTTTTCCAGCAATGGACGACGACTTGGACGATGTTGATCAATTTCCACGACATGGTAGTTCAGAAAAAGAAGTTGTTGAGACGTACTACCTCACTCAAGAATTCCAGTTCATGCCCTCTCCACGCTTGTTTGATGATCCCAAAATCTGTGACAAGAGAGACCGAGCAATCACTGAAATCATTCAGGTATCTCATACTTTACCCACCAAGCTAATAATTCAAGTTCTAGTTCAATGCCCTTCGTTATTTGCTTTCTCAAGATAATTAATTAATATTTCAAGAAACCCTGTAATCTTAATCTTGATCGTGTTTATTGGTTGCATTGCAACCATTCCGTTTTTGAACTCTGATCGATGTTCCTGTTTGGTTACTGAGAAAACTCGTTGAGCTTCCACTTTTTAATTTCTTGTATTCATCAGTTCCAGGTCTTCATTCAATCTCTGCGCGTGCTATATATCTATATATATCGATCGATTCATGAGTTTGTGTTTCTCCCTGAAGAGTATAACTCAAGATTGAACAGAGATCGCTGTGTTTTACGTGAGAATTCTAGATATTTCTACAAATTACGTTACATTAATTCTGGTGCGTGCTTGCATGCATATTGTTTTGCAGCATACGAGGGATCGAAATGATGATGTATTTATTCCCTATCTAGCAATCCATTACTATGACCGCTACGTTTCATGGAACAAAGCACCATCATCAAAAAGGAATTCTGTGTATGCTATGTGTTGCCTCTTCCTTGCTTTGAAGATTAGGGTTGAAGACTTTAAAGTGCTACCTTTTAAGGTAAACTCATCAATCATCATCATCTGGAGATCAAGTGTAATTTTGAATAATTTAGCAATGTTTTACAAAGTCTTGTGTTCTAATAATTTATTCGTTGATTATTACATTATTAGAAAGCTGAAAGACTGCTCATTCCGCGTAAGGTTGTGAAAGAAGTGGAGTTTAAGATTTTAAAAGGACTTCGTTGGCAACTTTGGTCTATAACGCCTTTCTCCTTTCTGCACTATTACTACCCTCGATATGAACATCTTGGAGGTTTCAAATTGAGTTCTGTTATGAGCATCTTTATCGAAGCTCAACAAGGTACGTGTGTATGTATAAACTCTTATATGTTATGATATCTAAATTTATATATTCTCTTATTTCTAAAGATCACAACTTAGCTCAAAAGAGGCATTCTGAAATCGCATCGTCGAGTTTTATGGCTGTCGCGGCCTTGGCGTATCCCAGAGAATTCCTCAACAGCTTTGTGAATGAAGTAAGAAAAATGTATCCAAAAAGCATGTTGACTCTACATATCATTCATATTGAGGATCAAATGATGATTAATTAGTTATATATATATATGACGACGAGGTTGATCTGTGTGATTTCAGTTGGATGGGACACCCTGGGTATGCGAGTTGATACAATTGTGTGGAACCAAGAACATTGCAATTCAACGTGCTGAACCAAGGAGACCCAGAAATGATGAAGCTTCAACTTCACGCAATAATAATGCTAATGATTCTACGAAAGATGATGAACCAGATGAAGACGCATTAATCAGAAGGAGACGTGGAAAGAAGGTTGCATCATCTAGTTCACAGAATGATCGACCAATCTCAACAAGGAGACCTGGGAAGGATGAAGCTTCATCTCCAAATAATAATGCTAATGATGATTCTCCAGAAGATGATGAACCAGATGAAGAACAAGCAATCATAAGGAGACTTGGAAAGGAGAAGGCTATTACTTTATTAGAGATTATTGATGACGATCCTTTAGTAGTAACAGATGATCAAGCATTCTCAAGGAGAGCTAGGAAGGAGCCTATAACAGATGATCAAGCATTCTCAAGGAGAGCTGGGAAGGAGCCTATGGCATCAGAGATTGATGATGAATCTTTAGCAGTAACATATGAACAGGAATTTTCAAGGAGACCTGGGAAGGAACTTATGACATTTACTTCAGAGATTGATGAGGATCCTTTAGCAGTAACAGATAAACAAGAATTCTCAAGGAGACCTAGAAAGGAGGTGGCAGCTGATGGTGTTGAAGAACTAAAAGAAGACCTAGAAACCATCCTAATGGAGTTGGGATTTAAATCAAAGACGATTGATCCTTTTATAGAGTCCACAAAAGAACCAGACGACGACCCAAAAAGTCGCCTAAAGAAGTTGGGATTTAGGTCAGAGACAATTGATCATTTATTTGCATCCACATCAGAGGAATCTGGAAGTCTGACGGCATTTACTTCCCAGGGTGGTTCTGCAGAACAAGAGATCCCAAAAAGCCCCATACTGGGATTGGTAACTTGTCCTTTATCAGTGACCCATGAACCAGAAAACCCATGCGGATCATCATCTGGAAGTTCGTTGGTATTTCCTTCCCAGGGTAATTCTTCAGCAATTTATCATGAACAAGAAATAATCCCTAGGAGACCTGAAGAGCATATGGCATCTACTTCAGGAGGAAAAGAAGAACAGGAAATATTCCCAAGGAGACTTGAAGAGCATATGGCATCTACTTCAGATGTAAAAGAAATAATCCCAAGGAGACTAGGGAAGGAGGCTGATGCAACTACTTCAGGAGTAACAGAAGAAGAAGAAATAATCCCAAGTAGACCAGGGAAGGAGGTGTTAACAACATCACAGGAAATTCCAAGGAGACCAGAAAAGGATGAGGAAGAGAGAACAAGGCTTATTGCTGCACTTGGCGCCGCACTTGAAGCACTAGAGAAGACGAATGAAAGTGATGAAGAGAATGTACGTGTGAGGACGTCGCAGAGGTTTACCAGAGAGGTTGAGTTAGCGACGAGCTCTCTTGAGGCTGAAACTGATAAATCACGAAAGTTTATCAACACTCTACAGAGTTTGTTTGACGCATCGCAAAGGTCCATGCAAAGTGCTGCATTACCTGACGTGTCCGTTCATACTACGGTAGCTCATCCAGAGATGTCTGGGTTTGAGGCATCGCGAAGTTCCGTTGGAGGCTATGAGTCGGACGATTTTTTGAATAATATTGCTCCCGAGCCTGAGTTATCTAGAAACTCGTCTCTCCAGACTCAGCCACCGTTACCTTTCGAGGTTGAGGGGCCACCACTTCATTTTCTACCACCGCCGCCCCCGTCTCCTCCTCATTCTTCTCCCGATTCCACAAGAAATACGAGGGATTGCTTCCACCACCGCTCTGTAACTGATAGGCTTAACCCATGTTGCCCCGTCTTGTAGTTCAACATTCTTTTTGACTTTTTTCCATATCACAATATCTTTGTATAGAATTGATTAAT
Organism: Leucaena leucocephala; assembly: GCA_037074615.1. Lineage (NCBI taxonomy): Eukaryota > Viridiplantae > Streptophyta > Magnoliopsida > Fabales > Fabaceae > Leucaena > Leucaena leucocephala. The sequence goes on from CM073545.1 coordinate 15,903,207, forward strand.
TGAATTCAAAAGGCAATTAAACTGATTAATAATCCTCACACTTTTTTTTAATGGAAATGTGAATGTGAATACTAAACTCTAAACGCATCATATAACAGAAATAAGAGATTGAAAGAAGTAACAGATCATCACTTGACACTCATTCGTCATTTGCTGCTTTAAATGGTTTCAGAATTGCAGACCATGCATCATATGAAAACTAAAAAAAAAACGAATAATTCTGAATTTCTGAATGACCCACGAATTCTGCACTAGTAGTGAACGTCTAAAAAAATGGTGCAGCCAATGAAACAGAAGACGATTCAATTGTTGAGCCTCGCGAAGAAATAGAGATAACCCATTTCTTTGGGAGGATTAATGGAAGCCCCAACCTTGTTGTCGTTGAAGATAACCCATCTTCCATCTTTCAATATGTGAGCAACGTAGTGTCCACACTGCGTAGACGTCCCCATGTGGCTTATAATTCCCATCAGTTGATATCCTTTCACAATCCCGAAAGTAAAAAAGTGAGTAATGATCAAAAGAAAATGATGATGGTGATGATGATGATGAGAAAAATACTGGATACTTACTCCCTCCTCCATCAGGTAAGCCAGCATCGTTTGGGACAGATGGAGCGTCTGATGAGGTTGCGTCCATGCTCGAAACCGATGCATCGGGATTGCTAAATATCCAATCTGTTGCTTTCTCAATGTCTCCACCCTACACAGCAATTAGTTAAGCCCAACCAATCATATTAGCATTCTTTCACATCTCCCGGTCATAATAATGGAAAGTAAAGGTATGATGAATGCAGAAAATTACCGATGCCTTGAGCGCCTTACGGGCAATTTCTTCCTGAAATCCAAATGAGATTAATGTATCAACTTTGGATTGGTCAACGGATGACAAGGCAGCAGAGTTCTGCCCTTTGCTAATTGGATTGTCAATATCTGGAAATAGAAGGAAATATATTAGTATTATTTCTCTAAACTTCATTCAAGGCACAATGAGAGCAAAGGTCAAAAGATTTTCTTTTTCTGATTATGAAGTTGAAAATGACGAAGAAAAAATCTCAAACCTGGATCATCCGTGTGGGACAGTAGCCAATTCATTGCCTCTTCTACCCCAACATTTGAGGTATTTATTGCAGCTTTCTGACAATGAAGATAATTAAATCCCATAGAGGCAAGCTGTGAGACAATTGCTTCATTAGCTACAGGCATGCTTGAATCCTCCTCACCAGCTACTGTGCAACACATATAACAGATGCTGATAAATATTTGATGCAAGATTTTTTACTTTTTATTTGAAACAAATTAACTCATTTTCCCTCTTTTGGATCTCCATGACATAATTGCTGAACAGAAAAATTATTCACATACCCCCATCAGGTAGCAACTCTTCACCGGGCTGATGACCTTTGCTGCGCATATGACTAATATCTATGATATCAGGAACATCTATATATACATCTGGAAAAAAAAATTGCATAGCAATATTAATTTTATAAGACAAATATTTTAAGAATTGACCTTGCAGCATAATATGGACATGTCAATGTAAAATATACCAAGCTTTTTTGGAACCCAGCCTGCTTCCATAACAAATTTCCGCATGTGTAATACCAGGTAATCTGGGAATGAGGTTAGGCCTGCCGTCCTACAGAATGAATTATATTAAAGTATCAAGATGAATTTTGCAACATTGAAGATGATATTTAACCAACTAAAACAAAATATTTATTAGACTTTGTCACATGAAACAAAGACCGGATTGAGAAGAATCAAAATGCTTACTTCACTGCTGTCGTCTTTGCCTTCAAGGCAGTGCTATAAAAATCACTTATCTCCTCAGGTGCTGAGAAGCTTGCAAGGCAAGATTCTAAAGGCACCCTCGGGCGCACAATGTCAGCACCAGACCTATCGGAATAGATACTCTCAGCAAAATCGAGAAAACCAAATGAAGGTATAAAATATCTAAACGCCTGAACTTACATTTCCTTTCCTTCAGCAAGTTTCTCTGCCTTCAGCTTGTTAAAGGCTTCTAATTCTTCTGAAATTTATTAAACAATGCAAGTATCATATACAACACTAACATGACCTCATAGCCCAGTGAAGTATAGGTGACAATAAAACGCACCTTTATTAGTCGCTTCATGCAAGGGGATGTTAAGAGAAAGAATGTAGTCATGCCTTCGGTTATATGCAACTTTTCCAGACGAACACATGATTCTATCTTCAATACCAAACTTGAAACACCTTGCAGGATCCAATTCAGATTTCCCAGCATTAACTCGTTCAACTTGATCAAGAAAATGTAGGAAAAATTCCAAAGCGTCCTATCATAAAAGTTGGAAATATGCTGTTAGAAAAAAGCGTATTAATAAAGACATGACAGGACAAGAGAAATATTTTTTATAAAAAAAAAACTTTTCTACTTTTAAGATTCAAGGGAAAGAACCAAATAAATAGTAAAATGCCTATACTTTTTTATATACAATCAATCATAAACAAACACAACTAGGAAATGTTGAGCTGTAAAAAATAGCATAAAAACTTAGTTTTTCAGCTAGACTACAAGTTCACTTTACAAGTAACTAGTACAACTACTGCTTTATATAAGAAAATACCCACAGATCCACCAGCAAGGGAATTAAATGAAACATCAGCATTTCAGGAACTTTAAATAGCCTAAGTCATTTTCCAAGTATACATTATATCTCATTCTGCAAGCTTATGCTAAAAGTTACCTTTACTAGTGAAATCTTACATGACTATTGACATCAACAAATGACACGGAATCATACTACACAATTCTCATGCCAATAATTTGCACTCAACTAGAAAGAAATAGCTAAAGATACCTGTTGCCTCATAGACGAAAATTCAGGATGACTGGCAGCAATTATAGCTTTGAACATACGGGGTGGTATCCCTTCCTGTTTCTGAAGTACGAAAAAATAGGGAGGGGAGAAAGCGGAGGGGGAGGACAAGCAAAGAAAACTCATCAAGGCAAACGGACGTTCAATAAAATGAATTTTGTAGTCTTTTTCAACTAACACTTCAACCTAAACCTAAAGCAATTCGCCTCCATTTTATTTAAGCACAAAATATCAAATAGCTTGAAAAATGAAGATGAAAAAAATGTTTCATTATGGAAACTAGCCCAGCATACAACCCAAAAAAGGAAAAATCCAAACATATCACCTGCAGAACTTATCCCCATTTACATCTTAAAAACGTTCATGATACTAAAACAAGAGGCACAAAATAACCAGGGAGCTTACGGTAGGAGTTGAGGTGGCCGAATTTGCATTTCCATCATTCTGAATGGCAAAAAGCAACATATAAACAAACGAAATTTATAAACTAAGCATCCAAAGATATGTGCTTGACAAATGGATAACACACCTCAAGTGCCGGAATAGAATATTTTCCAGATAGTAAACCATGTGCCAGTTTGGTCCTGACATCAAAATGGGAAGCCAGAGTTATATTTTTCTTTGAAGTACCTCAATATTTTTAAATTTTCTCTTTCACCATGGAAACCAAAAGGTCTATAGAATACAACACCAATGATATAGATATGAACTATTTATGCAAATGACTGACCTAATCCATCTTTGCCATGCAAGATATATTTTATAATGAAATATCCTTGCAAAAATGGCAGATAATGTGGAGGGAAAACTAGTCCCTTAGCTAACCACATGAAGCAAAACACAATGAACAGATTATGGATAGCTACATGCCTACAGAAGCCTAAAACCAATACAAGATAATTACTCACAACTGCATATTCAGGTCGACAGTTGGATCAGCAGGTGCCACCTCAAATGCATTCTTTAGAATTTGATTTGCATAATACCTAAGAGGAATCAAACAATGCATAGATGTGACTGGAAACAAGACCCAGATAGCCCATGAGAAGAAACAACTAAAAGAGAAACATCTACTGACCGTGAAGAGAAGGATTGCGTTGAAAACACAACTTGCATAGTTGCAGCGATGTAACAACTGGGAAAGAAAAGAAGAAGAAAAATCAGAGAGCAAAAGTAAGTACATTATGAAGGGCGGCAATCAACAAGAAAAAGCTCTAACACCCTACCTGTTTCCAAGATTGACCAGCCCTGTGTATCCTGGTCCATAAATTGGTTCCACATCCTGCCCACTTTCTTGGATTCGATTCCAATCAAAATTGGTATTTTGGTCAAGTTCCCTTTCAGCAGTTGTCATTTCGGTCTGAACACAAAAATATAGGTAGTTTTTGAGAAAAGTGTGAGTCATGAGCCAAATCTCCCCATTGGGAGGAAAAGGAAGTTTAAAGAACATTGTCCTGCACAGGCAAAAGGGATCCAATGGAGGACTTTATTCAACTTGATGCCTATATGGACATCAACGTCAACCCCATAAAGAACACATCAAATATGATGGGGGGAAAAGAGACATGTCCTTTAAATGCCTTCTGAAGCTTTGAAAGTTTTGTTCTCACTTCAAAAGTAACTATTAAGGATTGCATCAAGTAATAGTCTCCCATCATGAAGGATGATAACCATATAATGTTATCAGAAGTAACTTCAACAGGCTAGACCAAAGAATCACTGAGGAAACAAGCGACAGCTGAAAATACCACTCTGAGATAAGGAAAAAACCTTTTGAAGTGATGAAAAGTCAATGCCAAAGAATGCCAGATGCTGTGCTAAAAGTGGATCCAATACACTCTCATCCTCTGGATAGGAGAAAACGTCTGAGCTGCCACAATACATTAACCATAATTAATGCACCATATGACAAGTAATGAATCCTTCGGCAATGAAATTAAAAGTTGATGGGATTGCTCAGCCTACTTCACTATAACCGCCGTAAAGATTTATAGTAAACAACAAAAAGGTAGAAACAGGGGAATTGATGGGATTACTCAGTCTACTCAACCTATTACTGCCATAAAGAATTATAGCAGACAGCAAGGTATAAACAGGGGAAATGGAATGAGACTAATGAACCAACAAAATGTACAGGAGTTTATGCACCAAGGGTGACGGAGAATGGAAGAAAATCTAAAAGTTAATTATTTTATGATTATCTTTATTAAAAGGTAGTTTAGGATTTTAGTTTACTTGGGATTAAGACAGGATTTATCATATGGTCTTATCTAGGATCAGTTTAGACTATTATTTTAAATAATTGTACCAATGACTCTATAAATAGTCATATGAGTTCCTCATTTAATGAAATTATCCAGAAATGTTAAAAGAAAATAAAAAAATTGTGACCCATGATTTGTAAATAAATCCCATCAACATAATATCAAATATGAACCCTTCATGCTGGGAGAGCCTGAACGTAAGCTGGGAGCAAGAGTTTCATGTGTTTTCCTTCAAAAAAATAGTGTATCAGCCCTTCATGCTAACAAATTTTATTGTCATATGAAAAAGTTATCAATATTAGATTATTATTAAGGACATGATGTCATAACACATTACATATACAGCAAGTGGGAATTACCTGCTGCTTCCAGATCAGCAGTAATAGTCCCAAGCTTTACAGAAAGGGGGTAGCGTGTTTCCTTGTAGTGTTCAACAGCATGGTTGTTACCACCCGTTCCATCCCAGTTTTTCCTCCCACAAAGGATCAATCCATCAGTCAAATTTAACCAAAGGTTTTGTGTCTTATCACATTTGGCACATTTCCACCCAGTTGGAGGAATAATGACACCATTGTCAATCTGCTGTAAATTTGTTGCAAATGCACTGACTTTTTTTGCATCTGCAGTCCAAGCTGCAACTTGCTGTTTCCGTTCAGCACCCTCAGCCAGTAAGATGGCATCAGCAGCTAACCTTACCTGCAATATTTTTAACAGATATGATAACTAGTTTAAGAGTTCTGCCACACATTGAGGAAAAGCCAAGCAGAACAAGGCACCAAAGATGGAGCTAATAATGGCAACAGTCCATGGGATATCACCTGTAGTTTGGCTGTTTTCCTGTCAAATGTTTCACCTCTTTTAGCATTTTTTTCCTTGGTTTTATTTTTTTATAAAAATATTTTCCCACATCAATCTCCTTATTGTAATTCAACTTCACTTCTAATAATGAAAAGAGAGGAAGAACAAGGAAAGAACAACAGAAGGAGGGTAACAGGCACCTTCTCTGGTAACTCGACTGAAGGAAATGGTAGCGATACATAGTCAGGCAATATAGCTATACTGTGAGTTTCTTCATATTCATCTTGATTGTTATCAAATCCTCCATCAACGCCTACAAATTAACAAGATGGATATCAATATGTTATCTAGAAAAGAACAGTCAATTGGTAATAATATTGAAACAGATTACCCGGCCTTTGGAAAATAGCCAAACCACTGAACCCATATTTACTAGTACTTAGAAAATGGGCACTAGATATTGGCATCACCAATAAGAGATATAAGAAACAAACACACTCAGAAATTATGTGTCCACTAAAACAAGAAGAACCAGAGCCCAAACATTTCAGAGTACATAATGCATTTAAAAAGAAAAAAGAAAATAAAAAAGGAATTCATTACAAGATGCTGCATTTTGAATCAACAAAAAGTAAGAAAATACTGAACAAGTAATGGCTTGAAAACTACAATTCAGAGTTCCAGCAGAAAATTAAAGGAATAAATCAGCGAGAAATGACATGAAGTTAAGGTCCCACAATAAAATGATTGGTGGGATGCCAACACTAGCCTTCAAGCATATAGTAATACATTTAACTATTCTGAATTCTTGAAGCATGAGAAATAAAATGAAGGATGAAAGATGTTGGGTACTGCACAATCCAAATTGTAGGGACTGTAAGCTGGAATACATGCTCATAAAGCGCAATCCTTATTCATGTACCTATAGCCAAGAGGGTTGGCTTTTTTGAAGGTCTGTCTTCAGGAACTATCTTCTTTGTCTGCTTTATATGTAAATAAACAGGATCGCCAGTCTTCTCATAGTTCCAGCCCACACAATCCTTCCCAAAAGCAAGAAAAGTGTACATGTCGATGAATAGTCCACCATCTGACCTCTGAAATTCATCAATATCACCACCAGATGTATCAATCATATGGACTGTGAATCTCTAGACAAAATTTAATTTCAAATAAACTAATACCAATCAACTTCAAGGGGAAACAATAGGAAACCCCAAACCATTTGCCTCACTAACTTCAATTTATAATTATCACGAAAGCAATTCCCCTAGTTCCCAACCTCAGGAAATTCAGTAATAATATAAAAGAATAATCACAATACGAAAGTGACAAAAAGCGCCCTCTATAAGGCACTAAAAATGATTCAGGGGACTAGAAGAAAAGATAATTGACCGACAATCCAATATATCATGGTTATTGTGCGCGTCTAGATGAGTAAAAAACTGAGAGCCGAAAACCAATATTTGCAAGAACAAAAGCATTAGACTATAACTGCCATTGCATGTAAAAAACTCAGTAAGAACTGATGAGAAAATACTGATTGCGTAATCTTGAAGATTGTGACGCTTTCTTAGTAACCAAACAGTAAAGATGCTGTTCGACAGTCCAGGAAATTTGATGTCAAAAGCCAACAACGAGGAAAAGTATGAAATGCATTTGACTAGTAAGATAAAAAAATCATTCACCAAGTTAGAGAGAGGGAGAGGTGGGGAAGAATCAAAACAGCTATAGGTACGCTAACATCAACACCATCATTTTGGAACAAGAGATGGGGTAGAGGAAGTACCGGGTTATCGAAAGTCAAGCAACACTCTTGCTTGTAGATACGATTAGTTGGCTCGGGGATTCGAACACGGGAGAGATTTGATCGAAGTACGTCCATAGGGTCCATCAACGTCCAGGGAGAAAACCCTTTTAGTTTCAGATGAATTTCGAAGAGGGAAACAAGAAGAAAGGTTTATGGAAGAATAAGACTTTGCCCTAAACCCAATGCCAAGTATCTTTGTGTCCAGAATCGGCTGCGACGAAAAAGGAGAAAGAGAGCTCTATCAGTGAAGCGCGTATTGGGGGTCGTGCGCCTTTGTAAGTCTCCAGACTCTCTTCTCAGCTCAGTTGAGGATGGTTTTCAATTTTCATCAGTAGGAGTGTCTAAATATATATATGACTACCATGGAATGGAAATGGCTAGCTAGCCCAGATTTTTTTTAGCCCTTTCGCTCTGTGAGCTTTTCACTGGAAACAAGTGTTTTAATGGCAGAAGCAAAAGGTTTCCAACCAAAAAAATTGTTCGAGAAATGAAATAAGAAAAAAATTATATTCAAGAATTTAAAATTAGTTTTTAGAGAATTCGTTTGTAATTTTAAAAAAATTATAACAAAATTGAACATTATTCCCCAGTAAAAAGCAAATATTCCCAGAACAAAAGTCACATTACATTATAACACACAAAAAAAAATAAGATTTGAATTTTAGAAATAAAAAAATTATCCTAAGATAGTTGCCCATAATAAGTCCAGCAATTCATGAATACTGAATATAATTGAATTTAATAATAAATTATCAGATATATAAAAAAGATATGTCAATATATATTATTTTTGTGGAATGTTTGATGGCTACTACACAGTGTGATGTGTAAGGGAGGTAGGTGATGTATTTTTGCATTTTGAGTGAGTGTATTTTAATTTCCCGCAATTCGATATTACTATTTTTCTTATAAATATATAACTATCATTTTTTAGAGATAATATTATTTAAAATATTATTAATCAATAAATATGACTAATAAAAATTTAAAATAATATTTTTATAAGTCACCTAAATTATCATGTATATATATATATATATTTTAAGAGCGTACAATTTATTCCCATTAATATATAAGAAGTAAATTAAGATTGTGAGTAAACTGAATAGTATGAAAACGACCCTAAATATAGTTTTATAGATTTATTAAATGTATTAATAATCAATCATTAATAGTTAATTTAAAGTGTGGCTTGATATAAAAAGTAAACAATTGAAATAAAATCTTATCGTAAAGCACATAATTTGTAGGACCTATTAATATATATATCATTTGCATTTGTATATGTTGACATCAGAACCTCTTGATTTCTCACTTTCAACCTCAAGAAAAATGATATATGTTTCCAACCTCTTAATATATCATTTGCGTACATAGTGTCACTATGTACGCAAACAACTCTAAAAATAATAAATTTTAAATTAGATTTGTTATTAATAATAAATTAAATATTATTAACAATAGATCAATTATTATTGACATAATGTTATATTTTAGTTTTTATTATTTTTTATAGTATTTTTCTGTTTTGGTTTTTTACTTTATTGATGCTCTATTTTTTAATTTGTTTTATTATTTAAGTTATTTAGCGCATGTTTGGATTCTAACTTCTAAGGGAAATCACTTTTTAAATCACTTCTCTATGTCATGAAATAAAACTCTCACAAATTTATTCCGGCGTAAAATCCATTTTCAATAGATAATCCAAGCTGACATTTAATAACTTATGAGAAAGAAATGCTAAACAAATGATTTTTTTTTTACAAAGATATTTTTATATTGAAAACTATAGTTGAAGGTAGAAAATTATATTTTTTATAAAGCTCAAAATTTATACTCTCTTAAAAATTACTCCTCTAATTCTAAATATATAATCTAATTTATAACATAATTTATTTGATAAACTAAATATCTTATATTTAGGATAAAAAAATATTACCTATTAAAATTACTTTTATTACTTTTTTTAAAAATTTATTTTTAAAAGCTGATGTAGCCACACCCTTAATCTATCAAACTCAATTTATTAATTATCTAGTTGATTCAATTAGGGGTGTTCATAAAGCCCGTAGCCCGGTATACCCACCCGAGCCCGCGAAAAAATGGCCCTGCCCAGCCCGATAAATATAGGGCAAGGCTGGGCATTGGGCTGCAAAATGCAGCCCATGCTTTTTTCGGGCTGGGCACCAGGCAGGGGAGTTGCCCTGCCCTGCCCTACCCATGAGCACCCCTTTTTATTTTTTTTTTATTTTCTCCGTAGATGCTATACTTAGAAGGGAGAATATGATAGTTACTGGTGACTAAATGGTCATTTTAGAAATATAAGTAGTTAAGTACATAAGTTGCATATTTTAATATTTACAACTAGATTAATTTTTTTTAACTTTATTAATCATAATATGATTACATTATAAATTATAATTATTTATTTTATTTTTTTAGATACTTCATCCTTGTCAACATTTGGGAAATTGATGTAAAGTTTTAATTATAAACTACTTAGACTTCAAGGTTTTTTTATATGCAATAAATTTCAAGACTTTAATTATTATCTTTTTGTTACCTTATTTTTAGTGGATTATAGATATTATTTAACTCTTGAAGACATATGAATATGATATTATTTTATAAGTTTATAATTGTAAATTTTTTTTACAACATGAGCATGGCATCACAACTTGGGCATGCCCAGCCCGTCCACGCTCAGCCCGCCCATGCCCACCCCAAAATAGTTAGGATTTTTATCGGGTATCGGGCTGCAAAATGCAGCCCATATTTTTTCTGAGCAGGGCACTGGGCAAGGGGGTCGCCCTGCTCAGCTCTGCTCATGAACACCCCAATATTCAATTTCTATAGTCTCGAGTTGCCCGTATTCCTAACTTTATAAATCGTATTATACACGTGTATTTTTTTAAGGAAACGTTACACGTATGTTTAATTAGCAATGATGGGTAAGTCAAAATATATGACGCCGATAGCATATATGACTTTTGAATTCACAGTGTGAAACGAAGTGCTTGCACTTTCTATTGTTTGAAATTGCTTGTATTTCGATAGGTTATATTTGGATGAAAAAAAAAAGGAGAAAATATTAGGAAAAAAATTCTTAAAATAACAAAAAAAAATTATTACATTTGAGAGTTTTCTATCATAGTATTTTTTTTTTAATTTTATTCACATCTAAACATAGGGATAATGTTATGAGCCCTTAATCTCTCTAGCTTTTTATTGAGCACTCGTTCTAATAGTAGGGTTGCTTTGTGATAATTTTGTCAATAAATTAAGAGGGCAAAAGACATGAATTATGATCCACTGCCCATAGTCTAGAATGAGCCATATTCTATAATTTATAGCATTGTTATAGATTTTATATACTATTCCACCCACCGATTTTTAATATAAAATATAATTAAAAAATTATTTTTTATCTTAAATATAAGAGTTATTTTTTATATTTATTAAATTTTTTTAAATTATCTCTATTAATACTCTCTTAATAATATTTTAGTAAAAAAAGAGATAGAATTTAAAAAAATAATTATAGCGTTTTAAAAAAAATATATTATATTAACTAATTTTTTTAATCTAATTAAATATATTATATAATAAGCATGAGTATTATATAAATTAATTATGTTGATAAATACCAACATGCATTCATCTTATTGAAAGGGATTATGCTCTTTGAAGCATGAGGTACATATTCGGTCCAAATTACATTAGAAAAAGCTGATACATATTGATATTTAATATTAAATATAAATTTTATGTGTGGCAGCTGCTTAAAATTAATAATACATGCATATAAAAAATATTGCCTAACAATGCTATGAAGTATGAAGGCAGCCTCTTTTTGCAAACACGTAGCTATGAATTAGATATACACCTCTTATCTTATTTATATAGTAAAGAAAAAAAATGTATATGAATATAACATTTTATTCTTAATTTATTAGTATGTTTAATTTATATCTATTAAGTATGATGTATATTAAATAGGGATAAAATTTAAACGTTATTGAATTTTATAGCATAGTTAGTGATATTGGGCCCATTTAGATAAGATTTTAGAAAAATGCTTATGAAAAAATAAAAGCTTTGGAACAGCTTTTATATAAGCTCTTTTGGAAAAGAGTTTATAGAAAAAAATAATTTTAAATAAATAAATATTTGGATGATTATTATCAGAAGGACTTTTATTATTGGTAAATTACTATAAAGGATATGAGATGGGAAAAAAATTTATCTTCTGCACAGCACCCCACGCTATACTATTTATTTTTTTCTCCACTCCTCTCTCTATTTTCCTGTTCTCTCTCCACCTCCACACCGACGAAAGCCAACTAGAGACCATGACCACGATAGAAGCTAACTAGCGACCACAGCCACAACATAAGCCAACAAGCCCAGATCTCCAACCAGCGAGGAGCATCGATGATGACGAGCACCGACCAACAAGAACAGGATGAAAACCATATCCACGATACCCACAAACAACGAGTCAAAAGCTCTCTCCACGACCCACAGTGAAGGAGAACCAGCAGTATCAATGAACGGCAAAAGAAGAAAAAGAAGTGGAGTGATGACGACAATTGAAGAGAGGGGATAGAGGTGAAAAATATAATGGTAAAATAATAATTAGATAATCCATAAGCTCTTTACTATTTCAGAAGCTATTTACAATAGTTTATCCAAAAATATGGCTCTAAACTATAATTTGATCTATAAGCCCTTTTAAACAAATATGGCTATTTATTTTAAAATTTCTCCGAACTAAGATTTAGGCCATGAATTCTTTTAAAAGGTAGGTTTAGTAACTATCCAAATAGGCATATTTAAGATTTCTCTTTATATGTGTGAAACATGCTGTAAATAACTTATAAATAAGATTAGAGTAGTATATACAAAAACTAAATTTATAAATTCAAATTCAATTGCATTTTGATTTTTTTTTATTACAATTTCCTCCTCCTTTACTACCATATAAATTAATGTATAAATGAGTCAATATCCATACAACACTTAATTATTAATATTACTGTGTTACGTAATATTTAATGGATATTAAAACTCTGCATATTAAACAAATATACGCTTATATTTATCGGTCTGTATTAATTTTAAATTAAGAGGGAACAAATATTTTAGCCCACCAACGACGCTTAACTGGTATCACGAAATCTCAAACGCCACTCTCTTCTCTCTCTCTCTCCCTCTCCCCCCACATTCCACGCAAAACACACCCCTCCCTTCTTCCCTCAATAAATCATTCTCTCTCTCATCGTTTTCTCTGTTTTTTCTCTCCCTGTTCTTCACGATCCAACCGCTTTTCTCCTCCCATGGATCCCTTTAAGGCCAAGACCGGCCGGTCCAAGATCAACCACAACGCAAGTTTCAAGGCCAAATTCTGTCTCTGTTTCAAGCCGGTCTCCTCCGTCGACGATGCTTTCGAGGCCCGCACGCTCTCCACCATTTTCTCGTCGGCGCTCATGGCGGATTGCAGGGAAGGAACTGACGGTTGGCGCCACTCCTCCAAGAAGAAAGGCGACGATAACGGTACTTGTTTCTGGCAAATTCTCAAGAAGGCGTTCCACGACACCACTTTGGTACGCTTTGCCTTCGTTCATGATTTCTCTCTGCTCTTCATTCATTTCTTAATAATTCCTTCTATCTCTGATAATTATATTGGATTTTGATTAGTTCCAATCCAATCCACAGACTCACTCACAAAGTTCTTGATTGTTACGTAATTCATCCTTGTTTGGCCGAATTTTTCACAATTTAAATTTCAATTACGTACATGATCATATATGAATATATAACTTCTCTCAACCGTATTCTAATCCAATAAATGAGTCACCCAATGTCTTTCTTTTGTTTTATAAAATTCCATGGTTGTTACCCCTCCCAAGACTTTTCTTTAAAGTTCAAAAGTCGTCGGAGTTCGTTTTTTAATATCTAAAATTGACAAATTGAAATTTTAAATAAAAAAAAAAACTGAATTGTCAATCTTACGTATTGCCTTCCTTGGTTAGCTATGTTATCTTGTTGATCAGTCAATGCCTGAATAAAATTAGTTAATTGTTACAGTTTATTTTATACGCCAATTTTTTTTTCCAATTTTGGTTCAGAGATCTTTTTCTTACAAGAAGATGATGATATTATGAAGTTTATTGAATATGTTCGTTATTATTTTAATAAAAAAAATTGTATTTTTTATCAGTTTACTTTCAGTGAATTTATAATACTATTAATTAGTCTAGTTTAAAATTTGACCAGAGTTAAAATAAGAATTAGAATAAAATTTGAGTGAAATTATAAGAATGCACGAAAGGATCATTTCTATTGACAAAATATTATAGTTTAAATAATTTTTAAAAGAAATTAATTAACAAACCAATCAATTAATATGAATAAACCATGTAAAAACGCAAACGGAACTTAAATGCTCTTGTTTTGCTTGTGTGAAGGCAACTAATACGTATTTTGTCACTTTTACAGGTGAAGAAGATTAAAACAAGGAAAGCTGCCAACAAGAAGAGTAAAATTTCCAGATCAAGCAGCACCGTGAAATTAGAGCAAAAATTTGAAAAGAATTCAAAACAAGAATGCAAAAGTGGTAACCGATCACCGTTAGGATCAAGTAACTCATCATCTCTATTCACACGATCTTCCTTATCATCTTTAGCAAACTCAAGCTCCTCGTCACAGACTTTGGGATCTTCTTCTTCCCCGTCTTGTTCCACAACTACTACACTTAGCTTCACCACAGTTAATCATCCCAAACTCAGAGATAAGAAAAAAGGAACAAATCCTGATGAAGATAACAGCAATAAGTCTCTGTGTTACATTTTCGTAACTAGTCTGCTGATTTTGATTTTATGGGGTAAGGTTTTTGCTATCATATGTGTCTCCTTTTGGTTGTATCTTTTGCCTCGGCGGAGGGAGCTAGGTGAGCCGCCGGGACCGGCGTACAGGGAGGAGGAGGAGTTTGATATGGTGGAGTATAAGAAGAAGGTTATCATGGAAGGGTTGCTTGAGAGGAATCGGGGCCGTTTGATTAGCATGGGTTCTATTGCCAGGCCTTGTGCTTTTGAAGTTTGAAAATTCTATAGTTGAGTTACTGAACAATGGCAATTGTATATACGTACCGTTAGTCATGTGAGATTTCCCCCCCCCCCCCCTTTTTTCCGGCCAACGTGAGATTTAAGATTTTGGCTGTAAATTAGAGATTTTTAATGCTATATGTATTGGTTGATGAAAGGCATAGGCGTTTCATTATATCTATTGAGCATTGGGTTCTTTATTTATTTTTTTAATGAAAAAATAGTACAAAGATATAATTAGTTAATATAGTTACCAAATTGTAAAAACGGTTGAACACTGATTGTGGTGGAGGTGGCATTGAAGAAGGAAAATGATGAAGGCACCTAATTTTGCTTGAACGAGGAGATTGATGAATTGATAAGAGCAAAGTAACTAACTGCAGAAATTAATATGGGGCTGCTATTCAGAGGCGTTCGTAACGGAGGCTTTAGAAGAAGGTACAGATCGAAGAAGAACAATAGACAAAGTATCTGTCGGTTTTATCTACTCAGAAATGTCGCAGATGCCTTATAAGTATATATGTACGTCCTACACACTCCCCACAATTAATTATTTGGACCATTCTCTATTTATTACTATATTATTGTTGTTATTATTATTATCAATTATTGTCAGACACTGAAAGGATCTTTCAGTAAAAATATGGAGATAGAAGATAAATCTCTGTAAATCAGGTTTGTTTTGTGTATTAAAGTTAATTAGAAATTTAAAGGATGGAAATATAAATATTATTGTGTGGGTGTGAATTCATATTCATTTAGAGGCATACATTTGCTTTTGTTGCTAAGAAATGTTTTTGAGTAAAGAATTTTGCAGTAAACTATACTCTCATCACACATTCCTAATATAAGGAACCCCGCTATATTCATAATCTAATATGCTTTGTCTAAACATTAATTTCTTTTATATATGGCATTCTTAATTAGCTATAAGACTCTCTAATTAAGCAATCAAATTCCTCTAGCTAGTTAATTTTATTGAGATTAATTTTAATATTTTATGAGAAATAGCTAATTTTATCAATTTATATAGAATTGATGAATAAATATTAAAAACCGCAACATAGAGAAGGGTGGGGACAGATACTAGACACGTGTTGCTTTTATGTCTGGCCTTTTGTTTCGTATAGTTTGCGTAGATATATTTTTAAAAAAAAATTTAAATAATTTTTAAAAAAATTAGAGAATAATTTATAAAAAATAATTTTAAATAAATGAGTGTTTGGATAGTACTAAAAAAATAAATTATTTTAGTATTATTCACTGTCTTCTTCTTCCATCTTTTTCCTCTCTTCTTTCTCATTAAACACATGTGCCGGATGGGGACCAAGTAAAAGTAGTAGCGGTGGGGAGGAGCGACGGTAGTAGAAGTACACCGATGTTGACAAAGAAAAAGAAAAACAGATAATAGAGAAAAAAAAAGGGATAAGAGAAGAAAAATTGTAAGAAAAAATAGAGATAAAATAGTAACAAGTAATTTATAAATTTTTTTACTGTAATAAAAATTATTCTTATGAGTTTATTTAAAATTATAATTTTAAATTATAATTTAGTTTAAATATTTTTAAAAAAAAATATAATTATATATTTTAAAATTTTATCAAATTAAACTTTAAACTAAAAACTTTTTTAAAATTGTAGCCTAGAGATTACCCAAACATACAAGTAATTGTTTTGCTTTTTCTCTGTACCTTCCCAACTGCCGGGCATCCTCAACCTCAAACCTCTTTCTCCCCCTCTTATTTTATGTTTCAATACTAAAATTCATTCTTATTATTATCATCTTATCTTTTTGGCTAAGTGTGTGTTTGGCCATTGGGTTAGGGAATTGATTTTTCTTTAAAACCATGGTTTTATAGTTTTGTTGCCAAACAGCCATAATATTCTAAAAAATCAATTCTCATATCAAACCATGGTTTTAAAGATAAAACCATGGTTTTATAAAATCCACACATTTTCAACTTTTCAGCATATTGTTCTGTCTTTTTCGCAGTTTTTCCTTTTCTCTCCCTGCGTTTCCTCTCCTCTTCTCATTTACACGAAAAAGTTATAAATCCAACCATATCCCTTTTATTATTTTACCCTAATTTTTTTCTTATACTATCTCTCCTCTCTCTTCTATCTTTTTTACTATCTCTCATCTTTTCTCTCTACCTCTCTTCTCTCTCCTCTCCCCTCTATACCCTCTCTCCTCTCTCCTCCTTTTAATAAAATCATACCCTTTTTAGTAATTTATTTTCCTAAAAAGTCATTTTAAAAATAACTATCCAAACACTTATTCTTCTCAAAATCTATTCTTCCTAAAATCTATTCTTCCCAAAATCTACTCTCCATAATCTATTCTTCCCATAATCTATTCTCAAAAGCTAATCCAAACGGACCTAAATTATATATATAGTTCCCCTAATAGTTAACATTAATACGAGGTACCAATAGTTCTTGGATGATAATTGAGTTCGCTATTTTTTCATGGGTTGAAATAAATACAAAAAAAAAAACAGTTAATATAATATTTAGTCATTTAAATTTTAATATCTTAAATTTTAAATTATAAGTTTTTGTTCTTTAAATTTATTGTTATATAAAACATTGGAACAAATCATATATTAAGTGGAGTAATCAAAATTTATATTAACCTACACAAATCTGGAGGCCTTGGAGGTGGATACCAGTGTTTGTTTAATGAAAAGATAGCGTGGGAATGTACCAAAAAAAAAAAAAGAGATAGCGTGGGGGAAATTAGTATGGTAGGTGGGAGGTAAAATGGGGAATGGGGAATTCAAGTGGATTGATGAGGGCAGAGGAAATCCCAGTTCAGATTCAGATCTATATATTGATGTGTATCATATATCTGGGACTGCCACTGAGGCACGGAGGGAGGGCTCTTCTGCGGTGGTCCTTCCCGGTCCTCTCTGCGTCTGTCTTACTATTATGGAATATGTAATTAATTATTAATTAATGACTATAATTAAAGAGAGAGTAGGATCCAGTGCGAGTGAGAGTGGGTTTTGCAATTTTGTACCAAAAATGTGGCATGGTCCTTCCCCAGTGGCAATAAAGCACGGATTTACGGTTACTCTATTATAGGGTGTTCATAAAGTCCGCGGTCCGATATGTCCACCTGAGCCCGTGAAAAAATAGCCCTGCCCAGCCCGATAAATATAGGGCATGGCTAGGCATCGGGCTGCAAAATGCAGCCCATACTTTTTTCGGGCTGGGCACCGGGCAGGGGGTTACCCTGCCCATGAGCACCTTTTTTTTTATTTTTTTTTATTTTCTCCATAGATGCTACACTTAGAAGGGAGAATATGATAGTTACTGGTGACTAAAGGGTCATTTTAGAAATATAAATAGTTAAGTACGTAAGTTGCATCTTTTAATATTTATAACTACATTAATTTTTTTAACTTTATTAATCATAATATGATTACATTACAAATTATAATTATTTATTTTATTTTTTTAGATACTTCACCTTGTCAACATTTGGGAAATTAATGTAAAGTTGTAATTATAAACTATTTAGACTTCAAGATTTTTTTATATGCAATGAATTTCAAGATTTTAATTATTATCTTTTTGTTACCTTATTTTTAGTGGATTATAGATATTATTTAACTCTTGAAAATATATGAATATGATATTATTTTAGAATTTTATAATTACAGATTTTTTCCACAACATGAGCATAGCATCACAATTTGGGCATGCCCAGCCCGCCCATGCCCAGCCCAAAATGGTTAGGGTTTTTACCGGGCCGGGCATCGGGCTGCAAAATGCAGCCCATGCTTTTTCTGGGCAGGGCATCGAGCAAGAGAGTCGTCCTGCCCAACCCTACCCATAAACACCCCTACTCTATTCCTCCCTCGCAGTCCCATTCCTCATTAAATCCCTATTTTTGCCGCTACCCAACAATTAAATTACGCATAGTTAAGTATGCTATTTCATACATAATATCAAACTTATGACACACTATTTATGGATTGAGTTTTAGTGCAATGATGAGCACAGGATTTCTACTTACATTAAAATGGGATAATTTATAGTTAAAATTATTTTTCTTTTAAAAAAAACTTTTAATCCCTAAAACACTAATTCAATCGATTATAACCCGAGCTTTAAATTTTCGCTTGGCAATACTTAATTTATATAATTATGACTCATTTAAATATTTTTAATAGTTAAATTATATAAAATTAATTATATTAAATTAAAATTTAGAGATTGAATTATAATCATGTTAAAATTATAGGGGTTAATTTATATCTAGTTAAAGTTTAGATATTAAATTATAATTGAGTGAAAATTACAGTAAAAAGTTATTTTTTTTATTTTTATATTTTTAATTGTCTTTTTTCTAATTGTCACTCTTTAAAAAATAATATTTTTTATAAATATGAATTTGGATCTTGTTATATTGATAAGTATCTCAATCGAATCATATAAGCCACTAATAATGTAACTTATTTAATATTCTATATGGTGTGACTCCCAATTTAGTTCTGGCCGGGAAAAACAATATGAAATATAAAAATTATAATAAAAAGGACTAACAATAAATTATAAACTGATTTCTCAAATTTTATGTAACACACATCATAAGCATAAATATTTTGAGAATTGCCTGGCCAAAATGTGTATTATGAGAAAGAAATATTGGATTAAAAGGTAAATCAGTAAAAAAACAAAAGGTAAATGAAATTAGAGATGTGAGAGGGAGGTGGTCCAGGGAGGAGCCGCAAAGGCCCACAAACGGCAATCATTCCATGAAGAGCACAATCTGGGCCACAGGCACCTTCGATTCCACCGTGTCTCTCCAAACCCAGCAATTCCCCAATCCCACCTTACACGTGTCTCTCCCATGTGCCGAACCTCTCCCTTTCTCTCTCAGCCGCCTAAATTCCGTACGGGCGGTCACACAGGAAGGAAGAAGCCACCGCACCCTCATAGCCACGGGGACCACTGGTGGGCCCATTCCTATGCACTGCAACCACCGGCGCTGCTCTCTCCCTCCTCTTCTTTCCCAGATCCCATCGTCACTCTCCCATAACATGTCTCCCCTTTCTTATTTTATTCCCAATTATATTACAGATAATAATAATAATAAATCCATAAATAAATCACCATCCTGATAAATAAGCATATTATGGTATGTGATCAATTACTTTCCATAACATAAATTTGGTCCAATTTATGGTCAAAACATCAAATAATTTGTTTTCTTAAATCACAAAAAATGAGGATGAACAAGTGTATTATTGGAATACTTTGATGTTTAATTATTTTTGGACAACAAAATGTAGATAACAACTTCTCTTAAATCTACACGTACGAGATGTTTTCCAGTTTTACAAAAGGAAAAACACACCAACCAGAGAGAAAATAAAATCTTATTTAATAATTTTTTTATGTCACACGAGACCTTCAATAGGAATGTTATGGAAAATAAGTAATTTTTATTTTATCGAAGTTATACTTTAGAGATAGACAAATGAAAATATAGAAGAAGACATGCAACCATAGGGACGGAGGAATTACTACACTTGGGCTTATTGATGAGAAACATATGATATAGTTTGATAGTTAAGTTTATTAATAATAATTAATAATTGCTTTATAAATTGATATTGAATAAAAAAATTAATTTTTATCTCTCTTAAGTGCGGATCCTTATATTTGATTTTGATTAGAATATATAGACAGAAATTTGGTTGGTCACGCGGTTTGGATTGAATCCCAAATGAAGCTTGTAAAAATAGTTGACTGAGACTTGGAGAGAAACGAAGGTGGCATAGAATTTGCGTGTTTGTTTTGGATTACTCAAATGCATGCGAAGCAATAAAAAACAACAACAATGATATAATAATATTCGCATCCATATTTAATGATTACATGCCACTATTAGTATCAGTTCATACTCTACGTTTTAAAGATCCAATCTCACCCAAAAAAAAAAAAGGGAATTGGCATGTATGATGATTACAGGGCTATTCCATAGGGCAGATTCTCTTATATTCCTTTGACCAAAAATCTCACTATACAGCATTTTCTGATCTCTCTGCTTGCCTTGTTATTACTACTACCACTACCAACTCTGAGTGGTTGTGTGTTTGCCAAAAGGCGCACACAACCAACAACGTAGCTTTTCCAAACATGAATATATTATTTTAAATCTTAATAGCCTCATGATTTGTTTGCTAATCTGGATAACCCTGACACTTGTCTACTCCATCGATATATAAAGCTTCGTTTGGTCCCCCTACTCATCCTGACACGTGTCATAACCCTCACCCCTCCTAATAAATCATCCTCGATCCCGGCTGCTAATTAGTAGTATTAGTAGTAATTAATCAGTTTTATCGTTGGGTTTGTATGAAGTTAGTTTACTAGGATACATACATACGTGCGTACATATATATGAATTAGATTCTTACGTTACGTTATAGAACTTATAAAGCAACAAAAGTGAGCAAGTTGGGTGGAAAACGAACTTGTAAACAAGGCTCCACCAATAAATCCAACAAGCCCTCTCTTCAATATTTGATATATTGTCTGTTGGATCAACAATATCTATCACTGTACCACAAGGTTGAGTTCATGAGACGAACCCTTTTTTTTTTTTCCAAAAAACAAAAATTAAGAAAATGCGATGTATGTGTTGCAAAAGCAGAAACGGGGCGTGATGCAAACGCGCTTCTGAGGCAGGCATGATCGATCGTACCCGCGCGCAGAGAAACAGCATCACACCAACAATAATGAAGCTATACTAAGCTCTCGCCTGCCTCCCTTGTTCCATGAAAACCCTTTCCCGTTTATATACCTCTAAGTGGCACTGTGCGGAACAACATCTCAGTCCATTGGCCCCACCATAATTAAATTAAATAATCTTAAGAAAGAACACAACAAATACAACACACCCAAGTTTCCCACACGTATTATTGCAATGTCCTCTCTCTCTCTCTCTCTCTCTCTCACTCACTACTCTCACCATCTTTTCCCGCAGGCACTTCTGCTCCACTTTCTCTCTCTTTCTAGAGCCAAAAGGCATATAATACTGAGACCTTTAATTCCCATCTCTGTGTCCCTCTTTTCTCGTTTAAAACCCTGGTGATTCTTTCACTGTTGCATTCATTTCTCAACACAAGGCCATGGCTGCTTCG
This sequence comes from Leucaena leucocephala, assembly GCA_037074615.1. Lineage (NCBI taxonomy): Eukaryota > Viridiplantae > Streptophyta > Magnoliopsida > Fabales > Fabaceae > Leucaena > Leucaena leucocephala. Next base: position 15,925,205 of record CM073545.1, read on the forward strand.
CTTCTTCTGATGGTCTCCGACAAGAACAAGGCCATGAAACCCGCTCCGGCTCTGTGTGCTTCCTCCGAGGAAGAACCGCCCAAGATGGAACCCTCCAGAAGCAGCAGAGGAAGGAAGGCCAATCACAATGGCAAGGGTCCGAATCAGAAGAAGGTGCCCCAGAGAGGTATGGGTGTGGCTCAGCTCGAAAGTATCCTCAGGGTTCAAGAGATGAACCAGATGCAGAGGTCGTCGTCGTCCACTCCTGTAATCACACCACTTCTCTCTCCGTTCGCCGGCAATCAGCTTCATCTGCATCACGCTGCATCCACGAATCAAGGACCGCTTCATCATTGCCCCCCTCCTCCTTTAATATTCCACGGCAACGCTGTAATCCCTGGTGGTTCCGGTCAGGGTCCGACTGTTGCGCTTAATGCCGGGTTCAATAATGTGCTTGGTGTTGGTGGTGGAGGGTACTCGTATGGGTTCGGAGCTCCGGCTTGGAGCAATACTCCCTTGGTCGGATGCCCTTTGGAGACCTCGAGAGAGCTCTCTTCAATACCAAATCCGCATTCTCAATCTCAACCCTGTGATCTTTGCTTCAAGGTATACTTCTATATATAGTAGAATTCGATTCGAGGTACTTCTGATTGTTTTCTTCCTAGGTTCTTTTTAAATGTTTCTATTGTTGTGATTTGTCCAGAAAAAGCGTTTCACCGACGACACCATCCAAAGAGGATCAAATACGAGGAGAGACAGTGCTTTAGATATATGGTCCATGATCAATAATGGCCCTGACCATCATTTTCTGGGATTATTCTCTCCCCAACAACAAGCCCCGAACCAGCTCCCTGCTGAAACCACTGATTTCCCCACCAGAATGTCTACGCCCAATGCTTATTTTAATAGCAATCTTGATGAGGTGTGTGTGTAACATCATTATTTACCCTTTTTCCATCGTATTGTTCGAACATAGTACTAGACTGTAGACAATATTGTTTGTCATGTGAGCTAGAGTAATAACTGGGTTTTGATTTGTTTGTAGTCTGTTGGAGTTGTGGCGGTTCACAGGAAAGTAGGGTCGATGAGTGGGAAAATTTTGATGGAATATGAGTTTTTTCCTGGAAAAGAGAATGCTAGAGGCACTACTTCCAAGGAACTGGAATTATCTTTAGTAGGGGGTGATCAAGCAGCTTCTTCTTCTTCTTCTATTACTGCAGCATTATTATCAGCTAGAGCTCGTAATGCAGATGCTACTTCTGTAGCTGCTACTAATTCTGTTGATCTGTCTCTCAAGCTTTAATTATCAGAGCCTTATTTAAAGAGCTTTATCAGACATATAAAAGCAATAGAATCAGACCCATGAGTCCTTTTTGTTCTTTTGTTTTCTCAGACTAGTGATCTCTCTCTCATTCTCTCTCTCTCTGTAATGCATATGTAAGTTGCAGGATAAAAAACGAACCCCTCCAATAGTACAACCTTTTCATGTGTAATTTCCTTTTAATTTGTTGTTAAACTAATACTCATCCAAACAGTCCTTTGCATCTCCTTCTTGGGAAAACCAAATCCTCACTCTCTCTCTCTCTCATTCTAAAACACATTTTTGTTCGATGAATATGTATATATCACTCTGGTCCATTTTTTAGTTGTAGTGTGATTTATAAGATGTTTGACTGTAAAACGAGGAGAAAGAGAATTAGGGTTTGAGATCAAAACAAAACCCTAGCAGCTGGAGCTGGTGTTTCTGACTGTAAAGGTAAGGGAGTTGCAGGGGTCTTTTAATAACTTTAACAGAATGAAGGGCGAAAGTTTTTTCTGTTCTGGAGTTAAGTTTACGTCTTTTATGTGCTGAAACACATGGGAGGTATCTCTGTCTTGCCCTATATAGAGCTCAGAGTAATGCCTTTGGAGAGCCCTCCAAAAAACTTGAAAAGGATCCTTCACTGAGGGTTTTTTTTTTTGAACTCCCAATAATTTTGTCTTTGTGTGGGAGAGAACAGAAAAATACTACTATAAGAGATTTTGACAATTCATATCAAACTCTCTTCAATTTATTAATTTGCATTGATTATACAAGGCTACTACTTCTATTTTGGAAATGAGAGCTTTTTTTTTTGTCTTTTTTATGACAAAAATAGGAGATTTATATATTTTTTTAAAATAAAATTTAAAATTCTCACTAACTGTTTTTAAACTGTCTCTCTCTATAGCTAGAAGTGGTGTACTCGTAAAAATAGTGAGCAGCATTATATATAACTATATAATAAACCAAAGGTGTTTAAATCTGAGTATTTGACTAACATAAGTACCTACGCTTGTGACTTGGTGCTTTTTTCCATGGGTATGCTTTTCCTTTGAACGCAATCTCGATTCATTAGTTGTTTTATTATTTTACTATAAAACCTATTTACTATTTTATTATATTTTTAAGAAGATAACTCCTATAAACATGAGGCGACCAGCAAACTATAACATCAGAATGGTAACTTAAGCTTGGCAATAAGATATATATATATATATATATATATATATATATAAAGATCGCTTAAAGTGAGTAAATGATTAGGAAGAAATGATTAATTAATGAGAGATACAAATGAACTATTTTAATTTACTTATAAATGGAAGTCATAATGAACCCCATTGCTCCTCATTTTGACGTTAAAATTTCATGGCTCTCTAGTATATATTGATATATGAAGGAAAAGAATATCTGTGTTTGTAAATATCCTTCCGTCCTTAATATATAATTTATTAGGAAGTTAATATTAGTTCTAAATATAATATTTATTTTTTATTTTTATCATTTTTTTAAATTATTTCTATTAATACCCTAAACGATAATTAAATAAGAGAATGAGGGATAGAGTTAAATAAGATGATTAATGTATTTTTATAAAATCATGTTACACTAACTAATTTAACTAATCTAATTAAATTAATTAAATAAATTATTTATTAAAGAACGAAAGATATAAAATAATTTAATTAGGTGTAAGGAAACTAAGAGACACATGATATATATATATATGTGTGTGTGTACGAGGGTGCTGTCTGAGATAGGCCAGCTCTTGCTTTTCTCGTAGTCTACGCCTTGCTATTATACTTTTGGCAATCTTCCTTAGTGCAGTCTCTCCTCTCTTCCTCATCCCTTCTACTGCTCTTCGTCTTGATCTTCATCTTCATCTTCATCGTTGCTAATCTCTCTCTCTCTCTCTCTCTTAGCTTTTACTCACGGTCTTATCAAATAAGGTATCAGTCAGGGGTAGGCTGTGCTGGATATCTTCATGGCATTATACTTCCACTTGAGAATATGGGTTCTTAACATTATATTGTGTTTTATTCATTGCTACGTACGTGCACTCATTTTTACTTCTTAAATCCGTAAAGCTATGATGTTTTGCGAAGAACCCCTTCTCTCCATATATAGGTATAATAAATATAAATATTACTTTCTTTAATAAACTGCAACTCATTATTACTTCAAAAGACTATGTATGGAACATGCATGAGTGAGTTCTGATATGTTAACGGCAGAACATAAATAAAAAGGGGGGAAAATACCGTGAACGGCAGGATTCGAACCTGCGCGGGCAGAGCCCACATGATTTCTAGTCATGCCCGATAACCACTCCGGCACGTCCACCACTTGTTTTCCCCTTTATAAATGTAGATTATCATATTAAAATTTTAATGTTTAATTATTTATCACTATCAATCCCTTATTAAATATTTAAAGTGTTGTCTCCTTAAAATGATGCATACTCATGCATTTTATATGAAGAAAAAATTTCTTAGTGATAAACTAGTAGGTATCTGTGAAGTCACATTAATTAAATTTTCATTAATTTTGATTCAAGTTGTGTTGGAGCCCATATAGATAACTATCCTAAAGATATTTGGGCAACTTTCACTATAATCCCCATGTTAGCTATTTAATCTCTGTTTGCCCCAAAAAATTCTGAAATGCCCATAAATGACTAAATGTATATTAATAAGTGGAATAATAAGACTTACAGTAAATATGAGAAAATTAACAACTATAGTAAATGTAAGTATTCAGATCCACAATAGCAAATAGAACAAAAAAGAATTATAATAAAAAATTAGATAATTAATAACAAATATAAGAAAATTTTCGTCTATCAAGGTTTAAAATTTGTTTGGGGTAAATGGAAATTAAATAGCTACAATAGTGAAATTTTTCCAAGATATTTTCTATATACATGGCAAAAAGTTTAGCCACCGTCTCCTGTGGCTGTCTAGAAAAATTTGAAACCTAATAATTATTGATATGCACGGTCTTAGATTGTATTATATCCTATTAGTTTCTTGTTCGCTCACCGTGCCTCTCCAAACCTAATAATCATTTGATACAAGAATTTTTAGTAAAAAAATTGAGTTTACTCACGATCTAAGAGTAAAATAATTTTTTTTTTAAATGATACTAAGGATAAAGGATAGAACAAATTGTGTATTACAATCGTAAACCTGATCATTTACCAGTTCAAGAAACTACTTGTTCTATTTTACAAAGGGCTGAACACATGCCACGTAAGAACTTGCAAAATGAACTTTATCCATTTAATTTGGGCTGGCCTATTCATGATAGCCCGACAAGTTTCAAAGCCCACTTCCTATAACGAACAGATTCGTTCTATCATTCACTCACCGGAGACGGAACCTATGTAGAAATCTCTCTCTCTCTCTCTCTCACTCAACACTTTGTAAAAGACGCAAACGGAGAAAATGCAGCACCCGCATCAGCATCATACACTCGATTCCGACCCTCAACTCCCGCAAATAAAAATCCACCACCCATCCTCCCCTCGCGTCCACACATCATCTCCTCGCGTCCACACATCATCTCCTCGCGTCCACAGCCCCGCCGTCTCCGCCGCCACCCCCACCCCCACCGCCGGTGCCCGCCGCAAAATTGGCGTCGCTGTTGATCTCTCCGATGAGAGTGCCTTCGCCGTTCGATGGGCCGTCCAGAACTACATCCGCCCCGGGGATGCAGTGATCCTCCTCCATGTTAGCCCGACGTCTGTCCTGTTCGGTGCGGATTGGGGGGCCATCGACCTTTCCATCAATACCGATCCCAACTCGGAGGAAAATGCCGTCACTAACGTCACTAACAATGAGCACTCCAAGAGAAAGCTCGAGGATGATTTCGATGCTTTCACAGCGTCTAAGTCGGCCGATCTTGCCAAGCCGCTTAAGGATGCTCAGATTCCGTATAAGATCCATATTGTGAAGGATCATGACATGAGGGAGCGTTTGTGCTTGGAGGTGGAGAGGTTGGGGCTGAGTGCCGTGATCATGGGTAGTCGAGGCTTCGGTGCGGTGCGTCGTGGCAGCGATGGAAGGCTTGGGAGCGTCAGCGATTACTGCGTGCATCATTGCGTTTGTCCGGTCGTGGTGGTTCGGTATCCTGATGATAAAGATGGTGGAAATGGTGGCGGGAGCGATGGTACTGCCGTAGTGCCAATGAAGGTGGAGGAACAGGATGAGGCAGTAATCAAGACGGTGCCGGTCCCACTAGAACATAAAAAAGGTTCGGGATTTTACCTTTACCTTGTGTACGCGTGTATTTATGCACAAATGCCCTTTCGTGACGTTATCATTTTGTTTTGATTGCATTTATGCTGTGGCATCCTGGTCCTGGATGATGTTCTGTTTCCTTCTCAAAGTATTGTTTTTGTTTTATGTTGTTTTGGAATGAATAATTTTGGTGATTAGTGATATAAATATTCTGGAGCTTAAGGTCTATACATATAGACGGCCGTAATCAACCTTCTTTTCGTGGGTATTATTGAGTTTGTTTATAGATGAATATTTTGTTTTGCTACAAGGTAGAATGAACTAGACGGATTGTGCTGTATATTACACAAATAGATGGGTGGCTGGAATTCTTATTTAGTGAAAGCGCAGAGGACTCGCTATGCTGTCAAAGAGACCAACTTGTCAAGGGTTTTGCTTGCTATTGATGTAGATTTGGTGTCGATTCTACCAGCTTGGTAGATGGTGACACTTTGATAGGGATAAAATTTTGAATAAATTTAGTACGGATTTAGTAATCGAATTGTGATAATATATACCCAGTATGGGGTTTTCTTTCATCTGATTCAGATTTATGACCATCATCTTATTAGAAATGAAACATCACAAGGGAATGGAGTTTGTATCATTCTAACAATACATTCTTACATAGTGTTTGTGAATATAACCAAGCCATCGTGCATAAAGGACTAACCTGGATGCTATATTGAGTCAGCTGAGTTTGGAAGCCGCATGTCGGATGAGTAATACTGCAATAGTATGAATATCTTATATTAAAAATTTTAGAGGCTTTGTCCCTTTATCGAGATAACAGATTTCAAATGCATCTTCAACATTCATGAATTGGTCAGGCTTCCTTTTGTCCTAACTAGGTTCCTTACAATATAAGCTGAGCGCATGCCCCTAATAGGTGATATGTTTGACATTTGTGAGCACAAGACTCTACCATTCCCATTCAATTTGGGAAAACGACCGGGTCTTTTCTATAAATAGGACCTCTGCTTCACGTGTTCCCATATGGATCTCTCTTTGCAATGGCTGGTAAATGCTAAAAAGTAAGAAAATGATTTTACATACTGAGCAATTATTAGATTTAGATGTAAGTATTCATGTTGAGCATTCAACACTCTTCTGGTGGTGTGCGGCCCCTGAGCTTATAATTCATCTCCACACTTGAAAAACTAGGTTGTGGAGTTGCCTTAGCATGGATGTATGGGATAATAGTTTGTTGTCTTGGATATTGGAAGCTAAATGTGAAGTTATGATTACCTGATTCAGACATCAAATATTGATTACAGTATATTTTTAAGCCTAATCGTTAAGGGAAGAAGTTTTCCTTGGTTCAGTTGGAGTTTGTGAAACTGGCAACAAATCTGGACCAGAATATTGCTAAAAGAGGGGCTAACTGATCTGCTTATCTGTTCATTCCCTCTTTTTAACTGGAAAGTGAGCGGGTCAAAGATGGTTAAAACTTAGGAAATGGTCCAAACTCTCTATTTCACATGGAGACTTAATAGTAAAATTATTAATTGAAAAATTTTGTTTAATATAATACTGAAATGATCTAGGTAGTCAAATGTGAAAGGCGCTCTTAAGGAGTTAGATGCTCCCAGTGCCTCAAGGAAAAACTAGCTAGAAAATTGCCTTAGTGAAGCAAGATGCTGTAATAGGGGAAAAAAGTTAAAATATGATGTAAAGATGAAGTCTTGTGATAATGTTTGACATATAAATCAAACTATTTAAGCATAATTATACAAACCAGTGGATTAAAGTTATTGATTCGTTAGTCAGAAAACTCACTTTACTTCCAAAGCAGATGTTGCTGGCTGGCCGGCAACCATGCATTGATAAAATAACTAAAGCGCATAAAAGTTACAAAAACTTTATTTAAATAAATAGCCATATTACTTTTGAGTTACTGGCAAGGTGCCTGAGGTTGGCATCTTTTATCCACCTAAAAGGCCTGGAGGAGGGTCCTTCCCTAAATTTGGCAAGAGGCAACATTGAGGCCTCATAGCACCCTTGACTGAATTAAAAATTGAAATTTCTTTCTTTCTGTTTTTTTGGATGGACACTATAATTTATGAAAATTTTTAATGCATTACATTTGTTATTTTTTATACATTCTTGCTAAATGATTATTTTATTATGGAGGTATTTTATTATAATATGCTATATATTTCTAAAAATTTTAGTTCAACACAGTTTAACTGTAACCTGTGAGTCACTTGCCTCTCTAGTCCAGTGATTGGTTAAACTTATGGTTGCATCTGAGTTCGACATGGAACAGTATAACTCAGGCCAATTGAACTCATGTAGCCTCATAAGTTTCTGAGAAGTTATGTAAGTATGCATTAACCCCAGTTTGAGCTGAGGAAGTTGAGTTTCAATTTAATTCTAAGCTGGCCTCAGCTCTATATAATAGTCGGAGGCATGGCTAATCATGTTCCAGGGTTTGCTTTTGCATAAGTTGATGCTGTCGTCTTGAAGGGTAAAAGCAAACTCAAGATGATAAATGTAGCCTTGATTTTTGTCTATGAAGTAGTTTTTAATAGTGTGTTTGGATCCAATGTTTATTTATTTTTGTTTGTAAAAATGCTTTATTTTTACTTCTCGCGTAAGTTCTCAGAGTTGAATCGTTTATATGTGGTCAATGTATTTTATAACTGGACATGATGACCAAATAGCTGGATCATTGATCATTGGTCATGAAATTGACTTGTAAATTGTTGACTTATGCAGAGGATTAGCTGAAGCCAAGCTAAGCTTTATACTGCATCGACAGGTGTGTGTTCACCTTTTTGTTTTTTTTATGCCCATTTAGATATTTAAACCCCTTTCTTCCTCTTTCATGCGGTCTTTCCCAGCTTGTTGATGCTTTTGCGCGGCCGGCCTTGCTATCAAATTGTTTCATAGGTTTCATGTATCTTGACTTCTTCTTTTGTGTATACTAAATTGCAGAATGCATCTGATCCCAACTGGGATTGGCAAAAAATGATATGGGGATATATATATTCTCAGGTGCCCACGTTCTCTTTATGACTTTTGTACTGGGAGCATTTCTTGCGTATGAACACAGGAAAGATTTTACAAATGTTCTTCTTGTATGACTTGATGTGATCTCGGTTTCTTTAGGCCATCCAAAGATTGTTGTAGCTTCTGTTCCGATGTGGTATATACTCTTTGATGTAGATGGGCAAGCTTGCCTGCCACTGATTTTCTGGTTCTTATTTTCGATCTGTAAGTATAAAAGCTACACCTGTCGTTTAAATATCTAAATGGGCGTAAAGAAAATGACCACAAAGTCGAGAGTTTCAACTCAAGTCTTATTATTGATTTTTCTGTTTCTGCATCCCTAATTTTAGCTTTTCAATGACCAAAGAGGAAGCGTGAAGTTATAACTTCTCAAGCTGCATAAATCGTTTTTTCTTCTTCACAATTGCCTTTTTTAACTAGAGGAATTAACAGGTCTAAGACTTCATATTAATCCGAATTAGGTTATGTATGACCTATTTGAGTGGCAACTTTACTATCTTAGCATGATGCATTTCTAAGTTTGAACTCGAAACTTCTAATATAGAATACCTGTTATCAATTAATCTAAGTGCTAGGTGATCATAAATTGCTATTTTGTTGGCCCATAAGTGGCATTTGTAAATATTACTCATGCAGCTTATAACGTAAAATTTATTTAATTAATTTAATTAAATTAGTTAATATGAGATATTTTTTTAAAATATTTTAATTATTATTTTAATTTTTTTTCTCTTTTATTTATGAAAGATTATTAATAGAGATAATTTAAATAAGAATTGATATAAATAAAAATAAATTTTATTTTTAAAACGAACAACAATTATAAATATTTTACTCTTTTTTTTATCTTTAATATAAAATATAAATAAAAAATAAATTTTATTTTTAAAATTAAAATTAATTTTTTATTTAAATTTTATATTAAAGATGAAAAGAGGAGTAAAGTATTTGTAATTGTTGTTCGTTTCCTCCAACTTTGTCCCTTCACTCCCCCCCCCCCCCCCAAAAATATTTGGTCCTCGCCGCCATAATTATTGTGAAAAACGAAGAGATTCTCATCATAAAGATTGCTTACAACGGTGGTTCAAAAAGCACCATAATCTAGGGGCACGGAACTTCCAAGGTCATGGGTTCGGTTTTATTTTAAATATAAAATATCCTATTTTTATTTCTATTATTTGCAATTCTCTTATTAGCCCCCTACTTCATCAACCCAATACTCAATTGCGGCAATAAGCGACGCTTATATTTTATCCACGCCGCAATTAATTTCCACGTAAATACCCTATCCTATAAATTTGCGAAACTATTTATTATCAAGTTTTTTAATCAAAACTCAAAGATTACAATTGACCATGCACAAAAACTCCAATATCTTTAAAAACAAGTTGCCAAAAGCCGCCTTGCTGTTTCTGCAGCAAGTAGCATGCCACTGAATTGACAAAAATTCAACTTGCTTCAACAACCCCCTAATCCTTTTTCCTAATCTGTCCCACTTCCATCAATGTGTGTTTGGATTAGCTTTTGGAGAATAGATTATAGCAAGAATAGATTCTGGAGAATAAATTTTGGGTAGAATAGATTTTGAGAATAAAGATATTTGGATGATTAGTAGTAGAATCATTTTTTATATTGGTAAATTACTAAAAAAGGTATGATATGATTAAAAGTAAAAGAGATGAAAGATAATAGAGAAGAAAGAGGAGAGAGAAGAGAGTGTAGAGAAGAGAGATGAGAGAGAAAAAGAGAGATAAGAGAAGAGAGATGAGAGATAATAGAGGGTATAAGAAAAAGTAATGGTATAATAGTAATTGGATAATCTAAAACCTAGGTTTCAAAGAAAAAGCTATTTTCAGTAGCTTATTCAAAACTTAGGTTTCAAATTGAGGTTTTGTCCAAAATCAATTCTCAACAAAAATTGCTGTTTATGTAAAAATTTTCTAAACCGAGGTTTTGTCCCAGAATCCATTCTGAAACCGTGGTGCCAAACACGCACTAAAAGAGATAAGTCTCAAATAAGAAAGAAAAGGCTTAAAGGCCAAACAAAGTCAAGAAACCTGGCGAGGTTTAATCAAAACATGACACAAAATCTGTCAAATAAGCTTATAGTTTAGTAATATGAAAACTCCATTATAAATTGTAGTTTAGTAATATGAACAAGTTTGACATTGCTTATACTTCCAAACCCTTTGCATTTGCTTTTCTAATTAAAAAAAAATTGACGCAAGTTCCTCTCCTACCTTCCCTAGTGTATGAACCATCCATCCGTCCATGGAATCCATGTATGATGATGAGGTCTCAAATTTTAATGGCAATGATTACAAGTCAAATAGTAGTCACAGGTATTCAATTAAGGAAAAACTATAGTCACAGGCATAATACAATTCCATATATTGAGAGGCCAGTTTCATGAAATGCGAAAACATGATAGAATTCCATAAAGGGTGAATCAATCGCTCATCCATTGTTGAAAGAATCAATGGCAATATATAGATCTTTCTAATGTTGAAGCTATAGAGTCAGGAGAAAAAACATTGGAGTTAGTAGGTCTAGACTCTAAATCAACGGTCCAGCTCTGTCCTCATCGCGCATCATTTTCAACCAAACGTTTTTGGCTCTGCTGAGTGGTTCTACGATGCTTCCGTGGCCTGAGAATACTCCAAGAAGATGAATCATCGTCTGGTAGTTGCGAGGCAGAGGGCATTTCAGATGAAGAACATCCGATCTCATCCTGCATTAGGGAAAAAAGAAAAATAAATTAGCAACGGTTCCTGTTTTGGGCCACCGAGAATTTACAATAAGAAAAACGATAGAAAATTGTGATAGGTTCCAAATCGATTTCATTAACAGTAACTATTTGGATCAATTCCGTGAAGAGATGAAAACCTACATCGAAATCGACAAACGAACTCGCTCGCCGCCGCTTCCAGGCCAAGTCAGAACCAGCTGAAACAGAGCTCTTTAGAGGCGGCGATGACACCGAAGCAGAAGCGTAAGACCATGGAACCACCTGGTTCTCTCCTTCCTCCTCCTCGTCCTCCCCCCCTCCCTCGTCTTCTTCGTCGTCATCTTCATAACCACAGTCAGCATCGGAACTAGAATCTCCATCCTCCTCCTCCTCTTCCTCTTCCTCGTCGAGATCAGGATTATCCCGTAGATCAAGACGAAGATCATCACGATCATCTTCTTCCTGTTGATTCTGGTGTGAATCGGTGGCACAGTGGTGGCAGAGAGAGTGAGTCGGGGTGAGCTTGGGACCACAGGCTTTCCATGGAGTGAAAGACTGACAGGTCCGACAGAGAAGAACCCTGGTGTGCTTCGCCACCAGAAAGTTGGCGCCGTGAACCTTGTCGTCGCAGTCCCAGCATAACTTAGCCTGGTCCGACTCACAGTACATCCTCGCCTTCTTCCCGCACAGCGCGCAATCCTCCATTTCTTCTTCTTCTTCTTCCTCTTCCTCTTCCTCTTTCGCTTCCTCTCCTCCATACCGTATAATAAATACACCGAATCCTAACTTTGACCCTCGTCTTCGCGTCGTAATTACGTTGCTCCTCTGCCATTCATTTCCTGGATCCTTCTGTACAAGCTCATGGGCATTGTCGTCATTTCGACTGACAACGCGTTGTTAGAGGTAAAATTACAAAATTGCAAGTGATTTTTTTTTTTTAATTTATATTACCTTAACTTCAATGGCTCATAGACTGAAACAGCATGTTATAGGTTTAGTTCATAACTCATATAATAACGATTTAACCTATATCTTTTTATACATAAAAAAAGGTTGGTTTAAGTATTGCCCGGCTGGCTTAAAATTTTAATTTCAGAAGATTAAGAAACAGCATACTATTATAATTATGATCATAATTTAAAAAGTTAGTTAATTTTTTTTATAAATTAAGGAAGTTAAATTATTCAATTAATTATAATTAATATAAGAGTTAGTTGACTAATTTAATTAAATTAAAAAATATATAATATAAATTTATTTTAAAGGATTATATTTAGTTATAATTAACTAATTTATTTAACTTATTTAATTTATTAAAAAATATTAACTAATTTTTATATTAAAAATATAATAATATATAAAAAGACGTTGACTATCAAACTATAGTTGAAATGATAAATAATTTTATCCAGAATAAATGAGAACACACATTTCAATTTTTAAGAAGTGTTCAAATGGGGGAAGAATGATTTGCACTCTAAGTAATGACTAAATAAATAAAAAAATAAAAAGGTGGTTCTTTGGTGTAAGCGTTGTATCCAAACACATTTCAAAGGATATATAGAACATAATCATCAATCTAACAACTCTTACCGATAAAAAGCATAGTTATATTATCGCTAAAGCTACTTTTTTAGGAGTTTAGAAGGCTCCTTCGGTTGTCCAACGATCATATTACAACACAGAGGATGTTTATAATATTTAATTAATTCTTCCTTTTTCTAGTTCCTCTTTCTTAATCCCCATAATAACAATATATATTTTATATAATAATTTAACTTTTAATGTATGAGCTAAATAGTTAATTTTAAAAAATTAATTATTTATAAAAAAAATGTATGTAATATTTTAGAATATTATTTTTAATTATTTATATTAATAGAAAAAACTTAATATATACAAGAGATAGTATAAGGAAGAAATTATAAATTATAAAATAAAATAGATTGAGGTATTATGATAAATCATAAAAGATTCCAAAATTTTCTATAAAATGGGTCTAGACTAAATGAAGATCATGAATGTAAAAAACACAACAAAAAAGGCAAAAATTATGTTTTGCAGTTAATTTCAATGGAAGTTAAAAATAAAAGTTGAGAAAAATAATTAATTCTCTAGTCATTTTTGTTTGTGCAAAAAGGCTCAAACAGTTGTATTGGAAATGTAAAATCTCTTTTTTATATGAGGAGGCTAAGAAAAAAGAGGCGAGAATTGATATATGTGGGGGGATTTGATTTGAGACGCGGATTCTAATTAGGCGGCTAAAACCACGAGTGGATACGATTAAGGCGCGGTCGGAATCAGGAATGCCACACGAGACGAATTCTCGCCACGTGTAGGCATACTTGTGGACACAAACCCTTAGCATCTCCACCGGGGGATCCCAGCAGATATTTTCAGATTTTGTTGCCTTTCTTTAATAGCTTTTGACACGTCACCTTATTCCCAGGTGGCAATAAGTGGGGCCGGCTTCACGTGAAGGTCGGGTGGGGGGCTGCCGGCCTCGCTTCGGAACTAACAGATATCCAATTGCATTGAGGAGATATGATATAATAATAATATTGGAGTTGTGAATCTTTTTATGGGCTGTGAGCAAATGAAGGAAAGATTCACGTGGCTGTGTGAGAGAGAGAGAATGTGTGGATAGGAGAAGTGAAGAGATGGGAGAGGTTCCGTGAATAGAGACGGAGTACCAAAAACAGAAGAAGGGGTGGCATCACATTCTTCTTTGGAGTCTTGTCCTAACGAATACCTAATAATTGAGTCCCCCGAGTCAATGGGCACAGGGTGGCTGCGACCTGATATGCATGATGACTCATCACTTCTCCAGAAGGAACGGAATGTAATCGCTAGTTGCAATATTGTACAAAATAACAATTTATTCATATTGTGTTTTGAAACAAGTGAAGTGAAATTTATAAATTTAAGAATTTTTTTCCCTAATTAAATAGTCTTTGAAGATTACGTTATTTTTTTAGATTTATATTTATCATATTAATACTTTCATCGATGGCCCACGATGTTCACCGGAAAGGCACCCCTGCCTTCCATTTAAGTTTATATTCATCACATCAAACTTTTTAACGATTATATTTATGCGAAAATTAATTTGTAGGCCCTTTTAATTTGAGTCAGTTTTTAATTAGATCCTTCTAATTTGAATTGCTTTAGTCATATCTTATAGGTTTAACTATTGAAGGCATCAGTCCTTAATTAATAATCACCTATATATTTTTATGACATGGAACCTATGTGGCTCGCTGACATGAATTATTTTGTTTTAGAAATCGCCACATGGATAATTCTTTACCTAAGAACGCATCACCACGTCTATTAGTCTTTTCTCGCTCGCGTTCGCGCTCTTGCTCAAATAGTCACACCTCGCTAGGGCCAGTTGCAGAACATTAATTCACTCTTGTAGTTTCATCGAGCGTGGAGGAAGACGATGGTAAAGAGAAGATCAAAAGGTAAGATTATCATTTGAGATTAACTATTTGTTGCGTTATGCATGGTGCTTGCTGAAGGTTCCATTTTGTTTCTTGCTTAGGCTCTCTCAATCTCACATATAATAATATCATCACTTGAAAATTCTCGCTTTGTATTAACTGTTGCCTCCGTTTGTTGGTTTCATTGTGTTCCGCGCTTTAGTTGCTTTCTTACTTTGTTGTGTCTCTTGCATTCTATGTTTCCCTCCCTCATCAATTCTATTTTTTTTTTGTTCTTTTTCAGTTTAATTTAATATAAATGGAACCCCATCAGGAAATAGAATTAGGGGCTGGAGATGAGATAAACACAGGAAGTGGGGAAGAAATAGTGGGTGAGCTAGGATGATCGCTTGGCTGAGAATAGTGACGAAGCAGACTTGGATGATGATGATGATTATTTTGACCAACTTGTTGGCGTTGACGTGGTTGAGGATGTGGGTCAAGGAAATTGGGATGCTTCTAATTAATTTGGCCGAATTTGAGTATGCGAATTCAGAGATTGCTGTTGCTCTTGAGATATCTGATGAGAACATTTTGGCTGAAGATGAGGAGTATGCAAGTGATGATGAGGAGGATAATTTAATCCAGGAACAACATACGAGAAATATAATCCTACTCATATGTGTAAGGAGTTTGAATTTAAGTTATGAATGGAGTTTACTTCAATCAAACAGTTTCGGGAGGATAATTATTTAGTTTTCAATCCCCCTTCTCCATATATGTTAAATGCTAGACTTGTCACAGTCTCTTTCTTCCTTTCCCGTTAAAAGATCACTTCTTCACTTTCAAGTTAACATTGTTTTTAGTGCTGATGAGACATGCGACTATTTAAAACGTATTTAATCTGTGGGGAGTACTACTTTATTATAGTTCTAGCCGCGATATTTGGAGAGACATCCTGACTCTTGGGTGTCTAGGTTTATGCCTGAGGGTAATAGACGACTCGCCCTACCCGACATTAGTATCGCCTAGGAAGAAGGGAGACTTCGCCCTATCCTTAGATTGTAGGTGAGTCTAACCCCTTTTCAAAATTTTTTGTACAAATAAAAAAGAATTAACACTATTTTTTTCTTTTTATAATTCTTTGGGCTATCTAGTATCTGACATTCTTTCTACATTTTATTATTAGATATTTGAACAACTAACTAATTCAGACTGATGCTTCATGACTAGAATATCTCTTTACATAAATCTTTTTTAACAAAGTAGGAATCAAATATTAGTCTTCCCACTTTGCGGTCTAGTTAATTCTCCGCTATATCAAATATCTTTTGGTATAAGTTTCTTTTTTGATAAAGTGCTAACCCCAAGTCTATAGTTAAAGACTAATATATCTACTAATTGTATCTAGCTTTGATGGTACTTTGGGTATGAGCTTACACTATTAGTGAAAAAATTACATGACAACATTCGGCATCAATTTTGTGCCATAATAACATGACACAAATTTTCGTTCAGCTTTCTCATATGATTTTCTCAGTCTATCATATTTCAACATAAAATTCCATTCTCTAAAAAAAATTCCGCGAGAAAATTAAAACACCTTGTTTGTAAGGATTGAAGGGTCGGTGAATGAGCGAAATAATTAACTAAGAATTACAAATTAGTGAAGATTATGCATTGTCGAAAGGCACATTGATTTAATTAACTAGAGAAACACGCATTCACAAGAGATAGATTAATTAAAATTACATAAACATGCATGTTATTGATTGATTGATTAATTAATTAATTAATACATATTGTGCGTCAACATTGTAGGTCTATGGTCCTCCATCATCAAACCTGGACTCAACCTGAACATGAGAATGCAAAACTCCATTTGACTCAAAACACCATCACCATCTAAGTCACCTTCCATCAGCATCATCAAGAGCTCGTCGTCCCTCAAGTCCAAGCCGAGCAGCGTCGCGGTGGTCTTCAAGCTATCGAAGGTGATCACACCCTTGTTCGAGTCCATGAGAAGGTAGAATCCGTTGTAGAGCTCGCCGATGAACCCTTCTGCTCCCAACCTCGCGACCATGGAGGGGAAGAAATCCTCGAAGTCGAATTCCCATCCGTAATCTATTTCCATTGTTGAAGAAGAACCTGCAAATTGGTGCATAGTTCTACTTTCCGTTTGTTGCTATTGATTTTGTGAGAAAAGAAGACTGGGTCGTTAGCTTAAGGTTGAAGAATTTCAATGGCTGCGTTGGTGAGTGGGATGGAGAGAGAGGGTGTTATATAGAGAGAGAGAAATGATTGAATAAGGGGGGAAAAGGGATTTTTTATTCTCACAATTTTTCCCCATTTTTGTTGAAAAAGAAAGAGGGAGATAATGAATTAGATCGAATTTTAATTAACTTTTTGTCTTTCGAATCTCAATTTGTATGATTTAAAGTTTTATGACTTTATCAATGATAAAAACGAACTATTTTTTTAACGGTTATATATATAGAGGGTTCATATAAATATAATTGAATGATCGACATTTAATTTAAATAATTGTTGTTGTTTTTAATACAAAATTGAAAGGATCCTTGGGCATGCATATCTGTGGAATCATCACTCAAATATTTCCCATGCTTATATGTGACCTTTTTATTGAATTAAATGAGTAACTAAAAGATTTTTTTAAACTTAATAAAGATAATCTTTTAAGCCGATTTTAAAACTGATATAAAAAAAATACTGATTTAAAAAATTATTAATATCTCTTTAAAAAATAATCTTTTAGACCCACACTCACTCCTACTCCTAATTTTGACTTTATTTTTAATTTTAATCTATTAAAATTTAATGTTGCATACTATAGTCTAATTTTCTCAATACAAGTGGAATGTTGCTTTTGCAAATTAGATTTTGTAAATTAAGATTTTTTCAGCAACACTTTCTTATAACTAATATCTAAACATATACTCAATGTTATTTATTTTTATAATTAATTAAGAAAATAGGCAGTATAAATTGTTTTTGCCTTAGTAATTTTTTGGCGGAATCTATGTACTCGTTTAATAACCATAAAAAAATGTGAATTTGATTGCGACTCATTTTGAACTACGTACCTAGTTGGGTGAAAAAGAGAATGCCCTTCATAATAACGCGTGAAACTGTGTGCAGGGAAGAGATGTTAGGTGAAAATGGCACATCGCATTAATGGTTAATGTCTTGTTTTGCAACATTTTCCAGATTTATTGGAGTTGGTGAATGAAAAACGTTGGATAGACTGCTTCTATTACAACTTAAAAAAAAACACAACATTTCAACCTTATAAAGTTATACATAACTTTATCGTGATAACATGTCACCAAAAAAAAATCATTATGAGCACAATTATAAGGGAGAATCTATCTTAGATTATCTTGTAGAGAAATGAGGTGGGGTGTTAACTTCCCCGATGCCTCTATAACACAGTTTTTTACTTTGCCTTTTTTATCGATTAGATATTTTGTGAGTAGTGCTTTTTAAAGTCATCATGTGATCTCATTTAAAGATTAATCTATTAATTAAAAGAGCCCCTTAAATTTATATAAATTACGTTTTATTTATAAATTTTTTTAATATGAGACTCATAAAAATATATTATTTTGAGAGTCGATATTTCTAGTTGTGAATACGATTATAGAGCCTATACTAGAAGACTAGTATGAGGGGAAAGGGGGTATCAACTTCCTTGACCACTTCGCATCACTGGCGAGGAATGCATTTTTTGAGATCCTCAAGTACCCTCATATAAAGATTAACTTAGTGAGAGTAAAAACTCTTGAAACTTATAGACTACACTTTATTCATATTTGTGGGACTCGTAATCCAACAATAAAGTGATTAAAAAAATCCCAATCCTTACTTATATTGATAGTAGAGAGAGGGAGTGATAACTTATATTTAAAGTTTTGACGATATAGGGGGGGAATCTATTGGGTCCTGATTTAGACTTGGGAGCTTTATCGCAACAACCTCCTCTTGGTTTTGTCTCTGAAGCTTACGTTATGAAGGTGTCACGTGCAGGTACTAACAAGTCACTATTAGAGAGCAATAATAATGGGATTTTATGCTTTAATACGTTATCGATGCAGTTTTGTCCTCGTTTCTTAATCAATCCCTTGTTGTTACTGTTGCCAAGTGGAGACTCTTACGTGTACGTACGGCTTTCATTAAGGCCATGCCCCAACCTGCTTTCTCTTTTCACTAGAGCGATAGAGAGAGAGAGAGAGTTCATGATGGTGAAGCTTCTCCTTCGTGGAAGTTGCACGTTACTGAACTATTGTTAGGATTCAAATGTTGTTCTTAACGTACCTCGTCCAAATGTAATTTCCCTTGACGACCCATGTACGTATATATGTACCCTGTGTAAATTTCAACGGGCTAGGCCGAGTGGTAAGCGGCTTGGTATCGCTTAAGCGAGGTCTCAAGTTCGAGCCTTGGCGTACGCAGAAAATTCCCGTTGAGAGACTCACCCACCATAGCCAGGTGCACGACGCGAGTCAGATCCGGATATAGTCGGGGTAAAGCTCCGATGAATCGGGTGGGCAAAAAAAAAATAATAGATGCATTTATAATCTGTTCGATCACGTTCTTCTTCAACATCATGGCAGTCACGAAGAAGATCGATCGACGTCAGAAGGATAACGCGCATGCACATGTACGTATTCTTTTAATAGAGATATTTTTATTCAAAACATAATCAAATATTAGAGGTGTGTTTGGTTTCACAAAGGAAAAAGAAAAAAAATTAATGAAAAGGAAGGAAAGGAAGGGAAAGGGGAGATATTTTACTATTATATCATTTGGATTGATTATGAGAGAATGGAAGAAAAGGATTTTGATATTATTTTATTTAGTTTAAAAAGAGAAAAGGATAAATATTTTTATTCAGATAATTTTACCCTCATCAAAATTAATTAAATATAATAATATATAATTAAAATATTTTACAAATATAATAATTATATCATGTCAAAATATTATACTTTCTTTTTAAATCTCTTCCTTTTGGAGGGAAATGTTACGAGGGAAAGGGAGGGACTCTAAATATTGGGATCTCTTCTAATCGTACCTTGTTAGTTTTTTTGTCTATACTTCCAGATTAATCAGTAAATCCATCAATTTTGATTCCAAAAAAAAAAAAAATGCACATCATTTCCTATTTCTTATCAACCGAAAAGTAAAAGCAAAATGATATACCTACCTGGGATATCAAATTAAAGTAAATGATGTTAGCTCCTAGCTAGCTAGTGCTATCCACTTATGCGTGTAACATGTGCTAAGCACCTTGGTTCATGCGTGTAACATGTTAATTTGTGTGCTATGTTTGATGTTTTCTCTCTAAGCATACATGATTCCATTAATTACGAAAATCAAAGAGGGCCCAACCAAGGATCAAAGAGTTAAAGGAGAGAATCTGTCAGTTCCTCATATATGATATTCGTTTAATTTATTTAGTGCTTGTTTGGAAGCCAAGTAGATAATCAATTTAAATCTTGGTTTTGGCAATTCTCACCCAAACATCCTCCATTTTATAGCTTAAAATATATTATTATTCAGTAAAAGCTATGGTTTTGAGAGAATATATTAATATTAGCTTATGATTATTATGAATTATGATCATTAGAGGAAATAATTGCTGTCTGACATGCTGCATATACTAAAATAACCCTTCTTTGCACAAAACAAAAGTGACATTTTCAGTTTCTGTATATCGCATTATCTTATATTTTGTTTTTGATAATTTACGCGTTAAAAAATTATTTTAATAATAATTATATAAATATTTTCAATTTCATTAATATCACTTTTTAGAAAACATCATTAACCAGCGATATTATGAAATCGAAAGAGGGCCCAACTAAGGATAAAAGATTTTTTAGAAAAAAAAAACTGTGTAGTTGATAATTTTTAATCAAGCGTTTTGTAAACAAAAAAAAAATAGAAATATGTTTTTAAAACCTGAAAACTCAAAAAATACTTTTTATTCTATATTTTGTTATTTTTACTGATTTTCTGTTTCACTCGTGGTTACGCTTTTTATTTTATCTCTCATACTTATTTATATTATCTCTTAATTCTCTAATTCTTCATTTATTATTGTCATATTCTTTACACTGTCTCTTACATTCTCTCAGCTCTTCATGTTGATTTTAAAAACAATTGTTTTAAATATATTTTTATTTTTTTTTTGTTTTCAAATGCAATTTTTTAGAACAATTATTTAAGCATATTCTTTTCTCTCTCTTTTTTTAAAACTTGTTTTTAAAAATAATTTTATAAAACTATTATAGAAACATAAAAACAGGAAACAGAAATAAACAGTGGCCCCATGTATTTGAGAGAGAATATGAGTTCATCATGTGGGATATTCCTTTGGTTCATTATATGTCTCCATAAATATTGATTATCACAGACGACTCCAAAATGAATTAATTCGTATAGTCTAAATTAAATAACTAATACTGTATATGACAATACGTGACACCTAATTCAGGGGCAGTAATAATGAGTGTAGTACGTTTTATCGACTCGTTACTACATTGATATGAGACAAGCTAAGTGTAAACTTCCATGAAGCTTCCTGCTTTTATTGCCTTCTAAATTCTTCAAAACCCAACGTCTATATCACGCATAGGGATTAATAATAATGTCACTTGTTTTCCAATCTTTTTGTTCCATGAAAATCCATCCCCAACAAAAGGAAAAAGGAATGTCACGAAAAATACATTATAAAAATTTAATTCAATGATAGTTATATATCATGAACTCATAATAAATTATGTTGATATAGAAGTACAACGATTGATTCAAATAATTATATTGTATTATTTTGAAGAAAACGAGAGATTGTTGATAGCATCTATCAATAGAAAATTTTGTTCAAATTGTATTTGAAGATACTATTCTTAAGAATTATTTCGCCATGCATGGTAAAATAGAATATGATAGCTCTCAGAACTAAACGAACTATTTCTGGAAAAAAAAACATGAACACGTAATAGTAAAAATACAGAAACAGAACTTAACAGAGTAGAGAGACAGAGGTGGAGATGAGCTTAAAAACTCAAGAGCCCAGTGTACTTTGAATTTGCAGCAAATACGGCCTTTTATAGGCCGCAAACACAATGGCGTTGGGCAGCTCATTGACTTGTTTAGTGATTTTTTTTATTATAAAAATTAAAAAAAAAATTAGATTCATCTACGAACAATCTAAGAGTGAGGTAAAATTTTCTTTCTTAGTAAGTAATACTAATATTAAATAGGACGAACCGTCTTATTATCCTCAGATGTAAGATTAATTTTAAAAGTTAAAAATAGTTGTGGTTAAAGGTCGGTTAGATGGATTGATGGAAGAATAAAGGCCGGTGGCAAAGTTTTGAGGTTCATAATGTAAATTTTCAAATTTAAAACTGATAAAAATAAGATTTTTTAATAAGCTCTTTTACACAAATAATTTTATATTTTCACAAAAATATTTTTTATAAAAAACACCCAATACATACCACAAGTTCACTCCTCCTCTTGGGCCATTTTAATAGCTCAAGATTATACCTTAGTCCGCGTAATATGAGACATTTTCTTTTGACACACACGATAACCACCACAAATTTTAGTTCTTACCATTTACAATTAATATTCCTAAATTTACAAATATTTAAATTAATATGCACTACAAAAAAATAGCATTTTGTAGTTGTTATTTTGTATACTTTATAATAGTTTTGACTATTATTTATAGCAGTTTAATGAATCCCTACAAAATCTATAAATACAAACATTTTACTAGTAGTTATGTCAATTGCTATGCATCTGGTCAAACCAACTAAAAATATTTATAATGGTTTACAAAAATTGTTAGTAATTGTTTGAAGGAAAAATTTGTTTTGGTGAAAAATAAAAAATTTAGAGCTGACACTAACTTTTGTAGCTATTACCAAACTACTATAAATTTAAATTTTAAAAATATTTTTTGTCATTTTATTATTTGTAGCGGTTTTTCAAGAACCACTACAAATGTTCTATATATGTAAAAAAATTAAATTCAAATTGTTCCATTATAATTAAATATATTGTTAAAGGTGTTTATTTAATATAAGGGTTGAAAAGAATTTTATAGCCCTAAATCTTATTAAGATTGTTAAATAAAATTTAATTATATTCCCTAGTTGAAATATACTTGTGCTATGAGTTTTAAGTTATAAAAAGGATAATTTTTTTGAATATTATAAAAGATGAGAGATGAAAAAGAGAATATTATAATCAATCTTTATTGGCTCTGCATGTATAAGAGAAAGAATTTCTGTAAAAAAGAAAAAATCATATTGGTAAACAATAGACAAAAATAAATCAAATAAATTAAAATAAAATAATATTAAACTCACATACATATATATATATATATATATATGCAGTTGAAGAAAATAAAGAAGAAAAGGCTCAGAAAGGAGAAGAGAATGAAAGAGTAAAAGGAAGATGGGGAATGGTATTTATAAAAATTTGGGATAAGTTTGTAGTTGTTATAAAAAATTGTAGCAGTATTATACACATTTATAGTAATTAAGTTTTTGATGAAATTTGTAAGTGTTATTTGTAATTGATATAAATTGTTAAAAATAAATAAAAATAATTAACAGTCACATAATTTATAATAGTTATAATTGCTATAAAAAATATACAAAATACTATAGTTAAAAGTTTATATCGATTCAATAACTGTTATAAAATATCGTGAAAATTTTAAAAGAAAATTTTAAAATTTAAATTTTAGAAACGGTCATAAGTTTATAACAATTCTGTAGCCGTTATAAACGGTAAAATTTTTTTCTTGCGATTTACCAAAAAGTCACTGCAAATTCACATCAAAATTTATAGCGGTTTTAGAAACTATTTCAAAGCATTATGACTTTTCACTTTTTCTAACTCTTGCTATCATAAAATTGTCAAAAATAATCACAATAAATTTCGGCGTGTCTTTTTTTACTGGCTAACTTAACTAAATTGTTATAAATATGGTGTCTAAGTTGTTGTAAAATTTATGGCGGCTGACTAATTAGTATTTATGATTTGTCTCTCGATGTTTTCACCTTCAAAATTATAGGGATATACTATACATGGGGGCCTCATTATTGATGATGTTGAACTTTTTCTAGGTTCAAGTGGTAAGGGAATTTTACACTCTGGAAAATTGGTGCATTGTGCATCTTATGTTTACACACTCGTTCCAATATATAAGACGACAAGTATTTAACTAATTCATATAAATCAAATTAAATTATTTAATATATCTTAAATTGATAAAATTTATCTATTTTATCTTTATTAAAGAATATAATTTTTAAATATATATTTATTATCTATTACATGTCTCTCTTCTATAAAAAGTAAAAATAAAAAATAATCATTAATTATTTTATCAACCTCTTATATTTTGAACTAAATTTGTTTTCTAAAAGACTTCTTATATATTGGACTGAAGTGAGTTTATAACAAGAAAAAATTATTACGAAGTATTAATAAAGAAATTTAACTATTAAAAAATTTTAAACAACATCAATTTATTGTCAACTATTATACTGAAACTTATTATTATTAACTTATTTATTATTATTAAATTTTTTGAGTAATTAAATTTTTTTAATTAAAATAACAATTAGGATAATTTATATTTATAACAATAAATCTCCGCATATATAAGAATTTGTTGGAGATAATATTGATTGTAAAGCTTTTACAAGCTTAAAAGAAAGACGGAATCATGATTTGAGTAGCATTTTTATACTAAACTTTTTTTAAGTACTTATCTAATTATTTTTTAAAATCTAATCCAAACACCTTTGGCTCAAGTGAAAGCATACAGGAAGCTGATTTTTCCCTCTCACTCCTTATTTTCTTTACTCTTCAGAACCTAATCAATGATAATTTCAAAATGTAATAGAGATTTCATTCTAAAATATATAATATGTTTAGAGAGAGATAAAAGAGAGATGAAAAATAATAGTTAAGTAATGAAATATAAATTTTGTACACGATAATATTCTTTTGTCTGTTGTTTTCTTTTGGGACCAACTTATTTTTTAGGCATGGGCAACGGGCGGGTTGAGCTAGCCCGTGCCCCGCCCGTTTAATTTTTTATGGGCACGGGCTAGCTCATGCCCGTGCCCCAGCCCGTTTAAGCCCGTACTAAACGGGCTGGGCTGAACCCGTTTGGATTGCAACGGGTATGGGCAGCTCGTTTATAAAAAAAATATTTTAAACTCGTTTAAAGTTCTAACAACAATCAATGCTCACATATAACATAGTGTATAATGATAATAAGACAACAATAGTATACATATGATATAATTATTCCTAAAATTATAACCCTACAAAATATCCATTCAAATATTCTAAATTTAATATTATTATTTTAAAAATTTTACGAACCCATAAAATTTTAACCCAGCAAAGCTCTATCCTCTCTAAAATTAGTGGATAAATATTATAATATTTGCAATTTAAAATTTCAACACTCCAATAAAAATAATAAATATTATAATTTATTTAATAAAAAATTATTAAATAAGTATTTAAATAAAAAATTATTAAAATATATACACACACATAAACGGGCGGACACGGGCAGCCCGATGGTGTGCCCGTAGCCCGCCCGTTTAACACATATAACTCGCCTATTTAAGCCCGCCCGTTACGGGCTTAATTTGGGTGGGCCCAATTCGAGCAAATTTACCCCGGGTCCGAGCGGGTACACCGGACAACGGATTATTTGCTCAGCCCTACTATTTCTTAAAAGACACATACCTCTTCTTACTATCATCGCTCTAATTTCTTCAATTTAACTATCGGAGAGGAATACACGCTAATTTTGGTAGTGAAAGAAAGGCATCTGTGATATATTATTTTACTCACAAAAAAATGTTTACTCGATTGGATGAGAAAAAAAATAAAAAAAAGAATATAATAAACATAAAATTCTTAAAAATAATATTTTTTTTAAAATATTCCCATCCCTATATTTTTTTCCTTATTTTTTTTAGAATAGAGAAATTTTCAAAGCTAGGGACTCACATGCGGCACACGTGAGCGCCTTCTAAACCCTAACCCCTCTCTTGCTCATCTTCACCCTGCGACGAAATAATCTCAACTACGCGATGTCTTCACGCAGGCTCTTGGCATCGCTACGATCATCCCTCGGTCGATCTCCGTTGGGGTCTCAAGTTACGAGCTCGAACATCCGATTCTCTTCCTCAGATATTCACTCTCGAAGTTCCTCTATAAATGTAAACCTCCATTTCATTCACGAAGAAAGTTCAGCGTTCATTGCGATCTGATGGTGCTAATGCTATGTAAAATGCGGGGAAAGCTGCGATATTTTCATTTTTACGCTGATTTGGAATTTCTGGTTTACCGAATAATTAAATATTTTAGTGTCTCAGATATGTATAGTCAGACTTGTTGCTTTGCTCTTTCCTCTCTGATGCAGTCTGGAAATGCTATTGGTATCTGTAGTTTATGGTCACTCTACGCATCTCACTGATCTAGTTCAGCAAAATTTAGCTCCTCTTAATCATCGAAAACCTGTTTTACCTTCTTCGAACTCGTCTTGATCAGGGCCTCCATCAGTCTCCAGCGATGGTGATACTGTATCTGCCGCGCTTTCCATTAGTCTCCATCGATGATGATAACGTGACTAGGTGATGGGTCTTGTATATAATCAACACGGGTGTTGCATTGTATTCCTTTTGTATCTCTTTTACCTTGTTTTTCTGGCCTTTTTGGTGGGTTGTAACTGGCTGAAAATGATAATCACTTTGCACAAGCATAGGGAGGATATAACTACGACAATGAAGGCATGTAGGGGTGCTATTTCTTCTGACCTTTCCGAAGGGATATATCTTGCTTTGTATGACAAGAATAATCTGATATACTAATAAGCATAAGAAGCTTTGCTTTTGAATGAAGTCATGGACAGTTATATAATATTCACACTTTAATGTTCTGCATTACGTGAACTGTTGGTATTGAAGCTGATATATAGTTCTTCAGCTTAACTTGATTATGTTCTGGTTTGTGTGAATTGTGAGTGGGTATTAATGGATATCTGCTGCCTTCAAATCTTCATCAGACGAGGACATTTACCCAGACTCTGGCACTCTCAAGACTTGAGTCCAAAAATGGCTTAGCATCAATACTTGGAGATTCTAGATCGAGTTTGTTTCACCAAGCTGCTTCACTTGCACCCCATTTCCCTTCCAGATTTATGTCAGCCGAGCTAAACTCTGTCGAGTCTTCTTCTACTCCCGTATCTGAAGTGCCTCCTCGCATTAAATTTAAGAGATTAGATAAAACTGCCAAGCACATTATGCAGGCATATGACTACTCTTTTTCCTTTTAAATTAGTGCATTTTTTTTTATCATTGTAAAAATTGCTGATACCTTGCCATGTAGATTATAGATAAGGAAGCAGTAGAGGAAGTTAGAGAACAGAGGGAGATACCAGATATACAACCAGGTTACATTGTGCAACTCAAAGTGGTATGGGAATTTGTTTTGAAGATGTATAAAATTATTGCTATGTCAGGGTCCTGTTCAACATATTAACTGTATATTTTCCTTATAAACTGAGACAACAGGAAGTTCCTGAGAACAAGCGTCGTGTTTCAATCATAAAAGGCATTGTTATTGCAAGGCGAAATGCTGGTCTTAATACTGCATTTAGAATCAGGAGGCTAGTGGCCGGGGTTGGGATTGAGTCTCTCTTCCCACTGTGAGTACTACTCAGTTTTTGATGGATCTGCCTGTAGATAAGCTATGTTGTGCTGGTAAAGTGGCATTTGGTTTTGATTAAGCTTTATGCTATGTATGGTAGGTATTCACCAAACATAAAGGAGATAAAGGTTCTTGAGAAGAAGAGAGTGAGGAGGGCCAAACTCTACTACCTTAGGGAGAAGATGGATGCACTTAAAAGACAATAACAAAGTTCTTCCTGGTAGAAATTTTTGATAATTCAAAATTCAGTTGTACTCTGTATCTGCCTGTGGATCAAGCGCCTGCAGCTGTTTCTTTGTTGACGTAGTTCACAATATATAGTTTTATTGCAGATCCTTTGAGCTGGCAGATGTTTTGGGGAGGCCACATGTCAGAAATTGTATTGAGATGCATTCATGTGAGAATATCTTATTTTAAAAGTTTTCTCGACGATTGTAAAGATCTTTCCCCCCAATGTAAGGATTATCATGATTTTTTGCTAATATTATGATAAAAATGCATCTGCCTAGGCTTGATTGTAATTGCCGATTAACTGCGAATTGCTGCTGAAAACATTGACGATGTTGGGGGTGAATAAAAAGCTTAGTAGATTTTCAATTGCTTAGTAGGTAGGAGCCGCTGTCGCTCTCGCATCTGTTAAAATACTTTCTACGTTGTTCTTCCATCCTATTTGGGTCTGTAAATCAAGGTGAACCCAATGGAATGTTTAATCACGCTTGGCACACATACAATCTACACCTGATTAAGGCGCTTTTGAACTTTCCGACCCTAGTCTCTTTTAATCAAGGTTTCTCATGTCAATGGTATGTGTAAGGGGGTAACAACTACTGTAAGAATATCTGGGGCGAAACAAGGGATTCTCTTATAAAGATTGGTCTACATTAGGGATTATCCTTGAGTCCTTATTTATTTAATCTAGTGGTGGATGTTCTAACTAAACCTATTCAAAAAGAAATATCTAAGTGCATATTTTTTGCAGACGATATAGTTCTTGTGACAGAATCAAGAGAAGAGATTAATTTTAAATTTGAGTTATGGAGAAGTACTTTAGAGTCGAAGGGTTTTCGTCTGAGTAGAAGTAAGACTGATTTTATGTATTGTAATTTTGATAAGAGGCAAGTTAGAAGTAACTTGGAGGTTAGATTGGGAGATCAAGTTATTCCACAAATAGATAAGTTCAAATATTTGGGGTTAATTATACAGAAGGATGGTAAAATTTTTGAGGATGTTAATCATAGAATTCAGGCTAGGTGGTTTAAATGGAGAAAGGCTATTGGGGTTACATGTGATCGAAAAGTACCAGATAAAGTAAAAGGAAAGTTTTATCATACTGCTATAAGACCAGCAATATTTTATGGAAGTGAATGTTGGGCTTTAAAAGGACAAGAGCATAAAGTTGGGGTAATTTATATGAGGATGTTGAGATGGATGTGTGGGCGTGCGAGAAAAGATAAGATTCATAATGAACAAATATATGGAAGAGTTGGAGTGATACCTATTGAGGAGAAAATAGTAGATAACTGTCTTAGGTGGTTTGGACACTTGCAAAGAAGGCCAAAGGATGCCTCGGTGAGGAGGGTGGATTAAACAGTATGGAGTCTAGTTAAAAGAAATAGAGGAAGGCCAAAGAGAACGGTCAACGAGGTCATTGAGCGGAATCTCCAATTCAATAACCTATCTAAAGATTTAGTTTTTGATAAAGTATAATGACGTCATATGATCTATGTAATTGATCACATTTAATAAGATAAGAATTATTGTTATTGTTGTTCTCATGTCACAGATGTGATGCGACCTTGGAATTGGTTGGTTGTCTTTAGTTTTAATTTTAGGGAAACCATTCTTTGTTACTTTTTCTCAAATTTTAATTTAGTTTATATGTTATTTTTTTAATTTTATTCTATTAATATAATTAATTTATATAATTTTACTCTATTAACACGGTTAACTCTTGTGTAAAAACTAATCGTGTTTATAGAATAAAATTAAATAATTTAATAAGGAGAAAAAATAATATATATATCAAATTAAAAATTAAGAAAAAATATATGTACTTTTAAAATAATTTTATTTTAATTTTATTTTAATTTTATTATAATTTTAAACAGAGGCGGAAGAACAATGATGAAATCATTTGAATGAATTAGGGGTTAAATTAAAAGAAAGCATATGAATGACTAAATTGTAAACGTCACGTTTATTTTATATTTTGTGCGGGGATCTGCAACTATACTGTTCTAATTTATTCGTTACCATATAAGACTAGAAGAAGTCGCCTAAGATGGTCATTTCTTTTGTGTTTTTTTTTTGGTCAAATAAGATGGTCATTTCTTAGTTCTCACCAAATATTATAACGTCAAACTCCCACACTTGGTCAAAACACGAGACCGGAAAATTCATACCCTTACATCTGACTTCACAAAATCTTCCACTAGTATTAGTTAATGGCCCCTGTCTTAAGGTCTAGGTGTGTGATGCAACGTGTTGAGAAGCAAAATAATGGAGAGTTTCAGAGTTCTGTATCTGTTCTCCTTGATGCTATGCTTCATAAAACCGCTCACTTCACGAGACAGTATCAGCCCAGGAAACTTGATTGGAGATGGTGAGACTTTAGTTTCCGCAAGTGGGTTTTTTGAACTCGGATTCTTCAGCCCTGGGTCTTCAAATGCCCTATACTTGGGAATTTGGTATAATAACTCTCCTTCTACAATCTTCTGGGTGGCCAACCGAGATAAACCTCTTAACAACGATAAGGGAAAGGGTGTTTTACAATTAAATGATCAAGGAGTTCTCCTTCTTCTTGATGCCACAAACAACAACACAGTGTGGTCCTCCAATTATTCATCAATCAGAGCATATAACCCTTTTGCTCAGCTCTTGGATTCGGGAAATCTTGTGGTGAAAAATGGTAACTTGGACCAACTCTTATGGCAGAGTTTTGACCACCCTTGTGACACCTTAATGCCAGGAATGAAAATTGGGTGGGGTCAAGAAACGGGTTTGGATAGATTTCTGTCATCTTGGAAAAGTTCAGATGATCCAGGTCGGGGAGATTATGTACTCAAAATAGACCGTAGAGGGTACCCACAAATCTTTTTACTGAGTGGTTCTATGGTGATGGTTAGAGCAGGGTCATGGAATGGCCTCACTTTCACGGGATTTTCGAGTCAAATTCCGGATCCAGTAAGGAATTCTGAGTTTGTGCTGAATGAAAAAGAGGTATATCACAAGTTTGATCTTACAAATGATTCAGTTTTCTCTCGATATATAATGACTCCTTCAGGCATAGGGCAGCGTTTTGATTGGGTCATTCAAACAAACACCTGGCGGGTGATGAACACTGGTCTCCCTGACCAATGTGAAAATTATGCCTTGTGCAGTGCAAATTCTATCTGCAACATTAGTAACAATCTTGTTTGTGAATGCCTGAGAGGGTATGAACCCACTAATTTTAGGGAATGGAATGTGTCTGATTGGAGCAGTGGCTGCAGTAGAAGGGATTCTTTGGATTGTGATGCTAGTGATGGATTTAAGCAGTATAAGGGCATCAAGTTGCCAGACACTTCTTCTTCATGGTATAACAAGACCATGGACATTGAGGAATGTAAGAGATTATGTCTGCAAAACTGTTCTTGTAAAGCATATTCAAATTTGGATATTCGAGGTGAAGGAAGTGGTTGCCTGATATGGTTTGATCAACTATTGGACATGAGACAATTTCCTTCAGGGGGACAAGACCTCTACGTACGAGTTCCTGCTTCAGAGCTAGGTACTCAGTTTCTTTGTTTTTATTACTGCATATCTATCCTTTACTTTTCCCCTTTCTGGTATCTGATCGGTTTACTATAAGTTGTTCCTTAAATCGGGATGAGGGCGAGGCCGTGAGGGAGAAGGGAGGAGCGTGTTAAAGACATCAAGAAAACCAATCTAGGATGTTAACAGCATAAGATTTCTAAGTTGAACTGGTCTTGTATGGTGGTGCTTCTAATTGTTATGCTGTTGTGTTTCCCGAATTGATATCCATTTCTCTCTATAAAAGAGTGCTTAAATAAATTAGGGAAACTGCTTTTCTCTAAATAAAAATTCTTGTTATTTTTTTTAGAGAACTTTGAAGCATCTCTAGTCACAACTTAATAACCCTCCGGTCTTTAATATAAGAACTAATTGACTCTTTAAGATAGATTAAAGAAATCAAATAATCAGTTAATTATAATTTAATATAACAGCTAGTTGACTAATTTGGGTAGATTAAGGGGTATATAATATGAATTCGTCTTGACGGATTAGATTTGGTCATAATTAACTAATTTATTTTGCTTCCTTAATCTATCCAAATTAGTCAACTAACTTTTATACTAAGGTCCAGAGGGAGTATTAGTTGATTATGTCTTTAATTGAGATATTTTACTTGAAGTTGATGATTTCTCACACTGTCTGTGAGTGTCAGATCATTTTAGGGATGAAGGCCGGGGGAGCATTGGCAAGAAGAAGCTAGTAGGAATTGTGGTTGGCTGTGCAATATTTGTAATGAGTTTCATGATCGGATTGATTTTATTTGCAAGGAAAAGGAAACTTGGAAATTCAGGTAAATTTTGTCATGCTTGTCTTTTATCATGGATATGTTTTGTCACGGTTCTAAAATAATGAATATTGTCATGTTCAACAACAATCTAGGGAATGAAGTCATGGATATTCCAACTTTTGATCTGTCAGTCATAGCCAAGGCTACTGATAATTTTTCTACCATCAACAAATTAGGTGAAGGTGGCTTTGGGACAGTATACAAGGTAGCATAACCATATCCAAACAACGATTTTATCTTATCTCTGTAAGAATCCTAGTAACTCTAAAATATGATTTTCAGGGTACTCTAGAAGATGGGCAAGAGTTAGCTGTGAAAAGGCTGTCAACAAAATCTGGTCAAGGGCTGGAAGAGTTGAAAAATGAAGTTATGCTGATAGCAAAACTTCAGCACCGTAATCTTGTGAAGCTTCTTGGTTGCTGCATTGAAGGAGAAGAGAAGTTGTTGATTTATGAATATATGCCAAACAAGAGCTTGGACCACTTTATTTTTGGTTTGAAACTCTGAACCTTGGCCAAATTTCCAAGTTGTTGAGACTGCAAGCAGTATTCTAACATGTTTTTGTTGTCCAGATGAAACTCGTTGCAACTTGTTGAATTGGCTGAAGCGTTGGCATATTATTCACGGGATTGCTCGAGGACTTGTCTATCTTCATATAGATTCCAGATTAAGAATTATTCATAGAGACCTTAAAACAAGTAATATTTTGCTAGATGCTTACATAAATCCGAAAATATCAGACTTTGGCCTGGCTCGCACATTCTGGGATGATCAGGTCGTTGCCAAAACTAAGAAAGTTGTTGGAACATTGTAAGTTGTTTCATCCCTAACTTATTTATCACTTTTTGTAGCACCCCATTTTCTCATTATTTTACTTAACAAATTATACTTTCAGTGGATATATGCCTCCTGAATATACTGTGCATGGACAATTTTCAATGAAATCCGATGTCTTTAGCTTTGGTGTAATAGTACTGGAAATTGTTAGTGGGAAGAAGAACAGAGTATTTTCCGACCTAGAATACTATCTTAATCTTCTTGGACATGTAAGTATACTACCCTATTGAAAGCACTTCTTTAGATGGTTGGCAAAAGTAAGGAGTCAATAAGAACAGGGTGTGAATCACTACCTAAGTCACCCAAGTTGATCAGCATTTATTTACTTTCTGTATGGCCTGCTGATATATCACAGAATGTTTTGAGCATTTTTCAGTAACTTAGTGGTCAAAATATAAAGATTCCTACTCATTGTTTTGACTACACTATGATTCTTTGCATTAGCTGGTTGTGCAAGGATTCAATAAAAACTCACCCAAATGCTCTTTTAGTTCTTATATAAGAGCTAGTTGACTTTTTTTAAATAGATTAAAAAAAATCAAATAAATCAATTAATCATAACTAATATAACCCTATATTGGGATGGGAAGAAAATTAAGGAGGGAAAACTTCTAAAAATAGTAAATTTTTTACCATTTTAAGAAATTTTCCTTCTCAGTATTCCCCTCACTTTTCTCTCAATCCAAACATAGTCTAAGAGCTAATTGACTAATTTGGGTAGATTAAGGAGTATATAATATGAATTCATATTAAGGGGTTGGGTTTAGTCATAATTAACTAATTTATTTGGTTTAAAAAAGTCAATTAACTTTTATATTAAGAATTAGAGGGAGTATATGTTAATAAGCCCCACCGTCTAAAACACTCGTATTTGGCGAAGGATCATTAGCTCATTGCATAAACTATAACATATGACATATTACAAGTACTATGGTTTTTTCCCAACATAAAAGTTGAAATAGGATTTTCCTTGTTTTGGTATTACTATGATGTTATAGGCATGGAAACTGTGGATCCAAGGAAGACCAATGGAGCTATTGGATGAATGCTTAAAGGAAAGTTGCAGTGAATCTGAAGTCATAAGGTGTATACAGGTAGGACTATTATGTGTGCAACAAAGAGCTGAAGATAGGCCTGATATGTCTGCTGTCGTTCTAATGTTAAATGGAGAGAAATTGTTGCCACAGCCAAAAATTCCTGCTTTTTACACTGCAAGTGATGTTCCTCCTGATCCTACTTCTTTAGACCAAAGATTTGTACAGTTCTCACAAAATGAAATTTCTCAAACCATGCCAGAGGGAAGATGATTCAGTGTTCTTACCACTTGTTTGAATACCTGTTATATGACTTTTTCTTTTAAAATATTGTAGATATAAAACTGTTTTGAGAAAAATTAAAGAGAACGATCAACAAAATTATTGAGTGGGATCTTTTAGTCAATAACTTATCTAATGACTTAATTTTTGATAAAGCATGATAACGTCGTACAATTTATGTAGTTAACTCCATTTAATAGGATAAGGTTTCTTGTAGACACGTTTTATGAAGTTGGATTATTTCATGTTTGAGGATAGTAAAGTGTACATTTTTTGGGGTTATACATTCGTATAGGATTTATGAATTTATATGGGTAAAAAATTGAGCAGGCGTATCTGGGTCCCTTTCATTATACGTGTATAATTTGTTTTTTATAATACATGCCTAACGATGTTAGTATGACTGAGCCAATTCAATTGGACTAAAATGCCAAGATCAATTCAAATTTTACATCTTCAACTCTTGGGGTTATGTTTGATATTTTATAGTCTTAGTTAATATCTTTTAACGGTCACAATTAACTAACGACTCGTTCTGCCTGATATTAGTATCGTTTAGAAGGAATAGATATTTTATCTTGTCTTTAGATCGTAAGTGAGCTCAACCCCTTTCTAAAAAAATTTGTAAAAGAAAAAACTAATAAAAATATCAAGAGTTATTCTTCGCAAGTTATATATAAAAGTTTTTGAAGACCGCTAACATTAATTTAAATGAAAGCATTATATTTTTTTAAAATAATTACTTTTATTATCCATTTCGTGATTAATATAAAAATTAGTTGATTTTTTAAATTAAAAAAATTAAATAAATCGGTTGATTATTAGCACATTTAACCTTTCAAGATAAATTATTCATATTATATACCCATTAATTTATTTAAAATAATTAACTAATTTTTATATTAATTATAATTAATTAATTTATTTAGTTTTTTTAATTTATCTATAAAAGTCAAATAGTTTTTATGCTTAAGATTGGAGATACTCCTCCGGTCTTTAATATATAATCTATTTAATTAATTTGATTATATTAAAAAAGTTAGTTAATATGATATATATTTTTTTTAAAATACCCTAATCATCTTCGTTAATTCTCTCATTTTCTCTTTTATTTAATTATTGTTAAATGAGTATAAATAAAGGTAATTTAAATAATTAATAAATATAAAAAATATATTTTATATTTAAAATTAAATTTAATTTTTTAATTAAATTTTATATTAACGAGAGAGTGGTATATGTGAAACTGTGATCCATAGTTGACTTGATGTGGATAGGGGGCACCTCCTCTTCGTGACTACTATTTTAAAAATGTTGCCGGCCTACGCCGGTTTGTTTAACTTCCCATTCATAATTTTTTTTGGTAATATTCCCATAGATGATTTTTAACATAATAAAGATCTGATCTTTTTTAAAAATTAAATCAATTTCAAAGATGTAATTTTACTTTGTGATCTGTTATCTATTAAATATAAGTGTAACAAAAAAAATTATCTTCTCATTATTTTTTATTAAATATGATTAAAAATTCTCTATCAAAAGAATTTATTTTTTAAAGTTTTAATATATATATATATATATATATATATATATATATATATATATAATTTGCTAGAAGTCAATGCGATATTTTTTCACTGGGGAATAGCTTTATAATTTGAGATACATAACTTAGAATGAATAATTTTATCATTTCATCACAACAATTTTATTTTTTTTATTTTCAAAATTAGTGGTCCTCCAAGATAATTTTCTTTTTGGGTTAAAAATTATGGGAAATTGAAAAAAAATTATTATATTACAAAATTATTCTCAAAAAGTGTCGAAAGGTTCAGGTTTATTAGTAGGTAAAATATTTCTTTAACTGTATATAATATATTAAAATCTTTAGCATATAACCTTTTTCTATTTCACATATAATTAAAGTATTGCGTACAACTAAAAAAGTTACATCTAGATTGTATATGATGTTTAAATAAATTTCAGATATATTTATATTTATACAATAAATTTTTTAATAAAAAACTTTGTAGGTAATTTTTTCGAAATGTATATTTGCAGCAACATATTTATAGGTTCGTGTTATTTAACGGTAACGAATGAGAGGGGAATTAAATGCAGAAACATCATTAGCAATCAAATGCGTTTCTGAATTTTTGTTGGTCAATGGGATAATCGGTCCACACAGAATAATAATAAGTCAATGGCAGTCACTCCCCACGCTGAAACGTGAAGAACGAAACCTGGAAACAGAAAAGAAAAGGGAGAATTGTAGCTAAACCTAGTGATATTTTTAGAGATTCATGATTTCACCCCAATAAATAAATAATTACAATAATTATTTATACAAAATATTATATTTAGTGTATGTTAATAGATTTTCATGACTATATATAGAGTGTACTAAAAATAATAATAGCAAAAAATATATTTTATACTAATAAATGATACGATACGATACGATTTGTTTTTTAGGTGGAGGCTTTGAGTTATGAATAAGGATAAAAAAAGTGTCATATTATATATATTAAGAATAAAAAAAGAGTGCCAAAAAATGTGAACTCTAGTTCAAAAAATATGAATTCAGAAAGCAACAATTCAATTTCTAAAAATTATTATATCCAAAATTAACTTTCGAAAACAATTAATCTAAAAAAAGAAAAATAGTGCACAACACAAAGAAAGAAGAATAAAGAGGAATACTAACCAACATTATTCATAGCTTCACATAAATATCATCTCATTATTTATCACAACAGAGCCGACGTCCATGAAATAATCAAGAGAATAATAGGTTCATAAATTTGTGAAGAAGACCATATGTGAGAGAGAAGAGCCTAGCGAGGTTTGCTGAGAGAAGGAGAGCAACTACAAAAGATAAACAATTGCTAATTAAGCTAGCTCCATCTGTTTTTTTTTTTTTCCTTTGCTCCGCCTTGTGTGCTTGTTTTGTAGAGGATGAACTAAAATAATGATAGAGAATTTAATTTTTATTAAATACTAGGGGCAGTTATATTTTTTTAATTAAAAAAAATTAATTTTAAATTTCATAAGGCTTTATAATAATTTTATCATTTCTTAAAATTTTTTTATAATTTAATTTTATCCTCGGACTTAGTTACAATTTTTCAAAAAAAAAAAATTGTCCTAGAATCTTCCTCCTCAGACTAAGACGAACATCCTCACGACGCTGCTTCCTCGTTTCCTTCAACGGACAATTTTACCCCTTGGCAACCTTCCGCGAAAGCCATGGCGCGACTGACCTTCCTTCTTCATGACCTGTATCTTAGCTGTCTTCTTTGTCTTCCCCTCCTTTTCGGAAAACCCAGTTTCCCTCTTTCTTCCTCTTTATATACAATCTTCTTCTTCAATTCTATCATCACTCATCTCTCTGAGTATCATATTTCACTTGATCTCTCTCTCTCTCTCTCTCTCTCTCTCTTTGATTCTTCTTCAATGGCTTCTCAAAACCCTCAAACTCATTTCCAGGATTCTTTGCCAGTCATGGCCGGAAAGCTTGGTGGGGATGGTTTAATTGACGAGCTTTGCAATGGGTTTAATCTGTTGAAGGATGCCGGTAAAGGGGTTATCACTTTCGAGAGCCTCAAGAGGAATTCCGCTTTGCTGGGGCTACATGGTATGAGCGATGGGGATCTTCGTTCTATGTTACGGGAAGGCGATTTTGATGGTGATGGAGCTCTGAGTCAGCTGGAATTTTGCGTCCTCATGTTCAGATTGAGCCCTGAACTTATGGAGGGGTCTAAATTGTGGTTAGAGGAAGTCCTTCAACAAGAACTTAAAGATTACTTTTGATTTTTTTTAATGTTGATTTATGAAAATTTGTCATGTTTGGCAAATCTTCCATATACTTGTGAGAAATGGAAAGTAACTCCAATTAGAATGACAATCTTATGTATAACATCAGATCAATTGAATTATTATTTTCCGCCCAATACTTTTGTGTTGGTTAACCTTCAAGTGTAAATTTGGAGTTCAAAAATCGTTATGAATTTCCTTTATTTGGTCACTTTTGAATATTAATTTGATGATTCAGGTGTGCTTCTGGTTTAAGCCTTAAGGTTTGAACCCTTTTAAACTGATCCGGTAATTTTCAGTCCTGAATATCCCAGCTGCAATTGGTTCACAAAAATTAATGGCGAAGAAAAAGCTCAATCTATCTGGTAGCCCCTCTGTTTCTGAACTAAAAATTTTGCTCTAAATATTAGTCCTAAGAAAAGGAGTAGGAAACAGCATTTTTCCGGGAAACTTTGACTTAGAGCATGACTGATTCACTTCAGAAAATTATCTGTTCATATATGATCTAGCTTCAATTGGAATAAAATCGACCGTGTAGTAGAAATAGCCCCTCTTTCTTTATTATTGAAACGTTAGTTCCCTTTACATAAGAAAAGCAGAGAACTAGTTGATGGTCGTTAATGATAATCATATTGTTGAATTTCAGAAAGAATGCCTGAATATTCAGATTGAGTCCTGAACTTATGGAGTAGTCTAAATTGTGGTTAGAGGAAATACTTCAACGAGAACAAAGATTATTTCTGATTTTTTTTGTGTTATGCTGATTTATGAATTTCTCCTGTTGGGTACATTTTCCACATGCTTGTGAGGAAAATGATATGAAGGAAATGAAAGTAACTTGTGTGACTGCCAAAATTTGTGTTGGTCAACCTTTAAGTACAAATCAGGAGTTCAAAATTCTTTATCAATTTCCTTTATTTGACCACTTCTGTATGTTCACTTGATGTTTAAAATGATAAAGCTGAAGGCTTAAACACTTGAATCTGAACCGGCAATTATTTAGTTCGGACTAGCCCGACTGCAATTTTGGTTCACAATGATTGGCCAAGAAAAGCTCAATCAGATTGAAAAGAAGAGCAAGGAAAAACTTAGTGGTTTATGTATCTCTACCTTGTAACCCCTGTGTTTCTGAACTAAAATTTTACTCTAGGGATTGTAGTACCAAACAGACATTTCCCGTGAAATCTTTTGGCTTACAGCATGACTATTTACTGCCGGAAAAAATTTCTATTCATATAAATATAATTGAGGTGTGTGGTAGAAATGATTCAATTTCATAAAATCATGTCTTAAGGAATAAAATTGTCTGTTTTATTGATGGTTGAAACTTAGTTTCCTTCTACATAGGGAAGCAGAGAAGCACTTGATGGCGGACAATTAAATAGCATGTCAGAAAAAATTTCTGGTTTGGCTGTTTTATCGTAAATGACAATAACTAGGAAAATTCATATTTACATTCTGAACAATGAATTCCAACTATCTTATGCCATCCCCTAATAACTCCTCTGAAGTGAAGTGCAGATCTAAACTTGACCATCAATAATGAAGTCAAATGTTTGCAAACAAACGTTTCCCCGTCACATGGCTTTTTTGATTTGTAAGAGATGAGTGCCTAATTATGAAAACTTGATACACATGCAACCAATTAAATCTGTATGCTCCTGGTTCCCTTATTACTAGGTCAACTTCAAGGATATATATCTTTAGCTTGTGAAACCCATTTCATTAAAGCAATGACCATTCTTTCTTATGTACTTGCTCTTACAAATCTGTTTATGTTCTGTACCCGATTTTCTTATGCAACTGACACTCTTACCCTGTTTCAGTCGCTTCCTGATGGTAGGACCTTGGTTTCCAGAGATGGAAGCTTTGAACTTGGTTTCTTTAGCCCAGGTAGTTCGAGAAATTGCTATCTTGGAATTAGGTACAAGAACATCCCAGTTAGAACTGTTGTCTGGGTTGCCAATCGTGACAAACCAATCAAAGACAACTCTAGCATGTTGAGCATAAACCCAGAGGGACATCTTATGATTCTCAGCCAGAATCATACTGTTGTGTGGTTGGCAAATTCAAGAACAAAGGTCTTGAGTCCAATTGTACAACTTCTAGGCTCTGGAAACTTGGTACTAAGAGATGAGAAAGACCAGAATCCTCAAAACTATTTGTGGCAGAGCTTTGACTATCCTTCTGATACCTTTTTGTCAGGAATGAAGGTTGGATGGTACTGAGAACTGGTCTTAATCGACGAATAATAGCATGGAAGAGCTCAGATGACCCTTCTCCAGGAGACTTCATAGGGGAGCTTGTAAATCATAATAACCCTGAGGCAGTTACGTGGAAGGGCCAAACAAAGTATTTGCGGAGTGGTCCTTGGGATGGTCTTCGATTTAGTGGAGCTCCTGAGATGAGGGACAATCTCTTTTTCGATTTCAGATTTGTATCCAATAAGGACGAGGTATGTTACCTGTACAGTCTGAAGAATGAGTCAATAATTTCAAGAGTTGTTATGAATCAAACAATATATGAAAGTCAGGTTCTCGTGTGGATTGAAGAAGCTAAAAGTTGGAAGGTTTTAGTAACCTTTTCAAGAGATTATTGTGATCAGTATAATCTTTGCGGTCCATTTGGAAGTTGCTTCATGAGTGAGGCACCAATTTGAGAATGCTCGAAAGGATTAAAGCCAAAATCACCCTAGAACTGAATGCAGAGGATTGGACTCAAGGATGTATCCACAGTGAATCATGGAGCTGCAAGGTAAAAAACAGAGATAATTTTCTTAAATTCAGTGGGCTCAAATTCCCAGATAACACACGTTCTTGGGTTGATGGAAGTATGACCCTTGAGGAGTGCAAAGCAAAATGCTTGGAAAATTGTTCCTGTACTGCTTATGCTAACTCAGGTATCAGCAGAGGGTGTAGTGGCTGCATCATCTGGTTTGGTGATCTAAATGATATAAGACAGGTTCCAGCTGCTGGCCTACATATTCGGTCAGCTGTTTCTGAAACAGGTATAACCTTTTATTGATCATATGCTCATTATATGTTGACAGCTTAACTGCGTCTTTTTTCTGTGGATTGACCGTTAGTTCAATCATTTGTGAAGCTGACCGTGAAAATGCAGATGGAAAGAAGATAAAGGTGATTATAACACCAGTTGCCATTTTCTTGGCTCTTGTGATGTTCTTTACTTTATTTTTCATTTATAAGAACCGAAGAAAGTCTGAAGGTAAGCATTCTTTAGTGCGAATTCCTTTTCCTTATGAAGGATAACTTTGAACTGGACGTGATTAAGTAGCATATGACTATTTGGTCAATTTCTTATTTATGCTACTAATTTCATCTTGTTTACTGCAGTGGAAATTCCGACAGAAAATAATGATGTAGGCACAGAAGAAGACACGGAACTTTCTTTCTATGACCTGTCTGTAATAGCCAGTGCTACTAATGACTTCTCAACTGAAAATAAGCTTGGGGAAGGTGGTTTTGGGCCTGTATATAAGGCAAACATGAAACATCCATGTTAAATAAGAGCAAAACAATAAGTGCTATGCTTCTAGCTTATCACAGATTGATGATATATTAAAAATATAAACTTCTAGGGTATGCTGGCAATGCACAAGAGATTGCTGTCAAGCGGCTTTCTTGAAGATCTGGACAAGGATTGAAAGAATTTAAGAAAGAATTTTTTGTGTGCGCCAAACTTCAGCACCGGAATCTTGTTAAGGTTCCTGACTGTTGCATTAAAGAAGAGGAGAAGATGCTCATCTACGAATACATGCCCAACAAGAGCTTAGATTCATTTATTTTTGGTTAGTGTCCATGCCAAACTGTTAGTTTGCAAATTCGTCTATTTCGCTAACTTCACCTTGGATAACAATGAGCATTATAGCTTTGAAACTCAGGTTCTACTACTAAAAGTGAATTGCTAGATTGGCCCAAGCGTTATAAATATGTGGAATAGCTCAGGGGATTCTTTATCTTCGTCAAGATTTTAGATTGAGGATTATCCACAGAGATCTTAAAGCAAGTAATATATTATTGGAAAATGACTTAAATCCAAAAATTTCTGATGTTGGCCTAGCGAGAATCTTAGGAGGAGATCAAGTTGAGGAAAATATAAGAGAGTGGATAGTACATAGTGATTATCTTCTAGTTCTATTTTGGCTTGCAATTTCTACGCATTATTAAGGATGGAATTAACTCATTTGTGATTTTTAGAGTGGTTATATGGCACCTGAATATGCTTTTGATGGGCCATATTCTGTTAAATCCGATGTATTTAGCTTTGGCATATCAGTATTGGAGATAGTAAGCGGAATAGGAAGTAGATCGTTGTCTTTGCCAAACAAGAGTATTAATCTTATTGGGCACGTGAGTAGCAAATAATCTAACTTTAATTTTTTTTTTATCTTTAAAATGAACTAGCAGTTGATGAATGTTCTGAAGTTTTGCAGGAACGTAGCTTGTGGAAGGAGGGCGTTCCACTGGAATTGATTGATGCATGCATGCAGGACTCTGTTGTCAAATCAGAAGCATTGCGCTGGATTCATATTGGTCTTCTTTGTGTGCAACATCATCCTGATGATAGACCAGACGTGGCATCTGTTGTAGTGATGTTGAGCAGTGAGATTTCTTTGCCCCGGCCTAAGGAGCCTGGGTTCCTATTGGACAAAACCTCATTCAATGGAAGTTCCTCATCTGGCGATCATATGAGTTGTTCCACCAATGAAATATCTATCACCTTGTTAGGGGCCAGATAGAGGAAGATTTTTACTTCTTTGTTCTTTTACTGCAAGTGGATCAATTATGATTTCAACTCAGCTTGTTTCGTTGCTTACCATTTTTGTGATGCTATGTGCTATTCTTGTGATCTTGTTCATGACTGAACAAAAGAAATGTGATCTGTGCATGAGATTTTGTTTTTCCTTTTACACGACAAAATGAGGAGAGTGTTTTTGATCTGGAGTCTGAATTTGATCCTTTTTACACCAAGTTCCATCAATTATTACTGTTTTTTCGACTAGTTGAAAGGAGGTTGGTCCCCACTCTCACCTGAAACGGGAAAATTGGTGTAAAGTTTTTATTTAAAAATTTTATTAGTTAAAATGATATGAGTTCAAATATTGGTCTTTTTTGCATATAAAATCTTTAGATTATCGGTATTTTTTGTGTAAGGTTGTTTATGGGATTGTACTATCCTAGTGTAAAGGGGTGGGATGACATTTTCTGTCATTTGTCTTATCTGTCTTAATTTTGAATGGGACTGGACGAGACCAGAATGTCTTGTCCCACATTTTTTTCTTAAAATAAAATTTATATAATTATTATACTATAATAATATTTATAATTATTACATAGATATACATATTATAAATATAATTATAAAATGATATATATATTATAAATATATTTGGTAATTATAATACTTATATATACATTATAATTATAATTATATATATAACAAAGTAATAAAATTTTTAAAAAATAATTTATATATATAATATCCTGGGACGGGTGGGGCATCCCGGTATAATTTTTGTTCAGTTCGGATATGAATAGGGCCAAAACAAGTCAGTTGGGATAGGATAATATTGAACACCTATATTTTTTTATATAAAAATATATCAAATCCTTTTAATCGATAAAATTTTTAAATAGAAATTTTTTATTAATATAAAAAACACAACATCTCTTAAAATAAAAAAAGGTTATGTCTCGATGTAAAATGATTTAATATGTTCTTCTACACATAAAATATTAGTATTTTACGGATTTCGTGCACAAAAAGTATTAGCATTCAAATTTAGATCTTCTGACAAATAAAATTTTTAAACATGATTTTTTTAACAATTTTTCCTTTATTCTTAATTCTTTTTTAGTGGGTATA
Organism: Leucaena leucocephala; assembly: GCA_037074615.1. NCBI lineage: Eukaryota > Viridiplantae > Streptophyta > Magnoliopsida > Fabales > Fabaceae > Leucaena > Leucaena leucocephala. The sequence continues at coordinate 15,969,164 of CM073545.1, forward strand.
AAAAGACGGGTATTGAATTAACGAATTAGGCAGGTTGTATTAATATTTAGGGCCGGAGAACAATGGTAATGTGCTTTTATGTTTAGGAAATAAACGATTTATTTATGCCTTTTTTGGTTTGGTTGAGTGATAATAGTTTCCTTGTCCATATATAGAAAATGCTGATAAAGTCCCAGAAGGAGATACGGAACTTCCTCTCTATGACTTTGCTATAATAGCTAGTGCTACCCAGAACTTCTCAGATGACAATAAGCTTAGCCAAGGTGGTTTTGGACCTGTATATAAGGTAATAACTTGCAAAACCAACAAAAGTAGTTTCACTCTTTAATTTTGATTTATATATAATGTCTTAAATGATAATCTTTTAATGGTTAGGGAATAGTAAGTGGTGGACAAGAGATTGCTGTAGAGAGACTAACAAAATTCTCACCTGGGAATGAAAGAATTCAAGAATGAAGTTATGCTATGTGCCAAACTTCAGCATCGAAATCTTGCTAAAGTTCTTGGTTGTTGCATTCAAGGAGAGGAGAAAATGCTCATTTATGAATACATGTCTAATAAGAGTTTGGATTCATTTATTTTGGGTTCGTCATCTCTTAGGAAATTAATCATCAATTAGTTTTAAATTCATTAACTTCAAGATGCGGAATTGCTCGATAAATGATGTATCTTCATCAATATTTAAAGTTAAGAATTATTCACAAAAAACTTAAAGTAAGTAATATATTATTAGACAACAAATTAAATATAAAAATATTAGATTTTGGTTTGACAAAGGCGTTTGGACAAAGTGAAAATAAAAAAAATATTAGGAGAATTATTGGTACATAGTAAATATATATATCTCTTCATTGTTCTTTCTAAAGATGATATATGACTCCTTGAGTATTTATTTTAGTGGTTACATGGCCATAGGTACGTGATCTATGGTTTATTTTCCATGAAATATGACGCATTCAGCTTTAAAATTTTATTACTGGATACCACGAGTGGAAAGAAAAATGGAATATTCAAGTTAGCAAACCAAAATGTTAACCTTATTGGGCATGTAAGTAACAAATAATTAAACCTCATCACTACATTTTTATTTCTCTTTCATGTTGAACTATATATATAGCAAAAATGATATATATATATATATGTTTGAATTTGTGAATAAATAGATATGGAGGCTGTGGAAGGAGGGAAGGCCACTTGAATTGATTGATGCACATTTGGGAGAATCATATAATGCATCAGAAGTATTGAGATGTATTCATATTGGTCTTGTGTGTGCGCAACATCATCCAGATGATAGGCCAAACATGACATAGACATCAGTGTTTGTGATGTTAAGTAGGGAGTGTGATTTGCCTCAGCCTAAAGAGCCTGGTTTCCTCATTGAAACAATTCATATCAGTAAATCTGGCCATCACAATTCAGCTTCCATAAATGAAACTTATATCACCCAGTTAGAGCCCAGATGAGACAAGATTATTGTTTTGCTAATTAGTTTTGTTAAGAATATTAATTGAAGAAGAATATCATCATCTTCATTAATTCAAAAACAAAGTACTCATTACAATTATGGTAACCCACTTGAGTTTACTCACTAATCTACCCTCACTTGAGGGAGATAAACCAATCCCACTTGGGGACTTTGAGGAGAGACCCAAGTTACCCTCTCCTTCACTATAGTGAAGATTACATAATCTCACACGCTTAACCAATAGACTAGGACCCTTTATATAGACTTAGGGTCATCTAGTAACTAAGTGATTAACATTAATCACCTAATTAATTCAACCTTCTAACAAGTTTCTCTTCTGCTAGCTACAAACCATAATACTAAATGCAATGTCGTTTCCTTAAACAACACTTCAATTTGTCATATATTTCTTACAGCTTTGTACTGCTATGTCGTTTTGGCAAACAAATAGTATTATCTGTACTTATAAAACATTCCTTTATGCAGCAACACAAATTGTAGGTAGACGTCTGAAAAAGGTCCTTCAATGATTAGTTTGAGATTATCGTTGTGTTTGAAAGATAACCTACTCTATAATAACGAGGAGAAATACAAAAACAAAAATGGCCTTTTGGGATATAATATAATGCTTATAAGCGATGGAGCTTGAGTTTAGTCTAATAGTTAATCCTTTATAAATTTGATAGACTAACATTTAAATTTTTATTAAGTGAGTTATTTGGTGGCGGAATTGGGGAAAAAAGCAGAGATTACCAAGGACACTTTAGAGCAGGTTTTCAAGGAGCACGCAAAGGTTCAAGGCGCTGCTGACTCAACTAGTGGATCACGCCACCATCATCAGGAAAATGATCGAGACAACAGCAATGAGGAGTCGCCGTTCGCAAAGCTGGTGATGACGGTGATGGAATTGCTGGACGCGAGTCTGGAAGGGAAGGCGAAGCTGTACAAGGACGTGTCATTGGGTTGCATCTTCATGATGAGCAACGGGAGGAACGTCTACATTGATCAATAAATTTGTTCCATTATTAGGAGATAAATAGGTTTCATTCCTCATTTCTTCCTGTTATGCTTGCTATTACCGAACGACATTCATTTCACCCTCCCTTTTCCTCTGCAACTAATGGCTGATTCTATTACGGCATTACCCAGTCTCATCCACTTCATCCTCTTGGAGGGAAGCTAATTGGGTTCGAAAGAATGAAGCTTGGAACTTGGCTTCTTCACTTACTAATTTCCACGAACCGAAGCAGCGAAATCTGGTAAATAGGTCTTTCTTAATTTGCTTCACTTTATAACATTTCAGTATCCATTTGATGTTTGAATCTCATTCTGGTTCCAGGCTAAATTTTAAAGTTGAAACCCCCTTCATTCCAATTCCAATCGATATTGATGGGCCTACCTGCGATTTTTGGTTCAATTATTGACCGAGAAAAAACTTATCTAAAATTACTTCCAAAAAGCTAATCTAAACACCCTCATCAGGTGGATTAGAGCACAGGTTGTCTTTTTTTTTTTTCTAAAAAAAAAAAATTGCTATCTAAATCCAGATGGGAAGCAGCCTGATTAGCCTTCGGGAAAGTAGTTGTTGGAATTGACTTACCAAAGAAAAAAAAAAAGCATTTCGCAAATATTAACGCTTTGGCTTTTACGAAACGAAACCTTGAAAAGACTTTAATTTCGTTTACATTAGGACAAGCGGAAGACAATTTGATGGTAGAAGTCAATTATGTTGAATATCATCCACAAACAATAAAAAAGAAAGAAAGAAAGAAAGGCCTGAACCTTCCTTTCCCTGACCCTACTACAAGGATTTGATGGATCTCAGTACACGTGCAAGGATCTAACAAGTTTGTTGATAGAAAGCATTACATTGAATTTGAAATTTGAGTTTAGAATTTTGAATATGACGCCACAATCTTATTCATACATTTGAAAACGATACTATCTTATTCTTGCGTTGAAACTTAAGTTCTCTACTGTGAAGTAAATAGTATTGTTTTTCTGACTTCAAGAGCTCCCAGTCAACTTGCATATTTCTGGTGGCTGCCCTTTCAACATGTGCCACAACAGGATCAGGGGTATATTTACTTTTTACAGTGTAGACCAATTCATTAAATAAATGGCTACCCTTCCTTATTTGCTTGTTCTTCCCAATCTGCTTTTGTTCTCCTCCAGATTTTCTTTTGCAACTGATACCCTTGCCCAGTTCGAGTCTCTTCCTGATGGCCAGACCTTGGTTTCTGAAAATGAAATCTTTGAATTGGGTTTCTTCAGCCCAGGTAGTTCCACAGACCGCTATGTTGGCATCTGGTACTACAAAATCCCAGGTAGAACTGTTGTTTGGGTTGCCAACCGTGACAGGCCCATCAAAAACAACATTGGAATGTTGAGCATAAACACAGAGGGACATCTTGTACTTCTCAGCCATGATGATGATGAGACTGTTGTTTGGTCGGCAAATTCCACCACAAGGGCCTTGAGTCCAATTTTGCAGCTTTTAGGCTCTGGAAACTTGGTTCTAAGAGATGGGAAAGATCAAAGCACCCAAAACTACTTGTGGCAAAGCTTTGACTATCCTTCTGATACATTTTTGCCAGGAATGAAGATTGGATGGGACCTGAGAACTGGTGTTAATCGACTTTATACAGCATGGAAGAATTGGGACGACCCTTCCTTTGGAGACTTTACAGATGAGCTTGTACAACACAATTATCCTGAATTAATAGCCTTGCAGGGCCCAACAGAGTATATAAGGACTGGCCCCTGGAATGGTGTCCGGTTCAGTGGCATCTCTCATGCCACGAGAAATCCACTTTATGAAACAAAGTTTGTCTGGAATCAAGATGAGGTGTATGCAGCTTATAACGTGAAAAATGAGTCACTGATAGCAAGATTTGTCATAAACCAAACATTATACTCGGTACTGGACTTAATATGGATTGAAGATGATCAAAGGTGGATTACTTTTAGTTATGTCCCATTCGATAATTGCGATAGATATAATCGTTGCGGCCCAAATGTAAACTGTGTTGTGGGTGAGACACCATTATGCCAGTGCTTGACAGGATTCTTTCCAAAATCACCCAATAAATGGAACAGCATGGACTGGTCTGATGGATGTGTCCGCAATAAATCATGGAGTTGCAAGGAAAAAAGCAGGGATTATTTTGTGAAATTTAGTGGGCTGAAAATGCCAGATACCACATATTCTTGGGTTAATGCAAGTATGACACTTGAGGAATGCAAAGCCAAATGCTGGGAAAATTGTTCTTGTAATGCTTATGCTAATTCAGATATCAGGGGGGGAGGTAGTGGTTGTGCTATGTGGTTTGGTGATTTGATTGATATAAGGGAGATTCCCTTTGATGACCATGATTTATATATTCGCCTTGCTTCTCCAGAAACAGGTGTGGTCTTTTAGTGATCATTTTTCAATCATCTTTCCATTGCTCTAGCAACCTCCACTTTTTGTCTAATAACTTTTAGTTCATTTCCTTGTGAAGCTGAAGACGATGAAGCTAATGGAATTATGACAAGGGTGATTGCTGTAACAGTGACCACTGTATCGGCTGTTATGATGCTTTTCACTCTGTTTTACATTTACATTCGCAGAAGAAACTCTATAGGTAAACATTCCCATTGCAACTCTCTTTACTTTTTCCCCCATTTCCCATGTTATGTTTCCCAAAGAACAGAGAGATTTCCTTTCCTTCTTTAATTTTAATATTTCTCTCATTTAGTGCATCAAAGTGTAGTATGCAAACCTTGTAAACGGTAATCAGCGAAAAAGGCTCCTAAGGAAATATGGAGCTACCCATAAATGACATTGCCGAAATTGCTCATGCTACGAATAGTTTTGTATTTATATATTTCATTTAATTCACGAAAGTGAAGTAAGAAACCTTGTTAGCAGAAAACAAGGAAGAAGGCTCTGACGGAAATTTGGAGCTAAAAACCTTGTTGGCAGTAAACAATGAAGAAGGCCATGAAGGAAATATGGAGCAACGTATCTATGACCTTGGAGTAATAGCTAAGGCTACTAATGACTTCTCATCAGACAACAAGCTTGGCCAAGGTGGTTTTGGTCCTGTATACAGGGTAAGTATGCTGTTAACTTGTTATTAAGAGTAAAAGATTACAGTTACTCGTCTGATTTATGATGTTACATATTGACAATCATTTGTATGACATAAAAATGGTAGGGTATACTTGCGGACGGGCAAGAAATTGCGGTGAAACGGCTTTCACAAAGTTCTTCCCAAGGGCTGTGTGAATTCAAGAATGAAGTCAAATTGTGTGCCAAACTTCAGCATCGTAATCTTGTTAAGGTTCTTGGTTGTTGCATTCAAGGAGAGGAGAAAATGCTCATATATGAATACATGGCCAACAAGAGCTTAGATTCATTTATTTTTGGTTTGTATAGCTGAAGAACTATCAATTAGCTGACTTTCATCCTTTTCCTTTATTTCTCCTTGGATAACGACAAGTATCATTACATTAAAAATTTGTAGGTTCTGAAAGTAAAGTTCTTGATTGGTCCAAGCGCTTTCGCATTATCTATGGAATTGCTCGGGGGCTCATGTATCTTCATCAAGATTCTAGATTAAAAATTGTGCATAGAGACCTTAAAGCAAGTAATATATTATTGGATAGTGAATTAAATCCAAAAATCTCAGATTTTGGTTTGGCAAGAATATTTGGAGGAGATCAAATTGAAGATAATACAAGGCAAATAGTTGGTACATAGTAAGTGTGCTTTATTGTATTTTGATTTTGTATATATGCACATTACTCAACATGATATTAACTACTTTTTATGCTTGTAATAGCGGTTATATGGCTCCTGAATATGCAATTTATGGACTATTCTCCGTCAAATCTGATGTGTTTAGCTTTGGAGTACTACTATTAGAAATAGTGAGTGGGATGAAAAATAGAGGGTTGTTCTTGCCAAACCAAAGCGTCAATCTCATTGGACATGTTAGTAACAAGGAGCCTAACTTCTCTCTTCTTATCTTTACTCAAATTCGTAACTGATTCAGTGTTTTGAATTGTTGTAGGCATGGAGGTTGTGGAATGAGGAAATCCCACTAAAATTCGCTGATGAACATTTGAGGAGGTCTTGCGTTGAATCAGAAGTATTGCGATGCATCCACATCGGTCTCCTTTGTTTGCAATACCATGCTGATGATAGGCCAGATATGACATCTGTGGTTTTAATGTTGAGCAGTGGCGGTGTGTTGCCTGAGCCTAAAGAACCTGGTTTCCTTCTGGAACACATCCCACTTAGGGGAGAATCTCCTAACAATCATGCAACTCCTTCAAGTAATGAAGTATCTATCACCTTGTTAGAAGCCAGGTAAAGTCAATTTTATGCTAGCTAGTTACAATAATGCAAGACGATATTGATTCTAACCAGCTCTCTTGATTCGGCATCGTCCTTGTATTTTAAATAAAATAGTTTCTTCTTTGATTGTGTCTTTTCCCCATTAACAAAAATTGCACCAGACAAAATGAAAGAAATCAAAGAATACATTAGGCATGTAAATTGCACCCACATGTACTGCATTAGTGAACTAAGACTTTTTTTAACATTAGCTTTGGGAAAAGTTGGAATTGACTTCCAAAGAACAAGTAGCTCGCAAATTTTAACTTATATAGCATCCCTGAAATGAACCCTTTTCTTTTTCTTCCCTTGATCGTTTTATAAGAATTTGGTGGATCTATCAGTTTGTAATTTTGAAGTTTGTGTTTTGAATTCCAAATATGTCATCAATGTTATTCATATACTTCTCCATTGTTTAATATAAAATATATTTAACTAATTTGATTAGATTAAAAAATTTAATTAAAATAGTTAATTTTATATATTTTTTTCTAAAACACCTTAATTATTCCCATAATTCTCTCTCCCTCTTAATTTTTGTTGAGGGTGTATTAATAGGAGAAATATGAGAAAATATTGATAAATATAAAAAATATATCTTATATTTAAAATTAAAATTAATTTTTTAATTATATTATATATTAAAGACTGGAGGAGAATTAAAAAGTCCTCTACTACGGCGGGAAAGAACAGGATATTTTGAATTGTAGTATGTAAACGGCGTTAATGACATGATGATATTTGATAGCATTGGATAGCTATTATTATTTTCTATATATGATATTTAACTCATTTTAAACTGACCATTAAGAACATCGAGACTAACGAGGGAATTCAACTTAAAAAAGATTATAATTTTTAAATGAGATCATTAAAATAGGGAGGTTTTTTTTCTTGACACTATCATTCTTCTATTAAAAATAATTTTATTTGAGATAACTGATTGTTTTCAAAACGGATAAGAAAAGAAGAGTGTTAATGAGGTTAATTTCATTGAAACAAACATGGTAATATAATAAAAAAATTAGTATAATTTCTCACAAATATTGTAACATGCGCTTCAAGCATAACTGAAATATTTCTGCTATTCGTAATTTCTCACAATGTTCGCGCCGATTTCGCGCCGCCGATCTGCTAAATGTTGTTCGTGAAGATCCCCGTCGGCCCCTCCTTCAAGTTGATTCCGCAATTCAGATTTCTGCCGTAACCGTTACTGAGAGTAAAAGATTACAATTACACTTTTGATTTATGATGTTACATATTGACAATCATTTGTATGACATAAAAACGGTAGGGTATACTTGCTGACGGGCAAGAAATTGCGGTTTTTGCCAAGCTTTTTCACATTATCCATAGAATTGCCCGGAGCTCACGTATCTTTATCAAAATTTTAGATTAAAAATTATACATAGAAACCTTAAATCAAGTAATATATTATTGGATAATGAATTAAATCTAAAAGTCTCATATTTCAGTTTAACAAAAATATTTGAAAAAGATCAAATTAAAGATAATACAAGGTAAATAGTTGTTATATAGTTAGTGTGTTTTATTGTATTTTGATTTTATATATATGCACATTACTCAACATGATATTAACTATTTTTTATATTTATAATAGTAGTTATATAGTTTCTGAATAGTCAATTTATTGACTATTCTCTATTAAATTTGATGTGTTTAGCTTTAGAGTTCTATTGTTAGAAATAGTAAATGGGATAAAAAATAGGGTCTTTCTTGCCAAACCAAAGCATCAATCTCATCGAACATGTTAGTAACAAGTAGCCTAACTTTTCTCTTATCTGTACTGATATTGGTATCTGATTCAATGTTTTGTATTGCTGTGGGTATGGAGGTTTTGGAATGAGGGGATCCCACTAAAATTCGCCGATCAACATTTGGGGAAGTCTTGCGTTGAATCAGAAGTATTGCGATGCATCCACAGCGGTCTCGTTTGTTTGCAATACCATGCTGATGATAGGCCAGACATGACATCTGTGGTTTTAATGTTGAGTGGTGAGGGTGTCTTACCTGAGCCTAATGAACCTGGTTTCCTTTTGGAACACACCCCAGTTAGGGGAGAATCTCCTAACAATCATGCAACTTCTTTAAGTAATGAGATATCTATCCCCTTGTTAGAGGCCAGGTAAATTCAATTTTACTTTTTGGACCCCCCCAATGAGCCTACTCTTAAGGATAAGACTAGCTATTTGCAATAATTCCAGATGATGTTGATTGTAAACAACTCTCTTGATTCAGCCTTCTTGTAGTTTAAATAAAAACAATTTCTTTGATTGTGCTTTTTCCCCCATTAAAAAAAAATTTGCACCAGACAAATCGAAGTATACATTAGGCATGAAAATTGCGCCAACTTGTACTGCATTTGTGAAAAAGTTGGAATTGACTTCCAAAAAACAAGCAGCTCTCAAGTTTTAACTTACAGCATCCCTGAAATGAACCTTTTTCTTTTTCTTCCCTTGATCGTTTTATAAGGAATTTGGTGGAGCTATCAGTTTGTAATTGGCAAATGAAGGTGCAATGAATTTGGAAGTTTGTGTTTTGAATTCCCAATATGCCATCGCTATCCTACATTCTAATTCATACATTAAAAAGTCCCCTGGCGTGGAGGAAAATAATATGATATTTTAAATTGCAGCCTTTTAACGGAGTTAATGACATTATGACTAACGTTCACAATTGATAGTGATTATTATTTGCTATATATAATATATAACTCGTTTTAAAATTTGACCATTGAGAACATGCAGCGAGGCTAATAAGTGGATTCAAATTATAAAAAAAGTTATATTTTTTAATGAGACCATAAAAAAAAAATTCTTGCTTGACACAATTATCCTCGCATTAATCTTATTCGAGATACTATCGAGCATTAAATATAGACATCTTTTCCAAGTGAGATTCAAACTCTAATTCTTTACGTTATGAGAAATTAGTCCCTTACGTTGGATCAACCGATAAAAAAAATTGAAACAAATAACGTACTTTAATATTGTATGAGATTAATGTCATTGAAACAAATAATGTTATATACTTTAATAAAAAATTATTATAATTTCTCAGAAATATTATTAACATGCGCTTCAAGAATAACTCAGAGAAAAAGATAAAGAAAGACCAAGTGAATTTAAAAATAATAATTTAGGCATATAAATATCTAAAAGAATAGATTGGACAGAAGCTCAATCTGTCTTTTATAAATTTGGATGAGAATACCAAATTACCCCTATAATAAATACAACATGTAACTAATGCATCAATGTGAAGAAGAAATCGTTGGCGCGCATAGGAGACGAGACTTGTGGGAGACGTCTTTGGCTGAGTTGAAGCTGGAAAGGAGGAATTGTAAGTAAATTTTTGACACAAATCTTCTTCTTTTACTCTTCCGATAATCACCATTATTTTATTCATTCTGATGGTTACCTTATTTATTTTAGACATGTTGTATTTATTTTAGAATAAATACAACATGTAACTAATGCATCAATGTGAAGAAGAAATCGTTGGCGCGCATAGGAGACGAGACTTGTGGGAGACTTCTTTGGCTGAGTTGAAGCTGGAAAGGAGGAATTGTAAGTAAATTTTTGACACAAATCTTCTTTTACTCTTCCGATAATCACAATTATTTTATTCATTCTGATGGTTACCTTGGGAGAAAAACGGTAACTATTGCTATAGCTTCGGCTAGTTTAAGAAAGCAGTAGGAGAAATCATAATTCATTACTTTTCTTCCATTGATTTTTGTGCCTGTAGTCCATTGCTTTTCACATTTGGGCATTCATTTTTAGCCCATTCAGATTGAGCGGGAAAGGGTAGTCATTTATGAAAGAGCAAACCCTTGCTTTTTGCATGACTGAATGTTTATAATAAAACTTACCTGCAAGTCATTAAACTAAGTACATGAGGGATTTACTACTCTTCTAATGGTATTTACAACTTCATGAATGATTTTCGCAACTTTTGCCAAGATATTTAATACTCTATGGAAAAAGTTAGGTGTAATTGGTTAGGTTATTTACTACTTCTCTAATGGGATTTGTAACTTTAGTAATAATTTTGACAACTTGAGCTAAGATATTTACAACTCTGTAACAAATAATTGCAATTGCTTTCGGATTTACAACTCCTATAATGGTATTTGTAACTTCAGTAATAGTTTTGATAACTTTCTCTAAGACATTTACAACTTTAAAATTGCAAGATATTGCTTTTGGGTTTGCAACTTCTGCAATGGGATTTATAACTTAACCAATAGTTTTGATGACTTTCCCTAAGATATTTAGAACTCTCTATAACAAGAAGTAATTGCTATTACTTTCGGGTTTATAACTCCTCTAATAACATTTATAACTTCAGTAATAGTTTTGACAATTTGAGCTAAGACATTTACTATTGCGTGAAAAAATTTATAACCTTCCTTACCTCAAGACATTTAGTAATTTGCATGCTGAAGTCCGTGTTGTGGATTATAAGATTTTGATGAATGCTTTGTTTGTTGCAGGTTAGTGGGCAAGATGACATTTAATATTAGGTTGAAATATTCAAAGAAAATTTGTTATTTTTTCTATGTAGGTGGGAACTTTATATATAATGTTGAAGGTGGAGTTAAATATAATATTGGAAGGCTTAGAACTAAAAGGAGAGAGTCTGAGTTCTAGAACAAGAATATATATCACTGCAGCACATGTCCCTAAGCTAGGCACACTAGAAGAACATGCAAAAATTCAAATCCAATGTGAAGTTGGCTATCACTACATGATGGATGATTTTTTGGAGGTCATTTGTGTGTATAATCCAAAACCTTCGTAATATTTTTTGACAAGGGTTATAGTATACAACCGATCCTTTTTGCATAGAATGTTTAGGGTATATGAAGCAAATGTATAATGCATGTAATATAGTGTCTACTGTTATTGACAAGAAAATATTAGGCGCACATAGAATATTAATGTGTGCTTGTCATTCGATTATATGTAATATAATTGTTGTCATGGGCAGGATGATTTTTTGTAAATGCTATAAGTGACTTATGTCATTGAATGAAATTGTACATTATGACTATTTATGAGTTACAATTTCAAAATTACAATGTCTTAGGGGAAATTGTAAATCCTATTAGACGAATTGCAAATCTTATTGCAGGAGTTTCAAATCTCTTTAGGAATAAGTTGCAATTTCAGTTGTAAATGTCTAAGGGGAAGTTGCAAATCCCATTGGAGGAGTTGTAAATACCATTAGCCGAGATGCAAATCCCAAAAAGCATTATGTTGCAGTTGCCAATATCTTAGGGGAAGTTGTAAATCCCATTGTAGGAGTTGTAAATCCCATTGCAGGAGCTGCAAATCCTATTTATGAAGTTGCAAATCTCATTGTTGAAGTTGCAAATCCTATTGTTGAAGTTATAAATTCCATTGATGATGGAGTTGCAACTCTCATTGTTTGAGTTACAAATTCTATTGTTGAAGTTACAAATCCTATTGTTGAAGTTGTAAATCCTATTGCTGGAGTTACAAATTAATCCTATAGTTGGAGTTACAAATCCCATTACAAGAGTTGTAAATCTCATTGTTGAAGTTGCAAATGTCTTAGGAAAAGTTACAAATCCTATTGGAGGAGTTGAAAATACCATTAGCCGAGTTGAACACTGAAATATCGTTACAAATCTCATTGTTTAAAGGAAAAGCATGAATTGCAAATGTTTTTTGCAAATATATGTCTAAGGGAAAATTTGTACATAGACATTGCAAAATGTGGTTATAGTCATTACAAAGTTGAACATTGAAAAGTGATTATCTAAGTCAGCACATCAGTCGGTCAATTGTTTAACTCTACAAAGATTGAACATTGAACCTCTTATTCTTCTTCATGTCCCTCACTACCTCCGTCCCCCTCTCCTTCTCCCTTATGACCATATGCTTCTTCTTCATCTCCCTTACTGGCTTCTTCTCCCTCTCACTACATGCTTCTTTCATTTCATTGTCATAAGAAGCAGAATCCTCTTTAATAAAACAAGCAGAATCGTCAATAAGACAACAACCAGTTTAAAATTTTCAAATTAATGGAGTTTTGTCCGCATCAAACTACTTTGATGCAATTCTCAATTTGTTGAAAGAAGCATATTTAGTTTGAAATACTATCTTATATTTTGTTCGAAAGCTATCTCATATCTTCAGTCAGATTTATAATTGAACACATTGATATATTGTATCAATGCTTTAAAGAAAGGAATAGTAAGCTTCAACATAGAAGTTTTGTAGTTAAAATTAGTCATTACAGAAAATCACAGGTCAATGAAGGTTTTGGTTTTCAAGCTACATGTTCGAAATAAAAATAAACAAGGCGACTCCAGTTGCTGTTTGCATGGTCCTGAAATGCAATGATTAGCAATTTCCACTAACAATGTCTTCCAACTATAGTTATTAACTACAAACACGTTTACACAATACCAGCATAACGCAACAAAAAAATAGAGCACACATAATGGCTGTTAATTGCCCAAAGGACAAATTCTTACCCAAAATCATATATATAACCTCTAAGTTAATATCCTTTCCAGATTTTCTTCCTCTTTCAAGAAAGAAAAGAAATCAGAAAGTGTCACTCACGCGCAGTCCACAGATGTTCAAAACTAAAAAATAATTTGGAAGACGTTAGATTGATAGATATCAGACAGATACTAGATATATATACATACACATACACATGACTGATCAATACACAAAATAAATGTATCAAACTTTTCACTCTTTTCCTAAGTTTTCTTCTAGAGTACCCCACCAAAGCATATGAGGATATGCTATTCAGCATACTCGGACATATGCTACGAACACAAAGGACAATACCAATGTTGTATATATTGTATATAGCAAATAAGAATTAAGCTCCAATGATCTTAGAACATAATAATTTTTTACTATGTAATTTAACCAGAAAAGACTTAAACACAACATTTTAATAGTTCATCTTCAGAACTAAACTAAAATGCCTATTCTTCTAAATTCATGTGTCAACGTTGTATACACGCCAAAATGACAGAAAGAACAAATTCTAGCAATTACAATTTTTTGCAAACAGAATATTCAAAATCAAAGAATGTGAGGGAAAATGTTTAAGAATAATCTGTCCAGAATCCATTGTATCAGTCTATCACCATTAAAATTTATTGGAGCACTAATTGAATTGTGACAAAATCAAAAGGTTCTAGAAACAGAGATGAACCCTCCAGCACATAACAACAAAGTGCATAGACGATTTACCTAATTTCCAAACCCTAATCTTCCTCCTAATCCTAAACACACAGTGAGCTTCGACGATGACAAGGCGTGTTTTTTTATTTGAGCTTAGATAGTGCAGTAATGAGGTCCTATACTCTTCTACGGTGACAACACGAGCGCAACTTTAGAGAGCTGTGAAGTAGTCTCAAATAATTGGGGGATGATATACGTTCTGAGCTTCATTCTCCCCCTTTTTCTTCAAATGCTTTAAGGGATAATTTAATCTTCTCACCTAAATTTATAAAAGATATATTGGACTTTCTTCTCAATCTATTTTTTTAGATATTTATATGCCTAAATTATCATTCTTAAATTCACGTTGTCTCTTTTTTTTTTCCCTAAGTCAAATATTCTTGCTATTCGTAATTTCTCACAATGTGGGCCCCTATTTCGCGCCGCCGTTCTGCCAAATGTTGTCCGTGTAGATCCCCGTCGACTCCACCTTTAAGCTGCTTTCGCAATTCAGATTTCTGCCGTAACCGTCATCCATCCCAGATTTTGTCGACTTATCCATATCAGCACATGCACACATCAAACTCACACAGTCACACCCACGCCCTCTCAGCCGGCGGTCGCTAAGGAGAGACCACCGATATCCGATGACAGCTCTCACAGAAGAGGACTCCCTCCAGGGAGAGAGCTCCGAAGGGCGATCGCCTTCGCGATGGATAAACCTTCTCGAGAGAGAAGGGAGAGCCCTCAGTGTCTATGAAGTATGAAGATCCTTAACAATTGAAGATTGTGCTGCTTTTATGAGGACGCCAAATTCAAGTATTTGATCTGTACACAGATTTCCCTCGTTTCTTATACCCTTTTGGACTTGGTTTCTTCACCTACTAATTTCCACCAACTGAAGCAGCAAAATCTGGTATAAAGATCCTTCTTAATTTTCTTCAATTTATACCATTTCAATATCCATTTGATGTTTGAGTCTCATTCTGATTCCAGACTAAGTTTTAAAGTTTAAATCCCTTTCATTCCAATTCCAATTGATATTAGCCTACCTGCGTTTTTTGGTTCAATTATTGGCTGAGAAAAATTTAATCACGGGGGTTAGAGAAATGATTAGCCTTTGGAAAAGTAGTTGTTGGAACTTGGAATTGACTTACCAAAAAAAAAAAAAAAGGGAAAAAAAGGCATTTAGCAAATTTTGACTGGTGGCTTTTACGAAACGAAACCTTTTTATGTTTCTTGCGACCGTTTACCATTTGAATTGTTTGGGCTTTAACCGAATAAAAAACAAGAAGTGTTGTAGAAATGATTAAAAAAAGCGTAATTTCCTTGACGTTAGGACAAGCAGAAAACAATTTAATGGTAGAAGTCAATCATGTTGATGTCACGATCTTATTCATACATTTGGAAAAGTCACTATCTTATTCTCACGTTGAAAATTAAGTTGTCTGCCGCGAAGGAAAGAGTGCAGTTTTTTTTACTTCAAGACCACCAAGTCAATCTGGATATCTGGTGGGCGCTGCCCTTTCCACATGTGCCACATCAGGGTCAGGGGTATATTTATTTTTCCTTGTGTAGACCAATTCATTAAATCAATGGCCATCCTTCCTTATTCGCTTGTTCTTCCCAATCTACTTTTGTTCTTCTCCAGATTTTCTTTTGCAACTGATACCCTTACCCAGTTCGAGTCTCTTCCTGATGGCCGGACCCTGGTTTCTGAAAATGAAATCTTTGAATTGGGTTTCTTCAGCCCAGGTAGTTCCACAGACCGCTATGTTGGTATCTGGTACCACAAAATCCCAGGTAGAACTGTTGTTTGGGTTGCCAACCGTGACAGACCCATCAAAAACAACTTTGGCATATTGAGCATAAACACAGAGGGGCATCTTGTGCTTCTCGGCCAAAATGAGACAGCTGTTTGGTCAGCAAATTCCACCACAAAGGCCTTGAGTCCAATTTTGCAGCTTTTAGACTCTGGAAACTTGGTTTTGAGAGATGGGAAAGATCAAAAGCAAAACTACTTGTGGCAAAGCTTTGACTATCCTTCTGATACAATTTTGCCAGGAATGAAGATTGGATGGGACCTGAGAACTGGTCTTAATCGACGTTATACAGCATGGAAGAATTGGGACGACCCTTCTTATGGAGACTTTGCAGTGGAGCTTGTACTACACAATTATCCTGATATAGTAGCCTGGCAGGGTCCAACAGAGTATGTGAGGAGTGGCCCTTGGAATGGTGTCCGGTTCAGTGGCATCTCTTATGCCACAAGCAATCCACTTTATAATGTAAAGTTTGTCTGGAATAAAGATGAGGTGTATTCATTTTATAATGTGAAAAATGAGTCACTTTTAGCAAGATTTGTCCTCAACCAAACATTATACTCACAACAGGACATAATATGGAGTGAAGATGATCAGAGGTGGATTATATTTAGTTTTGCGCCAGTTGATAATTGCGACAGATATAGCCGATGCGGCCCAAATGGAAACTGCGTCATGGGTGAGGCACCAATATGCCAGTGCTTGACAGGTTTCTTTCCAAAATCACCCAAAAATTGGAATGCAATGGACTGGTCTGGTGGATGCATCCGCAATAAATCATGGAGTTGCAAGGAAAAAAGCAGGGACTATTTTGTCAAATTTAGTGGGCTGAAAATGCCAGATACTACATATTCTTGGGTTAATGCAAGTATGACACTTGAGGAATGCAAAGCCAAATGCTGGGAAAATTGTTCTTGTAATGCTTATGCAAATTCAGATATCAGGGGAGGAGGTAGTGGTTGTGCTATGTGGTTCGGTGATTTGATTGATATAAGTCAGATTCCCTTTGATGACCAAGATTTATATATTCGCCTTGCTTCTCCAGAAACAGGTGTGGTCTTTTAGTGATCATTTTTCAATCATCTTTCCATTGCTCTGGCAACCTCAACTTTTTGTCTAATAACTCTTAGTTTATTTCCTTGTTAAGCGGAAGACGATGAAGCTAATGGAATTATGACAAAGGTGATTGCTGTAACAGTGACCACTGTATCGGCTGTTGTGATGCTTTTCACTCTGTTTTACATTTACATTCGCAGAAGAAACTCTATAGGTAAACATTCCCATTGCAACTCCTTTTACTTTTTCCCCCATTTCCCATGTTACGTGTCTGGGGGTTGTCTGGAGGATAACTGGACATGATCGAGCTTGTTGCCATTATGTTTACCAATGAACAGAGAGATTTCCTTTCCTTCTTTAATTTTAATGTCTCTCATTTAGTGCATCAAAGTGTAGTATGCAAACCTTGTAAACGGTAAACAACGAAAAAGGCTCCTAAGGAAATATGGAGCTACCTGTAAATGACATTGCCGAAATTGCTCATGCTACTAATAGTTTTGTATTTATATATTTCATTTCATTTACGAAAGTCAACTAAGAAAACCTTGTTAGCAGCGAACAAGGAAGAAGGCTCTGACGGAAATATGGAGCTAAACACCTTGTTAGCAGTCAACAATGAGGAAGGCTATGAAGGAAATATGGAGCAACGTATATATGACCTTGCAGTAATAGCTAATGCTACTAATAACTTCTCGTCAGACAACAAGCTTGGCCAAGGTGGTTTTGGTCCTGTATACAGGGTAAGTATGCAATCAACTTGTTACTGAGAGTAAAAGATTACAATTACTCTTCTGATTTATGATGTTACATATTGACAATCATTTGTATGACATAAAAATGGTAGGGTATACTTGCGGACGGGCAAGAAATTGCGGTGAAACGGCTTTCACAAAGTTCTTCCCAAGGGCTGTGTGAATTCAAGAATGAAGTCAAATTGTGTGCCAAACTTCAGCATCGTAATCTTGTCAAGGTTCTTGGTTGTTGCATTCAAGGAGAGGAGAAAATGCTCATATATGAATACATGCCCAACAAGAGCTTAGATTCATTTATTTTTGGTTTGTATAGCTGAAGAACTATCAATTAGCTGACTTTCATCCTTTTCCTTTATTTCTCCTGGGATAACAATAAGTATCATTACATTAAAAATTTGTAGGTTCTGAAAGTAAAGTTCTTGATTGGTCCAAGCGCTTTCACATTATCTATGGAATTGCTCGGGGGCTCATGTATCTTCATCAAGATTCTAGATTAAAAATTGTGCATAGAGACCTTAAAGCAAGCAATATATTATTGGATAGTGAATTAAATCCAAAAATCTCAGATTTTGGTTTGGCAAGAATATTTGGAGGAGATCAAATTGAAGATAATACAAGGCAAATAGTTGGTACATAGTAAGTATGCTTTATTATATTTTGTATATATGCACATTACTGAATATGATATGAACTACTTTTTATGACTTATAACAGTGGTTATATGGCTCCTGAGTACGCAATTCATGGATTATTCTCCGTCAAATCTGATGTGTTCAGCTTTGGAGTATTACTGTTAGAAATAGTAAGTGGCATGAAAAACAGGGGGCCCTTCTTACCAAGCCAAAGTGTTAATCTTATTGGACATGTTAGTAACAAGAAGCCTAACTTTTGCTTATATTTACTGAAATTGGCAATTGATTCAATGTTTTGAACTGTTGCAGGCATGGAGGTTTTGGAAGGAGGGAATCCCACTAAAATTTGTCGATGTACGTTTGGGAAAGTCTTGCGTTGAATCAGAAGTATTGCGATGCATCCACATCGGTCTTCTTTGTCTGCAATACCATGCTGATGATAGGCCAGACATGACATCAGTGGTTATAATGCTGAGTAGTGAGGGTGTGTTGCTTGAGCCTAAAGAACCTGGTTTCCTTTTGGAAAACATCCCAGTTAGGGGAGAATCTTCCAACAATCATACGAGTCCTTCAAGTAATGAAATATCTATCACCTTGTTACAAGCCCGGTAAAGTCAATATTACTTAATTTTGGTCCACTAATGAGCATACTCTTTAGGATAAGACTAGCTATTTCCTTCCCTTGATCTTATCATAAGAATTTGGTGGATCCATCGGTTTTTAATTGGCATATAAACATACAGTGAATTTGAAGTTTGTGTTTTGAATTCCAAATATGTCATTGCTATCTTGAAAAGTTCACTGCCGTGGAGGAAAAGAATACCATATTTTTACTTCAAGAACACCAAGCCAACCTACCAAGGGGGGTTGTGTGTGTATTTTTTTTTTATATATAATGAAAAAGCTTAGGTGAGTTGAGTCAGGGGGCTCACCATGCTAATGTATGCCTTCAAGTTTAAAGAGCGCTTATGAAGCCTCTAGGTTTAAAGAGCGCGCACTAAAATATTTAGAGATTATTCACTAACAAAGTCTTCATATTGGTAGTGGAATTTGAACTCATAACTTTATGAGTTATGAGCTGACTCTTTACTAATTGAACTAATGTTTGTTAGCGTTGTGTGATTTTCATTGTGCAGACCAATTCATTAAGTCAATGGTAATTCTTCCTTATAATTTTCAGTTTCAAATCAGTTACCGCTGTTCAAAGCTTATAAATGGTATAGTATTCTATAAGTTTTATATTAATCATATAAAATATATAGATATAGATTTGCCTTTGTTATATTCTAGATTAACTTGTAATAGCATTGCCCAGTTTGAGTTATTGTGCAGACCAATTCATAAGAGGCAATTGTTTAACTTAATTTTGTAGAAACTAGATGTAGCCAAATCAATTACGCCCCATCATATTTTATATTTCCACTTTTGTCTTTGGCATCATTTTTTTTTTATATTCTTAGCTCAATTTTCTCGCTGCCTCCACGTCCTCTGCTCAAATGCTTACCAAAAAAGAAAAGAAAAATAATAAAGGTGGAAAATGGTAGTTATCTTGTACATTAGGTGAGCTGTTTGCTTTCACTAACGTAGGATTTGAACTGACATGATGACTAACGCTGGTATTTGATAGCGATTATTATTTTCTATATATAATTACTACTCATTTTAAACGCCAACCATTAACAACATCAACGTGACTTGCATGGAGAGGGATTGGAGACTAATAAGTGGATTCAAATTAAAAAAATAAGAGGTTATCTATAAAAAAAAATTAATGAGACCATTAGTTGACATAATAAGACAATACAAGTACCAACGGGGGTTGATACGAGTGGTAAGTGGCTCAATATCATTTAAGGGAGGTCTCAAGTTCAAGCCTTGGCGTATGCAGAAAATCTCTGTTGGGAGACTCACCCATCATAGCCAGGTGCACGACGTGGGGCGGATCAATATAGTCGGGACAAAGCTCCAATACAATACAAGTGCGCTTCTTTATTTTAAGTAATTACATATACTCAAATTGACCGATGCTTGTTGGTATCACTATTATTTTACTTTTGATCATATCTCAACCTTATATCTTAACAATGAATTTAGACTTGCTATATATATATATTAAAAAATTTTAGAAAGAGGTTAAGTTTACCCACGATCTAAGGATAGAGCGAAATCTTCCTTCTTCCTAAGTGATACTAATATTGAGCAGGGTGAGCTGTCAATTATCCTCAAGTATAAACTTAAATACTCAGGAATTAGGATGCGTAACTGAAACTATAATAAAATAGTATTTTTTAAAGATTAAACAAGCTTTAAATAGTTATATGTTTTATTCTTTCACTAACTAAATTTACGAATATACTCTAAATAATTATATGTTATATATATATATATATATGTATGTACCTACGCTACATATAATATTAGGAGTTTGGCCCATCATATTTGATGGGACTCCTTTCTATTTGACCATTTGAGTTATAATCCAACACGGTCCACCTCACCAGAGCTCACTTAATGGGCTCAATGAATTTATTTTGTATTATGGGGTCAACCCATGGCTCACAATCTCCTGCTTTTGAACTTGAAGTTCAAATATCTCCATACACTAAATGGATAGTGACCAAATGTACAACTTTTTGATGGTACAGATCAACTTATTGATAAAGTGAGGATGGGATGTTGATATAAACTATATTTTAAAGAAGTATAAATTATATTTTAAGAAAATATAATATATTGGCTAAAGAAAGATTATCCACCTCATCAATTTTGAGAACTTGTCCCTCTTATTTGACATTAGTTGCTAAGGGATTATTTTCCCCTTAACTGTATTTTCTTGTACTTAGGTGTCTCCCTCATTTGTAGCAAAAAAAAAAAAAAAAGTTGAAGTTCAAATATTTTGAGGTGAATAGGTGAGTTATTTGTGTCTGCTCATCGAAACATACACTTAAAAAATCCTCCTGACGTTTCATAATATAATATATTTTACTTAAAGAATATACTCTTTAAGACTGGCTATTTACAACTAGATGATGTGGATACTAAACAACTCTCTTGATATGAATTGCTACTGACAATAGTTCGATGATTTTCCACTGGAAAAAAAATGAAAAAAAAAAAGTATCTCAATATAAAAGTTAGTAATAATTAATTATAACTAATATAAAATAGTTGACTAATTTAGATAGATTAAGGAGTTTATAATATAAACTTATATTGAAGAATTTTATTTAGTCATATTAACTTATTTATTTAATTTTTTTAATTTATTTAAAGAAAATCAATTAACTCTTAACATTAAGGGATGTAGTATAATTTTCTTTAAGATTAACAGCCCAGTTTCTATATAAATGAGTGTTTAATTAACGCCCAGTCCATTCATGTACACTGTGTCAAAGAAGAGTCAAGTGCTATCTATATACAAATAATTTTGATCTTTCAGAAAAATATTAAAAGTTTTTTTCTAATGTCAAGTTTAACAAGCTTAAACTCTTAAATACAATTTTCCCAAACTCTTACTTGAGACTCAGACAAAAATGCAGGAGGAATTAAAAAACCAATTACCCCAGTGGAAAAGTTTGGTAGCCAGCAAATTTTGACTTACCAAAACCAACCATTTTCTATCTCTCGCAACCTTTTCCAGTTTTCCTATGTATATTTGACTCCTTACGATGATTTTGGGACCCACCTCACCAAGTCAAACAACGTGCCCCTTCAGCATTTTTTACACACACACCTTTTGAACTTTCTAACACCTTCGTTAGAGTAATGGCCATCCTTCCTTGTGTGCTGCTTCTTACCAATCTGCTTCAGTTCTTACTTCCATTGGCCTCTTCTGCAACTGATATTGATATTATTACACAATCTCAGCCACTTGTTGAGGATGGAAGAGCCACCTTGGTGTCTGAAAATGGAAAGTTTTAACTTGGATTTTTCAGCCCTGCTAGTCATCCACATCGCTATATTGGAATCTGGTTCAAAAACATACATGTAAGAGCTGTTGTTTGGGTTGCTAACCGTGAAAACCCAATCAAAGACAGTTCAGGCAAGTTGATCATAAACAAAGAAGGAAACCTAGTACTTCTCAACAATAATGAGAGTGTTGTTCTGTCCGCGAATTCAACAACAGAAAAGGTGGTGTCAAGTCCAATTGTGCAGCTTTTAGACTCTGGAAACTTGGTACTTAGAGATGAGAAAGACCAGAATCCTCAAAAATACTTGTGGCAAAGCTTTGACTATCCTACTGATACATTTTTGCCAGGCATGAAGATAGGACGGGACCTGAAAACTGATCTTAATCGGCGTTTGATCACGTGGAAGACCTGGGCTGACCCATCACCGGGCGACTTGAGTAGCGAGCTCTTGCTTCACGGTTTACCAAAAATACTTGTGGCAAAGCTTTCTCTTTTGGTTTTTGCATCAGGTGGTTTACACTTCTAATCTCCTGGACAAATCTGTGACTACAAGAGTAGTTCTAAACCAAACTGTTCAGTCTCGTCAGCGTTATATCTGGGATGAGCAAACCAAAAGTTGGAAACCATATTCATCTGTACCAAATGATAAATGTGACGGTTATAATCCTTGTGGAAATTGTACCAATGGAAATTGTATTGCAAGTGAATCACCACCTTGCCAATGTTTAACAGGATTCAAGCCAAAATCTCCTCAAAAGTATGAAGCATTGGACTGGACTCATGGATGTGTGCGCAGCGAACCATGGCGCTGCAGGGTCAAAGATAAAGATGGCTTTAAAAAATTTAGTGGGTTGAAAATGCCAGATACAAGAAAATCTTGGGTTAATGCAAGTATGAAACTTTGGGAGTGCAAGGCTAAATGCTGGGAAAATTGTTCCTGCATGGCTTATGCAAACTTATACATTACTGAAGGAGGTAGTGGTTGTATCCTTTGGTTTGGTGGTCTTATTGATTTGAGAGTGGTTACACCCCTTGGGCAAGATCTTTTTATTCTAATGGCTTATTCTGGTATGAACTTCAATCTTTTTATTGGTGCTTTACTACTCTCTGATTTCTAATATTAGAACTAGTTAATTTTTTTAGTTAGATTAAGGAAGCCAAATAAATCAGTTAATTATAACTAAATCTAACCCTCAAGACAAATTCATATTATATACTCCTTAATCTACCCAAATTAGTTAATTAACTCTTATATTAGTTATAATTAACTGATTTATTTAATATCTTTAATCTATCTAAAAAAGTTAATTAGCTATTACTTATATTAAGGACCATTGTGTGCTGATTCATTCCTCTCTCAATCAGTACTAGAAGATGGAGAAAAGTATAAGAAAAAGGTGGTTGTAGTAACAACAGTTACTTTTACCTTGGTTCTCATGATGCTTTTGGCTTTCTTTTGCATTCATAGGAAGAATAGAAAGCGAAGAGGTAAAAACTTTCTTAACCAGATTACCTTTCCATGAATTTATTCATATTTGTCCTGTTTTCTCCATATAAATGGAAGTTCTCTGTTTTGTGTTAATTATGGTGAGATTATTAGTGTTACTTGACACGATGCAGAGAAAATTTTGACTGAGAATGGTCATGAAGGAGAACAAGAAGACATAGAATTGCCTTCTTTGACATTGCTACAATTGTTCGTGCAACTAATGATTTCTCAAGTGACAAGAAGCTTGGCCAAGGTGGTTTTGGACCTGTATACAGGGTATATATATATATATATATAAGCAAAATCCTTAGATAGAACAAAGGAAAAACAGTGTCCTCTTATATATCATGAGTTAGTTTTCTTTGAATGTCAATTTTTAGGGTACACTGGGAGATGGGCAAGAGATTGCTGTCAAAAGGCTATCAGAGAGATCTAGACAAGGATTGAAAGAATTTAAGAATGAAGTTATAATGTGTGCGAATCTTCAACACCGGAATCTTGTTAAGGTTCTTGGTTGTTGCAAGAGAGGAGAAAATGCTCGTCTATGAATACATGCCCAACAAAAGCTTGGATTCCATTTTTTTTGGTCAGTTTCTGAAAAAAAAAAATTGGTACTTAATTAGCTTTAGGAAAGTTTTCATTGTTTCCTGTTCAAATTTAATATAACTATGAAACTTGACATATTTCTGGCAAAATAAATCTTTAAATTGGCCTCTACGTTTTCACATTATACTTGGAATTGCTCGAGGATTTCTCTATTTTCATCAAGATTCTCGATTAAGGATTATATATAGAGATCTTAAAGTAAGTAACATTTTGCTAGATAAGAATTTAAATCCGAAAATTTTAGATTTTGGTATCGCAAAAATGTTTGGAGGAAACCAAATAGAAAGAAATACAAAGAAAGTGGTTGGTACATAGTAAGTAAACTCTATCTTGTTACACTTTCTACATATTTTTACCAATTAATAACTCTTTTGTCACTTATTATAGTGGTTATATGGTACCAGAATATACTGTTCATGGGATATTTTCAATTAAATCTGATGTGTTCAGCTTTGGCGTATTGCTTCTAGAAATAATAAGCGGAAAAAAAAAAACGAGGGGCTCTCTATCCAAACTATAGTTTTAATCTTATCAGCCACGTGAGTGATAAAGAACTTCAAACTTCATATTTTTACCTACAATGCTGTTGTAATGTAACTCACTGGTTGAGATCACATAGATGCTCTAAATTCTTGCAGGCTTGGAGACTATGGCAGGAGGGTAAGTCAAAGGAACTAATAGATTCTTGTTTGGGGGGAAATTTTAATTCATCAGAAGTATTAAGGTGCATCCATTTGGCTTTTCTCTGTGTACAACTGCGTCCTGAAGATAGGCCAAACATGGCCTTAGTATTAGTAATGTTGAGCAGTGAGAATGCCTTGCCTGAGCCAAAGGAGCCTGGTTTCCTATTAGAAAGGACTTCAGCTGAAGGAGAGTATTCTTCTAACATGAAGATGGTGTCTTCTTCAAGCAATGAAATAACTCTGACTTTGCTACAAGCCAGATAGAACTATCTTGCTTTTGCCGATAGCCTTATAGCTAGGAACATGAAAGCTCTTCTGCATATAGGAAAATATATGTTCGATTCTGCTTATAATTTCGGGCCATCAGTGCCTCTCCAATTCAAAGAAAAAAATAGAACTAGCTTGCTTCTTGACATTCATCTCCTCAATGCTTTTCAGCAAAATAAAGTCATGTACATTCTATTAGCTCACTGTCTCATTGGTGATTGAAGTAAAAAAACGTGTGTTGTGTTTTTTTATCCCTCATGTTTGAAAAATTATTCGAACAGTAAGCCATGCTAATAATAATAACAATAATACGCATGAATTAACTCATGAGTGTATTTTGTACACTAAAATCTGTTGCATGAAAATTTTTTCAAATTGTGGGGTTAACAAACAACATCAGAGGACGGTTTGACTAACAATTCTATTGCATGCTGAATAGATGTTGAACAGTAGAACTCTTATAATTCTATGGCGTTTCAAAGTTTCAAGGTTTGAAAATACCAACCCATATGTGAAAATTACAAGGTGACCCATGATTGACTCTTAATAACTAGAAAATGAACCTATTCAATAGAGGAGGAGGCAAAAAAAATTAATATCTTATATTTAAAATCAAAACAAACTCCTCAAATATTATAAAAAATAAATAAGCTTAGATGATAAAAAATGAGGGATGGTATAACTAAGTTAGTCCTAAAAATTAAAACTTAACAACTTACATGTTTAAATATCATATTTGTATTTAGCCTTCTCATTTAAAACAAGATTATACTTTAAAAAATTAATAAGAAAAATTATTATATAGTCCTACATAAAAAATTTAATTATTAAATTTTTTTATAATAAATAAGTAATTTATAATAATAAAATTTAGTATAGAAAATAATAATAAGTTATATACTGTATAGAATTTTTAAGCTATTAAATTGTTTATATAGTGTTATACAGTAATTCTCCAAAATTAAAATGACAATGTTCTTTGAAAAATAGCTACAAGACCCCGTAAGATTTTTGTCAAAGGATAATGAATGTCAAGAAACAAAAAAATTCACCCCAATTGGGTTGCTTTCAGGGAAAAATAAATAAATAAAACCACCGACTTTGACCGTAGCTCGTGTTTCCATTTCCTATTTTTCTAATAACTCTTCTAATTGGTTTCATCGACCGAGTACAAAAGATAAACGCAATTTCACCTGAAAAATCTCATTCAATATTCTACAATAGAACTCTATTGGACTTTTAAGACGAGAAAAAAGAAACTCATAAATTGTTACAATATACCAAGTAATAAAACAACATGATAAAACGTAAATCCTTTGACTTGGCCACCATTTTTCTGCCACCATGGCTGTCATCATATGAATTGTGAAGCTCAGTTTTACGCTGACAATGATGACCTGAGCCTACTTATTCAAAACTGATTTTTGTTTTCTTATTCAACTTGCTCATCGAGACAAAACCTGCAAACTATATTTAATTCTTATGCACCTGTCCACAAGAGCGGTGCATAGTCAAACTTATGATGTTTATTACGGCTTCAACAATTCTGCATTGCAAAACACAGATAATAATCCCTTGATCCATCCCAACAACCTGAAAGTTCAACCAATGGAGACTCTATGTTTCATGAGCATCATCGTTGCTTATGTTCTTGTCTCTGGTTTCAAAGCTTCCATGGCAGTTACTTCCATCCCTCAGTCCCAAAGCCTCAGTGGCGCCGCAAGAACAACCTTGATTTCCCAAGGTGGAAACTTTGAGCTTGGTTTCTTCACCCCAGGAAACTCCGGCAAACACTACCTCGGAATTTGGTACAAGAAAATCCCACAAACTGTTGTCTGGGTAGCAAATAGCGTCAACCCAGTTAACGACTCCTCCGGCGTATTAACGGTAAGCGACACCGGAAACCTCATCCTCACCCAGAACAACACCGTCGTTTGGCACACGAATTTAACAAGGCAGGCTCAGAATCCAGTAGCAGAGCTCTTAGATTCTGGAAATTTTGTGGTCAGAGATGAAAATGAAGCAAACCCAGAAGTTTACTTGTGGCAAAGTTTTGATTTTCCTTCTGATACATCACTTCCTGGTATGAAACTAGGATGGGACCTGAAAACTCGTCTGAACAGAAAAATAACAGCTTGGAAAAGCCCAGATGATCCAACACCAAGTGGGTTTTCTTGGGATTTATTACTTCATAACTATCCCGAGTTTTTCCTCATGAAGGGATCAAAGAAGTTCCTGAGAATTGGACCTTGGAATGGTTTATACTTCAGTGGCATACCAGATTTAAAGCCAAACCCAATTTATGATTTCAACTTTATATCAACTTCAGACGAGGTTTACTACACTTATAGCCTTAATAACACTTCTGTGATCTCAAGATTGGCGATTAACCAAACCACTTCTCAGGCGAATCGCTATGTATGGGTTGAAGCAGATCAAAATTGGATGATTTATCAGTCCCTGCCAAAGGATTATTGTGATAACTATAATCTCTGTGGACCAAATGGGAATTGCATTATCAGTGACTCCCCTGTTTGCCAATGCTTGAAAGGGTTCAAGCCTAAGATACCACAAGCTTGGAACTCAATGGATTGGTCAGGAGGATGTGTGAGAAATGAAGCATTGAACTGTAATAATGGAAGCAAAGATGGGTTTATCAGATTGACTGGGTTGAAAGTGCCGGAAACTGAACACAGTTTGATAGATAAGACCATGAGTTTAGAAAGATGCAGAGAGAAATGTCTAAGTAATTGTTCTTGCATGGCATATACAAGTTCAAATATTTCAGGAGCAGGAAGTGGTTGTGTTATGTGGTTTGGAGATTTAATTGACATCAGACACTTTCCTTCTGATGGGCAGGCACTTTATATTCGACTGGCGGCTTCAGAACTAGGTAAGTACTCCCTCCGTTCCTTAACATAAGAGCTAATTGACTGTTTTTTATGGATTAAGGAATATATAATACGAATTCACCTTGAGGAGTTAGATTTTGTTATAATTAACTAATTTATTTACCTTTCTTAATCTACCCAAAAAAATCAACTAGCTCTTATATCAAGGAATGGAGTTAGTACATACTTTTTGCAGAGTTCTATGAAATCTTTGAATGTATAGATCTTTGATTTTAATCTTTTGTTTTTCCTGGTTTAATTATATTCAACCATGAAGATGAAGAACGTAGGAGCAAGAAGAAGCTAACAATAATAATTGTCTCAACCTTGGGTTCAATTTCTGTGGTGCTTTTACTATGCTTTTGTTGTTGTATCTACCAAGACAAGAGGACGAGGAAGAGGAAGAGGACTGGTAAAGTTCTTAATCATATGATTTTCTCTGTTTTATGTTTCCTTATACAAATTTGGCTGTTGTTGACAAATATAATGGTATGTTCAGTTATATACCAAGACACTCAATTTGAAGAGATGAATTTAGGTGTATGAATGAAATAATCAATCTTTATGTGTTTATTTTGTTGAGGAAGTTAATACTCTGTAGCATCTTGGAAAAGATTGCTGAAATTGAGTTTGATAACAGTTTAGAAATAGCAAATTATCACCTGAAGTACTGAAAATGTTACTGCAGAAGTGATTTCCTGATCATTTATAAGGTAAACCTCTGGGCAAAGCAAAACCAACATAAAACCAAAGTAGAAAGCAGTAAATTTAGTCCTTGAATAAACCATCATCTACATTATCCATGTAAGTGCTAAATAGAAGCTTTTTCCTCTGTTTTGTCAGATAATCCAAATGATAATGAAGGAGATCAAAACAGGGGACAAAATGTCAATGATCTTGATCTCCCACTACTTGACTTTTCAACAATAGTTCTTGCCACTGATAACTTCTCATCAGAGAACAAGATTGGTGAAGGAGGTTTTGGACCTGTATATAAGGTAATTAACTTTCCTAGGGTTAAGATAGCACCATTTGAAGTATTCATATGATAAAAAGTATCTCAATATGCTGGCATATGTTGAAATGCAGGGAAAATTAGCACAAGGGCAAGAGATTGCTGTTAAGAGGCTTTCGGGAAGCTCGAGGCAAGGAATAACTGAGTTCAAGAACGAAGTAAAATTGATAGCGAAACTCCAACACCGGAATCTTGTGAAACTTTTTGGTTGTTGCATCCAAGGAGATGACAAAATGTTGGTGTATGAATACATGCCTAATAGAAGCTTGGATAGTTTCATTTTTGGTATGAACATTTTAAGAAAGTTTTTGTTAGGATGGACTAATGCAATAATGTTAGACAATTAATGTTATTTTCATGTACAGATGATACCAAAAGTAAATGGTTGGATTGGCCTAAAAGATTCCACATTATATGTGGAATTGCTCGGGGTCTTGTTTATCTACATCAAGATTCTAGATTGAGGATTATTCACCGAGATCTCAAACCAAGTAATATTTTACTTGATGACAAGTTGAATCCAAAAATATCAGATTTTGGTATAGCTAGAATCTTTGGAGTAGACCAAATTGAAGGAAACACAAAACGAGTAGTTGGCACTTAGTGAGTATCTCAGTACTAAGCTAACAGGTTTCTTACATTCATTTCCGAATCTTCCTTAATAGCATTTGTCTTATTGGTGTTCTGCAGTGGATACATGGCACCAGAATATGCAGCGGACGGTCTTTTTTCCATTAAGTCAGATGTTTTTAGTTTCGGCATATTGTTATTAGAGATTATAAGCGGGAAAAGAAGTAGAGGCTTTTATCATCCAGATCGCTCCCTTAACCTAATTGGCCATGTAAGCATATCAAATAAAGTCTCAATTTTGATATCTTAAACAAAACTATGGCATGACACAACATAATTTTTACAACTGAACACCACATGACTGATTCTTTACAGGCTTGGAATCTGTGGAAAGAAGGAACGGCAACAGAACTAATAGACACAAACTTAGTGGAATCATGTAATCTATCAAAAGTACAACGTTGTATTCATGTTGGTCTCTTATGTGTCCAACAATATCCAGAGGATAGGCCTACCATGTCCTTTGTGGTTCTAATGTTGGGAAGTGAAACTGAATTGGCTCAACCTAAAGTGCCTGGCTTTTATACAGAGAAGGATTTCATTGAAACCAATTCACAGACAAGTCAAATGGAAGTTAGCTCTACCAACGAATTAACCATTACCTTATTAGAAGCTCGATGATATTAATGAACTCTGTACTGAAGAGCTATGGAGCAGAGGCGCAACCAAATCTAGTTGGAGTACAAGTTTTTGTTTTTCCTCTGAATACAAGTTAGAATTTGTATATTATGTGAACAATCCAAATTTTGATATTATTCCATTTGTTTATCAATTAAATTTCTGGGCACCAAGTTTTATGCTCATTTTGTAATTCTCCACATCAAAGTGAAAGTTATTTTTTTAAAATTGATGTCCTCGTTTATTCCTCTCTTTTAGTAATGAAATGGGAATAATAAATGGTATTTAGTTATCAATTCTACCACAATATTGTAGCCCTTGTTAACCAAGTTAAAAAAAAAATCTGAATTTTATCCACTTCACTCCTCTCCTCTTTAAAGTGATATAAAATTGAGAGAAAAATCACTCTAAGTCCCATGAAAAAGTCTAATAACTAAAAAAATTTCACAATAAGTGGATATAGATCTGTTATTATTTCTTATAACATAACTTTTCATTGCATATATATTACTAATTTATTATAAGACTATTCAATGATTACATTTTTTTTTTAAATCTCATAGTAATTTTCTATTAAATTTTGATAGTAGTTTTTATTTATTTATTTTAAAAATTTTAACATATCAATTATACTTTTACAAAATATTAAATCTAGATCATGCACATCTAATCTAATTTAGAATAGTAAATTAGTTTAGGAAGGAAGCAAAATTTGTTTAAAAAAGATGAATTAGTTGATGATGATGATGTGGCACATGTAGAAAAATTGGGAATGTAAAATGATTGAAGTGGAATTTTGGAGTCAGAGATTGTTTGCCAACCCACTTTTGATTATATGAAGTGTGTATTTCTAACTTTATTCAACAAAAATTATTCTCCTTTACAATGGGAAACTTGTCAAATTGCGAAACAAACTCGAGCTTCTTAACAAAACAGCCTTACAAACCCAACCCTCCGTTGACATTTGGGGTCTAGCCGAAAACAAAACCCAAACAGGAACAAAGTGATTTGTCACATTCTTAGATGATCATAATCGGGTTACTTAGGTTAACTTTATGAAAGAAAAATCCGATGTCTTACAAATTTTCAAAAAAGTTCTATTCCTCTGTGAAAACCCAATTTCAAATGTTCATTAAAGTTATGAGGAGTGACAATGCCAAAGAGTATGTGAGTGGAGCATTTAGAGATTTTTTTAAACAAAGAATTCACCACCAAACCTCATGTGTTTACACTCCCCAAAAAAATTAAATAGCCAAGCAAAAAATAGATAGCTTTTAGAAGTAATCTGAGCCATTATGATGGAGAGGAATGTTTTCCAAGCCAATTTTGGGGTGATATCGTGTTAACCACAACCTACCTTATCAATTGAATGGCACCCAAAGTTCTCAATTTCAATACTCCTAGTCAAAAGCTCCTTGAAACCTATCCAAACTCTCCTATTATCAATACCATCCCTTAGAAAGTTTGTGGAGTGTGTTGTCTTTGTTCATAAATATGACGGGGGAAAACTAAACGCTAGAGATGACCAGTGCATTTTTTTTGGGTATTCCTCAACTCAACAGGGTTATAAATGTTATTGTCCTACCACTAAAAAACTAACAATCTTCAAAGATACTGTCTTCTGTGAAGATGATGCATACTATCCCAAATTACCTAAGAGAGAGAATTGTGGAATAAAATTGTTAATTACAACTGAACCTACACCAACGAGCAATACTCTTCCTGACATACTTATAACCCCACAACTACTACCACATACTCTCGAGCCTACAACCAATGAGACTTGTCAACCTGAACGATCCCCAAATAACCCTAATATCATGAAAAACAATGCTGAAATTATTGCTGGGGTGATTGGACAATCTGTTGAAAAAGAAAGCAGCAGTAGAGTCTCTTCCATTCCAAAGCAGCAACATGATTCTAATCTAGAGTTAGATCCTAAAAAACTTGGATGGCCTATTGCAGTTAGAAAGAGGGTAAGGTCCTGAACTCAGCATCCTATTTAAAGATTTGTTTCTTTTGAAAACTTGTTCGCTAGAATGCAGAGTTTTGTGGGGAATATTTTATGAGTAAAAATTTTAGATACATCTCAATATGCCATGAAAGATCCTAATTGGAGATAGACAATTGAGGAAGAGATAAAAGTTTTAAAAGAAAATAAAACTTAGGAGATTACTATTCACCCTAAGGGCAAGAAAGAAGTGGGGTGCAGGTGGTGTAACATCCTAAATTTTAAGAAGTATGGTGAGTTAATGATTAAAAAATGATGAATTATAATAACTAAAGAGATTATATAATAATTAAAAAAAGTGAGTTTGAAAACTAAAAAGGGTAAGAAAGAGGAAATAAAATGGAAATGGGTTCTTTAACTCTAATTTTTTTGCGTGGGGAATTTATGTAATTTATCCCTAACACATTAGTACATTGTGTGAACTTCTCAATTTTTTATTTTTCCCATCAAGTTCAACTTATCAGATATTTTTTATAAGCAAAATAATCTCAAATCACTTCATTCTTCTTTTTATGAAAATTATTCTACCCATTTAGATATTTCTAGTGTTAGTATTCTACCCATAAGGGCTTGTTTGCAGACCGACCATAATAAAGTTACGGAGGAGTCAAATGGAGAAGACTGGTCAAAGAAAGCCAAATATCTAAAACTAAAATGAAGACTGGTAAGTTAATCGGGCATTACATTATTCTGCTAAAAGACTGTCAAAGCAAAAATGCATTATCGTTCTCCATCAACCCAACCCAAGCATTATCGTCGATGAATCGTCCGAATCTTTCAGCATCATGTTGACTTTTGATTCCCAGTGAAGCCCAACACAAAAATTGAAGTGAACACGGTAACCGAGTGGAGAAAAGAAAAACCATGAGTAGTTAATTACACGACAGAATTCTGAAGCTGAAATTTGATGGGCATTCATCATTTTGCAAGTATATAAGCGATAGTAATACTTGCAAAATGATGAAATGAATACCCCTGCTGGAAAAGCTTATATACTTGTATTCATTTCCCAGTGCTGGAAAAGCTGAAATTTGATGGGCATTCATCATTTTGCAAGTATTACTATCGCTTATATACTTCTTCTCCTATATCTGAAAGTTTCTTTAGCAGTAAACTTCATTTCTCAGTCTCAATCCATTAGAGATGATGGCGTGACCTTAGTTTCCGAAAGTGGAACCTTTGAACTTGGACTCTTCAGTCCTGGGAATTCCAACAAACGCTACCTGGAATATGGTGCAAGAAGACCCAATTCAAACTGTAGTTTGGGTCACAAATCGGAACAACCCAATCAACGATTCCACCGGAATCTTAACACTAAACAGCACAGGAAATCTCGTCCTCGCTCAAAACCACGCAGTCGTTTGGTCTACAACCTATGTGAAAAACCCACAAAATCCAGTAGCCAATCTATTGGAATCTGGAAATTTTGTGGTTAGAGAGGAGAAAGAAGCAAACCCAGAAACCTATTTGTGGTAAAGTTTTGATTACCCAACAGATACATTCTTACCAGGTATGAAAGTTGGGTGGGACTTAAGAACTGGCCTAAATAGGCGTCTAGTAGCTTGGAAGAGTCCAGATCATCCTTCCATGGGAGATTTCTCTTGAGGGATGGTGCTCAATAATTATCCTGATGCCTATATGATGAAAGGAACCCAGAAATTCTACCGAGCTGGACCATGGAACGGCCTTCGACCAAGGGGTTCACCACAAATCATGGCCAACCCCATTTATGATTACAAGTTTGTATCCAATAAGGATGAGATTTACTTAATGTATCAGCTCAACAATCATTCTGTAATCTCAAGACAAGTATTGAACATAACAACTCATGCTCGTCAACGTTTTATATGGACAGAAGCTCAACAAATTTGGAGGTTATCTCAAACAGTTCCCTTGGATTATTGTGATAGTTATGGCCTCTGTGGAGCTTATGGAATCTGTACAATTTCAGGATCCCCAGTTTGTCAATGCTTGAGAGGGTTCAGTCCAAAGTCACCACAAAAATGGAAATCCATGGACTGGTCTGAACGATGTGTTCGGAATAAACCGTTAAGCTGCAAAGATGGCTTTGTCAAAATGAGTAATTTGAAGCTACCGGATACGGCACATACTTGGTTGAATGAGACAATCACTCTAGAAGAATGAAGAAACAAATGCTTGAACAATTGTTCTTGCATGGCCTATACGAATTCAGACATCAGTGGACATGGTCGTGGCTGTGCTATGTGGTTTGGTGATCTAAAATTGATATTAGACAGTTTCCGGATAGTGGGCAAGATTTATATGTTCGAATGGCTGCCTCAGAATTAGGTAAGAACTTTGTATGTTGCATTTAAGTGATTCTTCAACATTGATGTTATTCATGCAATATGCTTTATTTTACTTCCTGTATTCAATCTTATTCGACCTTCAAGGGGAAGTGCGTGGGAGCAAGAAGAAGCTGACTATAATAGTTGTCTCAACCTCGGGTGCAATTTCTGCGGTGCTTTTACTCAGTTTTTGTTGTTGTATCTACTATGACCAGAGGAAGAAGACAGGTAAGTTAATCAAGACTTTATTGGATTTTGAAGCTAATGGAGGTGGAGTGGAGTAAGAACCTTGAAGTATTAAAAAACAATTTCTTGAACCATTAAATACATTATAATAGTGACCAAACAGAACCTTGTTCTCCATTTTGTTAGAGAAATCAGAAAACAAAGAAGATCAGAACGAAGAGGGCAGGGTTGATGATCTGGATCTCCCTTTGCTTGATTTGTCTACTGTAGCTATGGCCACCAATAACTTCTTAGAGGAGAACAAGATTGGGGAAGGAGGTTTTGGTTACCTGTATATAAGGTAACTCACTCTACAGGTGGTAGGAGCGCTAGGATAACAATATTTGATGAAGAGGTATTTGTGCTATAAAGAGTATCACAATATACTTGCATATGACAATATGTAGGGAAGATTATTACATGGGCAAGAAATTGCTGTGAAGAGGCTTTCAAAAAGATCAGGACAAGGAATGACTGAGTTCAAAAATGAAGTTAAATTGCTCCTGAAACTTCCGCACCGAAATCTTGTAAAGCTTCTTGGTTGTTGCAGTGAAGAAGAGGACAAAATGCTAGCGTATGAATACGTGCCTAGCAGCAGCTTGGACAATTTCATTTTTGGTATGAACACCTCAACAAAGCTTTTAACAGGATAGACTAGTATCACTTCTTTTGATACTTTAACTAACTATGAACATTTCAAATTAGACAACTAACGCTCTCATAAAATAGATGATACCAAAGGCAAGGTGCTACCTTGGCCTAAGTGTTTCAACATTATGTGGAATTACTCGAGGTCTTCTTTATCTTCATCAGGATTTTAGATTGAGGATTATTCATAAAGATCTCAAACCAAGTAATGTTTTAATGAATGACAAGTTAAACCTAAAAATATCAGATTTTGGCATTGTTAGAATCTTTGGAGGAGACCAAATTGAAAGAAAAACAAAGCGAGTAATTGGGACTTAGTGAGTATCTCAATACCCAATCAAACAAGCTCCTTATATTCTTTTTTTTTTCAATCTTCTTTAACATTGCTTTGATGGTGGGTTACGATGGGTACATGGCACCAAAATATGTAGCAGATGAACATTTCTCGATAAAGTCAGATGTATTTAGTTTTGGAATATTGATGCTAGAGATTATAAATGGGAAGAGAAACAGTGGGTTTCATCATCCTAACCAATCCCTCAACCTTATATCTCATGTAAGCGTGTTACAAATTGTTTAGTTTTGATATCTCAAACAGAAATGTGAACTCTCAAGGGAGTTCATCCATTTGGTAAAGAGGGACAGCATTCTAATGATTTTCATGTTTGGTTCAGGCTTGGAGTCTATTGAAAGAAGGAAGAGATTTTTACTATTCAACTCAAACATAGAGGAATCTTGCATTCTATCAGAAGTACAACGTTGCATCCAAATTGGCCTCTTGTGTGTCCAGCAATACCCAGAAGATAGGCCAACCATGTCCTCTGTGGTTCTAGTGTTGGCCTGTTGGGGAGTGAAACTAAATTGGCTTAGCCTAAGGAGCCTGCTTTCTACACCAAGAAAGATTTCAATGAACCCGATTTCTTCTCAGGCCAAATGGAAGTTAGCTCAACTATTACCTTACCAGAAGAGCACGATGACCTATCGAGCAAAGGAGCAAACAAAGATTTTACTGGAAAGAGTATTTACTATTCTACTTACTATCTCTGTACAGAAGCGAGAATTTTTTTTGACAGGGCAATAGTTCTCTAGTTTTTTTAATTCATGGGGGCCCGGCTGTATAAATTTTTTAGATTGCTCACTTTATCTATAGCAAAGCTTAGTCATCAATTTTCTCGTCCATTTAGTTTTACTCCTGGTATAATTAATCTTTCATATGTTAATAACTCTGGACTTCCCTTTTCCTCTCGTTTAGTCGCAATATTCTCAATCTTTCGAAGAACTTTCTAGTTGTCCTGGATGAATGTTTCATTCATAAAGTATAAAATCCAGCAATAGGACTGACCTGAAATGCATAGTGAGGAGACTGGTGGTTATAGAAAGTGGAGCTAAGGGAGGATGACATCGCCGGCCACTAGTGACGGTGCATGCTAGGATGATGACGTGGCCTGCCCCCATGGTGGTCGTAAACCGGCTAACACGCCGGCCGGTGGCTCTGGCCTTAAGCACTAATGCACAAGGAAGAAGATTGGATGTATCATCATCAACTATAAGGTTGTCACGTACCAGAAGAATATTTTTTTCCTTAAACGAAGGAAACATGAAAGTGAATGGGGGCCCAATAAAGGTGTGCTGATTAAAAGTATTGAATGGACTAATTGGGCTAGCCCAGCTCCAGGCCCAAAACTTTGTAAAACGTAAAAATGGTTTATATAGAAGTAAAAAATCAGTTACCCATCGTCCGTGGGTTCAACTGACGAAGAGATGAGACATACGATTATTTGGAGCGTGTTCGAACTCTAGGGAGTATCACTTTGTTATGATTCCAGTCGCGGCGCTTGGGGAGGCATTTTAGTTCATAGGTGTCTAGGTATATGTTTGAGGGTATTAGACGGCTCACCCTATCTGACATTGGTATTACTTAGGAGGAAGGGAGATTTCGCTCTACCCTTAGATCGTGGGTAGGCCTAACCCCTTTCTAAAAATTCTTATATAAAAAAAGAAGTAAAAATCAGTTACTACATGTAACAAAACAAAACCAGTTACTATAGTTAGTAGATGATTAAATCCCTTAAACATGATACTCTGGGTTTAAACTAAGTCGTGCACACATAGAAAAGACTTTGTTGAGAGATGTAAAATCAATTTCGATATTATTTACGCCTTAAAAAGATTAGTATTTAGCTATCAATTTTTGTTATGCCATGTGTTTCTTAAATATAATGTCATGTGTTTAAATTAAGCCATGCGTATGGAGAAGACTACCAAAAAAACAAAAAATAAAAATGGGGAGTGATTCAAATTTAAGATAACCTTACAACTATTCAACTAAATTAATTAAAAATGATTTATATATAAGATGGAAAGAAAGAATAGTTGAGATGAGGAATACAAGTGACACGTATCTTAAACACATCTTTTAAAGATGTTTGGGAGATCCATTTTTTATCACTTTCAGGAACTAATGAAAAGTATGGAGGATGGAGATGGCAGACAGAGGCAGCATGGGTCATCCATTGCAGCACATTGAACAGCACGCAGATCAATAAAGTTCATGGTAATATGAAATGAAGAGACTCAGGGGATTCATGAATCTTTTCTGAATCTAAAAGAAATATTTCTAGATGGAGAGGATCCACCTATAATTGACCAAAGCCAGTTTTCAATGTTGTACTAGTACTGTGTTTTGGTCGTGTTGAGGGATTTATGCCATGTCTGAACTGCTTGACCTTGATTTCTACGACTCTGATTCTTATTCTTTGGGGTCTCTAAACGTGAAATTGATTAGAGGAATAAATTAAAAAAAAGGCATAGATTCATGAACAAACAGCAAGGATCATTAATGAAAAAGTGGATGGTTGTGTGGTGTGAAATGATTAAAATAAGGCAACGGTGGGTGGGTGGGTGAGGCCACGCTGTGTTTGAATCCGAACATTATGATGGCCTTTGACCCGTTTTCCAGTATTCTGCCTCCGATATAGACAATACAACTATTTTGCATTTTATTATATGGACCCCTCAACAAAGACTCCGCTGCCTCTCCCATTACCCCCCTCACCTCTTGCGTTAGGATTCTGAATTTCGTATATTCAGTGTTTTCTAAAAGTCGTATTCATCTGATTCTTTGTCCCAAAATCAAACTCCTTCTACCATAAGTTCCTTTTGATAAGTATTGAAGTACCGTTAATCCTCATAATCTCCGCATACCCTTTAACAAATCATCATTGCAACCTCATATTCAACCATCAAAACAAAATTAACGGTTTACATATTGACACATGTGAATTTGATCCCACGCACCTTCATGACTTCTTTGTTTTTCAATTCTTTTTGGGCTACCATGCCTTTGTCTTTAAATTCCCATGACGTCAAAATCCCATCATTTCTCATCTCATAGCTGTCCTCCCCACTCGGTCAAACCCAACGAAACACCATGACGTCCACACACTAATTTATGATAAAAATTGATACTATAATCTGTTATTATATAATATCCAATATTTAAATTATATTATATTCAATCTTAATTATAATAATTAGTTAATTTTTTTTATAAATTAAATAAATTGATCAATTATAATTGATATAAGAACATTTTACTTAACAAAAATTCAAACCTTATGAGATACAACTTGAGTCTTCTTTAGATTTACACATGCTCGGGTGTCATTTGCTTAGACTTTTTGGAGTTTCTCTTCTGAAAAACAATTATTTTACCAACAGGCATTAATTTTGATAAAAAAGGTTTCCACTCCTTAAATATAAGTTATTAAATTTAAATTTATCCGGTTATAAAAAATACTTTTAAAAGAATTATTCTAATAATTTTGAATAGACATGTAAATAAAATTATTTTGCTATATTTAAATGACAAAATAATACTCTCGCTCTAAAAGAAAAGCTTCATAATTTGACCAACACTGGTCTAAGACTCTAGAATGATGATGGAGCTGACACCACTCTATCATCATCAATGATTTTAATCCCTTCAACAAATTTTAGAAAATTAATTAATTTACACATCGGTGGTTATTAATTAATAATTACGCTGTAATGTGCAACTATAAATACGTCCTGTGCTCCCCACCATTTCGGCATTGTTCAGTATTAGCTTCGTCAAGCAGAGAGCCATCGAGAGAGAAAGAAGAATTAAGAAGAAAGCACACGAACCTTCGAGGACTTCAATGGCGGTCAAGGTCTACATTGTGTATGTTTTCAATTACTTTTATGTATTCACAGATTTGAAGTTTTGCTGGCTCGACTTGTTTATCTTTCCTTTCAATCGCTGATTTACGCTCTTTATTCTGTGAGATTTTGCTTTTCATCTTGCTCATCGACGATCTTGTATTTGATCTACCAATGTATAGTTTTCCTGGATCTGATATATTTCTTTTTGAAGTTTGTTGTTCTTTCTGCTTCGTTTTGAGAGTGGTTAGCTTGAACAGTGGGGGAAGCATAGCCTTTTACATTTTTCCGACTTTTTGGGAAATGACTTGCGACCCAATAGCCATCAATGTCGAAAAATATTTTCTGTACTTGTTAAATCGGCGTAAGTCACTGTATCTGTCGCTTGTCGGGGTAGTTGGTCTATAAATCTATAATCCCAAGAATGATTTTAGGAGTAATTGACTTGAAAATTCTAGTGATGCTTTCTTTGGATTGTTCTGCATTTCTTTGGTGGTTGTCGGAATCATCGCCTACAAAAAGAACACTTATCACACATATCAACCATTTCTTGATTTCTTCCTTTGCTTCAAATTTGTAGGTAACTACCATATTGCTCGCCCTTGCCATCGATTTTGTCTTTGAAAATTAATCACCATAAAAAAACTGTATCAAATGAATTTTGAGGCCAATCTTGTTAATTAAATGTAAACTTAACTGTCTACATTATCAATATCTGCATAGTTGGAACGGTAATAGCTACGTGGTGTCATGCTGCAAATGGCAACCCAATTCGCACTTTACCTGCTAACCTTCTAACTGGGTTGATGTCGAGCTACTTTGGCAACCCCGTTAATAGAATTAATGCCAATAAAAAGTTCAGTTATTGAAGTATAGTGTCCATTCCGATTTCACTATTTAGAAAAAGCTTTCATATTTTCATTTTGGATTTGTAAATACCAGTAGAAGGTTTTGATTTATGAACGATGTCCTTTCTTTGCAGTGCAGAACAATGACACTTAGAATCCTATTTGCAAAATTTTATCCATCTCAATTAGGGGTGAAACCTAGCATTGTGATTTGTAGAAGACTCTTATCATTAATTGGAAATAGACTGATGAATGAAAATGAAAATGATATTTATCACCCTTTGCTAGTATTCCCTATGTCTCTCTTCATATCTCTAATAATAGCAAATACTAAAACATTAGTTATCTGAGGTCATTCAATACTTGTGTCTATTTCTGTCAATATTCTGCTTTCCATGTAGAACTGTAATGCTTCTCTTGCATTGGTCATATTGATACGTAATGCATATAGTATATATATATATGAATACATACATAATAATGTCTAAGGGCACAGAGATATGTATAGTAATATCGAAAGTAAAACAAACATATTTCTAACAAGTACTTTGGTGCATTCTTTTCCACTTCTGCCTAACTTGATGCATATTTCTACATTGCTTAGGTTTCCTTTTCTTTAATAAAGTAAATTATTGTGCAAGCTTCTGTAAGCTGTATGTACTAAATGTAATATTTCCATTGCTTGTACAGGTACTACTCCATGTATGGGCACGTAGAGAAACTAGCAGAAGAAATAAGGAAAGGTGCTGCATCTGTGGAAGGTATTGAGGCCAAATTATGGCAGGTAAGTACTTATTACGTTAATGCATGCACTGCGCATCTTCTTAGCTTGTAAAATCAATTCCAGAGCTTGGGCTTTTGTTAACCTGGCTGCACTCCTATCAATAGAAGTTGAGACTCAGACTCTTTTTTGTTCCTGCTTTCATACCATCCATGTTTTGGTTGCAAGAGTTATGCTGACTTAGTTCCTCGTTGTGGCCACATGGTCAAGCTGTCCATGAGTTTTAAAATAGTTCTATTAACTTCTCTTCTTGCCAAGTTTGTGGCCTCATTTTTCTTTCATAGCAACATATATAATAGGCTCCCAGCATTGCAGGACCCACTGCCTTCCAATAACCTGATGTGGTTCATCTTCTTATTTCTGTATTGTCAAATTTTTTCTTGCTAATATGAGGTGGTCTGAGAAGACGAAGTAGCCAAACTAACTTGAAAGAACTTGTGAACAGGTACCTGAGACTCTGCCAGATGAGGTGCTTGGTAAGATGAGTGCGCCACCAAAGAGTGATGTACCAGTAATTACACCCAACGAACTTGCTGAGGCTGATGGCTTTGTTTTTGGCTTCCCAACAAGGTTCGGGATGATGGCCGCTCAATTCAAAGCATTTCTAGATGCAACTGGAGGTTTATGGAGAACACAACAGCTTGCAGGTAAGCCTGCTGGAATCTTCTACAGCACCGGCTCGCAAGGTGGTGGACAAGAGACTACAGCGTAAGAGCCTCACCTCTATTTGATAGCATAGTTAAAAACTTCTCACATAAATCAAGTCAATCACAAAGAAACACATAAACTTCGTCAAATCTTGACACGCTTATATCATATAACCCTTTATGGTTGACTTGGTCTATCTAAGAATATCAGATATTGATGATGTTAAGGAAATTTGAAACCCCAACAGGTTGACTGCCATTACTCAACTGGTTCATCACGGCATGATATTTGTTCCCATCGGATATACATTCGGCGCCGGCATGTTTGAGATGGAGAAGGTGAAAGGTGGGAGTCCCTATGGTGCAGGGACTTACGCTGGTGATGGCTCAAGACAGCCATCTGAGCTTGAGTTGGAGCAAGCATTCCACCAAGGCAAGTACATTGCAGCCATAACCAAGAAGCTCAAGGGATCTGCATAATGATGTTAAGTCCACATAGACATGACATTTCTCAAGGAAACAAGATTAAAGTCATTGCTTTAGTTCATAGTTCTTGCCCAATTTTAGTTCATAGAATCTATCAAGTTGCATTCTTCTATATGTTTGTCAACAATAAGGTACCGTGAATCTAGTTTTGTATGCAAGATTCATGGTGGTTTCTGTTTGTTGATTAAGAAAGTTTGCTTGTCTTGTTTTCTTCATTAGATAAAAGTATCTCTGTTCCTTCAATTGTGTTCCCCTTCAAGAGTTTTTAATGCCAATACAAAAGCAAGAAATTTATTTATGTGCAACACCCATCAAGTAGCCTGTTCTGATCATGGCGGGAAACACCCCAAAAAAACTACAAAGACAGAAAGAAAGAAAAAAAACAATTAAAGTGAAAATGGTAGACTCTATTTTTGGTGGAGTCTAGGCTGGCCTATAGTTAGAGACTAATTCTCTTTAGACGTAAAGATTATTGAAGTGAACTTTACCTTTGTTAATATAGTCTTTTTTGTATGTTAATTAAATGGTAGACTCTGTTAAACTTGAGGGATAGAATAAATCATATGGAAAAAAGCAAAATGGGGTTTTTCTTTTCCCTCTTTCTAAGGAATTTTATGCCTACATAACTCATAATTCTAACCAACGGGGGTTGGTAAGCAATTTAATATCGCTTAAGTGAGGTCTTGAGTTCGAGCCTTGATGTATGTAAAAAATCTCTGTTGGGAGACTCACCCACCATAGCCAATTGGGCGACGCAAGTCGAATCCGGATGTAGTCGGGGCAAAGTTCCGGTGAACCGGGTGGGCAACAAAAAAAACTCATAATTCCACGTTAAATGAGCTAATATATCATAATATAATGAACTAAAGTTCAAATATATATTAAAAGATGTGCTCATATTTAGTGCCTGACACTCTAATAGTGTCTTGAATAAGATTGTTTCCAAAAAGAGGGTACCTATTTAGTAAAAAAAACTCATAATTCCATAACTTTCCGCTATTCATAGTTTTAAATGCCAAAAAAATCACTTTTTTACATTTTTCTACTACTTTTTTAATGTACTACTCCCTCTAGTCCTAATTATAACAGTTAAACGAGGGATTTAATTTTATCTTAATTACAAGACTCCAATCTACTTTATCTCCCAAAATATCCCTATATAATTACACATATTAAAAGGGTTTCTATCAAAAATTGTTCAAAATACACATGATTAGAGGGGGTTTTTTAGGAAAACTAACACACAATCATTA
The DNA here is from genome assembly GCA_037074615.1 of Leucaena leucocephala. Classification (NCBI taxonomy): domain Eukaryota; kingdom Viridiplantae; phylum Streptophyta; class Magnoliopsida; order Fabales; family Fabaceae; genus Leucaena; species Leucaena leucocephala. The sequence continues at coordinate 16,013,025 of CM073545.1, forward strand.
CAAATAACTAAATTAGTTAAGTTGATCTTATATTAAAAAATATAGGTAGTATAATATAATTATTAATGTGAGTAATTGACTTGGTTGATATATCCTAATCTTCGATTTCTACTCTTTTAAATAATTATGGTACAGTAAACTCTATTATAATATACTACCTTAGATAGTTGAGAGGTTTATTTAGTTCCAAATATAATATCTCAATTCACTTTTTTCTAAATTTATTTTTTTCTCCTAAACTCTCCTTATTCACTGTACATATTAAAGTAATTTTCTATCAAGTGACTAGTTTGTGCAAATGAAATGTATAATTTAGAAAAATTAACACACATTTATTATAAATAACTAACTCAACTAATTTTCTTAATCTCCATAAATTAGTTATCTAACATGTGACATTTAGGGTGGAGGACAGGGGGAGTATGATTAGTGGTTAATATTATGGCTTATGGGTAAGCTTCATGTTTCTAAGTCCCTCCTCATGAATTTCCCTTTCTCTTTCAGTATAAAGTATTATATTGAAAACTTGGAAGAAGCAAGACTAGCTTTTCTACAACATATAGCTCAGAATGAAATTTTCTTGAAACTGGTACTTCTGAGAGAGGACACTCCAAGCGAAATATAAGTGGGCATCTGTCGCAAAAGTAAAGAGAAAAATATTCTGAAATATTCACTCGTTATTCTTTGGCCATCATCATGTGATTCACAGAAATTAAGGCTTTTCCAACTCAGTTCCCGCTTTCTTTCCCCTTCTTATCATTTGTTTGTATCAATGAGTTTCCACTTATGACTCTGCAGCATCTAATTCTATCGTCGTTTCTTCTCAATGGTTTTTCACGCCCACCATGAATTTCAGTGGCAACTTCTCGTTTCTCTTTTTCCATGTTTTGGATTCCAATGAATGACTTTGGTCCTATGAACAGTCTCTGACATACACATGCCATTGCTCAGAAAAACTTGGAATGGAATATAATCGCTCCACTAATTCATTATAGTACCGAATTTTATGACCCTTTTTTTTTCAAAATTTATGAAAAAGGTGGGTAGGAGAGAAAATGAGTAGAAAATAAGATGAGAGAGAAAAAGTGGTAAAAACATATGAAAGAGATATGTAATTAATTAAGAATAAAAATTAAAAAAAATATCTTAAATTTTTAGATATCTCTAAATTAAAATGTATCTTATGGAGTAAAAGGAAACATGCAATACCCAACAGATGTATACTATAATAAAGAACGAAGGGAGTACTTAGCTAGCTTATTATGTCTTTTTTAGAATGAATTGAGATTTGAGATTAGTGATATATATATCTTTTTTTAATTGTTTTTTTTTGTAATGACTACCTGACTAAGTCATATTTAAATATTATCATACTCAATTGAGATAGTTCTTCTACAATGGTTTTTTCATTTTCTTTCTTATTTTAATGTGCTCTTCTAAATTAAATCCTAATTAATAAGCATTTCTCTTTAATCTTATATAAATAAGTTCCCTCTTTTATTGTGTCCTTTAGCAAGGTACTATGACTACATGTTTCAATTACTGATCAGCTCTTAATTGATTTTTGATTAAAGTGATCTACACACACACACACACTCAAATTTGGAAAGATCAGATTGAGATACGCTATACTTTTTGAATACTAGAACTTCAATTTGAGCGTATTGCAAGAAAAACTAGGTGACATGACCCATATGCATTGGACAAAGTTTGAATAATAGAAGCATATTATTCTTGTGAATGATGTGATTTATCATAGATTTTGTATTTTATGTTGATATATTAATTCTGAAACTGAATATATATATCTACTCTTTTACAAAAGTAAATTTTGTTTAGTGCTGTGATGGGATATGTTATTTGTCCAGGTCAACTATTTCTTTGATCCGTCAAAGCAAGAGTTTTCCCCCTTTTTTGGTGAGAATTCATGAACTGGAAATACATCAGAAAGCTTAGGAAAAAGGACAAAATTAAACTAAATTAAAATTCAAACATGTAAAAGTGAGCCTATAACATGATTAACAGATATTAAATAGAAGTGAAGAAAATTAAGAATTGTCTGGATAACTGTGTGCTGGGTGGCATAATAAGTGAAGAAAAAGGATGAAATTATATATATGGAATATCAAATACTACTATTATTATTATATGATCTATATATAGCATAGGCCTAATTAACAATCTGAAGATTCTAATCCTCTTCGCTTTATTATTTTTTTAGTTTAATTTATATGCTCTTTGCTATCAATGACAATCATTGATGATTAGCAATCATGTTTTAGCATTAATAGAAGACATAAACTAATAAATAAAGCCAATGCTCTAATCAGTTAAAAAGAAAAAGGGAACAGTACCTTAATCAATCTTAATTTAAGATAAACCCATAATTAATTTCTTTTTAATTAGTTACTTGGAAGGCAAGTGGCATATCTCAGGGAAACAATGGCTCGTGGACATGGATGAAGAAGATGCTCATCAAAAAGTGAGAAAAATTAAACCATATAATGTATCAAATTCAGGAACCCTTCTATCATTTGTTTTTTTTTTTAAAATAATGTGCTAATTATTTTACTTACACTAGAAGTTTGGTGTCATCTTTATATATAATTTTTATGGTCATTTATATGAATTATATTTTTTTTCTTCTAACCTCTTTCAAATTTTATTTGTTGTTCAATGATTCCATCATCACATCAATATACACTCAATTGTTTAGATTGAGTTGAGTTGACGCCAAGATAATTCGAATTCAATTGAGTTTCTTATCTTTAAATTTAAATTACCTATATAAATATTTTTTTTTTAAATTCTCATTAAAAAACACATCTACGAAGCTAGGGTTGGTGATTATTGCTCTTATAATTGACCTCAAAAGGAATGAAAGGGGAAAAAAGGTTTCTTTGATATCCAAGAATGAGAGAAATTTTATAATCAAATATGTCACTTTAGAATAAAAAATAAATATAAATAATTTATTTTCAAAGGCAGTGATAACTTATACTATAAATCTTGCTAAAGAAGAAAGTGACTCTTGATAAATTAAAGCTTTCCTTTTTGGCTACTTCAGGTGGTCCAATAGAAAATTAAAAAAAAAAATCTGGCCTAGGTAGCTAGGGTTTTTGAAATTATAAATACGAATCAAGTAGATTTTAAAATTCCAAGATTACGAGAGATTTTCTTATTCTCTTCTAGCACGCTCCTTTGTCTTACTTTTTTATGTTCTTCTCATTATATATGGTCTCTATTTTTATTGAATTAGGAAAGTATATACACTATATATATATATAACCATAAGCCTCTCTATAATAGCCACTCGATTTAATTTAAAGAACAAAAGCATGTGTGAAAGCATCACCAACAATATTATATATCTGTCTTTCTGACTTGTTAGTATATATAAGAGAAGACTTAACAAATACTTATTTTATATATTTAATATGTTTTCTATTTAATTATTAAATCATAATAAATGATTTTTAAAATATTATTATACACCAGGTTTGGGTTCAATCCCCAGCTACTTTATTAGACTTTAGCCTGCGTTTAAAATCCAAAAAAAAAAAGTTAACGAATGAAAGGTGTTTGGTAGGTCGACCAACCTCTAACTTCCACTTACAATACATATTCGAAGGACAATATTAAAGATAATGTAAAGCGAGATGTCCAATCCAATTATTAATTAGTAATTTCTGTATTTCCATTATTCCTTCAAATCGAATCTTCTCCCTTCTTTCTTTCATTAATCATCAAAAGCATAAATATATATAATATCAAGTGCCATGGACAACTCTATTCAATTCATTAAACACTAATAACAATAAAATTAAAGCTTCTTTATATCTTCTTCTTCTTCTTCTTCTCTCTCTCTCTTCTATATATATATAGAACAATTTTTCCTCTGATTAATCTCTTCCTAAACCACTAATTTAGCATGATTATATTATCCAATAATTATAATGACAAGTTAATAATTATATATATAATGGTCCCAAAGCAAGCTGCATCATTCTGCATGCAAAATGGCTCAAGAAGGGCCTCTCTTTTGGAGGGTCATTTCCTTTTCTTTCTCTTTCAACACATTTTCCAACACTCTTTTCTTTTCCTTTCTTTTCTTGTCTTCCATGAGCACAATCAACAAGTTGCCAAATTTGTGTGGCCTCTGTGTCCTCTTTCCCGTTTCTCCTTGCCATCTTCTCATCATTCCAAACCTGACTTTATAAGATTCTTTCTAGAATCATAGATCCAATGTAAAACAAAACACGTTTTAAGTTAATTATATATATAATTACATGCCTATCACAATAATAATATTAATTAAGAAGTTGAGTGTAAATATCTACCTAGCTAATAAAATGTTGTATGCATGAATGAATTATCTGAAAGTGGCTCCAAAAGTTGGCATCCAAAAATCAACAGTGGTTTCATGGGTGACTGGAAATGTACTTGAAACTGGCACCAAACACAACCCTCGGCTTCTCAGGTCTTGTTTTAGGGCTTCCCCACCTTCCTTACATTTACCAGAACTCTGCATTTAATATTAATATTCATCATTATTATATATATACCTATGTTAATTACACTGAAATATTTACTAATTTTGTTGATATATTTGTAGTAATTAATTTTATGTGAAGTACCTGGGGGTGCTGTAATGGAGCTCCAGTTTTCATATACGGGCTGCTTAAAACCTAGCAGACAATAAAACAGAAGCAAATGAACATATATATGAATAAATAAGTCCAAGTGTAATATTAATTAATTTAAGTTTTTGACTATATATATATATTCATGGGTTATGGGCTTACAGAGACTTGTTCGTGGAGGAATTTGATATACTCAATGGCTTCAGAGAGCACTGAGGCTGTATCAGTCTGACAAAGAAAACATAACCACGGATTAATAAAGAATTGAATTAATCCATAATTAATTAAACAGAAGTATTATAAAACATAACCACGGATTAATAAAGAATTGAATTAATCCATAATTAATTAATTAAACAGCAGTATTATATATACCTGGTATTAATTGGGGTATATGTTATAAATAAAAGGATCAAGGAGAGATTATTATTTAAATTTTTTTATAGGAACTAGTAGTATTTAAGTTTTCTTGCTATTAGAAGTTAGAAAATCAATTGCATTAAAAAGAGAGAGAGAGAGAGAGAGAGAACATTATAAAAGTTTGAGAGATATATTATAGGATTTGAAATAGCATTATTCCATGGGTAATAATTTTTAAAAATTTTCAACATATTTTTTTGGCAAAAAACATAGTATAATCTTAGTCAAGTTTGAATGTAACTTTCAGATAATCTATATAGATCTCAAAGTGGTCCAATAATGACACAGTAATATAAATTATAAACCCTATAAAACCCAACCTCTTTATTTTTATAGCAAATTAATTCAACTCCTTATTAATATCAGAACCTTTTAATTTAATTATCTAATTAATGGTATATAAATTTAGACGCTGAAATTAAACTAAATTATTACCTTCCCGAAAGGCGAAACCAACTGTTGAAGAGCAGTAATTCGGTCCCCCATCTTCTCTTTTCTCACCTGACAACATTTGGAAACTATTGCTTCAAATATGTTTATATATTTTTACCTATGGATTCCCAAAAATTAAAAAAAAAAAGTAATTTAAGAAAGTTCAAAGTAATTGAATAATTTAAAAGTTTCGTTGCCCTTATGATGATGATGATGATGATGATTATAAAATACCTTAAAAGGTGGCAAAGTCGATGAGGTTTCATTTCTAGCCCTTTTTGGTGCTGTCTCTCCACCACTTTTCTTCCCCACACTACTCGTTTCTCTTCCTCCACAAATATTCTGCAATACCATCATTTCCAAAAAAAAAAAAAACCATCAAAATCAGACCCTCTTTTTCTTTATTACAATTTTTCTTAAAAAAATATGCATATCTCCGAAATTCAAGAACATTACTGGGAATCAACCCTAAGCCATAACAAATACCATCAATGTTGTGTAACATAAATGCATATGTTTTAGCAGAGGAAAAGATAATATCACTATATTTCAGGAATCTATTTTTTAAAAAAGCCATAAGAAAATAAAAATTCTAGATTCACCACCCCATGTGAGGGTGAGATAATTGAGATTACGCCCTTAATTATACCTTCACAAAAGATTATATGAAGTAATTAATAAAACCACTCCTTAATTACGATATTAAAAAGGAAGGGGGAAAAAAGTGTTGTACCTTTGATTGTGCATCAAAATTCGGCGAGTGATGAAAAGGAGCCTGCAAGGAATTAGGGAAGAAGGAAGGTCGAGTAGGTTCTTTAATGGCGGCATGATGATGATGATGATTAACTTCAGAAGCGTTCCAGAAGGTCGTGTTGTTCGTAAACTGCAATTGGCTATTGCCGCCGCTGCCGCCGTGATGTTGTGTTTGTTTGGGCGGCGAAGAGGCCCTAAGAAACTGAGAAACCTTAGGCCAAGAAGGCATTGACTGATCATTATTATAGGGAAAGTTGAAGCAGGAGCGATTATGATGATGATTATTATTGTCGAAGGAGGAGGAAGAAGAAGTTTCAGAAGCTAATAACAATCCCTGTAATAATGAAGGATTCGCAGAAGAATCCATGTGGAAACTAGAAGCTAAGCCATGGCTGGTGGTCACTATACTATCTCCAGAAGTGGTACTGTACTGATTATTATTATCAGTGGTAGTAGTAGAAGACGAATCAGTTGAAAACAAAAGCTTCTCTCTCCACTCAACTTGCTGATGAAAATTAGCGCTTCCTCCTGAAGAACTCAGATTATTGTTCTCTTGAAACATGGATCTGAATCGGCCATCGGAGACCACACCCTTCTCTTCTGCTCTACTACACAACACAGAAGCAAAGGTCAGAAACTTGAAAGATGAAGAAGAAGAAGAAGAATATATGAAGACTTACAGAAGATGATTCTGGTTATGCCAATCGATGGGGTTTGAGGAGAGGCCTAAGCCCATGATCATGGTGGTGGGAGAATCAGAGGTAGGCTTGAGGTGGTCGTGATGATGATGATCTATTTGATGTTGCCAAGTGAAGTTATTAGGGAAGGGAGATGAGTGGGAAGGAGCCGTTTCGAATCTCACATTTCTTGAAGATGAGTCCCACCAGTTTCCACTTGCTTGAAATTCTTCATCCGCCATGGAAGAACAAGGATGAAGCTGGCTATATCAAGTCTGTGTGTATGTATTATGAATGTACAGAGGCTGATGATGAAGGTGATGCAGAGTTAGAAATGAATGGAAAGTGATTCGGTGATTGTGGTTATATATATATAGGTGAAGAGAGAGGAAATATCAGAAGAAAGTAACCGACTAAGAGGAATGTGGTTGACACTTTGACAATTTGGAGGGTTATCATATTACTGATTAGACAAACAAATCAACACAACACTTAGGTCATTTTGTAATCCACTTTCCTCTGTCTCTCTCTCTCTCTCATCTCCCCTTTGGACTATAATATTCTCCTAGTATCACTATTCGCTGTTCATCCTTTTTTAACAAGTAAGAAATGGAGGGTGTACTCTCTTTTTTACACAATTATCTAATACTCCCTCCCTCTCATATTATAAGCTACTTTTAACTGAATTATATTATTAAAAAAATAGTTAAACTTAATTTAAAACAATAAATATGTAGAAATACATCTTTTAAATATGTCATTATTTGTAGTGGTTAAATGAGAGTAATAATGAGTAAAATGATAAGTGAGAATGTATATAAACAAGAAATTAATTAAGGATACAATGGGTAAAAAATATTTATTATTCAAAAAAATTAAAATTGTATCTTATATAAAAAAAAAAAGGACAAGTCAATTAAAGAAAAAAGGATTTTTTTTTTAATATGAGACGGAGGAGCACTCTATCTTACCAAATTAAATTTAAGTAAAATTTGTGTTTGGGAGAAGTGTTACATGCTCTTAAACATGTAACATGTCCTAAACATGCCCTAAACATGTGTTTGGGAGAAGTAAATTTTTTTTTAATAATAGCTTGTTGTGTTTTGATTTATTGAGTGACCATGCCCTAAACATGTTTTAGGATTCAAACCCAGAAATCAAATTTTATTAATAAATGAGAGCGCGATGTTTTAATGAAAAGATCAGTTTGTTATTATTTTGTAGCATCGGCCTGGCTTATACAACTTTAACTAGGAACTGTGATCTTTATCTTATTTATAATCTTATATTGTTAGTGTCTTCTTCTTTTTTTAATTAAGGAAAAAAAACACAAGGTTCGGCAAGTGTAGCTATGGGATTTTTATTCGTTAAATAATATTTTTATCTTTTAATTATATTTTTTAACATAGCTTTTGAATTAACACTAAATTATTTGGCTAAGAAGAATTCACCTTTTCTCTCTGTTTTTTTTTTAATTTTAATTCGCTATAGTCTAATAAATAATAGTAATAATTTATTTTTAGTTTTATTCATATAGAAATTTATTTTGTTGAGCATTCTGATTTAATAGTGTTAAGAGGAATAAACATGTTGGAATAGCTTCTAAAATTAATGGTCTAATCTATTACAATAAAATTAATTGATAAAAGTGAAACATAAGGTCAAGTTATAAGGAACTAAGTTGAAATTAAATAAAATATTACATGAATTATTTGCCACAATTTAAAAAAAAAAAAAAGAAGTTAAAAGACCATGTTGATTTAGAAACAAAATTAAAATTTAAAATAAAATAAAGGACCGGATGGAATCATAAATATATTTGGCCATATTATTCACATGTTAAATAAAAATAGATAACATAGTTAATTAGTAACTAATCCTGCTAATTATGACTAAAATGATATGGCATTTGATGACAAAATATCAAATTAAATCATGTCACTTATTTTCGTTATTAAGAAGCTCAATGTGGAAATGAAAGAAAGTTGGAGATCGACCCTCCTGTCAATAATTAATCAAATCATCTCTCATGACCAAATGGTCCTTTATTTTTTTTTTATTTGAATATGATATTTTTTTTTTACGCATCATAATAATGAATCATTGAATATAAAAAATTCTCATCTCAGAATGATGGTTATAGTTTACAAAATGCACGATATGAATTACAAAAGGTTTTATTTTAATAATCGGAAATAAACCAGTTATTAAAATTAATATAATTTGTTAACAAAATTAAGTAGAGAAGAACATCTTCATATTGATTAACTATTGAGCAACATGCTCATTACAATTATAGAAACCTACTTGGGTTTACACACTAATCTACCCTCACTTGAGGGAGATAAACCAACCCCACTTGGGGACTTTGAGGAGAGACCCAAGTTACCCTCTCCTTCACTATGGTGAAGATTACATAATCTCACACACTTAACCAATATACTATGATCCTTTATATAGACTTAGGGTCATCTAGTAACCAAGTGATTAACACTAATCACCTAATTAATTCAACCTTCTAACACCCCCGCTCAAGTTGACACTCCTTAACTCTAAGTGTTCAACTTGCCAACACAACACACAAGGGAGTAAGGTGAATTAAACCAAACATTGAGAAAACAATTCACTATAATAGCCTATTGCACAAGTTTTGAAAAATCATCATATTGAGATCTTCAGCATGTCTGAAATCAAATTCTCCATCATCATCAAAGCAACCTCAGCAGAGTAGTTCATCTTCATGTCCCTCTCACCGTAGAAAGATGGTTCCTGACGTTTCTCAAAGTTGCTAGGAAGCTTGAGAGGGCAAGAGGAAAGTGGCAGCATAGGGAGATTGTGACAATTGCATATTTCTATCATGTAGCCATCTGGATCATGAAAGAAGAGCTGATCAACTGTAACTCCACCATCTTCCACAAGTGCTGTCACATATTCTATGTTCATTGACTCTAGCCTGCAAAGCACTTGACAAATATAGCAATTGCACTTCCTCCTTCGACGATTAACATTAACAGGACGAAAATCATAAGAAGAAAGAATGCTGTGTAGTTCCTCTTCCCAACGCAGTTATTCAACCATCTGCAATGATGGTCAAACCCTTCAACGCAGCGGTTGCATGTTCTGCAGTGTTTACTGTGCCTTTTCACCTCAAAATCACAAAGCAATCAAAATGAGATGTCATCCTCTTTCAGATTGGGTGCAATGGCATCATCTTTCATGACAAGTGGAAATGGGAGCAAAGGCTCCATTTGGTTACTTGTCTTCCATGGATCTAGGTACTTCCTCTTGATGAATGTCCTAAGCATCTTCCTTTCAACCCTTCTAAAAAATCTTATGATAACCTGTCCCAGTATAAACCCATAATTTAGCTTGGAAATTCCATTAGGCCTCACTTTTTTTTTCTTCCTAAAGCTGGTTCTGTCTGTTGGATCAATAGCGGAACACCTAATGTACAGAAGCATAACGGAGAATGCCACACTGGAAAATATGACGTTCATCACAATCTTCACTGTTCTATTTCCAAAGAAAAGCCCCAAGAAAGTATAGAAGGCCACGACCAGAAAACTGTAAATTGCCATTCCCACATACTGTAGAGGGTGTAGAGGACGCTGTCAGCCGTGGCGTCTCATGATCTATGAGATCTGGAGAAAAATAATCAGATCCAAACCCCGATTTTGAAGCAAATATATGATGATGACGGTGGTGCCGACACTATTTCTTCCACATGAAGATCCATGCCTCTCTCTATCACTTCAAATCAGCTGCTTCTCACTCCTCACACACGACCAACGCACAGACAAGGCGAAACGAGAATGAATAAATGAAGAAGAAAGGGATTAATATGTGTTCGTGGCTAAGGGAATTGGATTGCCACAGAACGTCTTTCTGCAAGACAGCGGAAATGTGACTGCAACTGGGCTGTACTGGTTATTCTTTCAAGAGAAAAAGATTTCAAGAAACCCAAGGATTATAACAAGTTTTGCTGGGTAAGAAAGCTTTCTGATGCAGACTATCGCTTTACGAGAAAAGATTGTAAAGAACCTGGAAATTATGACGAATCTTGGATTAGCTACTGTAACTTTCGGCGACATAACTTCTTTAGATGATTTTCCTGCAAACTTCCTGAGGCGAGTATCACAGATTTGGGCGTCAACGTTGTTATTCCAGCGACAGAACTTGTGCATCAGCAAGACTTAGCCTAATCATCTTCCCGCAAGACTTCTTGCGGTGTGTGGGCAGAATCCTCGGGTTGAAGAGACCTGCGTAACAAACTGGTTCCATATGGCCTCAACAGAGACGAGTTAGCCCAAAGATTTTGGCTCTGGTACCATGTTAACAAAATTAAGTAGAGAAGAACATCTTCATATTGATTAACTATTGAACAACATGCTCATTACAATTATAGAAACCTACTTGGGTTTACACACTAATCTACCCTCACTTGAGGGAGATAAACCAACCCCACTTGGGGACTTTGAGGAGAGACCCAAGTTACCCTCTCCTTCACTATGGTGAAGATTACATAATCTCACACACTTAACCAATAGACTAGGACCCTTTATATAGACTTAGGATCATCTAGTAACCAAGTGATTAACACTAATCACCTAATTAATTCAACCTTCTAACATAATTAATACTAGTTTACAGACACAAAGTAAACCCACTTTATCTTTTAATTATGCCAACTAATTAATATACGATTTATCAAGAAGTGACTTATTTAACGAGCTTAATTAATTAATTGCGTGTTCTATATGTAGTTGAGAACCATATAGGTCAAGCACAAATCAATGTTTTGACGATATTGACATTATCTTTACATACACACAAATTAATAGTCAATGGAATTTACAAATCAGATACGCAATTTTCTTATGTCATTCTCAAGTGTTGCATTTCACATCATCAACAACATTGATTTTAACATTTATTTCCACCAGTTTTAATTTCTTGGTTGAATTTTCCGGAGCATAATATTATAGTTTTAAAATAAATAATTACCAAGAATTAATTATTTGTACTTGGGATGGAGGCTTTTGTATCTTCGTCATTAGTTTAGCAAGTTAAGACATAGTAATTAAATTGATTGTTGACTTTGATATATTCTATATAATTTTAATGACAATTAACATATATTTGATTTTGATTTCAAAATTTAGATTTTTTTTTTTTTGCAATTATTCCGATGAATTATCACAATTCAAAAAAAAGTTAAAAATTACATATTAAAATATAATATAACATGAAAAGAATTCAGAGTCGGGGACGAATTATCAAAAAGTTAAATGATTGCATGAGAAAATCTAGTTGACAAAAACAATTTCGGGTCGAGTATAAGATCAATTTGACACTTACGGGCCCTGTTGACTTTAATTTTAGTGGTTCAAGGAACATAATTTTTTTTATTGGAGGACAATTTCATTAAAAAAAATAAAACGAAGTACATAAAAAAGCATCAATTGATTCCGATGTCTCACGAAGTATGCATCATTCTTGTTGTTCAAGGGAATTAATTAAAAATTGAATAGAACATTTTTTTTCTAGATATTTTTGTTATATATTGTTTAAATTTTCAAAAGATTACATGCATTTTTATTTTTTGTTTAAATATTTTTTTATGGAAACAAAAGCTGTGTTTTATTCTAATTTTAATTATTTTTAAAACACCTTCACTTACAACTTTAATAATATTAATTAAGCATATATTTAAAAAAAGAAAAAAATTGTGTGATTTCTGTAATATTCAAGTATGTTTAAAAATTTGATTTTTAATGAGGGCATATATGCAATTATAATTTGTATATGATGATATAAAAAATCTTATTTCGGGACATATTTTTATTAAAAGCGCGGTCATATTCTCTAGCATATTCTAGTTACCCTTACAAGGTTCATGCTTATCAAGATAAGAATTTGTATATATTATTTATTTTATTTATTCAGGTTGTCATATATATATGAAAAAAATTAATCCTAGTCAATATATTAATGCATAAATTAATTAACTCAAAACATCTTTATTATATAATAATTTTGTATATTTATATTTAAACCAATTAATCCTGTTTTCCTTTCTCGTATGAAATAAAATACATTGAGACTCAAGTTTACAATTTTTTTTTTTTTTTGCTTGGCGTCATTCTATCAATTTTAATTTATTTAATTATAGTTTCATTCACAATTTCGCAATATAGTTTCACAAATTATTATATTATATTATTGATTGCAAAGCTTGAGTAATTAATTTACGGGATTCAATTTAGAATTCATTTACCATTTACTTCTTCACTCCTTTTTTTTTTGTTCAAATCTTCACAGCAAATTAAACCATATCACCAATATATAATTTTATTTCAATCTTAATTAAATTGAAGACTCCTTATTAGCATGGATTTGGATGAGCATGGCGTTATACATATCTCTTGAGAAAAGCAAGCGTGTTTCCACATCTCTCTCATTCTAAAACAATCAAAATTTAAAAATACTTTTCTTTTAAAAAAAAATCAATTTGACAACAACATCACATGTCAACTCTCTCTCTTAATTCCACCTCTTAATTTTTTTTTCAACTTGCAAAAAGATTTTTTGAGAAACAAAAAGAGTGAATAAGACAGCTCGAGAGAGAGAAGGAGAAGGTTGAAACGTGAGTCAACATGTGGGGCCCAGGAAGGCTTCACGCGTGCAAGGACGCGTGGGTCCCACTTCTATACCTCCGCTCCCTTCATCAGAGTCAGAGCCCTCGAAAAGTGTCTCTCTCCCTCCGCCCTTATATATATAATTATATATTGCCGTCCAAATTACTTCCTCTCTTTCTCTAATTTCTCCTATTTTATTGATTTCAAGTTTCAACAATTCTTTTCTCTTCAAATATTACTTTATTTTATTGTATCTGTCATTTGAGGGAGGGTAGATATGAATAGAAATTCAAGTAAACCAAATGTCAATAGGAGTCAACCACCATTTAATAAAATATTCTACACAAGGTTCCAGCTGAGTTACGTCGTTTTTAAATATATTCATTCAGTTAATCTTTTGTGTTTTATATTATTCATATTGATAAGTAACATGTTAGTCATTTTTCATGTTAATTGGAAGTGGGTTCCTACCATACTTATAAGAAAATCCAAATTTGGCAATCATATAAAATCACCATGAGCTCTCTCTCTCTCTCTCTATATATATATATATATTGCCTTCTGTTAGTTTTCCCCCCATCTGTTTACCCAAAAAAAAACTTAATTCAACTCATTTCTCAAAAAATCTTTGGTTGGAATAAAAAAGAATACATCTGCTTTTTGACATTATTCAAGGAAAATTATTTCTAAATATAACAATTTGTTGCAAGATAAATCTGAAAGTTATTTGAAGCATGTTTTTGCCAGTGTATAATTTAATCAAATTAATGCGCAATGAATAGTGGCAATTTCTTTATAGCTAGGAAAATGAAGAGTGTATAATTTTTGTAAATAATATATTATCTTTTTTATTAAATATATAATTTTCATATTATTATTAAAAATATCGTATACTTACAGCATATTTTAAGAATAAAATTAACCATACAAATTATAAACATTAACATCAACTTATAACTAAATAACTAAGGAAAACTCCTTAACACTATGACTATATGTAAGACATTTTCCAAAACATCACTACTTGCTTAATATATGTGAACAAAACATGAATTACAATTTTTTTTTTCAAAAAAAAAATACAAATAATCTTGGAGTATTTGGCAGACCAAATCTTGCATTCCTATTCTCTTCTTAATTTATTATGAATGCATCATTTTTCAATGAGTGGGGGTAGCTGACAACATTAAGGGTATGTAAAAAATAATAATATCCTGAATATATTATTTTTACCCATAGAGTTAAGTCTAAAGAAATGGGTTAGTCTTTTATAACGTGAATCAAAGATTTGTAATTGATGCCAACATGCATGCACAAAACGATTCAATTGTTATGGCTTATGAATTAATGATGAAAATTCTATTGCCACATTTTAAAGTAGCCTCTCTGTTGAAAGATTTTGTCGCTAACAGTTTTAGAACCGTTGCTTATGCATGATGAAAGACGATGATTTTTCCCTTTTTTTAGAGTGTTGCACGAACAATAACATAAATATATGGTAAATATAAGAAAATAGAAAGTTGATTAGAAAAACCACGATGATGGGCAATGGAAGTACATGCCCAACCACACTTCTTCTTCTTAAGGCTATAATATCTTCGCGATAATGATAATTTGCTCCACTTAATGCTATTATTCCAAATATATAAGCTTTAGTTCCTGCATGAACCTAGCTTGATAGCCTGTTGGGTTGCATTATACTTTGTTATGGTCTTATATGTATATGTAAACAAGATAACTAATTTATAAAAATTAAGGAAATTACTTATTTATAAAAAAATATAATAGTTTTCATAAAACTCCCATTTAATCATTTTATCTTGAAACTACCCTCGATGATAGGAATTGATAGTTTGAAAAAAATTATAAACTTAATTAATAGACAAAATGAGTTAAAACTTTATATTTAAGACCAATATAACTCTTTAATTTGGTCATATATTTAGGACAAATAATAATAATACTCCTCCGATCTTTAATATAAAATCTTATTTGAGAGTTAATCTTAGTCATAAATATAAGATATATTTCTCGTATTTATCAATTTTTCTCAAATTACCCCTATTAATACTCCCTCAACATTAATAAAATAAGAGATGGATGAAGAAAGTTAAGGGAGATAGTTAGGGTATTTTAAAAAAAATATATCATATTAATTAACTTTCTTAATATAATCAAATTGATTAAATATGTCATATACTAAAGAGCGGAGAAGTATTTTTTTAAGTGGGCACCTATTATCCTAAACCTACCTCACTTTAACTTGAAGGATTTATCAGGAGTCCAAACTAACTCAAAATAAGTTGAGTACTATGACTACAAAATGTGACAAACTCTAACACCAAGTTTTTAACATTATTGTATTCCTAAAGCTTAGAACTCGAGACTTCTGGTTAAACTAATATAACTCTTATTAGTTGAACTAAGAACTTGGTTGGTGGTAAGAAGGTACTATTTATAGACATGAAAGAAGCTTAATAATTAGTCACCACTTTCTCCTAAAATAAGAACAAGGCACATCAAGTTTGAACTTTGATTCTCTAGGATAATAGCATAATGTTGCATGGAGAGATAGATATATACTTGAGCTAGGTAGCATAGTGTGCACTACGCACTATAGCAAAGAGATATATAATTAATATAATCAATCAAGATTCAAAAGTTTTAATTTATAAATTGACGAGATCATCCATTATATGCAATAAAGGAAAAGAAAGGTGGGGGGATAAAGAATTTATGAGGTCATAATGAAGTAAGGATGAAGTGTGGAAAGGGACAAAAGGATATAGAAAGGGGAGAGAGCACATGTGAAGACACCAAGTAGTGTGTAGTGACCTCCCCCCACATGAGATGAGAGAGAGAGAGAGAGAGAGAGAGAGAGAGAGAGAGAGAGGGGAGAAGAATTGAGAAGAAGTAGAAGGAATACAAATATAAATGCTAGCTGGCTAGCGAGCGAGCTAATTTCTTTTGTGTTCGTTTTTCTCTCGATATAGAACAAATATATGAATGAGAGTTGGAGGAATATTATTTGTACTCTTCAACTGGAATATTATAACTAACATACATATATAATTCTGATGAAGTCTCTTTGTTCATTTCTTTTGAATGCTTCAAATCTTGTTTGTACTCATGAGGACATTAACCATTACGCTTGAAAGTTGAAACCCCACATTGAACCTTCCAAGACTTTGTCATATAATTATTACATACATGAGCTAATATATTCAACATGGGAAAATAATAATAATTTGAATTATAAGCTAGGCATGTATTCATGTCTTTAATTTTCTTTTTGGTCTAAATCAGGAAATATAAAATTTTTGAAATTTTCAGAATAAATGAAATAAAAATTGAAACTACTCTTCCATATACATATATATGAATATTGCAACTTTTGGGGAAAATCCTCTTTTTCTATTTTTTGTTAGGCGATATTCTTTTTTTTTTATTATTATTCATATGCTTTTGTTATCTAGCTAGAATATTTTCACTTTTAAGTACGTAATTTTATAGTTCTTTGCATGATACTCTCAAATTTATTTAATTAACTAATTGTCCTCTTTGTTTGTGTTAAAACGTCATTTAGGATATATAGGTGGATGGGAAATTCTTTAAACTTTGAATGAAAAACCCAAAAACTTTTGACGAAAAAGTATGATTACAGGATCAACAATCTTAATTTCGAATATATATATATGAATCAAATTTTCATTCAACAACAAAAAAGTGTGATTTATTTAAACGATGTGTCCTTAAACTCAAGAAAACAAATCAAAATTCCAACATGCTATCAACGTAATTAATTAATGATCGAGATAAAATATAAATAACCTATTTATAAAAAAGCACCATGTCAAGCTATATATTATATTCAGCATTGTGCATCCACATGGGTGTGTATGAGTGCAATTAACCTAACAAATTGCGTATGGATTACATTCTGAAAATGATTACCTTATGCTAATTTTTAAAATACCAATTAATAAAGTTAATTAGGCAATCAAATTGACAACAGCAAATAACATCAATGAGGTTTGACTTGTTGTAAAGTCACCCACACACCCCATGCTTGAATTTTTTTTTTTTAATTTTTGTTGTCAAAGTCAGCCACAAAGCTTTGAGATATTTATTCACACTATGTGCCTTACACGCGTAAGACTCATGATGGCTTGGTTTACTTCACCAACCTTGTGTCTCAATTATTAACTAGATTAACCGATTAAATAGGGTTTGCTCCTAATCCTGAACATTGCGTAGGAAAACACTAAATAAAAGAAGCTAATTAAATTTCATTAATCTTTGTGAATTAAATACGTTGACTTATTATTTGGAGGTTAAAGCATTCGAGTGAATTGTCCTAGATATTTTTTATAAACGTGGTTTAAATTAATGAACTACTAGGTTGATTGAGATGTGATAGATTCTTGTTATTGGTATTATTGATCATCCCATGGGTCATTCATTGTTCCCTGAGTTCGACAATGCTTACTCATAAGTCAACAACACTAATGTATTATATTATAATAATATAATTTTGGAGATTGACTTGCATTAAACTGGCTGGGTGTGAACAATCTGGAGCATATTCAACTATGTTAATGGTTTACAATGACACCTTTGACTTTAATTTAATTAACCATTGGGTTTTTCAAAATTTAAAATCACTTTATGAATTGTGTTCCTCTTTGATTTTTTATTTTTTATTTTGATAAACAACCTCCCTAGTCCCTACCATTTGATTTCGCATATCAACTAATTATACGAACAATCAAACTAAAAATACTTATCTTTATACTTAAACATGAACCTAATCAACATATAATAAAAGATAAACCGTACGTATGGATAGTTTGACTTTATGTAAAACATTTTTTTATGAATAATAGTAAAAATAACTTGTTTTGGTACAAAATAACGTAGAAAGTTAAATACTAAAAAAATTTAAAATTATTCAAATTCCACGTTACCGATGAAAGTCGAATTTAAACTCATCTAGTAGACTAAAATTTGATTTCTTCTATGTTCAAATTGTCCAAATTGCAGAACAACTCAGCCAATAGTCAAGATTGTATTCGCTACATATACCCATGTTTAACAACTTTTGTAAGCTTGCTATAATATATATATAGAGAGAGAGACACGCATTATTATTATATTAGATGTTGACATGTAGTTGAACTTAAGGACCTCTTTGGATTGGCTTTTGAGAAAAAATTTATAGGAAAAAAAGTAATTTTAGATAAGCTCTCTTAGAGAAGAGTTTATGAAAAAAAAAAAATTTTAAATAAATTAATATTTGGATAGTTATTATCAGAATGACTTTTATGATTAATAAATTATCAGAAAGTGTATGAGATAAAAAAAAATTATCCATCACTATTTATCATCAGCATCACGTCCACTGTTTATCTTCTTCCTTATTGATTATAGGCAACAATTGGCCTCCTCTGCTTCTTCATCTTCCTCCTATCCTTATTCCTCTCTGACAACCTTCTCTGCTTCTTCGTCCTCCTCTCCTTCTTTCGGCGACGTCCGTCTCTGCTTCTTCATCTTCCTCCTCTCCTTCTTCCTCATGATGATGGACTAGCGACACTCAACAGAAGAGAGTGACGGACGACGAACGATGAAAGCACCTAAGACGGACGATGGAAGAGCTACAAAAGACATGACAAAACGACGACCCGTGCTCAGAGAGAAGAGAGATATTGTCAGAAAAGTAGGGGTAAAATAGTTTTTTGATACCCATAAGCCATTTTTTCTCATCTATAAATTATTCCCATAAACTTATATGAAAGTATGGTTTTAAACCATAGTTTAGTCCAGAAATACTTATAAACATATAAAGCTGTTTGTTTACAATTTTTTTAAAACCATAATTTGAACTAAAAGTCCTTTTAAAACTATAATTTTTGTTAAATCTAAAAATCCACTAAATATGACGATAATGATAAGTAATTGAAGATTATTCTTTGAATTTGTCCTATCTTGTGTCTGTTAATTCTAACGCATATTATCTTGTTTTTATTTATTATTATTATTATAATCTGATGCTTACTCACCCACTAAAAATATATTCTTAGAATAAAAAGCATCCCCACCAATCACTCGCTTTTCCCACAAAAACCAACTAAGATTTCCACTTGATTCATTTTCACAGCCTTGAGTTTTTTTGTCTACTTTAAAAAAAAGCTGGTTTGGCTTCCCAAAAAGACAAAGAGGTCTTGGATATGATTATTTTTCATAAGCCTAATTAAGTTTTAAATTATAGAACTTAGGTTGATAATGCTTTCTTGTTCTAGTAATATATATCCACTAATTAATTTAATCCTTTAGCTAGCTAGCTAGGGACGTACATAGTGTAGTTTAATTATTGCAAACCATTATGCTCTTATAGGTTTAAAATTTGAATGGGCACACCATTATGATTAATTATTTAATTAAACATATCGAAAGTTTTAATTAACTTGTAACATATTAACAAGTAACCATTTCGTACATGTCAAAATTTCTGCCATTTTGAAAGCTGTCTCAATCCCTACAATCCTCACCAACCCTCTCTCTAAACTCTAAATTAATTAATTAACACCATCACCCACCAAGCACTTTCATATTTTTTATTTCGTTTTTTTACATACTTGAAATAAAATGTAGAACTAAAACAAAGCTATCTAATTTATTTCTTATATGATTTTGAACTTTATTTTTCAAAAAACTTATTTGTCTTCAAATTGAGATAAAATTTGAAGAAAATTAATCTTTTGACCCCTATAATTTTAATTTAGTTATAAATTAATCTTTAAACTTTGACCTAGTGTAACACAGCTTGTATAATTTTAACTCAGTTAAAACTCAGTATCTAAACTCTAACTCAATGTCACTCAGTTTTTATAGTTTTAACCATTTAAAATTAGTCCTTAAAATTCATAAAATATATAATTTTATTTTTTAAAATAAAATAACTAATATTTTAAATTATTAAACTATAAAGACTGAGCTATAATTGAGTAAAACTATGTGGACTAAAAGATTAATTTTTCTTAAAATTGATCTTTATGATTTTTTTTTATGTAAGATCATCATCAGTTAAAATATGTTCTTACATGTAATTAAGGATATAGTTTTCTAATCAATAAATTGTATAGATGCTAAGGTTTTCTTCATTGACTTATGAGATCAAGTAAAATTATATATATATATATATATATATATATATATATATATATATATAATCTCTGCTTTAGTAAAGAATACATGATGATGATTTTAGAAGAAAGATGGATGTATGACGCGCATGTGTGTACCCAATGTGACTGTCACTCCTTTCATTGACTTTGGTTTAAATTTCTTTGATCTGAAAATTAAACGTGGGATTTCAACTATGAAAAAATGCCGCCTAACCTACATAGCCACATGATGAGGATGATGATTATGATGCTGATGATGAAAATAATCCCAATAATACTAATATATATACGCACATACATACATACATACATGTTCCTTGTCTATATATATATATATATTGGGACCCAGCAGATTATCACGCATGCATCAAGGAGATCGTCTTAAGCCTTCAAATTTATTGGACTTTAAGAGAAGGAAGCAACACTTATATGAAACTAATTATCGATCGAGATCAACATCTTATAGAAAACAACAAGAACAGTAAATTTTATTTATCCTATTAAATAACATCAACTATATAGATTGTACGATATCATTATTATACTTTATATCAACAGCAAAATTTATGAATAAATATAATTATTAATAAAAATATCTACTCAATAATTTTGTTAAGTGTACGCTCTCCTTATCCCAATCTTCTTCTATCAGTTTTTAGATAACTTTATACTACTTAATTGATATTTTTTATCCGCGCTAATAAAAAGAATTTGACTAAACCCTAGGTTAGTGGGGGTGAGTGTCTGGATGTACATACACCAAAAAAAACATGAGGTGTGTATATAATTTGGTTCATGTTGATAATGTCGTGGTGGTGGGGTAGGGTTGACAAATAATGGATCTTGACCCTCTTTGATGAAACATTCTCTGGAGTCATAATTTGGCCCCCACTGGTAATATATCATAAAAATCCCTACACACTTATTATATTTCAATCCTTCTCTCTCATTTGCTTGTCCTTTTGCGTCCTCTCCCTCCCTCTCTTCGTATTCTTTTTATATATATATACTATCAACTAATGTTAAAAAAAAATCTGAATCATATTTCTAAGTATTTAATCAATTAACTAATCTAATTTTAAAGTTTATAATTATCACTTTCAGTACAAATATCTATTTGGAACTCAAATTTAAGACTCAGAGAAATCTAACGAAACCTTATACTACTATATCAATGTCTCTATCTTTATATTCTTCTTTTTCTTTCTTTCTCTCTTTCTCTCTTTCTCTTTAGATATACTATTCAATATCTTTCTTTAATACGGAGTATTATTTATAAGTTTGTCTCCAGCTGTGAAGTTTAATTGTTTACACAAGTATCTTTTGTTAATTATTTAAACAAGACCTTGCGCGATACCCCAGATCGAACATTGTTTTTTTCCCCTTTGTCAAGTTGTTTCATCATTATCTCCGATTCTTGTCTGTTTACAACTTGTTCAAATAATTGACACTGAAACTCGCATATAACTGCTTGTTGAATAATAACTTGTAAATTTTAGGGCAGAATTTAATCATATTCAAATCAATTATTGTGATTTATTAATTATTAAATTTGGCTTTTGTAATGTAGGTTATATTGAAAATTATGTTCAATGCTTCAAGAAACATGTCTAATTCCTTGGAATAATTCTAAAGCCTAATTTATCTTCCCCCTTTTTAATTATCTAATTTTCAGATTTAGAAATTAAATTTGACAGAATCTTTTTCCTAAATTTCTAAACAAAAGCGCGATTTCTTTTATTAAGAGACTCAAGTAGATGGTGCATGGGAGAGAAATTATTATGATCGAGTAGGAATTGGAGAGGATAATCATTAATTAATTTCAACATATCATTGATTAATTATGTTATTAATCAGAAATTTGAGGAACTTATGAATCCAGTGGATCACATCCAATGAAAATGAGCCACGTGAGTCAGCTTGTATGGCCACAAGTGCACAGCATGACCTCAACCTTACATCATTAATAGAAAAAGAAATTAAAAGGGAAGAAATAAATAAAGGGGTAATAGGAATCTTTAGCCGTTTAAGGTATGAATAGGGATTAAGACAAAAGGAGGGGGGCAAGAAGAGCCATAGGGCCCTTAAGTTATAAGGCAATGATGATGAATGGAAATATGAAGAGGACCGCACTGTGGACCTACGTACCTACCCCTCTTCACGTTCCTTTCCTCACTTATCATTATTAACATTGTAGCCTATGCTTCTCCCCTTTTCCTTTTTCCCTAAATTATATATATAATCTCTTAATTTTGAATTATACACAGGTAACTTTTTATAATTTTTTGAGATTCCTCTACATTGAATTTTTTAAACTCGTATATTTCTACAGATAACTCTCATATAATTAATTATATACATTACTTATTCAATTTAAAATTTAAGGAATTATCTATATATCAATAAAAGTTTGAGGAGTTATATGCATATAAATATAAAGTTTAGTATATATTTGGAGATTCAAGTGGAGGGAGTATCAACCACTAGAAAGATATGATCATTCTATGCAATGGTTATGGCATCAAGCCATGCAACTAAAAGACGGATCGGAGTATGTAACATTTAGAATTCCACATCCGTCAGCACAACTGTTTGTTTTTTTAAAACATGAGATCGTATATAACTATCCAATCTCTCCTACAAGTCTTTTTTATTAAATCAAATGTAATGTATTCACAGTTTAAAGTTATAAATAGATCGAACTCATAAGTTATCACTTAAAAAAAAATTATGCCATTAGACTATAATATCATTAGCATCTCTTATTCATTCATCTCTCATCCATTGCTATGTTGTGATTTTTTTGTTGAACCAACTCAAACCTGTAGTTTTGACACCTTTTCTATCATACAGTCTAAGCGGTATCTCTCAACCGATAGTTGGAGACTAATCTTTACAAGGTATAGAGGTTATTGAAGTAAATTTTGTATTTCCTAATAATACCTTTTTTATACGTAATACCTAATTTAAATTTAAAATATCATATTTAAAAAATATAATCATCTAATAATTATGTTAAGTTTTATTGATAATTTTAGATTATTTGTTTTAAGGAGTGTATGTCAAATGGAGCTTAGTAGATAGGTGTAAAGGTCCAAAAGCAAAGTAGCTACAAGGGACCCATCTTGAACTCTATAGTAGGTAGGGAGCTAAGTTAGAACTTTCTCGTGGTGAGTTCAAAGAATAAGCTAGTTCATAATAACGTGGTGAGTTAATATTTATATATTTATTAAAAAATATATCTATTTTTAGTACTTGATATTATTTTAAATATCTGAATATATGTGCTCCTCGGTTGTGCTTAGGAAAATAAAGGTTTGAATTTTGAAGTTTTGTTTTGAAACGAAATGAGAAGGGTAAGGCGTGAAAGATGGGATGTGATGCAAAATGCGTGGTCGGTGAATGTCAACTTCTGCTGACTCCGAGTGCCACGATGCTGGCCATTACTAGACCCATAACATCATGGGGCGGACCTCCCAAGTCAAACTCGTACGCTCCATTTGGTTCTTGTACGGAAAATAATGAATTAATGAGAGTTTGGTCTTGAGTTTTTTTTTATATAAAAAAAATAGATTGTTAATGTGGAATATTTAAACATTTGTAACAGTTGATCTAATTAATAAAAAATTCGTTTATAACTATAAAATTATAAATTTAAATTTTAATGTTAATATGAGAATTTTATTGATAAATAATTTATAAATAATTTTTTAGGATCGTGAATTTTTTAATAATTATCTACAAAGAGTTATTTTTGATATTGAATCATCTAATTTAATTTTAATTAAATATTCATATTAATTAATTTATATATAATTTGTGACAATTTCAGCACAAAATCATCAAAGAAATTATTACAAGGCACTTGGCGCATTGCCCTAGTTCCTTTGCATAAGAGAGGTGAAGGGTTCAATTTTCTATA
Organism: Leucaena leucocephala; assembly: GCA_037074615.1. NCBI lineage: Eukaryota > Viridiplantae > Streptophyta > Magnoliopsida > Fabales > Fabaceae > Leucaena > Leucaena leucocephala. Next base: position 16,037,694 of record CM073545.1, read on the forward strand.
GGGCCGATTTGACCTCATTTCCGACTCAAAACGAAGAAGAAGAAATCCATGTAATTTCTTTCCGTAAAGCACATCAGTGCCAATAGTTTGGACTTATAGGATAAGCCAAACATGGGCCGGTCTGGACCAGCCCACTAATGAAGATCCCATCAAAGATACTACTTTATGTTTATGTATTGATTTTTTTAGTTAGTTAATTTTTTTTAAGTAGGTCAATAAAATAAAATAATTTAATTAATTATAAATAAATTTAATTATATAAGATAAATTTATATTATATACTTTTAATCTATATAACTTAATTAATTAGTTTTAATATTAATTATATTTAATCAATTTAATTAATTTTTTTAAGTCATCTAAAAAGTCAATTAGGTAAGTTTTATATTAAAGAACGGGGCAGGTAGTAAAAGGCAAAAACTTAAAAAAAGGCAAATTGAATTATAGTGGCAAAAAAAAACCCAGTTTTAATTGTAAAAATCACAAAATTTCTTTGAGCCCAAAAACAAATTCATAAAAGTCTGAAGCTCTTTAGAATAAAATTAGCTTAATGACTAATAAAAATTGACACAAATAGTAAAAAATAGGCTCATATCCTCTAAGGATATAAGTTCGATTTTCGTTATTATTACGAGAGATTATTTGATAGGCGATTTCGTAAATCCCTTATAAATATTCTCTGAACCCTAAAGCTATATCCTAATCTTAGTGGAAGACCGGTATCAAACTTACTTAATATTTTTTGTATAAAAAAATTAGCTGAATTATTTGTACAAAAAAAGTTAGCTAAATGATTATTGAACCAAAATTTGAGAAAATGAGAGAAATTTTAATAAAAAGAAAAAAGAAAGGACTGGAAGGGGAGGGATAGGGAGAAGAAAGAAATGATTTGAATGTTCCATTATTTAGATTGATTGGTGGAGAAGGGAGGGAGAGATTTTAATCATATTTTATTTGATTTAAAAGGGGAAAGTAGGGAGTTAATAAAAAATTAATTATTTTAACTATGTAACTAAAAGTGAAAAATTTAGCATTGCTACTATAGTCACATATATCAAAAACTAATTTAAATATATATAATATGATTATATGAACATAACCTTAAAAACAAAAAAAATATTAAAATTAAATGAGATATAATGAAATAAATTATCAATGAAAAGAAACACTTGATTAAAATATTTGTTCTAATGAGAAAGTAGGGGAGAAAACGTCGTAAAAGGTATAATATTATAAAATATAAAAAATAAAAGAAAAATTATATAATTTGATGGAAGTTAATATTATAAAAAAAAAATCTCTTATCCCCCCCAAAATGCTACTTTTGGAGGGAAGATTAGGGGGAGAAAAGAAGAAGGAAGGAAATAAGCCCCTATTTTTTTAAAAAATATTTTATTCATATAGATAAGAGAAGGTGAAACTCCCTTTTATTTTTGTAGATATTGGGCCTGTTTAGATAAGATTATAAAAAATAATTTATGAAAAAAAAGAGCTTATAGACTGTTTATAGAAAAGGATTTTTAGAGAAGAGTTTATGGGAAAAAAGTGATTTTGAATAAATAAGTATTTGGATAGTTATTTTTAAATTGACTTTTTGTATTGAAAAATTACTACAAAGGGTATGATTTGATTTAAAGTAAGAGAGAGGAGAGAGGTAGAGAAAAGAGAAGAGAGAGGAGAGAGGGTAGAGAGGAGAAAAGAGAGAGGGTGTAAGAAAAAATAGAAGAGAAGAGAGAAGGTGTAAGAAAAAGTAGGAGAGAGGAGAGAGTGTGTAAGAAAAAATAAGAATAAGATAGCAATTGGATAATTCATAAGTTCTTTTACTGTTGAAAAAGCTATTTTTAATAGTTTATTTAAAACTATGGTTTTAAACTATAATTTTATCTAAAAATACTTATGGATAAATATAACTGATTGTTTTAAAAAAAATTTAAACTAAAGTTTTACTCAAGAGGCTTCTGAAACTATAACCATGGTTTCAGAAGCATTCAAATACACTCATTGTTTGGTCGAGAATTTCTAGAAAAAAGAAGATTGTAAAGGAAAGGAGAAAAAAAATATATGTTTGGTTAAAAAAAATAAAGAGAAGGGTGAAATTTTGTTTTGTTTTGTTATGCTCTCATCTCCACACTGTCGCCCTTCTGAAATGGAAGGTGTTTGGATGGGTAAATAAATTTGGATAAAATTACCTATAATAATTTTTATATATTCCAGTGTCCAATCTTTCATTCCTTCCTTGACAAAGCATGGCGACGACGCGCACCAGGATGGCGATGGAAGGCGCTTCCCTCTCCTTGAACTCTAGCGACGCTCCTCAGTTCATTCCTCGGCCACTCCTTCTTCGCCCCCAACCTCCGTTGTTGATAGATCTGGAGGAGTATGCGACGCTGAGGATGGAGATCTGCAAGTTTCGATCTTCTCCAGTGAATGACTCAAAGGTGACGTGGATGTCGTGAATCGTGAAGCAACACAGGCATTTGCCCATGTCGATAATGAAGGCCTCCTCTAGTTTTGACCTCCAGCGCATAGGCGATTTCCAATGTTTGATGAAAAAAAATCAATAAAGATAAAAAAAAATATATTTATCAATTTATAATAAATCTCTCTTTAAAATAAATAAAGAATCTCTTCTTCTCTCTTATTTATATATTTTATCTCTCCTCTCTTTGTTTGGTTTAATAGAAAAAAAAAAGAGAGAAATTTTAATCGAGAAAAAAAAATTATTATTACCTTATTTAAATTAACATTAAGAGAGGGAAGGGAAATAATTTTTATATTACCTTATTTAGTTTAAAGAAGGAGGAGAGAAAAAATACTTTTATATAAGTAAATTTATCTTATATTATTTTATATTATATTTTAATAAAATATAATATAAGGGTAATATTATGATATTAAAAAAATTATAAGTATATTAATATTATAAAATAATAATATTACACTTTCCTTCCAAATTCTCCCAATTTAGGAGGGGAAGTAAAGTTGGAGGAGGAGAAAAAATTTTAAAAAAATTTCCTGTCCTCCTAAATATTTTAATTAGCCAAACAAGAGAAAGGGAGTAAAATCCCTTCCCTCCTCCTCCTTTCCCCCAAATTATCTATACCAAACAATACGTAAATTAATCTAACTCACTCTCTTTTTTTTGTTAAACCAAACATAGCCTTACCAAATTTTGAAGGGAGCAACAACCCTCCCCTCCCTCTCCCAAACACAGCGGAACTGAGAAGCAGCCATGGATCTTCTCTGCGATGCATACGGCAACGCGTCTGACGATGACCAGGATCAACCGAAACGTCAGAAGCTCGCGCCTTCTTCCTCCAACCCGTCAAAACCCTATCTTCCCCTTCCTGCTACTATCGACCACTGCTCGCAGCTCCAAACGCAATCTTCGCTTCCTGGCAGATATATTTCCAAGCGACAAAGGGCGCTTTTAGGCGTTGATCCCACTGTTTCCGAACCAGCTCTGGTCTCGCCTTCTGTTACATTATCTGGTAATTGTTTTTCCTTTCACGTTATCCTTTTCTTCTTATTCATTTATTGAACTGGCACTGTCTGAGCTTTTGTAATTATTAAAATTGCTGATGATGCGCCAGGCTTTATTCACTCTGGGTTTTGTGATAATTCACTGAATTTAATAATCTCGAAAATAGTTGGATGATAGTAGATACATTCGATATTTCTAGAACTTCTTCTTTGATTCATCCTGCATTTCCTTAGCACTACTCGATAACAATGTGGATGAACTCTTTTCACTAGTATGTACCTTGTGATGAATTGAATTGACTGTAACAGGGAATGTAGAATCTGCTAAATATTGAATTTTAGTTCTGTTTTATATTGATTCATTCATAATTATATTTTTCATTTTAGCTTATTGATGATTTTGGCTATTTCCTTACCTACCAACCAGTCTATATGCACACTGTACACATGAAAAAAGGAGCCGTTTCATATGAAAAAGGGCATCTGATAATATGACAGTATGTGGTCCATTAGCATTGTAAATACTTGAGCTTGATTGTATTATGGATCTATGCTTAAATATGATTTCTATGAAATAGTTCATGTCAACAATTTAAAGATATGCACTGTAAGTTAGGGAAATAAGTTAGCTGAAAAGTAGCTGGCTAGCTGCATGATCTAAAGCTTGCGGCATTTGCACATCAGTATTGTATTCTGTGATCAAGTGATGAATTTGCATAATTTGTGATTTCTTGATTACTCTTTTCTCTTTCATAGACCTTTCCTTGTATATGGTTTCATTTCATTGTGTTTAGATTAAACTTCATTGGCAAAAGCCACTCATCTTATGACATATTATTGCTCATAATCTTAGGAAGCATCTTGGATACCGATCTACCTCCTAGCATTTTATCATTGTTGAGAAATGAAGGTAGAGGTCAGCAAAATCTGAACCTGATACCTGAAAGGCTATCTGTCGCTCTATCTGGCCATACAAAAGCTGTCAATGCTATACAATGGTCTCCCACTCATGGTAAGTTCTCCTCATTGATGCTTTCAAATTTTTCTCTTGATTTTGAGTTAGTCTTCTTTAAGAAGAAATAATATCTTTTAAATGTTTCTTGTTGGAAGAAGTATTCTTTACGTTTGAGTGCATAAAGGAAGTTTAGAGTATTGATAAATGTTTTCTCTTGCATGAGCATGCTTTTGGGGACATTGACCTGTTCAAAATGTTAGCTTACAGCTCATCTCCTCGCATCTGCTGGGATGGACCATTTGGTTTGCATTTGGAATGTATGGAGTAGAGTTCAAAAGAAAGCACGTGCAATAAACTTCCACAATGCCGCAGTGAAAGATGTGAAATGGTCTCAGCAAGGGCACTCTCTGCTTTCATGTGGATATGATTGCAAATCAAGGTTGATTGATGTAGAAAAGGGCTTTGAGACTCAGGTTTTCAGTGAAGATCAAATTGTTGGAGTTATAAAGTTTCATCCAGACAACTCAAGCCTCTTTCTTTCTGGTGGTTCAAAGGGCCATATTAGATTATGGGATGTCAGGACTGGCAAAGTAGTCCATAGCTTTAATCGCAATTTAGGTCCAATTTTGGATGTTGAGTTTACAATCAATGGGAAGAATTTCATTTCTTCTAGTGATGTATCTGGGAGTAATGTCAGTGAGAACTCAATCATTGTTTGGGATGTGTCCAGACAGGTTCCGCTGTCTAGTCAGGTGAGATTCCTCTATATTCTTCAAATCTTAGCATTATGTTTTCATCTTTCATTCTTTATGTTAGCAGCATTGCTAATGTTTGGTATTAATTCTTCATGTATGTAAAAGACATGGTGAAGATAAATTGTAATTTGTAAGAAATCTGATGTATGAAATCTTAGTGGCATGTCAAATTATTATTGAATTATGTAATCAAAACTATTTCGACCTTATGTACATGCAAATGTTGTTATGAGTCTTGCGACTTATATCTTTGTGAATTCTGAATTTGGATAAGCTTACTGTGCTTTTGAATCAGGTTTATGTTGAAGCTTATACCTGTCCGTGTGTAAGGCGCCACCCATTTGAGTCTACTTTCGTTGCCCAGTCAAATGGGAATTACATTGCAATTTTTGCATCCAACCCCCCTTTCAGACTAAACAAATACAAGAGGTATGAAGGACACGGGGTCTCTGGGTTCCCCATAAAGTGCAATTTCAGTTTGGATGGGAAAAGGCTTGCTTCTGGTTCTTCAGATGGTTGTATTTATATTTACGATTATCAGTCATCTAACGTAGTTAAGAAAATCAAGACCTCTGAACAAGCATGCATAGATGTTGTTTTCCATCCTATTATACCTAATGTTATTGCTTCATGCTCCTGGGATGGAAGCATTTCAATATTTGAATAGAGCCGCGAACTACCAGCCTGTTTCATGCCGGTCTCTGGCCTTCAGGTGGCTGAAGAGGAACGTGGAAGTAAGTCTCTGCATTTAATCACAAGATAAATGACTTACAAGGAAACAAAAAAGATGGGGAGGAGAAGGTCCCCTTTTCTGAGTCTGTATAGCTTTTTCTATTTTCTTAAATATTAGGTTTGAATTTAATGCTTAAGTTTTCATGTTTTCTGACTTGTAGCATATGCATATCTTGTAACATGACCTTATTATCCAGGATGTTACCTATTTAATACACTTTAGGAACTCTGCTTGGCCTTCTAAGGTGCCCTTATAATCATTCTGATTCCTATTAACTATTTATTTTCCAATGGAAGAACTGTTTCTGATAATTGATGGATTTGTCTTTTGTATAGTGTATCAATCTGCTATGTCTGTTTCCCATGGGCATTTTTTTTTTGTCCACCCGACTCACCGGAGTTTTGCCCCGACTATATCCGGATCCGACCCGCGTTGCGCACCTATTAACTATTTATTTTTTTTGTATGGTGGGTAAGTCTCTCAACGGGGATTTTCTGCATACGCCAAGGCTCGAACTCGAAACCTCGTTTAAGCGATACCGAGCCGCTTATCACTCGGATTAACTCCTGTTGGTTCCCATCGGCATCTAAATTGGCTGATGAGTCACTCTGCCTCCACCCCCACTTTGAAACAAAAAGGCTGCGACACAAATAAGGTTCATGGCTAGCAAGACTCTACAAAGTGTTCTATTTCTTAAAAAAGATTGTTTTAGTCAAAGGATGCCATCATAAACAAAAGTTTTTGTTTGAAGAAAATGACTAAGCTAATTGTTGGCTTGCAAGTTGCAAGGTTCCCACGCCACTTTTTTGTTCCAGGCTTGGCCCAAAATTTAACAGTATCCAAAGTTAACATTTGTTTGTAAACAAAATAAAATAAAATAAAAAAATCAACGGGGGTTGATCCGAGTGGTAAGTGGCTCAGTATCGCTTAAACGAGGTCTCGAGTTTGAGCCTTGGCGAATGCAGAAAATCCCCGTTGGGAGACTCACCCACCATAGCTAGATGCGCGACGCGGGTCGGATCCGGATGTAGTCGGGGCAAAGCTCCGGTGAACCGGATGGGCAACAAAAAAAATAAAAAAAATAATTAATGTCTAACCCACCGTAGGTTCAGTTGGCGAATGAGTGAGACATGACTATTTGGAGTGTGTTCGATTTTTAGAGAGTCACTTTATCGTGGTTCCAGTCGCGGCTCTTGGGAATGCATCATAACTCTTGGGTGCCTAGATTTATGTCTGAGGGTAATAGACGACTCGCCCTACTCAACATTGGTATCGCCTAAAGGGAAGGGAGACTTCGCCCTACTTTTAGATCGTGAATGAGGCCTAACCCCTTTCTAAAAATTTGTGTGAACAAAAAATAATAATCAATGTCTAGAAATTGTAGCATGCTTAGAATCTCAGTTAAATCTCTCCCTACAAGTCATGAACAGGATGAAAATCTTAGCCATTCATTCGATCCGGTCATTCCAGGCGTGACACGTGTAGTGAGTGGTTATGGGATGGCCCTATCAAATGCATAGCTAGGATTGTTAGTCCGCATGACCTACCAGTGCAGGCAATATCCATTATGTCCATTAGGAATCCCTGTTTAAATGATTTCCCTGAAAATTCTTTTCCAATTCCAAAGAAACATGGTGTCCAAGTCAGAAAACTTGACAAGGCTAAGAAACTGGAAATCCTGACGCGCAGTTGTATGTCCTTCACTCTCTAAATTAGGACAAGGCCTCCTCTTTCTACTTCCCACGTCCCAACTAATGTATATACCTATAAAAAGGAAGCAGCCTAATGCATAAGGTTCTACAAGTGTGATATAAGGAAGGACAAATATATACGGTATTATTCTTGTAAATAGTACAAGTAGAGAGATTATTTTTAATATTTAAACCATCTAAGTTATATAATAGCAATTTTTACCATTTCTTCAAAACTCACCCTTTTAATATATATATATATATGGAAATAATAACAAAATTGAAATGTGGCAAGAGGAGTGGTGCTGCTAGCTCACAAGTCAAAGCAGTGTGTCTAGGTACTTATAACCAATACCTACCATGGAACACCAAAATGTGATTTCATTTAAGAAGATAGTATGTGGGGCAAACTAATCACCTGTTCTTAAAGTTCATCCACTACTTCTTCCTCTCAAGCAAGAGAGATTGAAGGAAAGAAGGAAGGGGGGCCAAATTAGCTAGCTCTTCACAAGGACATAATTATGCATTCCTTTACTTCCATTTTTCAAGACATGACACACCACTCCCTCTCCCCTTTCTTTCTAGATGCATTTGCTTCGGACAACAACCAAAATATCTTGTGATGTATACCTAATCAATATCAGTATCTAATAATATATAAAATTTTGTAGCAAGTTATATTATTTATCATTCATAAACAAATATGAAGGGAGAAAGAAACATGTCTAATTCACTCAAAATTAATAAGATATATAAGAATATCATTATTTCTCTTTTGGACAACTTTTCCAATCTGCCTAATTTTCAACACTATCTGATATGGGTCAAAATACTAACCATGGGGAGAAATGAAAAGGGAAGAAAGAAAGAAAACATTGTTTTTTGCTTCCTCCTTTTTAAATATTTGTGCACTATAGAGAGCACTATCTAGACAAAATGCAGCATCTGAAGCAAAGGCAAATACCAATGGTCCACACAAGCCCTCTCTTATAACTATTTACATTGGAAAATATGGTAATCCCTCTCTCTATCTTTCCCGATTCAAAGAAAGAAGGAAACACAGTTATGCAGCCTAGTAGCCTACAAACATTATTTTATTTTCAACCTCTACATCAATATGCTCCCCACCTTCCTTGGTCTTCTTAACTCTTAACCACCCCCTCCCTCTCTCTCTTTATATTATTCCAATATTTATCTTTGTCCCACAGTACTATTCTCTCTCTCTCTCTCTCCCACATAACAAAGATGGGAGAGAGAATAGAATATCTCATCCTAGTTCAATTTCTCTATACTATCTCATCATCTTAGCTTTAACTGATATGAAAGAGTGTACTTTGAATAGATCATCCAATTCAAGGGAGAATTTGGATTGATATCCCAATATGTTACAGAAAAGGATAAAAGAATTAAAAAGAAAGAAATAAAGAAAGAGAGTGTGAGAGTGTGAGAGTGAGAGCAAAGTTCTACTACTACCGCTTCATGTGGCAGCAATGATCATCTAAAAGAGAGACACAGTGTTTTGTGGCGTATTTGAGGTCAAGCGGGCATTCGCGTTTCAAGGTCCCACCAGTTACCTGTAAGGCGACACGAAACGATGGGCTGAAAGGGGTTTTTTAGTTTTACTAAGCCATTTGCTTTGTAATTAAAAGACTTGGATGGAGGATTTGACATTAACACTTAAAACTTTGAAACCCACTTTTCATTGCTTTTACTTCTTCCTTTCTATCTTTCATTCATTTCAGAACCAAATATAACCATTATTAGGAATCTAAATAAGCTTTATAGGATCAGAAATCCACAAACCCCATTAATTACCCTTATCCCCTACCTTATTATATATGCCGTTCATTGCTCTTACCAGTTTATTACGGTACTGTGGAACATAATGCTCAGTCAAATGGGAGTCAAAAGTGAAAAGAAGAAATTCTAGATAAGATTAAATCAATAATCACTCTCGTCTTAATTGTAAAGTGTCTTTAGAGTCTATAATAAGATAGTGCGGTATAATACTACCTCTGATCCTTTACATAAGGCACTTTCTATAAAAAATTGATCCTAAATATAAATTATTTGGTCAGTCATTAGCTACAATTTATTAGAAGTCTTGAAATCTAATGTAGTGATTCTCTATGTTCTTATTAAGCTATTTGAAGCTATACTATTTATAAACTCATAAATAGTGTGACTTTCAACCTCAAGCTCTTTGTAACTCACATAACTGATGCATCTAGTTAGGTAAAACATGAACAAATGAAAAAGAACCATAAACCTAATATCTTAGTTTTAGGTTAATTAATAGATAAAATTTCTTCACAAAGTTCAAATAGTTTTTTTATTGTTATTTATGTGTATGTGTATAGAGCTAATAATAGAAGAACTATATATGTGTCCGCAGGTATTGAAGAAGAATATGGTAACTTATTGTATTGTTGATATGTGTTTCTCTAACCTAAAAAATCATGATCACCGCTAGTGTAAAACACTTTAACAAGGAGGATGTTCCTCTCTTTCCCATGTTCTTGATCTATCTTGTCAATGTTGGCAAGCTTTCAACTTTTTGGATTAATGTCTATCCTCTGCTACATGGTAGACCATAATCAAAACGTTTGTGCCTTATTTCATAGTGTTATTATCACTATAGGCTTCCAATCCTGGCCCTGAAAAGTAGCCGACAAACTCATTCCATAGGTTCCATGTGATTTGTTGCCTCAACTCACCCATTTGGTTGGTTGTGTTTTATTCGCACCCCAAAAAGAAGAAATATTATTAAAAACCCCAACTTTGGATAAATTATAATAACCAATCGGGTTTTCTCTTAAGATACTTGGTTTAATAATAATCCAATTTTCCTAATCGGGAAGGATGCCTAATAAGGTTTTCTAGGTTCATAACAGTGTTGTAGATGACAACTTTTTCTCTATCAATTTGGGAATTTATATGCTTTCGGAAATCTGACAAGGCAAGGCACATGATTATAATCTCTATCTAAGCCTTCTGTTTAACAAAAAAAAAAAATCCAATGGTATAATGATGGCATCAAAAAGCTTTAGAGGGGACTTTGTTTGATGATCAATGTCTATATATTTACTCGACGCTAAGTTCTAGAAAGCTGAGTCCAGCTAGAAGATGATGAAGAAGTTGATCAATTAGATTCTGTATGCTTTGATAGGTCTTTTCTCATCATAGTGGATTTTTTCTCTCTCTCTCTTTTTTTTTATTAATATATATATATTTCATTTCACCTTTTACAGAGAATATTGGTCTCTCTCGGACCATTGCTTGAATACTATCTGCTGCGTAACCGGACGTTATCAGTTGGATTCCAACCAAAAAGCCATTCAAAGGAAACAAAATAAAAAACTTTTCAGCAAAATTTATGATCTTTTTCTCCCTTTAATTTGCTGTTTCTCCTTTCAAAAAACAAATTTGTATACAGTTTGTTCTTATTCTTCCTTTCAGATAAAAACGCCATCTTTTTGGAGTGATCCATAATATATATTATATATATATATTCTGTCTTGTCGCATTTGCTTTGATTTTTGTTTACTATAATGCTTATCATTACGAGCAACTTCATCCGCTAACAAGAAATGCCCTTGCCTTCCCCCCACCCCTTTCTCTCTTTACCTATCATCAATTTGTAGAATAAGAAAACATTTTTTACATAACTAAGCATTATATTATTAATTAACTGATTTACTGAAATTTATTTATTCCTAAATTTTCAACCCTCGAATACCTATGCATGGCGTTGACTAGAAGCAACGAAGAAAGTTTTGGTTCATATATAATCTTAAGATCATTATGGCCTGCTGAAGCATTTTTCGAGGACACAAACCCTTATTCTTAGGGCACTTGACCGACATCATATATATCTGCAACAGTTTGTTGAATCAAGACCTAGCATTAGCATACGCCTATGATCATCACACAAATCTCTCTCGACCGATCAATATCTATATATATATATATATATATTTCAAAGGGTAAACATGAAAGTAAAAGCAGAACAGTACGAGAGACAACAAAAAGTAAAAGCTTGCAAGAGATGGGGGAATAAAACGATAACAATAATAATGACGAAGAACGGTTTTCAAAATAGAAAATTATTGGCATTGCTCATAAAAGAAGTACAAAATTATTGGCGCATACGTTTTATCCACATTGCTACGTGTTGAGTTGTGAAAAGTACTTTGTTATCCTTGGCAATAATAGGGTGCATGAATCCTATTTGAACCAAGTGGGAAAAAGAGCCTAAATGAATGTTCATAGGAATATTAGGTTTCCAATTCAGCAAAATTACTCTCTCTCCAGACAATTATGCAATGTTTAGCATTGATTAACTACTATTTGATTCACATTTCAGTATTATCTACATTATTAAAATATGACAAAAAATTTTAAAGTTTTCCCTTATTAAAATTTTCTCTCTCTACATATATTTACCAATTATTCTCACATTTTCATTTTTTTCTAACAAGAATTGAATAGAGATAAAATTAAAAAATAATCATTAATAACACTCTAAGTTGACTTATATTTATTTAGGATGGAAACTTTTTTTTCTAAAAGAAACTTCTAATAAGGACAGAGTGGTATATGATAATGCGTGAAAAACTTAATAAGTAATCTATAAGAAAGTGGAATAACGCACAAACTCAAGTCTTAAGAATTTGAATAGACATATTTAATGTGATGTCCAAGTCTGAGTGGACTTAACTTGATATTTAAGTCCTACGCAGGATAAAGTTGGGCTTAATAAATAATTTATAAAAATACAGGGGGGGAAATCATAAACTCAAACTCAATTCTTAAGGTTCTGGGTAAAGGTTTTGAGTAAAGATATGGTATCCTTACTTACTCCGCCTGACTCGTTTTTCAGAGGAAGGAGGATTTGACGGCAAAGTTCTGCTTTTGAAAGAACTGGTGCAATATTATTGTCTATTTGTTGCAGGAAGTGGTAGACAAGATATCATAATACTCATATCAACCACAGTGCTAGCTAGAACTTTGCTCTTTATACAGTTCCTTTTGCTTTTTCACTTTCTGGGGCAAAGTGTTTTTTTTTTCTTTTCTGTTATCCTTTTTTTCTTTCTTTTTCGAATGGATCAAAAGTCAAAAATCAAAAGCATGCAATGCATATATAGAACACGTTCTGATGGTGGTACAAGCAAAGTACTGACTGATTCCTTTGCGTAGATATACAAAGTCATATCTATATAAATTTTTGCTATGATCTCAAAGCACATAAGTTTGATGATGATTATGATCTTCTTGTCGGTTATAACTATGGGAGTCGGTGAAAAGGGGTTTCCACCATGAGAATATATATATATATATATATATTGGAGAAGTGAGAATGCAGTAAAGTGCCATTTGAACAATAATAATAATAAACAACAACATTTCAAGTCATCTATCTACTTTGTCTTTAACCAAGATATAATTCAATTATATATGTCATTGAAGAATGTGCCCATGTTTGATTGGACTACATGTATTATCTTCCTTTCCTCAAAAAACATAATAAAATACGAAAATAGTTTAAGTTACGTTACTCATCGTTTTACTGCGCATTATTTAGCTAATCAGATCCCAGAATCAATGCAGACACTGGCTTTTCTAGCCTTTCTGTTAAATTGTATCCAATAGCGTATCAACTAGCTCATTTCACGAGTTATTATTAGCTTGATGCATGGCTTCCTAATAAAGCTTCATATGATAACATCAAATCGTTTCACTGTTCTGTGCCTATAAATGTAGAGCATGTAGAATGCTAATTACAAGACTTGAAAACTTTATTATTATTCAGTAGAGTTAAATTGTATCCAGTATTTTAAAATATTTTTTTAATAACACTAAGTATTCTAAAACTAATTATTGGTGCATTCAGCACCTAAATTTTTCCCTTTAAGTTATTTTTATCGGTAGCAATAAGTATCCTAAATTTATAATATTGAGTGTTCTTGAAAAAAATTTAATGCGCTGAATGAACCAAAAATTAGTTAAAAATACTGAATATTACTAAAAAAAATAACCCTATTAATTAAGTACATAGGGGCAAAAGGGAAAAACTTGAAGAGATTTAGGGTTATATATACCATAAATTATAGCAGTGCTAGTGTTTGTTGACTAACTAATTATCATGCATAAAGAGACTCACATAAGCACGTTGAGTACTGTTAAAGTCACTTGGGAAAATGAGCACAGGAATAGCAGCAGGACCACTATAACACTCATTTTGGGGTGAAAAAAAATAAAATAAAATAAGGGTATAGTGTTAATGATAAGTTAACACAAGAAGATACATTATTGGTGTTGAAGTGCACTGTTGCCTAGAATGCTAAATTTTTGTTGCTGTTGTTGTATGTATATGATCATCAACATGTTTTCTTAAGTCTCATCATTTTGTTACTTTGCTGATAACTTCTGTATCTGAATTTTGAAGATAAAAAGACTCTATAGGCAATAATTATACATTGTGGGACTGCTCATCTTATCACAGTTTAGAGGGTCCTCAATCCGTCATTACATGAATTTGCAGTTGCAGCACATCTCTCTCTCTCTCTTCAAAACACATTGTGATCTTTTCTTAGCTAGCTATCTGAGAAAAAAAGCCCTCAACCTTTTCTAGCTTCAAAGCCCCCCTCCTTTTGATGTGTAAAAGAAAAGCACAACCTTTTTTCACCTTGAATGTTATTAATATGATTTACTTTTCTACCAAAAAAGGATAGTTCAATTAATAAGAAATTAATTCATAACCTATAAGGTTGTGAGTTAAGAAAATCCTGGTGATATGATGATATTATTTATGGACAATCTATAAATACTTAAACTTAGAAGTTTTTTTTATTACTTACTACTATATGTATGTACATGGAACGGCATTACTATTACTGCGAAGTGGAGTTAATTAAACCTTAATTTTGATCAATTCTTTCTATCTCTATATATGCAACTTTCATTATATATAATAATAAAAAAATTAAGAAAAATATCTAAAGATAAAGGGAGTTAATTATGGAACTCTAAAAAAAATCAACTTTTTTGACCTCAATATTATAGCAATACCCTAGCCACATTATATATAATAGCATCTCAAATTTCCAAGCAAAAAGGTGCATGTGACGACAATAATAAAGATAACAAAGTTTTTCTTGGATTTGGATCTGAGAGAGCCAATTAGCTTTAAGTCAGAGGGATAAGCAAGTAGTTATAATAATTAACTTAAAATTAAAATAGCAGTAATAATAATGTTATCCAATATATATAATTAAAAGGACACATTTTGAGGCAGAATCGTAGGTTGTAGTGCTTTGGGTGGATGTTATATATGTTACTGCTTCAACTGACACATCTCTTCCCTGTTACACCCAAATGGAAGCATCATATTTGGGACCACTTCACAGGTTTCATAAAGATAATCCATAAAGTTATCGCTTTAACCTTTCTCTTAATTATCATTTACCAATGTGGTTCTCTGCTGGATTTTCGCTGTAACAAGTAAGTAACAAAACCCTAATGCGTGTGTGTGTGTGTGTGTGTGTGGGTATAGTAATCCTTAACGTATCAAACTCTTGTTACCTTTTTAGTTCCTCGAGCTACAAGTTGCACTGTATGAACACTCTCAAAAGTCAAAACAATGTGAATATGGATCCTAGTACTACTGTCTGTTACTCGAGGGTTGCAACGTTTGTAGTTTTAGCGGCTTTTAATTTTTTTGAAGGGCGTGTTAATTCCGAGCTAATCAAACTCCCCTTCTGATTAATCATGCCACACCACTGTATGGTACAGTGATTAAACAGGGGCAATCAATAAAACTAGGTTTGAATATTTATCTGGAAATATATATAATCATCAAGTTGCTGCATTTTTTAAGAGGAAAATCTAAACTCCAATGCTTTTTTTATTGATCTAAGCGAATCATGCCGTTAAAAGATGCTAAACAGAAGACTTGATTATATCCGGCCACCCCATGGTGTGAGAATATCCTCTACACTAATAATTAATTATACTAAAAAGAAACTTTATATGTACATGTACGTGTTATATATCTTAATATATACATGCACAGAACTGGAATTTTTTCAGCAGAATATATATATATATATATATATATATATATATATATATATATGTATATTGCAGTATGCACGGTGTTATCTAGCTAGCTTATAGCCAATGGGATAATATAATAACCATATGTACTACATCGAATCTTCCAAGTGTTTACACTGGTTAAGCGATTCTCAATAATCAATTTAATTAATTATTGAGCATGTAATAATGGTTTTTACCTAATAAACTTAGTTAATTAGTGTTCACAGCTATCACTCTTGATCGGCAATTGGACTTAATTAATCACGCCTATATCTTACCATTAATGGTTTGTACCTAATCAAATACTACTCTCTTACTCATTTAATCTTATTTATATGGTAGAGATAATGTTTATTTTAGTTATATTTATAAAACAGAGAGAAATTTTTTTATATAAATATATAATTTTATTTTTTATTTATTTATGTTAACTTTATTTGTATTATGTGTAATATATATTAAATAAGAGTAGAATTAAAAAATTATTAAATTTTATAATATAGTTAATAAAATTTAAAATTTTATTTTGTCTATATATAATATGTTAAAAATAATTTATAAATAAGATCAGAGTTATATATATACTACATCTTATGGTTAAACTTATATACGTCGTTATATTGAGAATAACATTATTCTTTTTTTTATTTTCTCGTTTGAATTAGTAAATGGATTGATGGTGATTGGAGGGCCAATAATGGCAGCTTTTGTAATACGCGGAGACGTGGACCTTTTCAACCTAAACTAAATTAATCAACGAGGAATATCACAAAGAAAGAAAGAAAACCTATATGATTTTCCCTAGCTATGACCGCTCAAGAGCCCTACTATATGATCGCGAGCCATCATCATCATGTGCCTAGCTACTACATTACCCCAAAATAATAATTAATCTACTCTTACATATTATTCTCCCCAACATGCGAATTATTTTTTTCAGAAAAAAGTCACTTTTCTATTTAATTATCTTTTATTATGATCATGAGTACAACCCTAGATTAGATAGTACCAGCTGCAAAAATGCCTAGCTAGATAGATATATGAATAAAGAATGCATATTTTGACCAAGAGAGAAGAAAAAAGGAATAATTAATATTCCCCATATTTGTGGTGGAAACATCCAATGATATGCATGATATGTTTAGAGATAACAACCAAAGTAATGGTGGCGAATGGGGCAATGGGAGACACAAAACACAGTGGAGGAGACGAGGCCATATTCAGCAATAGAATAAGCACATCACACAAAGTGGTCATAATTATAATAAAAATATTATATTAAAGTAATATATGAGATCTGAGGATTTTTCTCGAGATGTTAAATGCATCACAACAAAATATATAGAATAGAAGATGATAAACAAATTGGCAAGTATCGGGTGGGGGGAGTCAACGGTCAAAGATTTGCATGACTGTCTCTGTCTCCCACACATACCCCCCTCACATTCTGTCACAAACAGATGACATTCCTCAATTCCCTCACATTAACGCCTCCACTCGCTTGCCTCTTACCCTACTTACTCCCTCTTGTTACCCCACGACCCAATTGATAGTAAAGAAATTTTAACTGTTTAAATATAAAATTTTAAATTTAAATATGTGTTAATATAAAAAATATTTTTAATAGATTAGTTATTCTCAGTTAAACTTGATAATATTTAAATATGATCCAGTCAATAATTATATCAAAATATATATATAACTTATCTTCATGTTCTTTAGGGGGAGATTAGTCTTTATATATTGGCAAAGGACACTTATATAGTCTCATTGAAAAAATTAATTATTGCATATATATATCAATGTAGAATATAAAATTTATGAAAACCTATATATTTTTCATAATTAGAATGATTCATCTTGAACTTAATGTGAGGATATGCATTCTCTCGCATTTTCTAACAAACTTAATAGATACATTAATAAAAACATAATAAATATCTATTAAATTATTTTTATTATCTTATTTATAAGTCATTTTTAGCATGTTTTATATATATCCAAAAAATCTTAAATCTCATTGACTATGCCATAAATTTTAACAATCTTCTAATTTTATCCATATTTTTTTGGTATAAAAAATTTATGTGAGTTAAATTCTAGTGACTCATTAAAGTCATGTCATATCTCTATGCTTAAAAAGTACTTACCTTTATTTAATATATATTATACTTATTGAAATAAAGTCAAAGAATAATATGTAAAGAGTAAAATTGTGTATTTATATAAAAAAAATATTTTTTTTTAATTTATAAATAGATGAGCTGAATACTTATAGTTAAGTAGAAGTATTTTGAATAGTTAAAAAAAAACATGGTTCCTTCGTGTTTGATGGGATTGGAGCCATACGGTGTTAATACCGGGAGGATGAGCACGAGGTTTTGAGGTTTGACTTATCAAGTCGAGACAGGTGCGAGGCACAAGTGATAGGGCTGAGGGGACAAGTGGCGACCTGGGGAGGTTTCAACACGTGGCAGCACGCGGGGGTGCACTTGGTGAGGGCCATTGATGACGTGGCAATGACACCAGCTTGAGGGGAGACAATGTCTCTTGAATTTAGGGCAATATGGACATTACACTTTCGGGGGGTGTTATGCCGTGGCAGCCTCTGGATATCTCCAGGATCCACTATTATTGACTTGACTTCGCTATTATTCATCTTCAATTTTATTTTCCCTTATTATCATGAAAGAAAGGGGGAAAAGAGAGGACATTTTCCCCACAATTATTAGTAGATTTTGCGCCTGTCCACGCACAAAGAAAATGGTCTTGACTTTTGACGTCAAAAATCATATTTTATTGTTGAATAAATTCTCCACCTCAGAGTATTCACATATTTAGAAAGTGAGAATCATCATAATATGATTCTCTTTTAGTTTTTCAAACTATTTCCTTTCAGATCACTTTATGCATTACCAAAAAAAAAATATTATCAATATATGATATCATATTTAAATTTATAATATATAAGTGATAAATATTGTGACTGATCACTCATAATTTTTTTCCCGACCCATAGTCTTATAAACAAAATATCAATAGCACGTTTCTCCATTAAAAGTCAATAGCTTCTATGAGACTCTTTTGCATAGCATCTTAATTTCAAAAAAAAAAAAAAAAAAACAGGTCAATGCTAAAGAAAGCCTACTCTTTTTATCTTTTTTTTTTATTATTATTGTTATCGAGAGAGTCTCTTCTTTTCTTCTTCTTTTTTTGGGGCCAAATTTCTTCTTTAATTACTTCCGTTATTCAACATTTAGAATTAATAACTAGTACATTAGAAGAAAGAATAAGCATAACAAATCAATTTAGCATGTTTCTAATTACTGAAAAAGATGGAGAGACTCATGTTATTTAATGCAAAGTTAAAAAACTCTGACATATATATATATATATATATATTGATTTGATTTGGAAGTAAGCCGTATATATATTAAGATCTGATGCAACAAAGACATAATCAAGAATTGTGTTTAGCAGTACAGTGCACTCAAGCTATATATCTCTGTTAATGATGATTTGTTCTAGTTAGATTTTTAAGAGGAAGCATGTGCGTCAACGATATATAATTACTCAAAAATAAATGAAGAAATTAAAACATGTTTTGCCAATAATTATAAATATATATCCCCAAATTAACTATAAATCGAGCCACATGTTCTGTACGAGAACCCTATCCTATCATAAAGATTTTGTTCCAAATCATATCAAAACTACTATTGTAAGTTGTAACCCTAAACCTCCAACTATATATATATCAAATAAAATAATAAAAGTCAACGCTTAAATAAATATATGAAAATGTATATTATAGACAAGTTTTTTTTTTCATACTATCAATGTGTATCCGGCACTTTTTTAAATATATTATTAAGTATATGAGCAACCAACTACTTTAATTTTAAAGTTTATAATAGTCTCTTTCAACACAGATCTCTCATGCGAGACTCAAATTCAATATCTAAAAAAATCTAATAAAATTTTATGCTACTAAACTAATTTTATGTAGATGGAAATGTTGAATAGTTAGGATATATATAGATACATACATACACACACACAAAAGAAAAGATGAAACGGGACAGCCTTCTAGGTGGTGTGCCGTGTGCGTGCGGCACACAAACCGTGGTTGACTAGCAACACCCAGAAACCCTAAGATTTTGTGTGTTAGGTACCGATTTTAAGGACAAATGGATCACATTATGAATCATTAATAATGCCAATTATAATTATTCATAATTCTGTCAAATGTCAGTGCCTTTTCCTCTCAATAGATATCTTCGTATTCCTTACGATGTTGTCTCATCAGATTACACCTCTTTCCATTATACCCAGCTGTGTCATATATATCATGATCTCTCGCTATCTCTCTCTCTCACTCGTTTGAAGATATCAAGCAATGATTTGAATCTATGTGTATTTGTGTGTATAATTATATTATCCCTTTCTTTGCAAAAAGCCAAAGAAGTAAACACTACTTTGCTTTCTTTTCCTTCCTCTAAGAAATCGTCGCTAATGATTTAAATGCAGTTGGATCATAATTTTTCAAACAGTCATCTTAAAAATAATACTTTGAATTGTTTTGAAAACAAAACTAAAAATAATACTTTGAATGGTTTTGAAAACAAAACTTAATCTCTGATGGCCAAAATAAACAAAAAAATGGGATCTAAACAATTTAAAATAACGCGACATTACACACACACACACACGCACCCCTTTAAAAAAGCATCGTATTTGATCTGAACTTAAATTATAATTAAATATGTCATTTAAAGATATTAATAAATGGTAGGTTACGTACGTTATATATATATAATAAATAAGAAATATATATTTTGTGTTTCTAGGGTTTTGGAACAAGGATATGGTCGGTTTCTGAAGGAAAAGGGATGTCGTTAATTGTCATAAGTTAGTGTGATACCCACTAAGTGACTTACGTTGCTTATGCACGTAAAATTGCCAAAAACACAAATGAATACAACGAACTCAAATTACACGGTGACGACTTTATTTGGCGTTGAAAATAATATATACATACGAAGCCAGAACACAATACTAATATATTTAAGAAATATATATCGACACAATGTATATGGTCGGCACTTTTCTGGGAAAACCATGCTGTTTCACGTAATCAGATTTCAATAGAAAACGAAAGGAGTATCACATTTTGCTTTATTTAGTCAAAATATATACGTCAACAATGGACAAGTTTAACTAGCTCCTTCTTCTTCTTCCGCATGATCAAAACCTATTTTATGTTCTTTAGAATTTAATTTTATTAAATTAATAATCAATTTCATTTGCCAATTTAATTATATTTTGGATCACATACATGATTGACGAATAGTTAAACGTTATTAAATCATTTGTAATTTGTAAAGTATAGAACCTTAAATCATTTTACAATAATATATATAAGCAATCCTTATATAATTTTTTCCAATAGAATATCTGATAATATTCTGTAATATTGAGTTATATTTTGAGCATTGTTCAATCCAAATGCTATATAAGTTTATCACTACTATATTGCGTTTAGAGTTTTGAAAATTTGACTTTGGAGTTGAAAAGTCAAGTAATCATATTTTTATCAGATTAAAATCCTCGAGAAATTAGTTAGCATCAAGTGAGTGTTTTAATTAATTAGTTAAGTGTCCAAATTTTCAACCTATTTTAGTAAAAGTTAGGTTAACTATATATGTGCCTACATTTGCAGCCTCTTCTATCTTCTTGTGTTCACATTCAGAAAATAAATACCCTGAGTCCTATAAACTAATAATACTAGTTATTATTTCTCATCCCTTCATTCAACCCAACTTCAAATCTTCCATTTCTATAGATGTATACATATAAGTATTATTAATTGGAAAATTAATTAATCAAATCATTTAAAAACAAGTAGAACCGAGATCTACTTTAGTTCTGATGGAAAATTATAAATACAGACATACTTATGGGAAGTTCAAAATTAACTGCAACTTGCAGGATTAAAGAAACTAATCTCAAACATATATGTATAATTAGTACATTTGATATTATAAAATTAAAACTTATCCTGATTAACATTTTGGTCAAAAAATGGGTATTTCTATGTTTCATGCTTTGCTTAAAAAATTAGATGAGGGAGATTAATTAAGGAAGAGACTAATTAAAGAACAAAAATATAACGGAAATGACATAGCGAGTGGCCAGAGCGTGTTATTGTTAGTATGTGTTTGGGTGTGTAGTTTGAGAATTAATTTTGGGTAAAATCTCGGTTTGAAAAATTTTTATACAAATAGTTATTTTTGTTCAAAATCTCGGTTTGGACCAAACCATGGTTTCAAAAAAGTTGGTCATAATAGATTTTAGAGCAGTAAAACAACTTATGGACTATCTAATTATTATTTTACCTTTTTTTTTACACTATCTCTCCTCTTTCTTCTATCTTTTTCACTATCTCTCATCTTTCCTCTCTACCCTCTCTTCCCTCTCCTCTCCACCCACTCTCATCTCTTCTCTATTTTTCACCCTCCCTCCTCTCTCCTCCTTTTAGGGTGTGTTTGGATTAGCTTTTGGAGAATAGATTATGGGAAGAATAGATTTTGGGAATATAGATATTTGGATGATTAGTAGTATAATTACTTTTTATATTGATAAATTACTAAAAAGGAAATGATTTGATTAAAAGTAAGAGAGAGGAAATATGATAGAGAAGAAAGAAGAGAGAGAAGAGAGTGTAGAGAAGAAAGAGGTGAGAGAAGAGAATGTAGAGAGGAGAGAGAAAAAAGAGAAAAGAGAAAAAAGAAAAAAAGAGATAAGAAAAGATAGAGAATAGAGGAGAGAGGGTGTAAAAAAATAGGGGTAAAATAGTAATTGGATAATCCATAACCTATGTTTCAAACCAAAAGCTATTTTCAGTGGCTTATTCAAAACTTAGGTTTCAAACTGAGGTTTTGCCCAAAATCAATTCTCAACAAAAATGACTGTTTGTGTAAAAAAATTTTAAACCGCGGTTTTAGCCAAAATCAATTTTTAGAATTGATATCCAAACACACACTTAATAAAATCATATATTTTTAATAATTTATCTTTCTAAAAAATTATTTTAAAAATAAATATTTAAACATTTATTTTTTTAAAATTTATTTTTTAGAATTTATTATTCCTAAAATTTATTATCAAAAGCTAATCGAAACGGCCTTGAATGAAGCAACGTGAAGAATTAGACAACGAAGGCCTATTCGTACACGTGGCAACCGAACAACTTTGGGTTCCACCTGGCCGGTCCTATTAGGATACCCTTACAAAATATCAGAGTAAATCACACCCAATGGCCCTGATTATAACAAATATAATCTCATTAGTCTTAAATATAAAATTTAATTGATATATTTTATCTCAATCACTCAATATTTTTCCATACATTACCCGCATTTTATATAATAGAAACAAATATTAAATTTAACTAATTTTTTTAATCTATATAAATTAACTAAATATATTTTATATTTAGAATATAAGAAATAATATTAACTAGTTTAAATTGTATATTATACAGAGCTTAAAAAATAGTAATAACTTATAAATAATGTAACTTGTTATACAATATAATGTTTAATTTTAAACAAATCGCACTACTTATAATTTATAGGTTTATTTTTTAAAATTAATATAATTCACCCTTACAAAAAATGATTTAAAGGTTTTTAATACTGATAATTAAAATTGATCTAATTGATAATAATTTAGTTTATAACAATTTTTTTGTTAATAGATAACTTATAAATAGTTCTATAAATATTTTTTAAATATAAATTCATCATAAGTATTGAAATTCAACTAATTTAATTTTTTTAATTACAAAAATAAATACTAATAATATAAAATTGAGATAGAACATACAACTTGTCACTTTATAGAAAATTTTAACGTAATAAAGTTGTAAATGTCAGAACTAATAAAAAAGAGGGTAAGAAAACCAGGAAAATTACCGTACACAATCTCTGGGTCTCGTGGAACGGGATGTTGACTGGGAATATAGCGGGGGGCTGTTATTTTTTCTGTTACCGTAAATGCAAGTAAACGACGAATTAAGTAAGTGATTGCTGGTATTTTGTGGAACAGCCGCAACCAAAGCGCGCAAGGGCAAGTGCGTTCCTTAAGTTTAACACCGTGTTTACTGGATTTTGCCGGTTAATTATTTTATTAGCTTTCCCTTCCCTTGCCTTTTCAACGCCTTGCCAAGGGGCATTTCGCCGTTTTTCTTGTACGACAAGCACCCCATCCGCCAATCTGCTACACTCCCCACTCCCCATGACACAAACCACACTCTTTTTTTTTAACTTGGACATCCATTTATATATTTTTGCCTTTTTTTAGGAAAATTATTTAAAATAAATAGTATAAAATAAGAATTAAGAATGCGTTTCACCTTAGAAAAATTATTAGGTTAAATTTTAATTTTACTAAGAAATATTTCACGTAGAAATAATGAGTATCTATAATTTTTTTATATTAATATCACCCCACAAGTGTTAAAATAAAAAAAAATACCCTAACTATTAAAAAAGTAATATTAATTATTAAAAAGTAATATTAATTGTAAATATTTTTAATAATCAATGTCAATATTTCTCCTCTTTTAATATTTATAAGTGATATTGATCTAAAATAAATTTCTGAAAATTCATAGTTCCTAAATAAATTAGATCTTAATCCAAAATTATTTGACATGATTCTTACAAAATCCTTTGAGATCATTCAAACTTTAATCGGGCAGTTAAAAATAAGTGAACTTATATATAATTTTTTATTTTCTTCTGGCCTTCTAGTTACTACTTTTGTATATTTTTCATTATAATGTATAATAATCAATCCATATCAATACACAATATAATATAATTTATATCAAATTGCCATTAACAAAAACTCAATATTTAGATTTATTCAATGCCGGGGACCTAACTAATTAAATTTGTATTTGTTAAATAAATTGAACTTGTGGCTCCTTTTTTTAATCTTTTTTAAGTGGAGGTAGTGTTGACATGAACACCAATGCATGGAAGTTGTGTGCTTAAATAAATGCCCGAAAATAAAAAAAAATGAAAACAAAATGCGATATAATATGTCAGTACATTTCCAACCGTACCCCTCACAATCCTTCTTATTTACCTCTGTGTCCTCTTCCCCCAGCTTGACGTGTGTGCTTCTTCTATATATACCCCTTTCTCTTCGTTCTCTTTCCCCACAAACCCAAACCCAACCCAATCCAAAACTCAACCTTCCTTTCTCCTCTCTGTACTCTCCGAGCATTATTACTCTCTTAATTGTTCTCTCCGACCAAACCACCGGCGATTCCTCTGTCAAAAATCAGAAAAACCCACCATGCCTGAAGCTCCGAAACACTCCAAAGACTGTTACAACCTTGCAGAGAGCAACAAGAAAACTCTCGAGTTCATCGAGCATGTCACCTCCAACGCCGACCAAGTTCAGAGTAATGTCCTCGCCGAAATCCTATCCCGTAATGCCAACGTTGAGTACTTACAGAGATACGGCCTGAACGGCACCACCGACCGCGACACCTTCAAGAAGCTCCTCCCCGTCATCTCCTACGAGGACATCGAACCCGACATTACCCGCATCGCTAATGGCGACATCTCCCCCATCCTCTGTTCCAAACCCATCTCTGAGTTCCTCACAAGGTCATCATCCCCACCACCTCTATTTTAATTTAATTCCCCTCATTTTTAAAAAAAAAAATCTCGCTCTTTCCTCAACGTTTCCGCCTCTGTTTTCTCTTTGATTTTGCAGTTCTGGGACTTCCGGCGGAGAGAGGAAGCTGATGCCGACGATCGAAGAAGAGCTCGGAAGAAGGTCGTTGCTTTACAGTCTGTTGATGCCGGTGATGAGCCAGTTCGTTCCCGGGTTAGAGAAAGGGAAAGGAATGTACTTTCTGTTCATAAAATCCGAAGCGAAAACGCCCGGCGGGCTAGTTGCTCGGCCGGTGTTGACAAGTTATTACAAAAGCTCTTATTTCAAGAACAGACCCTACGATCCTTACACCAACTACACCAGCCCCAACGAGACGGTGCTCTGTTCCGATTCTTACCAGAGCATGTATTCTCAGTTGCTCTGTGGGCTGTGCCAGCACGACGACGTCGTTCGCGTCGGAGCCGTTTTCGCCTCAGGCTTCATTCGCGCCATCCGCTTCCTGGAGAAACACTGGGCCCTTCTCGCTAATGACATTCGCACAGGAACCATTAACCCCCAAATCCCTGACACATCCGTGCGAGACTCTGTTATGAAGATCCTCAAACCCGACCCGGAACTCGCGGACTTTATTGAGTCCGAGTGTAGCAGGAGCTCGTGGCAGGGGATTATAACCAGGCTGTGGCCTAATACCAAGTATGTGGATGTTATTGTTACAGGGACAATGTCACAGTACATTCCTACGTTGGACTACTACAGCAATGGCCTCCCTCTTGTCTGCACCATGTATGCTTCCTCGGAGTGTTACTTCGGAGTCAACCTCAACCCGCTCTGTAAACCCAGCGAAGTCTCCTACACCCTCATCCCCAACATGTGTTACTTCGAATTCCTTCCTGTAAATCGCAGCAATGGCGGCGCTAATCTCAACGACAAAGACCACCCAGAATTGGTCGAGCTCGTAGATGTTAAGGTTGGCCAAGAATACGAGCTCGTCGTCACCACCTACGCCGGTAATGTTAATTGCCGTCCTTGTTGTTTAGGATGTGCAAGTGTGAGTGGATTCGATGTTAAAAATTTAAAATTTGTGTATTGGCAGGGCTGTATAGGTACAGAGTGGGGGACATTCTGAGGGTGTCGGGGTTCAAGAACAAGGCG
Source organism: Leucaena leucocephala (assembly GCA_037074615.1). NCBI lineage: Eukaryota > Viridiplantae > Streptophyta > Magnoliopsida > Fabales > Fabaceae > Leucaena > Leucaena leucocephala. Next base: position 16,064,262 of record CM073545.1, read on the forward strand.
CCTCAATTCAACTTTGTATGTCGGAAAAACGTGGTGTTGAGCATAGATTCCGACAAGACGGACGAGGTGGAGCTACAGAACGCGATGAAGAACGCGGTGACACATCTGGTGCCATTCGACGCGACGGTTTCAGAGTACACTAGCTACGCGGACACGTCGACGATCCCGGGGCACTACGTGCTGTACTGGGAGCTGAGTCTAAACGGGTCAACGCCGATTCCGCCTTCGGTGTACGAAGATTGCTGCCTGACCGTGGAGGAGTCTCTGAACAGCGTGTACCGACAAGGGCGCGTGTCGGACAAGTCGATCGGACCGTTGGAGATAAAGATCGTGGAACAGGGGACGTTCGATAAGTTGATGGACTATGCGATTAGTTTGGGAGCTTCGATAAATCAGTACAAGACACCGAGGTGTGTGAAGTTTAAGCCGGTGGTGGAGCTTTTGGATTCAAGAGTTGTGAGCTCTTATTTCAGTCCAAAGTCTCCTAAGTGGGCTCCGGGACACAAGCAATGGATTAATCTGAATAACTGAGGACTATGATGATGATGATGATTATGGGTTGATTAATGTTGTGGTCGATGGATCTTTTTTAGGGACAATTAGTTAATTTAGGGTAATTTTATGTTGGAAAGACTCCATTTTTAAGTTTGGTGTACTTTAAATTTGACTTTAGCTCCACCACCGCCACCGCCACCTCTGTACAAAGCAATTCCTGTTTCAAACAATCTTTCTTCTTCTTCTTTGGGGGATTGATGAATCATTGTGTTAGTTAAGAAAGGTTTGGCTGGAATTGGAGTTTTGACTTTGTCTGGGAATTTTGCCTATTCAAGTATCCTCGCCGAATTGCTTGTTTCCAAGTACTAATCCCACCCTGAGGTTGTCAACTTAGAACAAGAGGACAAGCAAAGTCATCAGAAGAAGCGTAGTATTGCAATAGCACTCTTTTTTTTTCAATTGCACACAAAATATCAACTTATTAAATTTAAAGTCAAATGGGAAAAAGAGAACATACGTGTGAATAATATATATTTTTTCTTGTTTTAATATATAGTATTGTTGCGTAGATCCATGAAAGTGCTGGGGTTAAGAAAGATTACAGCGGAGGAGGGGTAAGGTAATGTGATGAACAGTGAGAGGGTGAGAGTCTGAGAGATTTGCCTGCTAAAGAGGGCACTTTGATGAACAAATTTTGCAACTTGATTAAGACTTGTCTCATACTTTTTTTAAAAAATAAAAATAAATTTTAATGGGGATTAGAAAGAGAGAGGATAAAACTTGTTATTACAAACCAGTATTGGAGAGACTATGAGCATGACTAGTCTCTATCACTCCTTTTTAACAAAATAGTAGAGTGTGTCAGATTCTGCCACTAGAAATTAAAAAAATTGAATATAACCAACAAATAGGCGTTAGTTTAAATGGGATAGCCCTCAACCGTTTGAGTTTAAATTTACGTAAATATAAAAGATATTTTTAATAAAATTATCTCTAATTAAACATGATAATATTTAAATTTAATTATATAAATTATTAAAAAACAAACAACTTTAATATGACCCATTAGTGTCGTAGCTCATAAGACATGATTTCTCTGAGTGGGTGTAGCCACATCGGTAATTTTGCGAGCATTAAAAGGCAGAAACATTGACGAAAGAGGAGGAGGAGGAGAGGAAGAATCAGAGCCATAGCACTCTCCCTCCTTCCCTGTTTGCTACATTCTTTGACTGGCTAAAATGGATTAGATATTCCTCAAAGATTAAAAAAAAAACATGTTAAATGGCTACTACCATTTGAGTCTAAAAATTAGGTGCTTGAATATAATCAAATTAATTCAATAATCATATTTAAAAAAAAATATGTTCATAATAGCATGCGCTTTTTGAGTATTCGACATATGAGATATTCTGTTTTGTGATTAAAATTTGGTAGGAAGATGAAAAGGCATCTCAATCGTATTAGGCATGGCTCCATTAATTAATATGCTAACTTTCAAGACTTCGAATGGTTTGATGGGGATTCACATATATATAAGACAAGAGTTATTTTTTAATTAATTTAGAAATATTGTAAATTAAACTAAACTAAACTAAACTAAACCAACATAAAATTAAAAAATTGACATATCAAAAGTGACTTTGAAAGGTTCATTCTAGATTAATAAATACATAAATTAAGCCCCCCCCACACACACACATATAGATCCATTCATTCCATGTTTTTGTAATGGAATAATATGCATGCGTGACAAAACTAATTAAATAGTATGAGAAGGCAACAAGAGGAGGCAAAAGGAATAAGAAAAGAAATGGAGGGAGGGAGGGAGGGAGGGAGGGAGGGAGGGAGGGAGGGACAAATAATTAATTAGAGTGGTGGGACTGATAAATGAAATTAAGCTTTTGAAAGGCATAGCATTAGCAGGTTAGGGTTTAGGGTCTAAGACGAAACACAAGTTTGATTTGCTAAGACGGAACATAGAGCGTCATGTTACTTGAAAATAGAGTGAAGTAAACTAAACTGAAGCATCGAACTCAAGCAAAATAGTTGTTTATATATATATAAACAAATTTACAATCAAATCCATTAATATACTCTCTCAGGACACATTTTAAAAGAGATAAATTATCTCTATTTTAAATTACTTAATGAAACATTAATTATTATTTTTTTATTATCTCCATTTAACATCATTAACAAGAAATGAAAATGTAATACAGATTTAAAAAAAAAAGTTTCGACATGGGTAAAATCTTGATTCTGATAATTAACTAGAGATTTGGAGGAGTTTTATAATATGGACAAAAAAATTATCAGCTTACAAATTTATTTTAAACAATGAAAATTAAATTAATTGGAATTTTATTACTGTACAGCAAGAAAATTGTAGTACATCAGAAATCTAATTAAGGTGTAGGAGGAGACAAATCCACGTAAGGGTAAGATCGCCCTGTCTGTGGGGCCCCTTCCTATGCAGTCACGGTTCCCTGTGAGCGTAGAATCCGGCACTAAGGCCACTGGATTGGCCTTCGTCCCTCCTCATTGGTGGGGACCACCCCCCGCACCGCTTGCCACGTCCCCGGTACACCGTTGACCAATCGTACAGGATTCCTCTCTTTCTCCTTCTGAAGCTAAAACGGGAAAAAGGAGGGAAGTGGGAATGTGGGCCCCCACTAAGGGTCTAGCCACTCACAGCCCAGCAAACCACGTGGTACTGTCATCTCGGATCTCTTTTTTCACGCTTGTGCCCCGATCCGATCCAGTTAATACGGGTCTTCACGCTTGTGGCGGTGTAATCACCTGCTCTTGGAAGCATGGGAGACAAATACACCATCTCGTCAACGTTGGTCATGTGGGGATGAAGTTGAGTTTTTTTAGATAGTTGTCTGATTTTGGCAAATGAATTACCGCGAAACAAGTTGTTACGTGGGGCTGCGCCGCAGCTGATCGTAATACTGCCTTATCCACTCTCGTTAAATCATCTGAAAGCTGGATGTTTCTTTTTCCTAAACAAGAAACTGTTGATTCTATATGGTTGAAAGAAATACAATTCTTTTTATTTATTTATAATTACAAAATAAAATATGTATCAATCCTATTTACTACGTATTTAGTACTAATACTAATCAATAACTGATATTTATTCTTTTTCTGATGCACTAATATTTATTCTTAGACTTGTTACAATTGGAACATTTCACTTATTTCCATGAACAAAAATAACCGAGTAATTCTCCTGTTTAAACTCCATGTGATATGCAACTAGAAAAAGCTATTGTAGTGCAAAAATATCAAAATTTATATTTTATTCCTGTTTGTATAGTACCAATTTACTCTTTTACAATTTATTATAATATGCGGGTTCTACATTTCTACTGATCTTTCCTTTTAAATAATTTTTAATTGAAGAAAATGCAAAAAAAAAAAAAAAAAAACTCAACGTGAATCTCGTTTTCTCTCCAACTATTTCCTCCCATGAATCATGATCTTTTTTGTCCTTAGAGAAATTGAAATTAATGTTTTTAAATAATTCTTTCACCAAAGATAATTGGCAAAAATGAATCATTATAAAGGGACTGAAATAGTGGTAGAATAACTAACAAAAGAAAACAAGAACAGAGAGGCAAAAAGCTTGATGTCAATTTATAAATCGAGTGGAACTTTTACTTTTCATTATTTATATTTTACTATAATTGCCCCATACATGCACATGTACAGAAGGAGATGACTCTTTCAACGTCTTAACCCATTCGTCTACTAAATAATTGATTTCCATTAAAGCAAGTAGTAAATAAGATGGAGGCTTTTTAATATTTTCCGTGCTAATCATGGAGCCAACCATATGATAAAGATGGGTAGTAGCAGTTATAGGAAGAATTAGGTGAAGGGCAGCTGACTTCTATTCCTAAAATATTTTTCAAACTACAAATACTATCATTAACCAAATTTATTTATTTTTACTTTTATGTATTTTAATTCATATCCTGTTTTAAGATAAAACTTCTTTCTATCTTATTTTATTTATATATAATATGTACGTTGAAGGAGTTATTCCTACTCAATACTCAAATTTAGACTTTTTCGTTGTTTTCAAAAGATTTACCTTTGTTAGACGGTATTCTCATCTGTCATAAATATAATAATTAAATAAAAATATATTTTAATTTAATTTTAAATTTAAGATCCAAATATAATTTGTTCCCTAACATTATAATTTCATATTTAAAGTATCCAGTATATGTTAAGAAATTTTTATCAATGACAACATAAATATATATAAGTAAAGACGTATTTTTAGAAAATTAACATAAAATTATTTATAAATAATTAATTTAATTAATTTATTTAAATTAATTAAATAAATATTATATTAAAGAGAGGAGGTAGTAATAATAAATAAAAATATTACTTTAAATTGGCATAACCGCGTAAGTAATATGATGTCTCACTTCTTAAATAAGCAATTAGTAATTCCAATTTAAATTTTTGCATGTAAAATAATCTTAAGCTGAGAAGGATTTATTTTTACAGAAAAATTTCAAATAAATATTTCAAGGGTCGCTTTACACGTGGGAGCATCATGCAAGTCGATACCACACTTGACTTGACACGTGTGACTTTGACTTTGCCTCCATTACCATCTTAAATGCCCCCCACCACACGTGACCCTTGCCTCCATTGGTGGACCCCACTCTCCACACCTTCCTCCCCGTTACATTTTAATTTACAGATTCAAAAATTAATTAATTTAGCTAGACATGATTATTTTTGCCTAACATATATGAGCTGTATTAGACAGCAATGTATATTGAAAATAGAATATAACATCATATGGTCACACAACTCCAATTTCAATAAAAGTAAAAAAACTTGCATTTCTCGTCTTTGACTTTTGTTGAGAGAAATTTATTATAAGAAAAGCTTTAAATTTAATTTATGTTGTAGTATCTCATATATTTAATATAAAATCTATTTAATTAATTTAAATAAATTAAAAAAATAGTTAAATTAGTTATTTAGAATGATTGTATGTTAATTTTCTAAAAATACTATATTTAATCATATACATTTGAACTATTCTTAATAGAAGCACCCTTAATATGTGTAATTATATAGGGATGTTTTGAGAAAAAATTATAATTTTAAGAGACAAAGTAGATTGAGATCTTATAATTAAGATCAAAGTAGACTTCTTATCTAATTTTTATATTAAGGACTAAATGGAGTACTACGATTTAGCAATATAACTTTTAAAATATAGTTGGTTTATAAAAAATATTTCATTTTTTATTTTATAAATTTTTATAAATATATCATGTAAATATATTTTTTTAAAAAATATAATTTTTTGTATGCTATATATAATTTTTGTTAGCGAAATTTACAGTAAATTAATAATGAAAATATAGAAAGGTAAGGAACTATTCCTTAATTTTTATTGTATCTATATAAAAGAAACTAAATACAACATCAATGTTTAAAGAAATTTGTGAAATATAAGTTCTTTTTTATTTTATGGAAAAATTTATTTATAGTGTACTTAAAAAGCGCGCTATCCCTATTTTATTAAAAACGTGGATGACAAACTATTGAAAAATGCAATTAATTTCTATAATTATTCTTAAATTAAAGGTTTTGGCAGGAGTGGATTCCTTGATTTAGAAAACAAATTCGAAAATGAAAGGTCTCTAAGTCTCATATGAACCAATTATTGGATTGTTACAAAAATTATATATATTATTTTGTGTGTTAGATCTTGAACAGATAAAGACAACCCTTTAATCCAGAACCAGTTTCTCAGGACGCTGCCGTATTAGGTTTGCCGAATCAATCACATTAATATAAACAACTCGAAATTAAGTCACCACATGAAACATTAAAAAATATATATGTTTTAATATTAGACACTACTAATAAAGACGCACATTTATTTATAAAAAAGACACGTATATTAGTTTAATTATATCATTATTTTGATCATATCCCATGAACATAATTTGGCTTATATACTTCTTTCAAATAGATTATTATATTGAAAGATGTATATGAAAATTAGTTAAGCTATTTCTAAAATATGTATTAATTTTTTTAAATACATTTTTAGTCATATGTATATTAAAAATTATACCCCTTAATAAATGCGATTAATAAGGATAATATGAAAAAATTATTATAAATTTGAGTAAAAATATATTAAGATATTATATTCATAAATAAAATAAACTACTCAACCAACCAGTATGACAATATAAAGTATTTAGTTTTCAATTTTTTGTTTTAAGAAAATAATTTATCTAGTCTCGTTTATAATCTATACATTAGGGTTTGTTGAATCAAAGTTTCTAGAAGACGTGCATTAATATTTTATGCATCTATCTTGTTCAACGGAGTAACTTTATTAACTATCGTGGTTCTATTACTTCCTTAATTATCTCATCTTCCAACCAAATTAAAACACATATTATATATATATATATATATATATATATATGAGTGTATAAATACGTAAGAGGGTGGGGCCATGTTTCACGAGCTGAATACAGGACCAGGGTGTAATGATAACTATTGTTTTAAAAAATATTAGCGGCAACAATAGTTTTTATTATCCTCTTCAATTCAGAGAAATTTAAAAGGTCGGTTTGATTAAGAGTCTCTGCCTAATGTCTTCCTAGCTAACACACACACACGGCTATATATGCGTACCTATATATATATATATATATATATATATATATATATCACTTGCTTCTTCACTGCCTCTATATATTTCCACTGAAAGCTACTTGAATCTAACATCAAATATAGTATATTTTATACACAATCTGCTTTCTTTGGAGCCAATAAAATGTCATGCTCAAACTGGAACAAACCAGACAGCATAACCATGCAGTTATACACACACACACACACTAGTACAGGATAAGCTTTAATTAATTATCAGTCGTCACCACCTCTTCAGCCACTCATAAGCCGTATTATTAATTTGTCCTCTTTGTCTCCAATGTTTCTGGACCACTCGGCAACTCACACTCGTATCATTTTTCAAATCCTACCCAGCTATCTAGCTAGGTTGTTTTTTTCCCGTGTAAGAGTTTTAATTTGAGTGACACCTCTTATATATAATTGTCAAAAAACCTTAATACACACGCTATACGTACTCTTTTGGCTCACTCATTTTGTCCTATTTATAAAATAGAGATTTTTTTTATTTATAAGTCATATCATTAAATTTTTTATACATTAATATACAATTTTATCATTCATTTGATTTATTGTTATATAGATTTTATACTTTTAGGTTGAGTGTATAATAAATAAGGGATAAGTTTAAACTTATTAAATTTAAAGATATAGTTAATAAAATTTAAGTTTATTTTTTGTTAAATCATATTGGGAGTAATTTATAAATAAAATCTCACTATGTATATATATATATTCAAAAGTGAAAGCTAAATGAAGTGGACAATTAATTTTGGCCATGGTACGTATCAAGCATTATATATATTCTCTTGATAATGATTCTGTATTAAAAGAAGAGACTTATAGCAGATAACTCCCGTAGTGGTTAATCATGAATGTTTCTGTCAAAGAAGATAATTAATTAATTAATTAATGTAATCAGTGACAGAGGCAGAAGTAGTAGTCTGAAAGTGATACAAACATAATGAATCACCATGTTTTGAGACATGTTCTGCATAAATTCTATGTAGCAATATTCAATGTTTCACCTAATCCATATCCTTCTCGTCTTATTATTAATTATCATACGCTGTTTAATTAATAATTAATTAAGGGCTAATTGAAGAAGAGCATATAATAAAGAAAAGGAGAAAAAGCCACCAAGTCGACACCTCTCTGATCTATCTGAAATTATGCCTTTAAGGACCACACTATATATATATAGAGAGAGAGGTTGTTAGGGTTTATTGAATAAGCAAAGTAGGGTTAAACAACAAAGAGAATCTTCCTGCATTATTCATTCTCATTCCTCTGAGTTATTAGTCCCTTGATGATTGATCTCGTTTTGGTGATGTTTTAATTTGTTAAATATATTTATATACGGTTAGGTTAAAGTACGATTAAAGACCTTGACTTTTTATCATCCTTTGAAGGCTATGCATGCGTGCACTAGTACGAGCTAATTAAATTAGTTCGTCAAGCTTGTTCTCTTCTGAAAGAGTATTTAAACTTATCTGCAATTTAATTATTTGTTTAATTAGGATTAATTAATACATTATTCAATCAACATAATATACTACTCATTTAATATTTAATATAAGATCTATTTAATTAATTTAATTATATTAAAGGAGTTAGTTAATATAACATACTTTTTTCTAAAACACCATAATTATCTTCTTTAATTTTTTTCCTTTTATTTGATTATTGTTCATAGAACATCAATAAGAATGGTAAAATCTTATATTTATAACCGATATCAACTTCTCATTAAGTCGGATTTCACATAAGAACATTTGGTAATAGCTTCTTTCTCATTCATATATACTTATGTCATAATATTCATATCTCTATAGACTTTTTAACATTCATGAAAAAAAAAACAATTTCATTTTTTCCATTGTCGTTGTGAGTAAAAAGTCGGATTAATTGTCAATTAGGATTCACGATCGATCGACTTAATTGATTGGTTGAATTGGGTTGCATCGATCAAAATTAACGATGTTCCTGGGGATAAATATTTTCTAACTAGAAATTCTTCTCTAGTAATTAAAAAAAATAATAAAAGAATGATGATATATAAATTATATCCCTGATTGTATGAATCAATCAATATAAATATTGATATATCTAATAAAATTATATGAAACACCGTCCACAAGTTATGAACATTGGAAAATACAACTGATTTTAGATTTAATATATACACGATCCACATCTAGAAAGTAAACAACTTTCCTTTTGTCTGAAATAGTGGTAAAGAAAAACAGGCATGTTAATTAATTAATTCATGCATTCAAAGCTCTTCGGTCAAATAATGGCAGAGAATAAATATATATAACAGCAATCAGTGAGTAACAGATTTTTATGATTATACTTTTGTTTCCTTTCAACTAGTTGGCCTTCTTCTTTAATTTAGCGATTATATGGTGCTTTCAATCTGACGTGTTTACCCCCAAAAATACACAACGTCTTCTTCAATTTCTGTTTACTGTTAAAATTCTGCAGATTTCAACCACTCTGATTGATTTCCAATAGGATTATCATTTTTTTCACACGGTGACTTTGGTATTTTTTTGGATCATATTACTATATATTCCAGTAACTAATTAATCTAGTTTCAGAGTTCATAGTTGCTTCTCCCAACACACAGGTGTCTCATCTAATACTCGAATACAAGACTCAGATAATCTAGCGTGGCCTTATATCACTATGCCAACGCTGATAGGATTATCATATTAACAATATTCACTTCAAAAATTTGATTAGTATAAGCTTACTGTTGAGAAGTTTACATCAATCCTCAGATGATAAACAAATTTTGTGTCATAAGTCTTCAAAGATGACTAAAACTGCCAAAAAAATGTCAACTTTAGATATATAATATACGAATACCCTCTCCTTCACGCTATAAAAGTTATACGTCTTCAAGAGGATAAGCCAAAACATTATCAAATAATTTGAAGATACTTCCATGCTTAAGATGAAGCAACCTGAATTAAAATTTGGTCAAATGAGACAACAGAAACAAATATATATATATATATATATATATTCAATATTGTCAAGTACCAACCAGCTGAACCACCTTTGACATATATATATATATATATATATATATATATATATATATGTGTGTGTGTGTGTGTGCCTTAATTAGTCATGTTATTAGTATTTTCATTACCAACTATATAGGACTTTGATCTTTGGATTCATCATTGGTTTGTGCTAAATCGCATAAGGATTTTCAGAACCAAGAGGATCATTCTTCATTCTCTAGCCTGATTTGCTCATATGGCTTAAGCCGGCATAATATATAATCTTAATTAATTACGTTATAAAACTTCCAATATTTCTTATTTTCTACTGATTAGGTAGATACATGTATAGTTTATAGGCTAATCTAAACATTCACCTCATAAATTGCCAATAATAAAGTTTATATAGCCTAATATATGATGACAGGCATGTTTTTTAATATATGAAAGTTTTGATAAATTGGATCTTGTGATGAGTAAATATAGGATTGATAGTGTCCACGGATTGGAAGAAGAATGAGGAAGGCGTATGGTGGGTGTTACTGCCTTTTAAGTACTTTTTAAATCTTCCATTATATTAACTAAATACATATATTATCCAAAAAATATCTCAAGATTTCTATCATTCCGAACATGTTCTTATACTCAATTTATTTTTTATTTCCTTTTTTTTAAACACATATATTTTCCTATTAGATCCAAATATTTTTTTAGAAATCAAGTGATATCTCCTTAACGATAGCTTATAGACTAATTATTTTGAAGCGTGGATATCAGTGAAATAGTTTTTTTTTCTTCCAATAAATTTTTTTTTTATGCACATAGTTTGGTTTAAACCTATGACATCATATTCAAGTTATTCGATTATCTATCAGCTGTGCCAATCTTTGTTAGTTATTGGATCCAATTATGTTTGAGCCACAATTGGGTATTAAACCTGAACACTTCTTTCTCATTAGGATTCAAATTTTAGTTTGTCTACTTTCTATCATATTCAACCTATTGATATCTTTATTTTTATTAAAATCCAATAAACTAAGTTAAATCAATCAACCCATTTCACCCAAATAAGCAAAGTTTCTATAGAAAGAATCGAGCTGGATATTGGGCCTAGGTGTCGGCTTTTGGATTATTTGCACCTTATCAAAGGCTGCATTCTCTTTTAGGCAGACATTCCAACTTGAATACTTGTATTATTATTTAAGGCCCAACACTACGAGGTTAGAAGCTACCATTGTGTATAATTTGGAGTATTTACTCACTGAGGTTAGTCCGAGTAATAAGTAGTTCGGTATCGCTTAAATGAAGTTTTAAGTTTGAGCCTTGATGTATGCAGAAAATATTTGTTGAGAGACTCACCCACCATAGCTAGGTGTGCGACGCTGGTCGAATCCGGATGTAGTTGGGGCAAAGCTCTGGTGAATTAGGTGGGCAACAAAATTTTTTGGAGCATTTGGAGAATGCAGCTAAAGGTGAGACATGCGATTATTTGGAGCGTGTTAGATCTCTGGGGAGTACTATTTTATTATAGTTCAAATCGCGGCGCTTGAGGAGGCATCCTAACTCCTGGGTGCCTAGGTTTACGCTTGAGGGTAATAGACGACTCGTCCTATTCGACATTGATATCGCTTAAGAGGAAGGGAGATTTCGCTCTACCTTTAGATCGTGGGTAAGCTCAACCATTTTTTAAAAATTTATTTATCAAAAAAATAAAATAAAAATTGGTGTGAACAAGTGAGTTGGGTTTTTGTATAAACAAAAAAGAACTGAGTTGGGTTTGGAAAAATTGATAGTTCTTATAACTTGACGAACGAAGAGAATTCTATTCTAAATGTGTGACACTGAATATGATTTTTTTTTATTTTTTGAAATAATACTTATTTATAAAAGAAAAGTTTATACACACACACGCATATAAAGTAATTTATTTAGGGATATGATTCAATTAATGAATTAATCACCATTCGTTCCCTACCCTGAACAAGTAACAACTCACATTAAAGCGTCTTATTTATGGGTACTCTTCAACTTCATACTACACAGTGGAATGGCGGGAAAACTTGACGCCCTAAAATCTTTCATGTCTCTTCCTCTATATAACTCCAACCTTCCATCTTCTCCGCCTCGCCTCAAACCATTTTCCTCTCCAAGTTCTCTTCGTCTCCTTCGTATAATGCCTCAAGCAGAGATGCAGAGCAATGGCTGCGAGGTCCTGGAGCCTTCCCCCAAGATCCAAAAGCTTGAATCCAACGGCGTCGCCGAAAACTCCCAAACTGCTGTGCCTTTTCTTCGCGTGAAGAAACTCTCTGACAAGGCCGTTTTGCCTTCTAGGGCTTCCCCTCTGTCCGCCGGTTACGACCTATCCAGGTGAGTCCCTGATCACAAATCTCTCTCTCTCTCTCTCTCATGTTTATCGGGAATAACTGAGGATTTATGTTTTCTGAATAATGTTACAGCGCGGTGGAGACGAAGGTGCCGGCAAGGGGGAAGGCACTGGTATCGACTGATCTGAGTATAGCGATCCCCGAAGGAACCTATGCTCGTATAGGTAATGATAAATTTCTTAAAACTTTAGATCATTGGTTTTGGGCGTAATTCGGCTGAATTCTGACTTTGAGTTTTGAATCCTGGATTCTGCGTAGCACCACGTTCGGGTTTGGCATGGAAGCATTCAATTGACGTGGGTGCGGGTGTGATTGACGCGGATTACAGAGGACCTGTGGGAGTGATTTTGTTCAACTATTCGGACGCTGATTTTGAGGTGAAGGTCGGAGACAGGATTGCGCAACTGATAATCGAGAAGATCGTGACGCCTGAGGTTGAAGAGGTTCAAGATTTGGATTCCACTGCTAGAGGTAAAGGCGGTTTTGGATCTACTGGTGTTTGATCTGATCATCTTTGTTGGCTCTCGAATTCTGTTACGTTTGGGGAAGTTAGGGTTAGAAGCGTAGCTGATGAAGCCTCTTAGTAGTTGTGTCGAATGGATGGTGGGCTTGTTTATGCTCTTACCTTCATACTAGTATGGCTCTATAAAAATGATCCTTGCTGATAGATTTATCAACTAAGTATAATTTCTGGGCAAATGTCATTTTATTCAAAATGGAAGAAAAACAGAGGAACAGAGGAAAATGAGACAATGTTGATAGTGATAACCGTGATGGTAGAAAAACTAGTACTCTATTTTAAGGTTTTATGAGTCACCTTTTCCTTCAAATTACAAAATACTTTAATTTTCAACGAGCTATTAATTGAGTGATGGTTATTTCATTGGATGTTCCAAATTCTGGTCGGGATGAATTTGCTTCCACTGAGAACTTGCTGAAATAGAAACCTGGTTGCTTAGGCTTAGCCAACTCCATTTCACTTGCCAGCATTAGAACCACTGAGGGCATGCTAGGCCTATCCTCTACATGTTCTTCAACACATAATAGGCTAACATGAATGCATCTTAGAACTTCTGATGCAATGCATGATCCCTCAATGTTCTTGTCAATCAGTTCCAAAGCCTTGCCTTCTTTCCATTTTGTCCATGCCTAGAACACAATCAAACTTTTGTCATATTCAATGACAAACAATATTCAAGACAAATATAAACCAAGAGTATATCTCAAGTTATTACATGACCAATGAGGTTTCGGCTGTGGTTTGCATGAAAAAACCCTCTATTTCTCTGGCCAGATATTATCTCCAGCAACATAATACCGAAGCTGAAGACATCGGATTTTATTGAAAATACCCCGTCAATAGCATATTCGGGTGCCATGTAGCCACTGTACAAGACAGAATTAGGATATTGTGAACAAGGATACCATAAAGAAAAAGATGAAGCTTAATTTTTGATAAAACACTTACTAAGTTCCTACTATTCTATTGGTGTTTCCTTCAATCTGGTCTCTTTCAAAAGTTCTTGCTATTCCAAAATCAGATATCTTCGGATTTAACATGTCATCAAGTAACACATTACTTGCTTTGAGGTCCCTATGAATGATTCTCAATCTAGAATCTTGATGAAGATATAAAATGCCCCGAGCAATGCCACAAATAATATGATAGCGTTTAGACCAATCTAGAACTTCACCTTTAGCATCATCTGATACGTTCAGCATGATTAAATTATTTTGCAAGTTTTTCAAAGTTTAAGAATCTTAAGCTATTAAGTTCACCAAAATCATTAAAGTATCATATCGAGAACTATTTGTTCTTAGTATTATTATTGCATACCAAAAATGAAGGAGTCTAGGCTGCCATTAGACATATATTCATAAACCAGCATTTTTTCTTCTCCTTGAATGCAACATCCTAGAAGCTTTACAAGATTCCGGTGTTGAAGTTTTGCAACCAGTTTCACTTCATTCTTGAATTCAGTCATTCCTTGTCCAGAACTTTTTGAAAGCCTCTTCACAGCAATTTCTTGCCCATTTACCAATTTTCCCTGCATATCCAAATTTTTATTATGCTAAGCTCGTTTTTTCAGTAATAACACAACCTTCATTTCTACAATCCTTTTAGTGAAACATTAAATTTTACCCAATATACAGGTCCAAAACCACCTTCTCCTATCTTGTTGTTAATGGAGAAGTTACCGGTGGCAACGACAATAGTTGATAAGTAAAACAATGGGAGATCCAAATCTTCAGAATGTTTTCCATTGTTCTGATCCTGATATACATTTTTAACTTTATCTGACAAAATAGAAAAGGGTTTCAGCTTTGTTTCAAGCATAAGTATATTGGTATGCAGGGGAGTTACTTCATAATAGTCACATTTCAAAGATGTAGCAGAGGAATCTGATAACAAACACATAAAGATCTGAAACTAAGTATTGTCCAAAAACTTTGCAGTGATCCCTTTACCATTATTGTTTTTGCAGACTTTGAGGATGCAAAAGCACCCTAGTAAAAGCATCCCTGAAGTTGCAATGGCAATGATGGCAATAACTGTCTTTGTTAACTTGTTATGCCCTTGTTCTGCCTCTTCAACTAATTGAATCAAACAAACAAAAAAAACTAAGGTTAATACACATATGAAGGAAGGAACTGAATGTTTCAAGAAGAAAATGAATCCATACTTAATTCTGAAGCATTCATTCGAATATATAGATCCTGCCCGCCAACTGGCATTAGTCTAATATCAATTAGATCTCCAAACCATAAGGCACAACCCCTTCCTTTGCCTCTAATATCTGAATTTGTATATGCCATGCAAGAACAGTTATTTAAGCACTTGGTTCTGCATTCCTCTAACCCAATAATATTCTGATCTAACCAAGTGTTTGTAGTATCTGGAAGCTTCAAGCCACTCACTTTGAGAAACCCATCATCTTTTTCCTTCAACTTGCAGCTTAATGGTTTCTTATGAACACAGCCTTGAGACCAGTCCATTGAGTTCCACTTTTCTGGTGACTTTGGCCTGAACCCTTTTAAACACTGACACACTGGAGAATCAGTAATGATACAATTCCCATTTACTCCACATAGGCCATAGGTATCACAGTAATCTCCTGGACGTGATGCATAAATCTTCCACTTTTGATCTGTTTCAATCCATACATAGCGATAACGAACATAACTGGTTTGGTTCATAACTAACACTGAAACTGAAGAGTTAGTTCTGAGAGTGAAAGTGTAGTAAACCTCATTCTGATCAAAGACAAAGTTGTAATCAAACAAAGAATTAGGCTTTAGTTCTGGTGTTCCACTTTGATACAGGCCATTCCAAGGTCCAGGTCTGTAGAACTTTTTATTTCCCTTGTTCATAACTGATTCAGGGTAGTTATAGATCTCTATGCCCCAAGAAAAATCTCCTGGAGATGGATCTTCTGGACTCTTCCATGCTGTTAAACGCCTATTCAGGCCATTTCTGAGGTCCCACCCTATCTTCATACCTGGCAACATTGTATCAGATGGATAGTCGAAGCTTTGCCATATATAGGTTTCTGGGTTTTCATCTTCTTCATCTTTCACCACAAGGTTTCCAGAATCAAGAAGCTGAGCCACTGGTTTCTTTGCTTGTTTTTGAGGGGTTGTTGTACTTGTACACCAAACGACAGTGCCGTTTTGGCTGAGGAGGACAAGACTTCCTGTACTATTTAACGTTAGGATTCCAGAAGTGGCATTGATTGAGGTTTGGCGGTTTGCTACCCAAACAATGGTTCTGACTGGAATCTTCTTGAACCATGTTCCCAAATAACGTTTGTTGGAGATTCCAGGACTGAAGAATCCCAGTTCAAAGATTCCTCCTTGGGAAACTAAGGTCATGCCATCCGAGATGCTTTGAGATACAGCAATGGAATCAGCTGCCATGGAAACTCTTACTAGAGAAGGGACTAGTATGTAAGTAATGATGCTTCTGAAAGAAAGCATGTTCATAGAGTATAGATAGCTTCAATGTCTCCAAATGCAGAGAATAATGAATCGAGATAGAGACACTATAGTTTGATTATTGTGCTGTTACAAACTTGGCTAAGTCAAAATTAGGTCTTGACATTAGAATTTAAAACATGGAAACTTTTCATGATATAAACTGACCGTTTTGCTTCCCATGCAAAGTGTTAGAATGAAAAGGGTTAAAAAAAGTCTTAAGTGGACGCAGTCCTTTACTGTTAACTTTACAAATTTAACGCTATTATTTAAAAAAAAAATACTACAAAGTTTTAAAAAAATATAATTATTAAAAAAATTTACAAGTTAGTAGTATATAATAATAAATTTTGATATAAGAAATAATAATTTAAATAATTTATGTTCCTTCCTTTTTATTTTTATTAACACAAATAAGCTTATGGTTCTGATGCAAAATGTGCTGCAACAAGAGAAACCATACTTTGATTGTTGAGCTCCTCTTGGGCTTAGTAAAATGAATTAGGTGTTGACGATGAAACGTTATGATGACTTGTGCCCCAAAAAAGATTGACTATATTGCTTTGCAATGCAAATATGTAATCAAGTTTTAAATCAGTAGCAGTAGAATCATAGCATGATTTGATGTTTCTAGACATGGTACATTGGTACAGAGAAGATCATTTTTTTATTAGAAAGTAAGTGGGGCCCACTGCCATTGTTTTTCAAAGTTGTGCTTGTGCGTTAGCACGACACATTTGTTTGTATGGTAAGTGATTATGCCCTGTATAAGGTAAATTATCTTTATAAACTCTGTTGTTACATTAAATATGATAATATGAAATCTTTGTGGATATTATGTTGTAGATAGAGTCAAGCCAAGAATCTTAAATATAATACTTCTGATCATAAATATAATATATTACATTTTGATAACTCTTATACACTGTAAATTTTTTGAAAAAATTTTAATACTGGTTATAAGATCCTTTCTATACACATAATTAAAAATTAAACTATTAATTATATACTTAAAAAATTTAATTAAATGTCAACTATACTAAGTCTCAAGATTCACATAGATCATGTATAGAATAAAGAAACCTAGCCAGGGGGTATTAGTGGGCCTCAATAATGAAGGCATTTGACTATTGTGACCCTTAGATTTGGGTTTTGATTATCTCCAAAGTACTAGGTAGAATTAGGGCTCATTTTGTTTAGCTTATGAAAATGTTTTTATAAAAAATATATTTTAGAAGAAAAATAATTTAAAAAAAATAAGAGTTTAGATAGTTATTATCATAATAATTTTTTTAATAGGTAAATTATTAAAAAGGGCATGAGATAAAATGATAGAGAAAAAAAATAATGATAAAATAGTCATTATATAACCCTAAAAATATTTTTCCCCGGTCAGAATATTGTCCCATAAATTTATCTGAAACTATAGTTTTAGACCCCCAAAACTATAGTTTTGTTTAAAAATATTTATAGATATTTCATAACTATTTATTTAATTTTTTATCTAACTTAAAAATATTTTTAAAACTATAATTTACATACAAACTAAACAGGCACTTAAACCCCTCGTTAGTTATTAAAGGATAAATATTTCTTTTTATAAGTCACAAGTCACTATTTTAAATTTATTTATTATAATTTTTTTCTTTTACCTTTATTTAATATTGATTTAGGAAAGTATGGAACTGTTTTAAAAATGTATTTAATTTTCAGAATTAATGAATTTAAATTTGTTTCTTAATTCCCATAAAAAATGTAAAATAACTTGTGTAAATGGGATCAAAGGGAGGATGAGTTTTTGGATCGTATTAGTGGGGGCCCCAACTAGGTTTAGGCCTATATTATCCAAGTTAGATCCCCCACTATGTTAGCGTGGGCCCCAATAGTCCTCCACTACACATTCCCCATATATTTTGCCTCAATTCTTTTAGACAAAAAATCACCACCTTTACTTATTGTTTATGGATTTAAAGAGATACCATTGTTTAGATTGTGTTTAATTTATAAATAATATTATTTTATTATTTTAGAGAGTTATCCTAATTTTTAGGTATTTAGATTTATACCTGTTTGAAGGTAATTAATAACTCGCCCTGCCCAATAGTAATATTATTTAAGAGGAATGGATATTTCACCCGATCTTTAGATCGTGGGTGAATCTAATCTTTCTCTAAAATTTCTTTTATAAAAAAAAATCACTATGATCACACAATATTAAATATACAATCATGTTTTATAAAATGAATAACTTTTTCCATGATGAATAATTAGATTATTAACTTGATCGAATATTATAATAATTATTTGGAAGCTATTTTTACAATTAATTAGAATAATTATATGACATGTCCGTTGACTGTTGGGTGTAATTACAGTGATAGACGTTACTTCTTCCATTTCTTTTTATGTGTCACTTTAACAAACAAAAAATTTGTTTCTTTCCTAAATAGATCATGAGAGAGGGTGGAGAGAGAGAGCAAATCGTTGTAAGTTGTAGCTTTGGTGGATTTATTATTAACAAAGGCAAATTTGGAAAATAAGTAAGAATTAAATGTCACACAGAAAGAAAGAGATGGAGTACGTAATACCATGGCTCATATATGTCTCTTTTTTATTACTTTTTTAAGGAGGATGCAGTCATGTAGGCGTCATTTTCTATCTTAACTCCTTCTTGTTTTTTTTTTATTCCCTTCTCTCTTGTCATATTTAGGTCCGAATTTTTTTAAGGTTTTTTGTTGGGAGGATCATGGGATACATCTTAAATCAAACGTAAAACTCTGTTTGAAAAACTCTAAATTAAAGTCTTAAAAAAAATTTTGATCTAAATTTTAGTTTAAAATTTTTTTAAAATAAACAGTTATATTTATCAATTACTATTTTACCTTTATTTTTTCTTACATCCTCTTTCTTCTTTTTCACTCTCTCTCCTCTCTCCACTTTCTCCCATCTCTCATCTCTCCTATCTTTTCTTCTCTCTCTCTCTTCTCTCATATCTCATTTTTTTTATCCACCCTATCTCTTCTCTTATATTTTTAATAAAATTATATTATTTCTAATAATTTTTTAATAACAAAAGTCCTTCTAATAATAACTATCAAAACACTCATTTATTCATAACTATTTTTTTTTCATAAGCTCTTCTCCAAAAATCATTTTCTAAAAGCTGTCTAAAATTTTTTTTTTCATAAATTATTTCCCAAACTCTTATCTAAACAGGTCCTACTTCAACGGCAAAACAATTATAGACCGCTCATCTATTTTTTAATATAAGATATATTTAATTTAATTAATTAAATAAATTAAATTAATTAATATGATATTTTTAAAAATATTTTAATTATATTTCTTAATTTTATCTTTCCTTCTCATACTTAATTATTGTTGATGAAGTATCAATATGAATAATTAAAAAAAATTAATAAATATAAAAAATAAATTTTATAATTAGAACTAATATAAACTTTTTAATTAAGTCATATATTAAATTTATTTTTATTATATTAAATAATTTTTTACAAATTAAACATCAAATATATATTTTTTATGTTCTTAATATAAAATATAATTTATATTAATGAGGATGATGTCATTTGCAATTTCCAAAGAGAAAACGTATACAAAATCTAAGACAGATCCTCTTTATTTGTAAGTATCTAGAGATATTTTGTACAGTAAATTCTTCCTCAAATAACGCCACACGTTTAATAACAAAAACCGGAGCTTCCTTGATTTGACGGAGAAAGGTATATAAATCGTTACATATATTGATATTTTGCGTTTTAAAATATTTATCCACAAATTTTTATGGATTTCCTGCAACTTTTTTCTATTGGTCTTTCAATCTTCTTACACATGTTTTAATATGATTTAAATTAAATATAGGAAAAATAAATAAAATTTTCTATACAAACTTTTGGATTATTATTTATTTCATGAATATTGCATAAGAAAAAACATATATATACATAATTATCGTTATATTATATAAAATAAAACAGTTGCATTTTACTTTTACTAATCTTTTCTTTAATACATTAACATATTTTACTTTTATTATCATTATATGATTTATGAATATGGTATATTAATTATCGTTATATTAGGTTTGGAGTCCACCAAATTGAATAAAAGGTGCATTTTTTTTTTAGAAAAATATGTATACATTATTTTTATATATAAAAAATCTTAATATTTTAAAAAATTTATATATAGATAGTATGAATTTAAATATTGTCAATAAAATTTTTAAATAGTTTTACTATTTTTTTATAACTTAAATACTATGTGAAATCTTACTAGTACTTTTTTAATAAAAAAATAATAGTAGTATTAATGTATTAGTATTTGCGGGAAAAGGAGATCATGAACTCATTGTCCAATCTCCATGTGGGGGACTTGAACCAGTGCATGATTTACACGTGGGCCAAATGCGTCTATCAAGTAGCCCCCTGACTTGACGCTCACAGCCATTTCATTAATCTTATTAATCTCTCCTTTTGCGGCTGTATTAGTTTTTAATTGTTAGTTTTCTTATAAAAAAAACTTGGGTCGAGAGAGTTCACGAAAGTCAAATAAGGTATATTTTTAGAATTAAAAAATATTTATAAATTATTTATTAATAATATTTTTATATTTATAACAATATTTAAATTTATGATCTTATAAATTATAAATTAAATATTTATAAATAATATAATTTTTATTAATTAATTATTGATTTTTTGGACATAATAATTGATTATTGATTTACTACGAAATATCCAAATTACCGTTTGACTTGCCAATCATGCATATACTTTTATTTTAATTGATTTTGTCTCCCTCGTTTATTTTCCCTCCACATTCCTCTTATTAATTTCATAATTTTTCCTACTCCCTCGTTTTTAAAATAGGTGTATTTTAGAAGAAGTGACACGTAATTTTTATATAATAATAATAAATAACTAATAATTTTACACTTAGTAAAGAAAATTTTATAATCTCCAATAAACATTTTAATAAAGTAGATTAGTTTTTCTCAGCTTATTCATTTTAATAATCATATTATTTTTTGTCATTCTTTGCGTGGTGAAATAAATTGTATCTCTCATACATGATCAAACTCATAATTTTACACTTAAAAAACACTTTAGTCTCAAAACCCCATGTTCTCAGCTTATGTCCATTTTATAAACTTTAATTAATTATTTTATGTAAGTTAAAAAATTACTTAAATTTTTTTGGAAAAATCTAGAAGTTATCTTCAATAAAAATTATAATTAGTTAAAAATAATAAATAAAAATATTAATACTTAAAATAAAATATATTATATTATGAACAAGTAAGAGGCCTTATTATGCCGATCCTTTATTCATCATTTATTTTATTTTATTATTACGCCCATCCTTCCTGCTTCTTGCTACTGTTTTTTTTTTTTGTATTTTTCTGGGTTACTGTGTTGACCAAAAAGCCCTTTCTTCTTAACCATGGTTAAATTGAACTCCTTGATCATTATTATTTGTTGCTTTCTTAAACCCTATCTTATGATCATTGTGCTCCTAATTAATTGCTCCAACTTTAGCTCTGGGGATCATCAAAATAATATCTCCTTGTCAATTCCCATCTTGCCCCTGCCCCCCTCACTCCCTCCTCAAGAGCCTTCATTGGACCACAAATTATTTAATATATAATATGTTCTCATAATTATTTTTTTATTATTTTTATGATTTTGACTATTCTGTATACTTTACACTATACGAGACATGTCACATTACGGTATTGCTGTATGGGACCGTGATATCAATAAATTAAGTTCCTTTTTTTGAGGTTGTATGTATATGTATATATATATATCTTGATTCTTGAAAGACAAGCATGAAATGATTTTTTTACAAGAAAAATATATTCATGATATAAATTTTATTATTTTGAAAAATCATCCTTTATTTGTAGTTAATAGATTAGTTTAATTATCTAACCAAATTGCTCAATCAAAGATGATTTGAACCAGTAATATGAATTTACAGATTTTTGTATTTTTTTAATAAGTTATTTTAAATAAAATTTAATGATATAATGATTGAAAATGATAAATCGGATCTGTCTTTAAGCTAAAGCCATTTGCTGTGTGATATTAATCCAAGAAATTAATAATTATAGTATAAGATTTAAATTAGCCTTTAATTAATCAGTCTGTAGCCATTAACAGATTTGTTTCACCACTCCTGGAACTCAATTTCATGACAACCCTGGATTAGTTTCAAAGTTAATTTTGATGTGGAATGTTAATTAAGTAAATTCATAATTAACAAGATATTATATATGTAGAATCATTTTGCTTGTACTTTGGGAGAAGGGAACTTAAGCACAGACATGGTAATTAGTTTAGTGTAAACTAAGCTTGAAACTCTCAAGATAAATTAAAACACACATCAAGCAAAGGAACCAACAACTACATTAATAATAACCATAAACCCAAACCAACAAACATCCAAGACCCACCATCCTTTTCTATGGAAAATTTCATTTCCTGATAAAAATTGTAGAAACAGTTTATTATTCCTTTATATGAAATTTCACTATATATATATTCATGTTCCTTAAAATTACATATCGATTTCTTTCGCCAAACAAAATTACTTACTTACAATTAATGTACATAAATGAAAATATCTAAAAAAAATCAATCTAAGATATGAATAATAGCTTTGAGAACCTTGGATGGTAATTAATTTCTATACTGTTTGATTTTTTTTTAATTTATAGTAATTATTAGTGTACTTTATTAACCTTTGCACAAGAATGCCATTTTCTCTTATTTATAAATTATCATGAAAGTGAATAATTTTAATAAATAAGCATATTAGCTTTATAATTCAATGTTATATATCAACAAACTTCATACCGATGAGGTCGATTGCATGGCATGACGTTATTGTTATATGTTAATAACTAAATATCTAGATAAATTATTAATTAAATTTTTTTATTTAATTATTGAATATTAAGTCTTC
The DNA here is from genome assembly GCA_037074615.1 of Leucaena leucocephala. NCBI lineage: Eukaryota > Viridiplantae > Streptophyta > Magnoliopsida > Fabales > Fabaceae > Leucaena > Leucaena leucocephala. The sequence continues at coordinate 16,087,825 of CM073545.1, forward strand.
ATCTATCACTTTTTAAAAGATTATATAGTATTTAATTTATCTACTTTGTATTGGTACATATAATGACATTTTTAAATGTTATAATTTAATATTATATGAATAAATATATATTTTTTAAATATTATTATCGGTATTTGAAAAGTTATTATATTTCAATTTATTTAAATTAAATCAAGAAAAAATAAATGAACACGACAAATTCTCCCAACAAATATTTAACACAGTTTGCATGTTCATCACCAGTTAAATCCACCCAACCTCATCTTATTTATTTTTTAATAAAATGTTAATTTTTATTACAGGAATTAATAATTAAATACAGGAAACTATCAATCAAAATAAAACTTTTGTTAGCACCGAAAAAACAAAACTCATGTTTGGAGGCTGGAGCATATATAAAGAGACAAAAAGCCACCAGCAAGAAGGGCAGTATGGTAAATTTGTAAGTGTATAAGCTATTCTTAAAATAGTCTTTCTATTTTCCAGCTTCTCTCTCAACAACACCACAATAGAAACTTCCCTTAAACCCTCTCCTTCCTTCCTGATCCTCCACATGAGCCTCTCTCTTTTTTGTCTAAGCAACCATTTCCATGGCCTTCTTTAACACCACCTTCCTCTCACTCTTCCTTCTTCTCCCTCTCCTCTCTCTCTCTTCCTCACTCTCTCTCCCCTCCTCCATTCATGACCTGCTTCGCTCTAAGGGCTTGCCGGCCGGACTCTTGCCCGATGAGGTCAAGTCCTACACACTGTCGGAAAACGGCCGATTAGAGGTGTTCCTCGACGGGCCTTGCTTGACGAAATACGAGAACAGAGTGTTCTTTGAGAGCGTGGTGAGAGCTAATCTCACTTATGGTAGTCTCATCGGAGTTGAAGGTCTGTCTCAGGAAGAGCTATTTCTCTGGCTTCCCGTTAAGGATATCATCGTCGATGACCCCAAATCTGGGTTGATACTCTTCGACATTGGAGTCGCTCACAAGCAGCTCTCTCTCTCTCTCTTCGAAGATCCGCCTCACTGCAAGCCCCAAGGTAAATTCATTTGCCTTCATTATTCTTTCTCGATCTGGATCGGTTGAGATCTGGTTCTTGATGGAATTGGGCTTGTTTTTGCTTTGATCGATCTTTCTTCTTGTTTTGTTCTTCATTTTTGTTTATTTGCTTTTCTGAGTTTGATGGAATTTTGTATTTGATGATTATTTTTGTGTGTGTTGTTTTGTGTGTACGAAACAGCTTTTTGAAGGGCGTTATGGTTCAGTTCTGGTGTCTGAATGCTTCAGTAACATTCATGATTCGGTTTCAGAAACAAATTTCATACAAACATTAATTGTTTCTATTTGCTCATAAATATGAAATATCTACTCCTTTCGCTTTCTTATCCAATCCCTCTGTTTTACACCCAAAAAAAATATATTAACAAAACAGAGGAGAGAGAGAGAGAGATTCAGTAGGACTTTCTCATCTTCAAATTTCAATAATAATTCTGCAAAATCATACGGACTTTTTCCCAGGTACTGGTGTGTGTCAGAGAATTTTTGTACTTGAAAATCTGATTTGCATGCAATCTTATTAAGAAGAGAGGGTCAAGTTAACGGCTTGACATGGTTGTTTCTCTTTCATTTCATTCACCATATTCTTCAACTTTTTTGCGTGCATTTCCCAGAGAGGCTCTCAGATCAGAGAAAAAGCCACACTGCTTTTTGGTTCATGTTTGAGGCTGATTCTGTTTCTGTGGGCTGTGTTGTGCAGGTGGTGGTTTGAAACTGAAGAAGAAGCATGTGAGGAGGGAGAAAGGATTCGAGGCCATGAGATAAAAACAAATAAAGAAAAACAGAAGATGCCACCCTGTTTTCCACAGGGCTTTCCTTATTATTGTCTTTTGCTCTGTCACCATATGTTCATATTTATTATATATATTATATGATCGACCTTAGCTCTGCAATTACAGACATATAAGTAGGCGTTGCTAGAGTTAGAGATGTTTGTTTGATGAGTGAGAGAGCGAGAGATTGTAAAGAAGAATTAGTAATGGGGGAGGAAGAAGATGAAGAACCTGGGAATATATAATTGAATCAGCTTTGTCATAAATCAGAATTATAAGTTCTAATCTTGCAACCCTTTTTGTTCTTGTTCTCATGTGTTTGACAAGTGCCAAAGCAAAGGATCAAAATCCAGCTGGGCTATGATATTTTTATGAAGCAATGATTAAGGAAGGTTGCTTAAGAAAATGGAACAAAAGAGTGATATTTGGAATCTACTGATTGTTAATAATCTCTCTCTCTCTCTCTCTCCAAACCAATTATTTTTTATCCCTTTAAAGGCATATTATTAATTATTGGCTTTTGCAATTTGATGTTTTGTTTAATTCCTTGCCTTGTCTTGTGCCCATCGTAGAATTGGAGGAAGAAGCTGATGAGTTGGATTCCTTTCGTATTATTTTCCCTGTTTCCTTTTGACCTTGTAATATAAAAATGACTTTTTGTGATACTTACTTGTTGAAAGCATAAATGGAAAGTGAATGGCAACCTTGGTTATTTCGAAAGCATTCAATGTTTTTTTTATATGACTTTTTTACAACAGTTTTTTCCCTTTTTTAAATTAAAAATGTTTTACTATAAAAAAAACAAACAGGAACTGTTTATTATTTCATATTATTTATTAATTTATATTTAATTATTATTGAGTTTTAAATGAGTTTATCTCCAGTATACATATATATTTTGTTTCTTTAGGGCGAAAGTAAAAATTATTATTTTTGTAATAAGTAATAAGAAGATGGAAGATACTCCGAGCTGCTATGGAAAAGATGGAGGCTAGGGGGGCCCAGTGAGGAGGGGCATAACGTTCACTAGGGAAATGTGGGGCCAGTCACGGTTTTAACTGTTTGTAGGCCCCACCCCACTCACTTTTCCTTCTCTTTAACTTTCGTCAATCGCTACTTCACCTTCACATTTGCCTTTATAATTTCTTTTTAGAAAATCATTAAAAAATATTTCTATTATAAATTTTATTATTTAAAATTAATTTTTTAACTATATACAATCTATTTTTTATTATATATAAAATAAAAAATATTTACATAACTAAAAAAATTTACGTATAGTCAACGACTTGAGTCATTAGATACTTTTGACATAAAAAAATTGTAATAATTTTTTTTAACAATTTTTTAAAAATAAATTGATTTGATTAAAAATTAATATTTCCACATAATTATTCAAGCCACTCGATTTTGGCCAATTCCGATAAGTTCCTACACTCTTTCAACGAAGGTAGTCATTAAAAGATTTGCATGCATTAATCTGGAATATTCTATTGTGATTAGCTAGTTCTTTATTTTGGACATAGACCTTCCCTTTTGACTTATGGTTATAAATTAACAATGTTAAAATTCTTAAATGGCTTAAGAGGGCCCATCTACATGACCCTAAAAATAATATCAAATTATCAATAATTCAAATGCTATCATTAGTTGGGTTCTTCAATAATTCCGTCAAGTTTTTAATCATTCACCCACTGTATTCAATCAAATGAAAAATTAACAATAATAATTTGATTAATTATCTTTGACAGTGGAATCAAATATCATATATGTGGTCGGAGGATAACATAGATATGTTAATGAGAATCGTTCATTTTGTTGGAGTACTACAGATAGTTTTGTCCTTTCATTTTTATTTGTTCGTGGGAAGCCGCATTCAACATGTCCTTTTCCAGTAATAATATACTTCAATTGCAAGCAATGATTTTTTGAAATATGAGGGAAAATTAATAAAATGTGATTTTTTTAGAAAAAAGAAAGAAAGAAAGAAGTGGATCATTGATCGTCTTGAGCAATTGGATCATCCTGGAGGCTAGGACATGTCCCTCGTGTTGTTAATTTCTCAACTACATCGTATTAATTACACCTTTCCTTGGTACTTTCAACTAACAAAAAAAAATATATATAATTATTTAAAATATGCCCAAATCTTAAATAATACTATTTTATCGTGGTTTCAGTCATAATATTTAAGGAGACATCTTAACTCTTAAGTGTCTAAATTTACGTCTAAAAATAATAGACGGCTTGTCCTATTTGACATTAGTATCGCCTAAAAAGAAAATAAATTTTACCCTATCTTTAGATCGTCGGTAGATCTCTCTCTAAAAATTTTTATATATAAAAACATCGTATTAATTATACCACCTAACCAAAAAAAACTTATATACACTTACACAGTTACATTTGAAGTCGTATACTCTTCTAAATATTTAAAATAAATTTTATTTAATTAATTTGATAAAATTAAAAAAATTAATTAATATAATATATTTTTTTAAAATAGTCTAATTATTTTTTTAATTTTTTTTTTATTTAATGTGAAATATGTATAAAAAGAGTGTTTAGTGATATGGATTTATGGGCTGACATAGACCCTCAGATCTCTTTAATCACTTGTTGCGGGGAAGGGGATTTTCCATGGTGAAGGAGGAGATTTCGTTTACGCCAACAGAGAACATTGAGTAGGGTGAGGGAAGCATTGATCAGATCAACGCGTTTATCTTTATAGAGGGGAAGAAGAGTGGACTAAAGCCAGAGCAAACAATGATCAAGGTCATATCAAATCAGACTGCTTTAACAAAGAAAATTACCTACTTAGCCTTATATTTAAGGTACTTATCTCCAATCAAATCAACACGTATAAACAGTATGTGGGTTTGGAAAATATCTAAATCCAGATTTTAGAAAAAATTTTGATTTAAATTTTAGTTTAATTTTTTTTTAAAATAATAGTAATATTTATTTAAAAGAACTTTTATATATGTAATTTAAAATTAAAATTTTAAATAAATTTTTGAGATTAATTTTTGGACTAATAAAAGTACTTATGAACTATTTAATTATTATTTTATTTTTATTTTTTCTTACGTTATATCTCCTCTCTTTTTTCTCTTTTCTATTCTCTCTTTTTTTTACCCCTCTCTTATCTCCTCTCTCATATTTTTAATAAAATTATACTCTTTCTGGTAATTTTTTAATTACAAAAGTCATTTTAACAATAACTATCCAGACACTCATTTATTCAAAATTATTTTTTTCCCATAAACTCCTCTCCAAAAATCTTCTTCTAAAAACTGTCTAAAAGCATTTTTTTTTCATAAACTTTTTTCTAAATTTTTAATCCCAAGTCTCATATGATTCTGATAAGCATGCCGTTCACCTATTAAATAAAAAACTAAGCTAATCTATAATAAAGTGAAATTAACTTAGGTCGATTCACAAGGAGCCAATTGAATTCAGTTCTTAGCAAATCTTTAAATCACAAATTATCAAATTAACCAAATTATTTGTGAGAACAAATATTTAAAGAACTTTTGAATTTAAATCCTAATGCTACCCTTTATGATTTTAGTGTTAATGATGGTGTTATGAATTTATGACAAGAGTATTCCATTAGATATTGCTTTACCTTCATTGTCCATAGATTATGAAGAGTTAATTAGTTGAATTAAAATGAATTAGCCAACAACTCGTCAATTTAATCTTTATCAAATATACAACTCGCAGACACTGAATAGAAGAATTTGAATCATTCAATTTAACAAGAGTAAGAAGATAAATTAAATAGGTACAAGTATACTCTGCTATAAAATTGCTTTAATCAATTACAACTATGTCCAACTAGTTTAAGGATAAAGATCGATTAAAACTTAATTATACGAAAATAAGAAATCTAACTTAGTTTCCTATTCATTCACCATCTACTAATTCCAATTGAATCAATAAATCTAATATAAAATTAAGCAACAGATACCATCAGATATTGAATTAAAGACACAGTTGAATTTCTTATTTATAGATCAAGGACTCTAGTTTAACTTTATCACGATGAATCTAGCCTTACATTGCTGTCAATATCTCAATAGCAGCAACTAAGGAACAAGCAGAGTTCATGGTGAAAGGTGAAAATGAAAGCAAAATGTCCCTCTGGTTCTCTCGCCCAGAACGGAGGAAAAGTATAAAGAGAAAGAGAGAGAGAGTGTGTAGAGACTGTGGAATGAATGAATGCCTAAGGGATCCCCCGGATTGAATGAAATGAATCAATTTAATCCCTCCCAGTACCAGCACTTGCGTCAATCTGTTAGCTCCCTCTTGTTTCTCCATGTGATTCTGTTGTCAGCTCTTATTCCCTAGACCCAACTATCCAATAGCTAATTAGACAAAACGCACAGCTTTGGTTGAGGTCTTTAAACGACAATATATTTCATAGGTCCTTCACTCCTATTAGAAATCCAATTCTTGGCTAATAATTTTGGAATTTGATTTAATCATTTATCAATATTATACATTGATCACAAATGTTATGTAATATCAAATTCTTGTAAATATATCAACAATTACACTATTTTAACCCATGAAAAACTCTAGAACTTTTGTAAATTCTGGTAGAAATTATAGTCAATTTAAAATTTATCAACTTCACAATAATTTAATAATTTTTTAAGATTTTTTTATATGGAACTTAAATGTAATTTTTTTCTTTATAATTTGGTAGGATAAAAGTATATTAAATATTACTTTTATTATCTTTAATATATATGACATATTTAATTAATTTGATTATATTAGAAAAATTAGTTAATATAAGGTATTTTTTTATAAAATAATTTAAACATCTTCCTTAACTTTCTCACTCTTTTCATCTTTTACTTAATTATTATTGAGTGAGTATTAATAGAGATAATTTAAGAAAAAATTGATAAATATAAGAGATATATATTATGTTTATGACTAAGATAAATTTTATAATTAACCCTTATATTAAGGATTGGAGAAATATAAGACTTTTCATATTTTTTCCATTTAAAGATATAGGCCAAATAGGCCATTTCGAATTTTGGCATGCTTTTTTGTTTTTGTTTTTGTAGGTGTGAGGGCTAAATCGGGAATTAATAAAACTAATTTATAAAGGAATTAAATTCTAAGTACATATTAATAATAAGAGATGATAAATGTAAAAGATAAGACTGTAATACTGACATAATAGTTAAGCTATCTTTTATAATAATATATGTCAGTTTATTTTGCTCTCTAGATATATTTTGACATATATATTTTTTATATAATAGAGGGTTAAAACCTGATATAAAAAACTAGAGGATTATATCTCAAATTATCAGGGAGAACTAACGATTTTAAATATAAAAAGCACGAATATAATATTATTATAGTAATCAAACTTTCTAACTAAAGTATCTACTACTAACTACTCTAAATATGGAGGGCTAAGATATAATTTTGGCATGCTTATTAATCGTGGATTTGTTGTCAAGTGCAGGTTTATTGCGGACCGTGCTGATTTTACATTTTAGTAAATTTTTACTCGGCAGGAAATACCATGTTGCAACACATGTAAAATCCGGTGACCAAGCCCGCTAGTGTGATTTCCTGAATCAGTTCGAATGCTTAGAGACTGACCAAACCAGATTTCTCTACCCCAATGACATGAATCTGCTCCGTTTAGCTACAGGTTTTAGAGTTTAGAGTTAAGATCCTCAACGACGATTTTTAAATAATAAAATTATTTTTTAAAAGACTGATAGTTAAGATATTATTTTTATTTTAAATCATGTACCCATTAAAATATTATTTTTTTAAAAAATCTGAACGGTGCTGATGACCAAGTGATAGAAAGGGTAATGCACCAATAAACTTTCACATGAATAGACACACACGAGGTATAAGGTTCAGCCTCTTAATTCGTTGATGTTTCCGAAACATATGAAAATCCAACTCAGCATTCCAATGACCTCTTAAGCAAAAAAGCAATCTCCAGATATTCTCGGCAAGGAGAGCTTCATTTATTTATCTATCCTATGCAATACGAAGGATATGAAATCAAATGGAGTATTATATAATATTACTTGTATAAAATATTTTTTCTAATCCTCAGGGTTATAATAGTCAAATATTACAAGGTTAATATTTAATCGGCCCTCTTTCTCATCCTTCTCATTAATCCTCTTGCTCCTCATAAACTAATTAATGTATAATTTGTATTTAATTATAAATTATTAAAGCTTCATATTCATTGGTGAAGAAATTCTTAACTAAACAAACAAATATTTAAAATAGAATATAAAAAAGGTGGCCGCCATTAAAATTGTGATCTTCCCCAATATCAAGATGTTTCTTAAATGAATAAAATCACATATAAATATATAACAAGGTCAACATTAAATTCTTTAATTTTAACCCCCAGCATTACCTGGGATGTAGTGCGGATGCCACGTTTAGATCCTTTTATTCAGTAAACTACACTTGGCCGCACTGGAACACGTTCGATTTGATTGCATACGTGGCGCCATCTAACGGAAATAACCAGACGGCTTTGATACATCACGTATTGTCAGTATCATGCTCATAACGCACAATTGTCATTTTAGAAAGATCTGACCTTATCTTAAATCTTGTGGGGCCTTCTCTTAATCTCCGGTGAGCAAGGACACGAAACCATTCTTCGTCCTCTTCAGTTATCTCCCCGCATTTGCTGTTATTTTTTGTTTTTTCGTTTTACTGTTGATCGGAGAAAACATCGGAGGAGGAGGAGCGATGAGGACTGCCATGAAGGTCGCCGGTCTCGGCGTCGCCAACGCCAGTCTCCGGGGCGTGCCGCTTGTCGGGCAATCGGTGATGAAGGCATCGAATCCTACGTCCGCTTCCGTGTCATCGCAGGGATTGAAAGCTGCGACAGCTGAAGTGGCGGCGCCGGTACACGCGGAGGCATTCTCGGATGATTGGGAGTTCGCTGACATGAGTGAACTGGTTATGGAGGCCGGCGAGCCAATGCCTAGGGTTGTGTTCAACGCTGTGCCCAGCTTTCAGGAGGCCAAGGCTGCGACCACAGAATTGAAAGAAGCTATTGATCAGTATGTAAACTTCTCTTTAGCTATCCTTGATTTTGGTTTCTCCCGTTTTGGTGCGGACTCTAGAATTTAATTTAAAAAATAATAAATTTGACAACTTTAACTATTTGTGATTCACGAGTATAGGTTCTTTCCTTTATGGAGTCTCTCTCTTGTTTTGGTTATTCTAATTTCCAGCTTTGGCTTTTTCTGAGTATTGCAATTATGTTGTTTGGGAAGGTTCATGTTATCTGTTACAACAACAATTGAAACTGAACGAACTGGAGTGAGATTCTCGTATATTAGCCAGATTGAATCGATAGCACATATACATATTCTGTGATGGGGTGATTAGCTACAATATCCCAGGTTTCAGCCGAAAAAGCAGGACAAAATAAAATAAAAGATACATATGTCAAAAATACCAATGAGTCATCAATCCATTATTATCCATACCAATGCTAGTATAGTTGTTGCAGAAGCTTCCAATGTAAAGTTTCTTATTGTCAAATTCGTTGTTGATATATTAGATAAAGATCAAATCCTCTCACGCCACTAAAATTAATGTTTGTTATGATGGAGAAGAGTATCTTTGTATTTGTGTTTGCCATCATCTCATTCTAGTTTGATAGGACAAGCCTTAGCCTCACTTTTTCTAGTTCAGGCATTTTGAGAAATGGAGAGTATTTTAATCACGTATTTAATAGTTTTGATGTGAAAGAGAAAAGGCAATTAAGCTCAGAACAATTATATCATTTTAAAGCATTATAGCTTAGATTACCCAGGATCAAGGATTAGGTTGCTTATGTTGAGACTAAAGATGTTGTAATGTTCTTCCCCTTGTCCTGTGCTTGAATTTTTTAGGATATACCTGTCCTCCAGTTCTTCCAACGAACACGAGGTTTCTTCTGATGGTAGTCGAGTCTCTGTTCAGTCTCCTCAATCGGAGCTGGAGACTAAATCTTGTGAATCTGACCTCGTGCCAAAGCATGCCCTTCAAGCCTTTCAATTTCTGAGCGCTAGTTCTGAGGCCCAGGTAGGTAATAATATAGTGATTGCTTCGTCGTTTCAACACGATAATTATCAGCAATCCAATTCCATGCGATCTAAAAGAGGTTACTGATTTCATGCTTGTGAACCTGTGATTGACTCAAATCAATTTCACTGTCTTTGGCTTTATCCAGACTGTTGTGGCTTCTATTGTTTCCGACTCCAACGTATGGAATGCAATAATGCAAAACCCTATGCTGAATGATTTCATGCAATCACAGGAGAAAGGTAGCCATCATTAATTGGCTCTGCTCTCTCACGATTTCCATTAATTCTAAGATCGAATTCTTCTGCAGGTGCTGGCTTTGAACCAAATAAGTCTTCCATAAAGCTGGAAGATTTGCCTGATTCGGACGATAAAGCTAGTGCTAGTAGGCCAAGAAATGGTTTCCTTCACGGTTTCAATAGTTTAATGAAGAATGTTAAGCACACAGTAGCTGAAATGCTAAGCACCGTCTCAAGTTATCTTCACGACTTATTTGGGTTCTTATCACCTGAGAAGATGGGTTCCAATGACGGTGCTGAAAAGCCAAACTCAATCTTCACAGATCATATTACAATGAAAGGAACTTTCATGGGATTGGCTGTGCTGGCTGCTATGGTGATTCTGTTTAAGCGAGCTTGAACACCTTTTTGCAAATTCGTCGAGCTTTCGTAACTGGAGATGCACTTTGATCAGGTTTACGTTTTGGCCCAAATGCCTTTCTTAGGATTTAGTTGTATATAAGATGCATATGAAGTGGATTTTACTTGTTTAAGATGGAATTTGCTATGAGAGATTTCCTAAGATTATTAGTATGCTTGTGGTCTGGGGGTGAGATATTTTGTAGAACATTGGCTTTACTTCTCTAAATATCCCGTCAGGATTCTTTTTGTTCGTCAAACTAGATGCCAAAACCAATCCTTGGTCATGTGGGCTTCTGAGGGCTAGATCATGCGTGAAATATTTACAAATTGGTAATGGGATTTGAATTCAAACTAGGCTATGCGTGACTTTATTTGGAATTATTGTCCAATATGGTTTTTCAGAGATAATACTAAGAAAGAAATGGAAGTTATGTGGTCAATATGTTGATATGAATTCTGTAGAATACTAGGTATAAGCTGATTTAAATGTTTTACGCTGTATTTTTTTTAATCAAGATTTAAATGTTTAGAAAAATCACCCAATTTTTTTAATTAATATTTTTTCCGTTCATCATGTGACAATGACATGCTATTTTCCCCCAAAAAAACAAAACGTACATTAAAAATAAAGCATCGGTGCCATTACGATTAAAACAATGTAGTCCAATTTCCTACTAAATTTGGGAAGGGCTTATTAGTAATTAAGTTCAAAACTAATTAAAACAGACCCAAAGGTAAAAAACTTTGCAATTGTTTTATAAATTGGAACAATTGAAGAAACATGCCCACAATCATATCATTTGCCCGAATTCTTAAAGAGATGCAGAGTGCTGTACGCATAACTTGCACGATTTAAATTTAATTTGAATAGTTTAACCTTTTAAAAATACAAATATTAAAAAACAAGAATGAAATCTAAGCCATCTAAGTTCCATTAATTTAAATCATATATATATCCCACACGTATTTTACTAAAATGAGTAAGGAATTCATATGATTATATTCATAGGAGCAAGTTACTTCCATGATCACTTATACAATAAATTAAAGACACAGTTCGAGACATGAGTCTATATATATCAAGTTGCAAGAAGCCGACATTGCCCTATTTATCTTACAGTTCCAACAAAATCACATGATGGGTAGGGAATGGCATTTGGGACTTTACCACATTCGCAACACTGGTACCAAGTCATATTTTTTAAAAGCTACTAATTGTGATGCCTCTAACATAGGATGCATGACCTAATGTTTTTGCTTATAATGCAACTAGTGATGGTTATTTTATAATAAAAAAGTACTTATTATATGCTCGAGAAACCATCAGACACCAATTACGACTCAACGTTAAAGGAGATTTGAAGGTGAAAAAGAGCAAAGCGTATTAGAGTTTTCATGTGGATTATATTTAATAATTGATTGCTAACAAATGCTTGGAGGAATAGGTGGTCATCCTTATTAACTTTATGTCAACACTTCAATCAAGGTATAAAAGATACTTTACACATGCTAAGAGATTGTGAGTATGCCCGACGACTATAGTGTCATTATATCCATCCAATATATTATAAGCAATTTTTTTCTATTGATTTGATGAACTGATTTGCTATGAATCTCAAGAGAGAAATGGGTTTAACTAGGTTTGATGATTGGAAACTGGGATAGGGTGTCTGTATTTGACATTTATGGAAATAGAGGAATAATGCTGCTTTTGACCCTGAATTTATTTAGCCTAAAAAACTATTATTAATATTAAAACATGTCTGGCACAGTTTTATATGTCAACAAGAGCATATTGTACATAGTGAGACAATTTCCTTCACAACTAATTGGGAAGTTCTACCGAAGAGTTGTTTCAAGGTAAATGTGGATGGCCCTCCAGCAAAGTCACAATCTAATGTGGCATGTGGAGGGAGTTATTCAGGACTCTGTTGGGAAATAGATCGCTAGTTTTACGCATACAATTGAGTCTTGTAGTATTCTTGAAGCAAAACAATAGTTAATTTTTAAGGAACTATCACTAGTATAAAATAGGGGCATTAAGAATATTATATTGGAGTTATATGCAAATAATATGGTTAATTCTATACAGCAGAGGGACACTCAACAAGTGTGTAGCCTCTTAATAGTGTAGATCCAATCTTTATTAAAGCGATAATGTAAAGTTGAAATAGCTTATATTTTACAAAAGCTTAACTATGTTACTAATTTGTTGGTTAAAAAAGGCTTATCCACTTCTTTTTTTGGAAATTTATCCCTTTTATTTGGAAGAACTAGTTGCTACTAAGAGTTTAGAAATTATTTCTCCTAATTGAGTCTTCTTTGTATCTTAGAGTGTATTCCTCGTTTGTATAAAAAAATCGTATAGATGATTGTTTTTTGTCTCTATGTTATGTGATATATGTATCAAGTCACTTTTATGGTTTTTATTTGTTAAGCGCAGAAGCAATAATATTCAAGAATATACTTGTACCCACAAAAAAAAGTACATACCTACCTACATACATAGCAACTGTCTACAATGTTTAGGTTTCAAATAACTGACCCTCTCCACTGAAAATCAATACTTTCCTACGTAAGCTACTATCACGTCTTAAAAAAAATAATTTAATTATTAAATTTTTTTAAATAATATAAATTTATTATTAATTTTTATACTAAAATTTATTATTGTTAGTTCCTCAATTATTATTAGAATTTTTAAATAATTAAATTTTTTATTTAGAATCTCATAATAATACTCTCTAAATTTTCAAGTATATTTTGCTTTTTGTGTTTTTTTTTCCTGGTTTGTGAAGAAGATGGTTGGCAGACCCAAAATAGGAAAAGCAAATGGCTGGAGTTTGCTGCATAAATTATAAGAAAATTAACCCAAATTACAGGATCCCCTGTACGTACGTAATTTGGAGAACCCTTAATTTGTTTTGTAATAGAAACATACAAAAACAGGGCATAACGTCATAATCATCAAATTAACGGTTTATATAAGTTACTGTTGACCTCATCAAATCATCTTAGACGGAACAATTACTATATTACGTGTATATATATTAATCAACATCAAAACTTAATTATTTGCCGGGTCAAATATGTTCTCTATAATACATGACACTAATCTAGTTCTTGTGTTTGATCCATAATACGTAACTTTTTGTTCATTTTTATTATTTTATCAAAAGCGTAATAATGCCAAAATAACGGTACGTGATAAACATCTTTCCAGAGTTCTACGATAGTGTTAGAACAACATACCATAATAATATGTTAAACTTCTAATACCATCATGGTTCAAAAATCGGAAGGGGGAATCTTATTTTTTTTTAAATATTAAAATATCTATCATGAAGAACATACCGTCTCTATTAGGAGTGTTCACGGGACGAGTCGGGACCGGGACAACCTCGTCCCGTGTCCCGTTCCGATACAGTACACGGGACGCAAAATGCGTCCCGTGTCCCGTCCCGTCCCGAATTTGTCCCGGTCCCAACGGGACCGGGACGGGTTCGAGACGGGACGGGAATTCCCGAATTTAATTTTTTTAAAAAAATATATTATAATAAAATCATCTCAATAAATTATTCCATATAAAATGCCCTAACAACTTACTTTAAATACCAACATTTTTCCTTGATATAATATAATAACTTACCCATATAAGGGAAAAAAAGTAATAGTAAGAAAGAATAGAAATATCAATATAAAAATATCTGTATAAAAATAAAAATATCTATATAAGAGTGGGAAAGATAAGATAATATAAATTTTTTTTTAAAAAAAAAATTCGGGACGGGACGGGATTCCCGAGGGACGGGCCGAAACCCGTCCCGTCCCGAATACCAACCTTGTCCCGTCCCGGGACGAACCCGTCCCGAAATCCCCGGGACCGGGTCGGGACACCCGGGACGGGACAAGGTTGGACACCCCTAGTCTCTATATAAAGGCATTCACTCACTGCTCTTTTGCATACCAACTCAAGAGCAATTCTCTCTTACAATCTATGTGTATATTTGGGAAACTCTCAAACCACGGTTTTAAAAGAGTTTCTGACTCAAATCTTAATTTGAGAAAATTTTAAAACAAATAATCATATTTATCCAAAAGAATTTTTATTCTAAACCATATTTTAAAACTAAGGTTTTGAATAGTTACTGAGACTAGCTTCTAGAATAATAAAAATATTTATGAACTATCTAATTACTATTTTACCCTTATTTTTCTTACACACTCTCCCCTCTCCCCTCTCTCCTCTCTATTCTCCACCCTCTCTCCTCTCTACCCTATGCCCTCTCCACCCCTATCTTCTCTCATATTTTTAATAAGATCATGTCATTTCTAGTAATTTACCAATCACAAAAGTCCTTCCGTTAATAATTATTCAAACACTCATTTTTTTAGAACTATTTTTTTTTATAAACTCTTCTCTAGAAACCTTTTTCTAAAAACTGTCCACTTCATTTTCTAAAAATCTATCCAGAAACGGGCCCTATACTTCATACCAAACACATTCACGTATGGCTTCCAACGGCCAAAACCGTTATGTTCTAACTTTGTTTCTCATTCTCACAATCTGCAGTTCTGGGGCTGTGTCCCGGAAGCTTCAAGAAGAATCATCTTTATCAGAAAGACATGAGCAATGGATGGCCAAATATGGTAAAGTGTACAAGGATGTTGCAGAGAAGCAAAAACGCTTTGAGATATTCAAGCACAATGTTCAGTTCATTGAATCCTTCAATTCTGCTGGCAACAAACCCTACAAGCTCAGCATCAACCAGTTCGCAGATCAAACCAATGAAGAATTTAAGGCCATTCGTAATGGCTTGAAGAGGTCCCATGAATCACTTAGGACCATGTCCGTGACAGAGACAACCATCGTTTAGGCACGAGAATGTCACTGCTCTTCCTGCTTCTGTGGATTGGAGGCAAAAACCAAGGCGCATGTGGTAAGATTAAACAACACAACATATACTCATGACTTATTCTCGTTTTTGCATCCTCTTTTGTTGTGTTTCATTGAGTAAACTTTCATGTCAACTTTTGTTTACGTAAAACTAGGAAGTTGTTGGGTATTTTCAACTGTTGCAGCAACGGAAGGGATTCACCAGTTAACTACTGGAAAATTGTTGTCTCTCTCAGAGCAAGAGTTAATTGATTGTGATACTAAAGGTGTGGACCAAGGTTGCGAGGGTGGTTACATGGAAGATGGCTTTGAATTCATCATCAAAAATGGAGGAATTACCACTGAAGCAAACTACCCCTACACTGCAGCTGATGGCAAATGCAACATCAACCAGAAAGCATCACATGTTGCTCAAATTAAGGGCTATGAGAAGGTTCCTGTTAATAGTGAGCTATCACTTCAAAAAGCTGTGGCTAACCAGCCTGTGTCTGTTTCCATTGATGCCGGAGATGGTTCTTTCCAATTTTATTCTAGCGGAGTTTTCACGGGTGAATGTGGCACTC
The DNA here is from genome assembly GCA_037074615.1 of Leucaena leucocephala. NCBI lineage: Eukaryota > Viridiplantae > Streptophyta > Magnoliopsida > Fabales > Fabaceae > Leucaena > Leucaena leucocephala. The sequence continues at coordinate 16,103,845 of CM073545.1, forward strand.
AGCTTGATCATGGTGTGACCGCGGTTGGTTATGGTGCGACTAATGATAGTATTGAATACTGGATTGTGAAGAATTCATGGGGAACTGAATGGGGTGAGGAAGGATATGTGAGGATGAAGAGGAACATAGACGCCAAGGGAGGTTTATGTGGAATTGCCATGGATGCCTCTTATCCAACTGTTTAAAATTATCACTATATTAATGTAAAAGCATATCGTGAATTTTCTTATCCTAAAATATGTTGACACGTATTTTCAAAGATTAATCAAAGTATTATCATTTCCTTCTATCCAACCACTTTTTGGACATATGTCTTTTACGTACTCATTTTATACGGTTTAATTTAAATCGCTCAATTTAAAATTGCATCATATGGATTTTATTATGAAACTCGAAAAATATCATTTAGGATATGGTCGACCAACTTTGCCATATGCTTGTTACAAATATCCACAAATTCATCTTATACTTGATAATTGATATTGGGATAGAAGGGGTTATAAAGCTATACGTACTTTTCGATGAAACAAATTCTCTTCGGCTTCTCCACTACTACGTCTTCTTCATACGTGGCACAAATGTATTTGTCCTCAAATGTCATTGTCTTTTATAGGATTTATCATTATTCTTTTTTTGTCTTTCAAGAAACCAAGTTCATCCACGCGAATATGATTACACAGAAGATATCCAATTCATGTTAAAATGAAATACTCGAAATTTATAGTGTCCAAAATTGGTCTTGTGGGGGAAGGGATAATTTTGGTTTTCCAAAAACAAACAAACAAACAAAGTTTATGTGTGTGGTTATACTTATTATATGAACTTTCTCCAATTTACAAATCATTGATACCCTTCATTCCGGCCATTTGATTAAAGTTATCTCAATTTGAAAATAATAAATTTAGATAAAATTTTTGAAGTAAGGAAAAAAATTTAAAAATTAATTTAATAAACTTCACTTCTATTTACTATTCTCGTCCATGCATAGTGATAGTCTATCATATTCTTTCTCTATAGTCAGCCATTTCACCTACCAAACGAAAAGTTGGTATGAAATCCCTCACTCTTTCCATTTCCTAAACAACCCCCAAAATTAATTTTTTTGTACAGTAATATATATTTTTTTAATTTTAAAAGTATTTAAATTAGAAATCATGAAAAATCAAATTCAAGGACTTTAATTTATAATTTATAGAATAAAATACCATAATAATTTTGAAGTAATTTTAGTTTTAGCATCTTCATCCCGAAATTTTAAATTGAAAATAGAAAATTCTAGACATAATTTTCCCATATTTTCATCTGTATTTTTCTGTTTTTCTTTTATTTTCTTTTATTTTTTTATTTCCCCCCTCTTTTTCTAGACCTTGCTAGCTGCTAGTTCTTGCGGGGTTGCCTCTTGCTTGAAGCAATTATCCAAAAAGGTAGAGGCGCCAAGAAGCAAACTGGCGCGTGACGGCACGTGCCTGTTTCAACTAAAACGGACTTTGCCTCGCTTTCCCCACTCCCAGTCCCAGATTCATTTCTCAGATTCCAAAACATGAATGGCTATACATTTGCCATGTCAGCATTTCGCTCCAAAAATTCTTCCTCCTTAAAAAATTGAAAATTCCGAAACTCGCAAAATATTAAAATTAAATCTCTGCCTCTGTGCTTCCATCTTCTCAGAGAAGAGGAAGCTGCTTGTACTCCCTTCCAACTCGAATCGGAATGGCTCATTTACTATCTCCCGTTTACACTGAGGCTTTCAAAATCCACAATCCTTTACTGAATCTGAGTTCTCCAACTTCATGTCGCCTTCTCGCCACCAGGACTTCGAGTCATTGCAAATTTGTGAACGATTCTGCAAAGCGAAGATGTTTTGGTAGGGTTAAGGTTGCCGCTGAGGACTCCACTTCTAGTACTCTCTCTGATTCTATTGCCGATGACTATTACGCTGTTCTTGGCCTGGTAATTCATCCACTTCCAAAGCTGTGATCGTCAGTTTATTTTGTTTGTTTTGGTAATTTTTTAGCGCCGTTTGTTGTAATTTTATGTTTCCTAAGATACTAAAACGATAATATGCGATCATTTAAATCAAGCATCCTATGCTACTAAAGTGATGGGGAAATATGGAGTATGAATTTGGCGATGACATCATCTTTTGAGAACTAAGAAATATGAAACTCAATTGGACTTAACTCTAGGAACATGCATGCTTAAGCGGAACTTTTGATCTTGATTTCATCCATGATCTATTTTTCTTCCTAAACATCGTAGGTGGAATATCAAAGTATGTAGCAAAAATAGGACAAATCGGTTTGTTAATTTGAGTAGATATGCTGTTTGTTTAATGACGTATCATTTGGTAATTTTTGGTGCATGCAATTTACTAGCTTCCAGATTCCACGCCGGAGCAGATTAAGAAGGCTTACTACAATTGCATGAAAGCTTGCCATCCAGACTTGAGTGGCGATGATCCTGAGACGACAAACTTTTGCATTTTCATCAATGAAGTGTATGAGGTGGGTTCATTTTGAAATAAATCTATATCTGAGGTTGAAGGAAACATATACAAAGTTTATCCTGTGTTTTTATTATAGATAGATTGACTGTTACAGTGCAGGTACTCAGTGATCCTGTTCAACGCATGGTTTATGATGAAATTCACGGGTATTCGCTGACTTCAATCAATCCTTTCTTGGATGATTCTAGTCCAAAAGATCATGTTTTCGTTGACGAATTCAGCTGCATAGGTATGTCCACTTTACTACTCACTCTCGCTAACATGAAATTCCCTTAAACTCCTTGAGACAGTAAGAGCATTTTATGAGCACCTGGTTGAGAATCACTTCAACTCAAACCTGTTAAGATTTTAGTTCTGTCAATGGTTTTGTATCTGAATTCTAACCACTTGGTTACAGATGATATCATGTCAAGGACTACTTCTCTCAAAAGTTGAAGCTGTTGAGCAAAGGCTTATGATTGGTTTTTAATAATACCCCTAACAACATATTAATCCCTCCTTCACATCTTTGAAAGAAATAAATTGGCTGTCATTTATCGTCCTTTGAAAGAATAACTTTCTTGAATATACAAGTTCACTAGTATAATCATTCTTTGACTTTGATGGCAATGGTGTGGCGTATGTAGCAAGTTTTTCGTGTTTGAGTTGAATTCTTGAACAGTTACAAAGCATACCATGTAAGTACTTTGAAAATTCTTATACAGGTTGCAAAAATTGCGCCAATGTGGCCTCTGATGTGTTTGCAATAGAGGAAGACTATGGAAGAGCCAGAGCATATAGCCAGTGTGGAAGAACTGAATTAGTTCAACAGGCAATTGAAAGTTGGTAAGTTCATGCACAGTTGTGCTTGCTCTAAGATGTCAAACATTACTTATCCATATTTTCCTTGATTTTAATTGATAAAGTATAATGAAATCTTGATTAAAACCTGCCTCAACTGTTGGCTAAGGATTGATTACCACTAGGTTTTGCTTTGAAAAATAAATTTGAATTTTACTTTAATTGCCAGTCTGTATTCCAGTTGCATTTCTGATTGTGGTCTTAGTTTCTTTGTTGCGTAAGGTGAAAATGTATTTTCTAATTGATGGTGAATAATTTTACAGAAAGGGATGGGTTTCAGAAATTGACACTGTCTCCAAATTACTAGTGTTATTTCATGAAGTCTCTTTATTGCCTTATAGTTTGACTGGTGTATGATTAAGATTAAAATCATCTTAGTCAACGGCTGCTTTCAGGTATCATGGTAAAATAGTGGTAACTCACTAATATTATAGTGTTACAGAATTACTAAGATGATGAATTGAACTTTATGAAATCAATGGACTATTCATGATACTCAGTTATTCACCTGATTTCAACTGCATAAAAGTATAAAAAATCAGATCGAGGTAAGTTCAACTGAGCTTGATTCAAACTTCCAAGTCCAAAACCCATCTGAATAAACTCATAATTCTGACTGTATGATGTTTATGTTTCTTTTCTTTATATGTTCTAGTTCAGACAAACAAATCTAATAGATTTGTCAAGCCTGAGGCTTCCCACAGTTTGAGCCTTTTTGTTGAGATCTAAGGTGACAAGATGTCAAATATCCTTGAACTGAAAAATTATATTATGGTTGAAATCTGATAAAATGCATAGATATCACTAAGTAGGGTCCAGCAAACCCCAGCCAGTCCTATACTTGTTCGATTATCATAGATCAATATAGTATTATCTTGTTACTGAAGTTTATCTTGTTGCTGCTGTTTGATATGTGAGTTTTAAAATTTCAGCTGCAAAAATTGAATTGCTTGTAAAACGACTCGCAATTTGGTTAAAAATCAATCTTACAAAATGCTTTTGTATATCAGCCCTGTTGACTGCATTCATTGGACATCTGCAGCACAACTATCATTACTCGAAGATGAAATGCGGCGGGTAGAAAGAGTCAATGTAAGACCTTGATCAGAAAGTCTATTTATTCCAGTTTGATGTACATTCTCCATCATCTTATGATCATGTCATCACCTCCTTTAATTAAAGTTTCCGTTCCCTCTCTTTGTTGGCAACTGATATATGTAGGATAATCTTTACAAAAGAGCAGTGTGTAAATTAACCTTCTTAAACTTCTTAAAGGCACATAAATTTGAAATCTTTAGCCTTCTTAATGTTTAAACCATTAATCTCTAACTCTCCAAATTAGAAGCGTCATACTGAGTAGAAGAAGGAAAACCATACAACATAGGAGTTTAACATAATCAATTAGCAATTTGAGCAGAAAAATAGTTGCCATAGGAATATGAGAAGTGGATTTCTTCAATCAGCTAAAATCTAGTGGCTAATTTTATTTATTAACACAACACGTTATAATCTTATTAAAGAATGGGATCTGGACATGTAAATGCATACTATCTAATTCAGCTTTTTTATACTACTCTATATTTACTGACTCTTTTAGTTATGAACAGGTTGCCCTGATGCTTGTAGGAATGGGATCATCAATTGATGTTTTTAGAATGGTAAGATACTGCATCGGCTATTGGTTTATCCACTTCTAACTCCTCATAGACTTTCTGCTAATTTTCTATCGACATTTAGTGGACATTTTGGAGGTTCACATGGTTTTCCCGATCACAAATAACATTCCAGTGTCCATATAATTTTATTTTATCTGGTTGAAAGACCTATAATTTTGAACTTTGTTTATCTGGACTCCTGAAAGAATTTCGAAAGGCTATCATAACATGAATTTGAGAGACGAGTTTTCTGGACATTCAAACTGCTAGTATCATTTTTATGCTTTCATCATAGAGTTTATGTTTCTGATGTTTCAAGCTCATTGTATGAGAAAATCCATCAATATTTCTGTCTTTAACCTACTGTGCTATAAACTAGAGTACTACAGTAATGCATTCATGTAACAAGAGCTATATTTGTTAATTTCAGGCAAGCTCCAGATGGGAAAAGAGGCAGGCAAAAGTCTTGGTAAGAAGTATTCTAGAATCCAATTCAGCTTCAATTTCACATAATATGTGAAGAATTGCTTATGTACATGCAGTTGTTCTTCAGAGTTCTGTCCGCCCTTTATGTATGAAGTAATTGTTATATGGATTGTGTTATGTAGTTATCAGTTTTTGACCAGCTATAATCTGGAAATGGGAAAGATTCTTAAGGAAAATAGCAAATACAAAGCTCATATAGTTTGGCAAACTTTCCTCATATATATGGCAAGTTCCCAATGTGTATATCCCGAATTGGATCTCAATTATTCAGTACCCTTAACTTACTGGCTCTTTAAACTCAAGCACATAGGTAATTTAGTGATTTAGCATATGATATATTGGAATAGATACTTGTAGGCTTTGATAAAAAATGGTGAATAATGGGCGTTTCCGGAGTAGTCAAGTAGACTGACTATACTTTCGAGAGGAAGGGATAGCTCTGCGTTCTGATAATGCAATATTTGCAGAGTTCCTAGAGAATTAGTTTTCTAAGATCCTCATAATTGCTATCATAACTAAACAGCTATGTGTGGGTCCCAGGAACAAGCAAAAATGAGAATGATGAAGCAGAAAGGTTCTGATAAGACAGATTCTTACTGGGACAACCTTTGGGGCAAACCAAAAGACTACAAAAATTCAGGTACGAGGATTTTATAACTTTGTATTAGTATTTCATTATTGTTGGGGATCGATAATGTTTTCAAATGCTAAGTAGCTTACAAACACTAAGCATATTACGTCTATATGTGGTAGAAGTGCTTGACCATTTACCTTAACATGGGTATCTATGTTTTTGCCGCTTATTATTCAAAATGATCACTTCTTGCAGAGGAGGAAGTGAAAGAGAGAGAAAAGAGAGCTGCAGCAGCAGCACGAAGATGGAGGGAGTACTCAAGGAGGGGCGTCGACAAGCGTCCGACATTCAAACTTCCAGAGGCAACCTCTGGCAATGCCAACTGACAGAGTATTTTTCCCTATACCTTCTGTATAACATTTAGTCAATTGTAATTAATTCATCCATAGGCTGTCACCAAATCTCATGAAGTCTATTTCTCATTAGCTAGCCCTAATTGTATATGCAAGCAACTCCGAGGGTAAATACATGACTCTGATGAGTGATAAATTATAGTAATACAGAATAAAAAAATTGGAGAAATTAGCTTATGGCAATGGTTCGCCATAGTAAAGTAGGAAGAAAACTTCCCGGCTTCTCGAGAAGGGAGGCTGCCAATCATCTCTCCCTTGTGCAAATTCAAACCATTACTGAGGATTGAAAAAGCAAGAAATCTGCTCACTTGCATTTACTATATACTCTGATTGCTTAAGAAAACGATGAAAACTCATTAAACTGAGTGTTAAAAACGATTATACTACCCACTTAATACCCTTTGGCACTCTTTTGTTGACCCTCTGCACTAGTTGACTGGACAATGGATCAATTTGAATCTTATACAATTACAAAAGTAATTGTATAGAATTTATTTGAAGAGTGATAAAATGGAAACAAATGTCAGGATTAAAGAGAGCGAGTCTCACTCATGTATAGTTTTTGATACCCACACACACACACATATATATTATTCTCTTTCTTTTCAAGATGCATGATTGTATATTAAGCTGTTGAATGTAGGTTCAACAAATTTATATTTCACAACAGTCGAGTTTGTAGTCTGAATTAAACACCAGTTCAATTGAAATTTCATTTGTTTAATGTTTGATTATTTAGTTATAAATAACATCGTGTCAATGGTGATCGTAATTCAATTTATTATTTAAACTATAAAGTGAGGATGATCACATATACTTTTGTTATAAACTAGATTAAACGCTAATAATTCAACAGATTCTTTCAGACACAGATCATAGACTAGCTCCTAGGCTTTTAGGCTGGGAGAGGGAAACAGATTTATATATCTGGATTGATTAATGTCTCTGTTTTCATCTACAAATAATATTTTAGTTAAAGCATCTTGAATCATGGTACTAGAATATCCTTTCATTGTTATTCCACATAGAATCTTTTTCATTTAAATAATTACAATTAAGTCTTCTTTTCCTCTTATCTTTTCCCAATTAATTCGGTAAGGCTAGTTAAACTTTGCTTTAGACGTAACAGATAGGGAGATTTAATATAGCAATAGACATAATCATGGGAAACCTTTCGTTTTTCCTTTTCCACTGCACGTGACCTGGATTTTGTCATTTTGCTGGAAAAAGTGGAACTCTATATCTAGATTTTGGGTAAAGAGGGTAATTTTAGCCATATTATTTACAACTAGTGAATAGCGTATAATGTGATATATTATAATTTTATTATTGTATTAATTCGGATTAGGCTAATGATTTTATGACTTGCTCATATCATGCTTCAGAGTTTTAGAAAATTTGGAGGAAAAATAGAGGAAGAGATGAGATTTATTTCTATCATGTAACTTCTGGGAGGATTCTCTCTCTGTTTTTTTCTTCTTTTTCCCCGGAAACTTTATCGACAATTATTTATTTTAAGAATATCTGTGATCAAATATCAGAAACAACTATTTATTTGGCCCACTAGATTGCAAATTTGCAATAACTAAACACAGTACACTTCCACTACCAAACAATGATGGACATGGGACATTTTTATAATTGATACTGACCTGAAACATCTAGAAGATTAATTATTTGAAAGATTAGTGATTCTTGTATCCTTTAATAAATTAATTTCAAGTTTTTTTTTATGTGCTATATGATTGAGTTATATTTGAGTATTATCAAGTTAAATTAGGAGTAATTTTTTTAAAAATATTTTCAACATTTATACTCTGGCTCAAACTTAAAACTTCCTGTAAAAACCCTTCCATTTGTACTACTGCCTATCAGTTAAACTAGCTTTAAGTTTGTAGTAAGGGAAGCTAAAAAAAGTTAGCTTGGAATATTATTTATTGTTCGTAAGAAGAACTATGCAATTGCTCAAACTAGGAATAACCAAATAAATATTTTTTTTAATATCATCATTTTAATAATAAGTAAACAAATTACAGATATGGAGTTACATGTGACTTACAAATTAAGTGATTTGATTTAAAAAAACTGAAATTATATAGAGTTTAAAACACAAGAGACACATGACCTATGGACCAATTTCCATGGAGTAGATTCTAATAAATCTTTAAAAAATTTGAGTAGGATCATTGACATTGTTTTAGAGATAGTCACATATATAATAATATTTTTTGCGGATTATTTGTGCAAGTAACATTTTTTATTATTAACTTATTTTAAAATAAAGTATTAAGTTAATCTTGCCGTTGTGATCAAGACATCAAGCATTTAATTTGGTCTTCTGCCGACGACACACAGGAATGTTATTTATCATTAGCGACATATTTAATGTTCCTTTTCCTCTATTTTTCCCCATTTTTTTCAATATATGAAGTTATGAACAGGGTTTTACAACAATTGAATGTGAGTTCAAACGATTTTTTTTAATTCAATTTGAGAATTTGAGCTAATGACATGAACTTTTGGCCTATTTTAAACCCCCGAAACACAAATTTCTGACCCATCATTCATTAAAGCTCAATATTATTTTTTTAAAATAAAATATATTCAAAAGACAAGGGGGGGGGGTTAGAGATAGATATTAAAAAATTGAAATTAATTAATTAAGGTTGTAGAAAATGTGATAAAGATTAAAAGGTGAGTATTGCGGCCATTGATCGTAGTGAGTGGAGAAATCAACAAGGGGATGAATACAACTTCTTGTTTTTTTTTTAAAGTTTATGTGAGTTTGGCACCGGTCCTCCATCAAAATTAAGGTACAACTGTAGGGTTCAGATAGTACTTACAGAAAATTTATGAAATCGCCTACTAAAAAAATTCTCATAATAATAATATGAATCAAACTCGCATCATTATATAATATAATTTCTAATTATTCTTTAAGATTTCAAGTGCCACCCTCCACTCATTACACATTTGTATTTTTACTCACATTTTGGCCTCCCAATCGTTGTCATTTTTTCCAATAAGCAGTAAATTTCTTTTTGGTAAATTTTATTTATTAAAAATAAAAAACTAGTATATCATGTGAAATTTATTTAAAATTTTGGATCATATATAATAATCTCATGCTTTTCATTTTTTTTACACTTGTATGGGTGATTACCACAAATTTCAGTTTTTTTTAAATAAATAATCACTTCAAACTCGTATTACCTCCGAATAACTTTTTACTTATCATATTTCCATCAATGAAATAACATATGAATAATTATCAATAAAAACTACTTTTGCAAATTTAAAATTTTAAGAAACTTATTCTTTTGAAAAAAAAAGATAAACTTATTCGATATGAAAAGAATGTAATTGAAATTTCTTTTTAAGATTGACACGTATGTACAGTAGTATATATATCTTATATATTTATTATTTTTAACTAATTTTTTTATATACGTATAATTCAGTTATTTAAAGTTTGTAATTCAAACCGGAGGGAGTACTTATTAATTGAAATTGATAATGAAAAGAATGCAAGTGTTTATGATCACATGAGGTGTTAAAGGGGCTTTCTACGAGAGCAAAGTGGACCTTTTATCATAAATACATTTAATGCTTATTTAATTGTTCAATTATTGAGAGAAGAGAAGACAACATGGAGGCAGAAAGAGTGTGCTTTGCTATCGTATACCAATTGGAATAATAAACAAATCTCAGATTCTTCGCTGCAACAAAGTCTATCAAATCAAGATCACAAAATTGGCCCACATGATATATATATATATATATGTATATACCCTCTTGAACCTTAATTTTAAATATAATAATTAGATAATTAATTAAAAAATATTACTTCAAGATTTTGTACTTTCATCTATCGTGTTTTGTCTTTAGTTTCTGTAATTTATTCCTTAGCTTTTCATCCCTTCTATTTACTTTATCTGAAACGTTTATTCTTTTAGTTTGGTAAATACTTATAAATTAGAATGATATGAGCTGATACGTTATTAATTTTGCTGAAGTAACTTAACACCATTAAATATATCAAATGATTGGGTTTACAGGATATTCTAAATTCGAAGACAGTGTGCATAAAAAAATTTTTATTGAAAAAAATAAAATTTATTTTGATAATCTTTGAGTCTCAAAATATTAATCACCAACTATTAGTTGAGAAACGGTAGACTCTAGTAAAAAATTAGTTCTACTAAACAATGATACCTTCCGATACAACATCAATGGATTAATTAATCTCTTACTTTGCTCTGAAACACCCCATGCATCTGACAAATAAGGCCTACAAACCACACTTTCATCTCCATCTCCTTCTCCTTCTTCACATCTTCTGAGACTCAGGAATCGGAAACACCAAACTCGAACTGCGTGCCCTTGTCTTCCTCGGAGAATACAAACCCGAGATCCATAAACCGTTTTAGCTCCCAAATCTCAAGCTATATTATGGATGGGACCTTAATTATGACCCGATTGTTCGCTGGGACCTCCTTCCCAGAAAGAACTGTTTGTAGGGGTCAGTGAAAGACCTAATAGCTACTAGTTGTCGTTGAGGAAACGTGTTTAGGGTTGAGGTTGAAGGTGAAGGTGAAGATGAAGAGGAAGAGGATTTCTTGTTCAGAACCAATACGAATCGAATAGCCCCAGAATTTGTTCTGTTGCCGCCATTGATTCCTGTGATGCACATATGACGTCGAGGTTGGAGCTTGTAGCTTGGAGATAGTAAATAAGCAACTTTCATGAGTTTTTATGCTTAGTGTATAGTGCCAGATAAAAATGTCGTAATTGCCCCTAATTCCATGTTTTTATGGTTTTAATATGTACTTTTGTGAATTATAAATTGTGTCATTCATATGAGATGCTACGCAAAATACATAACCAACAGTCTATAGTTGCTTATGGCTATAATATAATTTTTTAACATTTTGATAATATTTTTTTCTTAATCCTGTAAGTAATTAAATGTCATGAATTTTATATTCAAGATTTTGATCTTTTATAATTATAATTATTAAAATATTGTAATTCAAGGAACCTGCATATAGCTCTATTTTGAAAATATTATTCCAATTTAATTTGTATAAACTTAATTCATCATAAACTTAAATTAATTTGAACAATCCCAATTATTAAAATGCTATCAGTTAATAGATATTAAAAGCCTCTCAATAATAATAATAAAAATCCTCAAGCAACTAGTAATTGTAAAATGCCATCACCAAGTGGTCACATAATTAATAACAAAATCTATTTGAATAAAAACCCTAGAAAAGAATAGTGAATAATTGGATATAAAAGTCAAAAGGGTCTGCGTAAACAGAAAAATTATATATATATATATATATATGTAAAATAAAAATGAGTCATTATGTGTCACTTTGTGAGCATATATTTCATTATAAATATTATAATTAAAAGGTCCACTTTCTCAACCATGTAATTTTATTTTATGAATAATGCTACTAATTATTGTATATTTAATGTTTTATATTGATTAGTGTTAAAATAATAAAATTATTTTGCCTTGTCCCACGCCTCATGTGATGATGTGATTATTCAATACTGTTTCAACTTAGGTTGCTTCCTTCTCAAGAGATTCCTTTGACCCTTCATTTTTCAAACCATATAATTGAGAATTGAGAAAATTCTCAATTTGGATGAATTAAAATACAGGTAATTAATTACATTAATAAAAGTAACATTACTTTTATTAATTGCTAACTCAATTTTAATCTGACATCATTTTGTACGTATTCATAATTTACTAAGATTTTTTCTAGATATGTATGGTTACAAATTCTTTTAATAAGATATATAAAACAATTTTGTTATGTTGAAATTATTTTTTTTTCAAAAATTATATTTTAGTTTATAATTTGATTCAACTATTGATTTAGTTAATATAATTTAAAAATTTATAACTGAATTATTTTTATTTCTAAATTTTATTATTAACTGAGTATCATCTTAATAATCCAATATTCGCATGAAATATGTTTTGCCCAATTTTTCATTAAAAATATTAAAATATATATATATTTTTTAACGCTTGATGACATCATTATCCAAGTCTTGTGTAATTACCATCGAGAAGAATAATGTAATAGAAAAATACAAAATTTCTGTGTAATTTCTCTCTTCCCTTTCATAGGTCTGCTTCAAGATCCAAACAGAATTAGGTGAATTTCAAGATCCATTAATTTAAAATGAATTAATCCTTATATTTAATATATCCCACCCTCCCTTCTTCTAACAAAAGAACAAATGCTAACTATTTTAATGGCAATCACAGGGTTCCTAATTAAAATCCTATAATAATAATATATTCCTGTCAGAGGGCATAGCGTTTGAAATCAATATTAATTATTCATTCATTATCATAACCCTGTGAATAACAAATAAAAAATAATAATAATGTTATGATATATACTATATATATTAATAAAATAATTGAGTAATTAGTTGGCGAAAACAAGATAAGATTAGGACTGTTTACTTGATTAATTTATAGATTAGGCCAATGGATTATCAAAGCGGAGGAACCAGAGCAGGAAAATTTATAATTTTTCATTTGATATATACATAATAGTATTGAAAGGAATACATTATATTTTTTTAAATCAAATAATATGACTTTTGTTGGTTTTGATGACAACATAGAGCTTTTTATATGATTATGAAATAAGTACACATTGCGTATATATGTCATCCTTATCTAATCAATTTAATTAAGATAAATTGATAATTTCTAGGGCCAACAGTTTGTGAATTAATTTGATTCGTTATATCGATGGTTCTTGTCCCACTATGGAACCTTAAATAACGAGACACATGAACTTTGTTTGTGTATATAATATTCACAAAATTTTACTCAAATTATTTATATTTATTTTTATAATACAAATTAATATTTATAAATTTTTATACAAATAATTATTATTTTATTATTGTTAATTGTTAAAATATACATGTATACTTTTAAATTCACTTATAAATATGAAACAATGGATAAAAGTAATTTAGTTTTAAGTTTTGTGACTTTTGTGCATTAAATGCACATATATTTATCCTGTTTTGATCTCTCATTGCATTGCATGAAGGCTGAAGCCATGGGGGGGAATACACAAAAAGGTTTAATTTTTAAAATATATTTCTATAGTATACGTTTACAATAAGAAGATTTTTTTGCCATTTATTATGAATCCTTTACGAAAAAAAATGGACTTAGGTTTTACACATTTTAATTTTGAATGTGAAAGACATGGAATGTGATGTTTGGGTATTGGTAAAATTTAAGGTAAAAAAAAGTATCGGTAATATGCAATATTTTCATTGACATCATATATAAAATTTTCATATTTTGTAATAGGAATTAGTGTATTATATAAAAATATGAAGAGTAAATACTGTTCTTTTACTATTTATTGTGGGGATTTTTAACAGAAATAATTGAACTAAATTTATTAATAATTAATGAAATGGAGTGAAAAGCTAAATAAAAGTTGTCAATAACCTGAACTGTGAATTGCTAAATAAAAATTGTACATAACTAATAAAATACATTGAATAGCTATACAAAAAAAAAAGTTATAAATGACCTGAAAAAGTGGCCTTATTATGTGTTATTAAACAAAAGTTGTCAATTAATCCTAGTTAAAAAGCTAAGGGATTAAGTTATATAATATTTTGCATTATAATATTTTTTTTATGAGAGAGGGATATACCGAATTACAAGAACCTAACTTTAGGAAACAATTCCTAAATTCTCTTTAGTTAGTGTGGCCTCCAAATAAGGGGGCAAGTTCCAAAAAATGATATTATCTATCAATATACTTGTATCTTTTATACAAAATGTATATACTTATTTTACACTTCATAATATTAGAATATGCTTTATTCATTTTCCTTCATTTCTCAATATTATATATATATATGTATGTATGTATGAATATCATAGCTCAAATTCATGAATTAAAATTTTGAAAGTAACAGAAACTATATAGGGCCAATTTTACCCGTTTTGACCGGTTTAAGGCTGGTTTGACCAATTTGTCACCAATTAAAATCTGAACAGTGATTAAACATTTTATAGAAAATATCTTCTCTATCAAAAACATAATCTCATTTCATACATTGCACCAAGCTTTATACGACATTATTCTGATTTGAAATGAATCTTAAGAATGATATATGAAAAGTTAGGTATATTATTTTTCCTTCTATCTACTAACCCTAACTAGCTAGCTTGCTATATTATGATGAGGAATCATAGAAATTCCAACCGATCAATGAACTCGAAACATTTGTTTATCATAAGCCATCCTCTATCATATGAATGCCCATCATCCATATGTTTGTTTATTTATTAGGTATTTCCTCGCCCGTCCACATTAAACTACACTCCCCCTCCTTTATCTATCTTTCTCCTTTATTTATATGGAGGCTCTCCCTCTTTCTTCTTCTTCTTCCTCTTCCTCTTCTCTCTCTTCACTCTCTCCGGCCACCTCTCTCTTCCTTCTCCGGCCAGAGCACCACCAACCCATTGGCCCCTTAGCTTCCACCACCCTCTGATCATTTCCATATATACATGCCAAAGTTCCTAACAAACACAATCCATCACCACTCAGATTCACTCAAAAACCCTTAAAACTCTTCCCTCATGGCCCACAGATTCGATCCCCCGGAAGAATCCGAACCTCTACCGGAGACGGGAATGGACTCTCCGTCGTCCGGTGATGACATCAATACTGCAGCACCATCTCCCAAGAAAAGGTCAGATATGTTTCAATTTCCTCTCTTTCTTCTTG
Source organism: Leucaena leucocephala (assembly GCA_037074615.1). Taxonomy (NCBI): domain Eukaryota; kingdom Viridiplantae; phylum Streptophyta; class Magnoliopsida; order Fabales; family Fabaceae; genus Leucaena; species Leucaena leucocephala. Next base: position 16,119,132 of record CM073545.1, read on the forward strand.
TTTTGTTAGTTAGGAAGGTGTGTGTGTGTGTGTGCACATATAACTAATTTACCAACTGTTAACCGTTATATGTTGGTTTTTACGTAGGAAGGGGATAAAGAAGAAGGTGGTGATGGTACCGATCGGTGACGTGGAGGGATCTAAGAGCAGAGGCGAGACGTATCCACCGTCCGATTCTTGGGCTTGGAGAAAGTACGGCCAGAAGCCTATCAAAGGCTCTCCGTATCCCAGGTAATTAAAACACTAACTAATGCTCTTTAACCACTTTAATCCTGTGATCAAGAAGCTAAATTAGGGAATTAAGCAATGTCGTAAGTTTTGAAAAGAGTAAGGAATCGGATGTTCTAAGAATTAAGGTGCCGTCTGAAATTAAACCAGCTGATGCCGCCGGCGGGAGATAGTAATTAATGCGAATGCGATGGCTGTTTCTGTGTCTTGTTATGGTTGATGCCGCCGGAGAAGAAATCACCAAATCAGAGGCGGCTGTGCTAAAATGCGCTTGTAGTACTTTTGTTATTTGGGATGATAATAGCACACGCGATATCTGAGCCGCGTTGCTTCACGCATAGTAAATTATCTTATCTTAGCCTTCTTTAATTCTTTTCAATTTTAATTAAATTACACCTGACTTTTCCTTTCTCTCCTTCTTCCTTTCTGTTCTTTTATTTCAACACATTCCACCTGCTCTATTGACATTCTTTTATAGTATTTTTCACGTTTAAAAATATCACTATTCACATTTATTTAGGTGAAACAGCACGCTATATTTCTCTCTTTGCTTAAAAAGTTAGCTAGCAACCTCCACAAAGTTAATTTTTCTTTTCTTTATCCTATCCTTATAGGTTAATATGACGAGGTTTGTAATAATTTTGTTATATTTTTAATTTGGATAATTTATTTTTTTTTGGCGGAATATGAGTGTGTTTATCATGAAAAATAAAATAAAAATTGGCATAAAAGATATTTCACCCTATATATTTTTGAAAAATGAAGAATATATAAATATAGTGGGAAAATTAATTTAAGCATGCAAAATGTTGAAGTATTGGGAACTCGCACCTCAAATATCATTTTTTTCCTTTCTTCCTTTGAAGTGGATTAAATTTAATTAACACACACAAATATCCAAACAGAAGCATAAACATGAGCATAAGCCTGTGAAATTTGGTGCCACTAGACCAATGGTTTTTGTCTTCTCTTTGCATTGTGATGATTTGTGATCCTAATCCATGTGATTATTTTATTTCGTAATGTTTTTAAAATATTATTTTATAATATATTTTTTTAATTTTTAATTTAATTGCAGGGGATATTACCGATGTAGTAGTTCCAAGGGTTGTCCCGCCAGGAAACAGGTAGAGAGAAGCCGTGTGGACCCCACAAAGCTCATCGTCACCTACGCTCACAACCACAACCACTCCGTCCCGGCCGGCAGGCTTCACTCCGCCACCTCCCCCTCTTCCTCCTCCTCCGCTGTCACATCGGTTGCTGTTGCTTACGCTAACGACCCCATACCGACCGAATCGGACTCTAAAGTCGAATCGGAAGAGAATCTCACGGGGTTCTCGACCCATCCCGATCTAGAACTCGACGGCGACTCGGCTGTTCTGCTTGGCGACCACCATGGCCAATTCGGATGGTTCGATGACATGGCATCCACCATGAGAGTGCTGGAAAGCCCGATCTTCGGCGGAGAGTTGGAGGATGTGGCGTTGATGACGATGACGATGACGGAGGATGAAGACGAGTCGCTGTTCGCGGATCTCGGCGAGTTGCCGGAATGTTCGGTGGTTTTCCGGAGAAGGAATATTCCTAGATCGAGCGCGATCCAGTGCGGTGGGATCACAGGATAACAATAATAGGGCTGCACCTTTTTCTTCTGTCCAGCTAAGCTAATGGCCATAGACTATTTGCCGCCTGAAAATCGTGCGCAATAGAAAATGCGAAATAATGATAGTAATAAAAATTCTTTAAATAAAACAATATTTTACAATTGTCTCTTCTTTGTATGCGCATTTGTTCTTGTACATTTTGATTAATATATTTATGATTATATCTTTTATGTGATATGTAAATTATTGTAGCAAGTTTCACATAACCATGTGTCAACATGTTTGGGCCTGACCACCGCGGGGTTAGTCCGAGTGGTAAGCGGCTCGGTATCGCTTAAACGAGGTCTCGAGTTCGAACCTTGGCGTACACAGAAAAATTTCCGTTGGGAGACTCACCCACCATAGCCAGGTGCGCGACGCGGGTCGGATCCAGATGTAGTTGGGACAAAGCTCCGATGAACCGGGTGGGCAACAAAAAAAAACATATTTGGGCTTTTGTTATTTTCTTTTTTTTTTGGTAAAGCGGGCTCGTGTTAGTTTAATTTTACATTTTATTACTAGTTAAAAATTATTTATAAATATCAATAAAATTTAATAGAAGAAGTTAGTCTCTAACGAAATAGCGAATAAAAATTTAAATTTTTATTAATAGATATTATATTTGTCCAATATTATATTTGTCTAATATTATCTTAAATATGATTACTTTATTAAGAGGATACACTTGCCTACCAAAATCATCTTGAAAATATATTTAATTTAGCTTAAAATTATTTAACATTTAAGCCCTTTAGTATTTTTTTTACTATATTTAATTTCGGGTGTGTTCATACGTATTTTTTATCATAGAAGTGGTCTCATCTAGCATATCAACGTTATTTTCATACAATGAAATGCGAAAGTAACATTTAGACCCACTATTACAATAATTAGATGCATGTCCCTGTACATTACATAGATTTTAAGAGGATAAACTGACTAAATTTTATATTTTATATTATATTAATCATCTAAGTAAACAAAATGGCAATTGGATTAATGCACTTACTGACTTACGGCGAAGAGAGTCATATTAGTTTGAAACACATTCATTTCCGTCTTTCCATTGTCAAGAGACATTTAAAATATATGGCATTAGGGGTTATAGTAGTTGATGAAAATAAATAAAATAAAATACTCATTTTTATATAATTCAACGGCAAAGATTTCATTTTACTAGTTATCACTCATATTTACATCTGAGATTTCGATTACCGTTGCAAACTAAAGACAATGACTTCAATCGCAAAAGAGGTTAGAAAAACCGAGAATCAAACTTCTAGTATGGGCGTAGTAAATAGGAATTGATGGAAAAATCACAATCCTGACACAAGGCAAGCAGAAGTTTTGAGCCCTGATAAAACCTGCATCTGTTTCACACATGCCTTCTTAAAGACTGTTTTAAGAAACTTAAATCCTAGGATTTTTCCAAACAATATTAAATACCAGTCTTATTCTGCCAAATATAATAATCACAGTTCCCAAGTAAGCATCATTTACAAAATCACACAGGCTATGAAAATCACCTGTACCACAAGGGACACCACCTAGTTTGTGCAGCATCCGAATCTCTTGAAAACTGAAGAATCGTCTTTGACATTTATCGTCTGTCCTTTCGATGGGATCGACGACGAAGTGCCTCCATGGTCGCTGGCCTCAACCGCCCTCTTGCTCACAATGTGGTATATCTGATTAAGAACCTCAGTGAATGCATTATCAACATTGGTGGCTTCCAGAGCAGAAGTCTCCATGAAGTAGAGTGACTCCCTCTCTGAAAACGATTTCCCATCTTCTGTTGAGACTGTAACAAGATGTCTCAGGTCGGATTTGTTTCCGATAAGCATCACCACAATGCTGGGATCAGTGTGGTCCCTCAACTCCTTCAACCACCTTGAAACATTCTCAAAGGTTGCACTACGGGTTACGTCGTACACAAGCAAGGCACCAACAGCTCCTCGGTAGTATGCACTAGTTATGGCACGATACCTATTATAAAAACAGATTGTACCAAGTCAAATTTCATCATAAATTGAATATTTGTTGAAATAAACTCCCATACTTTTCACTCTTCCAGAGAGAACTGAGCTCGCTAGTACAACTTCCACCAACGAAACTTATTATGAGATGCAATGTTGACCGTTAGAATAAAGAACCACTTACAAGAGAAATGCACATGAAAATGGTCAATGGAATAGAACACATCGTTTTTCAAACAACTTTTCTTTTCTCACGTATGTAGATCTTTGTTTTCAATCCCATTTTTACCCTAACCTATTGTTCTATCTGTCATCATAGATAAAGTTGCAGACCACCAGGTCCCTTGCTCATTCCCCATACTCAAAGAAAATTCAAGCTTGAGACTTCTCGTTTTTGCTCCAAACAAAGATTCCACTTCTTCCAAAGCTACAGTCTACTCCACATTTGAGAAGTATTCCCTTGTGTAAGACCATATAATGTTTGGCTTCAAAACCAAGGACAACAGGCAAGCGAAAAGGGAGCAATCATAGAATGATCATTAAAAAGCCCTTGCAGCCATCAGATCACATCCATAATACAGCTGGATCTCATACCAAGAATCTCCTAGCAATCCGTTAGTTTGAGAGTCAAGACTCGTGAAAAACTCTATAAGAAATCCAAAAATCTTCAAATGAATCCAACTTTTGCAGGCAACATGGCTGAGGCGCAGACACGTGTAGACTGAAGACGTAAGATGTCCAAAGGACAAAGAATTTGATTGAAAAGGGTCGTCTTGTCAACAATTTATTTTCCTTTCTTGTTATTGAAATCTTAGTCACAAATAGGAGAAATAAAGAGAAGATTAGGCAAGTTAATCAGAATTTTTTTATCATCATCTCCGACAAAAAGCTCATATACTGACATAAACCAAATGTTTATGGGGGCCAAAACCAAGCTAAAATTTTGACTGAACTAGTAAAGCCATAATTTTGGATTGGTGGTGCCAAAGGAGTACAAGGTTAAATCTATTGATTAGCTGGAGGCTAATACCAGATGTTGAGTAGCTCAAACTGAAAGCCGTCACTAGATTAATAGATAAGAGACTGCAAAACAAAGTCATCATTATACTATATACCACTGTGCATAAAGGACTGAATGCTATATTTGACAAGAGTAACCTTCAGAATCCAAAGGCATGCATCAATATTCATTTCAGATGAAATGAGAATCTTTATCCAAAGAAAAGCGAACTAAGCCTGTCAAACCCATCGGGTTCAAGATAAAGTAATTATAAACCAAACCAAAACAGAAATAACCTTATTAATAATCTAAAGTTAAATCACAGGGATAATCCTGCTATTCATATAGCGGTATTCATGTCATTTATATCATAAACCAATCCCATCGAACTTAAACTTCATAAAATTTGCAGAAATAAGCACGTTTTCCAGCACTAAAGCAATACGGGTGTGTTAATAAAAAATTCACAATTACAATCATAAAATAGTCTCACAAAAAGTCAAATATCAACTCTACAGAGATAAAAACTGTGATCACCCAGCCAACAAAGAAACAACCATCTCGTAGAACCACCGTATCCGACTTAATACTCACAAACTTCAAAGAAATGAACACAATCTCCAGCACCAAAGAAATATGCAAATTAACATAAACATAGAGGCATGATCACAATCGTTAACTATTTTGACTACAGTCAAATTAACATAAACTTTGAAACACAAGAATGAATCAAAAGCCCATCGAATCAAGAAAACAAAAAAGGAGGGAGAAGAGCAGACCTTTCCTGGCCAGCAGTATCCCAAATCTGAGCCTTGATGACCTTGCCATCGATATTCAAGCTCGTGGTAGCAAACTCAACACCGATAGTGGACTTGGACTCCAAATTAAACTCGTTCCTGGTGAATCTGGAGAGCAAGTTGGATTTACCCACTCCAGAATCACCAATAAGAACAAGCTTGAACAGGTAATCATACTCATCATCAGCCCTGTACCCAGCCATATGATCGTATAAAATTTTTGACCTACTTCCCCTTCTTCGATTCGAAATTCAATTTCAAAAAAAGAGATGGTTACAGAGGGAAGGAAGTAGAAGAAGGGGGCGTGATTTTAAAATATGATTATGGGATTTCGACGTTATAGAGAAAGATTTGTTTGTTGAGTCATCGAAAATTTCACGGAGCACTTAGAATTGATGATTGAGCACAAGAGAGTGTTAGGTTTAAAAATCAGGGGAGAATAGAATTTACACCTGTCGCGCGATGTGCTAGATTCTGGGAACCTCAAGCAGCCAAGCCAAACGCTTATTGTACGTGCTTCACCAGCGTTCGCCCCAAAACAAAAAAAAAAAAAAAAAAAATCCAAAGGCCAAAATTAATAATTTAATTTCCCTTTCATTTTTTTAAAATAACAATAGACTCCTTGTCTTGCATAAAGTGTAAAAAATAATTATGCAGAGATAATTGTTATTTGTAATTAAAAATCTTAAAGTATTTGGGAGAATTATTCCCAGACATAAAAAGAAGAGAAGTAATAACTAAAAAAATCTTATTAATAAGAGCATCTGTTATTTTTAGTATTAGAATTGGTTATTGTATATTTTTCTGTTGTTATTATATTTAAATAATTATTAATATAAAATTAGTCTAGTATAAGATTTTATTAGATTCTTTTATAGTTTTGAATTTAATTTCTTAAAGAGATACTTATATTAAAATGTAATTATGAATCTAAAAATTAGATACTTAATAATAAGATCTAATAAATAGTATAAAAATAAAAAAAAATTTGAGTGATTAAATTCACCCAATAATTTAAACCAATTCTTATTACTAGTATATTATAATTTGTTGAAAATTAATCATTGTTCATGTTACTTTCTTCGTAGATGCTTCCCCGTAATACACGCAAAGACTCTTACCATCCAAGAGCTGAAATGCCGTGCAGAGTAAAGATGAACTTATGAAGACGATAAGATATGACCAAAGACGGATATAACTTCTTTTTGAGATAAATTAGGAAGAATAGTTATTTTCTATTACAAATAAAAATAGTTATTTTCTTAAAAAAATCATTGCAACTTCCTGAAGAATACAAAAGCAGCCAAATAACTCGGATATTTACTTCATGGGAAGGTAACTTTTCATGGAGTGACTTTTTAGAAAGTTGCATAATTGAATCAAACAAGCCTTAGATGATCTTTTTTTTGTTGTTATTTAATTAATTGAGAAGATTTATTATGATGCTCAAAGACAAAGTCAAACAAAGAAAGCTAAATCCACAATATAATTTTTTTTTTCTTTATAAAAGCATCTCATGCGTAGTAAAGTATGATTTATATGTCAATTGAAGCGGTATCTTATTTTTCTCAAGTACCGTTTCCTGCTCCACGTAGCATGTTTGTTTAACGCTCCACAGATATTGGAAGGATACTGAGTTGTTTTTAACTATGTTGTCCTATAAATTTTGAGCTTTGGTTTGATTTATTGTCCTCTGTTTTAAAAGCATTGCAACCTTAGACAAGGATATTTGATCTGCTATGTTTGTATCATTCTAGCACCAAGAATTCCTCAACTAAGTTCAGAAACCAGACCTTGTTAGATATTTGTTATGGATTCTAGTACAGGAAGCTTACGAAGCTTGATGAAAGCAGTTGGGATCTGCTAAACATGGTGCCTTATAGTATGCCATGCTGCTTCCTCGATGGAATGAATCAGGTTTTTTCTTTTTCTCCCGAATTAGGTCAAATATACTCGAGATTTAGCAGTTTAGTAAAGCAAAAGGGAACAACACATTTGCATATACCTTTTCTCCTTAACTAAGATCTGAAAGGATTAAAGGTGATTACACGTTAAAGAACAAGTTTTTTCTGCAGCTTTCAGGCTATTGAATGGGAAGATAAGTTGTGAAAGGAACGTATGTGAAGTCCCACATCGGCGGCAAAGAGAAAGGGCAAAGCGTGGTTGGGATATAAAAAGGGATGATGGAGGACGATATAAGCATCTTTGCGCTTGGGGCAATGACGCAGCTAGTGAGGTTCTAACCGAGGCGCGTCTATTGCTGGTTGAAAACTATTTCCAAACCCCCTCTTGGGCCTGGGTTTAGCCCAGGCTCTTGAGAATTTCTGGAAGGGCTCCCTTCGGGGTAAAGCCCTACAAATATAGTCTAACCTTTCTGTAAATAGGTATAATGTCGGGAGACTTCGCCTTGGATGAGTGAGCCCAACCCCACATATGTAATGTATAAAAAAAAATTATAGTTTATAGTTATGGAATTTTTAAAATACGGGTTGAGTACATGGTGTTTATTGTGTGCCACTGATGTTGAATTTCAGCGAAGAGAGAGTTTTTACCAGAAATTTTTTGTGAAGTCCCATTGAGTTCGAATCCAATCCCATAATGACAGTTATGCTAGGATGAAAATAAAATAAAAATAAGGGATATTTTGCGTACGTTGACTTTGAATGGGTTAGATGATTTAGGTGGGCATTGAAGCGTTGTCATCACCTAATTCTTTTCCAATAGTAAGCATAACCCCAAGGACACGAGTGATGACTAATTGACTATTATATTATATTATTATTATTATTATTATTATTATTATATATATAATATTACTATTTATTTACTTTTTAGGTAATTTCTCGTTTTGGAACAAGACTAAGGGGTTTGTTGTGAAATAACTTCCGCGGCCCCTAATCATATTTATACTCTCAATTGACCCAGAAAAGTTTCCAACACAGAAAGATCTTGTTTCTTCACTTTTGGGGTTTGTTCAGCAACCACACCTATAGAAATTACATCCTTTTCCTATATATATATCATCTAAAATTTTCTAACAAAATATTTTAAATTTTGAATTTTTATAATTTTATAATAATAAAGTGATAAAAATAACGAAATAAAGTATATAATATATATGAAAGAAATATTAATGACGCTCAACAAATAATTAAGAATATAAAATCATTTTTATTTTTTAGAGACGCGTAGTATAATATTGGGGGCAAAATATTTATTATCTTGAATAAAAGAGCATAAAAGATACTATAAAATAATTATAATAAAAAAATACAAAAATATTATATTTCTTGGCCACAAATATTAAATATTTTGATTCAATAAAAATGTTACGCCGTTTCATATAATGAACTTTTTTGCTAACGTCATGAATTCTTGTCAATTGTCAAATCTTGGAATTTTCTAACATAGGTTACAAGACAACTGGCCTAACCTTCATCCGTAAGGTTAAAATTATTTTTTAATATAGTAATTTGAAAATGGTCATACGCACATTATTTTGTCACAATTCACTCAAATTTAATTCTGGCAAAAAATAAATTACTAAAAAAAAATTATTTTTATTTTCCTCTTATTTTCTTAACACGTGCCCACCCTTGCAAATTTATCTTTCTAAATAACTTTTAAGTAAAACAGTTAGTTTCTCTCCTTTTTGTGTACCATGCTGAGTCATCAAGAGCTGTTTCCTATCTATCTTCTACTTTTACCATGTGACACAACAGATATGTATCTTTAGGGTTAATAAATAAAAAATATTATGTAAAGTTAAAATTTAAAAGAAATTATTTTCTTGTTATCCTCTTTGAAGTATTAACATCTTCCCTTTCATGTTAAAAAGTGATAAGAGACTGTCCCAAAATATGTTTGAATATATCTTACATTCTATAATTATTTTAAAAAGAAACTTGAATGAGAAATTTAAATTTAATATTTTAAACTGTGATTTTTGTAAGCATTTTCAAATTTTGTAAACTAATTTAAAAGCTTTTTAGATAAATGCTTTTGTTTAAGTAAAATTTGAGGGACTTGTATCTTATCGTAAAAATATTTATAAATTATTTATTAAAAATTATTAGCAACTACTTGAGTCTATTTTTTTATGAATTATGAAGGATGAGAATAATCCACACCAATTGTACTAATTAATATAATTATTTTTATTCTAAATTTTTACATAAATTCAATTAAAAGGTAAGAAAAAAAGATAAGGATATGATTAATAAGAACATGTATAAAATTAAATAGTCTATTTAAGAAGAGAATTCTAGATAATCATGTCCTGGTTACAATTTTTTATATTTAACTAATAATTAATATTAATATTATTATTGAGAAAAAGTGGCTGCCAGAAATAGCTTTGCGTGGTACAACTACGGATCCTTACCGTGTCCGCGAACGTGTCAGAGTCTGAGCTGGAACGTGCAGAGCGCGTGGTCAATCCTCGGGTTTTGCCAGCTGGCACTTAGCTCGGCTGGCGCAACCTTATCCATTTTCTTTTAAAGTAGTTGATAAACTAACCTCCCTCCCCAACTCTACCTCCTCACGGCCCATTCCCATTGGTCAATCTCCACTCTCTCTATTCATCACAATTACCAATTTGCCCCCCTTGACTAAACACCTGCATCCCATTGGCTGTGAGGTTTACGCGTCAACCTCTGTAGGTGGCACTTGCAAGAAACTGCCGATAATCTCCACGATTATATTGTGCAATTAGAAAAAATGAATAAATAAATCTTGATTTATTTTGTTTTGTTTAATTTTATTCGTATTCATTCACTTCCATAGGAACGATAATCTGTGAGATATAAATTCTCTGAATATTCATTGCGCTTTCCCATTTCATTTCGTAGTGTTAGTGTTTTCTTGAGAGAGAGAGGAGAAGCCAAGAAGGAGAGGGAGATCTTGTAAATACAGCACAGGCGAGATTTTTCTTGTTATTTGAAATTTTCCTTCAATTGGCTTCAACCTTCTACTGTAACGATAACGATTACTTCCTGCTACAATCGCGAGGTTAGTGTTGATTTTCAATGTTTTTTGGACAATTCCAATCTTTTCGGTGTTCTTTTCTTTGAAATGACTGGACTGGAGTTTTATTGGCAGAATGTTTTATGTTAAAGAGGTTAATTCCTACGCTCATTGTGATGTAAACCATACGGGGGCCAAAGAATCTAGGGCTTTTTGTATACTGTAAGATTGGAATATCTGCCACAATGAGTCTCCATTATGATGATTGTTTTTTCTCTTTACTTCTCCAATTTTAAAGGACACGCCATACGTTAATGAGCAAGATTGCCGTTTGATGGATTCTTTTTTTTACTGTTACTATGTCAATACTATTCATTTGTAGCTTATGAATTTGGTTTTGTCACTTGAAGACGGAAGGTTTATGGTTTCAATTCTCTTTTTGCCCCTATTTGCAGAGAGGAAAAGTTTTGTGGGATTTGATCACATAGAAAGAAGTAAAGATGATGTCAAGGTCGTATACAAATCTTCTTGATTTGGCTTCAGGGAATTTCCCAGTAATGGGCAAGGAATCTAAGGAACGAAGGAGGATGCCAAGGGCTATGAGTGTTCCTGGGATGATCTCAGAACTTGATGATACTCTCAGTGTTTCTTCTGATAATCCATCAGCTGCTTCCAATGATCGGATTATCATTGTTGCAAATCAGCTTCCTTTGAAAGGAAAGCGAAAAGATGACAACAAAGGATGGAGTTTCAGTTGGAATGAGGATTCATTGCTTTTACAACTAAAGGATGGTTTTCCGGAAGATACGGAGGTTCTTTATGTTGGGTCACTGCGGGTTGATGTTGATCCTGCTGAACAGGATGATGTATCACAGTATTTGTTAGAAAAATTCAACTGTGTTCCTACTTTTCTGCCCCCTGATGTACTGGAAAGATTTTATGATGGATTTTGCAAACGGCAGTTATGGCCACTGTTTCACTACATGTTACCACTTTCAACTGATAAAACCCAGCGCTTTGACCGCTCTTATTGGGAAGCCTATGTGTTGGCAAATAAACTTTTCTTTCAGAAGGTAGTTGAAATAATTAGCCCAGAGGATGATTATATTTGGATTCATGATTACCATCTGATGGTTCTGCCCACCTTTATAAGGAGGCGCTTTAACAGGGTCAAAATGGGATTTTTCCTTCATAGTCCCTTTCCATCATCAGAGATATACAAGACTCTTCCTGTGAGGGAAGAGATACTAAAAGCTTTGCTTAACTCTGATATCATTGGTTTTCACACCTTTGATTATGCTCGCCATTTCCTTTCTTGTTGCAGTCGAATGTTGGGCCTGGAGTATCAGTCAAAGAGGGGCTACTTAGGATTGGAATATTATGGAAGGACTATCAGTATAAAGATTATGCCAGTAGGAGTTCACATGGGTCGAATTGAATCAGTTATGAAAATGACAGATGAGGAGAGTAAGCTTAGGGAACTCAAACAAAAATATAAAGGAAAAACAGTGCTGCTTGGTGTTGATGATCTGGACATTTTTAAAGGAATTAATTTGAAGATTTTGGCTATGGAGCAGATGCTCATACAACATCCTAAATGGCAAGGAAGAGCAGTGCTGATACAGATTGTAAATCCACCTAGGGGCAGAGGGATACATCTAGATGAAATCCGAGATGAGATACAAGAATGCTGCAGCAGGATCAACAGAGCATTTGGGCGGCCTGGTTACCAACCAATTGTTTTTATTGATAGATCAGTTCCAATTACTGAAAAAGTTGCATATTACAGGATTGCTGAGTGTGTAGTTGTTACAGCTGTAAGGGATGGAATGAACCTAACTCCTTATGAATATATTGCTTGTAGACAGGGAATATCTGATTCCGAGTCATGTTCTGATGTTAGTGGATTGAAGAAGAGTATGCTTGTAATATCAGAATTTATTGGGTGTTCTCCATCACTTAGTGGGGCTATCCGTGTCAACCCCTGGAACATTGAAACAACTGCAGAAGCCATGAATGAGGCCATCTCAATGAGTGATGAAGAGAAACAGTTGCGGCATGAAAAGCATTATCGGTATGTTAGCACTCACGATGTGGCTTATTGGTCACGCAGTTTCTTGCAAGATATGGAGAGGGCTTGCGAAGACCTTCTGAGGAAAATATGTTGGGGAATAGGGCTTAGTTTTGGATTCAGAGTTGTGGCACTTGACCCCAATTTTAGAAAGCTCTCAATCGATGCTATAGTCTCAGCTTACAAGAGGGCAAGGAGCAGGGCCATTTTGTTGGATTACGATGGTACTGTAATGCCGCAGACCTCCATTAGTAAGAGTCCTAATCAGGAGGTCATCTCCACCTTGAACACGCTATGTGCAGACCCCAAAAATGCAGTTTTCATTGTTAGTGGAAGGGGGAGGGATAGCTTAAGCAAGTGGTTTACTCCCTGTGAGAAGCTTGGTATTGCAGCAGAACATGGGTACTTCTTGAGGTGTGATATCTTTCTCCCTATCTCTTCGTGTGCATGCTCGCATGTGCTTTGTAGAGATGTAGTCATGTATGCATTAGGAAGCTAGGATATGCTGTGTCATTTTATTGTGTAGCATTATTTTTCATTACAATAATTTTCCTTAGATTACTTATTGCATGAACATCATGAAACGTGCGTTCATTTAGACTGACAGTGGTACAAATCCTTTGGTCTATTGAATTTACTACACAATTTTGTGCCTTGATCTCTATTTTGCAGACTTACCCTTGGACACTCTTAAAGTAGGTAGAAAAATTGAAAATTTTTAAATACTACGTTCTGTTATGGATTTGATTGAGCACAAATTTGATGTAAAGTAATTTGGTGAATCAACTGGACAGCTTTGCACATTCCTAAAACTTGGCCATTCTTCCATTCCTCAGTTGCTCATATTTATAAAATTTGATCTTGTTTTCAGATGGCCTCAAAGTGAAGAATGGGAAATTTGCGGTAAGAGCTCCGAATTTACATGGATGCAGATTGCTGAACCTGTAATGAAACAATATACAGAAGCAACTGATGGTTCTGGCATTGAAAAAAAGGAAAGTGCTTTAGTCTGGCAATATAGGGATGCAGACCTTGGTTTTGGATCTTCTCAGGCTAAGGAAATGTTAGATCATCTCGAGGGTGTTTTGGCCAATGAGCCTGTTGCTGTGAAGAGTGGTCAGTTCATTGTTGAAGTAAAGCCCCAGGTATATATGATTTAATATTTCAATCTATTAAGATGAATAGCTGTTCTGCATTATACAGGGAAGAACTCATCCTCGTGTGATTATGTTTTTCTGGGTCTATTTTGCAGGATGTGAGCAAAGGATTAGTTGCAGAAAAGATCTTTTCAACAATGGATGAAAGAGGTAGACAAGCTGACTTTGTGCTGTGTGTTGGTGATGACAGATCAGATGAGGACATGTTTGAAATAATTAGTGCTGGAATGCCAAGAAATATTCTTTCTGCCAACTGTTCAGTATATGCTTGCACGGTTGACAAAAACCCAGCAAAGCGAAGTATTATGTGGATGATACTACTGAAGTAATAAGCATGCTAGAATCTTTGGCTGAAGAGTCAGAGGAGGATAAAAGCCCTTGAAAAAAGAAGAAAAAGCATCTTCCAGATTTTGATGTTGTTGTTGATGATGATTCTTTTTCCCTCAGTGGAATTGTAATATTCTTCCTCATGAAAAGCATCTTCCAACTTGTGGGGTGGTTGCACAGTATGGTGGTTCCGTAGGAATTTCCTAATTCTCTCTCTTTTTTTCTTCCATCAATATTACACAGTTTTGGAAGAAGCCCTCCAGTATTATATTCGTATATCTTCATTGATGATGACCTTAGTTCCCAAGGAGAAGAAAGATGTTGATTTGTTTTTTTTTTTTCTTTTCCTTTTTTTAACTATATATATTCTGTAAAAAAAGGAAGAAGAAATTTGTAAACAATTGTCTCGCAACAGTTTTCAAATTTGCTTTCGGAGTACAGTACTGAAGTGTATGGGCACTTTAATTCTTTCTGTGATAGGTATTTTTTGTAAATTTTCTAGCAACATTTTAAAATCATTTCATTTGCTTGATAGTATGAATTCAATTTTCTTTTCTTCTGTTACTGTATACCAAACAAATGATACGAAAAAAATATTTGGACTAAAGAAAAAGAATATGAATAAGATGGTAAACTCTCAAAGAACTTCATTTTTATTTATTGTTATTGCTTGAAATAGAAAGACATTTTTATGATAAAAATTTACTTCTATTGACAAAAAGTCCAGAAGCATGTTAATTTTCTGTGAGCCATCTTTTGTCAACCAAACAATAGGCCAAACCAGTCTCATTATTTCTAGGAAAAATTATAATTAAAAAAATATAAATTAAAAAATTATATCAAAGTGAAAATCATAATCTTAAAAGGAAATCAATAATAAGCACTTAAGTCTTTAAAAATAATCATAATTTATCCAACCAACCTGCTGTTGTATCTAGAGCAGATATTTTCTGACATTATTTTAGTTTTGAACTATTTAAAAAAAAATAGTAAAAAAACTTTAAAAAATAATAAATATTAAAATAAAATATTGAGTTATCAATATTTCATCTATAGTTAATAAAACTTAATTTTTTTATTATTTATCTTTTTCTTCCCCTAAAAAAACGAAAGCCATGCGACGAACCATATATATTCACGCTAAGAACCTTATCCTTTACTCACTCTGGCTCTGGCATGGCTTCCATAACCGTTCAATTCTTGTCATCCCCTTCTCGTCTTCATCATCATCTAACCCATTTCAATCCAAATAAAGCTCCTCAATTCCTCATTCAAATCCAACCCAGAAAGCAACTTCCCATCAAATGCTCTGCTTCAGACTTCCCTACCCCAGATTCCACCTCCAGCACACTGAACGACCCTGAAACATTCCCAATTGAGAAGAGAAGAAGATCTGATATCCTCAGAGAAAGAAGAAAGCAAAGTTCAGAGCTTTCAAAGGCAGAGCCACCAAACTTTGAAATTGGATGGAAGAGAACAAAAGAGATCAAACTTGAGAAACCAATAGGGTATGTGATTGCAGATTTATTGGAGAAGCTTGAGGGTTTGATGGGGAAGGAGTTCGGGTCAACAGAGCTTCTTGCAAAAGCAGGGGAGATAGTTGCAGAGAGAGCAAGAGAGGAAGCAGAGGTTCTGAGAGATGAAGGGAAGGTGGGAGAGAGAATGGTGACTGAGCTTTTTAGGGTATTGAAGCTTTTGGAGATGGATTTGGCTATGGTGAAGGCTGCTGTGAAGGAGGAGACTGTAACTGAGAGGCTTGAACAGGCCAAGGCTAGGTGCAGGCAAGCCATTCTTGTTGCTTACTCTTTCTAAAAATGATCTTTTTTTTTTTTTTTTACTTTTCCCTTTTCAGCTTTTCAGGGTAATATGATGATGGAGAATACTATAGTGTAGTGATGATTTCTCCAGAAAAACAAAAAGCTTTGGTCTAATGTGGATTAAAATATTTTCCAATTTTTTCTCTTTATTTTTTGATATTCGGAAGTTAATAAATTTCATGCTAACTCTAAATTCTGACTTGGAAAAGTTGTATAGCGTTGTTTAAATAATTCTAATAGGATTAAACTAAAATCTGAGATTCATTGGAAGATAGTGATAATTTTTAACAATAACCTATTTTTATTTAATCGTTTTGGTAGTCACCGTAAAAAATTATTTGGATTTGCTTATATACGAAACAAATCGTTAACATGGAAAATGTGATACTTAATATAAAAATTATTTAATTTTTTATATAAATTAATAAATTTAAATAAATTAAATAATTATTATTAAATTTAACTCTTAAAAATATTATATAATTTTTAATTTATTTAAATTTATTAATTAATTATTATATTAGTTATAATTAACTAATTTATTTAATTTTATTAATTTATAAAAAATTAAATAATTTTATATTAAGAGCCGGGAATTGATGTTTTTTAAAGTGAAAACTGAATAATATAAATATAAATACATTTTCTGAATGGAATCAAACTACATCTCTAAAAGCATCATACCCACGGATTCATATTATCTAATTGAAAAATGTTTGCTACAATCGTGTAACACATTTCTTAACTGGTCTACAAAATTACCCCGATTCTTAATCACATAAATCTTCATCCTTTTCTTTCTTATCCATTTTCTTTGTAAGTTTATCCAACGCAGCAAGATCATCGTATGTTTTTTTGACATTCTTTGACGATACGACGAAATCAGGATAATCTTTTCTTGAGTATAAAACGGGCAGATTTATAATCTTCTGCAACCAAAAGAGCTCGATACATTGCCGTGAAGAAAGTCCAGACCTTGCCACAAGCAGTTAGAAGAAAGTCCAGACATTGCCACAAGCTCGATACATTTCCAAATTTTACGAATGTTCTGCAAATCTTTGGCATTGGCACAAGCAGTTAGAAGAAAGTCCAGACATTGCCGTGAAGGCACAATGCCAAGCACTTTCCTGATCAGCCGATAAAGCTCTAGGCCAAACTCCAAATGCGTGGACTCTGATGATGCAATTGTAGAAAACACCTAGACATACATACATACATACATACATACATACATACATACATACATACATACATACATACATACATACATACATACATACATACATACATACATACATACATACATACATACATACATACATACATACATACATACATACATACATACATACATACATACATCCATGCATCCATGCATGCATGCATGCATGCAATTAGTGGTGGAACAAACATAATGATGAAGAAAGGTAAAAAGAAGCCTGAATTTCGCAGTACATGAAAAAATATTCCAACATATACAGTTGTCCAGCCTATCCAATAAAAATAACAAACCACATTAGTAACCCAACATATTAAAGTTTTCTCATAATATTGAAGCTAGCTCTGTAAACATTAATCTGTGAGAAATGGAGCCAACCTGATCCAAGAGAACTTCCATGAGTAGTTCGTTATCCTGAATTTTATCATTGAGTTGCTTGATCAAGTCAACAGCAGAACTGATCCAACATACAACTGAGTGTAAGCAATTTGCAGAATATAGTTCATGTCTGGACAAAAATTTTGTAGGAGAACAGATATCAAACCTTAAATGCTTGTTCTCAACACAAAACCTAATAATTCTAAAGCAACCATCTACCCAATAGTCTGGATCAGTCAACTCATTAAGTAGCAGAAACAATCTATCCAACTCCCCATCAGATTTGATGTGCCCCTCCTATAAATATCCAATAATTTGATTATAACAACATGTAAGGGAGAAACTATACAAGTTGAAAATATATTATTCTTACAATAAGACTTATAACAGCTTTTGGCTCCAGATCGTTTCCAGATTCCTTGATTTCCTCGTAAATATGAATAGAATCCGACAATTGCCCATGTATTGCAAGAGTTGAGAGAAGAGCACATTTGATTTCATTTAAGGCGCTCTTTGCAGGAATGGCTGGATCTAAGATCACCTGAAACATGAATGATTAGATAGTGACGTAACAAGTGCTTTATGCAAATAATATAAAGATCATATGTTCAAATAATAATATTAACATAAAATAATCACAATGCTGTGCCCATCAATTTTAAATTTCCTGCTGCAGAACTAAATACCAAACAGGAAGGTAACTCCAACCTCAACTTACATGCATGAGTTTAAATGGCTAGATATATCATGCTTTCAGAACGCTTCTTTATCTCTTTTGGTTTTGGATCAGTCAGTGGTATGTGGTGCTTGAAGCCAATGTAATAATGACAGGTCTACGTGTAATCATTCATTAACACAAGTTCAACTGGCTACGTATTTCATGCATAATGCATCTATGTTCCTATTTGTTCAGGAGAATCCAAACAAGCTATTTGTTCAGGCATAATTAAAATCAAGCAAAGAACACAATAGCAGAGACATGATATGTACACAGAGAGTAGGCACTAAACAGGTCAGCAAGTTGGAATCCAAATACAATTTGAAGGCAGTTCCAGCGATGTGGACACTATTTTCACTATTTGTAAGTAGCATGAATTTTCCAATATAAAAAATGATAAATTCAAAATTGCTTTTAATGCTTTATATGCCAATATATAGAGAAACAGTGGAAGTTAACAAATCAACAATAATTTTGAAGGAGGATGAAAAATCACTTGAGAGGGCAGTTCATGCTCAATTATCTGAAAGAAGTATGTAAGAAATTATTGACACAGCTGATCCCAACATACCTTGGTTATATCCTCCTCGGTTTTAGAGTTGCCAATCAAATGGTTGAAAGTACCTGAATCAGGCTTGATATTGGCATCTTTCATGCGCCCAAGGACCCTCAAAGCATCATTAACGTTTTTCTGCAAAATTTCAGAAAAAGGCGAGAAGAGGAATGCATGAATTGAAACATGTGCTTAATCTTACCCTTATTCCTCTTAAGATGCTATATCAACAAGACTAGGTACATAAAATTATTATGATAATCAGGGCTTACCATTCACGGCAGTCACATTTCAACGAATCCATCATCTATAGAAACCATTTTTATATTTTTGCAGTGCCAGGATGAGTTTAAGTTGAAAGCCATCCATGGTCACAAATAAAGTATATGGAGATAGGTCTCAACATAGAAAACAAATAGATACTTCCATATTATATGGTATTGAGATTTATTTCAACCGGATTTACAGGGTAAACAGAAATGAAGCCTCCATAATACCTCAAAGACACACACATTGCTACAACAGATATTTGCAATTTAGAAGGTCTGAAAGATGAAGTGAAAAGTATCTTTATAAGCAAATAACGTTACCTCTCTAAAATATCCAGCCACAATAGCATTGTACATGGTAGACGTAGGCTTCACATTCATTGCTTCCAAATTATCAAGCATCTTATCTGCACTTTCAAACTGCATTAGAAGCAAATATCTAAGTGCGCCGCACCATTGGCCTTTACAGAAAGTTATTCTCCAAACCAAAAACATAATAATATTTAGTAAAGTCTGGTTAAGAAAAGGTGGAAAACAAATGCACAAAAGCATTTAAATCATAAATGAATTAGTTACAACTTACATCTTTCATCCTGGAGCCCAAGTTTATCATACACCTGAATGTTTCACAATTTGCCTTCAAAATGTAGTGAGATACTATGGAATAGATCCAGTGGACCTTGGACAAAAGAAATAGAATACAAACCAGATATAAGTCACAACACAAAGGAAAAACAAGGAAGTTGTAGTTTGGAGGAAGATGCATCATACCAAATTATATTCACATGTTTGTTCTCATGATTGGTTGGTCCAAGTAGTTGGCAATGCAAAAGGAGGCCAACAAGATTTACGGACCAATCCAACATCCTATAGAACGGGAAGCTGATTATAGCCAGCGGAGAACAAAATGGTTCAACTAGGTTTACATCCCTTGAAAGCTGGCAGGTCATTATTATGAGAAATATGAAGCAGTTGTTAAATTGATTTGACATTTAAGCTAAGCGTAGCAGCATTGATTTAAAAATCATATCCTGCAAAAATTTTAAAGAAAGCAGAGCCACAGGTCTCATTGGAAGAAGTTCTTTGTTACTATCAAAAACTTGAAATCCAAAAAGTGCAGGTTATACCTCAAGCAAGTCACAGGCATACATAATGAACTTCTCGTATGATGATGATAAGTTGAAAATTCCAGTTTTTGGTGCAAATCCTTGAATTTCAAGATGGCATCCTCAACCTTTCGCAGAACCAATAGCACACATTTGCACACTAATAAAGCTGAAGAATATAACATTTTTCTTCATAATAGGCAGCGGAAAAAAAAGAAGAAGCAACAACTATAGGCAACTATTTGTAAAGCAACATGGATGAGCTAAAGCAACTGATATCTATTAAGGGTATTAAGAAAGTAACTACCCACGACAAAAACTTTTTAGCAGAAACAGTCCCTCTTGCAAGACATGTTTCAGCAGTACAAAGCTGAGCAAAAGGGAATACACATGAAACACAGTTCAAAGACAAAAATAACATACACATAGAATTCCTTTGTTCATCTAAAGAGTGTTCTCTAAATCCTTCATTCCTCTAGAAATTTCAAAATCATTGATACATTATTTCTTATATGCTAATACAAACTAGTAAAAATTACACAATAGCCCCTTAAACATACAACATAGTTCGTTCCTTCATTTCTCATTGTTTTAGAGCTGCACTTAACTGCATAATCAATCAAGTCTCTGGAGCCCTCAATCCATCTTTTAGTTCAATATTGACAATCCCTTGCACTCAGAAGCAATTTATCAAACTTCTTCATCAGCCACAGGCTTCTACTAATAAAATTTGACAAGATATTTCCTCGTTATTCTCAAAAACTTTTGTTACTATTTTCTTTTTCTTTTCATAGTTTTTCTTCCTCAATGTTTCTGTCATATTACTTATACTACCTTGTAATTATTTATCCTATTAATTTCATTTTATCTTTTTCTCAAAAAAAGTGAAAAAAAATAAACCTTGTTAAGCATATACCTCTATATAAAGTGAAAAATAATAATTATAAAAAATAACATAGCTATGCATGCTTCGGTGGCATTCTAGAAGCATGATTAAGAGTAAAACATGAGTTTCCTTCTTGCACAATCCACGGCTGCAATATGATTTTGATATATGTATATATTCTTCTGATTTTTAATATAAAATTTATTTAACTAATTTAATTATATTAAGATAGTTAGTTAAATTAGTTAATATGACATATTTGTTTAAAACACCATAATAATATTCTTTAACTTTCTCCCCCTCCCTTGACTATTGTTGAGGAAGTATTAATAGGGGTAATTTAAAAAATATATATGAATATAGAAAATAAATTTTATATTTAGGATTAAAATCAATTTCCTAATTAGGTCCTATATGGAGAGTATATATATATGGCTTGGAGAACTGTGTTATATTCACAAGGTTCAAGCTTGAAGGACTTAAAAGAAGCCTTTGACCATGAAAACTTAATTTTTTTTGGGAAAACTAATCTTTTAATTTTTCAATTATTAACTCACTTATAACTCAGTTACTCAATTATAACTCGATGCGACTTAGTCTTTGAATTTTTAACTTGCCTGCAATTCAGCCCCTTAACTTTTAAATTTTTATATTATTGTCCTTGACATTTATAACTCATCCTTTTTGGCAAGAATGATTCATCACAAGAGAGAAAGACTTGGAGACGGAAATAAAAAAGAGTCCATGGCGAGTAGGACTGGGATCGTCACCTTGATCTATCAAGGGTGACGATATACTTGCCCAAGCTTACCAAAGTTGATCTAGAGAGAATGGATGGCCCTCTAGCTACCAAGTTTATTAGTCATGGCTTTATTTGTTATTTCCTCTAATTCTAAATATAAAAAGCAGATAATTAATTTATAAAAATTAAAAAATTAGTTAAATTAGTTATTTGTGAAAAAATATGCGATAATTTCTCTAAAATATCCTTGTAATCGATCATTTTGCATGTGAATCTGCTAGCTCAATGTAATAGTACATATTTCTCCTAAGAAATTCTAGTTAGAAATAATATCATGCACTTGTTAATCATAAGGGTCACCATCCCAACTAACAACCGCTATCTCTAGACAGAGAAATATCTAAAACTATTACATGCGCAGGCCAGATTATGGAAACTAATTAACCATAATCCCATATATTATAATCTTATATGTATTACCGACAACATTTCATGTCTCTAAATTTCAAGATTTGGATAAATTAAGTTTATATTCTTCAATTATTACACGACACATTCCCACCATTATTAATGTGTTCATATATATGATTCTTCTTCTTCTTCTTCTTCTTATCACACCCAGTCCTCCAAAACCCTATATTCATCACACAAACACATCCACCTTTTGTTTTGGTGATGTCTTGCAGTTAGTCAACTTGAAATCAAATCGCTCCCTGTCGGCCTTCCCTAATCTGTGGTTTGAGCTGTTTTTAATTTACTTTATCAAGGAACAAAAAATAGAATTAATAATTTTTTTTCTTGATTTGAAATGTTTGTTGCATATATATGTTGCGAGATATATAAATTAGCACCATATATATATCCGCCATAATTTTATCTTCACCTAATCTCTCTTATCTTGTCTTCTGTTTTCTTAACAAGCATATATAATCTTGGTTTAATTTGTCTATATATAATTTTTTTATTAAATGCTGAGAAACATCATTAGTGAACAAACATGTATTTAATCAGCACTAATTCCACACATTCAACTTGTAAAAACGGAAATTTAATTAAGACAATGGGTGTATAAGTTTCTTCTGTTGAGTGAAGGATGACATATTTAAACTAACACATAATATACACACACAAAACTCCAATGGGAATGGTTAAAATCGCCCAAAACAACCACAAGATGCTCTAAATGGACTTTAAAATTAATTATTAGTCTTAAGTTTCATCATTGTTTGTACAAAAGAAATATAAGAGAAAAGATATGACAATATGCACTTTGGCTAATGGAACCTCCCTCTTGCAAGCTTTGTGGTCCTACTCTAATCACGATGACTAATTACTCTCTTCCGTCATATCGCATTATATATTCAGTTTGCTCACTTGTACAGCAGTACTTATTATTTACAAGCTGTTAAAGTATTTATATATTATTATATATTTTAAACAGTTAGAATTATATAATTTGTTGTCTTGAACTAAAACTTAGTTAACAAAATAAGCATCCATTAAATTTTCTGTTCGGTACTATTAATTTAGATATGTCATATATATATATATATATGCTAGTTTTACAATTAAACACGTGATAGACGGAATCAGATTTTTTTTATACTTAGCTGAGTTGGGTCTCGATCGGAGGCTCATAAGGGTTAGAGTATACCTCTCTAAGTTTAAAAAACGCTTAAAGAGATACTTATAATAGATTATCCACTAATAAGATTCTTATATCAGTAGCGGAATTTAAACTCACGACCTTATAAGTTATGAGCCCATTCGTTACTGACTAAATCAATTCTTGTTGGCATGGAATTGGACTTCTTATATATATATATATATATATATAAAATATTAGGGTTAAGTTTTTGCTCCAATAATATTGAGATTTAATTAAATTAGAATCATGACCTTTTTAAGATGACTCTACCACCACTAACTAAAATTTTAATGATGATTATCTTAGATTAATTATTTTGATTAAACAATATATAATACAGCAATAACTTGATTAAACTTAGTCTCTAAACCTTGTTCCTTGAATTTCATCTACAGCAGAAACCTAAAGAGCCCAACTTTATCACCAGTTTCCTTGACATCTTTCTCAATCTGCTGTTTATACTCTCTGAAAGTGAAGCTTCTGTAAAGCTTGGGTGTATTGCCATGGCTCTCTATCACAGCTTCATACGAAGGATTATAGAAATATGCCACAGAGAATCTCTCTACCTTCTGAGCAGCCACCACTCTGTGCCTTGTGCTTTTATAAACTCCATTACTCAGTGCCTGCAATATCCACAAAAATATATGGGTTTTATTTCAAGTTTCATCAACGGTATGTTTTCTCAAGATTCTGCTTTCTGAGAGAAAGAGAGAGAAGCCCTAAGTAATAAGTAACTAATTAAGAAAGCTCTCTTAATTGATTGCCTTGTGGGGTCATACTTAGAAGATAATCTTGTGTTCTTCTTTTAATTATTCTGATAATTCTGATTCTGATTCGTGGCCACTATATATACATTGCTGGGCGCATCATTACTGTCATTTTCAGGCCTAGCATGGTTTTTGCGGCGTTGAAAGTGAAAGGAATGAAGATGATGGTGTTTGAAAATTGAAAATTTTATATAATTAAGTTGCTCATTATGAATACATGCATGATAAGCCTTTTGAAAAATACTTAGACATACCAATTCAACATGTGGTTTTGTTATAAATTCATGTACCTGCAGGTTAATTATCAAATTCATGTATATATATCTAGTTACTACCAGAAGAAATTAAAATTTTTCTTCAGAGAGAGAGATTTTTTAGGTACTAAAACTGATTTTAGTGACGGAAAAAGTCCATCGATCACTAAAGAGCATTATTTGTAAGGTGGCATATGATGTATTAAGCAATAATTAATTGGTGTAATTAGATGTTAAAATGTCCCCTTACCATGTATCTACTCATTATGTACTGGACTGTAAGTCAAGCAAGTCACTCAATATTGAAAATAACAATTTCATTGTTAAAATTAAATAAATTCTTCTTCAATTAATATATCTAATGTGTTTGTGTGTGTATCTTAAATTTCTCCCTCCAATCAATAATAATCATCATATATATGGAAGAAATAATAATCTGTGTGCGTTTGGTGGGTAGAATTATAATGGAGGGGAAGGGAAAAGAATCAAAGGAAATAAATTTTTCACTAAGAAACTCTCATTTATTTATAGGATTTTTTTAATGGATAGAAAAGAAAACTGGGAGAAAATAAGGGATTTTGAATTAGTTGATCATCCCAACTTTTCTAAAGTCCATTAGGATAATAAAATGAGTGGATTAATTTAGCTTGATGTAGGGGAGAAAATATCATCATGTCAACTAAAGTTGGACTAGAAAAGAGGTATATAAGTGGAAAAGACTCGTATACATACTCAACGCGTTAAGGTTGAGTTAAGACGTGGTGTCCTGCCCATTTCTATGCATCTTGTTACTGTAAGGCCTAGCTGAACTCCCCTTTCCTCCATTAGGTTTCCCAGATTTATAGGAAAGACTTTTTCCAAACAAGAAAAAGGAAAAATCATGATTTGAGCATATTCTTAATTAAAACAAATTCCTTCAATTCCCTTTCCCTCTTCCTAAACTCCCAAAATCATACCTGAAATAAATCACCAATATTAACCAAGAGAGCATGCAGATTAGGTTTGACTGCAACCCACTTTCCATCTCTTAGCAATTGCAATCCCCCAACCTGGTCTTGAAACACAATGGTGAGGAAAGTGGAGTCACTGTGAGGCACGAAACCAAACACGTGTTTGGGAATTGGGCATGGTGGATATCTATTCAGCCGAACAAAACTTGTGTTTGGCAAGCAGTTCTCTCTGAAATATCTGGATTGCATGTTCATTTCCTCTCCTAGAATTTCCGCTAACATTTCTGCCAGGGCCCCCACCTTTCTGGCATAAGCTTCCGTAGTTGATCTGAAAATAGAGTAGATTTTGTTGAATCTCAAGTGAAAAGATAGATTAAAGCGTAAAATGAAACAAAAAATAATAATTTGTGAGTGGAAAATAATACTTGTATATCATAAACAAAAAAAATAGTAAAATGAGCTAATATTAATACAAAATATAAAATCTATAAACAGTCATGTTATTTTAAAAAGTTGTGAATATGTACACGAGAAAATTAGGTGTCTAGATAATAAATATAAAATTGTATAAAAAAAGTTTATAAGAAAATGTCTAAAAAACTTTTTGGTCCCCTTTAATTTATTAATCAGCTAATAATACATGTATATGTATATTTTGCAAACATTATGCAATAGGCACAAATGACTCCTCCAAATTATCAATTGTTTTCTGATATCACACGCACGCACGCACATATAGTGGTGCATGAATGCTAATGAAGTTCAACACCCACCATCATGTAACTTTTACCACCTTGTTCTTGTATGTAAATGATTAGTAGGAAAAAAAATTGTTCTTTAATATAAGTTACTTATAGGGTAATTAATGATTTTTTTTTTCAATTTTAACCTTATTGAATATAAGAAACTTTTAGGATAATTAATAAATTTTTTTCAATATACTTTCCTTAATAAGGACAAATATTAAAACATGTATCAATTTAATGCATTTTTTACTATGCAAGAATGTGGTATAAGTGACTTAAATATAGGAATATAGTAGTACTCAGATCCTTGTTGGATGAATGCTTAGTTGGATCATTAATTATAATTCAGAGTCTAGATATACTCTATACTTACAAATGAATGTTATAGTATGGAATAGAAAAAAGCATGTGATATAGGTTTCAACTTTCATGAAACCTGAGACCAAACAAAAGGATCTGTAATTTTATACCTCAGATATTTGTGGTGGTCGTCCACGATATTTGGTGGTTCATGTGGAAGAGTATGGAAGGCTTCAGACCATGAGAGTTGCCGGAGATTAGTAGCGAAAGGGTTTCCCCACCTGTAGGTGAAAGTTCTGGAAGTTTCCTGAGATTTCTGGGCAAAAGGTCTATGAAACATCTTCATTTGTTCCAACAACAACCTCTGTAAAAGTTGTTGTGAAATCCCATGATTCACAACTTGGAAAAAACCCCATTGTTTTGCAGCTTCGATCATGTCCTTCATGCACTCTTCTCTCTCAACACGTTCACTACTGTTTAAAAGGCCAAGATCAATCACCGGTAGCTCACAAGTGCTGATCTCCACCGTGGGTGGTGATTCCCCGTCCATCATCGTCATCGTCACCATCTTTCTTGTTTCTAACGACAAGGAGCTTTCAAGAAGTTTCTTGTACGCATCTGGGAATGGAGGTTCGTAATCCATTTATTGCTTCGACTTCTTCTGAAAAATTGTATGCAGAATACACTATATAAGTATATATATATATATATACACACACGTAGACGTACGTATACGAAAAACCAGGAGCATATATTAAAGCAACTAGAAGACCAAACAGAAATAGGGTTTTTCCTGCAGGAGATTACATAAGTATGCAACGTATTGTAAAAAAAAAAAAACAAGAAGAAGAAGAAGAAGCCAAACTTACACTTTCAAAATATATAATGGCTGCCTACTACTTCTATATATATATATAGAGTACTAGGAGTAGACATTAGTTGGAGTTTCTGGTGAAAAATTCGCCTAAATTTAAAAAATGAAACAAAACTAAGTTAAATTTTTTAATTTCCCATATTTAAATAAATAGAATATTTAATTAATAATGACTCAGGTTGAGTTTTAAAGCAATGATATTGTTGAAGAAAAGATTATTTGATAGTCTACTATACAAGTCATTATTTTTTTAGAGATCAAATGATATCCTGTTGATAGTTAGAAATTAATTCTCAAGTATATTTTTTCCTATTCTCAACAAAGTTTTTTCTATACATACAACTTAGGTCAAATACAGGATATCATATTTAAGAAATATAACTATATCTATAACTATGTTAAGCTTTATTAGTCACTAGGTATACATGTTAATTAACTCAACAATCAGGCTTCTGAATAATTACATGATTATCTCAACAAGAAGCTTCTAGTTATAGTAATATCTATACTTGGTGGTGATATTAACTGAGATGATTCTGAAATGCTGCAGCAACAACAACAATAGTAAAACTACTATAAAGAAATCTATAAACCCAAAAAGAAAAAACGGGGATAACATTTTCTTCTTTCATCAGCCGAATTAATGTTTCGTGTATATATATATGGTAATAACATCTTATTTTTTATAAATTTTGAACTGATAAAAAGGATTCGAGAGTTCGAACATCACAAAACGCAAGCTGCAGACACAAGATACAACTAATATTGATGATACATATACGTTTAGATCTTCTATAATATTAATATCTTCTGTGAACATATTAATTAATTCTTCCATATATAAACTCAGTAATATATTGAAACTCAGTAATATCTAAAAAAAGAGACATCACAAAGATCTGAAGCTGTCCTAAAATTGCAAAAATTGATAATTAAATTGCTATGTATGCATGTTAACTCTTTAATTTGTATCGATTTTTAATTTAACCTCATAACTATATAAAGGGATGAAAATTTAAGCATATTTTGCAAAAATTTAATTATATAAATACTATTATAATTTGTCGAGTCAATATTTTTTATTAAAGAGATTAACAATGTTAAGATTAAAGGATTAAGAATACACTTTATAAATTTAAAGAATTAAATTGAAACTTGATACAAATTTAGATGACTAAATGATTAATTTAGCCTTAATTTAATTATTCTTTAATTACTCTTTATAATTTAAACACACTAGTTACACACACACACATATATACAACTGCCCGTTATTCAATTTAATAAACAGCATTTTTTTAAAAAAAATTGAATTGATTATTCAAGTAATCTAGATGCCAGCTTAATTAATGTTTATTTTTAAAACTATTTATAGGTGAATTTTCAATTGTGCCCGAATAGGTCGTAATAAAGTAAATATATTTTAAATTCCATATATTAAAATATTATACAACAAATAAAAATTGGTATTATATTAACAGATTTCATAACTTCATTTTAATTTCAAATCCAAATAAACTAATGTCCATTAAGTAAATGAATGATCATATTCTTTGAAATTATATTAGATGTCATCAATTTATACCTAAAAAAAGATGGCAATTCATTAATATGTATATTAAAAAACAAATACCATAGTAAATTAAATGATTCGCATAAGTGGCAATTGATAGAGAAAGGTATAAGAAAAAGTTAATATAATCTTTAGTGTTTTAAATTTCTATAAATTTTAGTTTTAATTCTTTAAATTTTAAATTATTGATTTTGATCCCTTAAATAATAAAATAATATAAATTTTTATTAAATTATAGAAATCAATATTTCTATAGAAAAAAATCCTAAAAGACTAAAATTAAAATAATAACAAATTTAAAAGATTAAAAATTATACTAGCCCATAAGAAAACTCAACTCTCTATTAAGATTTCGATTTCCCTTCCTGCAAGAAACCCTAACTCTTCAAGAAACACTCATTTCTTTTTATTTTTTTTATGCATACGTAAATGATCTTTTTGGAGAGAATTAAAAATTCGGAGGTGCATGTAAACTATTAAATTTAGAGAATCATTTTATACATATCAATTATCAAACACAGCGTTAGATCCCATCATTTTTTCCTATATATGTATCCATTAAGAAGAGAAAAAATTGAAAAAAAAGGAAAAATATTAACTAAATTAATGTTCACTCAATGAGTTTATTCTGCAGCGTAATCGAGTTACGAGAACAAAGACACAAAACCTGCAAATTTAATCATGCCAAATTTTAATACATGAAAATATAGTTAGGAGGAAAACAAAAGAGCCATTCTTCTCAAATAAATTATACACACACACACACACTATCGTGTGGATGTTAAATTATAATTATTCATCTTAACCTTCACCTCAAATTCTAATTATTTTAATCAGGAGAATTATTACAAACAAAATTAGCAAATATTATGTGATGAACCATAATATTGAGATTGACAAAATTAATGATATAAAAAAAGATGAGTGGACATAAATCTAATAATAAAAACAGTAAACATAATAATTCAACCCAAGAGATATGGAAAACCAATATATAGAAGTGAAGTTGAATAGATTTTGAATCGACTCTCGGAACAAGACATCACCAAATAAGGCTCCAATTTTCTCTCCTTGAGATAGAAGTTAGTTGGCTATGAAATGATGATGTACACACACACTCACATATCATATCATATTCTAGGTTTAGGTGCATGCGCACACGCTCGAATTAGAGAAAGGAATGCATATGTATGTGAGGAAATGAGAGAGAGAAAAAAAAAGAATTTTGAAGATTAATTTTAAGATTTAGGAATCTTTTATTTTAATTATTGTAATTAATCTTGAATTTATATACATAACTTTATGTGTATGTCTTTTCATAAGGAAATCGAATATTTTTTAACTCAACATATATATTTTTTTTTTAAATTCTCAAGCAATTAAATGATTGTTATGAATTTAAAGTTTTTTTATTTTTAGTAATTACATGTAGCTATTGTAAATATCGATAATTTTCCCCCTTGTTTGAGGGAATATAATTTATCATCGCCATCAACAATCAACACCAAATTGTGGTGGTAAAAAAAATAGTTATAGTCAACATCTTTGAGGACTACTTGCAGGTTTTGTGTCTCTACACACACAAACACACAAAAGTGCAGACCGTTTCTAGCTTTTAAATTTCCAAAATCCTTAATTACCACATGATGGTTGTTAATTACGAGACATGATTTGTTGTATATAGTAATTACAAAAAAATTAAAAAGCTTATTTATATAGAAGACCCTAGTATGTACTCTCCCTTTATTCTTTTTCACCGACAAACTGAATTAATAGTCACATGGTTCATTTGCGAATTATTGACACCATTTACATATCTTATAGCGAAATAGCTAGGTTAATATGATGGATTCCATGATTATTCAGATATGAATGTGGAAACTAGTGGAACAAATTAAGTTTATATGACTGAAACGTAACCAAAATCGAAATTTAATTATTATCTGCATTATTAATGTTTTAATTAAGCAAGAAACCTAGAGAGGCCCACTTTATCACCGATTTGTTGGACATCTTTCTGAGTTTGGAGTATATAGTCTCTGAAAGTAAACTTGGTGTACAAAGCAGGCTTCTTGTTATTAATATTATTATTAAAGCTCAGTATCACTGTTTCATCAGAAGGGAAACAGAAATATGCCACAGAAAACCTTCCATCTTTTCTGCTGCAACTACTGTGTTTTATGCATCTGTATACTCCATTACTCAATGCCTGCATTCATTCATTCATCTATAAAATCAAAATCATCTTATATATATATATAGACAAATAAAAGACATTATGAGAATTTCACATGACACTTCTTTTGGGATTACAGTTCCATTTTTGGCCGATTCACTTAATCATGACAACAATATTCTCATTGTCGGCTCTTCGCAGATCGTGCTGCTTGAAAATTGAAGCATATATATATATATATATATATATGTAATTTGTTGTTATACTGCTATATATATATATATATGATATGGCTTAAAAAGACTTTGATGAAGTAATCGTAGTTTTTTTGAATGAGATCCAAAACAGTTTAATTTAACGAGAAAAAAGATTGAACATATATATATCACAGGAAAACAAAAATGGAATATGCCACAGAACCTCAATCTTTTCAGCAGCAACTAGGTGCGTATAGTTGAACATATCGCTGCACAATTCTATATATGTGTTTCTATACTTCTGTCCATTATTCAGTTCATTTTAACATATTAAATCAGCTTTTTTTTAATATATATATATATATATATATATATAGCAGCCACTTATCTATTTCTGCAGGCAATAAATAGTCTTGAGAATTTCCCGTTAAACTACAGTAGTAGATCAATTTTGGTCCATATTTATATCTTATGTCTTTACAGAATAATGCACCTATATTTTTGGCCGATTGACTTAATCATGATGACATTGATATTTATTCATTGTCGGTTTTCCCCTTACCCATATAATGAAAAAGGAAGCATATATATATGTTTGCCATTACTACATATATATATCCACACGACAAGTAATCATACTTCTTTTTGAAAGTGACGATACAAAACATATTATCCAGAAAATGACATTGACCACCATACGCACTTAAAATAGGAAGTTTTCAAAGCATGTATATATATAGGGTAGTGAAGAAGAAGAGACTAGAATTACCTGGAAAAGATCACCAATGAGAACATTAGGATTGGGGTTGACAGCGACCCATTTTGCATCTTTCATCATCACTTGCAAGCCTCCAACTTTGTCCTGATGTACAATGGTGAGGAAACAGAAGTCACTGTGAGGCATTAAGCCAAACACTTTTGAAGATATTGGGCAATTTGGGTATCTGTTCATTCGAACAAAACTGCTGTTTGGCAAGCAATTCTCACGGAAATATCTGTGTTTGATATTCACTCTGTGGCCTAGAATTTCCACTATGTTCTCCACAAGGCCGGTCACTTTTGTTGCAAAAGCTTCAACGCTTCTGATGATCAAAATCATAACAAAACAAAATCATTAAAGTAATATATATATATATATCGCCAGAAAGATCCTAACTTTTTGACAAAGGACGAAGTTATCATGATGTCCAGCAAACCCCTTTTTTATTTTTATTTTTATTTGATTGTAACTTTTTGTCTCAAAGGGTAATTCAATTTTAAACACTTATAACATGCCTTTTGTCATATTTAGTTTGTAAATTTTCTTAAATACTTATCTAAGCGACAAGAGAACTGTGTTAAATATACTTATCATAAAAGGAAGGGTTATATATATATAATAAGTCTCATGCTACCTAGCTAGGTTCATTGAGTTGGATTTGGACCCCTTCTTTATATATATATATATATATATATATATATATACCCCCTAGTTAGTACATCGATCATCTCTCAATTATCATACTTGTCTTGTTGGCTTGGCTGAGAAATTTTTGTTACATAAGCCAAAAAAAAAATGTGTGTGTAAAAATACCAATACATGGTTCATTCCCATGCAGACGGGGTATATATATATATATATATATATATATATATATTATCATCAACCTCTAAAGTTAAACACATAAGATATACACAAAAATATTTGATTATTATCTCAGATTTTGCTTCTCCTCCATGGTGGATATGTCTGTAAGACGTATATGGAAGGCTTCTGACCAAGAAAGTTGACTCAGATTAGTGGCAGAAGGTTTTCCCCATTTGTAAATTCTGAGTGTTGACTGAGGGGATTTTGCAGAAAGGCCTCGCGTAGGTCTCAAGGAATGGAGGATCATAATATAATCCATTAAGCGAAGAAGAAGTTCAAATGCTTCCAATAATTTCTCCTTTATTATTAATTAACCCTGACATGCATCACTAAGTTTAACTATTGTTGTGTTTATTGATTTAAATTTGTAGATATTTAACATATTGAAACATGAAAATTGACGTTATTAGAGACAATTTGTCACAATTTATCCTTCAGGAGCTATATATATATATGGTCGAAAAGTGAGTCTTGATTAGTTAACTTAGGTTGGATGGTAGATTTTGTATATATTGTGATTATTAGTTGAACAGTTTATTAGTTTAAATAGTTTAGTATCCAATATTTGTAATTGTATACAGTTTATTTGTATTTGTAGTTTATTAGTAATTGTATACAATGAAATTTGCTACTGATTCTGCAGCAGTAGTTAAATTTTGTTGGTGCTAGTTCTAGTTTTGAATTGTAGGTGTAGTCTACAATACAAAAATAAACATTAATTTTTTTAAAAAACTAAATTAAACACTCCATGTCGGTTATAATATAAACCGACGTAGATAACACAATCTACGTTGGTTGTTTTTCTGAGGTAAATTTAAGACATTCTACAATGTTCTTATATGCTTATCCTTCACAAATCAATGTAAAAAGCCTTCCCTAACCAACGTAAAAAGTCACGCCTGCATAGTTGATAGTACATACATGAGAGTTATTATATTTACTAATTTTGAAAAAGTAGCTTTAACAAAGGTGATTATTATTAATTAATTTCCAATAAAAAAGTAAGTGATTTGAACATAGTGTCACTTTAGCTCTTAGGAGATTTCATCACCAGCAGGGAGTGAAAAAAATTGAATGCAGCAACTCTTTATTGGGGGAAATGGAACATGAAATAACTTTGATTATAATGAAATGGAGATGGGAATAAGTTATAGGATGGAGTCCTGAAATTTAGACAAACACTGGAGAAATTGCAAGTTGAATAAATGAACATAAGAGAGTTTTGTCACTTAATCGTATTTATAAATAATCATAACCTACGTATTAAGGTGTAATTTCATACTTACCATACACATATTTGAAGAGAGGATTATAGAAGAATATTCAGATTTTACAATTAAAGAATTGAAATAATCAACCAACCAACTATTAGTTGAGATCGATGATATTTATAAAAAGTCTTACCCTTATAAGAAAGACAACAAAAGTTTAAGTTTTATAAAGCGTATTTATTGATAGGATTTTAACCTTCATACTCCCAACCTGATAAAGATTAAATTCAAGTTTAAAGTGACTTAAGTACCCCTTGGGTTTTTAAAAAATGAAAAAGAATTGAAGCAATCTTGCTGGAAAATTTTCTCAATATATTAGTTGGTGCTGCCTACTTTTCCCCTAATTTCTATTCTAATTAATTAACCTGAGTGATGAGGCTATGTACACTTAATTGCATCTTCTACATGTACTCCCTCATGTCATTTTTATAAGCAACAATTACCTAAACCACATGATCAAAATATTGATTAAAATTAGTTAAAAATAATAATATGTTAGAAATACAATTTATTTTACAACTATACCCTCTTATTTATGAAGATGATGATTGAGAGAGAGAATGAGTATGAAAATAGATGAGAGAGAATGAGTGAGAGAGAGACATGTAATTATAAATTGCAGGATAAAGATAGAAAAAATATATTAAATTTTTAGATAAACATAAATTATTGTTTATATATATAAGATCACTTTGTGAGAGAGAATATTACTTATAAAAAGGATAAGAGGGAGTATATTTTTGTCATAGATAACTAAAATTTCAACTCTAATTAAAAATTTCTCGCTTCCAAATCATAAGCCTACGAGGGTTTCTTCATGTATATATAAGTAATCAGAGCAGAAAAACCATACAATACATATAGAAACGTCATATATATATGTGTGTGTGTGTGTGTAATTGCACAGTACAGACATACATACAGATAAGCTAAGGGTAACAGTTATATATATAAAATTATGCACTATAGATCAAATTTTCACCTGCGTGCTTGAGTTTCTTCAAGTTGTTGTGATCTTCTTGTTTCAACCCACCAACTTAATTCATAACTTTCAAAACCCTCTCACTGAAAAAAAGCAGAAACTTGACGAATTCTGCGGGTTTAAAAGGAAAGAAAAGGCTAGCTTTTTTGGAAGAAAAAACACACCAAATTAGAAATAACTGTTATATGATTACTGGTTCAAAGATATATATATATATCTTAGAAGAAGAAAAGTGAGTTGCTTTGAGGTTCTATATACAAAGAAACAATTGAGGTTAAAGTATATATATATAAGTAAAGTGATTTAGACCAATAATTGTGGGGAAATGCTGTTGATAAAAAGTCTATGGCTAAATCTAGAACACGCGTCCATCAGAGCGCACCAGACAGATATTTTGCAGAATTGTGTCTGTGTTCACTGTGTTATGCAGTAGTTTATATATTTAAGTTCTCATATCTTCCACACACACACAAAAAAACCTTTAATTACAGCCTCTTCCTTTTCTTTCATTATAGTCCAGAAAAATTGTGGATTATCTTTTAGGGTTCGAGATATTCAGAATATTTAAGAAATAACATAACGCATGATTAATATGGAATTACATGTGGTTTAATTATTTTTCACTTAGCATAAAAATTGCATTTTTGAGACTCGACAGGATATACTACAAATTATATACACATTAGGCTAAATAAAACTCAAATGAGAAAGGAGCCATTGACTAGTGTGTGTGTGTGAGAGAGAGAGAGAGAGAGATCAAGTAAATGAGTCGAGTGATTAATAAATGATTCGGGTTTTGTAAAATTGATGGTTAATTCAATAATCGTCAGGGGCTAGATTAATGGCTAAAAAACATTTTCAAGCATTTTAGTGTACTTTAATGTGAGTTTGGTTTTATATTTAAAACTATCAAAACTATGATTTTAATAGAAGCAGGTGATATTATATAGTTTCACCCCCACATGCATGATTTTTTTATGGTTTCGAATGTGAAACCAATCATACTATACGACATGGCATATATATATATATGTATATATATATAGACACATGCACTTCTTGTTTTTTGAGAATCTAGAAAGAAAAGTCTTAAAGTTGAATTTTAATAACTCATTAAGATTAAGAATGACCCAAGGCAAGTCTCGTAGTTCTAATTAAAAGCATTTACTTGCAAAAAACTGTATTTATAAACTATTCAGCTGTGGAATGCATTACATTAACAATATGTCTTGTAGGATATTAATCCCATGTGGTAATTAGATTAATCTTCTCCCACATGTGTATAGAGTTATTTTTATTTGATCAAGTTTATAATCTCTTTCAAGACTTATAGTGTAAATAATTTTTTTTAACACGTTTGCTTTCTAAATTTAAATTTGTATTTTTATTTTTATAGGGGTGAGATCGCTTATTATCTTAACAAAAACCTTGTTGCTACACGTACAGAGTTTTTTTTTTTTTTACATTTTTCACTCATATAAAGGAATTTATGAATAGAGAAATTAAATTCGAAACCTCGTATATATTTAAAAAACACTGAAATAATATATTTAGATATAAAAAAAAGATGTTAAAGCTTAGCTGCTTAAGAAGCACTCTCAAACAATATTGATAATTAAAAAAAATATTTAGATATAAAATATAAGTGGTGCTAAAAATTCATATCAAGTCAGGTCATTTACTTCCTTTTTTTTTCAATTTATATTTATAAATAAAGAAAAAAATTAAAAAAATATGTACTTCTAAATCCCGATGTTATTAGAGTATCACTCTCTATAAAATTATATTCTGACAATCTCTTGAAAAATATCATATGATAGTCTCATATATATTATCTTACTTATAAGTTAACATATACATATAGTTATTTCTAAAATCGACCCCGTCATTCACACATTTCAAGAATTCTTATGAGTTCTCCTTGCATATGTTATATTTTATATTTTTTTGCTATACTTTAGGCTCAAAAAATGTACAACAATGAAGTATTATCTCCCGAGAGTGATATTATGTTAATAGTGGAGCTTGGAGTAATGTATTTTTATAATTTTTTTATTTATAAATTTGACTTCTAAAAAATAAAGTGGATAGTATGTAGACTAGTTAACTCAGTAAATTCAGTCAAATTAAATAGTTAAGTTGAGCCTGTATAACTGCTGAGGCAACGTTGAACCTAAATTTTTTTTTTTTGACCCTTAGCGCTTTTACGTGAAAGCTTCATGGGCAAATTTATACTTTAACTTAAAATAAAAGATGATATAGATGCCACATGGTATGCCACTTTAGCATATTTGTTAACTAACAGTCAAACTTAATTTTAGTCAACGGATGATATTGTTACGATTTGAAAACTTCCGAGACAACATTATTACTAAAAAAACTTTTGGATACTTACTACTCTTGAGTGAAAAACTTTTAAGATAAATTTACACCTTAATCCTATATATTTATAGACTAAATAAAAAATATTTGAGTTCAAAAAATTATCATATATATAATATTTTTTTTAACCTAGTTATTTGAATTCAAGCTCAAAATCTAATATTAACAATATCATCCTTTGACATGGTAGTTTCTTTCCTTCCAAAGAAAAGCTCCATCAAGCATTTAGATTGGCGATTCCATTGTACCATTGAACAATAACAGAGATTTTCTTATATTCTTGAAAATTGAGACATATAGTTTATTTGTATGCTTTTGATAATTATCATTTATAAGAATTATATAGTTTTTCAAGTGATATCCTAAATTAATTGTAGTGAAGTAATTAGAAGTTCTCTAGATATTGGATATAAAAATGGAAAGATTTTTTAAGAAGCGATTGCCATTAAATTAGCAACTACCAGTCTTCATCAAATTTTTGTGTGACAATTCAACAACACCACACTGAAATTAATTTACAAGATTTGCCACCACAAATTTCTTATAACACAAAATTCTGAGTTCTTATGGGCCACAACACCCCCACCTCTGCACCTCTTTCCAAACAAGAGAAATGAGTGGCAGTTGCTTTTTTTTTTTTTTTTATATGACTATACAATTAGATCACATTCGAATATCATCATACCTAATTAAGAAAAACTCTCCTAAATAAGTTTTTTGTATTTACATGAACTTAAACTCAAGGCCTCGTGTAACAAAAGGCTGTTGGTGGAAGTTGCTTTTCTGATGATGTTAATGAATACTCAAGTTTCTCTGGACCAAAAAAAACAAACAAACTCTAAAGTGTCTCTCTTCATTCTCTCTTCCACAGCCTCTTTCTACAATGAGAACAAGAATACGGGAGGAATTAAGACAACATAATATCGGAAGACTTCTCAAAATAAATCATACATGGTAAATTGACCAACAATTTCTATTCTAACAATTTATCAAATACACATTGCTCTCTAGAGTCTGGATAGACTGCTCATACCCTATAATACTTCAGAGCAGATGAACTAATAAACATCTTGAGTATACACATATGACAATCACAGGATAGTTTACTCGTCATCCTTGTATGGGTACTCTTCAGGAACTTGCTTGAGGAGTTTTACTTGCAACTCAAACACATCGTCACCTCGAAGCATATCACGGACCCATGTAACCTCAGTCTTCATGGACACCTGAATATGGATATATAGAGGAAGAATGACCATGAATTGAGCAAACGAGTACACGCGCATAGATAATAGCTAGATCTCACAATAAGCAATAAACAGCAGATTAAGGTCATGCCTCCTTTTCTCAAGGACTAGGAGTAATATTATGTTTTCTGATTGAATTAGAAGTTCATTTCAAATGATGAGTGTCACTAAGACTTCAGCAAACTAAACTTACCTGAAACTGAGAAAAATTTCAGGGAAATGTTCACTAGCTCTCTTTATTGCGTTTGAGTAGAAGTGTTTGAGTTAAAGTGTTGAATTTAGAATAACAGCAACTCACTAAAGGAATTATAAAAGAATATAAAAAGCACCCAAAAAAGGTAAAGGCCAACTGAAAAAGCTAAATTTTGATAGAAAAGGTTGTTCCCTCCACAAACCATGCCAAAACCATGTGAGCAAGTTACTTCAACTTTAAGTAACTCATCTATTCAAATGCTTCAGATAGCCATCAATCAAAGGTTAAGCAGCTCAGAGTCCTACACTTTCCCACTCTTCTAAGCCCGATGCTATAAAACAGACTACTAAAATAAACAGGTTAGAGTTATATGTCAAAATGGGGTAACATAGTAGCAGAAGTTTACCATCTCCAAGGCACCTCTGATAACTCCACTTAAGATGTTGCAATAGTAAAGACCTTGACAGGTATCAGGAAGCTCAACAAAGTCCACCAAAGGATTATCCTCCAAAACAATGTTACAACACGTACCTTCAGCATCCCAATTGGTCACAGAAGCAGTAACACCAAGGAACATTTTAAAACCGACCTGCATTAAAAATAAAAAACATCAAGATTCAGTATTTTCCATTTTATATTATCCTTCAGGATCCACATTTTTAATTTAGTTCATTAATGCATGGGTGCGTGCGCACACACTGCCTGACCAAACTAAAGCAAAGTGTAGTCTGTTCTAATAAAGGTTACCATGCTGATCAAAACCTTTACTAGTCAATCCACTGTATCATCTTTAAACTAGACATCAATAGCCCTTACCAACTGTGTCATGTAACTAAAACGAAATAGATATAATTAAATTCAAAGGGATTGGACTTTGAAAGATTGTCAATACATTAACATGTTAGCCCTCAGATTGATGTACATAATGTGTGTGACCAAGATGCTACCTATTTGCTTTACAACAACAAATGAAATGAAATATGTTTAAGTGCTTAGATCATAACACACACACACACATACACTAAGTTGCTTAACTGATACTAATTATGCCCTGAGAAAACAACTCAAATCATGTTTAGACTTGGCAGCCAAAGACATACAACAACAACAAGCCTTATCCCACAAAGCAAGGTCGGCTATATAAATTGCAAGATGCCATTGTGCTATATCAAAAACTAAATTTTTGGAGAAGTTGTTGGCCAAGAGGTCCTTGGCAGCCAAAGACGTAAAACAAAGATCACCATGACAACATTAATAAGAAAAGTATTGTCAAATATAAGTGCTAGAGTGAAAAATGTGTTAGGGGCCTTAGAAGAACACGCATAATTTTAGTACAGGTTACAATCCACATGACAGTAAGAAAAAGAATTTCAGAACAAAAGTCACATGTTTAAGGGTGGTTAGTACCTCCTTCATTTCTCACCTCAAACCACCCCTCATCAGATAAGTCCCCTATATTTATTGCATTGAATGTTAAAGAATTTAAATGACAACAGAATACCTTTGCTATTACTTCAGCAGTTTCTTTGAAGTCAACACATTTTGAGACATTAGATTTAGCTAAAAACTCATCAATCAAACGGATTCCAATATTATAACCCCTGAAACGAACCAAACAGTCAAATTCAAATAAGTAAATGCATTTCTTGTCATCATCAAATCTAAAAACTCTGTGGATAAATGAATAATTATCTGCAAGACTATAACCTTGGGGGAAAAATGGTCCGAATTAACAAAATGAAAGCAAATGGTAAAAGTATATGAAGAACTTGCAAGTTATATCAAACTAGGAAAATGTCAAAACAGCAATGTAAAAAGAGATTTTTTTAAAAAAAAAAAAAGAAGAAAGAAACGAAGAAGGAAATTGAAAAACGCTGAATCAGATATGGAATTACAAAATAGGCTATCAATTGTACATTTGGTCAAGCTGTTTGTTGACCTCCTCAACTTCTTCTAGATCTGTAAGCAATTGACGCACGATCGCCCCGTACGTTAAAGTAAATAGCTCTGCATTCTGCACGACCGCCCCGTCCATTAGTTCAAATAAAGTTGAGAAAGTAAGGATCCCTCACAAGATTATCGATTCAAAGCAATTAGAAAACGAGAAAAAGAGAAAAGCATATTTTAGCCTGTAGGATCGATTAAATTATGATCGGTTAGAAATAGAGGAAGCCGTGCATTTCACCAAGTCATTTTTCAGGATTTAGTCAGGAAACAAATAGAGAATAAAACAGAGAAGAGGATTGATGCTTACCACACGCTCAACACTAGCGAAAATCGCTTCCCCGGATCTAGGACCAACGGGAGCCATTGCCGGACCTCACTGAGCTTGCTTGGAGGACTATGGTAGTTCCGACTCCAAATCGATGAACAAGTGCTTCTTCGTTTTCGCACTGTAGATTCTCGACTGTGTGGTGTAATTTTGTGGTTCAAGGACGCAAACCAAAAACTAAACCCATAGTTGACTTGGTCTTTAGATTTTCTTTTCGGGCCAATACCCGCACTTTAATTAAGAATAACTTTATTTGTAATTATTAATATTAATATTAAATAAATATAATTGAAAATTGATATACATTATCCCCGCCGTTGGATTTTGATGTGATCATGATATTAACGGTATGATTATGCTCGGTGCTCAATTGTGGGTCTAGAGAATCAAAGCTTTATGTCCATTGACCTGCTTACCCTTTCTCCCAGTGCAACCGACAATCTCAGAGATCCCAAAGAAGCCTCTACTCGCCGGATTTTCCCGTAGAAGTCGCCTTACGCATACGTGGCATCGATTTAAGAGCGTGTGTGTCTCTTTCTTACTTTCGAGAGTACAAGAATACATTCCCTCGTGGGTATTTGTGCTAGTGCCTACCGCCTAACCCAAAGTACCCTTTACGTTTCTTTATTTTGTCTCCGAAAAGACTTTTCTCTATTAATCTTCTCCCTCTTCCTAAACCGAACCCACGCTTCAGAGAGAGAAAGGTTCCCTTGTCCAATTTAGGGTTTCAGATCATCTTCGCCCAGTTTCTTACCCATCGGAACCCTAATTTAGGATTAGGTAATTTTTTCTTAAGTATTTTGGTTTATTATATTCAGATCTAGTTTTGTTCTCATCGATCCTTAGACTTGGTTTGGGTCCTCCGCCGTTCATCTGTAAGATTTTATCGGAATCTTATTGGAATTTCTTTCGTTGATGTTGAGTCTCCGGTTTCATTATTCTTGGAACCTCGCGGTATTTGGAGTTTTTATTGGTTTTGATCTGATGTTTCTGGCCGGAATCTTATATTCGGTCGAATCGAGAGATATTTCTTTTCTCAAAATAGTTGCTTTTTACAGCGATTTTTCTTGTTTATATGCCTTAATTTAGAGGATAAAATTGCGATCTTGCTACTATGTTAAGGGAGCAGGATTGTTTTTCCTTCTGTTTTGTTGCTTTTTGTGAAATCTTGTGAATTTAACTTCGTTTGATCTTAAAATTTTTTGGGTGTCCGGTTGAAAACGATTGTTGAATTTGTTCATGATTTCATAATTTTACTATTTTTATCTAGTCGCTTGAAGGTTATAAGTTCGAGATTTATCATTTTTCTAAAATCTTGTGTGCATGGGCTCTTTGTTGTTTTCTGAATACCTTTCTGGTTTTGTATTCTTGTTACTTTGTATATAAGCTATCATTATTGTCTCCATTCAGGTCTGAGCAATCAGGTTGGTAGGACCTTCAATTCAGGAGAGCTAAATTTCATGTCTGAATTAGACGCTCAGATTCCTACTGCCTTTGGTATGTTGTAATTTCTTCATATTTTGTGGTTGGTTAGATTGCCCCATTGGAAATGTTGAGATTATGAGTTTGGTGTTTGACGTTGCTGCTCTCACTTTATTGTTTATTTCTTGGATATTTTGCTATGATTTCTACTAGTTTATTTGCTTTCAGGGTAGGGCACTTATTCTGATTGCACTAGTTGGGTTTATTGAGTTATAGTATACTTTTTAATTTTGAAAGCTGTGTTGAATGTATGGAAATCATTTGTAGATCCGTTTGCTGAGGCAAATGCTGAGGACTCAGGTGCTGGAACAAAGGAGTATGTTCATATTCGCATACAGCAGCGTAATGGTAGAAAAAGCCTAACAACTGTCCAGGGATTGAAGAAAGAATTCAGCTACAACAAGATACTTAAAGACCTCAAGAAAGAGTTCTGCTGCAATGGCACTGTAGTCCAAGACCCGGAGCTCGGGCAGGTTGGTGTTGACAACAATTATCAACACTGTTTTCTTTTTTTGTAGGTATTAGAACAATTTCTCTTGTTTCTTCTATTGACAAAAATGTGTTGTCCGTAGGTTATTCAACTTCAAGGTGATCAGAGGAAGAATGTATCTACCTTCCTTGTTCAGGTAATGATCATATCAGCTATGAGTCTACGCTGTTATAATTAATTTCTGGTTTTAATAATGTATTTTGATTCTGATGAATTGGGGCTGCTACCTGTTGGCTAAGAAAATTGCTTGCAATGGTTGTTCCATATCTATGCTGGGTCATCTGTTTTATACCTTTGGGAGTAATTATCTTCCTGCAATATTATTGAACTGATCTACCTTTTCATTTGGGGAAAATCAAAACCTTGATTGACCACTAACATTGCAATCTTGTTTGGTATGTGTTCCTTTGATCAAGGTGGAAATCAAATTCAATTTCTTAGAATGAGGGTTTGGTGATACGGTGTGATTGATTGCCATGGCTGGTCCTTGCTATCTATTGGAGAACTTGTTTTTCTATTTTTATTATCTCACTGGATGTTTATGGTATAATGAACAGGCTGGGATCGTGAAGAAGGAGCATATCAAGATTCATGGTTTCTGAGCTGCTGGAAACTTGATAATCAACTCTTACCTGCCTCGCTTGAGTCAGGGTCTTATGCTTTGTTTCTTTGGATGTTATTTGACATTTGTAGTCTTTCTTTTCTAGCGTCTGTTATGTGGTATGGAAGCTATGGCATTATGTGTCATTCTCCTCAATAATGTGTGTGAAAGAAGTTTAACGCAGTCCTGGAAAATAATCCTATTTCTTATTTCAGATGATTTACGCACTTGGTATGGCATTTGGTACTCATGATTCTAGTACTTAGTAAAATAAATTGGCTTTTAAACATTATAAAGCTGATCTTATTCTAGACGAACTTAGGGTGAAATTGCAATGGTTCCGGAATCAGCTTTTGATAGAAGCTAGTTTATTTTAAAGGATTATTGGAAACAGGTGTTCGGTCTTTCCGGAAAGACCGTCTTGCATATTGCTGGCATTGAAATTATTACTAGGGAAAATTTCAAGGATAACGTCAAATGCTCCCAAATAATTCTGAGGCGCACTGCATTGTCTTAGGGTTATGTTAAAAAGGAATAACTATAAAATCTTGCAATAGCAATTTCTCGAGTAAGCTTTGAAGGCAACGACAAATCTCTTCAAAAATATTTGTTATGTTGGTATTGAATCCATGTAGTTTACCTTGCCTGA
Source organism: Leucaena leucocephala (assembly GCA_037074615.1). Classification (NCBI taxonomy): domain Eukaryota; kingdom Viridiplantae; phylum Streptophyta; class Magnoliopsida; order Fabales; family Fabaceae; genus Leucaena; species Leucaena leucocephala. The sequence continues at coordinate 16,163,665 of CM073545.1, forward strand.
AATTGATTTATTTTGTTCAACTGCGACCGTAGACTTAGCCGATAATAAGGGGAGAAAAAACCTAATACAAACAAATTTTGCGTAATTACATGGGTTAGTTGATTATATTTAGAACTTCATTTAAGTCCACATATATGGGACTTAATTTTCAATGTGGCTTAAGAGATTATGAAATTTCAGTTAGTTCATTTTGAGCCTAAAATGAAATTAAGTTGGGAAGAAAATTGATAACTACTGAAATGAAAAGTAAATCCAAAAGAAGATTTAACATTCGTTTACAAATATACAAATGCATTTTGACATTTAATTTCATTTTAGAGCTCAAATCTCAAAATCTTACATTGAAAATTAAGTCACAACCTTGTAACTTACACGAAATTCTTTGTGTGTGTGTGTGTGTGTGTGGAAACTTACACGAAATTCTCCCAATAAAATATCACCAATGCTGGGAAAGAAATTGTGAGATCTTAATTTTTCTTAAAAAAGAATCGATGTGTTTTTTGTCAAAATTCTTAAAGGGTAGATCTTACTTATAGTCCATGAATCATGATCAACTCTCGCTAGATATTAAATTAAATTATTAATCTCACACTCACTTTGGTTTTATAAGAGATATTAAATTAAATTATTAATAGGAAAAGACGACTTAATGGAAATGGCGATTACAAAGGAAAAGATGACTAAAAAGGAGTTGGAATTGTATTGCAAGAATGCAAGACGGGGTTTAACTTGTTGAGTTTATAATCTCTTACTTTAAAAAAAATTAGTGAAAAAGACAGAAAAAAATATTTTGAAATAAAAAAAAATCTATTTCTTTATTTTCCTTTATTTTGAAATTAATAATTTCTTTATTTTCTTTTATTTTGTTTTTTTGAAGATCCCCGATTGGCTTGAGGAGCGGAACAGAACGAACTCGTCACCTAGCGCTGGACGGGATCGGACCTGGTCAGTCGTCAGTTCTCAGTTCGGCTTCCCCGATTTATCTCTCGGTCAAGTCTCGTCAAGCTCTACGCTTATCTGAAATCAATCTTGTTATTCGATTGCTTGCAAAGCAAACCGAACAGAGAATTTCAAAAACTACTTTATCTCTTGGGGAAAGATTTGAAGAAATGGAAGAACTACTGCTTGCTGTTCTTTCGATGCTTCTCGTGGTAGCATTGATTCCGTTATACCTTTGGAAACGCCGTCACGATTCTCGATCACCCTCTAACCAGGATGAGACTCATCAGGTTTCCCAACTACGCACATGAAATTTTCTTCGATTTTCCAATTAGATTTTGCATTCATCAAGTTATACCTCTCTCGAAAACCTTCAGGAACCTCGACAGGAAGCTGTGGTACGTGCCACCGGCACTCGTCGTATGCGTCGTAGACCGACTGCTTCTGGTGCTAGCTCTTCATCAGCTGCAGCTGCAGCTGCAACAGTTGAAGGTTGGTTATATAAATTTTGTATTTTATTAGATCGAATTGTAAAACTTTTTTTTTTAATTTTTGGCGCAGAAACTGTAGAGGAAAGTGATGATGAAGCTGCTGGTGCTGGGTATTATGGGGCTAAAGCGTCAAAGAAAAAGGAGAAGAAGCGCCAAGAGAGGGAAGCTCGCCGACAGGTATTGTTCAAACCTTTAGTACGTGTATAAGACACTGATTTTTCTCCTTCCCGAGTTCTTCTTCTTCTTCTTCTTCTTGTTTTTGTAGAGTAGACTAGAATAATATGTATTTCTGCTTCCTGTTGAACCATGCCTTGAAATCTGAAGGGTAAAATAGTTTGTACATTTAATTTACTGAAAGGATAAAAGGTTGTTCTTCTGGGGTGTCCATAGTTGAAAGATAATATGTTATTAAGGTTTTATCAGAATCTTAAAGTAGATTGTTCATGAATTCCTGGCATTGAGTTTCTAAAAGTAAATTTTAATTTCTTCTGTTAAATGAAGTTTAAATCTTTCCTTGCATTGTGGTTCGTTATTTTGGAAGGCTGAAGATGCTGCACGGGAGTCAAGGCAGACAAAACATGACCATTATGCAGAGATGCGGAGGAAGAAGGATGAAGAGCGTGAGGCAGAGGAGCGTAGGCTGGTGGGTTTATACTACTGCTGATTTGCGTTCAGGATTTTCTTTCTTTTAAGTTTGCTAATGGCAAAAGTTTGACTATGTTTCATATAGGAAGAGGAAGCCAAAGCTCAGAAAGCCAGGGAGGAGGAGGCTGCTGCATTAGATTTTGAGAAGTGGAAAGGTGAATTTTCAGTTGATGATGAGGGAACTATGGAAGAAGCGCAAGATGGTACTCAAGACTTGCTAGCAGACTTTGTTGAATATATAATGGTGATTCTCTATTCCTCTGTTCTGTCTTTTTGAAATTCTCAGTTTTCTTATTTTTCTTCTTACCAAATATGTGAAATTCATATACTTCAGCAGGGCACCAAAAACTAGTAACAATTAGCTTAGTTTGCATTTCCACGTTTAAAGAGTTTTTGTAGCCACTTAATGAGGAATAGTTAATTTATTAGTAATTATTGTTTAATCATATTCAGAAGCACAAATGTGTTCCCTTAGAAGATCTTGCTGCCGAATTTAAATTAAGGACACAGGTACATTTTCTCTTCTTAAGCCTTTCAATTACCTTATTTTCCACTTGATTTTCTCTTTCATTATATGTTACAAAAGTTTATGGATGAAATATAGTAAGAGTGAATTCTGGATGAAATAGAGTAAATAATTGTGAATTCTACTGTTATAGAATTATTAAAGCCAACTATCTAGTTTATGGTTTTCGGGAGGCAAAGGAGCTTAAATTTCTCTGGCATTGTGCAGTCTTTACCGGTTTGTGGTGTCTTGATTAGAGTGGAATGGTATAGTATTCAGTAAGCAATTCCTTCTACCATATCTTCATTGGAGAGATTTTTTTTATAGGCTAAGGACCATAACTTTGCGGAAATTTCAATTGAAGTCTTTAAAAACTCGTTATTTTGAAGGGACAAAGGGCCTTAATTAGTGGACAAAAATGTTCTTTTGGTAAGAAACTTATAAATCCGGTATAACAGTGATAAACTCCTCTTGTAACTAAAGGACGTGAGTTGCAAAAGGCTCTTTTGGGGTTGGGGAAAGAAGGGGGTGGTTCCCCTTGTAGATTTAAGGGATTGACTGGCTTTTCTGAGTTGGAACCTGGGTTCTCCTTTGTAAGTAGCTTTTGATTGTACAGGAGCCTTTATCCTCTGCTTTTGGTACCTTTTTTGTATTATTCTCTCTTCTCATCATGAAATGAAATTCTCTTCATAATTCATAAGGAAAAGGGATCAAAGCCCTATTTCTGAATCAGTTATTTTAGTTTGTATTGTCTTGGTATTTTTTGTCGATACGTTCCCTGACCTTCCTCTTCTGATGTAATTGTAAACTGGTACAGGAATGTATTAATCGCATCACCTCCTTGGAAAATATGGGTGAGTGCCACTATTTCTTTCTTTTGGAGTTGTGTCATAGATTATGTCATATCCGATGAGGAAAATCTATAAATGAACCTCCCATGGCTGCACTTATACGAAGGCATCTCTAATCAAATGACTAGGCATAATGTTAATAGCAGTAGATACACACTAGTCATCACTTGTTTGAATGTTTCTTTTGGACATTTTTATTTGTTTCTGCAATGCATCAGTAATAGAGATCAATGTTATGATTGCCATGGTTCTTCTGTTTCATATCTATGCATGCACTTTTGAGATTCTATTAGGTTTTGCATTACATATATCTTAATCCCTTTCAAGGTATATATTATCGTATGCTCTTTTTCCGGGTATCAGGGAGGCTTTCTGGTGTGATGGATGACAGAGGAAAATACATTTACATCTCTCTGGAAGAGATGCAAGCTGTTGCGGACTATATTAAGAGGCAGGGGAGGGTTAGCATTTCTCACCTAGCTAGCAAGTCCAATCAGTTCATTGATCTGGAGCCTAAGTCCCAGCATACTATTGAAGACATTACTACTGTGGACGAGATTATTGCCAACTAGCATCATCTTTGGGGTAGATCATGAAGTTATGCCAAAGAATCATTTTCATTCTGTATTAATTTCCTAGACAAGGTATATGTTACAACACTAAAAAGAATGCAATGATGTTGGTAGTTTTTTTTTAAAGAAAAATATCAACTTAATGGCATCCTTGTGTTGATATTTAATGCTCAAGTAACATAGGCAGTCAAAGTTTTTGCTTATGGGTTGGACTTTGAACTTTAGTCATCCTGGCTAGGTTATTTAACTGTTGGATTCTAATTTTTAAACTTACAGAAAAATATTTTTGAAACACAATGTATAAATAATAGTACGAGGAGCAAACTAATATGGAAAACACTTAAGCATATTTCTTGAGGAAAGACGTCAATTGGTTCTAACTCTAACCATGACAGCAATTGATCTCATCGGACAGGTAATAGGAACGGCAACTGCAATGGACTCCCAAGGTTTCCCCAAACACCATGCAATAGCTTAATTTCATAGATCATAATAGTCTTGACGACACGAACAGAATCAGCCTCCAAAGGAGCCACGTCATGTTCGACTCCGAATGATTACGTGTCCTCTTATAGTTGGCTCAGCAAACGTTCCTCCAAGCTGTGCAGCATGTGTTTGATGCTTGCTACCCCTGAAATATTACCTAATACGAGGCCACGGTCGAAGGCATGCAGTTGAGTCATTGTATACGTAGAAAATAATGTCATCAGTTAAATTTAAGGGGAAAACGGTTACCTAAAAAAAGAATGACATGTATGGCTGAATAAGACTATGGTGCAGGGAAGATATTCGCCAATGTAATTAAATGAGGACCCTAAAGTATTACGTAAATGAACCAGAAAACCAAGTAAACTAACGTTGGGATTATGAATTTGGAGGCCTCGTATATGTATAAGACAGCGTCCTCCCACAGATTGTCTCCTACAAAAACTACTTCCCCACTGTAATAATAGAATATGTAAAATAAACAAGATTCAAATACATATACACATCTCAATTAGAATTGACACATATAGTAAAAAATATACTCGTCTTTTATAAGGATATAAATTCGATTCTTACTATCGTTATGATGATTCTTTTAATAGGTGATTTTGTAAGTCCCCTATAAGCGCTCTCTAAGCCCTGAAGCTGTATCCTAACCTTAGTAAAGGACTAATGTTAAACCCATCTAAACTTTTTTTGTATATAAAAAAAATACATATACACCATAAACTCACATATGTGATCCATGGCTCTTCGCCGAAATTGATGTGAGAGATAAAAAAAAACCTATGTAGTTTCACTTAGTTCCCTCGCAAATATATATATATATATATATATATATATATATATATATATATGTATGTATGTATGTATGTATGTATGTATGTGTGTGTGTGTATAGATATATGTATGTATATCAGCTACCGGCAGGGATCAAGAAGCCATCATTATGAGAAGACGAGTAAAGGCAAGGTAAAAGTGGCGTTTGATGATGAACTAATCTTTTTTTAAAAAAAATCAATTATGTTGGGAATAAATAATGACCCTTCAAAAATTAGTTGAAAATATATCCACTTTTCTTGCACGTCCTCCAAAACAGACGAGAAAACTAGAGGAATAGAATAGAGAAGGACCTTGTCTCTCATTGTCCCTTCCATTTATAGTTGTTAAACTTCTCTCTCTCCATGATTCTGGCCTTTTGGGTTTTACCAGAATCCCCCCGCCTTCTTTTCCCTGATCTCCTCTCCTGAGAGCCGCGTCTGAAACCGCGGCGCGGCCACCACCGCTCTTTATCGATCGGAGTTCTCTTTGTCGTTGCTGTTCATTCCTTCTTCATTCACAAACACAACCCTGTAACTCAGAAAAACCAAAAGAAAAAACAAAAAGAAACCAAAGAGGGACAACACAAATATGAAAGTTCCTTGGAAGGCCTTCTCGTCCTTCCAATTCACTTTGTTCCTATTGTTGTTTCTCTTAGCTTGTTGTTGGAAATTTGAGGTATGTTATGGACAAGCACAAACCGATTACAACAACGGTGGCGGCGGCGGCGGCGACGGCGAGACGACAAAGAGACCGAAGGAGCTTGACAACTGCAACGGAATCTTCTTGACGTACAACTTTCAGGGAAGGACCAAGGAGTTTCCTCATGTGAAGAACGTATCGAAGCAGGCTTGGGCGTTTGAGGCAGATGCGTCGTTGACCAACGTCGGCGACGAGGAGGTGGTGGGGTGGAATATGTTCATTGGGTTCCAGCACAATGAGATTTTAGTGTCCGCAGATGGCGCTGTTCTCCTCGACGCCGGCGACTTCCCGGCGAACGTGAGCAACGGAACGACGTTGGCGGGAAGCGCTATGACGGACTTGAGGACTGCCATTGATACGGCGAACGATTTTGATCAAATGTCGGTTAATATTAAGTTCAAAGGTACCATGTTTGGCGTCAAATCAGGAACAATTCCGATGCCCAAGACTATCAAACTAGTTAACGATGGCTTCAAGTGCCCCGCTGCAACTAGAAGACGTAACTTTTCATTTTAAAATGTTTTTTTTAATATGGCAGAGAGACTCACACACACAGATATATATATATATATATATATATATATATATATATGCTTACTTTGAATTTCAGTTGTTTATGTATAATAGGGTCGAACATGTTTGTGTGCTGCAAGAAGGACCCGAAGGCGACGGTGCTGAATAAGAGGAGGACGAAATTCCCTCCTCGGCGGTACGGCGACATAACCATTAGCTACGACGTGATTCAGGCAACCAAGAACAATTACTATGCCCAGGTCACCGTCGACGCGTGGCATCCACTCGCCCGCCTCGACCACTGGAACATCTCCTGGGAATGGCAGAAAGGTGAGTTCATCAGCTCCATGAAAGGCGTTTACACCCACATGAGAGACATCTCCCAGTGCCTCTACGGCACCGCAGGAAAATTCTACGCTGACTTTAACTTCAACCAGCAAGGTGTTGACTGCGACAAAACCCCCATCCTCTCCGACCTCCCCGCCACCCTCAAGGACGACGACAAGCTCGGGAAACTCCCCTTTTGCTGCCGCAATGGCACCATCTTACCTCCGTCACTGGACCCGAGCCAAGCTCGATCCATCTTCCAAATCAACGTCATGAAGATGCCGCCTGATAACGGCATGGCCACCACCATTACTCCTCCTTTGAAGTGGCGCATCGACGGCGTCGTCAACCCGGTGTACAGGTGTAGCACGCCCATCCGGGTCTCCCCACAAGAGTTCCCCGACACGAGTGGACTTAATGCCGTCACCCTCGCCGTCGCCAGCTGGCAGGTTGCCTGTAATATGACGAAGCCTAAGCCCAAGCAGAACCGTTGCTGTGTATCGTTCTCTGCCTACTACAACGTCTCTGTAATCCCATGCAACACATGCGCATGTGGTTGTCCCGATACTAGAAAGTGTGATCCCGACGCCAAATCGTTGCTTCTTCCACCGGAAGCACTTCTCGTTCCGTTCGTTAACAGAACAGCGAAGGCCAAAGCCTGGGCTGCTTTGAAGCACCATAGAATACCCAGAAAGCTTCCTTGTGGAGATAACTGTCCGGTGAGCATAAACTGGCATGTCAACTCCGACTCCGTCGCCGGATGGACGGCAAGGATGACGATCTTCAACTGGGAAGACAGCGCTTTCGAGGACTGGTTCGCGGCAATCTCGTTCAAGAGGTCGTACCCTACTTTCGAGAAGGTCTTCTCCTTCAACGGCACCAAGGTGGATAACTTAAGCACGGTGATTTTCAATGGCTTAAAGGATATGAATTACTTGGTGGGAGAGACGAACGGGACACATCCGTACGACCCGAGGGTGCCCGGGAAACAGCAATCAGTGATGACGTTTAACAAGAAGAACATTAAGGATTTTGATATCAGAAAAGATGGGTTTCCGACGAAGGTGTACTTCAACGGCGAGGAGTGCGCTATTCCTCCGTATGTACCGACGCATAGCTCAGGGCATCGCGAAGCTTCTTCTTCTTCTTCCATAGTTGCAGTCATTTTGGTAGCGTTGGTGACATTCTTAATGACGACGACGACGAGTTCTTGGGAAAATCGCTATTACTTGTGATGAAAAACTTTAATGGTTAACCCTGGTTCTTTGTCTTGGCTTCCTGGTACGTGTCGATCTTGTTAAGCTTCTTCCCTTGTATGTGGATTATATAAACATATGTGTGTGTGCGTGTGCGCGCGTATCTTCATCATCACTCTCATATCAGTATCGTTACACGGTTATCACAGAAGTGATGGTGCTGGCTTATGATCATGAGGGAAGGAGGCATATTGGAATGCAAAGGCCTGTGTTTTCTCTGTAAAAGGATCATGTGATAATATACGTACAGCACTTATAGTAAGCAAAATTGAGCATGTGGAAATTTCTGAAATTTCTGAGATACTTGCAATTTCTACAGTCTACACATGTTATTTTTTTGTTGCAGATTAATGTAGCCTTTTTTTTCCTACGTACGTTACTGTATCAAATAGTTCAAATTTTTATATACAAAAATATTATACGCGCAACACACCTTCTCGAGCGAATAATGATCTTCGTACGTATCATTTTCAATTTTCTTGAATGTTTTCCATAAAAATAATGTTTAATAGAAAGTTCTATAAAATAAGGCCTTTATTAAAAAGAGGAAGGATGTTTGATCTTTATTTAAAAAGGTTTAAATCAACATGGAAGATGATGACCATTAATTATATATGGTCATAAGGGGAAAACATTTCAGGCCAATCTTAAATTTTATTTTTGGAAGAATGACATTTAAGTTTCAAAAGAGTGAATTAATGATAATTATGTTTTCAGAAAAATGAGCTGCTAATATACAGTTACAAATGGAAATTTCAGTCGCAAATTGAGCTATATTTACAATTTAAATGCCTTATATACAATTTAAATAATTGATGATCGCTGCCACCACCAATAATCTCTGTCGTCAACAAGTGTTATTGTCACAATAACCACTGTCACAAGCAACTGCCACAGATTATTATTTAAATTGATCGTAAGAACAATTATTTTTTGCTTATTTATATTGTCTCTTAATCTTTTAACTCTTCGTCCGTCGTTACTACACTCTCTACTATAGCTCTCACATTTTCTTAATTTTTAAAGTTAGTTTTAAAATTAACTGTTTCAAACAATTTTATGTTTTCAAATACAATTTTTGAACAATTATCCAAACAATTTTTTTTTATTTTCAAAACTTGTTTTTTAAAAAAATTTTGAAAAAAAAGGAGAATAGAAATAAACAACTTTTTTTTTATTATCATCAATATAAAATATATAAAAATATTGAGAGCCATAATATTTACAAACAAATTAAATAATGAATAGCGCAACTGCATTTCTTTTGAGAGCCACAATATTATTATTCCATAAATCCATTTATTCGCTGTTAATTTTCTCTTACAAATTTTCGTGTATTTACATTTTACACACAGGACTTGATGATAAATTCGATATTATTTGTATTTAATTATTTTTTTATTTAGAGGCACCAATAATATTTCTCTTCCATTAAAGTTTTTTATTCCATTCTTTTTATATTTTCTTATATTTAGTATTCCCAACGAGTTTTTCCTAAAAATAACAAAATTGATTTTTATTGACATGGATGGCCATTGTTTCCTGTAATTTCAATCTTCTCGTTTTACATATATCAATATATTATATATTACAAAGTACAAACACTAGGAGGTTGTACAAAATAATCATTGTATACAACCTCCATTAATTTGTCCAAAAAAAATCTTACAAACGACGTACATTTTCTCTCAAGGAAGAAGATTCCAAGGGGTCGTCGCAACTGCAACCATTTTTAATTTCTGTGAACTCCAAGCTGAATTTTATGAAAATGTCAAGAACTATGTTCCGCGCTACTAGTACCATTCTTCTTGGGCACCTGCAACATCATTTTGTATATGAAGAAGAGAATATATCAATGAAGAGGAAAATGGAATAATATATATATTAAAAAAATTGCTGAAAATCCCTAATTGTAGAATTTATTACCTAAATTAAAGGTATTTTGTTTAAAAACCTAGATACAACCTACTTTCCACAAGTATAACTATTTAAGAATAATTATACTTGCCAAAAATGAGTTGTATATGCTCAACACGTCAAGGACCTGAGTTTTTAGATAGGTTTGTGAAATAGTTTTATCTAATACATATTATAAAAAGAGAGAGAATATATATAGAACCTTTTTCAAGTATTTTTTGTGGAGTTTCATTGCTCCTGTGCAAGCCTTCTTTGCATCGAGATTACCAGTCATGTCATTCAATATCTGAAAATAATTGTTATGAATATTAGAATATAGATGTCCATCTCTATCTCCCTCTACCTCTTCAAATTCCCTAGTTCATTACTCCTTCATTAATTACTAGACTCTTCATTATTCCTCCATTAATTACTAGACTCTTCATTACTCCTCCATTAATTATTAGACTCTTCATCTTCAACTTCTATGCCTATAAATAGGGCATGCCATTTGTGTTGTAAAGGAGGAGGAAGAATATAATATATACTTCTCTCATCATCTTGTCTCCATCTTTCCTCTCTTTCTAATCTTATTGCTAGTTTTATAACACGTTATCAACACGACTACTCTAGCCAACTAATATTATTGTAAAATCTATCATCACAAGGTGAGCTTTTATATTACTTTCTTGTTGAATTATAGTTTCCATATTTTACTCAGTATAGTCAATTTTTGTGCCTATAATGATTTGTTTATCGATGAAAATTCTTCTTACGATGTTGCACATATGATCAATGGCTAAATATGAAGGCAGTTTGCACTTCCTCTTTGATCAGTAAACATGGACATTTGCTTGAGCTTCATGCTCATGAATCTCAAATTTTCTGATTGCATTCTTAAAAAATTGCATGTAGTGGGAACCTTACATTACTGTTGTGACCCTTGATTAGTTTTATTGGCTATTTTCTTAAGACTATTTGAATATGAATCTTAATGAAAAGCTTCTTCTAAACTTTTGGTTTGTGGCTTAATAATTATGTCTTGGGAATAATTTGTAAGATTCTTTCCATTCAACTTTTATTACATTTTATGATAGTATCATCATGTCGAATCTTATAAAACTTGAGTTTGTGGCTCTTGACATTATTGGAAAGAATTATCTCGATTATTTTATAATTCTGCACTATTCAGAATTAGTTCTCAACTGAAACTATGTGGAGAGAAAATTACTGATGATGACATGTTAGAAAGAACATTCTCCACATTTCATGCATCCAATGTGCTCTTGCAATAATAATATCGTGAAAAAGGTTTCAAAAAGTATTCTGAACTGATTTCTTGCGTTTTGGTGGTTGAACAAAATAATGAGCTTTTAATGAGGAATCATGAATCCCGTCCAACTGGCTCTACTGCATTCCCAGAAGTGAATGTAGTAACAAATGAATCATCCCGTGGTCGGGGATATGGACGTGGACGTGGACGCGGCCGTGGCTATATACGAGGTCGTGGTCAACGTGGTCGTGGTTCCCACTCGAGGTGGGCAAACAATGATAATAGCCACAAAAAGGAAACTAGTGGGAATGATAATTATATTGAAAATTTATGTCATCGTTGTGGTGGCAAAGGTCATTGGGCCCGTACTTATCGTACACCAAGACATTTGATTGAATTATATCAAGAATCGCTCAAAAGGAAAAATAAAAATAAAGGCAAAGAGCCAAAGATAGAAACAAATTTTGTTGGGGAAGAAAGCGATTCTGATTATGGCAACATGGATGTGACTCATTTAGATATTGCTGATTTCTTTGCCGATCCTAACGAAAGAATTGATCACCTAATTGGTGATGGGAGTGTCCAAAAAAATAAGCTAAACTTTTATGATTATGTGTGTTTTCTTTTTGCTATAATGAAGTTATTTTCTTTTATGATTATATTTGCTAATATATTTTTATTATAGTCATATGTGTTATTTTCTTATATATTGTTTTGGAAGTATAAAGATGATTAAGGGGTTTGGAAGAGCTAATATATTGTTACCTGGAGGAACACAATTATACATTGATAGTGCATTTTATTCCTCCAAATCTAACAGGAATTTGTTGAGTTTCAAGGATATCCGCAGAAATGGATACCATATTGAAACAACAAATAGAGAAAACCAGGAATATCTTGTTATCACAGATATGATTTCTGGTAAAAAATGCACATTGGAAAAATTCCATGCTCTTTCCTCTGGAATGTACTACACATTTATTAGTACAATTGAAACACATGTTATTGCAAACCAGAAGTTTGCAAGTGAGAATAAATCTAATCTTTGGCATGACCAGTTAGGCCATCCTGGGACAATAATGATGCGAAGAATAATTGATAATTCATGTGGACATTCGTTGAGAAGAGAATCAATTCCACAATACCATATTTTTTCATGTGCTGCATGTTCTAAAGGGAAACTAATGTTAGACCTTTATCGATAAAAATAGAAAGTGAGTCTTTCACTTTTCTAGAACGTATACAGGGAGATATTTGTGGGCCGATTTACCCACCATGTGGACCATTTAGATATTGTATGGTTCTAATTGATGCATCAACAAAATGGTCACATGTTTGCTTATTATCTTCTCGTAACCTGGCGTTTACGAGATTACTTGCTCAACTAATTAGATTGAGAGCATATTTTTCAGATTATCCTATTAAGAAAATACGTCTAGATAATGCTGGTGAATTTACTTCACAAGCTTTCAATGAGTATTGTATGTCTCTGGGAATCAATGTTGAACATCCTGTAGCACATGTTCATACACAAAATGGTCTTGCAGAATCATTAATTAAATGTTTGCAATTGATTGCAAGACCATTGCTTATGAAATCAAATCTCCCAATATATACTTGGGGACATGCAATTGTACATGCAGCGATGTTAATTCGTATCAGGCCAACTAGTTATCTTAAGGTCTCCCCTTTACAAATGGTTTTTGGTCAGGAACCAAATATTTCCCATCTAAGGACTTTTGAATGTGCGGTATATGTTCCGATTGCTCCACCACAACGTACTAAAATGGGTCCTCAAAGAAGGATGGGAATATATGTTGGATATGAATCTCCTTCTATAATAAAATATTTAGAGCCAACAATAGGAGATTTATTTACGGCTCGATTTGCTGATTGTCATTTTGACGAATCAAATTTTCCAACATTAGGGGGAGAAAATAAACAGCTGGAAAATAAAGTTAGTTGGAATGAATTATCATTATCTCATCTTGATCCTCGTACAAAACAATGTGAGCTAGAAGTTCAAAAGATAATTCATTTATAGAGTTTAGCCAATCAATTGCCAGACGCATTCACTGACCTCAAGAAAGTGACTAAATCACATGTTCCAGCTGCGAATGCTCCTATCAGAATTGATGTCCCTATTGGACAATCTAATGGATCAAAAGCACGCTTGAAGCGTGGCAGGCCCATCGGTTCCAAAGATAAAAATCCTCGAAAAAGAAAAGGAGCTATAAATATAGATGGCCAGGTCGAGGATATTCAACAAAATTTAGTGACTCCAGAAGAGTCATTTGACAACACTAATGTCTCAATTTCGAGAGACATTCAGGTACCTGAAATATATGAAAATAATGAGATCTCAATAAATTATGTTGTCAATAGAATACGATGGGATCGAGATAAAGTCAACGTTGACGATATTTTTGCATATAATATAGCGCTTGATGTAATAAAAGATGATGAGGATCATGAACCAAGATCTATTAGCGAATGCAAACAAAGATGATTGGTCAAAATGGAAAGACGCAATTGAGGCTGAATTAAAATCGTTAGAAAAAAGAAAAGTTTTGGCCCTGTGGTTCTTACACCTGAAGATGTAAAATCAGTTGGATATAAATGGGTTTTTGTGAGAAAACGAAATGAAAATGGTGAAGTAGTAAGATATAAAGCACGACTTGTTGCTCAAGGATTTACACAAAGACCTGGTATTGATTTTATAGAAACATACTCACCAGTGGTGGATGCAACTACTTTTTGATATCTAATTAGTCTGGCAGTAAAAGAAAGCCTCGATTTACGTCTAATGGATGTTGTTATAGCCTATTTGTATGGCTCACTTGACAATGACATTTATATGAGTCTCCCTGATGGATTTGAGTTACCAAAAATATATAATTCAAGTTCTCGAGAACGGTACTCAATTAAGTTAAATAAGTCTTTATATGGATTAAAGCAATCAGGGCGTATGTGGTATAATCGACTTAGTGAATATCTATTGAAAGAATGATATAAGAATGATTAGATATGTCCATGCATTTTTATAAAAAGATCTGGAAATGAATTTGCTATAATTGCTATTTATGTCGATGACATAAATATCATTGGAACTCCTGAAGAGATTTCCAAAGCGGTGAATTGCTTAAAGAAAGAGTTTGAAATGAAAGACCTAGGAAGAACAAAATTTTGCCTTGGACTACAAATTGAACATCTGAAAAATGGGATCTTCATGTGTCAAGAAACTTACACGAGAAAAGTATTAAAACGTTTTTATATGGATAAATCACATCCATTATGCACTCCAATGATTGTAAGATATCTGGAGAAAGATAAAGATCCCTTTAGATCTCAAGAAGGTGATGAAGAACTATTTGGCCCAGAAGTGCCTTATCTTAGTGCAATTGGTGCGCTTATGTATCTTGCTAGTCACGCACGACCAGATATATCATTTGCTGTTAACTTATTAGCAAGATATAGTTCTTCACCAACACGAAGACATTGGAATGGGGTTAAGCACATTCTTCGTTACTTGAATGGTACTATGGATATGGGATTATTTTATTCAAATGAACATAAGACTGACTTTGTCGGATATGCTGATGCTGGATTTCAGTCTGATCCACATGTTGGTAGATCGCAAATAGGCTATTTGTTCACATGTAATGGTACAGCTATTTCATGGCGATCAATGAAACAAACCATATCAGCCACATCATCTAATCATGCAGAAATAATAGCGATACATGAAGCAAGTCGAGAATGTGTATGGTTAAGATTGATAACACATCATATACGTACTACTTGTGGACTGTCATCTAGTAAAATGATCCCAACAGTTCTATATGAAGATAATGCTGCATGTATTACCCAACTAAAAGAAGGGTACATCAAAGGAGACAGAACAAAACATATTTCTCCAAAATTCTTTTTCACACATGATCTTCAAAAGAATTATGAGATTGATATCCAGCAAATCCGGTCTAAAGAAAATCTAGCAGATTTGTTCACCAAGTCACTTCCAGCAACAATATTTGAGAAGCTCGTACATGATATCGGACTTCGCAGATTCAGAGATATCAATTGATGTTACAAAAAGGGGGAGTCGATACACGCTGTACTCTTTTTCCCTTGTCTGAGGTTTTGTCCCACTGGGTTTTCCTAGCAAGGTTTTTAATGAGGCAGCTCTGTAAGTGTATCAATTAATTGTGTACTCTTTTTCTTTTACTAGGTTTTTATCCCACAGGGTTTTTCCTAGTTAAAGTTTTTTAATGAGGCACATTATTAAAGAATGGACATCTAAGGGGGAGTGTTATGAATATTAGAATATAAATGTCCATCTCTATCTCCCTCTACCTCTTTAAATTCCCTAGTTCATTACTCCTTCATTAATTACTAGACTCTTCATTATTCCTCCATTAATTACTAGACTCTTCATTACTCCTCCATTAATTACTAGACTCTTCATCTTCAACTTCTATGCCTATAAATAGGGCATGCCATTTGTGTTGTAAAGGAGGAGGAAGAATATAATATATACTTCTCTCATCATCTTGTCTCCATCTTTCCTCTCTTTCTAATCTTATTGCTAGTTTTATAACAATAATGACAATAATTAGAGAAGTAGTGAGATTAATTAATTAGATAATGGACATAATTAAGAATGGGATGAAAGGTAATGGACCTTGACGACGTCGTCGAGGCCACGAGCCTCAGTGAGGAGTTTGGCGCTCTTATCTTTAAGAACACTGGCAACGAGGAAGACAGAGATGGGAAGAGGAGCGTCAGCATGATTCTTGAGTTTCTCTCTCTCGTATTTCCCACATTGACTCTTTGACTTTGACTTCTTCCTCAATTCCTCAGGCTTGTCACTGTCTGAATCTGGCTCTTCGTACATCATGAACAAGTCTGGATCAAACTCCAAAGCCCACATCATCTGTGCTCATCCATATAACATCGTACATGAATCGTACATTTGTTTATGTTCAAGAAAAAGCAATACCAGTAATTATGAATGTTACCTCCCAAAGGTAGAGAGAATCACAGAAGGAGAATTCTCGACGAAACAAAACCATAAGCATTCTGAAAGCAAACAGATAATCTCCTCCACCTAGATGCTCTGCAGTACTCCAACATCATGTTAATTATGAGCACACACACACACATATATATATAATGAAGTGAAGAAGAAGAAGAAGAAGAAGAAATTAATGGTAGAAATTAAATAAAGTACCTAAATGTTCATGGAGTTTAGGATCAAGGACTTGAGTAATTGAAGCCAGTGTATTGAGTTGTGACTCCACACCAACGGAGCTATCAGTACATCTGAAATTCCCTCTCTTTAAACATTCAACCCGTAAGAACAATAGGATCATTAGAGTCACAGAAGCACTAATTAAAATACTGACTAACAATGAAGAATAATACTCCTCTCTTTGACTTTTTATTAATAGATTAAGGCAGTCAAATAAACTAATTAATTATAATTAATATAAGAGTTAATTAATTAATTTTAATATATTAAGGAGTATATAATATGAATTTATTTTTAGGGTTAAATTTAATCATAATTAATTAATTAATTTAATTTTTTTAATTTATCTAAACTGGAGGAAGTATTTAAAATAAGTTTACGTACTAATCTGCGCATGAGACGTTCAAAGCACCAAAAGGCATCACCTTCATCTTCCAACAGCATTATCATCGGAGAGCACAAATCACTCATTCCTGCTCATCACAATCGTATCATATTAATGTTCACACTTTGATCAAACACACACACACACACACACACACACACATATGTATGTATGTATTAACTCAAACAAATTAAAGACAAGACCTTGACAATAACCGACATCTGTATCAACCCAAGCATAAACGGCGAGAATGTCCCATAATTTAGCCAAGTTCTCTTGCTTCTCGTAAAATACCAAAGTCCTATCTGTGCGAAGCACGTCGAGTCCTGCAACAACCAATTAAGCTCAATCACTAACACACACACACACACACACGTGTATGTGTATATATATATATATATTATATGGAATATGAAGTAGTCTTTGGTTAACTAGGGGAAAAAAAACCTATTTGATGGAGAGTTAACATCCACTGAATGATTCTGTTGTCGGTGACCTTCTCTAAGTCAGGTGGAGGTTCTGAAGAGAGAGCATTATCAGGAGGAGGCATAACTGCACCTTGTCCTGGGTTTGTTTCTAAGAGAACTAATGGATCTTGAATTGGTTGCCCTTCTTCAGTTATTACAGGTGCCGTTATGAATTTCCCACTTCCTATCAGTGGAAACAGTTTGTGGCATAAATCCTTCCACGTATTGTATTGTACCCTATACATATACACACACAAGTAATCAATATTATTGAACAAAGAGTGTGATTATGAAATGGGAAAACAGGTAATTAATTAATTAATTCACTATTACCTTCGGCGCTGTCTGATCTGTTCTCTTTCCTCTGTTGAACTATTTGGGTCATAGCAACCAAGTAGGAATTCCCAAACTTCTCCTCTTATTGATGGATGTATTCCCTGCTTTCAATACCAAATTAATCTCTGGTCTTCATTATATATATATAAGAATATTAGACAATATATAACCACAGAGAGAGAGAGAGAGCTTATCTTTTTAACAAAGAATTAGATCACAGATGATATATATATATAATATTTTGCTTGACAAACCACCAAGAATAAAACATATTTTTTCAACACTACCAAAAAATATTGTTATTATCTTGCTTGAAGCAAGCTTCAGCTTCAGCTTGTGCCCCGAAACCCTAGGTCGGGAAGCTTAAAAAGTCTTCATTTCAACAGATGACTTACCAAAGTGTCCTTTGATTTCCATTGATGAAGCAAAAAGAAGACAGTCCATTCACAATTGTTAATTCCAGATCCAACGTAATTACCTATCAACTAACAGGAAGATACATACGTACGTACACACACACACACATATAAGAAGTAGTTTAATAATATGAACATTACCCCACGTTGGATTCGACCCAGTGTCTTGCCTATGTCCAGATATCCATCAGGATTAAATGCGCCCTGCCATTTTCTTACACTTAGCGTTTTTCCAGCCTGCACCACATACAATTCAATTATACATATATGCAAATGAATCAGAAGGTTATCGATCTATATTTAACAAAACTATAACAAGGACGAAACTTGAAACTTGTTCATTAGGTATCCAGCGTGATCCACTATGAATCACCAACTTATTTATTTCTCATACATATAAATTCTTTTTTGTAATCTGAATTTGAGGCAAGTTATGGTAATAAGGTTATGCATGATCGACCAATAGTTGAATGAAGAATCCCAACTTTCTTAAACTAATAATCAGAACTTAATTACATGCATAACTCATAAAATTAAGAAGAAAACAATAATCATTCTCCTTCATCAACCCAAACATACAATGTTAAGAAATGGACCTTGATCTTAAACCGGGTCTTGGGGACATCATCGATGCACTCAGGCCGGATTTCATAGTAAGAATCAGCTGCCTCTCCGTCTGATCTCCACATCCCAAACCACCAAAATTATTCTCAACAAAACCGAAACTATGTTTTCTCTTTAAGGCAAAAAAAAAAAATCAATATAACCTTGCCACTATCCTGAATCTGGACCCCTTTTGAAACAATGATCAAGCAAAACCCAGAAACAAAAATTTCTTCAATATCTGATCTCTAGAGGGAAAGAATTCAAAGGGATCCAGACATGGCAAGACCGAGCTCCTAATTGAAGAATTTGGGGTTTTCCCCCTATTTTTTCCTAGATCTTTTTAGTGTATTGTGTTTGAAGAAGGTAAGTGAATGAAAGGGAGGAGTAATACCCCGTTCAAAGGGTTAGATAGATGATTAACAACCTCACGACCATAATTCACTGGCCTGTGTCTATTTGCTAAATTTCTTTTTCTCTCTTTCTATTAGTACTATTTTCCAATTTTGTTTTTTACTTAAATGTAATTTAGATTTTCCTATTTCAATCTTTACTGCTTTCTTCCATTTCTTTTTTTAGTAAATTATATAACCTCACAAGAAGAAGCAAATATACACATAAACTACCAAAAGGAAAAGAAAGAAACATGTGCATGAATAGATGTATTCAGGGTTGTATTTGTTTGACATGATTAATTGGAGTTAAAACATGATTGGAATTTAGCTTGACATGACTGTTGTTTTGGGGGATTAAATAAGTCAATATGAATTATATTGATATTGATCGATGTTCAAGGTTAACTATAGAAGGAAGGGAAAAAAAGAGAGAGGTTGGAGCTAGAGACCTTAATTTGGCAGTTAAGTTAGGATATGAGGCCAAAACTATATAATCGAAATATTTAATAAAATTTCTATTTTAAAATTAAAATATAAATTTATATATAAACTTATGAGATGTATCATGAGCAATTATTTTTTATAATTAATCTTGCATGTTGGGAAATGTTGAGGTAATTGCTCTGATGAAAGGGTTATACTGAAGAGATGTGATAAAGGCAAAGGAACACAAGTAGTGTAAAGATTAATAAAGGAACACATCATTGACCATGGATCATGTTAGAGAAGATCAAAAGTATCTGAATGATGATAAAGAGCAAGTTCTGAGCAATGAAACAGTGAGGGATGGATCAGATATAGGTAACCCCAAAGCACAAGACATGAATATTCTGATGAACACTGAAGCAAAGCATAAATCAACAGGCCAAGTTACATAATAAGAATAAAAAGATTCAACAAGAGCTCACAGTCGTACTGTAGACTTGGAAACAAAATAATAAAAGTGAACCTTATGCTTTGCACCAGAATCAAAGTAAACCTCAAAGAGAGGAAGAGAATCACAAAAAGTTGGCCCCAAGCTTCCACATCACACTGTTCATTCTGACGCCTACTTATTATAAAATCCCCCTACCATTCATCGTCCTCCTCATCCCCAACTTGCTTCAACATCTCTTGCATTTTTGCTTCTTCCTTCTCTGTAAATACAACCAAATATTAGCTTCAACTATGGGAAACAGTTACGAAGCAATTCATGGAGTGTTGGGGGTCTTGTGTTTGGTGTTGTGGGTGGACAAGATTGGTGCTTATGACTTCGTAGTTGGGGGACAAAAGGGTTGGTCTGTTCCAAGCGATCCAAATTTCAATCCTTACAATACTTGGGCTGAAAAGAGCCGTTTCCAAATCGGAGACTCCATCGGTGAGTTCTTAATGTCTTGTTCTGTACCTTAAGTCGTTCGTTAGTGTCTGGTCCTCTAATTAAAAAAAGGAGTATCTTGTTCTATGTGTGTTTTCTTGAAAAGATTATAAATAGTGAGTAAAACAATTTGGACAAATAATAATGATGATTTTTGCAGTGTTCAACTACAATTCTGGGCAAGATTCGGTGCTAGAAGTGAAAAGTGAAGACTACGCCAATTGCAACACTAACGCACCAATTGCAAAGTACACAGACGGCCGCACAGTGTACAAGTTCAATCACTCAGGCCATCACTTTTTCATCAGTGGGAATAAAGATAATTGCAACAAGAATGAGAAGCTTGTAGTCGTTGTGTTGGCTGATAGGAGCAATAACAACAAAGCACAAGCACCCACACCTGCTCCTTCTCCCTTAGCTACATCTACAACCTTGGCTCCTTCTCCACTGCCTTCTGCCGCTTCTCCCCCGTCTCCACCACCTTCTTCTGCTGCACCTCCTTCTCCACCACCGGCCACAACTTCATCTCCTCCAGCTCCGTCACCAATGACTGGGACAACCCCGACAACCCCTACACCGTCTCCAGTTAGTGAGCCTCCACCTTCTAATACCAATGGTGCTTCTTCAGTGTTTTGCACCTTTGCTGGAACTGTTGGAGCATTCATGGCTTCAGCTCTGGTTTTATCTTTCTAAATACAAGAGTATATAGATATGATGGACTGAGTATGATTTTCTTTTTTTCTTTTTTTGTTACATTATGATTTTCTTTTTACTTTGTCATGATTTTCTATGCCAGAGTTCTGTATTGAAATGGGCCTTTGGCCCTTGACAATAATTTATGCCCCCCTTTTGTGCGCTTCTCATTCTTCTTGATGTTTAGATGCATAAGATATCTTAACTCTTATATACTTATATTTATATCTAAAAATAATTAACAACTCACTTTACCTAATATTAATATTATCTAAGAAGAAAGGAGATTTCAGAGAGCCCAACCCTTTCTAAAATTTTTTTATCAAAAAAAAAAAAATATATACATGTAATGAAATAATACCAAATTATTTTGCGGGTCTGGTTTTATTAATATAAATAAAGCACTGCCTTAGATCGTTGGAATAAAAAAGGAGGGCATGAAATATGAATTATATTTCTTGAGTAGAAATTAGAGAAAGGTAACGAAGATTTTTAGCTAGTTATGAGTAGAAATTAGAGAAAAGGCTGCAACACATGGCATAAATCTTAATTACCATATCTATCTTATCATACCTGCTTGCTTTCCTCAACCATTAAAACATGAATACGGATTTAACTCTTGGGCAACAAATGGAAAATTACATTTTAAAGCTTTTATTTATAAAGAAAACAAACTGCTAAAAAAGACATTTCTTTCTAGTGATGTTGCGTATAGCAAAATCAGAAGTCCTATGTTCTAGGCTAGACAAATTTTATAGCCAACCTATCAAAAATTTTTCCCAATCTCCACTTTTTTCATTATTCTAAAAGTGTTGTGCAGAATCGAGTCCAGAATTCCAGCTACCTGAAACCATTGAGAACACCAGTCAACAATCAATAAATAGTTACTATACAATTAATACAAGGTACGGAACCATAGTGTGAGATACAAACCGTGAAAATACCCCCAATAATAGCACACACATTCGTAATGAAGTGTGAAAAGGACCTCTTATTTTCTGTTATTAAGACCTGATAAAAATAATAATAAATAAATATATATGAGAAAGCAATCTGTGTATAGGAAGAAATTAACTAGAGATGAAGAGAGGAAATAATATACTACGGAGTCCACTTAATACCTGCATGGGAGAGAGCTCAAGATGGAACTTAACAACAGGAATGTGTAAACTCTGAGCAAGACTGCTGTGCGCTGTATACTCATACTCCTCAATTAATTTATAATCCTTCCTAGTTATCACCTCTGTTTTAACAATTTGAAGATAATGCTCAATCTGCACATACAGATTCCAGATGTTGTAATGTTGTGGTTATTTGACTCTATCCATATACCAAAGATTCTACAGTTTCTTCACTATGTAGTAAACAAATCCATAGAGAAGGAAACATAGAACTATATTAGGATTTACAAAAGATAACAGCTGGCTTCAATACTAAATTGTGTTATCTCAATGATTAAAGAAATGTACGTAAGAAGTGAGAACTTCTAAATTGGTCGATAAGTTCATGGGCCCGTTAAACACAGATTAAGGGTGCATGCCAAACCAACATCCAAACAAATTTAGGATAAACAAGTTGACGTCTTTTGAGGAGTGTAAGAAGTACATTGAAGACTTGGGGAGGCCTCTTGCAGCATGATTGGAGGAGATAGATGAAGGGGAAGAAATTATTTCGAGCAGATTGAAAGGTAAAACAAATGCAAATCCAGATTCATATGACAATTACAGTGTTATCGACTCTAGACTCAGCAAGTTCTGTAGGGCCCCCAGACATCCATGCAATCTATACTGCATCTTACTCTATAACTATGAAACAGTGAAAAATGAGGAAGCTAACCAGAGATTCCAATAGTAAAAGTTGATTATACTAAAAAAAATTAATGGGGAAGTTAAACTTACAGTAACATTTGCTCCTAAATCACGATTATTGATGAAGGACCGACCATTCAGCCTGTCATGGCTGATACCAACATGAGGTATTAAGCGTTTCACATCACTCATAACTCTAGGTAAGATTCTTCTTCCAAAAGACAAGTGGTGTATGACATGGGACATGTTCATTTGAGAAGCATCAAAAGAATGGGCATCAGATCGAGCTGAAATGATTAAATTTCCTGGAACCTGCAGACAGAAAAACAGCTTATCTAATTTTCAGTTATCATAAATAGGAGGTCACATTCCCTATCTCATCCATTTTCTGTGACAAATATTAACAACTGTGGAACCAGTTACAACTTACAGGCAAAAGAAATATCCAGATAAAAAAATCTAGGAACATAAGCTATCGGCTTCTTCCAGTGAAAAAGCATGTAGGGAATGTATATTGACGACCACATCTGAATTATGGGAAGCAACAAAGGAGCATTTCTTTTCAGAAGAGCTGGATGTTTACAGTTTACCTTCTTCACTCGCACATATCCTTCAATTCTGCATCCCCCTGATGAAGGTGCTGGTCTTTTTGCATGCTCTCCGGTTGCATTGGATTTATCCTCCAAAGCCAGCTTCCGAGATTCACTTGGCATAGATGCCACCAAATTTTCCATCGTCTGCAGTGAAGAAACTTCACATCATTTCATGTTTCATTCTTTTGAAGGTAAACATTAATGTTTAGTAAATACAATCAGGTAGTTTAATTTTGAAGTTAAACATGAATGGGATTAAGCAAATTCAAAGCTAATATAGCATGTAGCAATGTACCTTGACCAAGCTGTCTGTATCTCGATCTCCATAATATGATTCATGGTCATGATGTCCATGGTCATCTCTGATAAAGTAAAATCATTTTAAAAGTGATTTACTCAGAGAATCCAAAGCTTAATAAAAATATTACAGATTAAGGACACGATATTCATTACACACACACAGAAAGCAAACAATATGTCAACTGATCATGATGAAATGGCTGAGATGAATTAGAGACCTGTAAATATAATGGACCACCAAAAACTTGAAAGTTATGTGTGTGTGGAAAAACTTGCAACTGAATGTGACCGAGGAAAACAAAAAGAAAATGATAATACAGCAAGATGATATTATTACCTAACATCACTTCCTTTACGAAAGATGCGAATAGAGGGATAACCCTGTATGTGATTCCTGGACATTCATAATGACATATAATAAATGTCAATAGAAACACGGTAGAAAATAAAAAGAGGACAGAAAACTTAGAAAACTAAACAAAAGAAGATAACAAACTAACATGAAGAACAATAAACCGTCCATACACAAGTCTTTAGGTCCTCCCCAACTTTTGGGGCCAACAACAAAAACAGACCAACATGTGCTTTTCTTCCAAGTTTGTATTTAGGAAAATTAAACACAGTAATAAGGCAATTATCTTCCATTCTTCTTTCATATATCCTTCTTCCATCCCCGCTTTTCCAACAGAACAAAGTGCAAGATTGTACTAGGCAATCAGTGTTATTGATTAAATTAATAGCTATCTCAATACTTATGTTCAAGGTAAACCGTGTTACACTGTCTCTGTTTCAAAGACCAAGAGCATGTTTGGTAAAAGGGAAGTGGAAGTGGAAGTGGAATCTTCCACTTCCCTTGTTTGATAAAATGGAAGCCACTTCCAATTCTACTTCCAACATTTTGGACCATTTCAATTCCATCAAAAAAGCTGGAAAATGTGATGATGGAAGTAGAAATGAAATATCTTGGACTATTTTACCCCAAGTTATAAAATTCCTAGACAACTTTAACCCTTCCCAAGTTATAAAAAAATATTTTGAACAATTTTACCCCAAGTTATAAAAAAAAAATATACATCAATTCTATATTCATTTCCATCCTACCAAACAAATTTTAAAGCCCATTTCCGACCTAATTCCATTTCCACTTCCATCCTATCAAATGTACCGCAAAATTATTAAGAATGGAAAATTTTAGATTTCTGTTAATAATTGATAATAGAAAGGAAACAAATTAAAAATTTGTCCACAAAAAAAAACAAGTTTGCAAATTTAGTAGTACCTCCTACACAAGTCACCTTCTTGAGTGCAGTCGACCTTCGCCAAAAGAATACGCCCATCCATTTCTGGGTCATATCTATGCAAATGTAATCATTCAAATCAGATATTGGATTAGCAAGTGAAAATAAGATATCTCAACCAGTTCCCAAGAAAGGGAGGATCAAATAAACCTTTTAAAACTTAATTTCATGGAAGCAATAGGAACAAGGGATCAATGATACAGTACCTCTCTCTTATTATCTTAGCAACCTTCTCCCACGAGGGTTTCTGAGAAGAAAGAGAAGAACAAATTAACAACAAACTAAATTGTTATCAACAAACATCATCATCCATTAAAAATATTACTATCAGATACTTACCAAGCGTTGACTCCAGTAGCACCAAGGAGCAAAAAAATTTACAACCAAAATTGGATACCTGCAAAGAGATTATTTAGAATAATGTAAACAATACATCATTGTCATGTTATCTGCAGTCAGAAATGAAAAAAAACAGGGGGGCGGGGGGGATTGCTTTTGAAACCCAGCTTAGCTTAAAGTAGTAAAAATCAAATAAGTAAATCTCAGATTTGCACCACTTACTGATGAGCATATTTATCAAAGTTACTTCCTGAGAGTGAAACAGATCCTTCAGTGGACTCTTCATCCACTTCAACATCATGCTTAATGTCGGTTGCAACTGATCCTGAATGAAACTCAGAGCCAATGGGTCTCAAATGTGAATCAATAGAAAACTTGCGAACTGTTTTTGTTAGATTCAGCCTGTTCTGAAAATAAGAGATCATAGATTAAGGACAAGGGATGAAAATCAAGAAATAAGCATCAGAATGAGTAAGCATAACAAAATAGGAAAATGATGAAGCACATGCATTCTATGTGCTAATGCAGTTACAGAATGATAACATAAAAAAAAGTGCTAAAATGATCTTTTAGGCATTCTATGTCCATATCAAGTATTTATGATGTTTCACAGGTATGGGCTAATGGGCTACTACTGATAAAAATGTCCAACATATAATTTTAAAAGTCGTACAATGAACTCTTAAAAAACTTACAACCAGAATTACAAGTTGAAGCAATGTTTTCTGCTGGAATCAATAAAACCAATTTCTATTTGTTGACAGCAGGTTGCTTGCTGAATTTACATCATTACATAAGTAATCTCCCTTCATTATAAATGTTTCCTCATGTTTACTAGATATTATTGATCCAATAAACAGATATCACGGCCTATGTTACTTTAAGAGGATTAAAATATTAAGTAACTTCAGATATTGAAACTACTTTCACCATTTAATTGGAGGGGGAAACTTTACATTAGTCAACTAAGTGAGTATGTTTCAATTGTTTAAGAACCCAAAGGGATAGAAAAGTTTCATAAAACAGATGTAACCAATGAAATGGTAGAAACTTACTGTTCCCAACACGTCGCTCACATCAACTGATGCAAACTCACATGAGAGTACAGGAAAACTACAAGAGAATGTGGAGCCATTAGTCAGCAACAATTAAGAGAGTTTATAAGTTATAAATATGAACAGTGATCCTGATGTGCCAATTGTAAATAATAGATGAATGAGTCAATAAATAATTAGAGGGGTATGGTGGTTAAGTCCCTAAACTAGCCATTACCTATATAAAAGGGTAACTGTTATTTGGAACCACCCTTACGTAAATTCTGAATGATACTAGTGCAATTCTCAATCTCTCTCTCCCGTATCTGTTTCTTCTCTCATCCTCTCACTCTCTTCTTCTCCTTCCTCTTTCTTTCTACACTACCCTTACAGATATGTCTTTTATTGATCATATTGAAAAACCACATCTCACTCCCATTTGAACATTCAACCATATCATAATAAGCAAGCCCAATTTGATAGAATGCTACTTATACACCCAAGTTACAAAGCAGCTTAAATGCATGAAAACATTGTAGTATTTGAAGTTCAGAACAACATTATCACAGAGCATTAAACTATTAGCCTCCCTTCGTTAGGAAAGCATTTTTCTTCCACAATGTCAAACTACCAATAATTTTCATCAATAATTAGCTAAGGAATTGAAGAAGAACGGATAAAATCACTGTGACACTCCCTAATGTATGCATCATCATAAATATTTCAGCAAAGTTTGGCATCCTTGAAAAAGAACAACAACAAAACAGAAATAGGCAGATGCTTGCTTTTTTGTAGTATACTGAGGTCGTGTGATGAAAATCCATGATGCTGCAATACATTGTATGTTCAAGTCGTGCATGAAGATAGCAAAGGGAAATGTTATATGTAATGGAAGTAAAAATAGAAGATACTTAAGTTGGTTTCTACCTGATATTGAAATCGATACGTAAAAAGTCCCCATCAGAACTCCTGTCAACAATCACAGATGTAGAGGTGCTGATAGCCAAATAATTATTTAGTTCCTGCAATCAAATTTTCACAATATGGATCAATCAAGTTTTGACAACCAATTATAAGAAAGAAATTTGACAAAATCACATAATAAAAAACATCATGAGGATGAATGCTCTGAGGCATAACAGCTTACATTGCATTGGACCAAGTATCAATCTAGAATCAATATCATGTTCTACGATTTACATGTCATGAACATTACAACTAAAATGGTAATAGATGCTGACCATTCCAAATAAAAACATCATAGAGAGAGCCGCTACAATAGATAATCCTGCTCCTGATACTGATGCCTCAGTCAAATCCCTTGGAATCTTTCTGCAAAGAAAGAAACATATACATACTTATCTCAAGGAAAATCACAAAATAATATTAAAACCACTCAAAAGATATCACAGGTGAACAAGCAACACCATCATTTTCATTTATATATAGATTTCTGTCTCCTCAAGCAACGTAGTATATACAAATTCAATTTACATGCCAACAATAAACGCTGGTTTTATTGCTCTCTAAAGAAGAAATAAAGGATATCAGTAGCATATTTCAAAACATTAGAACAGAAGGGTTTGACTACTATTTAGTCAATCAATAGGTTGTGCTAATGGAAGGTTCCATGAACGGTGGCCCTCCTAGCACTTGCATTAGCCAATTATGGGCTAGCTTCAACAGCCTTTTATTGAGATTGAAATAGTTGCTGATGGCAAATATTTTCCTCTTACTTCCTCCTCAAAAAGACCGACCGAGATGGTCAGTAACTAGTAGAATCCCAAATTTCAATGGTGATGGAAAGCAGACATGCACTCAGCTAGTAAAACAGTCCGGTAATGAACAAGTATTTAAACTTGTAACGCACACATCTTACCTTGGGAGAGCAGGGTAAGAAGACAAATATTAAGCCAACAAAGAACAAACATCGAGTCAACGTATCTGCATGTAAATTATCACAAATACGTTCCAAGCCCCTTCCCCACAAGAAGAAAATAGATAATAGATAATTAAATAAAGCCTACTCTTTGCATACTTAATGAATGAACCTACTAGAGAGCAAAAGATGCCGCCAAAAGCACATAAGGCAAACAGTATAATGGACAGGGAGAATACTAGCCATTGGCAGTTGGAACCTACATGCGGAAACCAACTACCCAAACTCTAAAGTGATTGATATCCTCACATTTCTAACACAAACAAACTCGTATTCCTCCCATACAGCCCTCTCACTTCCCTCAGGCACGCAGCACGCATCCTCAGCAGCGCGTACGTATAAAAATCGATTGCACATCGATAAATTACTTCATTATTTCCGTCAGATTGATCCCACGATAAATTACAAAGATGCCGGCATCATGAATAACAAACCCGAGATTGAAAATGACGCACGAATACACACTTTCGATGCATTCACACACAGCCATCTGAAGCGCAACGCAAAAGGTGCGCATAGTCGGAAATCAAAAAATTGAAGACACAGAGGGGGAGAGGGAGATCCTGACCGGTAAAAATCGACGGATTTGAGCTTGCTCGCTGTAATCATGGTTGCTGAAGTAGAATTTCACAGGAACAAGACAATGCGATAAGCAGAGGGAAATGCTCAAATCGCTGGGATTTAGAGCATAACACTATAAACAGATAGAAGCAGATTCAGACGGAGCCCCGCTTCGCTTTCCGAAGCCTACCGAGTGTCAACTACGAATCTGCTAGTGCGGATGAATAATGTTAATTTACAGGAAAAATAAAAAGTTAAAAATGAAAATAATGAAGATGAACTATTGTGTTTCGCACTCAAATGTCGAATATTCTCTATATTGTACCATCGCCGTTGGATTATATGACTATTCTTCCTTTCTTCTTTTAGTTATTGATATTGACGGCTTAAAAAATTATAGGATTATGTCTATATATTTATATATAATATAAATATAAAGTATTGCACTTTTTAGTTTTTATCGACCATAAATAGTAAAATTATTTTAAACTTACTATAAACTAATTTTTTTAAAACATATTCATAGCTTATAAATATTGATGTTAAGTATAAATTTCATACAAATAAAGGCAATAGCATTTATGAATTACTTTTTAACAGTTTTTCATTTATTTTAGAATGTATAATTTAGGCTAGCTTTAAAAATTTATATTATTTCATTTAATTCTGAAAATAAAAATTTTAATTTAATCTCTATTAAATATGATTAAAAGAGCCCTTCCCCATGTTGACATAAATCGAATTTCACATAGTTCTTATTTTGATAGGATGATGCATTTGCATTTTAATAAATACATTATTCACAAATTAAAAATAGCTTAATTTATTATGATTTTATACTTAATATTGATACTGATATTAATTTTGATTATTTGATGGTAAGAGTGGAATGAGGTAAGTGTCACAAAACAAAACCATCGTAATCTTGATATTCTTGGTATAAGATGGTTAAATTTTTTTGCATTGGCTTATATAGCAATTAACTTATATACTTTCGTCCTTCTATTCATCAAAAAAATAATTTTATGAGATGATTCATAAGTTTGACATTTTAAACAAGACTTCAAGAGTTTTGGCATATATAATTTCTTATTTTTTAAATATATAATACCATAAATTTTAATAATAAAGAATCAGTTCTATTTTTATTTTCATGGTTTCAATTATGTCCAACTTGAAATTTTGTATAAAAATCCGGAAAAAGATGTTGATTGAAAATCAGAAGGGATCAAAACATAGCTTTTCGGGCTAAATGGGCCGAAAATCATTTGCCGAAACTAAAGCCCGGAGATGAACCATAAGTCACAAAAAGGGAATGTGACTGGGCCCACAAAATCCAAAAAGGCATCATCCCCCCAACACATGGAGGATAAAAATAAGACTTTATCCTACTCTTAGATCGTAGGTGAGCCTAATTCTTTTTTAAAAATTTTTGTGACAAAAAATATCACATTTAGTGCCGATTATAAAAAAAGTCACGTTTAGTGCCAACAAATGATAACGCATTGAGGTAATTAACGATCCGCCCTGCCCAACATGAGTATCACCTAAAAGAAAGAAAAATTTCTTTTTATCCTTGGATTGTGGATGAATCTAACCTCTTTTCAAAAAATTCTTTATAAAAAAAATGATAACACCTTAATACCTCTAATAGAAAGATATATATATACTAGCAAAGAAAATACTTTACACTCATAACTAAAAAGAATTTAGCGTACCAAAAGAGATCGATTCTTCACAATGTGTCAAATTAATATTTGAGTCCATGTTATGAGAGGTATCTATATTGAGTAATTGATAGTATCTCAAACAGAATTGCTTGTAAATTTGATCTCGGTAATATTTTATACTCCTCTACTCGTTAATATATTATATATTTAACTAATTTTATTAAGAGAAATACTTACATACCCTAGGAGTGACATATCATATGAACTCTATCCAATCAAAATACTATAACTCAATATATTTTAATCATAGTTAGCCGATAACTCATCTAAAATAATTTATATTTTATTTTATTTTTAAGAAAAAATAAACATTATAATTTAGTTCAGATGAGTTTTTACTTTTCAAATTAAAATCTCTATTTTTCTAAAAAATAAAATTAATTGCGAACTTTTTTAGATAAGCGGTCAGCTAAGTGTTATATGTTGATTAGATATAATTAAGATGATGTGGCAATGCTAAAATATGTAAGTACTCTTTGATTAAATTAAGGAAGTTAGTTAACATAACATGTTTTTTCTAAATTATCCTAATCATCTTTCTTAACTCCTTTTCTTTTTCTCTAACTTTATTATTGGTGAGGGAGTGTCAATATAGATAATTTTAGAAAAATTTAATAAATATAAAAATATATATTATATTTAGGACTAAAATTAATTTTATAATTAACTCATATATATATATACTAAAGACTGGAGGAGTATTTGATATTCTTTTTCTCGTTGTTTGTGAATCCCCCGCATTAGTTAAGGGCCTTCTCAAGAACATTATTATATGTTAGCTGGCATAGTTTTTGTAAGATGTGCTGTGTGCCATCTCATGCATGGATCATTCCTCTCTACCCTAAACTTGTAGGGTTGCTACCTCCAAATTACAAACACTATATACCCAAAAATCTTCAATTCCCTTTTGGATGATTCAATATATATGATAACCTCGCTTCATATATATATGATGATCATATCACGTATATATAGGTCTTCAATTCAAATCATTTTCAAGCACTAGTTATATAATCTACATACCTATAACATCACAATATATAGTAAAAACGTCAGAAATCATAAGTGTATGACCACCTTGGCGTTGGAGAAAAGATTCAGCACTCATCATTTGAGTTTGCCTTTCTCTTTTGATTATTCTCTCTGTTTCCTACTGTGCTTTCTGCTGTGAGCTAGAATATGTATGTAGACATGATGCTAGCTAGTGTATATATAAAACTAGCAACTGCTATTTGCTACCGCTGACATACTATATATATTTCAATGACTCTATATCTATCAAATACATACATATACATACATACGTACGTACATAGTACATACATACATACCTACATGTAGAGAGAGAGAGAGAGAGTCTTTCAGAACT
Source organism: Leucaena leucocephala (assembly GCA_037074615.1). Taxonomy (NCBI): domain Eukaryota; kingdom Viridiplantae; phylum Streptophyta; class Magnoliopsida; order Fabales; family Fabaceae; genus Leucaena; species Leucaena leucocephala. The sequence continues at coordinate 16,195,811 of CM073545.1, forward strand.
TGTAGAGATAGTGAAACTAAAACGAAGTTGTTCAATTTGCATTATATATATACTACTTTCGGTCTTTAATATAATATCTATTTAACTAATTTAGAGAGATTAAGAAAATTAGTTAAGTTAGTTATTTATAATGATTATTTGTTAATTTTCCTAAAATACTCACTTTTAAGCATGTGCATTTGAACTACCTTTAATTGAAATCATCTTAGCATGTACAATCATATAAGGATATTTTAGGAAGAAAATTACAATTTTAAAAGATAAAGTGGCTTGTGGTCTTATAATTGGGATTAAAGTGGACTCCATATCTAGCTCTTATATTTAGAAGTAGAGGGAGTACCATATTATATTATATTATATATATGATATAGCATGGTTTTCTTCATGCACTAAATAGAGATCTAGAGAGAGAAAACATGAAATTAATTAATCGAACTATATATATATATATATAATCCACAAACATAAACAAAAGAACAAAGCAAAGCTAAGGGTCTTCTTCTTCGGTTGTGGGCGGTCACGTACTATGCCTCCCTTTCAAAACCAACTCTTTTCTGGCTGAGTGACTACCTTTCTTCTACAAAAATCCAAACACAAAAAGAAACCGATCGACTTGTTAATTTAATTAGCTAGAGAATCTTCAGAAATCTGTATACATATGGATCACAAGAAGAAAATGAACAAGCACGTAGAATATGGATTTTTTAATCCATATCCTTTACGTTTCATTATTGTTGTTGTTATTATTTATCATTTACTTTTTTTCTTTCCAAATAGCCAGAAGATAGAGAGTAGCAATTAAAGGTCTACACCGTTTTGGCTGGCTTAATAAATGATTCAAAGATAAAACCTAGAAATGAAGTGGAAACTAGAGTAATATATTATAAAAGAATGGTATTAAAAAGAAGAAACAGTGATATGGTAGAGAGGAAGACAGAAAAGTAATTAACCTTGAAACTATTGATGAGGGGAGAACTTGCCGTATCTTCAAGTACATGATGATCAATGATCAAATGAACTGCTGGGGCCTTCTTCCTCTTCCTGAGATTGACATTTTTATTCACAGAAAACTCTTCCTCAAGAGTGTGATCATCCCCAGTACTGTAAGTTACTTTGTTGGCAACCAAATACAAAGAAGTAGCATCAGACAGTAGAGAGGAGGAACTATTAACAAGAGAAGATACAGACGACGAAGACTTGATTTGTTTGTTAAAGAAATCATCAAAGTGTGTAGTCCAACCACTCTCATCAGGAGATTCAGAAGAGAAACCAGCTTTGCTTATGGAGCCCATTGATGAACAGAAAAAAAAACCAGAGGTATTTGGCCGCTAGCTATTATTTCTCAAAGGCATATATATACATATAAGGGGAATAAGATAAAAGAAATATATAGAAACGTTTAAAAAGTGATGAACTGATGATGATGATGATGAAGACCTTGGAATCTTTTGGGGGTGGGCCATAGTCATAGAAGTTTGGAGGAGTTAAAATAATGAGAGAGATCTAGGGATTTGTGGTGAAGGCGACAGGGAATACGCCACAACATAGATTTTCGAAAATAAATTTGAGTTAACTTCCTCTAATTAATGTTTTGAATTAGTAATTCTGCTTATTATTCTAGTCTCGTAAAACACAACTACTATAGTAAAATTTTTATTTTTATTTCAGACCATACTTACATCAACTTTTTTATATTTATTTCGTCAAATTTTTCAATCATATTTTTTATATATACTTTTTTTTCATAAAATTTTAAGTTAAATAAAGATATTCAAATAAATTGAACAGATGATAAAGTAGGATTAAAGAACTTGGTTAAAATAAATATATGGAACTTGATATAAATTTTCTCTTTTTGTTTTTATCTTTATTGTTTTACAAATATTCCTAAACCGGGAAATTAATTAATTATTGTCAACGACCTTATTAATTGTTAGTATTGAGTTGAGGCCATCACCACAATTCAAGTCCCAACTAAACATGATATTGTTGAAAAACCTACATTCCTTAATTGAGGTCAAAGGCCTTGTTCCCCATATGATTTCATTTCATAAATTTTACTTTCTCTCTCCATATTTAATTCGGCCTTCAATTTCCACAAAAGTATGAGACTACTAGCCTCTGCTAAAATTAAATACGAAGAAAACGACTTGGATATTGATATCCCTTCCCTTCCATTTTTATCTGGCATACTTCTTGAAATCTTGTTTGGCCTTTTGCGATACTTTCTTCTTCTGCTTCTTCTTTTGTATTGCAGTGAAAGATCCGATCCTCACAAATAGAACTATAAGAATCATGTTGACGTGTTTGGATTAGAATTTGAAAAATTGTATATACTACGTACTCCTATATATATATATTGGTTTTAGTTGAAAACTACAATATATGAGAGTTCATGTGCACTGATGAACACCACATGGATCATGTGCCAGGAAAAGCACTTTCCCGAGAAACAAAAAGGGGATTTAAATAAATGCAGCTTAAGATTGGTCTCTTTCTCTGTATGAAAAAAGATGATGAAGGTCCTACAAGATTGTTGAATTATCACAAAAATTATCACCTTTATAGAAAGCCCATATGATATTAATCATATTATGCCTAGGGCGTGGGTACTGGGTAGTGTGTCAGTGTGTGACCATACACAAAATTTTCCAAGAACTTTTACCAATATTATTATATTTTCAAAGAATAACCCTAGAAATATTAAATCACGTACAGACGTAGACTTACACTGTTACATTGTTTTCCACCGCACAAAGAAAGATGTGTTTAGAGATCATACGCCTTAAGTTAACCCTATTGATCCTACATTATTGATGGCTACTTCGCCATATATAGATATATAATAATAAAATAATAATTATTCTATATTATATATAAGCAATCAAGGGGGCTAAATTTAGACAGGGTTTTGTTTTCGCCATAGTCGGTTAGACTTGTCTGGCTTGAAAGAAAGCGAATAATCAAAGCTATATATGGATTCGATGGAATAATCCGATAGCAAAATTTTTGTCACTACTTGCATATATGTTGGGTTATACTCAAACGACAAATTGAGGAGATTTTATGAAGGGCAGCAGCAAATTAAATTCTTCTGTCCGCGGAAAGGAATATGAAATCATGTTTCTTGCTGCTACTTATGTTGATTTCCTAGTTGTTCTATATAGCACTACTTTTGTATGTCTGTTATGTCTTTTGTTTGGTTTGTCGTCGTCTATACGTAGTATTGTGGTGTTGCTGCTGTTGTAGGGTATGGTGTGTTCTTGCATTATTATTAATCTACTTGATCTTTACACGTTGGTGTGGTGTAAAACCAAAAAATCACTTCACACGATATATATCTAACAAAAAAATGTACAATGAAAAAACCTTGTAAAGAAAGGAGTAAAGAAATTTGGATGTATGTAATAGCCAATACATATAAGGATTTGATGGTGTATGATCAAGGAATTGGGATGTTGGAAAATGCCATCTGATTATTGAGAATCAGCTTTCTTGCCACCGCAAGCAAAATGGGAGCAACCTAAACCGTAAAAAACCGTGGTTTCACTTTTACAACATGGAGTTGAACCATGATTGATCATAACAGCATAACCTATAAAGTCATCCATCAAAATCCTGCTCCCGACATAAGAGCTCTTAATATATAAACTATCTTGTTAATATATGATGTGAGAATTGAGAATTTGTTTATAAGTGATCTATAAATATTTTTATAAATGATCTAAATCAGTTTAGAAACATGTTTTAACATCCAATGAATCTTAGAACTTAACTCAGTTAATTTTTTTTTGTATATATAAAAAAATTAGGATAGTAATGAAAATGATTTGGGTTTTAATTTTTGTATGGGCTGGGCTAACCCAATTGGTGGGACGTATAATGGAAAAAACTGGGGGTGACATTAAGGAAATAATTGTGAAACGGCATAACGGAATCACACTCGACGAAGCAAGCAGGAGTTAGGAAAGTTTGTTTCTTTCAGAATGAAACGCTGTTTCAACGCATTGCAGAAATTCATATAAAATGACTAAATATTCCGAATTTGAATCCCAAAAAGTAAGTTTTGGTCAAATAACAGCAGAAAAAAATAATCCAACGGAATTCATTTTTCTATTTTGTTTTTTTAAAAAATCTTCTGGGGTTGCCACGTAAGGCTCCAGCCAAAAGTTACCTGTCAAGAAATACACTGAACCCAACACAATTATAGCCTTTAATTACTGAATCTGGTGGCTTTTATTATGAAGCATTCACTCACATTTACAATATCAGATTCTTGTACATTACTCTGAGTAATTATTCAGAGTAGCTCAATTTATTCTAGATTCACCGTATCTGAATGTATGTGTTGAATTCTATTGTATATAAACGTCCTTTTCCTTTTAGAATTTCTCAGATAAATTCTCATCTCTGAGTGATTTCTGTGTATTCCATCACCAGTTTGACTTTTTTTTTGTTTTGTTTCTTCGGAAACCAAAATTATTTCCCATCGTTTTCATCGATCTTTCAAAGTCGTCTCAGAGATTTCTTGGGTGATTTATATATAGCTACACATTGAGTTTATAGATTTTCAGGTTCTATATCGCCATTATTTTGCATTTTGGTTCTGGTTTCAAACTGATTTTCATGATTGATTCGAGTTTTCTTTTTTAACTAGTTTTTTTGCACGTTTAATTTGCATAGCTAGAAGCTTCAATTCGAGAGATATGGAAGGTAATAGTTGTCATCTCAACAGAAATAAGTTTGAAGAAGATACGAAGACGATAGACTGCCAGGATTGATTGAGAATCATGATGAGTCACTGATGAAGTAGGGTTTCAGGATAATAAATAGAATTATTAGCTATTAATTAACTATTTATTAATGTTTCCTTTGAGATTTGAAGTTTGAACATTTTGATACGATGAGTCCTTTTGGATTTTTGGTTTATCTAAATGATGTTTTAATTTCTGTGTGCGCTTGTCTAAGAAAATTCATGGGATTTTGGTTTATGTGTGATCAGCTTTTTAAAACGAGAAATTGCTGAGATGGATCAAAGGTCACCAGGAGGCCACTTGAATAATTTAGATTTAAACAAGGTAATTAGCTTAATTGATTTTACAAATGGAATATTTATATCCCTCTTGTTTCATCTCATTTTCTCTTTATTTGTTTGGAAGGATTGGAATTGTTGCTAATTCCCAAAAATAAAAAATTAGGTCTGTAATTGCCCATGCCAATGTTTAAACCTCTTATACCCCAACTTTAAAACTTAGCAGAGGGACTAATCAGTCGTAACGTGATTTCTCTATGTTTGAGTCACTATTAAGAAAAGTGTCCCACATTTAGTGAGGGATAATCCCTCAAATAGAATCGCCTCTAATAAAATAAAATGATATCTATGTTTAGTAAAAAAACTCATAAAATGCATATATATATATATATATATATATATATATATATATAACCTCGATGTATCTTGACTCAAAACTTCATGGGTCTTTTTTTCTTGTATGTCTATTTTTTAATCCAATCCTATGTTACGAGCACAAGTACTAAGCCTTTTGGATGAGAGAGTTATTTAAACTTATAAATCACACTTCCCTGATGCCTTGATGTGTGACTCATAATACTCTATTCATGTGTGACTTGTAACAAACCCATTCCCATATAAGCCTAATTCCTAGTCCAAGCAAGCATAAAACATAAGTACAATGTGTTTTGGTATCCATGGTTACGAAGCTAAAAGAAACATGTTGATGTACATGCCATTGGCAAACTAGATGTTCTCACCATTAACATTTTTTGAAAAACACAAACACACACACACATGCATATGCATGTTAGTTCCCTTTTTTTTCCCCGAAATTCGCATATGACATGTTTACATATCTTTTAAGGGAGATATCTCCTATGGTATATATATCTTGTAAGTGAGCGTTATGAGTCCCATTTTGAAGGTTATCTGGAAACATGAGGACCTACGGCCTTTGGGATATAGTTCTTCTAATAACTTGTGCTTATTATCATGAGCCTACACCATAGGTCTCACTTCTATTCTCCAAAGTGTAAAACCTAATTAATTAGTACCATGTCTGAGTAATCGTAATTAGGTCTCAGTCCTAAACACTATAATAATGCTTAGAGTAGAGTAATAAAACCTACCTATTCCCGTGTCATTATCATTTTTGTGATTGCCTAACCTATAGATTATTATTACCTTATGGGTTCTTCAGTCTGATATTTCAAATGAGGAAGGAAGAGGCTCTGGTTCAACCTCAAATCCCATTACTGAAACAGTTCGAATCGGCGACAACATTCCAGAGAGAGCAAGTGACCTTCTTCTTGTAGTGTCTTTTAATGCAGAGCCAATGAGAACAAAGATCATCGAGCTTTCTGCTTCCGCCATGGATGAGTTAACGAAGCTGGATGTTGCAGGAGGAAAGTTTTGGCAGCCCCTGAAGGGAAAAGAGAAATATCAAACCCTAAATGCTGTTCAATACATTAGACACTTTGGGAATGTCGATAAAACTCTCAATGACATCATTAACATGGCTGAGACTGATGAATGTTTCCCCTTCTTTGATTCTCGCCCCATTGAAACTGAATTGAATCTCAAGCCTACTCCAGCAGAAGCTTATGAGGTTGAAGCTTCTCGAGATTTTGCTTACGTTAGAATGAACCCAATCGACATTGCCGAATGGTTTATGGATGCGGTACGATAATTTATTTACTTCTGGATTCAGTTTATAATCTTCTGGCTGTTTCTCATTCGAAGTTGTTATTCTTATGGTTTAAAATTTGAATTTTAGAGGTATATATTTTCTATATAAGAAGATCTTAACGACATGAATAGTTTTTTTATTATATATTAAATGTCTTGTTATATACTCATACATTTAATACACACATATATAAGATTGCTGTTGCGATTAGCTAGGTAGCTCATTTCGGCTATATTTCAGTAACTTCTGTGAGATATATATATATATATATATATATATATATATATAACGATGAAATTATTAAGGAGTGAATATTTTTACGGTTCTATGCATATGATCGTTTGCTTATTCATTCAACATTTGTGTGTAGTAATAAAATAACGTATAACCATATATATGACTCTTTTGTCCCCCTTATATTATTTTGTCTGTAATTAATTTTTTAGGAGAAATATTCAGATGTGTTTTACAACATAGTCTCAAGAGCAACGATGCTGGGAATTTTGATGGATGGAGTTGAAGGGAGCTTAGATGGAAGATTGCAAGTTGTAAGTTAATATTCTCTGTTATTTATTATTCATATTGAATGCTTGTTCATGGAAGGCTATAATTAATTACTTCATAATTTAAAAAATCTAGCTCCTATATAGAAATTCTTGCTTAATCATTTAATGTCACGTCATTTTAAATTTATTCCAACTTCCTTTTATGATATTAAAAACTAACTCCTGATATTAAAATCTAATTTTAGTCAACCGAATGAACCGGTTAACCAACGTTTTAACAGCTGAGTTGGATCACTGTCTCGACCGATTCCGATTCAATAAGTAATTTGGCTTTTAGTGGCTTGCTCCCTTCATTTCATCTTATAATATCATAAACTTCATCAATATTATAATCCTATCTTTTTATTGTGGTTGGCAGATGAGTGCGGAATTCCACATGCCGGCAACGCTGGTGCGAACTCGAGAGTGTTATTTTGCAAGATACAGTAAGAAGCTCTCTAATACGACGTGGGCCATCGTTGACGTATCCTTAGAGAAGTATTTTCCTCATCCATCCATCAATTTCCGAAGACGACCTTCTGGCTGCTTCATTCAATTCATGCCTGATCAAGCATTCTCCAGGGTCTCTCTTATATATATATATATATGCATCATGAACTCATAAAAGCCGTATTATTTAAGACATTGTGGGATAGCAATGTGGATATATCTTTTAAGAGGATTCGAATCTTGACTAACCACCTTGTGAAGGATTAATTAATCTCGTTAATTATTGAATACTCCTCAAGTTTTTAATATATGACTTAATAGAAGAGTTAATCTTAACTATAAATATAAGACATGTTTATTATATTTATCAATATCTTCTAAAATTATCTTTATTGATTCCCTCAACAATAATCAAGTGAGGGAGAAATAGAGTTAATGAAGAAAAATATGGTATATTAACTAAGTTAACTAATTTTTTTAATCTAATTAAATTAATCAAATATGTGATATATTCAATGACCAAATAAGTATAATGTTAGCTTGAGATTTATTCGACATGTGCAGGTCACATGGGTGGAGCATGTGGAAGCAGACAATAGAGACCTAAACTTGACCTTCAAGGACATAATCAAGTCAGGTTTTGCTTTTGGCGCAACTCGTTGGGTTTCTGCAATAGTTCGCCAATACGAGTACTCTAAAATTCTCGAAGCAAAGTACGCTCCTCCTGAAGATACATGTACGTAATGCATTAATATATATATATATTAAGATATTCAAAGAATGAATTAATGAAGGGTTATTTATTTAACAGTGAAGCAGATAGGAGAAGTTGGAAGAAAGGGGATGCTGAAACTAGGAGAGAGGATGGTAAGAACGTTCTGTAGTGAGGTAAGTGGAGCCATAAGAAACGAGTGGTTCCGATTGCCCCTATCTTCTTCTCTTGATACTTTAGACGTTAGGTTTGCCATTAGAGAGCAACCAACTGAAGTACCTGGACAACCTCCTGATACCACACTCGTCTTCTCCACTTCTCGATGGTTTCCGGTCGCTCCTCGCCGCTTATTCGACTTCCTTCGCAACGCTGATTCCAGAACCACCGTACGTATATGGAACTCAACTCCTAGACCCTAATTCTTATAGGCTGACTCTACTGGAACAACAAGATAATGGGTTTTAACATAATATTGATTGATTGATTGATTAAATTATAGGATATATACTTAGGAGTTTGATTAACCAACCATAATTTTTGTCAAATATACAAGATAATAAGATAATAAGAACCCCTATCGATCCCTTTGATGGGTAAATGTTTTTAGTAGAAAAAAAGAAAAAATTAATCTTTTAGTTTATATAGTTTTAATTATGTTGTAACTCAATATTTAAATTTTGACATAATCCAACTTAGTTCCTATAGTTTTGATTTTGTTAAAACTCAATCTTTAAATTTTTACTTACTACAACTCAATTCATATATAGTTTTAACCATTTAAAATTTTAATCCCTAAATTTTATGAAATATATTTTTTTTCTAAAATATAATACTAATATTTTAAATAGTTAAATTATACAGATTGAGTTGTATCGAATCAAAATTGATAGATTAAGTTATAACAAGTTAAAATTATAGGAATCAAATTATTATGGGTTTATAACACAAAAAGATCAACTTTCATGTAAAGTGTGTGTGTCATATATATAATATATATTAAATTCTATAGTATAAAATATTTTTTTGAGCAGCGTTTGGGTGATGGATGAATGACAGTGGGACATGCTGGCGAGGGGAATGTGTGTTCAAGAACTGTCGTACATTGTGAAGGGCAAAGATCCGGCAAATCGAGTTTCTCTATTGGAAGTCACCGTAAGTTTTTCTGTCTTTTATTAAAAAAATATTCTTTATTCATTCACTGTTTTTTTTAGAATTTTACAAAAATTCAGCTATTATTGGAAATTGCAGGATGACGAGGACACGTCTGTGATGCACTACATTCAAGAGAGCTACACAGACATAAGTGGGTCCTACGTGGTGCATGCACCGGTGGACGAACAAGCAGTAACAGCCCTATTGGAGGGAGGTAACCCAGAGAAGGTGAGCATATTACCTTCAGGTTTTACCATTGTTCCTGATGAGATCCCAAACGACGACGGGCCCCACAGTGGGGTCGCAAGTATTCTCACAGCTTCCTTTCACATCGTTGACTATGAGTCAACTAAGTCAAACGTGCCTCCTCAATCATTGCGTGTCATTAAGAGGGTTCTCAAAGGAACTTTTAATGCTGTCGAAAGTTTTGCGTTCAGTACTGTCTAAAAATAATATGCATTATTATGATGACTCTGTATAATTAAGACATCATTATGATTATCTGCCCATTTAGGTTTTCTTACATATGTCTGCTTGGTTTACATGGTAAGGCTCCTTTGGTTTTCCCAGAGGTACATGTTTTCGTTCTAGTTAAGGTGGGCATGCTGAAAGATGTTGTGTGGTTAATAACTTTGGTATGTTGTATTATCTCTGAACGTAATTTGTCCTTGCTATACATTCCTGTGCAATTTGGTATGTTTTTTTTTTTCCCTGAAGAGTTCGCGAGTGCAGTTACCTTCAAAATCAGTTTTGTGAAGCAAGTCTCCCATATCTTAGGCATGTAATTTGATTAATATTGGTCGGAGTAGTGTTTGTTTTAAATAGCGGTGGGAAAATTGATTTTGTATAAAATTGATTTATAAAATAAATTTCCTTAAATTATGGTTTATAATAATTGAGTATAAGAAGCCTCTTTAAATAGCTTATTGTAGCTCAAAAATAGATTTTAGCATTAAGAGGGGTTGTTTGGATCATGTTTAACAAAATCAAAATTTTGTCATATATAATTAATTATAAATTCAATTCAAACTGGCACGTACACCAAGCCAAGATTGCTTCTTACGCTGCTGCGGGTGCTTAACAGATGGATGAGACATGCGTACCAAGTTTATCCCAATTTTTTCAAATCTATACTCTTTGAATTACGCTTCAACTGAATTAAAATGAACGAGATCGAACGAATGTGGGTAGAATTAATTTAGAGAAATTCGAATTTCAATTTTCCACTGGACTGCTCCTGTTTTTACAGTGTGTGAAGAGACGCAAGGAAATATATGTTTTGGTAAAGGAATTTAACCCTATATATATATATTGTTGTTATATGAGCAATCTCAAGGCCAATGTTACAATAGGAATTATTGATAAATAGTATTCAGTGCAGAAAGATACTTAGCCATGAACCATTGCACAAAAAAGTGATCTGTGATTGCATGCTCAATAATTGCCCAATATGTAACTAGAACGACCATAATCAAGGTGGCAAATTTGCTTTCGTCATCTTCTAGGAATGACATCCGAGAACGAGAAATCATGAAAAGGTGTCCCTGTAACAAGAAAGATAACCAAAGTGTAAATAGCAGATTTCCTCTAGCAACTCAGATTTGATCTAAACTCTCTCAAGTACCATAATGCATGGACAAGCAGTTATGTTCGTATGAGCGCGTGTTACTAATGAGAGAAAGTAAAAGCAATAGCCACTCTACTACTTTATACAAACCCTAATTTTCAAGTGTTTATATGTAGACAAATTGAATAACCCACCACTACTTAGAAACGGAGACAAGGAAAAAAAGAGCAAAAGATATTTCACCTTCTAGCCCCCCAAGGAGGTAAAAAGGAATATGAGCAATCATCTTTGTTGCCCCTTCATTCCAGTTTATGCTGCCCGCTTTTTGCATGGCACCTTGTGAGGGTCGAGAAGGACCAAGTATGGATGAACAAATGGCAGGTTCATTCATTAAACCCAGGAAATCACGGGCACGTCGCCATACTCTCGCGTCTGAAATTTGAGATCGAGCCACCTGAAGCGCAAATCCTTGTTAAACAGAGAAATAATCAAATAAAATATTTGCTCCTCGCTTGCAGAAAACAGCAAAGGATACCTTGCCCAATGATACACGTGCCCTCGGGAGTAATTCTCGGTGATGTGTAGCAAGTTTTGCAATGGCTGTTACCACAAAACAAAGAAGCCTGGACTGTGATGACTTGCTGTAGGTCTCCTCATTAGGAGTACGTGATACATCTTGTCTAAGACCCAAACGACTTCCAAGTAAAAAAGAAGTTAGATGAAGTCATCAAACAATGACTCAACATCAATATCTCTAAACTGCAGGAGGCAATGGGTTTTGTATGTGTCATACCTAGTTGAAAGGTTTTCATACAGAAGTAGTTCTAAACTCTCGAAAAGCTCTCGCGCTTCATCTTTGTGAGATCCGCCACCTCCACCGTGCTCTCCAATGGCCCAACATAATTGCAATGCCAATTCTGTCTAGACAACGATCAACGTATTTTCAAAATTCATTGCATCACTCACTCACTCAACATATTAGTGAAATGGTTACTAACCTTCTCTGGGCTGTCATAAGCTTCTCCCAGTCTGTCTATTATAGGTTTCTGCAAAGAATTCATATGAGCAATAAGCCATGGCTTTCCAAAAAATAATCACGAGCAATTATTGAGTCTATAAACCTCTCACCAAAATTATACCCTCATATGAGCTTCCATTTCATAATAGATTTTATTCGTCATGTTAAAAATATATGAAGTAGATTGCACTCAACTCGAAATTAACTACAATTGTTTTAAAATTTTAAATAAAAGCAGTATACTGTCAAAACAATACCTTCAAAAGAGCTATAAAATTTGGGGAGTGCTGAAAAGCAGAGAGCATGAATTCCAATATCCTCTTATGAACCTAAAACCATTTGAAAACATTGACAATAAGTGATAATTTTGTAACAATAATAGTAGTCACGGAATAATTTGCAAAACAAAAATCAAAATGATAATCTTATAACCACATCTGCGGCTCAGTTCTTTTGGCTGGAAACACCTACCGTTATTCTTAATTGCATATTCATCAACCAATGGGAGAGTATTAAACTGCTGCTTTGAATGTTTAAAGGAAAAAAAATAAAAAACAGCTCTTACTGAAAGACTTAATAAATTTGTAAAGGTTGATGGGCATTCAAGTGGGATAGGAGACTTTTCTCCAAAAGCTAGCTATTAAAGTGGAAGCGCCACCTACTTAAATATTCCATATTAATGAAGAATTTAGACATCCCACGCTACCCAAGTCTCCATTAGTTTCATTTTCCTAAACTACTAACAAATTCTATTCCGGTTGCTGACAATAATGGGATTAGACTTCACGTAAGATCCAGTGTTCAAATCATATTAAACAAGATCTCGAAAAATGATTCAATGGAACAATGATCTTCGACGTGGAAAAGATAATCAATGATGCTAACTGATCAATAGTTCAATACAAGCAATATCTTGGCAGTATCAAGAGCAATACAAATACCAATTATTTCCTCTTATTTCTAGTTTTAGTAAAACTTTCTTACTTAGTATGATAGATAAAATTTTAGTGCAGCCAATCTTAATGAACTTGCTCAATATAGGAAACTTTTAAGAAAAAGGACATGGAAGGCAAAATATTTAAGTGAAATTATCTCCTCTGACTAAAAGTACTTAAACGGATGATGTTTCAGAAAGGAAATTGCCAATGATCAACTCCGAAGGACAGCAACGTACATTTTCGAATGTCAGTTCTCAAAAGCTATTTGAACCTGTCAGGCTAAGAGAAGCCAATTTCAATAATTTCAATGTATACATACCTCATGAGAGAAGTTTTTGTCAGGAAATATTGTAGAATATCTTGACATAAGCAGAGGAATTAACGCGCACATCAAAGCTGAAAATGAATTTAAAAACCTTGTAACACAGCCAGCTCATGAATATATCTTACATAAATGGACAGATACTACGAACAATGAACTCTCACCATATATAATGAAAATAACACAAATGCCACACAAAGATTCTTGCGTAAGAACTTACACTCATTGACTTCATCCAATGCTATGGAGAAGTACACATCAAGAAGAGGAGGTGCTAGAATGAGTGCATGTTTCAGCCTATCAGAATAAGGACTATTTACTGCGGCCTGTAATAATACAGCCATCCCTGGAGATGTCCAGTGGCGTTCCTGGCATATAATATAACTTACCTCAAGGCCTAGGAAGATAATCAGGATAACAAGAACTAGACCCTCCAGATAACAAGAACAAAAATAGAACTAAACAATGGCAACCAGTAAGATGAAAAGTGACCATACAGCGAGTCCATCATTTTCATCCTTTAAAAGCTCAAGGAACAAAGGGCTATCTACATCAATAGCACTGCTATCCTCAGATTCAGAATCTCCTGCACCATCTTCTATAGTTGAACCAGTATAGGCTTCATCCATAAGGGCAAGTAGCATCTGCATCGTAAGTAACCAAATTTTCTTATATTGTATAGACTTGTACAATTGTGACTAAATTTTCTCCAACTTATAGTGTCAAAGATAACCTTAGGAGCTGTATTTTGTTGAATTGAAGCTATACCAGTTCCAATTAGTGGTCCAGAGCTTTTTTCTACCTTTTCCAATGCCACAACCAAAACTAGCAAAGATGGTAGAAATGTTAAAACAATAAAACCCATTGCTAAGTGAAATAAGAGAAAGAGCATCATCAGATACCCCAAAATCTTCAAGCTTATTGCTTTTCTTGGTAGCTATCTGTTATGCCCAATTGACTTTTATTAATAATTAAAGAGTACTTCCATGGTTCATTTTTCCTTCTTTCCTTTTCTTTTTCCATTTTTGGGCCCCACGGGGGGTGACAGAGCGGTGACTGGTTGCTATTAGGTTCTTTTCTTTGAGCATTTTGTTTATCTTCAATTGCAATCCTTCCTTAATTCCAAATAGGGATAACATGCACTGATATATAATATATAATAGAAATAAAACACGAGACGGAACTGCAAAAAGGAGAGAAACATGTCTCTGGCCCTTTCTGTCTATTATATTTCAGTATTCATTCTGAATATTAAAATAGAGATAAGCACTTCCAAATGCTTTGTGGTTATAAATCAAGAGGTAAACAGAGATTACATGGTTATCAAATTTGAACATACTTGGCAAGTCCACTAGAGATATAAACAAAGGAAGGAATGACCCAGGTGATATCAATCCCGGTAAAACTTTCAGGAACAGTTTCCCTAATCTGCAAGATTGAACAAGAATGATGATAAGACAATAATCCAGATAACATCCAATAAATAGCTCAACAGACTCATACATGTCTATAATTGACACCCAACAATCAAATTTACGTGCAAGAAAAGACAATTTCTTGTAAGTATTTTATTTAATGCTTTTTTCCAAGCTCCTTTTTCAAGGAAGATTCTTTTATCTGGTTTCCAGAATAAACTGAAGGATTCCTTCTTCAAACGATTTAACACTGTGTTCTGCATTACATACTGGTACAAAAGATTCAACCAAAAAAAAATACTGGTATAAAGGAGATGCTAGCTGCAGAAGACTGGTAGTATGTACACAACTAATAGATAGTTATGTATTAGCTCAATTTCCTAACTAACCCCACTCAACTAACTGTTAACTCTTCTTAAATACCATTACAATCCTTGTAAACACGTCCAGCCAGAGAATGTAAATGCAGCAATCATGTCTAGGAAAAGATCATGGTTAACAGTTTTAAAATTTCCATCAAATCATTAACCATCCTCTTTAGAGTTAAATCGTGAATAGTCAACATAAGAAAGCTGCAAATGAATAAGGCATGTACTCAGAAGGCATATATAACCTACGATGTACATGTTCCAAACTAAGTAAAACTTAGATGGTTACAGTCTGGTCATTTAACATTGTCAGAGCCTTAAAGATCTATCGTTTAAATATATTAATTCACAATAGCAGTAATGGCACTTAACTTTGTAATCCTGCCACACCCCTAAAAGAACAGCTTACCTTTCTCCATGCCAAGCAACAAGCTTTAACAACAGTGGGAAAAACTGCCAAGAAAACAGTTATAATAACATCAGATATATGCAGACACACAAGCACACGCATGGAAAGAAGGGCAACATGGTCAGGGATCACAGGGTTAAGTTGCTAAAGACATTGCATCAGACATATTTTTGGACACCACAAATTTCCTCACTTTCCAGTACTAAAAATATTGGCCAAAGAAGTTGCTAAACTGTCTAAACATATGGCACTTGGAACCCAAAATTCAAAGATAGTGAAGAATTTTTTATTTGATCTATCATACACACTAATCAAACATAAAAATTAGTCTGGATAATAGGTTCAGGAAGGAACTTAGGCAATACCTGAGACAATAGGTTCAGGAAGGAACTTTGAAACTTTTTTCTGTTGACAATGAGAAACTCAAGCGTTGCTTCTGCTACAACAGGATCAGCAAACTCCCTACAATAGGAAATAATTAGTGTGGATCTCGTGCATTGCATAGAATCTAAGAGATAAGCCGCACTTTGCATGACTCGTGAGCAAAGTGGCTTGCTAAAAGTTTTATATTATATATAGATTTAGATTAAGAGGATTTTTCTAAAAAAGGAATAGGAACAAAACAACAGAATAAGTGCTGTTTGATCAGAATATGCAATTAAACAAAAATCTAATCTGACAAAACAAGTGCATCACCGATTATCTCATTTTCTTACTTCCTTATCTGTTCTAGCGATAGCATATTTTGGCCCTTAGAAAACTTATAATTACCTGCTCAAGCATGAACGGAAAAAAAGCCTGAGACTAGGATCAGCATCATGAAGAACAACCTCCCCAAAATCAAGGTAAAACTGAAGAATAGCCTGACAAAACATATAAGAAAAGTATATGAACCGAGGATATATATAGCAAAAAGATATGCCAGATCAACAAACCACCTTTTAAACCCACCAAGGAAAGCCCAGAGAAGAAACTGAACAAATCCAAGAAACAATGAATAAATAAATTAGGTGATGTGGAATTCTCATGGCATCGAACCAGCTAACTCTTTTTGATTTCCCCCCCCCCCCTTTTATTTAACAAAAAAATTGCTTTACCTAAGCTATTGAAAGTCCAAAAAATAATACTAAATAAACAATAATCTATTTATAATTTGGTAAAGAAGTAGCTCCATTGATGTAAAATAAGCCTGCAAGTCTGGAGACGCTCAGAACAGATTAGATACATCAATGAACGCAATTTGGACAGAGAAATCGGCGTGCATCTCAAGTTAACTAATAAGTAACAACAAAGATCTGCTGGAGTTTAAACTTCAAAGTATCAAGTATCAACTAAATAAGAAGATTGTTGAATATCTGGTCACTTAATAAAATAACCATATTCAAATTTTAAAGATTGAATCTTACAAGACATAGACAAAAAATTACTTAGGAGATCAATCAAATATTAGATTTTGTTTAAAAAAAAATGACATACGAGTAACAGAAGGCCATTTGAGGTGCGAGATTGAGAGAGTGAAGCCACCGCGCGTTGAAAAATCTTGGTAATTTGCGGATAAACTCTGGCTGCCAAGTCCTCAGAATTCTCAGCCACACAAATTTCATGTAGCTTTTTCACCTATTCAAATCCAACCAAGGCACGCGTTAAAGCTGTTGAAATCTAACCCTAAATAATCGAGAGAGGCCGTATGGTAGCTCGGAAAATGGTGAGGAAAAGGACGAGCCAAATTATTCAAGTGTAAGGATAACTAATATGAGCAGGAAACTCGAGCAT
This sequence comes from Leucaena leucocephala, assembly GCA_037074615.1. NCBI lineage: Eukaryota > Viridiplantae > Streptophyta > Magnoliopsida > Fabales > Fabaceae > Leucaena > Leucaena leucocephala. Next base: position 16,213,184 of record CM073545.1, read on the forward strand.
GAATTGTCAGGAAATATATCTGGATGATATCAAATTTTCCCGTGAAGAAAGTGGAAAGTAAGGAGTGTGAAAGAAAGACTCACGGATTGAAGAAAGGCGGGATCAGAAGCAGGATCATTAGCGTTATTGGAGTCTCTGGCACTATTAGACAACGTTCTGAGGTAAAAATCCCAATTTCTGTCCCGCTCCGTCATTTTCTATCGCAATTTGATACTTGTTTTCCTTCTAATCTCACAACGAAAGCAAAGTGAATTTTCGCTATTCGACTGCGATTGAAGAACTATTTCGTCATTGACGTCTGTGAGGAATTACTGAAAATTGCTTGGAGTCAGATGAAGCAGGGTCTTACTGTCTTACACACACAAGACACAACACGAAAAATCGTCTTCCCGCTACAATAATAACGGCGCTTTCGAAATTGCCACGCTTCGTCGCAAGGCATGCGGTCAATTTTAAAATTACATTTTTTTTTAAAAAAAATAATAATAACGACGCTATCCAAAAAAGCTAAAGTTGATTTCTTCATAAATTACTATAATATTTTTAGAAATAATTCACTAAATTTAAAGGATCAAATAGAACAAAACTTTCAAGTGTGTATCATGTAAGGTGGGAGAGAGTAAATGACTCACTCATTAAATTATTGGATTACTAATTAAACTGGTTAATATAAAATAAATAAAAGTTGTATATTATTATACTATCATCCAAATTTCAAAGCCCAAGATAATTTTTTTAAATCTAAATATCATAAAAGCAATAAAGTCACAGAAATCTATAAATCAAGTAAATAGATGGTGAATGGGATTACTTTATAAAGTTTAAAATTGAAATATTGCTATTTAATAATGCAATACTAAATTTCAAAGAATAATAATTGCTGTAAAGACTAAACTAACTAAAGATATTATTCAATATGGCATTTCATCAACAATAAATAATCAATAATCATTTAAAATTAGTATAAATGATAGTAATTCTCATCTTTCAAATAAGTATTTGGGATTTAATACTCAAATTTTCAATATAAAATAAACTTATTTAGAAAGATTTACCATTTACTATCTTCAATAAACTAAACTAAAATGAGACTAATCATCTTCAAACCAGTGATGCAAATACTTCTTATGAAGTTATGAGTTTGATCTGTTTGTAACCTTATACTATTAGTATCTATAACAAAGTGTTTATTCCTAAAAAAAAAATTTAAGCAAGACACAGTTCTAAGGATATATATATATATATATTTATATATATGTCATTTGAGTAAATCTTGAAGCTTATTTACAGAAGGTATCAATATAACTAGACTCTAAATCCTTGCTAAGTAAGAGACTTCTCAATCAGCAACGGTTTTCTCTGATTTCCGTAGCAACTTCACTTTGCACATTCATTTGAAAGCTTCACAACAGATTCTTTTGTGAAGGAACCACCTTCATCTCTCTGAACTTCAACCCCAGCCTTTAGGCTTCTGCTAAACAACCTTGCATTGAAGAATTGATCACCTCTTTTAGGTAATAAAACTAACTGACACTGATTCACAAGTACCTCTGTTAAAGAACCTGCGCACAATGTGTAATGAAGCACCCTATAGATGGATGTTCCAAAATCAATTGCTGTTGTACCCATCCTCCTTGTACTATCCATCTCTCTTCAACTCTTTGTTTAAACCCTTATGGTAAAGCTTCTTCAACTGTCTCAAACCCAATTGGTTGTCTTCTAGCCGCCAAAAATGGCATACATGTTCATCAAATTATATTATTAAACCATTGGTAACATGCGGAAAAAATAATTAAAAGGAAAATTAAGCATTTAATCCTATAATTTGACTAGCTTACTGTTGGATTATACTTAATCTACCCTCGACAGATTAGGACCTAAGCCCAATACAAGTGGGGCTCTAATAAAAATAAAGCATAATATGGGTTAAGTATGTACGATATATCCTTTACATGGAAAGGGAGTTACACAAGGGTGAGGTTGTCGTGTTATGTGGAGAGAATGAGAGGGAGGGGGTTATGTTAATGATAACTCAAATAAACAAGACTTCTCCTCCCTCATCTTAGTGCTCTTCTCTCTTCCATTTGTGTTATTTGTTGTGTTGCATGATTGAAGTTCAGATTAATACTCTACTTTCAAGTGAGTGATTCAATCAGACAATTGGATTCCAGGTATACCACGAAATTTTTTACTTACAATTCAGTTTTTGAAGTTTAACTTAGTGCAAATTAGTCCTTGCTAAAAGACTAAATAATTTTTTGAAGTGTAGAAGCTAATAGATTAAACGGCTGAAACTGAGGACTAAAATAATTAATTTTCCCAAAAATAAATAAGTGAAAAAGGCATACCTGTGAGCTCCAGACACAACAAGTCTTGGAATTCATTGGGTTGTAATTCACTTCCAAGAGCACAATAAATTACTGAACCATGCTTGAATCTTCCAAGCCAATGAACCCACTTCTCCTCTAAAGTAGAGGTAGGTGGCTCTGGTGTAAGAAACCCAGAAAGCAAGACAGATTTTCCATGTAGGGTTTCCTGATAATCCACACCACAAAAGGACCCTCCATCTCTCTGCAACTTCTGAATCCAATTGCATCTGGCAAACCTGAATTAACCATTCCATCAATGAAATGAACACCACTACAACAATCAGATTCCAAAACCGTAGCCAAAACTCGTGCTTCATAGACAGAAAGAGTGATGGAAGAATCTGCAGGAGGTAGTCCAACAATAGCTTGCATGGGATCAAACGTAGTAAACTTTGTTCCATGATATTGTCTCTTTAATGATTCTATGTAAGCTAATGATACTGCAGAAACAGTCCAGTACTGAACAGTCTTGATGCCCAAGCTTTAAGCTAGCTTTGGGAGCCAATAAGCAGAATCAAAGAAGACAAAGTTTGGGCGGAGATCAATGAGAAGACTTTGAATTTGTTTGAGTACGATCCATGGCTGAGATGATGACTGGGAACCAAGAGTCATCAACGTCTGAGGTTGTCTCTGCACCATGAGGAAAACCTTCAATACGAGGAATGGTGATGGGGACGAAGGTGATGAGATGAGGAAGAAGGTTTAAATGTTGTAATTTGGATTGTGTTCTTGTGGAGACGAAGAAGGATATTTTGTGTCCTCTTTTGGCTAAGTTGTTGGATAATTGTAGATATCCAGTTAGGTGCCCCATTGCAAACCATGGAAAAATATGAGAAACCACTTCACAGAAACTCCATCGTTAATTACCATGCACATAAATATTATACGCAAGGGAGAAACTAGCATTATAATTAAATAGTAAATCATAATGAAGAGTTTTAATTAAGCCATTAATTAATATCATAGCCTGATGATCTGTTTAAACAGGAGAAATAAAAGCAGACGATAAAATAAATGCTTAAACGTTGATTCTGAGTGCCTGTTACACATAGAGGAGGTGTTTAAAACTGTTACTATTTTTAATTATAAACGAAACCTCCGTTGATACCTAGTCACTTCTTAATTTACACTGATCGGTTCTTTTAACTTCTTCCTCTACCATCCTGGGCATTTCCATCTAAATTTATGGAGGAATTAAATTGGCGATCAGTTAGCTGTGTGTGTTTGTGGGGGGGGGGGGGGGGGGGAGGAAGATGCAAACAAACATCAATATTTTCTTTTTCTTGAATATTTACTTCGGACAAGATATTGATTATTCTGTCTCTTCATATATAAAAAATAAAAAATAAAAATTGGTATAATTAAGAAAACGAGACCAAAGTCATACGAGTCTTACACTCATGATATTGTATCGTGGGAATTACATATAAAATAAATTTTGACCACTAAATATATATCCTTTGTGAAGATCATTAGCCCATCTTCTTTTTCTGCTTTCTTGACTTCAACACTAGCTCTGAAGCTTTGGCTAATCATCCTTGCATTTATGATATGATCAAGAATGGTGGGTAATAATACTAACCGACATTGTCTGATCAGTGCTTCTATCATTGAACCAGAACCACAATGAGTAATGAAGCAACCTACAGAAGGGTGTTCCAAATATTAAGTTTTGCTGAACCCAACGTCCATGAACTATTCCTCTTCCTCTCACCCTTTCTTCAAATCCCTTTGGGAAACCTTCTTCTACTGATCCATGTCCTTTTGGAGCTTTCACTGCCACCAAAAATGGCATGCCTATACGTACCAGAGTATGAAGTTGGGGTTTCATTATATTAGCATGAGAGAAAACAGTAGATTTAGGGATGGGTTGGTTGAATAGTTTCATTTCACCTTATTTTTAATCAGCTTACTTTAATTTTTTTTATTAGGTCCACATAATTTCTCTTGATTTCTAATCAAGTATATATAGTTTTTTTTTCTTTTTATTAGATTTATATAGTTTCACCTAATTTTTTTAATGAGGTGCTTGTAATTTTCTTTTTATCAGTCACTTGAAAAAATTTGAACTCAATATTGAAAGGGTATATCATTAATATATTTTTATATCAAATTTTACAAATAAGAATAATAAAACTCCATATTTTTTTAAATACATTGAAAGGGTTTGAATTCTTTTTATTCCCCACTCCACCCTTATCACCTTTTATAACTTCAAGGAGCTGAAATCTTGTATTTCGATTTATAGCAAGAGAAAAGGTTATCCAAAACTTTCTTTCTTGATAGTTATACGACTTTCTCTAATATAAAAGAGAGAACTAACATCCAGGACATGTTAAGCAGGGATCATAACCTGTATTGATAAACACATTAAATATTTTAATCAAACTTCAGCAAGAGACAAAAACTTTCCCCTTTCATTCGACATTGTTCTTTTCTCTTCATCTTTGATGACTTTCTATGTTGGCATAAAACAGATTCCCCTCCAAAGAACCCCATTTTCCAACGCTAATGTGTTTATAACCGTGCAAATTTATGGCGCATGCATGTTACATGTATACAGCTTCAAATCAAATGGAGCCGTCTGTTCAGTATGGCAAGCAGCATTACTCTTAAAAAATGATAAAGTTGAAGAATCCATCTACACTCCAAGAATTTGATTCCCTCGTCATTTCCCTGGCTTGCATTTCTCTGTAGAAGCCACCCCACCAGCAGAGAGCATCTTGAAAATGGATGGAGAATCAAACTTTGCATCAGAATAACATAATAAACAAAGCCAGGAAAGCCTCCCAAAGTTGAAAAACAAAGCCATATTTACATATACTGTAAGAAAAAATTTAGATGTCCAAGAGGAGGAAAGTGTAATAATGAGAAGAAATATCAATAATTCTGCTCTCTCATCTGAGTCTCGCAGAACTGGTGTTAGAGCCTCTGGTTACCATATTCCCATCGATAGCGACTCTTTCGAGGCGCCTGCGTTCTCCCGGTCTCCTTCTACACGTACTGCTCCTGTAAGTCCCATCTTCGTTTTCTTATCTTAGAACTCATGTGTTGAGGGAAATTGTACTTCGAAAAGATTGTTGAAAAAATTGGATTGTGAGATTTGTGAAATATCACACTGCTCTTTGAATTGATATCTGCTCCACTAATTGCTGCTAGATTATTCAGCAGCTATGAAAGCAGAGTTTTGTTAAATCATGTTCATATTATCAGGATGTTGAACTTGAATTATCATTGTTATAGACACTGAAATATTTGTATATTGGTTAATTCCAGCCTCAGATGACACCCAGTCCACTGAATCCTCTGTGGTATATGGAAGATAGAAGGCAAGCAGGGCTCTACAGCATACCTGAGTAAATGCCAGATTTCACAAACTTACAAACTCAATAGCAAATGTCAAATGAGATTATTAGAGAATGAGTTTTCTTCATTAAGTATACTTAATAGAACAAAATAAACCATTTTACATGTAAGAAGAAAATGGTATATGTACTTGTTATGAATAGTCTGCAGATGCTTGTCAGTGGAAGAAGAAGAAGTTTTGGGTGTATTATATTACAAATGGATGACAGAGAAGAGAATTGAGGAAAAATGATTACCACTTAATTTAATTACTGAAGCAATTGTTTGGATATACAAATCGCTATCTGAGTAATAACTATTCTAACAAATTCATAACTAGATTACAATTACTACATGCTATAACATATTAACAGTAATATAGATGCGCGTATCGATAGTTATGAAATCTGTAATGTTTATAGAACTAAATTTGGATTTTTCTCCAGAAGTGACTCTTACGAGGTGCCTGTGTTCTACCAAGCTTCTTCGAGACATGCCACTCCCGTAAGTACTCCAACAATATTTATTTAAGAACCGAAACTTACATTAAACAATTATAAAAGAATTCTTGTTGAATCATGTTCATAGCTTCATAAAGTTGAGCTATCATTGTCGTAAAGCTAAGATATCTGTACCAGGTACAGACGACACCAAGTCCACAGAATCCTCCGAGGTATCAGGCAGATAGAAGGCATGCAGGACTCTACAGCATACCTAAGTAAGACCACAATACACAAACTTACGAGCTTATAACTAAATTAAATGGGATTACTAGAGCATGATTTTTCTTCTCTTAATTAAGTAGAAACTGTATGGAACAAGACAGATCATTTTACATGTAAGAAGAAAAAGGTATACAGGCCTGTTTCATGTTTTATAGAAACCGTATGCTTGTTAAAGTGTATGGTTAAGTCCTGCATCATGCATCAAGTGATTAGAAAATAAATCAAAAGCATACAAGCTTGAGATGAGTCAACCCAAAGTAGCTTAAACTATTTTGGTATAAAAGACAAGGCTCAAGTATAATTAATACAAAACTCTAACATAGATAACATGGAGAAATATAGATGATGTGTCAGTTACTATTCAATTTATATAAGTTTATGCCATTAAATTTGGGAATTTTCAAATGTAGTGACTCTTATGAGGTGCCAGTGTTCTACCGAAATTCTTCTAGACAAGCCACTCCTGTAAGTACAATCTTTTTTCTTGGCTTCTTAGAACTTCAAACGTTGAGGAAAATTGCAAGTTACTTGTAAAGAATTAGTCAGAAATTCAGACTTTGGAACATTTGAATATCACACTATTCTTTGAAGATACTATTTGCTTCACTAATTGATGCTTATTTGAGACCGATTATCCATAGCCCAGAGATTTATCTATCACCGAGAAACTTATATTCAGCAATGATAAAAGCAGAGTCTTGCTAAATCAATGTTCTTAGCAACAGAAAGTTGAGCTATCATTGTTGGAGGCGCTAAGATATGTGTATTTTTTTTTTTCCAGTATTTGCAGGATGAGAGAACGTCAAATGTAGTGAACCATCCTCGATTTCTGGAAGACAGGTTAAACTTACAATGTTCATTCTTCGTATACAAGACCTACACTAGTTAGTTCTAAATTTCATATTAATATGTTATTTAGTTGCCTGAGCTTGTGAATTTGAAGTTAGACGGGGGGGAAACTCAGATTGATTCACTAACCTTGAAGCAATTTACAGTTTTCCAGCACAGCCGCATATTCTCAATAGAGATACAGGAATGGGATTCAACCCCAGGCTCAGAGAAACTCACCAGCCATCAGTTCCGCCTCGAAGATTGGCACGCCAATCAGATACGCAAGCTCCAACGGCGCTGGAAAATCCCAGATCTAGAGCATTGAGCAAGCTGAAGAAAGAAATCTACGAACCGAACATTCCAACTTCAAAGATGCTAGCGAAGAAATTGAGCTTCTATTACAGAGACTCAAAAAGTGTGAAGGCCTTGAAGGATATGGAGAACAAGGAAAAGAACGAAGACGGAAAGAGTTGTGCGGTGTGCTTAGAGGATTTCGTGCCGAAACAGGAGGTAATGGTGACGCCTTGCAAGCACATGTTTCATGAGGATTGTATAATGCCATGGCTGAGAAGCCAAGGTCAGTGTCCGATCTGTAGATTCGTGATCTGCGAGAAAGAGAGGGAGAATCCAATGCCGTTGAACGACGATGATGTTGGCACCAGTTACCTAATACCAGGGGAGCTTCTGTCAATTGTGAGGGCCATGGAAGAAGCCTTCCGATTGGATCCCGAAACTCATTGATTTGCCAATTCCAAAGGAAACAAAATTTGCCTACTTTTGGAAACAATTTATATTGGGAATTTGAACCAGTGTGTGTTCATCTTGAGCAAAAATTCTGTAATGAAATTTTCTTGCAAGCTTTGAGCAAAAGTTCTGTTACTTGTGTACAAATCTAACCCTTCTGTGGCCTTTGCATCACAATAACATTCTTAGTCTACATGGATCCAAAGCTAAGGTATTTGCATATATGCTCTTGGTAGCAGTTCGGTGATCTTCCATGCTTACACACTTCCAGCTTCTGCATAGCCCTGAGACGTGATTCCTGGTAATTTTTATAAACATATTGAAACTGAGTTTGCATGCTTAAGCTCCAATGATAATCTTCACAACAAATTTGCATGAGAAATCCCCCAATATACAATTTACTCACGAAATCACCTGAAAATTGTTTAAAAAAAACACTGGAATATTTCTTCAACCGTGCAAGTTATTTTCACAAAATATAGATATTTGTATATTACAATAATATACATTACATAGAGAAAGTTAACTTTTATTTTTAAGTATCTTTGCCCAATAAATTTTATAATAGATATTTTTTAACATTTTTTTAGAAAATATTTTCTTATAAATGACATATTTCGAGTTATAAATATGATAAATAAAATAACTAAAACAAAGCCAACATATTACATGGCAGGTTGACATCCGTTAGATGAAGTAAAAGGCTAAGATTTAATTTACCAAATCGGCGCCTTTGAGTAACAAACCCATTCGCGCGTGGATTCTCAGTTTCTCTCCCGCTGCCATCAGCTCGGCTGTACTCAACTGAGAGGCCCGAACTCGATCCCCGAAGCGCATTCGTGTTTCGCAACCCCGGAAGAGAGGTCGCTACTTGGAAAGTTTGGGTGTGAAATCGTCGCTGTAGAATATCGGGCAATGTCCAAACCTGTTCCGGTTGCTTTGGGCTGCGAACCAGTCGTGGGTTCCTTGACATCTTCGAGGAAGAGGGACTACAAGGTCACGAATCGCCTCCAAGAGGGCAAACGCCCTTTGTACGCCGTCGTTTTCAACTTCATTGACTCCCGCTACTTCAACGTTTTTGCTACCGTCGGTGGCAATAGGGTTTGTGCTCTTTCTCTGTTTTGTTTCGGAGAAAATGTTAGAAAACGTGATTTCCTTTTCAAAACTTGAGTCTTTTCAGTTCGTATTTGCATATTTCTCTCCTTTGGTGTATATATTGGCTTTGGTTAGCATTAGTAGCATGTGGTGGATGGATTCATTTACTTTCAATGAAATTTTAGTTTTCCTCTAAACTGTAGAATTCATTGACAATTCAAAGTTGGCTTAGTTGGAGCTGTGGGATTTTCTCTTTCGTATCTGTCTCTGTAGTCTGTAGTGGATTCTAGTCTTCCATGTAGAATCGCTCAGTCAATTCTAGTCATGGATTTTGCCCTTAGCTATCGTGCAGTCATTTATTAATTAAAGGGGAAATGGGGAAACATTTTGAGTTATAAATTTTGATTTTGTTTAATGTCACATTAGATTATTTACACGATGCTGGAGAATGGATGCTTGTTGCTTGCTCGGATTGATTGATTATGTTGCTTAGCATTGTCGGAAAAAAAAATTCTAACGAAATGTTTCATTTAGCAATAGCTATGCATATGTTTTTGTTGCATCTTAGAGCTGTAATCATACATTTCTAAGTGAAAGCAGGTGAAATTGATTAGAGTTTGGCTCTTCAGATGCTGGATCTTCTATAGCGGTGCTTTGCCCTTTACGTTCTGCTTATATTCTATAATATATACGAACTGGCACTTATTTGTCTGATTTATTTTAAATATCTTGACTAAACACAAGTGGAACTAGTTTCTTGTCTCTTTCTAGTTAGTTAATGGTCAATCTTTTATTAAAGAAAAAATTGTAATAATCTTCTTTTTTTAATCAATTAGGTTACGGTTTATCAATGTCTTGAAGGAGGAGTTATAGCTGTTTTGCAATCATACGTTGATGAAGATGTAAGTGAAGATTGCCATTTGCCTCCTTCTACTTCAAGTTTAATAAGTTCCTGTGGAAGGTTGATGCAATTTTAATTTGTTTTGTAGACCAGAAGGATGAGTCTTTTTACACTGTAAGTTGGGCATGTAACATTGACGGGACCCCATATGTAGTTGCTGGTGGATTCAATGGTATAATCCGAGTGATTGATGCTGGCAGCGAGAAGATACACAAGGTATTGCAAGATTCTAGTATTATTCCTCTTCTTACTATAGTTGACTGAACCCATTTTCATGATAATATTGATGGAATTTGGTCTGTCTACCTGAAGTAGAGGGACCGGCTTATTGTAAGATTTTCATTTTTCATGTAGGATGTTTGTTAAGAGTTTTGCCTAACAGTCTTTCGATTTTAAGAATTTAAAGGATTTCTAGCAAGCTGAATATCTTGATAATTGAAAATATGTTATATTTTTACTTTCCCCTGACGTGATACTATTATTCTTGCAGAGTTTTGTTGGCCATGGGGACTCCATAAATGAAATCAGAACTCAGCCATTGAAGCCATCACTTGTGGTGTCTGCAAGCAAAGTAAATAGAATGAACTTTCTTTATTTAACTGATTCAAGTATTATTTATCTTTTCTCCCAATAATGTCAAAAATTGACCAGGATGAGTCTGTTCGATTATGGAATGTTCATACGGGAATATGTATTTTGATATTTGCTGGTGCTGGGGGTCATCGCAATGAAGTTCTGAGTGTAGTAAGTATATTGTGCAAAGAATGTGTGGTCGAGGATTTTGGATGTTACCAGTACCGACAATATTTGGTTATTGTAGGACTTTCATCCATCAGACATATATCGAATTGCTAGTTGTGGCATGGACAATACTGTGAAGATTTGGTCTATGAAGGGTATGTTTCAATAGTAGTTTTTTCGTTGATTTTGTATATCCTGATGTCATTTATGCCATTTTAACTTTTCTCTTTGGCCCATATTGCACTGCATGGCATAATCATAATGAAAAATATGAAATTTCTAAACAAGGGAAGCCTAAAGAACAAATTATTCTGGAAAAGACTGAGAATATCTTTATTTTTTCTGACAAAAAGATGTTGGATGATATATTTACTTTTGCGATTCTGAATGTGACTACCTCTGCCTAATTATCCAGTAACTTAATAATGCTTGTTAATGATGTAACTTCAGTATAGCATGATTTTTTTCGTAAATTTTATGATACAGCATTGCTGAGATCATGATATGCCAATATGCTGTTTTCCCATTATGTCATGTCCTTTATGTTGCTGCAGAGTTCTGGACTTATGTAGAGAAATCATTTACGTGGACAGATCTTCCTTCTAAGTTCCCCACAAAATATGTTCAGTTTCCTGTAAGTAAAAATTTATTCATGTTACATATCAAAATCTATTATAACTATATTCAATTTCAGGTGTTCATTGCTTCAGTCCATACAAATTACGTTGACTGTAATAGGTGGCTTGGTGATTTTATCCTCTCAAAGGTGAGGGATTGTTCTTATAAGTGTTAGTATATTTTTTAACAGGAGCAATTTGAGTGTGTTTGGCTGTGGAGAGAAACTATGGTCTAGCTGAAATTAATGTGACTTTGACGGTCTTTGGCTGCATCTATTATAAAAGTGAAGAATTAAAAACGGGTGACAACTTTGTATTTATAAGAACTATGCTTCTTGTCCCAGAGAATGAGGCTTTTAATTGCTAGAACACTGATTTAGCACAGTTGGTCTTTGATAATTTCCCTGCCCTTCCAGTATTTTTTAGTTAATTCCTGAGGTGATGGATTGTAATGTTTCCAGAGTGTTGACAACGAAATTGTCTTGTGGGAACCTAAAGTGAAGGAACAGACTCCAGGGGAGGTTTGAATTATTCTCTTCCGCACTGTTCGAGATTTTTTTTTTTTAGTTTTCGTAAATTTCTGGCTACATTATTCTGTTTTTGAATCAAGTTTTTGTTTTGGTCTTTTTTAGGGTGTAGCTGACATCCTTCAGAAATACCCAGTTCCTGAGTGTGATATATGGTTCATCAAGTTTTCTTGCGATTTCCATTACAATGCTGCTGCGATTGGTAAGAGTTGCATAATCAATTGCTATTTCTGTTTTATATAATTTCATTTCATAGTGTCCGGCTTTTATCAGTCCTATGGCATGGAACTATTTTTATGCTGTTCTTTGCCAATGAGGGATTAATTACATAACTAAGGTATTTAATTTCAAGCTTTTACTGTAATTGTATATGAAGGTATTTTGCCCTTTTGGTGCATCAGGAAACAGGGAAGGGAAGATTTTTGTTTGGGAATTGCAGTCAAGCCCTCCTGTTCTCGTTGCAAGGTCTGTTTCAATTCATTCGGTTAGGCTTATGTTAGTGAATTTTGTTATAAATTATAATAAATTACTCATATGCTTTCACTTGACCACTTAAGTTTTCTAGTTGTATTAATATTTGAAACCTTTATAACTAAGTGGTCAGGGGTTAGAATCTTGTTACCCATCATCACAAGTCAGGAGATGATGCTTTTTGCAAACTTGAAGCCAAAAAAATTTCCAAACGAGGGGACGTTCTTAAGATCATAATGAAACCGTTCGTGGGCTTTACTTAACAGTTTAAGCTTTTAAAGTGAATTGTTCGGTGACAAATCTGAACGAAATTTATTTCGTTTCACTTTCTTTTTAGATTGTCTCATGCTCAATCAAAATCTCCCATTAGACAAACTGCTATGTCTTATGACGGAAGGTAAACCTTCGCATTTACACAACAATTTTGGTTCAATTTTCTTCAACAGGCTCACGCATACACAATTTTGGCTCAGTATTCCTTTTTTTATTGAAAAGCTATCCTGTTGTGTTGTAGCACTATTTTGAGCTGCTGTGAAGATGGGACTATATGGCGTTGGGATGCTGTCACGAATTCCACAACATAACTAACTGGTTTTCGTGTGATCCAATCTTGTGAGCTCCGTAAGAGCTTTAATTTTAAGCAGGTTTGGTATAACCATTCACTGACATGAGGAACATAGTTTACTTTGCCTTTACATAGTAATTATAGATTAATGCTAATTTAATTTTATGTCATTGCGAAACTGATGGTTGGGATGTTGGCAATTTTCCTTGTTATACATGCTAAACATGTCTCTACATAACTTCATGTTACTGTTCATCACCATTGGATCGTTGAATATCATATTGCTTGTGGAAAATTTATCATCAGCATATTTTACTGTTGAAAATGAATTTGATGGATACTTTTAATCATGGCATTTAAGTTGAGTAATCAATCCCCAAGATGGAAGTATTCTTGTAGCAATGAAAAAAGGAGGAAAACTGGCTTTCTACCCATCTATAAAACGGCTATCTTATAAACGAAAATATGTGGAGTTACAAATTATTTGAGTGATTTCTATGGATGATGACAATTTGTAGTCCATAGTAGCAACCACCACCTGACCAGTAGGGAATATCCCTTCTTTTAGATCATGTGACCAAGCATTAGTTCTAATAAAAGAAGTGATGCAAGTATGTATGAATGCGAAAGATACTTTGAGAAGAGTTGTTTCGATTGAAGTCTAATAATATTTGAATTTGATCTCACAGTATAATATCTATATTAAGGGGGCAAATTTCAAGGCAAAAACTTAGAATGTGTTACAAGAGAACTTCTCCCTTTGAAAATGTCAAATATAATCGAGGACCCCTTTGGTGATTTTGAGCAAAATTATATTTATTTTTATATGAAAATAAAATATACTATATCTATTTTTTTTAATTATTACATAAGAATCATTTGTTTATTTTCTTAACCGTGCCTTTTTGTTTCTGGAGACTGTAGGGGTCATCATCATACGTCTCAAGTCACGAAAGGAGAGTTGGTTTCTCAGAATTTGACGGTTACATCATAAGGAGAACGCTAATCAAGTTATACTAAAATGTTGTCAAAATTTTTGGATGTTATTTAACTGTCACCATTTGAAGTGCCAAAATAAAAGGGCACGACAATCTAAAACTTCAGATTGTACTTTCTTCATTCTATGATGTAAGACCTGAACAAAATTTTTATGTTAAAAGGGCACGACAATGTAAAACTTCAGATTGTACTTTCTTCATTCTATGATGTAAGACCTGAACAAAATTTTTATGTTACACTGATGACGAGCTTCAACCTCAGCCTAACTTGTACAACACTCAGCAAATGGACTTGTATGCTATATACCAAAGAATCATAAACTATGGCTATGGGAATGGAATTATTTAGTTGTGATCCTCCTAAAGTTGATTCCTCAATTGCAGCAATAGATTCTGCATAGTCTCAATCTTTTGACGGACTTCATTCACAACAGCAAGGTGCTGCCGACTGGAAGAAGTCTCTGAAGTACCAACTTCAGCAATTAAAGCATCAAGTTTGGCCTGTGAATCCATGACTGCTTCCTCAAGCAAATTTAAAGTTCGTATCTTTGATCTGTTTGGAGTTTCACGGATGGGAGTTGACAATGGAGATTGGACGCCACCATCTCTCTGGAAGAAAATCTTGTCAATGCCTTCAGTTCCTGAAAGTCATCGCACCATATTGGAGATTAACAGAAGCAACCAAAGAAGGTGAAAATAAAACAAACCAAAGCAAAAAAATTAAAGCTTATCAGGCCTTAAGCAGCAATCAGTAGCGGAAGGTAAAAGAGTAAGAATTTGCTCTTAATATTTGGCAGCATACCTAAGTTGCTTAATTGATCCATTGCAGATTGGCCCACAGAGCCTTCCAACTTCAGGAGCCGTAGAATCCCAGCTGTTATCCGGCCCATTGAGTCAATTTCAGATTTGCACAGAAAAGCAAGGTGCTGAAACTCATCCTTCGTTACAACCACCTCAATCTGCGTCACAAATTCTTCGTCACACAACCTCAATTGGGGGCCAAAAAAAGGAGACAATGGCCATGTTTGAAATATCACAATCCTATTACCGGTTTGTGAACGGAGAATTTTACGTTTTCCACTTTCCAGTTAGTCATTTCATCTTCAAAATTGTCCTCACATAGTACCAAGCGAACTTCAAGACCAGCTCCCCCGAATGTGTCAGTGGGCTGTTTAATCCCATTGGCAATTAACGTGGACGAGGGAACGTCCTTCCGTATATGGGGCTTGAAGATCTCCAACCCTCGAACTCTAACCTGCAAGCTCAGTCACAGTAAGCACAGGGTTGGACCAAGTATGTCTTAATAATAGGCTCACGGAAATGAATAATTAAAAAAAAGCTAAATCAATCAACAGTCAGTAAGCCAAAAGTATGTTACGAGAAACAACCAATATTTTCTTTCCATTGCCAAGTGAAAATGTGCAGTGTTTGGTTCAATATGCGTATCTTTTTTTTTAGTAAAGAAATTTTTAGAAAGGGTTAAACTCACCCACAATCCAATATACATATCTTTTGTTATAATTAGTAATTCGACCAATCCTAAAGATTTCCTACAGCTTATCTTCATTTCAATCTTCTAGCTCCTCAATTTCAAGTGTTCAACTTCATCTTAGGTAAGTCTAAGGTATTTATTGCCAGACTATTCCCCTCACACGTAGACTACCCAAAAGGGTTTTAATACTAGCTATGAGACTCTCTCCATACACACCACTAGTGATCAAACCTTCTAGATGCTTAAAAAATTTAGCTAAGTGCTAACTGTGCTAGGCCTAATAGTTTCAAGTGTTCAACTTTAACCAATATGAGACACCAAAGTATAACCTAACTTCATTCCTGAAAGCGGTATGGGAAATCCATAATCCCAATCCAGAGCAGAAAGAACTTTTTCTTTACCGTAATAAGCTGTACGGGAAATTGCTGCATTCCATTCGATTGTGTTCTTCCATTATTTGGGATGCTTTTCGCATGTACTCGTAGACTGTTGAAAGTTGTGTGCCAACACCTCTCAACTCTGCCTACATCTTCATGGCTGGAGAACCACCAACTTTCAGCCATCTCTTGAGCCCCTTCAAGAGCAAATAACCAATCTCTTAATTCTACAGCAACATCCACATCATCTGGCTTTTTCAAGTGTAAAAAGTTGGATTCCTTCCCTTCAATCACACTTCCATCTGGAGAAAACCGAAGTACTGATGAGAAGAAAATTAAAACCAAAGAAGCAAACAAATTTGTAAAGATGAACAGGGGAAAATAACTATTATATATCAAGTAAAAACACAACCAACTACAAAATTCTGCACCATTTCATACCATTTTCTGGATTATCAACAACCAGAGGTGATGTTTTAAAGAGTTTTGACAACGGTCCTGATTGTATGTTTTCTAGCCCTTTACTAAGTCCCAATCCAGGGCCACCATCAGGGGCAATTATTCCAAAGCGATGCAGCAGGGCTTCAGTATAGTTCATTCCTCCACCAAGGCGAACACCAGAAATAGAAGCTGAGACATTCAAACTATGTGACTCGATGTCTTGTTCATTTAATGGAATGACATGCTCCATGCGCATATCCAGAAAAGGAAATGAGAGAGCATTTCCATTTGACAGATTGTTTCTTTTGTTATTAATCCAAAATACAGCTCTTAATTGAGGATATCCATTACTACTAATTGAGGGAATACTTCCAACATAATTCAAAATTGAGCCATTTTCAAGTGCCAGGTGCGCCTCAGCATCCACACAATCTATCTCAACACTCTGCCAACGTAAAGCGGATGAAACAACAACGGCACCACCAAGGGTTCTATGAGTGGCAGTAATAAACAGATCATCTCCAATAAACTGCACTAGAGGCATTTCCTCAACATTCATTAAAGAAAATTCCAGAAATCGAAGTTGGAGGTCTTTCACTGCTAAACTTACAGCAGTGTCACTAGGAACCTTGTCCATAAACTTTATACTAGAAGATTTGTCCATAAGCTGTCTACTTGAAGATTTCTCCCTAAAATCTATCAGTCGTTTACTTTTTCCAGCTTTTGCTATTTTCTCACCAACTCTCCCAAAATAAGAATAGAGATCAAGAACAAAATATAACTGTTCAACAGAAGTGTTGGATAAAAATTGTTCACATGCAACTCCAACCCTTACAATACCCCCAGGTGGAGGGACTTCTAATAATAGACTGCCATCAGCCATTGCCATAGCCGCTTCAACGCAAGCATCTTTCAGTTCAACACATGTCCATAATCCTGCACTCTGTCCAAGAGAATTCTGAGGCCCAGTTTCTCCTTTACATGTTTCTAGAGACAAAGAAAGATGTGATGCTCTAGCAGTCCACTTCTTAATGCTAGCATCAATTGGTTGACCTTCCCAAAGACAGAAACAAGCAGGATCCTTCTCCAGGTTCAGCATTCTTAGTTTCAAAGAGGGTGAATCTGAAAACAAAAGGCTTTCAATATGAAGCCTTGCTCCAGAAAAGCTCTGGACTGCGCTGTCTATGTTGCTTTCAGGAGTATTTATTTGGGTCTCGTCCAAAGGAATTGTAAGATCTAGTCCCTTAAGTGTGAAAATGAGAGAATTTACTGAGAAATCTGGCAAAACATCACCAGGATTGACAACAATGCCATCAGCTAAGAAAGAAAAAATCCTCAAGCAGGATTCTTCTTGGAGATGAATCTGGAAAGTATAAAAAGATCATCATCAGAGAAAATAATTGACAGCAATAATTAAAAATATCTAGAGAATTGCACATACCATCAAAGGCTGACAGTCGATAACAGTTTGAGAAGCAAAGGCTGGTGGAAGGGGAGAAGGCTTGATCTGTAGGGAATGGAGGCATATTAGAGGGGTACCCTCAATCAGTTGCCACTTCTGTTCACCTAATGGGTATATAGGAGGACAAAAGCTCCTAGCTGCCAAACAATTGAAAAATCCCTAGTAAGTAAAGAATGCAGGCATTGCTAAAATTGAGTCTTCATACGAACGTGTCAATAACTAACCAAATTCTGGAACATCGAAAGCTTCTCCTGCCATAGCGTGCATTGATGGTTGCACCAAGGTACATGGATGGCGAGAGAAGGTATCCCTGCATTAAAGGAAACAAAAACCACAATTCAGTCATATAACAATTACTACTATGAACATAGAAAATTGTATGATACTGTAGAGATATTATAAGATATGTAAATATCCTGTTATTAGTATATAGGATAAGATATGATACTATTTCATTAATATTTAGGATTCTTTATTATGTATATATATCTCTTTAGAATATCAATAAAGTACAAGTATTTTTAATTCTATTTTCTCCCTAAAATAATATGGTACCAGAGCAGGCTAATTAGAAATCATTATTTCTAATATTTTTTTCCCTGGCACTTTTTATTTCTGGGTTCACTTTTGTGCCTTCACTGCCAAAATTAAAAATCAATTCAATACTTCTATCCATACCTTGCGCAGTGATAATGCTAAAGAATATTTTTCTGAATCATTTTGCTCTTTCATGCTTCAAACGGAATTCTTCATCAATCTGCTTGTGTGGATACACCAGCTCAGAATAGTGGACGTAAGAAAAAATCGTTACTCATTAGAAGTAGCTCGTGTATTTTTATTTCACATGCAGGTTCCAAAAACTTTTTGGGCAGATGTGGTCTCCACTGCTTGCTTTCTCATTAATCGCATGCCCTCCTTTGTTCTTGATGGTCACATTCCCTACACCCCTCTCTTTCCTTCAAATCTTTGTTTCCCATTGCTCCTAAGATTTTCGGCTATGAGTGTTTTGTTCGGGATGTGAGGCCTATTATCTCTAAATTATACCTCAAGTCCCTCAAGTGTGTCTTTCTTAGCTACTCTCGTGTTCATAAGAGTTATCGGTATTTCTCTCCTACTCTTAATCGTTATCTCGTTTCTGCTAATATTACTTTTCAGGAATCTGTTGCATATTTTGCTTCTAACACTTCTGCTCCTCCTTCTCCACCTGCAGAAGAGGATCCTCTGTTAGTGTATTCTATCATTCCCTCACCATCACCATCACCAGCTCCTGTACTGGCTCCTAGTACACCACCTTTGCCTCAGGTTTATACCAAACATTTAAAGGAAACCAATACTACCATTGCGCCAGATTCTGCTCCGCCATTGTCTACTTCATCCTCAGATCCTACAGAGAGCATTACTCACCCTGAGCAGATCCTTAATTTTGAGACACCTGTTCTAGATCCAAATCCCTCCCTTGATTTGCCTATTACCCTCCGCAAAAGTAAACGTACTTGTGCCTATCCTATTTCTTCTTTTGTTTCATATAACCATCTCTCCTCTACTTCTCGTGCCTTTGTTGCCTCTTTAGGCACTATTTCCGTACCTCAATCCCTTCCTGAAGCCTTATCCCACCCAGGTTGGCGTACTGCTATGGAAGAGGAGATGGCGGCCCTTGATCGTGTTGGCACGTGGACCTTAGTGGATTTACCGACAGTAAAGAAAGTCATTAGGTGTAAATGGGTGTTGACCCCTTAAACTAAGGCTGATGGCACCCTTAAACGCCTTAAGGCTCGCCTTGTTGCTAAAGGCTATGCTCAGAAGTATGGTGTTGACTACTCTGAGACTTTTTCCCCCGTGACCAAGC
Organism: Leucaena leucocephala; assembly: GCA_037074615.1. Lineage (NCBI taxonomy): Eukaryota > Viridiplantae > Streptophyta > Magnoliopsida > Fabales > Fabaceae > Leucaena > Leucaena leucocephala. The sequence goes on from CM073545.1 coordinate 16,232,731, forward strand.
TCTCCTTTGTTTATCTCTTTATCTCTCTGGCCACTACTTATGGTTGGGATTTCTCTCAACTGGATATTAGAAATGCATTCTTAAATGGTGATCTTCTTGAAGAAGTATACATAGAGCAACCACCAGGTTTTGTTGCTTAGGGGGAGCGTGATAAAATGTGTCAGCTTAAGATATTTCTATACGGTTTGAAGCAAAGTCCTCGGGCTTGGTTTGATAGATTTAGTATTGTTGTGAAGAACTTTGGCCTGTGCCAAAATAAGTGTGAGCATTCTGTATTCTATCAACGAACAAGTGCTGGCATGATTCTACTAGTTGTGTATGGCGATAATATTGTTATTACGAGGAATGATGCCTCGGGGATCTCATCACTCAAGTCATTCCTTAACTCCCACTTTCAGACGAAGGATTTGGGTTCATTAAAATACTTAGTGGGGATTGAAGTCATGAGGAGCAAGAAGGACATCTTATTGACTCAAAGAAAATATGTTCTTGATCTGCTAAAAGAAACTGAAAAACTAGGAGGTACCCCAACTAGCTTTCCTATAGTTTATAATCCTCTGCTTGATGCTGATGATAGTATACCGTATGAAAATCCCGTTGAAGCTACTAAGAGCAAGCCATTTGAGAACCCAGAGAGGTACAAGAGATTGACTGGAAAATTGAATTATCTTACGGTAATCTGTCCTGATATCACTTATCCAATGAGTGTCCTTAGCCAATTTATGGTTTCACTAACTGTCCGATAATAGGAAGCCTTAGAACATATGCTACATTACTTTAAGGGATCTCTAAGTCATAGGATATTGTACAAGAATCATAGTCATATAGATATTGAGTGTTTTTGTAATGAAGATCATGGTGGATCAAAAGCCACAAGACGGTCCACTACATGATACTATGTTTTTGTATGAGAAAATTTGGTATCTTGGAGAAGCAAGAAACAAAATGTAGTGTCACGATCTAGTGCAAAAGCGGAATACAGAGCCACGGCACAATCTGTATGCGAGATAGTCTAGATATATCAGTTACTGAAGGAGGTTGGCCTTAAAATCTCGTTACTAGCGAAGCTGTGTTATGATAATAAAGCAGCCTACACATAGCTTCTAATTTCGTATTTCATGAATGCACGAAACATATTGAGATCGACTATCATTTTATTCGAGACAAGTTTAAGGAAAACTTCATCTCTACAGAACATGTCAAATCAAGTGATCAACTGGCTGATTTCCTCACCAAAGCTCTTAATAGGGTTCGAGTTGAATATCTTTGTAACAAATTGGGCATGATTGATATCTATACTCCAACTTGAGGGGGAGTGTAAAGAAGAGATATTCTAAGATATGTAAATATCCTGTAATTAGTATATAGGATAAGATATGACATTATTTCATTAATATCTAGGATTCTCTATTGTATATATATACCCCTTCAGAATATCAATAAAGTACAAGTATTTTTCATCCTATTTTCTCTCTAAAATAATAGCTACCATTTATCAAGTTAACTAATAAGTATCAAAATAATCAAGTAGGGAATATCGCCACTCCTTAATAATGAAAGAAATTCATATTTTTTCCTATTCTCCTTTTCCATTTCAATATTTTCAGATTCGTTGGTTCCTGTTTTCCACTCAAAATATTGCCTACAAACACACATGAACATTTTGACCTATAATCCTTATAATTATTATTATTCATACAGGTGTATGAGATGGAAGGCCAAAACAATGACAGGAACATAAGATGCAAACCTCAGAAATAGTCCAGAAATTGTAATCCTTGTTAAGTTAGAGTCGTCGTCGTCAGAAATGCTAGCCTGCAAGAAGGGCATCAAAACAAATTACTTCCACTTCTAAAGCAATGTTAACTACATGGCTCAGCAGAGAGACAAACAACATGACCACACATTTAAGGGAAAGGACAGTGTATATTTTTCAATGTTGTCTGACACTTTTATCAGCAAAAGCAGAATACACAAACACATAACATAAATATCCTAGGGAAAGAGAATGAAACAAAAGAGCATATCAATGAAAATCTAACCATGATTAAGTAAACAAACTTACCATGTCAATTTTACCCTACAACACATAAATGTATTACATGAATCATATTTTTTATCTAATTCTGAATCACACATCAGTTATAGCAATGTGTTACTGAACCCCATAAGCCCACATGAGAAAAAGAAGGTTGCCTACTGCATAAACAAAATAACCATTGGCCTTTCAGGGAATAATAACATGAATAATCACTCAAGAAAAGGAGAATTAGTGAAAGATGGTAAGGTGATCTAAAAAAGAACAACATATGAACTTGATCATGGAAAATTACCCGAGAAAAGAAGAGAGACTGCATTAAAAGCTCAAGCTTGAATTCTGCACGTAAATATCAATTGTTTGATAAATTTGCTTGCTGTATATGTACATAAACTATAAGCACTAATAAAGATTAGAGGACATGTTAAATCAACATTAAAATCCAGCATTCAGGACTAAAGGCAAACCAGAATCTTTAATGCAGAAAAATATGTGGTCCACAACAATAGAGACAAGAGAGCGCCCAGCTGCTTCTGTAGACCGCTGTCATGATCCCATAACAGATAGACTTAGATGAAGCAAGGGATGGAAGGATTTCCCTTTTTCCACATAACAAAGTAACAATAATTTATAAAACTGGTCCTTGTGGTCCAGCCTAAAAGGCTTGACCAACAGGTACCTGGTTCGATGATAACTGGTAATCAAAGTAACACTAATTTGTTTTCTCAGAAGAAAAAAATGGAAATTCAGAACCTGTTGAGCCTTAAAATCAACATCTCCTCTGTTTAGGCAGACATATATACCCGTCATAAAGCGGAGAAGAGCACGCAATCCTGATCATACACAAGGCATTAATGCTGTATGATATTTATACAGTCATGTAAGGCACAAAGTCTACACGTCCCTTCATTTACCTGGTTCACTTAATGCAGGGCACACAGCTTCAGTAACGTGTAACTGAACCTCAAGCCCAAGTGGACTGTTTAATTCAGCTCTCTGAATCGTAATCTAAAAATAATAGAATTTTGGAAATATTGTCACACAGAAAGCCTCAGAATGAAACAAAGTGAAAAATCAAATAGAGGAATCACATTCATTACATATGCCTCTCCGGATATGCCTTCTAGGAATCGCTCGCCTCCAAAAAAAACTCTCTTGGCACCATCATCATCTCTCTGGTTCGCTCCCTCTTGAGAGCAGCCTAAAGTAGAACCCGTGAACATGTCAGGATGAGGCAAAAGATCAATAGACAAAGATTCCCATTCAAGTTTCTGGAGAGAAAAAATGTTGAATTATTATCCAGAAGGGGAAAAAACTAAAGCAACAAAGCATAATCAAAATCAACAAATATATATATGATATAGATAACAGTACACAATAATCTTGTGAAAGGAAAAAAAGGACAGATAACAGAATGTAGAAGAGCAATTTGAAGAACAGAAAATTATCTCCATCAAGTTACACACACAATCAAACACAAAGGTTCAAACAAATGAAAGGTAGTATAGTACTTTGAACACGTAAATGTACTTCTTGTTGCTGGAGAAATCCCGTGCTTCCTTAAGATTTACAACCTGAGATGGGAAAATGCCTCATTCTTGAGTTAAGTCATTTAAACAATTGTAAGCATGAGTCTTGCAAAACTAATACCTGCCATTCTTCATTTGTGGTATAGAGCAAAAGATTGCATATGGTGATAGATGCCATAGGCGGTGCCCTACAACCAAAGTCAGCAAAAGGGGATGAACATAAGTAAATTTCAGAGCAATTTATAACCTAGCCTTCAAGCCAAATAAAAGGTATAAATGTATAATGCATAAGGTTTATGCTCAGAGCTATTCCACAGAACAGAAACACCCACTGAACTTTGACTCGATCACAAGAGAACTAGTTTAAATAATGTATCAACTTTTAGAAAACAGGATGATGATTTTAATTCCATGTTATTGAGCATTTGAGACCCAGACAGTGATAGCAGAACATATCTGAATTAGCAAATTGAAGAGATTAATCAATTTTGAATCACTGGACAGAGGAATTTACCAAGTTGATCCCCCTTGGCGGCAAGCACCTCCACGAGTTTCCAGTAACAAGTTCACTGTATGAATCTGTATAGTCATTCCATCTGCAATCTGATAATTCCCCACAGTCAGTTGCAATAAGTGACATTCAAATTGAAAGTCTCTGTATGGACGAGTGATAGGTTTTTCCCAGGAGTAACTAAAACCACACAGGATTGTGTCAGGCTGAATGGCAAGGAGTCAGCAGATGGCGTGGTAATGCATATAAGCTAAATATCAGAAAATCACTACAACATTTATATCAACATAAGCTAAGAAAAGATAAAGTCCAACCTTATCAGCAAAACCATATCCGCTACCCTTTGTGGAGGCAGAGGCAGTGGATGGCGCGGTACTGCATACAACAATATTAAGACAAGAAAAAATCACTACCCAATGGAAAAGGCATCTTCACGACAATCCTGAAAATCATGACCAAGAGACGATTTCAATACCCCTTTGGACTTGCAGATGCGTCGAAATTAGTATTCTCCTCGAGAACCAAATCAAGACGATCAATTTGCACAATGATGGGTTCTATTTGTACATTGCTCACCGAAGGAAGCTAAAAAAGGTCACGCATCAAAACCCAGAAAATCGTTGGGAAAATAGAGAATGAAAATGTAAAGTAGAAGTTGGAAATAGAAAATTCATTTCTGAGAAGCAGTGGAAATAAAGCAGCGTTTATGAGTCAAAAGCCAGAGCAAAGAGCCTATCATTTTCTACCGTTTTACTTCTGATCCTTCTGAACCACATAGTAAACAGAAAAGACATCGACAAACCACAGTTGTTATCAGTATAGCAAGTTAGTTACTAACTATGATTTCCAATTTCCCCACTTTCGCCATCGCAACATTCAGAGCAGGTGGCAATCCAACACTTGAATGCAAAGCATCCCCGTTTAAATCTGAAGAAAATGCAAACAAAAGCAAACACAATCAACAACTAAACAACACAACCCGATCTAGAAAATGAACCAAATGGAGCATGCCAACAACGAAATTCACCTAGATTCGAGAGCTGCACCGTCCGACCCTGCAACTTGAATTGATCTCTAGAGAAGGATTTGAGCCAGTACTTGAGAGTGTACTCCAACGCTCTCGCCAATATCGACTCCATAGCCCCCCTTCCGTTCAGCTAAACTGGTACAATTCTGGATCCCGAAGCCTTGAAAAAGAAGATATCGGGCAACAGGAAAAGTACCACCGACAGTATCAAAAGATGGTGAGGAGGAACAGTTGCATCTAATCTGGTTTGGATCTTAGGATTTGGGTTGATTTAAGCATTTAGATTGGAGTGAGTGCTTTGCAGGTTATTGAAGCGTGGTGTGGCGTTTGGAGCCGTCCGAAGGTTTCTTCTTTCTTACAGAAAGAGAACGGTGGGCGCGAGTTGCGAAGCACGTGACCTGGTTTGGGAGAGTAGAAAAAGCAGACGTGTGGTACGTGCCGTAACATTGGATCCCAGCCTCTTGTCAGGGAATTTATAATGGGTCTGTTAGGATGTTGAGAATGGGTTTATAAAAAAAAAAAAGGGTTATAGATAACTTATGAAAAATGACTTTTGGAGAAGAGTTTATGAAAAAAAAGTAATTTTGAATAAATAGGTGTTTGGATAGTTATTTTTAGAATGATTTTTTATGGTGGTAAATTACAAAAAAGGGTATGATTTAATTTAAAGTAAGAGAGAGGGGGAGTTAGAGAAAAAAGAAGAGAGAGGAGAGAGGGAAGAGAGGAGAGAGGAGAGAGGGTGTAAGAAAAAGTATGAGAGGGGAGAGAGTATGTAAGAAAAAATAGGGATAAGATAGTAATTGGATAGTCCATAAGTGCTTTTACTGTTGAAAAAGCTATTTTAAATAGCTTATTCAAAACTATGGTTTTAAACCATGGTTTTGTCCAAAAGTACTTATGAACAAATAAGTCTGTTTGTTTTAAAATTTCTCCAAACCGAGGTTTGGACCAAAAATCTTTTTAAAACTGCGTTTTACAGCCTTATTAAACAGGCCCAATATTTTAGGGACCATTTACATGATGGGATACACATTATATATAACACGGATTTTATTCTTCTGCACTTTTATAATTTTTATATTGATCATATTCAAGTTGCATGTAGAATATCAAATGGCATTCCTCAAAAAAGAAAACGAAGCATGGGATGCATGCCTCGGTTTTGGTTTGCTTGAAATGAATGGTATTTATCATTTGTACTCGACCTAGGGTAACATGCTCATCACTCTCTCTTTCTATATACACATTTGTGGTTTGAGTGATTTTAATTGTTATGATTTGGATATTTTTAAAATCTATATTAGAAAAAATTAATATTTTAATCCCCTCATTTTTAATTAAGTTATGACTTAATCCATCAAATATAACTGAGTATAACTCAGAATTTCTAAACTTTTAACTCGTTAAAATTTAATAGCTATTTTTTTTTCATTTCGTAAATTAATCATTGTTACACATAACTCCCCTGAGTCGTCACCTAGTCACCTATGTGACTTCCAAGTGAGCTCCACGTGGCGTGAAATTTCTGCTCATTTGATTCGCTGGAGAGGAAGGAGAATTCTTTGGTGAGCTTTTGTATGAAATCAGGAAGGGGGGGGGGGGGGAATGAGTCTCCTCTCTGCGATCAGCTCTTTTTTTCTTATGTGCAATCATATAATATTTTTTAAGGTTAAGGTAGAAGAATACTTATAAACTATTCTTAAATATGCAATTAGCATCATAGTAAAATATTATGTGCAAAAACACCTTTTTGAGTATGTTTAGATGGAGAAAAAATGGGGAAGAGAATATTAGGAAGAATTTTTTTTTTAAAATAATAAAAAAAATTATTATTTTTTAGAGTTTTCCCTCATGATTTTCTTTCTTCCCTAATTTTTTTCACATACAAACATAAGGTTAAAGATTCAAAATGGGACAAAAATATATCAACGTTAGTGTTAATCATACATACCATGACCTTGCTAATGCATGTGTATCTTTTTTTGTTATAAGAGAGGGCTTATGCCCAAATAAACCAATAAACTAAACTATAAGGGGATTATCCCCTAAATACTTAGAAGCAAGAAGATTTCTTAAATGTTAAGAGCAAGAGAATAGAACTACCGTGTTAGCTAATCCCTCATTTGCAAACGCGTTAGTCAGATTGTTTTGACTTCTAGCTATATGCTGAATTTTCACTGCCCATGATAGTTTTATCAGATTCTATATTTGTGATAACAATAAACTGCATTTGTCGCCAGTCAGATTTAATAACATATTCACAATATTATTAGCGTCAGATTCCAGAATAATCTTCTCATATTTTATATCCTAAACTAGTTTTAGTCTTTTATAAATAGCTCATTATTTTACTTCAATCACACTACATGTATCTAATTGAGTTGTAAATTCAGTCATCTAATTTCTTAAACGATCTTGAATAACTCCCCCACATCCTGCCTTACCATGAGATGCAGTAAGAGATCAATCAACATTTAATTTGAACCATCCCAATAGGGGAGGTTGCCAAGTCGAAGGCTGTAATGCCGTTGAACCTGATAATACTAAATCATAATTTAGATGAACTTGTTGAATCTACACAAAACTTTTATATGTTTGCATGATTACCTTATAAGGGTCCAATTGGTTTCAAACAATTTTGATCAAATATAATTTGATTTCTCTACTTTTATAAGCTTTAAATTGAAACCCCCATATTTTACCCCAATTACAATTACTATCAACCCCTAACTCCCTTTTAAGATTTGAAATAAATCAATCTCTTAGAGATGCTATAAAAAATGTAGAATAAAACCTGAGGTGAATCAATTTACTTCAAAGCTAATTAGCACAAGAGTAATCATGGAGGATGTGCAAAATATTTTCTTTATTTTCTCTGCAGTATTGACACAAATAGGGGTATACATGGGTAGGGCTGGGCAGGGCAACCCCCATGCCTAGTGCCCTGCCCGAAAAAGCTATGGTCTGCATTTTGCAGCCCGATGCTCGGCCCTATCCAGTAAAAGCCCTGACTATTTTGAGCTGGACATGGGCGAGCTTGTATGCCCAAATTGTGATGTCGTGCTCATATTGTGAAAAAAAATATCTGCAATCATGAACTTATAAAATAATATCATATTTATGTCTTCAAGAGTTAAATAATATCCATAATTTATTAAGAATAAGGTAATAAAAAGATAGTAATTAAAGTCTTGAAGTACATTATATATATAAAAAAACTTAAAATCTGTATCAGGGTCGTATATCTGTAGAGGTATTGCAACACTAATAATTAAATGCTTAGTAAGTAAAGCATGGAAGTAACTTCAGTATCTACGTAAATATAAGATTTATATTCAAAATTTTAAAAATGAGCAAAGAGAGTTGTCAGCTAAAATGGAAAGTGTAGAGTTACAAATAAAAGAAGTTAAGAAAAAAATAAAATTCTAAGAAAAAAATAAAAAAATAATATATATATAGGGCAGGGCGACATACCTTGCCAGATGCCCTGTCCTGCCTTGCCCGACACTTGGCTCAGCCCTGCCCTGCCCAAATATATTTTGGGCAACATTTTTTGGGCCGGGCTGGGTAATTTTTTTTAGGGCTCGAGAGAGGACCGGGCTACGGGCATAATGAACACCTCTAGACGCAAATGCATGCGTATCTATCTTTTTTTTTTTATAAAATTTTTTGGAAAAGAGTTAGGCTCACCTATGATCTAAGATAGGGCAAGCCGTCTATTATTCTCAGGCATAAACCTAAATACTTAGAAGTTAAGATACCTCTTTAAATACTACTACTAAAATTATAATAAAATAATATTTTTTTAAAATTGGATATATTTTAAATAGTTGTAATGCATACGTGTCTTAATTTTACATAGGTTGCACGCAAGTGAACGCTCCTCCTAACAAAAATTTGAAGATTGGTTTGTTAACTAACTCCTTGGTTAGTGTCATTTTTCTTAATGGCATTCATTGGAAATAGAAGCCCAACAAAAATCCCGCAGAGACAAAGGCAAGCAGAAAGAGACCTTAGATCAGAGTGTAGTAGCCACACAAAGCCCAACAAAACCAGACGAAGCAGAAAGACAATAGGACCTGAGCCAAGTTGATTTAATTTGTTAACTTATAACTATAATATTATGTGTCTAAATTTTGTTATGAATATAAAAATTTTATTAGTAGATGATTTTTACGTATTTTTTTAATTTAAAAATATATCTTAATTAATTTTTAAGATTTAACTTATCTAAAGAAAAAAATAAAAAAAAAAGAAGGAAAAGAAAAATAAGCAAGGAGTACTTTTTCTAAATTTAAGAAAGGAAGAGGAGGGAATTGAATGGGTCTTTATTTTATATTTGGATAAATAGATTTAATATATATATATTTATATATATTGGTCGTTGACGAGAAGGAAGGGGAATAAGAGAGAAGGAAGCGGGAAGACAAATGATGGGATGGGACTATGGGAGATAGATTGGGGGATAGGTGGCAGTGGGTGGGACGCAGAAGGGCCTAAAACTACGGCGACAATGTTGTCGTACAAAGTAACCCCAGCACATGCCCCATTGTTCTCTCCGTCACTCTCATATACGACAATCTCATTTGCGGCGCTTTGCTCCTCCTCTCCCCTCGGCTTAGCCTCACCCCGTCTATTACCCTTTGCCCACGTTCTGAGACAGATTAATCCAAGGAAAGCATGTACTACTATTAAACTTCACTTCTAAATCTTGAGGGTTAGATTAAAAATATTAATTAAATTAATTATTTATTAAAAATATATTAATTAAATTAATTATTTATTAAAAAAAGTAGGTTTATTTTTTTTAAAATACCCAATGTGGAGAATTGGTAAAAGGGAGAATTATTATAATATCTAAAAAATAAATATAACCACTAAAAAAAAATTAATAATAAATAAGTAATATAAATTTATTATTATTTTTTGTATTAAAATTTATCATTCTATATAGTTTAATTGATGTGAGGCTTTTTAACTATTATATTTTTTACCTATAATTTTATAGTAATTTTTTCTCAATAATAATAATAATTTAAAAAAGTTAATAAATATATGAGATGGAGAAAATTAATTTTTTATATTTAAAATTAAAATAAATTTATCTATTAAGTCCTATAACTATAGAGATGAAGTGGTAACAAGCGATAATTCTTTTTACTTCTTTCATTTTATAATTTTTCTTTGGAATAGTAACCTTACCTACCCGAAATTTGCATCCCCATTTGATTTTATACGGCTATACTGTATTGTTTTACTAAGAAAAAATGGCAATTAAAGACCTCATTAGAAATGTTAATATTAAATTAGGACCTTATTAGGACTTAAGTTCTCAAACTAGGTATTTATTTTACTATATTTCAGCTCATTTAAAAAAAAAACAGATCTTGATTTGATATTAACCTTTAGTTTTAAGTATGATTTTTTATCATTTTTTTATTCAAATAGTTAAGGTGCCAATGACTTAAAGTTTTAAGTGTGATTGAATACATGTGATTATATAGACAAGAAAAACGACTTATCAATGTTCTGTTATTAACATACGGGGGGTTTAGTCATGTTTATTTAGGCTTGATTGGGTATTAGTCATATGTAACTACTTAACATGTATAAGAATGTGCCTAACATTCCTCTAAAACATACGCACGTCTATGAGTATCACCAATCACATGTCACTCTCTTATTTTTGCTTTTCTTAATCTCCCATTTTGATATATCCATCACTATACAATATTTAAGTATTATCTAGTTTAATTGAATGTAACTTTTTTATAATTGTCTTTTCTATTTATATAGAATTAAAGTCAAAATTTTATATTTACACAGTCATCATCTATTAGAGGGTCTCCCTTTATTATATTTATTTAAAAAAAAATTCAGGAGTCACACTTTTTTTTGCAAGGAAAAAAATAACATTTTTCAGTTGTAACTTTAATCACTACTATTTTGATTTACCAATAAAAAATAATTATTCCGGTCCTAATTATAAGAACTATAAAGAGATTAGATTCAATACTAAATATAAGACTTAAATCTATTTTGTCTCATAAAATTATAATTTTTTTTTAAAGTATTCTTATATGAATGTATATATTAATTTTTTTTACTAAGGGTAATTAAAATATACATGATTTAGTGGGATATTTTATAGAAATCAACATATAATTATTATAAATAACTAATTTAACTAATTTTTTAATTTATTTAAATTAGTTAAATATATCTTATAATTAAAATAATAAATAATATTAATAGAATTAAACCAAAAGATAGGCTGGGTGAAAAGAATTGGATAGACAATTATCAATTAATTTAGCTAATTCAGTGCTTATTTTTCTTTAACAAAATTTTAGGATCCAGCTCTTGGGAATGAAAAAAACAATACTTTTGAAAGAACTTTATATTTGTAGTTCGATGGGACTTAATCAAGATTAACAAGAGCTTAATGTAATTTTCAGAAACCGGTTGATATGTATGTGTGTGGGTGGAAGGGAAAATAAAAAAGTCAATTAAAAAAAATAAAAATATTGTAAAACTAGCAATAAGATTAAGAGGAGAGAAAATATGAAAACAAGAAAAAGAGGAGTATCTTGTATTCTTCTACTTATTTTACAATACAAATGATATGCCCTATTTATAGGCATAGTCTTACATGTGAAGTTGAAGATGAAGAGTCTAGTAATTAATGGAGAAATAATGACCTAGTGAAAATTGAAGAGAAAGAGTCTAGTGATTAATGTAATAGTAGAGGAGTAATGATCTAGTAGAAGTTGAAGAAAAAAATAGAGATGGACATCCATATTCTAATATTCATAACAAAAAATACTTACTTAAAGTGAACTTGCCTTGTTCAATATCTATTTTTCTAAAATATTATAATTATTTTTTAACTCACTTTCTCTTTCTCTTATTTGATTATTGTTAAAAGAGTATCAATATAAATAGTTTAAAAAAAAATAAATATAAAAAATATCTTATATTTAGAATTAAGATTAACTTTTTAATTAAGTTTTATATTAAAGATTAAGAGCAGTAATACTTATTTTTATCAATACCAATTATTCTAACTATTATTGTCATAAATGTTACTTTTTTCATGAAGGTCATGAATGGTAATTTCATTAATTTGTTTTTTCTTAAGTTTGCACATAATACATAGTTATGACTTCAATGGTAAGATTATGAATGTATAATGATGTCAAAATTAATTTACTCAGGCTACAAATAGACACAACACAGATGTATCATAAAATGGTTTAAAAAACTGGCAAGAAAAATTGACTATGATTGTGTCCTGCTTTTTTTGGCCTGAATGGTGTCTTGATTATGATAATATCATTATCAAGTCGAATGGATTTCTTAATTAATTCGTCATTATTGCAGTTAATTCCGTTCCATGAATCTAAACAAGAGCAAGGTTGATATATTAACCGATCAGGAAGATGAAGGAGGGAGAGAAAGAGAGAGTGACAGCTATTGAGGAACACGAGACGTGTAGTAGAGAGATAAAGATTAGCGCGGTTTATTAGTTTTGTTAGTTCAATTCACCAACGTGATTTCCTAAGGAAACCAAATTAAAATTTTTCACCAAACCCCGAAGCCCCAAAAAGAAAATTTTAAAAAAGAATTGAGACTTGGAGAGAAAGAGTGAAGAAGAGAGACGTAAAAGGAGAGTCTTTTCGTATTTTCGTTTATTGGTTTCTTTGTTATCCAGTCTTCCTCGATTCCGTTCCCCTTCCCCCACCACGTTGTCCCTGTATCCCTTTCCCCATTTCTCTCCCGGGTTTCCTGCGATTCCTCGGCTGTTTTCCGTTTCTGAGCCCTAAACGCCGATTCTCCAATTTTTTGTCATAAAATTCATTTCGTAATTTTTTTGTCGGGACATATTAATCAAATCCCAAATTCAAAACAAAAAAACGTTTCATTTTTTCTGTAAATTGTTGGATTAATTTGTTTCTAATTAGTAGGAACTAGGATAGAAAGTCATTTGTTGAAGTGGATTCAAGTTCGACCTGTAAATTGATAGTAGTTTGAATTCTGGCTTTCCGGTATTAAAACAAGGAAACAAATTTGGAACGTTTTCCCTTCTATTTGTTTACGCAAAACAAGTTTTCAGCTTCGTCTTGTCTTGTTGTTTTTATCAAAGGAGGGAAAAAATTGGATGTGCGACACGACGAGGATTCAAAACGAATTTTGTTTTACTTAGAGTTGTGTGCTTTTGGCGTTAATTGATATTTGTATGTTCTCGCCGAAGTGAAGGAGATGGAGACAATTGTGACGTGAGAGATTGTAAGTTGGTGCCATTATTTTCTTCACTGTGGCTCAAAAGGGAAATAGCCTGGGTTATGATTGAAGGTGTATTTGAAGAATCGGTTATTGTTCTGCTTTAGTCAGCTTATATTTTTCATCTCTTTGGTTCTGGGAATGAGGAAAGATGACCATAAACTACATCAAGGAGGTGCAATGCCTCGGTCAGGGCGAACCAATGGATTGATTCCGAGCTCATTTCGTGCTCTCTCAAGCTACCTGAGGGTCGTTTCCTCTGGTGCTTCCACCGTTGCGCGGTCTGCAGCATCGGTTGCTTCTTCGATTCTTGATAGGGATAGTGACGGTGACCATGATCAGGTATGAGTTTTGCTCGGGTATGTAGGGTTAATCTTGAATTTAATCCATCCATAAAAAAACTTTGCCGATTGTCATCATAAATCATAAACTCTTGTAAAAGCTGAAATTTGAAAGTGGTTTGTATCCAGATGCTGTTCGTCAATGATACGTGGATTTAACTGCTCGCTTTAATGAATGATATATCTTAATTGCATATCCCTCCAGCATCTTGTATTCCTGATTAGAACATTTGAGAGTATATACTCAAATTCTAGTTTGTTAGCTGATAGTTAATTTGTTTCGTACACGAGAAAGTGACTTTCAGTTTGTGAAGATTTTTGGTTTTGTTGTATTGGTGTTATTATCCTATCTTGATTATGATTTATGCAATAGAATGTAGTTTATTTTGTGGAGTTTCTTTTTGTGGGTGAAGATGAGTAGGTCGTCATTTTACCCAAATGGGCGAATGTGAATCACTAGCTTGACAAAGTTGCAGCTGCCAGTTTACGAAGCTCTGAACATTGCATATCTTGTTCATTTTGCAATCCTGGATGGAGCAGAATGATTCTGAAAAGTTAATCTTGAAACCGATACTACATTTGCGAACTTGGTCCAACGTAGTTTGCCGTCTTGGACTACATGTTTATTGATGAATATGCATAAAACAATCGGTAACTTTTTATGGAATATGGATTTTTGTCACCTACAAGGACGGGCATGTCACGTGATCTGAGATAGGGGTTAAATTTTGGTGTAGTAATTTTGATTACCTATTTGTCTGTTGAGCTGTCGACAGGGTTCACTTGTGCTAAATGGTCAGCTAACCAATCTGTCTGACTTGGCTTTGTCACTATGAAATAGGGTTATATATATTTTATATATTTAAAATTGCTGTGTTTTTCACGTTTTATTAATTTCTAATTATGCTGCTTGTTCTCATTGTTTTTGGATTCTCATTTTTAGCTGCAATAGATTTTAATTATGGAGCTATTTTTATGTGTGATTTTTTCCAGTCTTCTTAAGATTCTAGTCTCCAAACGATTTTTTCTTTTACTTTCTTAAATTTCTTGCTGTAGCTTTTCTTCTTAATGAGTGATTGATATTTTATTCAACATCTGCATATTCAAAATCAGAGATGGGAATGAGGCAACTCATCAGTTATTTTTAAAATTGTTAAGGTTATCTGGGCTGGGTTTGACAAGTTAGAGTTGGAAGGAAATGTCACCCGGCAAGTTCTTCTTCTAGGCTATCGAACTGGGTTCCAGGTTTGGGATGTTGAAGATTCCAAAAATGTCCAAGACCTAGCTTCCAGACATGACGGTCCAGTTGCTTTTATGCAAATGCTATCAAAACCAATTGCATCAAAGAGCTCAGAAGATAAGTTTGCAGACAGTCGTCCACTGTTGGTTGTCTGTACTGATGGAATTTATGCTGGAGGCAGTAACAATCAAGATGGTTTTGTCTCCCCTTGCAATGGGAGCACTTTAAATGGCCATGACCAAGTGAATGGCATTTATCTGCCAACTACTGTTCAGTTTTATTCTTTGAGATCCCAATCATATGTACATGTATTAAAGTTTAGATCAGCTATTTATTCTGTTAGGTGCAGTTCTCGTGTTGTTGCCGTTGCTCAATCCACTCAGGTATTATATTCAACATCTAGTGAAAGCACATTTAATATCTAATTTTTAGCACCTTTCTTAGTGGAGTTTCTATCTTGCAGATCCACTGTTTCAATGCCACTACATTAGAAAGGGAATATACTCTGCTCACCAATCCAATTGTGATGAGCTGTCCTGTTTCCGGAGGTATAGGCTATGGACCACTGTCAGTGGGTCCTAGATGGCTGGCTTATAGTGGAAGCCCAGTTGTAGTCTCGAATTCTGGGCGTGTCAATCCTCAACATTTGACACCTTCTGTGAGCTTTCCTGGGTTTTCTTCGAATGGGAGCTTGGTTGCACACTATGCCACAGAGTCCAGCAAGCAACTTGCTGCGGGGATAGTCACACTTGGAGATATAGGGTATAAGAAGCTTTATAGATACTGCTCTGAGCTACGACCTGATGGCAATGGTTCTTCATCATCCGTAAGCTCCATATCGAAGGGCAACGGAATCAGTAATGGCCATTTGGGAGATTTGGGTAATATTGGAATGGTTGGTACTGTTTCTTCCCAACTTCAGTTTATTTGTAAGGATAGTCAACTGCTGTGCTTGATTCACTTTTAGGCTCTGTTATGTCAATGTTTCCTCATCTTAGGTTTTACTTGGTGGTTTGATGTGCTGCTTAGTTGTTACAGAAATTTTTGCTAGTACCAGCCCTTATCTTTGGTTCAAATCTAGACTCATCTTTACTGACACTTCTCTTTCTGGACATGGGAAGCCGTTGCAAATTTAAAATTTCTTGTGAGTTTACTTATATCGATTTTCTTGGAAAATTAAGTGGTAAAGAGGGGGAGAAATAGAAGCACAGTTTGCAGCTTAAAAGTTATGTAACTACCCTATGTCAATTACTTGAATCATTGACTCACCTGATGTAGGAATTTCATGAAACATCTATTGACACCCAATGAGAATTTTAATAAATTAGGATTTTTTGTTTTTGATGATTCTCGTCTATGAGCTTTGTTACTCTATCTTGTATTGAAGCAACTGGAATTTTTGCATGAATGGCCCATTTGGTACAAAAAAGGAATGAGAAAGAGTGTGAATGTAAAAGCTTTCCCCCATGAACATGGAAAGCTCTCTTTCCGAATAAACTACTATGGCATCTACCAAATACAACTAAAAATACTTTCCCCTTGTCCTTTTCTTTTCCTCAAAATCTTTTTTTTAATGTACTCAATGCAGCCTAAATTCAATGCCTTTTTCCTGAGATAACTTGTGTCTTCTGTGTCAGGTCATTGTCAGAGACATTGTCAGTAAAAGTGTTGTTGCTCAATTCAGAGCCCACAAAAGTCCTATATCAGCCTTATGCTTTGATCCTAGCGGCACTATTTTAGTGACTGCATCAGTTCAGGGGCATAATATTAATGTTTTTAAGATGATACCTGGACAATCTGACAGTTTGGCATCTGATGGCGGTCCTACTTATGTACATCTTTACAGGCTACAACGCGGCTTTACAAATGCAGTTAGTGAACACTTTCATGTTATCTCTCTCCCTTTCGTATGTATGCGTGTGCACATTAAAGGAACATGGATAGTTCTCATCTATATATTTTGAATTTTTTCAGGTAATTCAAGATATCAGTTTCAGTGATGACAGTAACTGGATTATGATTAGTTCCTCAAGAGGTACTAGCCATTTGTTTGCCATAAATCCTCTAGGAGGATCCGTAAATATTCAGTCCTATGATCCAAGTTTTACATCGAAAAATGGTGGATTGGTTGTCATGACTGACCCAGCAGTTGGTTGGCCTACTAATTCAAGTTTACAAATTCCTAAACAACAAAGTCTGCGTGCAACTGGGACGCCAATCACACTTTCTGTTGTATGCAGAATTAGAAATGGAAATAATGGCTGGAGAAGCACCGTAAGTGGTGCAGCCGCTGCTGCAACAGGTAGGACAAGCTCCCAGTTAGGAGTTATTGCTTCGTCTTTTTGTAATGGCAAAGGGTGTGCTTTGCATGTTGATGGGAACTCTTTTAAGACAAAATATCACCTGTTGGTTTTTTCGTCTTCTGGTTCTATGATACAATATGCTCTGGGCACATCAATGGTTCAAGATTCAGTAGTTTCTGGATTAACCCAGGCTCATGAATCTGCATTAGAGTTTGACACAAGATTGGTTGTTGAAGCTATTCAGAAATGGAATATAGGCCAGAGACACAATCGAAGAGAACGAGAAGATAACGTAGACATATATGGTGAAAATGGAACTTCGGATAGCAACAAAATATATCCTGTAGAGATGAAGGATGAGAATATCAATAACTCAAAACTCGAGAATGTAATCATGAAAGTGAATTCTCATCCTAAGGAAGAGCATCATTTGTATTTTTCAGAAGCAGAACTTCAGACCCACCAAGCTCAAACTCCATTGTGGTCAAAGCGAGAGGTTTTATTTACTTACCATAAATTATCCATGTATTGCTTATCATGCATTCTTTTTGTTGACAGTTAAATGAACATTTCTGTTGCCAACCAGATATATTTTCATTCAATGGTGAAAGAGGAGGGCGTATTGAGTGAAGAAACTACTTCAGAAGGAGAAATTCAGATTGAAAGAATTCCATCACATGTAATTGAATTTAGGGCCAAGGACTTAGTTCCGATCTTCGACTATCTTCAGCCACAAAATTTCCAACAAACAAGGTTTGGTGATACAACAAGATGCTTAGTTAATATTTAGTTTTTAGATATTGTTTTATTGTTGTAGTCATGACCATATTAAATTGGGAAAATCGGTGAAAAGTCTGCGCTTAGGAATTTTATTGGCAAAAAGGACTTGATATGTTTTTATACATACAAAAAGTATTGGTAATATGAAGAACTTATACACAGAGACTTGAGAGTACCGATGCTCAAACTTATGTACTAATAAAATTTTTAAACAAGGACTTTTTAATGATTTTCCCTATTAAATTCCAAATGCTATGCTATATGTTAAGAACTTTGATATCTTGTTTGATGTGCTTTTGAAACTCTGCATAGTGGTAGCTTATGATAGATAGTTTTTTTTACAGGACTCCTATTGCAAATAGTGAAGTGGATGAACCACAGCTACACCTGAATTCTGGGATTAATGGAAAACACACAATATCAGAGAGAAGTAACTCAGATTCTACTGACTGGATGACAAATTATGATGGGGGTGTTGTACGCAAGATAGATGGCGACATTGAAGGGGCGGAGTGGAGTGATCATCTGGGATTGCTAGAAACTAACGACTTTGTAAATAAGAATGACAATGACACCATCGTTGAAGCCAATACTTGCCATGAGGTTGTAAATAATAGAGAGCACTCAAACATGGAGGCTCAACTCATGCCTGTAAATAGTGACTTAGAAGGCTTTAAAAAGGAGAATCACTTTGAAGACGACCACTTGAAGTGAAAGGGAATACTTTGGTTTCTGATTTAGATGTTGTTTCTTACATGGTAAGTTTCTTGAGATTGATTGAACTGTTTCCTTGACGAGTCAATCAATCAAGTGGAATTACCAAGTTGATAATAGGTACTAAAGAATATTGCACTGAATGCACTTTCTTCTTTGTACTAAACTATATAGATATACTCAGTTAATAATAAAGAGCTTGTCTATTTTCTTAATTTTTTTTTCATCAAGGTATGGGAATATTCTTTTATTTCAAAAGGGAGGCTTAATTACTGTGTTATTATAAATTGCTGTTGGAGGGGCAGAGAAACTTGAGGAGTGAAGGCCTGTGTACAAGCAAAGTGAAGTTATGGATGCTCCTCTTCTGTTAGATTTCTTCTGCAAACTTGTACATAATAGATAGATTGTGTACTAATAAAAGTAGTTGTAATGTGTTCATATAATAGAGTTACTTTTAATGTGTTTTGGCCCTCTTTTTTAGTGCCGGTTCTGTTATGATTTACGAAGAAGTCTTCAGAATTGGAACATCCATGAATTTTCTCTCAATTTCATTTAAACTAATAGGTTTTAAGAGATTCAATATTTATGAGTTTGATCTGTTAATGATTGTAAATATGATAATTTAACCAACGGTTTGACGTTAAGTTAAGTGGAAAGGGTTAATCTTTTATAAAATAATAAATTAATATTTAAATTTTTATTAGGAGTGATAATTATATTAAACATTTAATAGTACTTTGAATATAATTATTTTTAATAAAAAATATATATGTTTAGAAAAAAAATTAATTTGTAAATTAAGTGACTTGACTTGTAAATAATTTTTTTGGTAAGACTTAATTTATAAAAATAATTTATTAGTATTAAATAAAATTTGAGATTTTTTTTGTATTTAATTTTCTTACTAGATGTTTATGGGTAATTTTTATTACTGAAAATAGTGCCAAGGGTTTTTTTTGTTCAAAAAATTTATGTGAAAATTTTTCTGTTTTTTTTTTCTCTGGAAGTTTCAAAAGAAGCAACAGAAAAAAATGGTGCAAAAGAGAAAAATATCATAAAGAAATAGAGCCACTGTTCTTTTGTTCATTTGCCACAAGCGATTTGAAACTACTAAAAAAATTATCTTTTTGTTTAATTCTGTTTTTGAGAAAAAAGAAATTAATTTTTGACTCGCGGTTTAAGTAATTGACTCTTTCAAGAAAGTGCTACCACTAAAGAGGTTGTTGTATTAGTAGACTTGCAAATAAAGCATTTGAAATCATTTTCCTCTTTTTTTTTTAAAGAAAAAATTATTCTAATCTCTTACCCATTCATATTAGACCACGTGGCTTCATGGCATCATTACTTCAAAAATAATTTAATTACAAAAATGTGAGGCCTTGTTAATAATTTATTATGATATATTCATTAAAAAAAACTCTAACTTGTAAAATAAATATTAGTAAAATAATACCAAATATTATAGTCTTATTTTTTAAGTGCGGTCAATATCTTAATTTTATTTGTGATATAATTTTACTCATAATCTTTTCAATTTAGTATAATTTTTAATATTTAAAAAATAAAATTACAGATAAAATTATATCAAATTAAAAAAATTATAGATAAAATTATATAAAATTAAAAAATTATAGATAAAATTATATCATAAATAAAATTAAATAAAAAATAAAATATTAATATTATTTTAACCAATAAATATTCTAAATATTATATTTCACTTTTCACATCTATATTCGTTGGCACATCAACATTGAAGTTGAGATGATGGTCAATAAAACATTTAACATCGTATATCCAATAAAAAAACTCACGTCCTAGGATAATGTAATATATCAATATTGAAAACTATATTTTAGTTACTTTAATTTATGGATCATCTAATTCTAATACATGTGTTTTTGTCAATAATAGCTTTGTATCTTTGATCCCAAAAATAAATATCTTATCCATATGATTAAGAAATAATATTATTACATATTACCAAACACTGATAATTCATGTTTTTCTCATTTTAATTATCAACTTTCATTTTCTTTCAAAATTAAAGGAGTTGTTTCACTTTTATTTAAATAATTGATTTATACTAAGTTAATGTTTTTAACTAATAAGAATTAACTCCTATAATTCTATAAATTAAAAAATTATAACTATATGAATTATTAAGTTCTGAAATTGATCACTGGTCTTTTCTAATATCTCATAATCAGTTTGTTTTTCACTCAAACTTATTTTGCGCATGTTTCATTGAATTGTGTCCTCCTATATATCTTCACCAAATAAATAGATAAAAATAAATAAATTTTGCTTAACGGATATATTATTTAATTTTTTAATAGAGAAAGCTTGTCACATCATGGGTCATGGCCTCAATGTTGTTGGTTTCTATTTTCTGTACAATTGTCCCCTCTTTAATTATAATTTATTTTTCATTGAAAAGTACGCAATTATTATTAATATAAAAATAGAATACAAGTAAAATAATAATAAAGATATATAGATATGGAGGAAACTTCCATTAAGCTTGTCTTTAATTAATTTAATTTCCATTCAAAAAATATATTAGTCATATAAAAATAGAAGACAAGTCAAATAATAATAAAAATATAATAGATGCGCAAACTTCCATGTTGAAACCAAGGAATGATTTTTTTTTTATTATTATTATTTTGAAGAAGACAAGATTCCATATTTTGTAAGCTATCTGCATCACAGGTTGTTTAAAACGATTGTTATTGAACTTTGTTTTTGAGCAGAACACAATTTGATTCAAGGCTTCATCAAATCATCATCTTGCAGCCCAGAAAATAAATGAAAGAAGCCATTAAATTCTGGAGTTTGCAGAGTTATAAGAAGCCATTGTTGAATAGTTACCAAGCTTTGATTTCATAAGCATGCTCATTGATCAACCTATAATTAAGGTAAGTGGAATTCCAAAGTTTCTCTTCTTTTCTTTTTAGGTTTTAGGTTCTTAATGTAACTTGTTATAGATTTTTTGATAGATATTTTAAGTATGTTTATTTATTAGTTTGCTCCTAAAATATTTTTAACAAACTTCTTTATCTATATAATTCAGTTATTTATATCTTATATATGGTATTTAATAGAGTATATTTACTAACACGATTATGAGTCATAAGTAATATAGTTTATTTTTTGGACTAACAAATTAAATAGGAAAATTATTATGATAAGATATTTAATTACTAAAAAATCCTAATAATAAGTGATTAGTATAAATATATTATCATTTTTTTATTAAAATTTATCATTGTATGCTCCTCAGTTATTATCGTAGGACTTTTAGGTAATTAAATTATTTTTTAGGACATTATAGTAATTCTTCCTAATTAAATCTCCAAAATATTTATCATATTGGTAACAATTTTACAATTGATAACAACATTGTACTGTAATTCGTAAGGCTATCAGAAAAAAAGTGTAACACGTAGGAGACTTCTTATCCTGTTGATTTTTAACTCTTCAAGTTACTGATAATTGCACTAGATATTTATTGTTATCCTAATTAATAACACCTTTCAAGAGCCGTCATTGCCAGCACAACATTAAAAATAAAAGCATAATTTCAAACCTATATACTTACAAATTAAAAATAATAAATTCACGATATTTATATTATGATTAATTAGACAATTAGTAGAACAAAAGTAGTTATCATAAATATGTTTATAAATTTATATAATAAGAAAAAAATTATATAAAAATGTTACATCTCTTCATTATGTTTAAATGTCAGTTTATTCTTAATTATTTTATTAATGTTATGAATAATTTTTCAAACCAATCCTAGCTACTTACAAATTTCACCCCACCAAAATATTACTACGACGAAGTACTTCTAGATCATGTATCCTACACGCCGACCAACAAATGTAGTCCTAAGGGTTTGTTCACCTTTGATTTTCCATATATTCTTAAAAAAACAGACATTGATATTAAAGAAATGTAATTGTTTCCTGAGTTTTCACTCCATCCACAGAGAGAGAGAGAGAGAGAGTCATTTTCCATGTAGAAGTCCTGCTTCTGTCATAGTCCAAACTCAACAATGTCCTAAAAAAACTAAACTTTATTTGCAGGCAAAGCCAACAAAACAAGCATTCACCAAACAATAAAAATAGTCCAACAGCAGAAGAAGAAGAAGGGAAAAAAACATGCTTATCTCTTTTTTCTTTTCACTTACAATATTAAATCATCATTTTTAAGTTTTTGCTTTCTTCATTTGCATTTTTCCCTCTCCTTGAAAACCAAGCTTGAATCAAACAAACAAAGAAGAAGAAGAAGCCATCTATCATCCTCTCTCAGTCCTATGTCTCTTTCTCTTTAACAACCCCAACTTCACCTTAAAAATTTATATATTAAAACCCTCAAAATCCCTTCTGCGTCTCTCCCAAATGCTAAGCAACGTTAGGTAACACATATCTATACTCTTAAAGCCCTTTTACACCATAACACACAATAACCTCACATTCTCTTCTTCTTCCTCCTCCTCCTCCTTTTTTTCTCTCTGTTCATGATCATCATAATCAGGTGCTGAGTTCTGCAGCCAATGAAGAAGTAACTTGTGTTACTGCTATATACTGTTAAGAAGGAGCAATCTAAATAATAATAAGAAGGCTGTGTGTGAGATTTTGAGAAAATGCAGCTTCACATATCACCAAGTTTGAGGCATGTGACTTTGCTTCCTGGAAAAGGGTTCAAAGATTTCATCAAAGTGAAGATTGCATCAAGGAAGGTGTCTTACAGGATGCTCTTCTATTCACTCTTGCTATTCACTTTCCTTATTCGCTTTGTCTTTGTATTGACTGCCGTGGGCACCATTGATGGAGATTTCAAGTGCTCTTCCATAGGTACCTACGTTTCTCATATCTCCTTCTATGTATTGAACATGGCATTTTCTAAGAACTTGGTAATCATTAATATAAAATATAAAATCTGATCACTTCTCTCATACTCTCTCTCTCTCTCTCTCTATATATATATATATATATATTAACTCTCAGTCTTTCTATACACGTTTGTGGGTTTCATGTAATTTTGTTTTTATTTTTCTTCCAAATATTAGGAAGATAAGAATAAGTTTTTAGAAAGTTTTAAATTATTATCTTTTTCATGTATCACATGGGCAAAAAAATATTTAGTTAATAAATGAAAAAATGCACTGCTGTAAATTCTTGTTCCTTTTTTTGGGGCTGTCTAAATGTCAGAGAGAATATAGGAATCATACATGATATTGCAATCAGTATGAAAAATCCAAACATGTAATGGAGTCTCTGTTATTGTTATCCTTTTTGGTTCAATGTTATAAATTGAGCAAATCCTTATCGGTTTGATTTTTAGATTTATGAAACATCATGGGATTTTTGATCATTTTGAAAAACCTGAAAACAGATCGATTATTAAGATTTGTCAGTTGATACTGTTGGGGAAAATTTTGACTACTTAGGTAATCATATTACTCATTCATTTTTTACATTTCAGAGAAAAATAAATAAATAATGAATGAATGAATGATAAATTTCAACATTGAAAATCATCAGTTAGTCCTGAGCTTAGGACGTGAAATTGTGATATATGCATATAAATGACTATTTCATTTGATTTGATTTACTTTGATATTTGTAGGTTGCCTGGGAAAAAAACTAGGACCAAGGATTCTTGGAAGAAAGCTTGAATCAAATGTAATTTTCCTCGACTCTTCAAATTATGCATGTTTTTTTGCCATACTTGAGCTCAAGTTTCTATTACAAACAGAAGTTGACATTGAATTTTGATAGGTCCCAGAAGTGATATACAAAATATTAGATGAACCCATTGACCAGGATGAAGTAGAAGGAAGATCTGATATTCCTCAGACTTTGGAAGACTTCATGACTGAAATGAAGGAAGGTGGATATGATGATGCCAAAACATTTGCTACCAAACTCAGAGAAATGGTATTTAATTTCTCCTTCTTTTTACCTACAAGAATAATCAAAGGGATTTGCTGACATTAATATTGTTGAGAAATTTACAGTAATCATCAATTAATATAGTTCAAAACACTCTGGCCAAACCACTAATCAGATTAAGGGCCAGTTTGTTTAGGATTAAGGAAAAAAGTGATTATAGTTAAGCTAAATAAGAGGTAGTTGTTAAGACAACTTTAAGCTAAACATGAGGGACGTGTTGAAAAATTTGTTTTCAGCTTATTTTGATAAACTATTCCAAATAGCTTATCAAAATATGCGGAAAAGAGATTTCTTTCAACTTAAGGTTTCTCCGAACAACTCCCTCATTTAATTTAACTAAAATAAAAAAAACTGGCCCCAAAAGCAGATCAAATCGGTTTAGTTTAATTTTCTTTAAATGAGATCCCAGCAATTCATTTCAATCATCTGTTACAAACATTTGCATATATTTTCAGCATTTATAATTTTATTTAATTATTTATAACCTGAACCAAATAGTCTAAATCAAGAAGAATGGGGGAAAAACCTAAACTAACTGAACCATATTATTCCTTAATGGTTTTGTCAATTCCTTTGAGTTTAAACAAACTAAAAGTCCAGTATTTTACTTTGGTTTGGTCAAATTCCTTATTCAAGTTTGCTGAACTTTTTCCTAGGTCATCCTCATGGAAAAGAGGACCAGGACAGCCAAAGTCCAAGAATACCTGTATCGCCATGTAGCATCAAGCAGCATACCTAAGCAGCTTCACTGCCTTGACCTGAGGCTTGCCAGTGAGCACACCAACAATGCACAAGCTCGCCTTCAGCTTCCTCCTGCAGAACTAGTCCCTGCCTTGGTTGACAACTCCTACTTCCACTTTGTTCTTGCATCAGACAATGTTCTGGCTGCTTCTGTGGTTGCCACCTCACTAGTCCGAAACTCTAGGCGACCTGACAAGGTGATTCTGCACATCATTACAGATAGAAAGACTTACTATCCCATGCAGGCTTGGTTCTCATTGCACCCTCTGACACCTGCTGTAATAGAGGTCAAGGCATTGCACCATTTTGATTGGTTTACAAAGGGAAAGGTGCCTGTTCTTGAAGCAATGGAGAAAGATCAACAAGTGAGGTCACAATTCAGAGGGGGATCATCAGCTATCGTTGCGAATAGTATTGAGAAGCCACAAGTTGTTGCAGCAAAACTGCAAGCTCTAAGTCCCAAGTACAACTCAATGATGAACCACATAAGGATACATCTTCCAGAGGTAAAATGAATGAGTAGCATGCATGGCAAGCAGATACGCTTTCTTTTTCTTTTTGGACAAAAAATAGATATAAGTTGAGTCCTATGGGCTGGCTTGTTGGCCCATTTTTCTGGAAAAGGCTTTTTAAGCCCATCCTATTCGGCCTAGATTGAACCAGATCCGATAAGGCCATTAACAACTTGAATTCCAAACTAACATTTTTCAGGCTTGCTCTTAAAGCCAGAATGGAGTCTTCAAAGCATTTTCATAATCTTCTTGTTAAAAGGACTTGTCTAGTCAGTCATAAGAACCTTAGGCTGGATCAAACCTAAGGTCAAGTAGGCGCTGTTTTTGTGCCAGTGATGCTGATGATCATGATTTTTTTTTTGACAGTTGTTTCCGAGTCTCAACAAGGTAGTCTTCCTAGATGATGACATTGTCGTACAAACTGATCTTTCACCTCTGTGGGACGTTGAAATGAATGGAAAAGTAAACGGAGCAGTAGAAACATGTAATGGAGAAGATAAGTTTGTGATGTCAAAGAGGTTGAAAAGCTATTTGAACTTCTCTCATCCCTTGATAGCCGAAAACTTCAACCCCAATGAATGCGCTTGGGCCTATGGCATGAATGTTTTTGATCTTCAAGCTTGGAGGAAAACCAATATAAGCCTTACATACTATCATTGGGTTAAGCAGGTATGTCTATCTTCCATCCTGCCATAACAGAGAAAATAAATTATTAAAGTTTGAGTTTCCATTATAGAGAAAGACAATAAAAAAAATGTATTGATATTTTTGTTTTCCTTGAGCAGAATATAAAATCAGACCTGAGTCTTTGGCAGCTAGGGACATTACCTCCAGGATTGATAGCTTTCCATGGTCACGTCCACATAATTGATCCTTTCTGGCACATGTTGGGGTTGGGATATCAAGAAAATACAAGTTTTTCCGACGCCAAGAGTGCCGGTGT
The DNA here is from genome assembly GCA_037074615.1 of Leucaena leucocephala. Taxonomy (NCBI): domain Eukaryota; kingdom Viridiplantae; phylum Streptophyta; class Magnoliopsida; order Fabales; family Fabaceae; genus Leucaena; species Leucaena leucocephala. Next base: position 16,259,662 of record CM073545.1, read on the forward strand.
CATCCATTTTAATGGCAGGGCAAAGCCATGGCTAGACATAGCTTTTCCACAGCTAAGGCCCTTTTGGGCTAAGTATGTCAACTTTTCAGACAAGTTCATCAAGAGCTGTAATATTAGGGCATCATAACCGGGATCTTAAGAATATCAAATCCTTCTGATGAGTTGATGAAATGGGATTTGGATACGAGATTACGAGGGAAAGAGAAAATGAGAGAGTTCTTCCAAGCATAAGACCTTCAACGACAAGGACACAACCATGATGATATATGATGATGCTCCCTTCTATTTTTTTTAGCTTTATTTTTTTCATTTTTTATATCTTTTAAATTCTCTGCAGCGGAAGTTCTCAGATTCTTTTTCTCTTGAAATCATATTGTAAGTATGAGCATTCCTAGATCAAATATATAAGTATAAAATGAGACAGCTTTTTTTGGAAAGGGATATAAAAGCTAAAGGCATGGAAATAAACTAAAGCAAGGCGAAGAAACAGTGGAGAAAAGAGTGATGAACCATTCCAATCTTATTTTCACTTTGGAACAAAAAAAAAAAAATTCTTAATTCAGGCAGCATCTTGCATTGCAACTACCTAATGATTTTAGTAGTAAAATATGAGAATTAAGTTGAATTTCACAAATAGAATTACAAGGTTACTTCATACAATGATTTTAGTAGTGTACCTAAACTCTTCCAGACATATTCACATATTTTACTTTCAGACCTGAATTGAACCACAATTCTTCAGCTACTCTGACTTTCTCCCGGTTACATTGGACACCATCCTTGAGAAACTTCGCAGATTTTGTCACGGGTGAATTTATAGCCATCAAATTGTACAAAACATTCTCAACTTCACCAATAGTTGGCCGGGCCTTAAACTTCGAGACTACCTTCAATTCTCCCCCTTCTTCTACATGAACAGCCCATCTTTCTCCACTCACAACTCCATCTCTTACGCACTTGAAAACCACTCCTTTTCGTTTGCTCAAGACCCCTCTTACCTCCAACCCTATAAAAGAATAAAGCACTTCAAAAGAACCCACAAACCCACTCAGATCACCAAAATCGGCCTCCTCCTCAAAAGCCCATTTGGGGTTAAGCAGAACTACTGGCTTTGGATAAAACACATCAGTGACTGTTTTCAGGACGGCCAATTGGGAACTCTCAGGAACCAAAAAGATAGCTACATCAGCGGAATTCAGAACTCTGGGATCAACAACGTTAATTGAAGGAATATCCACGTGTTCAATTTGACTAGATGTAGATGAACGAGAAAGAAAGGCTTTAATGGCAGCTTCTTTTAAGTCGAGATTGGGCCATAAAATTAGGATCTTAACCGGGGAACCTGTTCTTCTAATAGGTATTTTATCAAACACATCAAGGGCAAGTTGAGTTAGCGATTCCAGTGAGTCATCTACAATGGGAATTTCAACCCTGAACCTGGGTTGCTTCAGTTTCTTGAGTTTACCTATTAGTTTGGGGTTGTTAAGGGGCTTCTCTAAGGCCGTTGAAAGGGAAATTTTGGCTTGATTTATGGCCTCCTCCTTTGAGGTGGGTGGGTTTGGAGAAGAAGAGAGTGAAGATTGGATGATCGATGTGGTTGGTGTAGCTTTGAGGAAGGAGACATGGCAGTGTTGACGTAGACATTGAAAGGTTGGAGATGAATGGATAAATGAGCAGTGAGCGAGTGAGTTTGAAGGAAAAGTGATCGGCTTTGGAATATGAAGAGATAGGAAATGAGTTCTGTGAAGATGGGATGCCATTTAAGATGTAGTGCCGCGCCTGATAGCTTTCATATGAAGGAGTTTGGCTCAGATATGCATCTAGATAAGATTTCCAGACCAGAAGCAGAACCTCGCAATAGTTCGTACAACAGAACAATGACGTAAGATGAGTGAGCTTGCTGGCCCATAATATTAGAAAATTTTTCGGAGAGGGACGCAAAAATGTGTAATGACTATATTCAAGCAATGGTTCTTTTAGGCCAAGGAAAAGCAACGGTACAAAAATTTTCGGATCTAATCATCTAAAAATTTACTGTTTAAAGTTCCACAAAAATTCTCTTATATTACCTTAGATGTCATGTTAGCTCCACAAGTTTACCTCTTTAAGTTTACAATTTTTTTCCTACAGCTATATTTTTTGTTTTTTCGGTAGGAAAAAGTTAACTGAATTAAATCCTCCTAAAGCTTATAAGGATTAAAACATATTTTTAAATTTAAAATATATTTATAAAAATACTTATAAATTGCCTACAAATAAAATCTTTACATTGGTGACACAATTTAAACTTATAACATTGTGGGTTAAATCAACTCCTTGACAATAAAATTAAACTTTCTTAATTTACTTCTATATTTCTTTGACAATCTAAATTACCTACATTTGCCATTAGTTAATTAAATAAGCCCTGTACACATAATATTTGCAATACCGAGCATTGCTAGAGACTATTTTAATTGCTTTATGGCAGGAGGTAGAGACCATTTGCGATGATGTGCGATTTGTTCTAAACGAATGCTACTTCATAAGAATTTATAATCATTGCAATGAAAGTTAAAGCTGAATAATTACTTCCTTGATTGTGAAGCATTTCTTACTTCAATAATTTTTCCTCTACTATTTCAAAAGCCTAAACCAACATCCAAAGATCCAATGCATCACAACCAAAGAAGATAGCAGCTTATTAACAATTTACATGCAAACATCAGCATTACTTCATAAAAGTATCAGATGCCAAATCTATCAGAGAGATAACACCATCATCAGGTGTAGTTAGAACAATTGGTTGAAAGGTACAATAGCCAAAGAAGGTATGGTGGAGAGATCAATACAACTTTTGAGCCAAAAGGAAAGCCCAAATATTCTTACAGGGCCAACTTAGGCAACTGGTGGACGGAGTACATGATCCTGTGAAGTATCCACTGCAGCTGGTGGCATAAATTGCCACATGGCAACTCCTGGATAACTGATAAATGGTACCAACTTGTTGCCGGGGGCTTGGCCTTGCGCAGCAGCAACATATGCAGCAGGAATTGCAGGCGGGGAAGGCAAGAAACTAGGCTGTACATTGATAGTTTTCAGCTGCTGCTCCAACTTTTCTTTCTCTCCCTTGAGCCTCTGTTTCTCATCACGAAGTTCATTCTTCTCAGCCTACACATCGAAATTTAACATGGTTGCCATTCTATAAATTTCCATGATTTCTCTTCCAACATAGCGAGGTGTTAAATTTGTGGCAGAAATTTTGAAGGAAGAAGTAATCAAGAACATCAGACCACCCAGCAAATCATTCCATCCTCAACAATTTGTAATGAGTATGAATTGAAACCTCACCTTCAACTCTTTTATCTTCTCTTGAAGACTCGTATTTGAATCTTTCAGATTCTGGGCTTCACCCTTTAACTGTGTCACCATTCGAACAGCATCAATCAAAATGGCAGCTTTGTCTGTTTTGAGAGGCCTTCCAGGCTCCAAAATGGAGCCTAATTCAACAAACCTAACCATGTCAAGCATATCAGGTACATGCCCCAGATGCACATTTAAACACAAAGTCACATGGAGAAGAAAGATAGACAGAAGGAATGGAGGGGGCCAGAAACTTTACTTGTCATTCAACCTATCCCTGCGCAATTTCTCACGACATGCCTTGGAGCTGGAAGCAGTACAAGAATCAGATCTACTCCTGCAACAGGAAATGAACTAGAGATATGAGATAAATTACTTCAAGCGGAAGTTATCAGCATTAGATCTAATAAATTTGTTATGTTCAAATGTTTAGGGGGGAAATGAATTGATGCTTAAAAACAGAGAAAGATGACAAGGGAATATTGGCGAAAGCGATCCCCATCAACATGTTTTACGTCTATTTAATATTCAAAGAATCACGTCTGCATCTTGATTTGAGTCTTCAATTTTTATTGGTATATAAAATATAAATAGAAAGAAAAGATATAGATTAGAACTTAACACAGAATCTGAGAATAAAATATATACCTCTTCTTTGAACCAGGTTCTCTGAGGCCATCAGAATCCCCCAATGAGCCATCAATTTCCATACTAGGAACAGATGGTATCGTCAGAGAAGAAGAATGGGTTAGTAACTATTTCTTCTTTGCAGATTGAGTGGAAAATAAAAGGAAGGAGTTGAGAAGGCGTTGGCATTTAACTGGTTCAACCATGTTTCTATCAACTAAATAAATTTAATAGCAGTAGATAGTACGATATAAAACACACCGTTATATATATATACCAAAAATATATTCTGACAAACAAACCCATCCACCACAGGTTGAACTCATATATTTTCAATGATATTATCTAAGGTTCAAATTCAACTGCAAGCATGCAAATACAGCATTGAAGATAGCATTCTTTTTCCGAAGATCCTAAGCATCCTAATACAGATTCGTCCTTAAAATAAAAATTTTGCAGGATGAGATATAAAATAAAATGACAGATTGGCCATCAACAGATATTTAGCTTGCATGTCTTTGCTTCCAGATTTCACTTCACAACAAAAAGGGCTTTCCTAAAATAGCATAGTTGCATCTTGCATGTGTCTTATTATTAGATCTGAATTTGTAGTCTATTAAATTGGGGCATTCTTCCCTCTTTGATTTCAATTTGAATAATAAAGCATCTACTTGTTGGATGCACTGATATTATTAAGCTTGACTCAGTTGCCATCCATTTACGAGTGTTGTTAATGAAACTGAACTCAATGGAATAATGTTGCCGCCAAAATCCGGGTACAAGATTAGAGCTATAATTAGCTTAGTGATTGAATTTGCAAAGGATTGCTCGGACTTCAGAGCTCATGTCCGAAGTACATGGGTAGGAGATGCTAGATCACTTACCAATTGAACTTTTATAACTCAGTGAGATAAGTTGTTGCATGTTAAAGTTCAAGTATCAAAATTCTAATCCAGCGGGGATTAAGCTCACCTTCCCTTTTCTTTTTAATTGACACTCGTATTGATTATTGCAAGCCATATAATACTTAAAAGTACATTCTTCCATGAATCAAGCAACAAGAGCCAGTACCAGTTCTGAACTCAGAAATCAAACATGAACAGTACAAGTTAAGAATTTCATAGAAGCAAGGCAATCAGGGAAGCACGAAGAGCAAAATCTTAGATAAGAAGCAAAAGAATTAGCACCGGAATCAAACCCTAACCAATCCGTTATAAAGGGCAAAATAAAACAGGGCATTCAACAAATGGAAAACGCAATTCTGAATGATCCAACTACCTGACATTTGAAGAACCATTAGTGGCCTGCGCCGGCCAGGTGAACCCACCGGAGGCATGGACAGTGAAGTTCCCATCAGGGACGGATATGTCGTCAATCAGGCCATAATCGAAAAACCAATTTGAGTTTTCCGGGGAAACCATTCTGGGGTTGAGGTTCCCGGTAAATTCGGGATCTCCCGCGTCGCTTCTTGTCCTGGGAATCCAACAGCTAATGAGAGATTAGGTTGAGAAAAAACAAAGCTTTATTATTATTTATTATTTTTCTGTTTTTTCCTGGGGAAAGAGTTGAGGAGGAAATGGATCGTCGGACGCAAGTGGAGGTGAGATTCTCGTCGGCATTTCTCAACACGGATCCGGATCTGGATCATCTTTAAACCCGGATTTTCTTGGTCGCCGAAATCATGGGATCAACAAAACATAGGGCTTTTTTCTTAACAACAATCTAAAGAAAACGTCGCCAAAATTGTCTGAAAAGAGAAACAAACCCATATAAAGGCAAAATATATTATAATATATCATTAATTAATAAATATATATAATTAAATTTATAGCAAATATTTCATTTACGAGACATAAATAATATAGCTTGCTATATATGTGTGTAACGCAGAGAAAATGCGGACTCACAAAATATCCCAGAAAAAAAGTTTATTACAAAACCAAATTTTTTTGTGGTCCAAATCGTGGACTTAAATAAATACATTTTATTTTCGAAGTTGGAAGTAACCTCTTGATAATTTTTCGGTCACTGAAAAATGTTTTTATTTAAAACATTTAAATTTGAAACAACAATAAAATGTAATGTGATTTTTAATTTTAGTGAACATCTATGCATAGTCTGCAACAAAAATACCTTTATTAATTAATGTGTTATTTTTTGTTAACAAGATGCATGTATTTTTTTATTTGATCAATGATATTATCTTTTTCAAAATTTATAATATAAATAATTCTCATATTTTTTAATAAATATGTTTTTTAAGATTTAACTTTAATTGAATTTAATGTGTGCCTATACATTACGTTAGGGATTACGCGTATAAATAAATTATTTGAAATATCGCTATTCATTGAAGTGTAAAGTTTAGAATAATTATAACAAAACTTGTGGAATTTGCTTACCAAAAAACAAGTGAAAAAGAATTGGTCTTTGCATGACTTGTGCCTTTTTTTTTTACTATTATCTATAATCACATGTTCCATGTTATACTGTTATATATGCATAAGGATCCAATGTATTGTCTTTGGTGTGGCCAACTCGACACACTTATTAGATAATTGGGTTTTTTAAATATAATGTTATAAGTTTGAATCAAGCCGCATATATAAAAAAAGTTGTTAGAAGAAGTAAAACTGACTTTAATAATCTTTATGTTACGAGAGGATTAGTCTTTAGTTATCAGCTCAATTTTTAAGATCTTAATGATCATTACTTAATTATTAATTAATAATTAATAATTGTTAAAGTTTCTTGCATCCTATACATATAACGGCTAAAAATGTGAAAGCACATAAACACTAGGTATCTTATTATCTCATATGCTTGAAAAAAGTAATATTGATTTGTAGAATTTATATAATTTAGTATGAATATGAATGGTAGTGTTTTAATTGAAATATTTTTTTAATCAACAGAGAAGTTGATGCGATCAATTAGGTGTTTATTTATTGGGAGATAGTAATGTTTGAAAACCACGTGATTGTCCTGAGTAATTTTAATGGGGTGGGGTTTGGTGTGAGGATTAAAGACAAAAGGCATCGTTAAAATTTAAGAGCAGTTGATAATTACACATTTTTAATTAGTCCCAGAAACATTAAGTTTAAAAAATAAAGTTGATAAGGTTCTATATATATATATAATAGGAACGGTGGAATGACACATATTAGAGAGAAAATAGTTAACAAATTATTTAAATTGGTTCGAATGCTTACACGAAAGGTCATTTGATGCGCCAATTAATAAAATAAATTAAGTAATATAGAGTCTTATAAAAAAAATAATAAAATAAAATAAAATACTCAACAAAATTATTAATTATGACATCTTAATTAATTATTTATCTAAAAATTTATATGTTAATATATTATAATGGTATTATAGAATCTATAATCTTAATTATAAGAGTTAGTTAATTTTTTTTTTATAAATTAAAAAAATTAATTAAGTATAACTAATATAAAATCTAATTAATTAATTTAAATAAATTGATAAATTTTATTATAATTAATTAATTTATTTAATTTTTTAATTTATTTAAAAAATTAATTAATTTTTATAATTAAAATTGGATTGAGTAATCAACTTTATTTGGTAAAATAAAGTTGCGTATTTGCAAAAAGAATATAAAATCTAAAAAATAGTCGTGTCATTAGAAAAGTGGCATTGTTGAGTCGTATAAATAATGCCACGGGTTTAACATGTTATATTTTAAATTAATACTTTTTGTCAAAAAAATTATATAATTATTCCATCTTGATCGGTAATTTGGCATGATTAGAAGTTTAATGAAGACTCTCTTTTTTTTGTTCAACAATGAAGACTACATTATTGCATTAGGTAAATTTAATTGAGAGGGGGGTTTTGGGGGGGGGGGGGGTTAAAGACAAAAAACATCGTTGAAGTTTAAAATTAAAGCTGTGAGAACAATTATTAGATTAAAAAACACATAATTAATCAAAATTAAGTTTAATAGAAATAGCTAGTTCTTTATAACGAGGTAAATCAAAATTTAAATTCTTACTAAAAATGTATCTATATTTAATATGTAATATTATTTTAAATATAATTATTTTTAATAAGTAGATGTTTGAGCTTATATTTTTTTTTTTTTGAAAAAACACGTGGAACTCTTCATATTTAGCACAAGGGCGACAACTTAGAAAATTATAAAGACTTACTTATTTTACTTGACAGAAATGATAGAGACAAGACCACAAATCGTATTTTTTTATTTTTATTGGCATGTTTAGATAAAAATTTTAAAAATATCTTATAAAATTTTTTTTGGACAATTTTTAGAAAAAAATTTATAAAAAAATAATTTTAAATAAATGAGTATTTAGATAGTTATTACAGAATTTTTATGATTAATAAATTATAAAAAAAAGATAAAATAAAAAAATAATTAATTAACTATTCATCTCTATTCCTCTATGTTCATAAATAGTGATACTTGTCTTCATACCCCAATGGTCAATAACAGAAGTAGCAAACAGTGATTTTTGACGACGGCAAGTTGCAGAATAAGACAAGACGGTGACAAAAATAGGAGAGAAGGTGAATCAAAAGACGCAGAGATTTGAAGAGCTAGAACCAGAATAGCGACCTCCACGACTTCCACCATCTCTCAATGAAGACCATGATCTCCCACCGGCTACTCCACTACAGAGGACCCTCCTCCCTCCCAGCGACAACGACGATAGAAATAGTGGTGGAAAGAAGGTAATGGCGCAGAGAGAGAGGAGAGAGGAAATAAAAGAGAGAAGAGAAGGTGTCATAAAAAGTAGAAGTAAAATAGTAATTTGGTAGTCTATAAATTTTTTTACTATTCTAAAAGTTATTCTCATGAGTTTATTCAAAATTATAGTTTGATCTATAAACCCTTCTAGACAAATATAATTGTTTGTTTTGAAATTTTTTCAAACTAAAATTTAGGTTAAAAATATTTTTAAAATTTTAGTTTAAGAATTATCCAAACAGACGCATTATCATTTTTTCGACCAGATGCATTACTTAGACCCAGCATGATCATTACCTAATTAATTAACTTATCTTTTACTAATGATTCACACCATTAACTTAAATTCAAAAAAATAATAAACGGTGATAAATAATATTATCCATAAATTGTAAATAATATAAATATTATTAGTTTTACATATAATAATGATATTAATTAATATTTCAAAAATATATATTGAGAGCTTCTGCCCTATATTTTTTTGTTTAATAAAAAAAAATCTGAATCCTGAACTTCTAATCATATTTCATGAGTTTGCCTGTTGTAGCTATCATTCTTTCTAATCAAATTGAATCATGAACATGTATGTGAAAGGTCCATTTACGGTGCAAAGTTTGTAATTAATGATAAATATCTGGAAAATAATGACAACAATAATATTTACTAGACGCGGCATGGTTGAGTAATCAAATTAAGCAGTAGTTTGAAAAAAATAAAAAGAATTGAGCAGTTTGATAAATTATAATATAAATATTTTTTAAATTAATTACCTAATTTTTATATTAAAAATTATATGTAATATGTTTTATTATTTTAGACATCAACATCTGTCTCTTTTTTTATCGTCCGTTTGTCAATAACTATTTAGCTCTATTTGTTGTTAAAATTGCATATTTATCCGTAAATTGAGGATATAATAGCCAAAGATATTTAGGGTGTGTTTAGCTCAATAGAAAGGAGAGGAGGGGAGAGATTTTAATAGAAGTAAAGAAAAAAAAATATGAGAGATTTTATTATTACCTTGTTTGGATTAATATCAAAGGAGAAGAGGGGAGGAATTTTAATATTATCTTATTTGGTTCAAGAAGGGAAGGGAGAAAAAATATTTATATATAGACAAATTTATCCTTATATTATTTTATAGAATATTTTAACAAAATATAATATATGAGTAATATTAGGATATTAAAAAAATTATGAGCATATTAGTATGATAAAATAAAAATATTTTTTTTTAAATTCTCTTAATTTTGGAGAGAAAGTTAAAGTTGAGAGGGAAATATCAAACGATGCCTTCCAGAAGAAAAAAGAAAACGCAGTACTGTTGTTATATGTTACATTATTGCTACAAACAACAAACGAAAACCACAATCAAAATGAATCCAGCAAGACATGAAAACTAAATAGTAAAAGAAAGTAAGAAAGAAAGAAGACTTTTGTAGTCTGATTATTTATAGGAATAATAATAATAATAATAATAATAATAATACTAAATAAAAGAGGAAGATCTAGAGAGAGTTGTTGCGAGTAAGAAAAGCATCGATTCTTTTCTTGAGCTCCTCAGGATTTGCACCCACTACTCTCTCCATCTCCTTCCCTCCACTTAGCATCACAAATGTTGGCATTGCTTTTATCTCCATCTTCGTTGCTACTTCCTGCAATCGCGAATTTTCTCCTTAATCACATTATTCATAACTAATAAAGATCAGATTTATAATGAGCGTGTACAAATAAAAGTTTATGTGAAATTTATTATAGAGAAAATAATAAAAACATATTTGAAGTTGTTAGAACATGATTGTTGAAGCATCATTGGCTGAATGGAGTAAATCAAATAACATAAAATTATTTTTTGATAGAGTACAATGACAATCTATGTTAATTATCTGCAAAGGATATTATTATTAGGAGACTATGGAAAATATGAATGAACAGATCATCACCTACCACTACAGAAAAATGATTTTGGTGGATGTTAGTTTATAGTGTTCTATGAACAGTTAGAAAGTCACATAATTTTTAATAATTATACTACTAATAGCTAAAAGTTATAACCTTTTAATCACATTTTTAGCAGTTTAGTACCAACCGCTATAATACTGCTAGAGAATGCGAAAAATAATCGTAATTTCTAACGGTTCAGAAAACTGCTAGATAATTTGTGGACATTTCTAGTTGTTATATGGACATTTCTAGCCGTTGTCCCTAGAACTGTTAGAAATATATTCGGTTACCGATGAGTCAAGACACGTGGTAGGTAGTAGTTCATTTAGGATTTGTATTTTCTAACGATTTTAGAGACATTTTTAATGAGTAATAACCGCTAGAAATCTCCACATAAATTTTGAATTTTGAATTTCAATTTTTTCTCTTATCTGACATTTCTAACAGTTCCAAACCGCTAAAAATATTTTTTTATACATAAATTAAATATATATAAATAAATTAGAATTGATTTAATTTTTTTAAAAAATTATATTTTTGACATTTCTAGCTATTTTTAGCAGTTTAGAGCACCACTAGAAAGTGTCCAGACAAAAACAACCGCTACAAAATATACAAAATTGCCAGGAATTATTTGCATACCTTTATAAATACCATATCATCCCTCATTCATTCATTCCCACATTTTTTCTCTCCCTCTCCTCTCTTTTATTAAAATTATGTATTCTCTCCTCCTCCTCCTTTTTTTCTTTACATAGTAAGAATTTATTTATTTTGTATATCTTTATTTATTTTATTTATAGTTTACTAATATACTTATATTTTATTCTTTCATATTTCTTTCTTCATTTCTACTAATACAACCACTTTTTTAACTTATGAATTGAAGTTTAATACTACAAAGTATCTAATCTCTAATTTTTTACATATCTAACTCAATTACCTTATCAAATTAAATTAAATTCATGTGATACAATCATAATTTAATTACTTATTATTTATCACAATATATTTTTATATATAACATATAATATATTACTAATTATACATATCAACATAATCATATGAGATAATTTATTTAATAATTTTTTAATTAATAATATTATATTTTATAATAATAAAAAAAATTAGTTTTTTATTGTTTTCCTAAAATAAGATTTCTAGCGGTTTTATAACCGCTCGAAAATAATAAACCTAAAAAAAAATTACTCAAATTCAAATTTTAGACCCTAAACATGAAAAAAATATTAGATGTTTAAATTTTGGCACCACATTTTTAGTATACCGCTAGAAATTTTGGTACTATTCTAAAAATTTCATTTCCTGCTAACAAAGGTGATTATTAAAAAAATTTTAACGCTTCTAAGAAACGCTAGAAATATTTTCTCTTTTCTAACATTTTTACTATTATATGAAGTAGTTTTCAATAACAATTAGAAATTATTTTTTAACACTTGAATTTTTAATAGTTTACCCAATCCCTAAAAATGCTATAAAATAACCGTGAGTATTTTCAAAAGGCTAGGAGAAAGAAACAACAAGACTCTTACTTGTGTGGAACACAGAATCAAAATAGATCTTACACTTTCTCTTTCTTCAACTCAGGTGAAGATTATATTTCATTCGTATCCTATATCCAGATGAAATTATTAAAAGGGAAAAAGAAAACTGGAGATCAAAGAGCCAGACTCTACGAAAGCAGACCTGTAATTATATATATTTAGCAGAATATATATATATATTTGATTAACTAATATTCTTAATACGTACGAACTAACCTGAACCTCGTCAACATCAAGCATGAAGAAGAGGACATGTTGGTATGAAGAAGAAAGGTTTTGAAAGGAAGGATTCATGGCGACAGAAGGCATACACCAGGAAGCAGAAAAGTGAACCAGGACCTGCAGTTTTAAGATCAATTCAGTAATTAATGAATGTTGCAGAGAGCGGAGAGGAGAAACTGAGGGAAATGATGAAAGAGAACAAGATGAAGAAGAAGAAGATGAGAGAGACGAACAGGGAAGGCTTGGTTGGTTGCTTCAGTGATCTGATTTTCCCATTCAGTCTCTGAGTTTATTCTGATAACCCTAGATTTCTTCATCTGCTCATGCCCCTTCATCTTCGTCTTCTCCATCTTCTTCGTCTTCACAAGGTTGCTTTATATATATATAATGCTTTGTCAAAGCATCAGAATCATGTGGTTGGATTTGCATTAAAATATAATATATGTTGCTTTTTATCTCCTGATATTTTCTCATTTCTTTTCTATGGAAAATGTAAAAAGGATCATTTTTTTAATATTTAATGTTCGAGTCTAACTAAAATTATATAAATATTTCTTGAATTTAATTGAAATTATATTAAATAGTTTGTATAAAATCTCTACTAAAATTATTGGATTCAATTACATGAATTCTCTCTAATTCTAACCTTAATGCAAATCTCTACTAATTAAAAAAAAAAAAGGTTTGTACCATCTTACCCAATCAAGTATAATGTCAATATAAAATAAAACTTTATTACCAGTTTTATTATACATAAATCAAGAAATTAAATGAGATTTCTCATGACTATTTTTATTTGTTAAAATTAATAAATTAAAGTCAATATTTTCATGTTATCAAAATTAGGTGAATAAAAGTTTTAAGAGTAGAAAAAATTAGGTTGGATATTGGAAAATATCCTCCATTTAGAATTTGACTCGGGTTTCAAATCAAAATTAATTAATGGTATCAACTATTAGTTGTGATAATAAATTGATTTTTTTTAAAAGTCAAAAACCAAAAAGAAAAAAAGAAGACCCGAATCTAATTATCTGACAAGTTAAAACAGAATACCTAATATACTCCGTTTTGAAGAAGACACGAAATGGATTTATATGAAGACAGATTTGGTGGGTGTTGGCTTTATGCAATTCTAAAGGTCATGCATCAAATTAATTAAGAAATAAATAATTTAATTGCCAAAAAAAAAAAAAATATTCTTCTAATTTTAAATATAAAATTTAATTTATTGTATAAACTAAATGTTATATTAAGTATTATAGGAGTAACATTTTTTGTCTTTTTGGAATTAAAGAACATGCCTTACTAGTCGTCTTCTTTGCTTTCTAACTTGTGATGTGTTGGCCTGCTAATAAAATTCATAACATTAAATCATTTAATTCATTCCATTTTTGTCTCCGTATTGTACCTCTCCAGGATGCATCGTTACTCTCCGTAGCTTTCAGATACATTACTCACCAAACAAAAGAAAATAGATACAAATCTCGTAATTGATAGGATCTCTCATACGTGTAAGATATCAGAAATTTGTATTCGATTTTTTTCCATTATTATAAAATAAATATAAATGAACTTGATTCTTATGTAGACAGTAATTGAAGTAGTTTCCAAACAAAGTTGCATAGTAATTATCCTATCCTTAATATATAATTTAATTAAAAAATTAATCTTAATTTTAATTATAAGATATATTTTTTATATTTATCTATTTTTTTAAATTACCCTATTAATACTCTTTCAATAATAATTAAATAAAAAAATAAAAAAAATTCTTAGAATATTTTTAAAAAATATATTATATTAAAAATATATTTTATCCCTTATTGAATAATAAATACTTCTTTTACTTATTTTATCTGTAATTAATTGCTTTCATACTTTTTTTATCATTTTTTCATCATTACTCTCTCCTTCACCCACATATAAATAAAACTACATATTCATTAATTTAACTAATATTAACTATTTTTTCGTATGCATCCATTCCAGATTGGTGTGGGCCATCTTTGTTTCATTCTACGTCTACATATCATGCTTGTTCTGAACACTTCCTTGTCTTTAAAGAAGAGCTAATAATAATTAATACAGATAATAAAAAATATATTTATATCTCATATTGATATAAGTTTAATTTTTTTACTGTTATGAAGGCTCATTTAATAAATTATCTTATAAATCTATTATAAGTATTTTCTGAATTTTAAATTTATATTCTAACTTTAATGCGAGACCGAACCCAGATTTTTTTTAACCAAAAAACCAAACTTACCAGAAAGAGAGAGTGAATGGAATTCTATCAAAAAATTTGGGCCCAATTAAAGCCCAAAGGAGAAAAATAAAATTACGAAAGCACCCTCAATGGGGATAGGGTATGACCTTGTGGTGTTCGAGGAATAATGGTGGATAGAATTATTAGGGGATGTGACTAAAACTGTAACTGAACCTCACTCGCATGAATGCTCACAAAATGACTCCTCTTGCAAACATAAATGGAGTCTCAAGCACCTTACCTTCCATCACCAACACTCACAGAAACCCTAAGAGAAGAAGACAATTTCAGATAGTTGGGCTTCAGGGAAGCCAAACGCATCATCAGCAACCTCCACAACAACAATGTCCTCCTCCCATCACAAGAAGAGCAGCCATTGGACTCGTCTGCTTCATTCTCACTTCAAATTCCACTCACAACACCAAGCCTTCACTTGCTCTTGATAATGGCTTCTGGTATGAAGAACCCTTGCCATCTCCTTCAATCTCCAACCGTAAGCTTTCTTCTTCTTCTCCATCGTCATTATACTTATTCTTTCTTGTTTGTTACAACTCTATATAGATTGTGATTTTGTCATGTTTTTTTTTGAAGAGCTTGCGAATGAGAAGACGGGGACTCGTTCTTTTCTGAAGAAAGGGATCTACATGGCCAACATTGGAGTGAAGGGAAGTGTGTATAGGATTAAGAAATATGCGTTTGATCTTCTGGCTATGGCGGATTTAGTTGCAGAAGATACACTTAACTATGTCAGGAAGTACCTGAGACTCAAGTCTACCTTCATGTACTATGACTTTGACAAGGTCATCTCTGCTGTTTCTTCGAACGATAAGCAGCCACTCACAGATATGGCTAACAAACTTTTTGACAATTTTGAAAAGGTAAACTAAAAAAGCCTTTCTCCTTTTCTACTTTAACGACATAAGATTACAAGCGAACATCTACGGAAGAGGTTTTATGCCATAAGACCATTAACCTTTTTCTGTCTTTTCTTCTTCTTTTTTTCAAAACTACATCCTTGGCATAATGAATTTCCCTGTATTTTTACAGCTTGAAGATGCTGCAAGGAGGAAAAATTTTCCAGAAACAGAGGCATCTTATCAAGAAACTTCAGCTATGCTTCACGAGGTCATGGACCGAATGTCTTCGTTATACAAAACAATTTGAGAGCACCTCAATCAAAATCAATTGTTCTTTTATATTTGATTGGCCTACTATGAAAATCATGTTTGATTCATTTGGGGTCTCTTTTACTTGACAAGATGGATGGGGAAATTGTGCGATCTTTCATCAAGAGAAGTTTCATAATAATAAACAAACAAATAAATATGAAATCATACATATAACACTTATATTAAATAATAGAGCATGTTTGACAAGTTATCCTCGGGGAGAGAGATAGACACCTCCTTATGGCAAAGGAAATGTCATAAATAAATAGATGACATACAGCAGAGTGGAAGATTCTTCAGCTGATGCAGACTCAGTGGCTTCTTCACTATACAAACTATATTGCCGATCCGATGTTAGAATCAAACTCTTTAATTTCATTTGTTGTTTTATTGTAGTACACACAGCAGCATTGTACCAGTGGCACCAAATAGAGGATTAGGAGAGATATTTGATGTGTATTCCTAAGTAGGATCAGAAATAGCTTAGGCGTGAGTCAGCGGGGCGGACATTGGTTTGTCGCCGAGGTGTTCCAATCTCACAAGCGTTCACCCGGGAAGCAAATCGGAGTGAGCACAAAGACTCTCCCACCGAGGAAGAATCAGGAGAGATATTCACAAACATTAGTATCTTCGAGTCACCGCTGAGGCAAGGCTGTTCAGTAATTGGAGCAAAGAACATTAGTACCTTGTATTTTTCTTTTCATAAATCAATTGGAGTTTGAACATGTGACTTTAGAGAAGATAAGATTAAGGTATGACCACTTGAAGGAGCCAGAAACTTTGTTTTATGGTTTTTTTTAAGACAATTTAAAAAACCCCTCCCCCATAGGGGAAGGACCCACACAACCAACACAAACACACCCACCCACCTTTGTCATCCAAAGGTATAGAATCCATGACCTCATCTATGAGAGGAGGCATGTGGTGCAATTGAGCTACAATGCTCTTGACAACTTTGTTTTATGGTTATCGCATTCTGGGATAGAATGATTTTATCACTAATTACAGAATTAGAATGTCAGGAAACACCTTATTTTCTGCATACATTAATAAATCAAAGATTGCCTAAATAAAAAACAATTACCTGGAGTAGATATGTAAGCTTTGAGTTCCTGAAGGGCACATGATCCTCCTTTTTGGCCAATGCAAATATAACATCACTTAATGATGATAAACTTTTGTTGATTGCCTGGTTTGAAATGGAAGACAAATTTATTATTTGAAACCAAACAGTCATTAATATAAGCCTATGATACAGAGAACATAATGGCTTTACATACTTGAGTTTCTTTAAGCCTGTCCCCGGTGGACCCACTTTTTGAAAGACGCTCGCTCCCAGCAAGATCAATTAGATTCAGAATACCTTGCACTTGTTGGTCAGTACTCTAGCAAAATGAAGAATTAGGATACGTTACTGTTCAGGATCAACATGGAACATGAAACATGCTTGGTATTAAATATCAAACAAGAAACATGTGTACCTCATTAACACCATATATTCGAAGAGTGAACACAAAATGACTTCTTGATGATTGTTCATTCATCTGGGTTTTTCCAACAGACCTAACATGGGTAAAAAAAAGATATAGTTAAATCCAACAGCTTAAAGTAAAGTAATTTGACTTACAGGAGAAGAATAAGTCAAAATGTTGCATGGCAACAATGTACGGCTTAAAAGAAAACCAGTTGTCCATTACAGTACACTTTGAATGATGAAACTTAGGTTCAGTTGCGTAAGTGTTATAGGTTCTTTAACAATACTATGACTCATGAAAAAACCCTTATAAGGAAATCAGTAATGTAGTGCTAAGCTGCAAAGATTGTCTGCGTGTTATTTTAATTGAAAAACCTGATCAGAAACATTAGTATAGTTATATATTGCGGACAGAAGTTCATTTACTGTCTTAAATCCCTATAAATGCAACACAACACATTGCCTAATAAAGTAGAAATGAACATTCTAAATTAGTCACCTGCTATTCGCAGCTTGATTTAAAAGAAATGCAACCTCTTTAACACTTTGAACGTCCACTACTGTAAGATCAGAAACAATTGTATTTCCATTGGCATCATGTTTGATCGCATACTGCTTTCCAGGAGTGCCATTTTCTGTCCGTGTTGCATCTGATGATGATCGATTCGTAGATAACAAATCATGAATAGTTTCATTATATATTTCCAACATTGACACCTGTGATTACGTAGGAAAAAACTTATTAACAAAAAATTTAAAAACGCACATGCATTGCAATGATCAGTTAAGCTTAAACTAAGGAAAGTACTTTGTCACCTGCATTTCATATTTCCATCCTTGGGATTTCAAAGCCTCCTTTGTTTGAAATATCTGTTGTAATGATCGAGGTATCAACCCCTTCTCCTCTGGATGTCCAGGTCTGCCCATCATTGTATAGGTTTTCCCTGACCCAGTCTGACCATAGGCAAAAATGCAAACCTAGAAAAGAACCAATTTTAAAAGAATACATGAGGCATGTAGTGGATACAAATCGATATTCTAAAAGAATATATTTGAAACTTTTCGCACTATGCACCTAAACTAATGAATTGATATGTTATTTGGTGCTCCAACAGGTCAAAAACTAAAAGGATACCAGGCAAAAGAAAGTCAAAGATACCATACAAACAATAAATTTTGTACTTATTTAAAGAAGGTTCGAATTGTGTTTTTCAATTATCAGCAGGAAATTATGCAACTATCTGTATTTCTTTATATTAATACTTTATTAAATAATACATCAAAGGGCCAAAAGAAAAGTATGGAAATTACCTTATAGCCATCAAGAGCACTTTGTACAAGCTGTGAAATTTCTACAAAAACTTCTTCTTGAGTTGCGTCTGGCGCAAAAACCTTATCAAACGTAAAAGAATGTTTTTGGCCTAAGGAAAATGCAAGAGTAATGTGAGTTGACGAAATAATTAGACAAGTAACTAATGCATACATCAATATGCAAAAGAAATTTTATGACAGCAACAAGCTGCATACCAGTTTGGTTTAAGTCAATGCCTCTTCCAGAAGCTTCCATTGATGTGGGGTAAGAGATAATCTTGTTGTCTTTGTTACAAGCTTCATCAGGCAACGAAGGGCGCACTCTACAGAATACGCGGATGTTCCCTTTCAATTCCTGTTAAAATGAAGAATTACTACTGCACGGATTTTTTATTATCAACAATTAATTCTGGATTAGGGAATCACCAGAATGGTATTGTGTAACTTTTTCCGCAGCTTCTCCCCTTCTATCAGTTGAGATTCTGCATCAGCCAAGCGTCTTTGTAACTCATTTACAAATTTTTGTTGCCCTTCAAATTCTGTCCTTGTCTCAAGAGCAGATATATCAGACACCTGATAAGGTACAAAAACAACCATATCATAAATTTAAGTAAGCAATATTTTGTCACTTAAATCAGGATTGGTGCATCCAAGAACAAGATAGACCTTGATTGTGTGTGTGTGTGTGTGTGTGTGTGTGTGTGAGTGTATTATATTTTCTCATAACTTAATGCCATATTACCTGTAATTTCTCCTCTGCAACTGCTAACTTCTCTTGCAATGTCTTTATCTGACTATCTTGCATAGAACATCTTGCCTATGAAGGAAACACATCATCTATAGCGTAGATAATAATGAGCAAATAATATTGACTCAACAAATTGCATAAAAACCAACCTCTAGTTCGTTTGCTTTTATCCTCAAAGTGTCCAATTCACTGCAGGACTTTTCTGTGGATTCTTTTAATTTCACTAATTCGGAAGTTAAAGTTTCCACTTGAGATAATTGGCGGTCTCGATCGTCTCTGACTTGATGCAATTCTCCTCTAAGAGATCCAACTTCACTAGCCAAAGCATCCTTTTGTTTTATGGCCTCTTCTTGAGAAGACTAACAATCGAACCAATGAAACTGTGTAAGATACCAGCTTCATGTCAAGAACAAATAGAACAAGCAGAACAGCTAACCTAGCTCCACAGATTTCGTCATCTAAAAGTTCAAGAAGGTCATAGTGAATCTACAAGCCACGTATATGCATGTTCAAACAGCTTACCAAAAAAAAATAAAAATAATAATAGCATAATAATTTTGCTCTCAAAACTTACATAAAGCTTAAATTAGATCCACCAAACTTGCCGGGATATAAGCACTTTTAGTCCTCTAGTACAACTTATAAAATGAACAACCAAAGCACTAGGGGGCTGTAAGATGAACACAATGCTGCTATCTCGTAGCTTTATTACCATCCCTTTCGTGCTAGCAAGGGACGGAGATGCTTGCACAAGTACAAATATGGTTGGCAAAGCAGTTTTACATTGATTTGAGTTTTACTAAAACTATTTCTCAACTTTTAGAACAAAGACAAAATAATGTTAAAATTGTACTAAGAAAATATTTCAAAATTTGAAAGGAAGGTTGCAATCGTGTTGTGCTAACTTGTAGGAGAAATATTTCTTTGTGCTTCTCTTTGTGGCCATTTGTTTAACCATCAAACTGTTTTCTTCAATAATTTCCTTCAATTACAAATGTTTAATTAAAAACTACTGATAAATCCTCAAATGAAGATCTCCATGGGTAGCACGTGTCAAATAAACCTTTAGAAGTGTAATGCTGTACACAATAAGATTGACTCCAAGTCAAGTGGTATTCAGGGAAGTGTACGGCTAAAAATGGAGACTTTAAAACATGAAAAAGTCTTCTCAGAAAAAAAATAGCCGAAGACCAACAAGAAAGAATATCACATTATAAGATTCTTCCTAACAATACAATTATTAAAAAAATATTGCACCCTTTTGTGCTTAAAACGAGAATTTCATGTCTCTTATGACTACTTGTTCTGAAGTGAAATAGTTCACCAAAAAAGAGAAAAAAAATTACTTGGGACAAAGTAAGTTGACTCCTCAACATGATGAGGTTTTCCACTGCAGTAGCCTTCTCTTTCTCCACACGCTTAAGTTCATCTTCAACAGTAGAAAGTTCTGCATGAAGCTTTCCATTGTATTGTTGTAGACTTGTTATGTAGTCTTGTAACCGCTTATACATTTCATTGAGTGACGATATCTGCAAAAACCAATAGATGTGGACATTTAATTATAACGTACTAGTATAATTACTGTCATGATTAAAAAGGTTATATATAAAAATGGAAATAAATTCATGCAATAGGATTTTATTACCACTTTACCTTTTGATTTGCACTTTGGAGCTCGCGCTGAGCTCTGCCAAGGTCATCCGACAGAGAGGTTTGTGACCTCTCGATGTTAAGCTTAGCCTCTTTCTCTTTAGCAAGAGATTCCACTGCAGCCTTGTGTATACAAAGATCGTATTATTCAAAAAGAAAAGAGAGAGAGAACTTATGAATAGCATTTCATCTGGATAAAAATTTCCAACTGACTTGGAAATCTCCCTTACCATTTTCTCAGATTCCTCCTTTATTAATTTCTCTTGTAAATTAGTGCAATTCCTTCTCATTTCCACAATAATTGAATTCAGTTCTTCTTCCTTGAGTTTAAGAAGTATCTCTGTAATAAAGAGAATCTAAATGTATTAGTAAACATATCAATGAGGTTACATTAAGAACAGAGGGGGAAAATATGACAAAATCTCACCTATCTCCACGCATTTTTGCTGGGATAACTCTAGCGAATTCTTTAACTTTTCTTGCTCCAGTGAGTAGCTTAGCTCAAGGTCTTGGAACCATCTGATGCAAATCTTTAGCCTTTTTATATATTCCGCCATATTTTCGCATCTTTCCTAGAAACACAGAATTTGATGTTAAAGGGGTGTATAGATAAGATCCAAATCCAACAACTCCAAATAGGTAAAAAGGATAAAAAAATGGCCACTCAAGAATTAAAGAAATATAAATACAGAGCCTCAGCTCAAGAACAAGACTCGAGCTTTCACTAACCTTATAATTGAACCTGTCCTTCCTCTTGGCTTTCTCATTCAGCAACGCTTCAACATCCTCTCTCGTGAACTCAATAATACCACAATCCGAGCCGGCATTGCTCGGCGGGGCACTACTGGGGCCAAGATCATGGCCGCCGTTAACGACCATAAAAGCTTGCCTAGTTCTTCCATTAATCGGAGTTCCCACCATTTTTTCTCCACCAACTTGACGGTCTTTATCTACAGGTAGCTCATCACCAACAAACTTCTGAAACCTCAATCAGAAAAAAGAAGAAGAAAACAATGAGTAAAACAAGGAAAGAAGACCAGATCACGAATTTAAGCAGAATGTTTAAGTAAATTGGTGAAAATTCGAACTACCGAGGAGTAAAATTTATGGAAAGAATGAAATAGTGAATATCAAATCTCGGGAAATGAGAAGAGGTGCTACCTTCGGAGGAGGAGAAGAGCTAGATGAAGGTGGGGATGAAAGTGATAGTGGAGGCCGGTTCTGGTTCGGGGTGACCATTTTGAAGCGCACGCCCAAACACAAAGGAATTGAGAGAGTGTGAGAGTCTAGTGTGGGGCCATTGATTGTATCGGAAGCTAACGATTTATCAAAGCCGTTGCTTTAGCGAGCAGGAAGATTGACGATGAAAGAAGGACGAAGACGAGAGCGGAAAAGAATTCTAAAAATTGGAAAAAAGAAAAAATTGGTTAAATCTTTCTGTTTCTGATTCTCTTCTCTTTCTCTTCTCTGGATTTTCTGGATCTGTGGAGCGTGAATTACTGACTTTAAGTTCCGTTCTCAGCTTAGATTTTTACTGCTGATGTTGAAATTTGAAGTTCCACTTTCAACATAGCGGTGACGGTACGAGAGATTCTTTGAATAAAGTATTCAGGGATAAATTTTAATACTCTTTATTTAACTAAAAAGTTAGTTAATAAATAATATTTTATTTAAAATATTTTAATTATTTTTCTATTCCTTTTTTTATTTAATTATTATAAAAAATATTAATAAAAATAATTTAAAAATTAATAAATATAAAAAATAGTTTATATTTAAAATTAATATTATTTAACAATTAAGTCACATATTAAATATATTAAGAACTGGAGGGGGAGGAGTAATGTTTTCTAAAATTAAGTTTTTGGCCATCAATATCAGTAATATTTTCTAAATTACTGGATGTATTTAATATCAGTCTTTTAAGGTACTTTTTTCAATTAAATTAAGACATGTATATTGTTTAATTTTTAATTTATTTTATAATTAACTCTTTAGCTTTATGTACTTTTTTTTTCAAAATTTTATTTCGTATAGGATACTCAAGACATATATTTTGGAATGATTTATTTATATGATATCATGTTTTTATATTTGAGATAAATTGTTCAAATAATTTAAAATTCTCAAAAAAACAATTATTAGGACCAGCTTGCTGAAATAATTATGTTATATCGCCAAACAATAATTCCCTAAAAAAAATATTTGAGCTACTAACTAAATTAAATGATACAATTAATATGATTTAAAAATGGGAAAAAAGAAAGGTGGGGAAAGTGGGTAAGGATATCATAAAGTTTCAATAATTATGAGTGAATAATTTATATAATATAGATATAGATTTGCATTAACTTAATATGCCTAAGTCGTAATCTTCTGGTGGGTTAGAATTAAATGATATACGTGCGTAATGATTAAGACTTTATAAAACTAGAAATTAAAAACAAATGAAAATGATAGTTTGGTAGCTTCATAACCTACCTACAATTTCATGTAACAACTGCTTTTTGTTTCTTTATTATTATTATTATTATTAATCAATTGTCAATTATTACATGTTATTATCAGAGTATCTACGGAAAAAATTAATGTTAGGTTGCATTTTAATTTGCTGTTTTTGCTCATGGCCCTGTTGTTTATATTTTATTATATATATAATATTAATTATATATATAGAAACACAAGAGAGAACAGAGACACACATGCATGCCATGCATGCACATCACACGGTATATTTATTTTATAAATTATCAGCTGCGGTACTAAAGTGAAATCTTACCAATAGAATCAAGTACTAGAATATAAATTAAAATATTATATTTTATAATGTATTTCAATATTTAAAAAAAAAACAAATGGCATAAGTAGTAGGAAAAATTGTATTTGAGTCTTATGTAAGAAATCTAATTGTAGAGAAGTCCCGATAATTTATCAAACGACTGTAAAATCCTACGGGACCTGTGACTAATTTTTTTAAATTATGGAATGATGAAACTATGTTTAAAAAAATATCTTAATTGTTATTTTTTGCCCCCAGTTATTATTCCTTCATCCAGAAGTTATCATTCATATTGCTTGAATTGTTATTTTTTTTCTTGCTTGAGTTATTTTTTTTCATGGGCAGTTCTATCATTTTACAATTCAAAAAAATTAATCATAGGTACCATGATATTTTATAATCGTTTGATAATTTTTTAAAATTTTTTTACAATTTTATATGGGATTTAAATATAATTTTTTTATAAATGTAATCAATGCATTTGGGGCATTGCTCTAATAGTAAAGTAGTCCTCTTGTATGGAACAAGTGGAAGGTTCGGTCATCCGCAGGCTGATTTGGCCTCCTTTTCAACACTTTACATTAAAAAATAAAATAAAAAAGAACTCGCATTATAGCTATATTAGGTAAGGATATGGAATTTGAAAGCAGCATATGGTAGAGGAAGAAGAGTTATCCCAAAAAAAAAAAAGAGGAAGAAGAAAATTAGCAAATAGAATGGAAAATCTTGAATCCCAAACTTGCATATAATTGGAAGTACTTAAACGCCACTTTAACCCCCAATGATTTGGGAATGAAGAATATATAACCATTCTCTTAAGTTAATTAATATGAACAAGTACAACCCAACACTACAGAGAGATCCATTCACCAACAATTGATCACCTAATCTTCTTAACTCATCAAGCAACCTCCCAAGCATTCGTTCATTATTATTGGCCCCCACTATAAAAGTGCGTTAAAATTAATGTTCTCTCAACACCCTATATCTAATTTTACAGTAATTACTCCTCTCAACATAGGTATATTCTCTAAGAATAAAACTGAAAATTTAGAAGGATCTGACTAGCGAATCCTTACACCGCTAAACTAACTCTATGCTAATAATTATAGGATCAAGTTAATTACTTTATGATTCTTAATAAACTGTAATTAGTTAGTATACTTCAACTTCGTAGAAAAATATACTCTTCTAGTCTCAATTGTAAGAAAAAAAATCACAATGTTTAAGAAAATGCATTAATTAAACTTGAAATTGGGTAATATTTCCTTGTAATTGAGATTAGTAGGGAGTGGATCTTTCCAATTTTGCCCGTATGTTTATGTTCAAAACAAACTTATACTTGCTTTGAATTTAATTTTATAACAACTGAATAAAATATAGGTGCATGCTTGTTTTCATATCCAACCATTTAGTTTTGTTGGTCTAATGTAAAACAAAACAAACTCATTCTAGCGTATAAATGAGTTGCTGTCAAAAAAGTTGAGAGAAGGATAAAAGGAAGGAATATAGCAGTGAGGGAGGCAGAGAATCCAGCAGGAAGAACCTCCGAATCAAAACTTTGCCAATCTTGTTGGGAAAGCAACACAGTGAACTAATAAATTTGCAGTGTGTTGCGTGAGATGGGAGTGGAGAATTTTCTCTTTGATTTTCCGGGAAAAAGGTAATAAATAGAGGGAAGCCAGCTTTATGAGATACTGAGCACAACACAGAAACAGTAAAAAGAAAGAAAAAGGAAGAGAGCAGAAAGAGCATTAAATTTGGGCACATGAATGAAGTGAAGTGGTTGGAGTTTCCATTCACTCGTTGGTGGGAAGCTTCATTCTCTTGTGTCCTTTTCCCATAACTTTCCCTTTTTCTCTCCCTCCTCCTCCATTTCTCCTCACTCAATTGACTTCTCCTCTTCCCTCTCATCCATCACAACTCTTTCTTACTAAAGATACTTAATCTAACATTGAACCAATTAGACTATCAAATAGTCAAATTAATATTCGAATATCACTTTATTAAAAAGAATCTAAATTAGGAAAAAGTATTATAATTGTAAAATGTCGATATGAATTAATTGGTTACCTGAATATATGGTAATATAATAAAAAAAATACCAAACCCTAAGTGACCCACCTTACTATTGTACTCCCTCCACTTGGACCACTAGTTAAGCTATTAAATTTGTTTAAAAAGTAAAAAAAAATATTACTCATTTGATTCTTAATATCAAATTTAATTAAAAAATTGATATTTATCTTAAATATAAGTCATATTTTTTATATTTATTCTTTTTTTTTTAAATTATTCATATTGATACCCCTCAATAATAATTAAATAAAAGAAATAGGGAGAGAATTAGGGAATATAATTAGAATATTTAAAAAAATATATTATATTAAATAACTCAACTAATTTTTTTAATTTAATTAAGTTAGTTAAATATATCTTATATATAAAAAAAATATTATTAAGAAGGCTGTCTATTTAAATCCAACTACTCAATTGCCATATTTAAACTCTTTAATCAATTTTAAAGAAAAGAACTGATACAAAAAGAATAAATAATAAATCATATGTGCGCCACTCATTTAAGTATACATTTCACAATACACACACACAATGAATGATCTCAACTTTTTTATTGAATTGGCAATATTATATTGTTGGTTTTAGACAAAAACTGACCCAAGAAATATGCGCGCGCGTGTTTTTCTTGAAAATGAATGGGTGAGAAATAAAAAAGCTGACTGAGTTTTGAAGAAAATAATGATTCTTTTTTATCAATTTCTTTTTATAAATATATATCGTCTTAATCAGTTTGATTTTTCTTAGAAAAAAAGACCGACAAATTGACTTGCGATCAAACAGGGGAGCGAAGTCAATAATTGGTCAAAAAGCAGTTAGAGATTTGCAAAACACTAGGCGCCATACTTTGTGATCGACCACCACTTAATTAAATTTGTCGATAGATCTGGGGAAAAAACTATCATAGTATATAATTTAAATTTAATTCTTTTAACAAAAAAATTAATTTGATTTTTATGATATATAGTCAGAAATAAACCCTTTCAAAAAAATTAATTCAACCAATCAGTCATTCGTGCTTTTGTGGTGGCAGTTAATTAATAAATATTCTTACTTTTACTTCTTAATATAAGATTTTATTGATTAATTTAGTGAGATTAAGATAACTAAATAAATGACTTCATTAAAACATATGCAAAGTATAACTTGATTATATATAACATATCAATTTCTAAGTCGGGTAAATCAATATAAAGAAAAATGACAAATACAAATACTTACAATAATTTATTTAATTTTTTTAATATGTTCAAATTAATCAACTGAGTCTTATATTAAAAAACATATATAGTATTACTTTTTTGAAAATTTATGTGATAAGATTTACACACATATCTCACTAGATAAATTAGTTTATTGGGGTTGAAATCTAGATTCTACGTGTGATGAAGTTTTGCTTTATAGAGAGATTGCTGGATTGGGAAGCAATATAGTGGTTAAAGTATGAAAAGTAATTCATCTCACTAAGATTAATTAATTAATTATAATTTCTTCATTTCCCCTTCAGATGCACCACAGGCATCAGTTAGGTGCGATGAGTTATATATCAAAGCTCTTTGTATTGTCAGATCAGGATTTCCGTACAACTATTACAGTAACTTCTCTCTCAGTAACATCCCTTAATTCCCAAATTATTATTTTATTCTGGGCTTTGTCTTCAATAATAATTAGGGGGGATTTTAATTTGATAATTGGGTTTACAAAATAATGAAGCATTATTTTGGTGATTCCATAATTGGGGGTGGAATATAATAAAACCAGATTGATCTGGTTGACTTGCACATGATCAGCTGAGTTATCCACTTTGGCTTAATCTTGTTGTTATTGTTTTAATTGTTAATTAATATTAATTATTAGTTTAACAAACCCAACGTTGTATTGTATGAGAGACAAAGTGAAAACTAAACCCCACTAAATTATTGATGCTGCTTAAGAAAGCATAGAATGTTTACGCATTTAATTTGCCTGCCTGCAAATTCCAGCACTTTCATGGCTCTGGCTTAACCCCATATGTCACAATTAGATTAATTAAAAAATTAAAAATATCACTTAAATTTTAAAATTCTAAATCAAAATTTTTTAAAAATTTTATTGTTATTTATTTTACAAGAGTAATAAATAACTTATAAATTATATAGTAAAAAAACTAAGTTAGAATTTTAAAATTCAAATGATATTTTTTTTTAGATTTTTCCTTAATTAAATTAATTTGTGAGGAATAATAAGTAGTACTATTAGAAACTTCCATGAGTTTGATTAACAGATTCATTAAATTAAATAATAGTAGAAAATTTGATTCAATAGGAAGAATAAATAATGGCTCACTAATAATAATACTTTCTCTAATCTTAAATATAAAATTTCGTTTATAATACAATTGGCCATAGGGAGTATTTTGGATTTATTTCCTATGAAGAAAAAGCCTAAGGATAATTAGAAATTAATTCTTAACTATAATAGAACTTAGTTCAGTGCATTTTATTATTTCTAATAATAAAATAGCATAAAATCTAAAAAGAAAAGAGTATTGATTTAGCAACTTTTTGAAGAAAGAGAGAATAATTTTCTTTAATTAATGTAAAATAAATGGAATTAATGAAGCCAAGAGCATGTTGATATATAGTAGATCAGATATGGCTTTATCATTGGTTTTGCCTGCAAAAGGGGGAGTCTCATTTGTTATTGTTTATTCTGTATAACATGGCCATCCTTTCAATAAACTGCATTAGCAAGCAAACACTGGCATTTTTTAATTAATTAATTAACATAAGAATTTGAGAGAAAAGTGAGAGGAAAATAAGGAAAAAATATTAGTAAAAAGGAAAATTTTTTAAAATAGTAAAAAAAATTATTTTTAAATTTTTTTTCTCTTAATATTATTTTTTAGCTAATTTTCTTCCTATCCAAACTTAACTTACGATTAGCTTGAACGATGAAACTGAATAAACAAACGAAGCAGCCTGTTGCTGTCCCACAAAATATACACTAGCTTTCTCCTCTGCTAAACGACATTCGTTTTTTCCTTCTGTTGGCTGTATGAAGGCTAAACGACATTTGGCTCCACACTATTTTATTCACCGTGTCTGCCGTCTGCATTATCACTTCACTGGAACTTAAGAGTTGTTTTGTAAATGGAAGGCTTTAGACAACAAGGGGGATGTAGCTCAGATGGTAGAGCGCTCGCTTAGCATGCGAGAGGTACAGGGATCGATACCCCGCATCTCCACATCATAATTTTATATGTTTTTCAGTGTTATTGATGCTGAAAGTCTTTTTTTTTTTTTTTTTGGTACAAATGCTGAAAGTCTTATTATAATAAAGGTCAGAGCTCTGGACAGGTGAAACATGCTTCGTCCGTAAAGCCGTCAGTGGCGGTTTGTTTTAACTTTTAACCTCATCTAATGTAAGGATCGGTTAAAATTCTTTATTGGATACCCAAAAGAGTATGGCCAGAATTTGAGCGTAAGGTAGAATGATTGAGCCAGTTGATGAGAGGAGACAAGGTGGATGAGGTTTCTGACATTTTGTGCGACATTTGTTGTCCATTTCTCCCATATTCTTTCTGTATCTATTACTACTACTCATTCCCATTCATTTCTTTTATACAAAAAAAAAATATTTAAATGAATTGGGTTCCGATGATTTAATAGTAAATAGAGTATACCTCCAAATTGAATGAGTATTAATAAAAATACTTGCATATCATCAACAACATAATTTAAACTCACAATCTTATGAATTATGAGTCAATTTTTTACTATTTTTTTTTTTGGTACAAGAACTTTTTACTAATTAAACTAACGTTAGTCGCTTCACTCATATTTATTGTTTCCATAGATATCACCAAACAACACAACCCTCGCTTTGCTCGCTTCTTTATTTGCAACTATATATAGGGAATGGAACCAACAGGGTTAGTACGAGTGGTAAGCGGCTCGGTATCGCTTAAGCGATGTCTCGGTTCGAGCCTTAACGTATGCAGAAAATTCATGTTTAGAGACTCACCCACCATAGCCAGGTGCGCGACGCGGGTCGGATCCAGATGTAGTCGGAGTAAAGCTCCGGTGAACTGGGTGGGCAACTAAAAATAATATATAGGGAATGGAACGCATCATCAATCACCATAACTCCGTGACAAGGGATTAAATATGTTTACTTGTGTGAAGCCAAACAAGGGAACACCTAGCTACCACCCTATTGTGAGTAAATTTTTTTCTTTTTAACATATATATATTTTTATTAGAGACAATCATATTTAAAATATTGTCAAGTAGTAAATATGGGCACCTTGAAGATTCAAACCTTAGCTCGCTCATATTATAAATGGCTAGCTCATTCTATTAAACCCAACTTCTTTTGATGATTGTAAGTAGAATTTTTTTATAAGTATAAGATCCTCTTACTAAAGATAATCTATATTTAAGGTATACACTAACTATAAGCACATTTTCTAGTGGTGATTGCAAGTAAAGTTACTGTGTGGATTTGCCATCAATCTTCGGCTCAAAGTCCAAAATTAATGTATGGGCCATTGCCCTTAAGGATCAAGCATGGGCTAAGCCCAGCCCATTATTCTCGGGAAGTATTAAAAATGTAACCTACAAAATTTTTTCTCTTAAATTCTTAAAATTAAAAAAAAATTTAGTCTAGCGAAAGGAGTTAATCACTCACAATGTACTGAATTAAAGTTTGAATTCTCATTAAAAAAAGTATTCGTATTTAATACCCGATAATATTTTAAATAAGATTTTGCCTTCAATAAAAAGATACATATATTTAACAAAAGAAAGAACGATAGGATTCTAGAAATCATAGCTATTGAAACTATGTTTTAGAGGGAGCATTATTTATGGTAAACTTTACTGGATTTACTTATGCAATTATTGTATAGTGTACATAGTTAAGTTAGCTAAAAGGATATACATCCTTTAAAATTGTATTGAGTAGTCTTGATGACTTGTGAGTAATGAAAATTAAGCAGTAAATATTGAATATGAGTATTTATCGGAAGCTTTAACAAGGTTAAATAATATATTTATTGGGGGGAAAAATTCCAGAAAAAAGTTCACCCATTAGTAAATTAAGGAGTTATTTTATCATATGATGATTAATTAATTTCTTATTTATTTTGACATGAACAATGTTGCCAAAGATAGAGAAAATGAGTTTCAATTTCAACATGCATGTTTTGGCTTATAAAATTTCTTGTTTACCCAATAAAATTACTAATGCTAAGAAAAAAAATAGATTTCCACAAAAACTCCCACTTTAGAAATTGCAATAAAATTGAAGAAAAAAGAGAGAGAAATAAGCTTAAGGGAAGATGCCTGTGTCCCAGAGTTGCCGCCATTATCCTAACGAACAAAAATCATTGTTAGGACGGCCATTCCAGCGCCAAGAATTTTGCAGTTACACAAAAAGCGATTCACAAACTTCAATTTCCTACAATACATTATAATCATATTCCTCTCATTCTTTTTGGCATTTCATTTTATTCTTTCTGCACAAAATTATTAACGTCTTCAACATTTTAGTTTCAATCAAGCCGCGTTTCGTTTAATTCCTGAGCCAATAATCATGTGAGCTTCTTTTCGTTGATCTGGTCAGAAGCAGAGCCACATTTTTGCAAAACTTTTACCAGGAGAGATTCGGTTGGAGTTGTTAGCATTTGCATTTGCCCGAAGCTTATGCATTGCCTTATGGTGCAAGGAAATTTCAGGTGAATTTGTGATTCGGATGGCATTGTTTGAACTCCCTTTGGGGGTTTAATTGATTTTTTGGCTATATTGTTCTAATTGGAGGCGACGTGATCTGATTTGTTAAATTAAGGGGATGATTTTCTGGCAAGTTTTTTTCTGCATTGTGCTCGAGAATTCTAGTCTTCATCCAAAATACTTGGTGGTTTCTCGGATTCTGCGAGCCAGAAATAGGGATATTATTTAGAGGAGCAGAAATCGAAACTTCGGTTGTTGGCTGGTTTCCTGAAATGAGAAGCAAATTCAGACATTGGAATGATGATTATTTCAAAGGCTAGCTTCTGCGTTATTTTGGTTCTTCTCACGACATCAGTTAGTTCAAAAGATTCTGAAGAAACACGGGAAGATTTCCTTTGCCAACTGCTTGACCCCACCTCTGGATTGTTGGATGAGGATACGGTGAGACTTTTTCACTTCGTCATATAGATTTGGGTACCCTGTCAGTTCAAATTCCTGTATGCAATTGTTTTCAAATTATGTTTTGGTTTACGTGCACCATAAGACTTAGTCTCAGCTATGCTTTCTCCAACATGCATTTAGAAGTTTATTCCTTAATAGCTCTTGAGAAGAATTCAATTTAAATTGTTCAGATTTTCCATCGGTATTATAAAATAAAATTTAATGTGATTCTGGATGAGAACGTGCTATTTATTGCTTAGTATGTCAGATGATGTTTGTGGTATTCAATGCGCTTTGCAGTTACGTGTGTTTGTGCGAGCTAAATTGGCAACATAGTAAATCTATCGAGAAAGATCAAATAATCTTGATTCTGCTTGAACCAGATTTGACACAAAGTCAAAAATTTCTACAAGATTTACATGAGCATGGACTCACTTAAACAAAGATAAGTTTCTAAAGTTTCACTCAAGCAATTAGTCCTAAGGCCATGTGCTTGATTGCCACTAAATTTACAGGGCTTTGATTGATTTCATCACTTGTCTGATGAGAGAACAGAGTGTTAAGGGAGGAACCATTGTTCAAAGAATGGTTAGGTAGACCCTAAATCTGGTTTTAGTTTCATGACTGCAGATACAGCAATTACGGACCACCTGCTCTGTGGATTTGATTCAGTTGAAGGAAGAAGTAAGAAATCTTGACTCATGCTTTCCACATGAATCATCATCCAGTTGCACCAATGATATTGGTTCAGAGACTCAATTATTAGCAAGAGAAAACGTCCAAAAATTGATTAATGCTTGCCATCCTCAGTTGAAGCAAATCTTTCTTCACTGTTTGAGAAAGAATAATCTTCCACTCCGACGTGTATCCAGTGATGAAAATTATGATTCCAGATCCGATGATCCTAGAAGAAATCTGGGTCTGGGCTTGCCTCAACACAAATCAAAACCACCTGGTCCTGGCCCCGCAGTTAAATCATATATCCACACTCAAGAACCGCAACCTCCACTGCTGAAGAAATCTGGATCTTTACCTTCAAAAAGGGAAAGTCCCGCAATGGTGATGTTTGCGAAAGAGAAAAAAGATAAGAAAAGTGATAATAACATGGTTATAATTGCTGTTGCTGCAGCTGGCGCGTTAGTGACGCTACTAGTGGTACTGCTCTGTGTTTTGTTTTGTTGTTGTGGTGATAGCCAAGTTAGAAAATATGACGAGAGGCCCCTTCTCAGTGTGAGCAGGAGTGATTACTCTTCGACAGGTACACATCATCTTATGTTTCTGTCTGCACAGAAATATCAACGTGCTCATGCTCAGTACTGAAAAGTTGAGTAATCCTGTTATTAATATTTTTGAAAAATGAGCAATTATTACCCATAATTTAAGGCCAGCAAGATTACATGGCTATGACCAAAAACAAAATTAGATTGCTTGCCAAAGTATTAACAGCATTGATACCTATAACTCTAGCAAAATTAACTGTTCTTGCACAATATTAAAGTCTTGATAAATTTGACTTTGGCATTTCAGGTTCTTCTTCTCCCAAATATTCTTCTGGAAATTCAGTAAGAGAACAGAAATTTGGGTTTCAAGATAATAATTCAATTGACCACAAAAGGGCCTCATCTCTTAATGGCAATTTTACTGTTGGATCTGATGCGCAGGAAACTCCTACACCAGCATTTGCCGGTACTGATGCTGCTGCCAGACCATCATTTGACCTAAAGCCTCCTCCTGGTAGGGTGGGAATCAGCCCTTTGAAACCTCCACCTGGAAGGCCAGATCTCCTTCCACCTGAACCACCTTCTAGTAATTCCGCTACTTCTGCTGCTCCTCCTCCTGCTCCTCCTGCACCCCCACGACCACCCAAACCTGCTGCGGGACCTCCCCCTCCACCACCGCCGGCACTACCTGGTGCCAAAAAAGGTGCAGGTGCACCACCACCACCGCCTCGTCAGAGTGGTAATGGTCCAGCTCCTCCTCGACCACCTCCACCTATGGGTGGTGTAAAGGGTCGTGGACCTTTAGTTATACATAAAAAAGCGAGAGCTGCAGAATCTGGAGCTGCTGATCCAGAAGGTGGTGCTACTAAAGCTAAGTTAAAACCGTTTTTTTGGGATAAGGTTCAAGCCAACTCAGATCAAACCATGGTTTGGAATCAGCTTAAAGCAGGATCGTTCCAGTAAGGAATAAATAAGTCATCAACTGTTTTTGTTGCTCATGATTAATGATTTAACACTAGCTGCTAATGTTTTAATGGAAAATATTTTGACAGGGTTGACGAAGAAATGATGGAGTCGCTTTTTGGCTATGCCAATGCAGATAAAAACAAACCAACCAAGAAAAGATCTGCCTCTGTGGAACAGGCACCTCAGTTTATCCAGATCATTGACTCAAAGAAAGCACAAAATTTGTCAATTCTATTGCGAGCTTTGAATGTGACTATGGAAGAAGTTTCTGATGCACTCAACGAAGGTGTTTTTCTTTGAACTTTTAATATTCCCTCAAGATTTATTGATTGAGCAAGAATAATGATAGGTTTTCCTGGAGAAATACACGGAAGCTTTCTGTAGATTTATGATGACTTGGACTGTGGAAGTCAACAATTGACAACATAAGCTACTTAGTTTTGTAGACCTAATTTGTATTTCTAGCCTAATGCCAGAGATTAAAAACTTATGAACACTAAGTTGTGCTAGTATGCTTCTATGATGTGCAGTCTCGAAACTATGCACCATTCCCTGCTGAAGAGGATGGACCATCGCATTTATGGTATCATTATGATTATTTAAGAATATAATATATGAGCTTCTGAAAATAGGTTATAATAGAAGCAGATTAATCTGAGTTTAGATATAGAAAATTTAAGATAGATTTAGGTACAGGCGTTAATACTTTGATGTTAAGAGTGAGAAAATTCTGGTGAGAGATTCAAATATATGGAGACCTACACCGCTGGTATAACATAATAGGGAAAAGTTCTACAGTTAAAACCGCGAACGTTTTTTGAGGTTATATAACTCTGTATTTTACTTGTTCAAAAGTATGATTTTTGTTTTTTCAATTTGTCTTTTTCCTATGGTATTATGCTGCTAGGCATCTGGTAAATCTACCTTATTTGACAAATGACATGTATTCATGAGAACACAGCTACCTTATAATTGAGTTTTTGCCATGAGAGATATGTCTGTAGATTGTAAGCATAGTGTGCTTCCGTGAAGTTAATTTCTGTCTTTCACATGCATATTTTCTTTTCAGTAATATACATAACTACTATAATATTGACCAAACTAAAAGCTTTATTTCCTTTAAAAGTTTTTCTGAGTGGTAAACTTACAAAGGCTTATCTATCAGGGAAAGTAATACATGGCAGCACATAAAGAAAATGATTACAATAGAATGTGTTTGCTTCTACTTATATGAAGAAAATTTTGTAACTTCTGTTTGGATTATCAGGAAATGAGCTTCCCTCAGAATTTATCCAATCCTTACTAAAGATGTCACCCACATCTGAAGAAGAACTTAAGCTCAGACTTTTCAATGGCAACCTAGCTCAACTTGGGCCTGCTGACCGGTTTCTGAAAGCCCTTGTTGATATTCCATTTGCTTTTAAACGAATGGAATCACTTCTTTTTATGGGTACTCTTCAAGAGGAGCTCTCCTTCACCAAGGATGCCTTTGCAGTTTTAGAGGTGGGATATCTTTATTGTACAACTCCTTACCCTACATGTTGAATTTATTAGCTATGCTCTTTATTGGGTATTTTGGAAATTGGAAGTTTTATGCCATTTGATGATAATTTATGAATGTATATACACAATCATTGAGTATAATCCCCTTGGTTTGGAATTTCTAAACTTACCTTCATATGATATGTTAGGTTGCTAGTAAAGAACTAAAAGGTAGCCGGCTGTTCCTGAAGCTTCTAGAAGCTGTTCTCAAAACTGGTAACCGTATGAATGATGGAACATTCCGTGGTGGTGCACAAGCATTTAAACTTGATACCCTCCTCAAACTGTCTGATGTTAAAGGAGTAGATGGCAAAACTACACTCTTACACTTTGTTGTTAAAGAGATAATCCGATCTGAGGGCATAAGAGCAGTTCGTGCAACGAAAGAGAGCAAGAGTTTCTCTAGCATCAAAACAGAAGACCTGTATGAGGAAGTATCCACCGAATCCGAAGAGCGGTATCGTGAACTTGGTCTTCAAGTGGTATCTCGCTTGAGCAGTGAGATTGAGAATGTGAAGAAAGCAGCAGCACTAGATGCTGATGCTTTAACAGGAACAACTGCAAAACTTGGGTATTCTCTCTTGAAAACCAAAGAATTCTTAAACAGAGACCTTAAGGAGTTAGAAGAAGAAAGTCAAAAAGGAGGGTTTCATCAGACAGTGGAGTGTTTTGTGGAGAATGCTGAAGGTGCTATCATGAGCCTGCTGGAAGAGGAGAAGAGGATCACAGTTTTGGTGAAGAGTACAGGTGACTACTTCCATGGAAACACTGGGAAGGATGAAGGGTTACGACTGTTTCAGATCGTACGAGACTTCTTGGTCATACTGGATAAGGTATGCAAGGAGGTTGGAGAAGAACAGAAGAAGGTGGCAGCAGCAAAAGCGCCTCCAAAACAAGAGCCTCCTAATCCTAAGCCTCCTCCTCCTGAAGCTCGCCCACCCCCACACAAGAAGCTTCTTTCAGGGTTATCGGATAGGAGGATGGATAACTTTAGTTCAGATGATGACAGTCCATAGAATTTTAGGTAAGTTGGCCATATTTTTGGTACCACCTCCATCTCCGTGGGAATTCTTTTGTCAAACTTTGGAAGTGGCACTCTGGTACAACGTAAAAATATATGTTCGTATTCAACTACATGTGCAGTAACCGACCTCACAGGAGCTGACGTCAGAATAAGTAATTATTACCACTATCATTCATTAATGGAAGAGGAAGACCCCTATAGGGATTTTAGCTTCATAGTTTACAAGAAGAAGCCATCTTTTGGATCAGTAGTTCAGTAGTCTTAATTCTTCATTCACAATTCTTTTTATTGTTCATATGCTGTCTCCCAAGGGGGAGGATGTAGCAAGATAGTATAGTCAAATTTTTATATGGAATTTAGTCTGAAATTTTTTTAGACTGAATTTTCATTTTGGTAAAATGGATTGATATGGAATTTAGTAATTTTTAGAAATTGATTTGGGTTTTGGAAATTTTAAATGTTTTTCCTTTTTTTTTTTTTTATTAAAACTAATATTAGTCTGAGGATATAATGTGTTTGATTTTTATTTTTTATAAAAATAATATTAATGTTTGGATGTAACGGGTTTAAAATTTTGAGTTAGAATTTATTGGGTTTAGGTTAAGGGTGTGTTTGGATTAGTTTTCATAGAATAGATTCGGGGAAAAATAGATTTTGGGAATAGAGATGTTTGGATGATTAGTAGTAGAATTATTTTTTATATTGAAAATTACAAAAAAGAGTATGATTTGATTAAAAGTAAGAGAGAGAAAAAGAGATAAGATAAGAGAGAGGAAAGAGAAAAAGAGAGATAAGAGAAGAGAGATGAGAGATGATAGAGAAAAGAGAGGAGAGAGGGTGTAAGAAAAAGTATGAGTAAAATAGTAATTGGATAATCCATAGCTTAAGTTTCAAATAAAAAACTATTTTTATATGACTTATTCAAAACTGTAGTTTTAAACTGAGATTTTGTCCAAAATTAATTCTCAACAAAAATAACTGTTTGTATAAAAAAATTTTAAACCGAGATTTTATCCCAGAATTGATTCTCAAACGTATTCCCAAACACATACTAAGTTATTTCATATTTGGAAATCGTTTTTGGCCGATTATGATGAAAGAAACGGTCACAATTTCTTCCTTTATACCAACCAAAACGGAACATAAGATAGATGAATCTCCACAACGGTCCCTCCTCCCAATCCCAATGAATAAAGAAACGGGAAATTACGGAGAAAGGGAAGGGCGCCAACCCAAGAGAAAGGGTGAAATAAACGCCAACAATTTTGAATTTTCTATTAATTTATTTATTATTCGTATTTCGTGGACAACCCAATTGATACACCATTCCTAAAGCCATCACTTTTAACGAACCTTCCACATGTTTCACAATATAATATGTTTATGTTTTATTTAAAATTTTAATTTTTTTCTCAGTATAATTAAGTAACTATAAAACTTTTTAATTAATCAAACTCTTCTAACTAATAACTTTTACTGAGTGTAATTTTAATATCTTACCCACAAAAAAAAAACTAATCTTGATTAACTTCATCAATTCACGTTTTACGGCTTATGATAGACTAGAGAGAATATATTTTATAAATATATAGAACTAATCTTAACTATCTCTAACGTTAACTTTTATTGAGACTTCAGTATGTTGAGTCTCAATTCTGTCTCAATTAACGTTAGTCCTATAAACATCCTTAAAAATTGAGGTTTCAAACGTTCATGGGAGCTTGAAGGCTAGAGCGAAGATTCAAACAAGTTAACAAGTTCACTGCTAAATAGGTATGAAGGAGACATCGGAATGGAGGCTGAAAAATTAAACTTTCAGCAATACCTCGTTGAAGAATTCATAAGAAGATAATTTCTATTCACATTACAATCAGAAACCCTAACTAAAGCTACAACTACGTCGACAGAGCACAAAAGATCAATCCCCATATTTAAGTAAGAAAAATAAAATTGAAACTACATCAGATAGTGAATCACGTAAGCCAAAGGGCAAGGACTTCTCAAGCCTCAAATTTAAGAGTCATCATCACCACCGGCGCCCTTTGATGAGCCTCCTGCCTTCTTCGGGAGTAGAAGGTTGTGAATGTTGGGCATCACACCTCCATTAGCAATTGTCACGTCTCCCAGAAGCTTGCTGAGTTCTTCATCGTTCCTAACCGCCAGTTGAATATGGCGAGGCACAATACGGGTTTTCTTGTTATCTCTTGCGGCGTTGCCTGCCAACTCAAGAACCTGGAATTCCAGATATTCAACATCAGCGAACGCATCCAGTAAATTCAAATTTAAATTTAAAATTCCAAATTTCAAAATTCAGAAGGCAAAACAGATAGACTCCCAAAATCCATTGAAAATTAGGAAATCTGATCCCAAATTAGAAACCCTACATCTAACATCGGGCAAAGTTACACGCATTCAAAGACCAAAACAAATCAGCAATTGATAAAGGCGAATTACCTCGGCAGCGAGATACTCAAGAACAGCCGCGAGATAAACGGGGGCACCGGCACCGACTCGCTCGGCGTATTTTCCAGCCTTCAAGAACCGAGCTATACGACCAACGGGGAATTGCAGGCCAGCTTTGCTGCTTCGTGATGTAGCCTTCTTGGAAGCACCAGCTCCTAAGGTTTTCCCGCGACCAGCCATCGATGAGCTTTACGTTTGCAGAAACTGTTGGGCAACAGAGAGATGTGAAAACAGAGGTTTCACGGAGCGAGACGGTGGAGAGAAACGAATGAAGATGAGAGGCAGGATCGCTCCTTTAATATATATAGCAGGTTGGATTTAGTTTAGGCCAAAGAGAATGTAGTACGCGGATCGATAAGGACAGCCATCAGATTAATAAGAATATGGACGGTTATGATTAGGTTTGTGCTGTTATCGAAGACTGTCTCGTTCGTATAGCAGAGATAACAAAATGACGAAAACGCCACGATCATTTTCTGCACTGACAGACACAGAATGACTAAAGTGAAAATGATTATTAATAATAAAAATAAGAATTTAATAATTATTAAGGACTTGTTTGGTCCACAAGTTTTATGGACAACGTAGACATGTTTGGATAGTAAGCTTATATTTTAATGGATATAATGAGTTATATTTATTTGTTATAAGGTTTAGTTAATTTTTTTAAATAAATTAAAAAAATAAATTAATTAATTATAATTAATATAAGAGTTAATTAATTAATTTAGATAGATTAAAAAATATATAATATAAATTAATTTTTAAAAAAATAATTTATTTATTTAATTTATTTAATCTATTTAAAAAACATCTTACTTCAAGTTTTGTGAAGGAAAGATTATGGGAATATCATAGTAAAAGCAAACGCTTTTACTATGATATAGGATGAGATATTTATGATTTTAAAAAGTTTTTTCAACCAATAAAAAATATAGATAATATAAAAATAATTAGAACTCAAGAAGAAATAGAAGAAGAATATCAAGAAATAGAAAGAATTATGGGTCAGAAAGAAGAAGAAAAATTATAACAAATACAAAAGGATATGAAAAAATTTGTTCGAATAAATCCTAAAATTAGTCAGATAAATATGAAAATAGTAATTTTATTCATAAAGAACCTATAAGAAAATTTGAAGAAGATGAGGTAATTTTAATGCTTCGTTTAAACAGTCTAATAATTTAAATTATGTTCCACTACCAATAGAACAATATGAAACTATATCAATACCGAATTCAGGAGTATAGTTAAATATGGATTATTTATTAGATAATAAAAAAGTATTAGAAGAATGGAGTAAAGCCCAATTAGTAGCCTTAATTAGAAGAAATACAGATACACAAGTAGCTAATATGTTAATAGAAGCTAGTTTTGTAGAAAATGTATAAAACTGGTGGAAAAATAAAAATCATGAATTTAGAGAAAGAGCAAGAATAATTACTGAACCAACAAATAATAGAAGATAATATTATGCTTTATTAATAAGATAATATGAATAATTATTGAGAAATGAATTTATAGGAAGAAGTAATGCTTTATTTGAAATAACAAGTAGAGATAGAGCAATAACAAAAATGCATCAAATAGAAATATGTTCTTTAGATCCTAAATATTTAAATCAATATATATATAAATATAAAAAATATTATTACGAAGCAAGAATAGAAACTTTACAAGAACAAAGATTTTATTTAGATTTATTTTATAGAAAATTGCCAAGACTAGTATCAGATAATATAATTGAAGATTATATTAAAGATTTTCAAAATAATCAAAACATAATAACTTATTTAGATATAATGGGGGAAGAGAAGATTATCTTAGAGAATATTTATCTAATAAATTTAAAGAAGCTTGGAGAAATATAAAATATTATAAAATAAATAAAATGGTATTAGAATGTGGAGAATTAGAAACACGGATGTGAAAATAAGAAAAAGAAAAAAAATTAAAAAGGTATAAATATAAGTTTAAAAGATATCCTAAATATAAAGTATATAAAAAGTATAAACCAAGAAAACAAACACTTATTTTCCTAAAATATATTATCCCCAAAATTTATTTTTCTTAAAATTTATTTTCTAGAATCTATTTTTTCCAAAATTTATTCTCAAAAACTAATCCAAACGGGCCCTTAATATGATGAGAAGTGAAGAAGTAGGAGAAAATAGTATAAATAATGATGAAGAATTCGAAGAGTTTGAGGAATATAGAAATATTGAAGAAGGAGTAGTAAAAAAGAGATTAACATTTAATCAACAATAATATAATAAAATTAAAAATACTCATTTAGATATGACAACTAATGAATTAAAAAATAAATTTTATGCAAAAAGTAACTAAGATATTAAAATCTACAAAGAAAGAAAAATAAACATGCGTGGTATTAGAAAAGAAACATCATATAGAATCAAGTTTAACTAAAGGAATATTAAGAATACCCTTAATAAATAAATTATTAATAGAATTAGAAATAGATAAATTATCATTTAAAGCTGAAGTAACAGAAATATATATATGAGGAATTCAATTATTAGTAAAAGCAGTAGAGAAATTTGAATTATTTATTGTTAATATAAAATTCTTAATAAGAACTGATAATACCCAAGTAAAATATTGATTAAATAAAGGAATAAGAATAAATAAACTCAGTAATAAGATGTTAATAAAATAGCAAAGTGATTTGTCATATTATGATTATGATGTAGAATATATAAAAGGTGAGAATAATTTAATTGTTGATTATCTTAGCAGATGGAATCAACCAGTAGAATGACTAGTAATGATAATTCTCCAAGAGAATTGTCAAATATGGAGCAAATATATACAAAGATCAATATCTTAGACATGAATGTTAATCTGCTGTATAGTCAGATGAATAGTCATGTTCAAACATTGACGAATAAATTAATATAAGAGTTAATTAATTAATTTAGATAAATTAAAAAGTATATAATATAAATTAATTTTAAAATTTTTTAATTAATTAAAATTAATTTATTTAATTAATTTTTTTAACCTATTTAAAAAATATCTTACTTCAAGGTTTGTGAAGTAAAGATTCTGGGAATATCATGGGATACAGATATTGGGTTTGGGCCTCAGTGATATGTGGCATACGGGTTGTGATCAAATTGGGCCTAAATAAAACTCAAGTATATACCAAGCACAGTAGCATTGGCATGAACCTTCAATCTAAGCTATTGGCAACCACCCCAGGTTGCGGTTATTTTATTTAGTCTCTTAAGTAAGTGATAGGAGTTTGAATCTCACCTTTAAATATAGAAAGTATCTTTATCTAGCTATTTACCTTTAAATAGAGATCCTGTATTGAGGAGATTAATCCTTACTATAGATAGTAGATACCTTAATATATATAAAAAAAATCTAAATTATCAGTTAAAAGTTATGACTAGTTTTTACTAAAAAAATAATATCATTATTGAATTATAGTTTATAGAATAAAAATATAATTTATATTTTATTACGTGGTCATAAAAATATAATTTACTCACAATATATTTGGTATATATTCCATCACATATATCTACTGAGTAGAAAGAGCAAAGAGTATCAAAATATCGTTGAAAACGTAGTTGGACATTAAATATATACCCATCAAGTTTAGAATTCATTATG
The DNA here is from genome assembly GCA_037074615.1 of Leucaena leucocephala. NCBI lineage: Eukaryota > Viridiplantae > Streptophyta > Magnoliopsida > Fabales > Fabaceae > Leucaena > Leucaena leucocephala. Next base: position 16,302,588 of record CM073545.1, read on the forward strand.
TTTAAAGATTTGATACAGAAATTTCTAAATATAAAACAAAATTAAATATTTCATTATTACATTGTTCCAAAATCCATGCATATTAAGATTAAAGAACTACTTTAGAAATTGGGAGAATGACATGTAAGTACCATTGAAATATGTAAATCAAAAAATGGTCCTTCAAAATGACTTAATCCCTATAAGATTTTTATGAACTATTTTAGAATTAAGTTTTTTATTATTCATAAAAATGATATAAGTGCCTTCATGATTAAAAAAAAAATCCCTTCACCGATGCCCACTGGAGCTCTGGTCATTGGCTACCACCAATGGGAGAATTTTTGGGATTTGGGTTGGTGAGGTCACTGGCATCATATCATAAAAACCCATGGTTGCAAAACACTAGGTCATAAAAGACTTTCCAGAAATTATGTCATTTTAAAAGACTATTTTATTATTTACATATATACTTGTTGTAGGATGTGAAATATGTCATTGTGTGTGTTTTTATGGTCAAAGAGCCATTTTGTTCATCGCTATCAGCTAGAAGTGATGGGTAAGTCCCAATTAAGAAGAAAAGTTTGATATTACTTACACCTCAGTGTAACTGATTCTTTGGCCGGCTTCATGTTTGATTTTCTATATCTTTCTATAAAATTATTAATTAAAAACTACTCCACAAATTTATATTTTGATTGGTTGTTCAAAATATAATCTTGATATATTAATTAGGATAAAAATCATGGAATACATAATTCAGTTGAAAATGAGCATAATCTTAGAAAATATCTGAGCATCGTGATAATAATTAATCAATAATCCTATTAATTATTTTTATAATATTTTAAATTTATAACTATAATAATAATTCATAAATAATTAAATTATTATAATATATTTTTTTCTCACTCACCATGCAATGCATTAGAGAAACATCTAGTTTATATTTTATAAAGCATGGATTCTACTAAAGTTATTCTATATATAAATTTTTTAATTCGCAATTATTATCATATTTCTTTATTTCTTATTTTTCCTTACATAACATTGATGCGATCACTGAATTGATATATATATATATATATATATATATATATATATATATATTATCAATTCAGACGTTGGTCACATATAGGCTTTCTTTCTTTTCTTTTTTCTTTTTACCTTCCAGTGGGATTATCAGAACCGCCCGGTCCTCCATAGTTAGCGTCTCCCACTGACCCACCGCAACGGCGAATGGTCATCTTCCTTGGGAGTCCCCTTCAATCTTGGCCCTCTATTTTCTTCATTTCCCTCTTTCTTTGAATCGCTTTTAGAAGTTTATATTTATTGTTTCATCGTTAGCTTTAGGAACCAAAGCAGCCCCGACTTATAAAGGTTATGTTTTTCTACTTGGAACAAGAAATTAAGCTGATTTTTTTTAGCTCCAACACACAAAGAAGGTGGTCAAGAGGCTTTCCCACATGAAAGTGCAGAGAAAGAATGTGAATTTGTGGTGGCAAAAGAAGACAGTGCGTGCGAGAGTGGATATGCTTAGTTATGGAGTTTTCAAGACCAAGGTGATATGCTTAGAGTCATTGAAGACAGTGATTGAACGGGACCCTCTCTCTAACAATTCTCCTACGAGAACGGACTGCTCTTGAATTTCGATGACCAGAACGGCAAACTATGGCGATTCCAATACTCCCACTGGAAAGGGGGGAAACAAGAAGCAGATGTGTAATGTACGTTTGAGCAAAGTTAAACATGGGTGACATTGATCTAAATTTAAAATATGTGATAAAATTTTACTTCAAATAAAATTAAGATATTAGATATACATAACAAATAATATTAGGATGTTAAATATTACTTTATCTTTATTATTATTATTATTATTATTTATTATCTCCTAAAGTCTCATGACATTATATCTCATTGAATAGCGCCACTGAACACGGTTTCTCCTTCTCCAGGTTTGTTGTCCATGTTTTCCCAAAGCCGAAGTTTCTTAATCTTCTCAAACTTTTCCACATTTTCTTCTTTTTCATTTAAATTATTTAATTATTGAATTCTCAAATCCCCCATTATTCAACACTCTATTTCTCCTTTTCCTCCCTCTCTCCCCTGCTCATTTCACTCCCTTCCCTCCGCCTGAAAATCGTCACACCTCTTCAAACTTAGAAGCCTCTAACTTTCTCATCCATTTCCTCCAACACTGGATTTTCCTGGAAAAACAAAAGAAACTTTCCGGGAAAAACATGAGTGTAGCAATTTGAGTATCTTAATTTTCTCTTCAACTCTGCTTAAGAAGAATTCAATTCTCAGGGGCTAAAACGCAAGATGCCAAGAGTGTGGTTGTATCTCAAAAGATCTCTTCACTGCGAATCAGAAACTTCAGCTGTTCACGACCCGAAATCCATAAACCATTTAACCGCAATCTCCACCAGAAGACCCGGAAGAAGATCCGGGTGTTCCAGAACCATCGCCAACCTCAAAGACGTCATCAATGGAGGGAGCAGCCGGAGGCATCACTTCGACAAGCCTCCGAGTTACAGCCCGAGATCCATCGGAAGCAGCGAGTTCCTCAACCCAATAACCCATGAAGTCATTCTCAGCAACACCACCAGTGAGCTCAAAATCTCCGGCGTCTCCGCCGCCGCCTCAGGCGGCGTAGGCTCAACATTTGTGGGTACTCTAAGGCCTGGAACTCCATCTTCGTTCATCAACGGTGCTTCTTCTACTCCAAGAAAGTCATCTCCTTTGCGGATATCAGATTCAGAAGGAGGATTAGTAACAAGCAGAAGGTTCTCAATTGAGGTAGATTCAAATGGGTATTATTCTTCAGCGAGTTGTTGCAAATGTGGGGAGAAACTTAGTAAATGGGAAGATGCTGAATCTCATCATGTTTCAAAACATGCAGGTTCGTGTTGTTGGCTGGTTGATTTTGAAAGTGTTGTTTTCTTATCTTGTACTGGCAACACAGGTTCTGGGATTTCTCTGCCTGATGATATCTTTGTTGGATTTCATTTTTGTTCTTTTCTGTGCCATGATATGGAATCTTTAGTTTAACTTAATTTTTTCCTTTCAACTATTTTTTTCCACTGGGGGCAATCTTTCTTTTTCTGCTTTTGACACAGCCAAAATTGATATGATTTCCACTTTCTTTTTTATTTCTGATTCATTTTCAACAACTTTTTTTGTATTTTACCGCTAAAAGTAGTGAGATAACAGTTTATAAACTATATGTCCCTTTTGGCAGCTAAAAAGGGTTCATACTTCATATGGGAAAAAATGCTTACGGGTTTTTTCTTTAATTTAGTTTAACTATTTATTATTTTAATTTGTTAAATTTAGTCATTGTTATATAGTAGGGGAACAGATGATTTAACAATAAGTTTCTTGTGACTTGGCTCCTCTGCTCTACTTAAAGGACCGCCTGAGGAGCCCCAAACTGTTGGATTTTTTATTTATTTTTTTGAACTTTCTGCCATAATGTACAGTATTTTTAAAAAAATTATAAAAATATCACTTGAATTATAAATTTTTAAATTACTTTTACTTTGTACGCTTTAATAACTATTCACTGTACTATAAAGAAATAAACATCACATTTTTATGAGTTTTTTTAATTTAGAATTTTGATATTCAAGTAATATTTTTTTGTAGGATTTTCTCTATTTTTTTCATATTTCTAATGCAACATATATAAATTAAAATAAAAAAATTACTATTAACAAGTAGCACCATTGATAATCCAACTCATTTCTCATTTTATACGTGACGTACGTCTAGTCGTCTAACCATATGCATGATCTCTCAATAAGCTCATAATATTTTTCTTTCTCCTCTTCTTATATATAATCTTATTTTGTTTACTTAAGCATTATTTGTCTATATCATACTATTGATGGGCTGAAAAAACAGTGAAAAGAACTGAATTAAAAGTCTTAGATTCTGGTTAAATACAGGATTTTCTATCTAATTAATCTCTTCAAGTAAACATAACACATTGAATTACGGCATGTTATAGTTGCTGGATTCGTACATTAAAATTTGTGTAATTGAACAGTGACCGAACTTGTGGAAGGAGATTCATCAAGGAAAATAGTGGAGATAATATGCAGAACAAGCTGGATGAAGGCGGAGAAGAACTGTTCAAGAATAATGGACAAGGTTCTGAAAGTGCACAACACTCAGCAAACCCTAGCTCGCTTCGAAGAGTACAGAGACAGCGTCAAGATGAGAGCCAGCAAGCTCCAGAAGAAGCACCCTCGCTGCCTCGCCGACGGCAACGAGCTTCTCCGCTTCTACGCCACCACTCTCTCCTGCTCCCTCGGCTCCACCACCAACACCATCTGCATTTCTGACAACTGCTCCGTCTGCAGAATCATCAGAAACGGCTTCTCCGTCAAGGAGGAGGTCAATAATGGGAACGGGATCGGGATATTCACGGCGTCAACTAGCGGAAGAGCGTTGGAGAGTGTTGACGATGACGGTGGTGGGGACGAAGGAAGGGAGGAGAAGAAGAAGAAGGTATTGATAGTGTGTAGGGTTATTGCTGGTAGGGTTCATAGGCCATTGGAGAATGTGAAGGACATGGTTGGGATTCACAGTGGGTTTGATTCTTTGGCTGGCAAACTTGGGATTTACTCTAACATTGAGGAGCTTTATTTGCTCAATCCCTCTTCTCTTCTTCCTTGTTTTGTTGTCATTTGTAAACCTTGATGTTCAATTGTTTGCCTTTCTATAACAATATTAGTTTGTGTCATGTGCATCTGCATAGAATATAAGAAAGAATGTCAATTACCTTATATACAAATTTTCTTGTAAGTGAGAGGTTACAGGTTCGATTTCGCTTGTAACTTCTGTTAGTAATTGCCTATTTAATTTTAAAAAAAAGAATATGAGAAAGAATGAGTCACATTATTCATATAACTTGTAAATAATGTGTTTTGTTAAGGTTTTTGTATCGTATAGATAAATACATAGATTATTAATAGTGCATAAATATAGCACCAAATCCGTTGTTTGTTTTCTAGCTAGACATGTTCAAAGGGGACGATTTAATCCGGGTCAGCAATTTGATTGAGAAAGATGAGTTGACAGAAGGACTAACTTGAAAAAGAATAGATAAGTTGTCTGTGAGATCAAGAAGAATTAAAAATGAGGGATGGCGTTGAAATAACAATGTAAGTAAAGGGCCGAAACAATAATAACGTACTCCAACAATGAAGTTATTTAGAATGTTTGCCTCGTACGTTTGTGGAGGCACTTTTTGATTGTTGATGTTCGGATACAGATAAGCCATGTTTGCTGTAAGCTCGCAAAGATGTAAGAATTGTTCAGGTTTTCAAGATTAATTAAATAATAAATGCTGTATATATCATATTAATTTCCCCAAAAATACTAATATATATGTTAATGGCATGTGCACAAGTTCATTTAATTAGAAAGTACAGCCTAGAAGGAAGAAGTACAAACAACAAGTTCAATATATGAAGCAATCCAAAGATCAGATTCCATTTTCATTGTGAGTTTATTTATTTACTTATATATTTATTTATTTATCCCTAATGAAGTGTATATATGCCTAATAATGCAGGGGTGTTATATTTAAATATATACTCTCACATGCATTATGCATATGTATATTTAAATTATTCCATACTGCCTTGTGTTTTTTGTTTTCTCGTTTTATGTTTGTTTTTCTATGTTTCTTTCTTTTCTTTTCTTTTTTGTGTTGGTGTGTTTTATGTTTATTCTCAAGGGATTCTTTTATACCTTTTTTTAGTTTTATGTCCTTATTTTCATGTTCTTGTTTTGTTCTTACTTTTAAGCCCTTCTCAGTCAGTCTATATATGATATTTGAGTCGGGTCAAATATATGTACTCGTTTTATCTTTTAATAAAGTTTGGTATTTTATTAAAAAAATTAAATTATTATTATTCTTGTTGTGTGTCAGAGAATAAAACAGAATTAATTTACATTATATATGACTTAAACTTTGATACATAGAATAGTGTGAAATGGTATACTGTGGAGATTAATTACATAGGCATGACAGAAGCAGTAGTGTGAAGAGGTAGCTAGCATTATACAGATGTCTCAAGCACATGCAGGTCATAAATGTTTACTAACCCTCTTAAAACATCAAACACTTTCTCTGCTCATTTAATGAATATATATATATATATATATATATATATATATATATCTGTCTTCAAGACTTGAAGTCTAAACTCTAAGCAATGGCAAAATTCAAACTTGTCAAGAACAATTGGCATAACCCTTTCTAATTAGTTACTCCCTCAACAACTACTACAACTAAATATTCAGAGTTTTGAACTGAGAGCCCTTTAATCTCAGCAGTCTTCTCTCTCCATATTAATGATTTGATTCTGACTTCACCATTATTTCTCGTGCATGCCTAATTATTATGGAATATGGAAAAACAACAGTAGTGAATATGTGTTCTACACATCACTCATATGTATTCTTTACTTCACTCTTCCTAATATGGATTCCTTCTTCTAAATGCAGCATTACAACTTCCCAACTTGAAATTTCTGTGTTTTACCCCTTCCTACTACTAGTTCTTATCCAATTATTCCCTCACAGCTCACATTGATATCTGTGATGTTAGTTGAATTTCCGTTTTAAGAGAGATATAGTTTTCAGTTGATAAGAGAAAAATACTGAATTAATACGGATTTCAGGATATTTGTGTTTGGTATACTGATAAAGGTTGGGGACTGAGGATTGGAGAGAGATAAATATACAGAGCCTTATCCTCACAAGTGGAAAGGTTGTTTAAACCTATGAACTTCAATTTACATGACAACAACTTTAAATTATGTCAAGGGCTCAACTTATTAACTGTCTAATTTTCAAGCTAGACAATCTTAATTATGAGACTCTATTAAATCCTTCAAAACGCAAATTCTCATAAGTCAGAACATATGGGGACATATAGCAAACCACAGTTTGGAAAGAGACTGCTGAGATATGAACTGCATTATCAAAGTTATGCAGCCTTCACTGAAAAACTTGCTTAGGCATGGGAATCTTCCGCAGTTATTTCTAACATTAGGTATCTATCTTTTCTTTCACGCGACTTTTCTTTTCCAGTTTTAGAATTTAGACTTTAATTTCTATGTACTTTACAGTTATGCCACAGTATTTTCTACAAGATTGCCTTTAAATGCATTAGTTTTTCTAGGAACAAGACTCTCTCTAACCATGAAGTGTACATAGCTGGAGAGATATATATAATATTTGTAATGATAAGATCAAATGTAAGAAATGATAATAGCTTAGGTACTGTTTATTTATTATGAGACTTTTTAGTGATTAAATTGTTTATGTGAGATTGCATAATAATTCTCCCTACTTATTATGCTTATCTTAACATCGAGTGTATGGGATAATTTCTTATCGTTCGGTATACATATTCGCCGCAAACCGCGCTAAAATTTTTTGGGAACTAGTAGGCCCTCCGTTTCTCATGATCATTTAATGATGGCTATGAATCCTGCAACTGCATAGAAAGTAACATATACCAAACATTGAAGAGGGAATGAAGTGGGTTTTGTTGGGGGGAAAGATATGACCACATTTATTGTGTTTGAAAATCTATTCAAAACCTAATATTGAATATACAAAAGATAAGATAACTATGTACAAACTGCTAGCAATGATATGATAGAGTAATAAAATCTAGTGGTTTACAGGAGGCAAATAACCATAATCTTGACAGCGCAAAATTGCCTGATGAATTATATCCTCAAGGCCATGCTTGTAGCTGAATCCCAAATCTCTTAGCTTCTTTGAGGATATCTCAGGACCAACTTCGTTATCACTTGTATCACTAATTCTGCATATGTATATCAAAAACAAAAGCTTCATATGAAAATAAAAGATCACTAAAATAACAATTTGGTCCATGAAGTAACTTCAGTGTTACGTTACCTCTGCATATTTGAGCAAGGATGCTTTTGGAAGAGGAGATGATGTAACTTGGAGAGTGAACAACTTTGGCTGCAGCAGATGTATCTACCTTGTGCTTTGGTATGCTCCATTATAAATATGTGGGCGTTGCAGATATCTTCGATGTGAACTATACCTAATGACCCCATTCTTGAATTTACAGCAGATAATATCTTGAAGAACTCAGTTTCACCTACATTCAACATTAATTTCCTCAAACTTAAGATTAGCCATAGGTCATAGGCGGGATGGCTATTCATGAGTTAAAACAAAAGTTGCACCATGTAGGACCCTTGTATTGTATCAGACACAAGCGACTGTTCTCATTGGACATGGACATTTTCATGTTTCATCAGTCTTGTGTTGTCTGTGAACCACACATTGTGTCTTGGGTGTTTGTCAGTGTCATTTCTTCCCTTATGTTCAATATCGTAATTTAGGATAAATTTTGTTTGGAACAGTTCACAAAAAAACATGGAAAAGGCCACTACATCCCTAAGTAGTTGTGGTTAAAAGATCAATGTTACAAATAAGTAGTTCTCTCATTAAATTTTTGTGAATGTTCAAGGTCTGTGTCTAAAGTGTAAGCCTTAAAATAATAGTAAGGTTGCTACTATCATATGACTTAGATGTCAAGGATTCAAATTCTAAAAATAGTCTTTTTATTTATAGGGCTAAAGTTACGTATATTTATCCCTCCCTAGGCTCTACCTGATGGGAGCTTTTGTGCAATAAGCCACTCTTATTTGTTCAAAGTGTGTGTTTAAGGTGTAACTATATTGAAAGCTTAAGCTATTAATAATTGTAAGCTTAAACAAGTGGGATTGTGGGGGAAATTACCTGTAATTGGAGATAGAAGAACTTTAACACTTGAAGGTACAGAAGCAGTAAAAAATGGGCCTGAAACAGTAGTAGTTATGACTGATACAAGATCAATGCCATTCTCTTGTGCAAACTTAAATGCAGCTTCTTCTGTTAAAAGCTTTGAAAGTGCATAAACCTGCGCCAAATCAATCAATATATATATTCTCAAGAAACAGTTTCATGGTTTTTGGATTGTACAATGTAAGAGAGGAAGAGGAAGCAAGCAAGAATGAAATGAATTATTACGTACCCATCCAGAGGCTTTAGTGTTCCAAACTTGGTCAGCTTGAATCTGACAGGACTCATCAACAACGGGCTTGTACTTGCCATTGCTTTCTTTGGCAGTTATGGCACTAATGGAAGATGTGAAACACTGATTTTGAATTTAAGCACGATTTTAGAAGGTTGATGGTTCCTTTGATCGCTGGGTCAACTGTGCTTTCTTCAACATAGGCTTCTGCAAAGTCAAACAGAGTTTACAAAAGACAAATCACAACACCTCGTAGGAAATCATATGCAATGCAATTATGCAAGCCACAAAATTTCTCTTCCCAACCCAAGTGACTTGCTAGTTGTTACAAATTTATATATATATATATAGAGAGAGAGAGAGAGAGAGAGATGTGAATTTGGTCTGGCTAAAATGAGGGGCTGAAAATAGTTGGTTTGGAACGGGCCAAGTTTCAAGTTAGCCTAAAGCCCACGATATTTTCTTGTTTTTCGCTAAGCCCATTTATTTAACAAAGCGTATCTCATACTGTTCATTTAAGTAGGATACGAATACCAACGGGGATTGGTCCGAGTGGTAAGCGGCTCGGTATCGCTTAAGCGATGTCTCGAGTTTGAGCCTTGGCGTACGCAGAAAATTCCCGTTGGGAGACTCACCCACCATAGCCAGGTGAGCGACGCGGGTCGGATCCGGATGTAGTCGGGGCAAAGCTCCGGTGAACCGGGTGGGCAACAAAAAAAAAAGTATGATACGAATAAAAAAATTATTCAAACTTTTTAACTTTAGTTAAAATTATACAATTTTGTATTCTTAAAATTAATTCAAAAATTTTATATTCTACTAAAATCACACAGTATTTATTTTTATTCTAAAAACCAATATAAATTTTTCTCTATAGAAAAAGTGTAGTCCACATACATTTCCCTTTTCAGAATCTATATAAAATTCTTACAAAAATAAAAGATAAATTTGTATTTAATAATATTTGAAGAAAGTTGCTATGCATAAATGTTGAAAATAGAATAGATATATATGTAGTTTTTTCCCTTTAAAAAAATTAGCAGATATATTGAGTTAATGCAACACTAGGTGGTATTTCTTCAAGTTCTCAAGTTTTAAATGTAAAAGGTAGTAGACGTGTCTTTTCTTTTTTTTAAAGAGTTCAGACGATATCTTTCCATCAATAATTAGAGACTAATCATCTTTAAGTTTAAAGATCACTAAAATAAATTTTACCTCTCATAAAAAAATATTTTTTTAAATATAGGAGTTAGTATAAATGTTTACTTTAATATTAAAGATAAAAAATCAATTCATTCTATATCTTAAATTTATAATTTTAATATCTATAAATTAATTATCAAATTGATATATTTAGGATGAGAGAGAGGATGTATGAATTACTAATATTGGGATGGTGATCATGAGGGAGATGGAATTGCATGGAAGCAGCAACATGGAAGACACCATCCCAGCCTTGATAGCCTCATCAAAGCTTCCATCTTAATCAAAATCTGCTCTGAACAATCTCAGCCGTTCACTCGCCGTCCACAGTGACAGTAGGTGCATTGACTGTGCTGTCCCACCACATTCAATTAAATCAAATCCAATTTTAAAGTCAGAAATTCTAATTTGGGAGCTCGTTGACTCCCCAAAATGGTATGAACTTGGCACAGAAAAGAGAAGAACCCAGTAGAAGAAGTTGAAAAATGACAGGTACTTCTAGAGCGAGTGATTTCATTATTAGTGTATTTTCGTTTCTTCCTTTGCATTATTCAATTTGTGTAGAGTTAGAAAAGTAGGCTAATTCAGGTTAGCTCACTCCAAAATAGGCTAGTTTAGCCCCTCCTACTTTTTTTTTATAATTTTTTAATATTTTTAAAAAATTATTTTTAAATTTTTAAAATACTATTAAAAAAAATTTAACGTCATATTAGTATAATTAAAAAATTATTAATATTATACTCTTAAAAAAATTTAATTTTTATTAAAATTTTTTAAATTTTATAAGTATAAATCTAAATAAATATTAACATAATATTAATCAATTATAATATATCAACGCATATCAATAAATAATAATTTTTATTAGTATTCGATAATAAAAATATTTAAAATAATATTTAAATAAAATAAATAATAATATTAATTTAGTTTAAAGTTAAAATCGTTTTACTAGTATTTTTTTAGTCAACTTTCTCTATTAGTAGATTTAGAGACGAGGCCCATAATGTTTTAGGTAAGAGAGCTTCCTAAAATCGGAGAAATCTGGATTCATTTAGGGTAAAAAGTTTTTTATATAAATAGACGTAAAAATAAAGTTAAAATTATGTTAAAAATAAATTTTAAATTTTTTTTAGTAAATTAAAAATCAGTATAGAATAAATACATATATTTTTTATAATTTAAGATAAAATTATCTAAAATATTTTTTTATAACTTTAAAATAGTTAAAATTATTTAAAAATTTTATAATTTGAAATAAAATAATTTAAAATATTTTATTTCTATTTCTCTCATATTTTTTAATTTTTTTATAAAATTAAATAGTCTAAAATATTAAAATAAAAATAGTTTCTATTATATCAAATATAAAAAATATTTTATTACACTTTTAATTTCCCCTCCCCATGCCCTTAGATCCTTAAATTAAAAAGAAAGGTGACAAGTTAACAGAAAACGAACTAGGATCTCTGACAGTGGCATGGACGAAGAAATCTCGTTCAAGAAAGAGACTCGACGAGCCATGATCCGATATAGCCTGAGGCTCCTGTCACACAGTATCTTCTTTTACCTCCTCTTTCTTCTCTTTTTCTCTCTCTTCCCATCTCTACTTCTTCTTCTCTAATAATAAGTCCCTCTTTGACGCAGAGGCCTCTGTTTCTCTTTAATTTATGAAGCTCCCTGTCACTACATTATAGGGGGCTTAGTTTTTTTTAATGCCTCAGATTCTCTTTTTAATCATGTTTCCACTCGCTCTGTTTCGTGTCATTAATCACTATCTTAATTATTTAATCACTATTACTCCATGGACATTGCTTTGAATCATTACTTCTTCTTGTGCCTGCCCTTTTATGGTAGTAAATGAGTAGTAATCATATTTTAAAGGACATAGTACAAATCTACCCATAAAGGCATCAAATACTATAAAATTTTATTGCATACAAAAATATTAATAAAATTTATAAAATAGTAAAAACATAACGCAATTGTTAAGCCAGTAACGTTGACTATTAGATTTTCTTTAGGGCAAAAATAACGGACGTAACCCATCTCATAACTTGACAATTTGTGTAATTTGGCATGGTTAACTCTAAGAAAACTAAAAGGGTTCAAAAATTAAAAAAAAAAATTGAATTATTAATACTAAGTTTGAATAATCAACTTTTAAATTTGGTATATCAAATCTAGGTTTTTTTAAGAGAACTGAAAAAAAAAATTGAGGAATAATTAAAAGCACGAGGTTCTAGAGAAGGGGAAAACCACGAAGAGCTTATTCCAAATCGTAATCCAATCCAAAGATTGTAAAATCAGCACCAATATATTAAGAGCTATAGAATGTTTTGATAAGATACAAAGTTCTACACAAATGTCAATTCATCTAATGTGGAGCAATTTCATTCGATTCCATACTATCAATCACCCTCATTTTTTTCCCTACAAGGAATATTTATCTATTGGACTTTTATATTTCTAATTGGGCCTAGCCTAGCCCAACTTCAGTGATAGTAAAATTGAGCATAAGAGGTGGTATGCCAATAGGGTCAAGTCTAATAAAAAAAAAATCATCTGTATACCCATCTGACTAGATCATATTTAAGTATTATCAAATACAATTAAGGGTAACTCTTTTAAAGATATTTTTTATATTTACAAATACTTAAACTCGAGATTATGTGCTTCAACAGCTAAAACCCCTCTATTTGAAAAAATTAATTTCACATAATATAATAAATTAAAGTTTGGTGCTCTTAATGATTTAAATATGATTGACTGTCGTAGAAGTATAAGCTAAGAAAAGAGGTAAGAAAATTTGAGTTGCAAGGGATGCATGATGCAGGAAATACAGATGAGAAATCCATCAAATCAATTGCAGGACCATGGGTATGTAATTTATACTAATGGTCAACTTTATGAAATTAAAGTGCAGAAAAAATAGGAAACGCAATGAATATAATTGATAGCATATCAAATATAAATTGAGATAATTGATAAGAAATTAAAATCATAGACGTCGTATTTAATTTGAACCAATTAACGCGGATTCGAAATCACGAAGCTTTTCTTTTATTATATATACACAGATATAGATTCATCCTTTTCTTGCCCATTGAACAGAACCTCCAACAATGGCGAACTACAGAGTATTTTTACCAATTGTGGTGGGCTTATTCTTCATTCTTACTTTGTCACGTTCGTCTTTTCTGCAATATGCCGATGACCTGAAACGAAGAATGCTTTGGGTCATACCAATTGCGATTCCATTGGCATTACACAAACTGGAAATAGTTTCACAGTTGGTTGGGAGGCTCATTGCGAGATCTTCAATGCCTTCATTTTCGTTGCCAAAAGGTCTTCATGCTCGTCAAAAGCTATCGTCTCTGTCAAGGCCTCCACCGCCATGGAACTTGGCCATTCTCATTATCGTCTATCTCATCGTAGCTATTTGCCAGTACCAGGTTCGCACACAATTTTACTCTGATTAGATTCAGGGTGCTCGGAAAATCAGCTCTAGAGAGTTGTAAGTTGTACTCTTAAAGTAGCTTTCGTGCTATTAACGCTTAATTGGATTATATGTATTTGAACGCTTTCTATTTGTCTGTAGATTAATGTTTTTTTGTTTAAATAATATTTGTTTAAGATTATAATAAATATTTTTATATTTTTTAATTAAATTATATGTATTTTAAATTTTTAATCATTATTTAATGACCCATTGGATTTTCAATACCTTTTGTTAGTTTGTCTTCGTATGGCATCGAATTGAATCTTTCTTTTCCACCTCACAAGATACGGACAACATGGGATGTCTTAAATAATTCCAGAATCTGTTCATAATGCTATTTAAGTGAATCACACAAAAAAGATTTATAACTCCCTTCCATACTTAATATATAACCTAATTAATAAATTATTTTTAATTCTAAATATATAATTTATTTTTCATATTTATTAATATTTTTTTAAATTATTCTTATTAATATTCTTTCAATAATAATAAAATAAAAAAAAGTAGATAGAATTAAATAAGATGATTAGATATTTTAGAAAAAATTAATCGTATTAACTAACTTAATTATTATTTGTGTGATTAGTTAAATATATTTTATATTAAACACCTCCCAAAGTCATGAAAGGTAACAACATTCTTTTGTTTTCTTTCTCTTCGTTTTTTTCATTCACGAGGTATTGAATGTACAAAGTTAAAACAAGAGAAAAGGATCAGAGCTAAATGAAAAAAAAAAAAAAACAGTTACAGAGAAATACAGGGAATGATGATCAAAGCCAATCATAGAAACCACACCCTACACACCATATTTTATATACGGCCACATGACATATATTCAAAAGCAAAACCCAACCATGAAAATGTTACCTTTTTTAAAAAAGGAAAAGAAAAGAATGAAGTAAAAGGTAAAAAGCAATTTCTATACTTCATAGACATCAACTGTACTATCCATTGACTCTTCTCGCCTGTGCTCAGTTACTGTAACCTTTGTTTCTGGCTGATCACCCTCCATGGAAGCTACTTCATCCGTGGTTGCCGACAAGGCCTTCCGGTGGTGACTCCTCGGGGGCCTCGACTTCAGAATCCGTGTCAGCACTTGCACTATGTCCCTCATTGAGGGGCGTTTCCTTGGGCCACGGTTCACGCACTTGTATGCAAGGGCTGCAACCTCATTCAGCTCTTGAACTTCGAACTTCGCTTCGAGGCGAGCATCAGCAATCTCCTCCCAACCAGTTTTACCCTCAGTGTTCATTGCTGCCTAGTCACCATCAATAGTAACATACATTAAGCTTAAAGATGGATAGCACGCAAGAATTATTTCAACCACAACATGATGAAATTCTCACTAGTTATCAAATAAACTAAAAGAAGACGCCTAAAGAACCCACTTAGGTTTGTAACCAAAGCTTCACATGCACTTGCACAAGCGTTTGTTATCAAATTCTTTAATACAATCATGCTATGTGGAGGCAATTTTATGAAAGAGTCACATGTTAGTACTTTTGTTGAAGAAACTAATAGCAAGTACCTAACATGCTACACCAAAAGAACCTAACTTTTTTACCAAAATTGACAGGGTTTAGAAGCAGTTCATTAAACTTTGTGATCAAATTATAGTCTGACGGTTGGAGATGAGGCTCTTTTAAAAGAGTTAATCATGCTGTAGCGGTAAGTTATAGAAAATGTCCGTCCTAATACAACCTGATCTCAAAACTTGAAAAAACTTAACCCTTCTTAAATGTCTTCCATAATTAATCAATGATCGCTGGCCTGGAAGTGTTTTTTCAAATAATCATGTATTTTCTTTTGGGAATTAGAGGGGCAGACGTTAACAGCCTAAGGTAATAAGTAGAATTAAATCTGCAACCTCTCACTTACTGAAAAGCTTTCATATCGCTAGGCTATCCATTGACAAACATTATATATCACTCAAAACCACCAAATCCAGTGTCCTCAAGATAGTTAGTTAACGTGCGCGCGCGCGCGCGCGTGTGCGTGTGTGTGTGAGAGAGAGAGAGATAGGGAGAGGGAGGGAGAGGGAGAGGGAGATCTCACAAGCTCAACATATTCCATGAGACCCTGTTGAGGATTTCTGCCGGCAATAAGTTCAAAAAGCAACACCCCAAAACTGTACACATCACTTTTTTTAGTGAAAGTGCCCGAAGAGATATACTCAGGGTCAAGATACCCAAAGGTTCCCCTTATAGCTGCATGCTTATCCACCATCTCTTCTCTTGATAGCCCAAAATCCGAAACCTGCTTGATTCAACATTCATTACCACAATAGAATACATAAATAAAGGTTCAGTCATTTAGCATTTGTATATCTTTCATCCATGAATAACATACCCGAGCTCGCATGGAATGATCCAAAAGAATATTCGACGATTTGATATCTCGATGGATCACAGGAGGAACCGCCTGAAGTGATTATAAATAACAATTGTTAACTAAACAGCAAACAAACATCACCGAAATAGATTGGTGCTGATGACTTGAATACCCCATCATGAAGATATTCTAAGCCTCTTGCCACATCCAAGGCTATATGAACCCTCAAATCCCAGTTCAGTGCCTTGTTCTCTTCACCTGAATATGGAGACAAGAACATTGATTTTAATTTCATTTGTAATTAAATCCATTTCTCTGCAGTCATAAATGACAGCCAGTATTTTATATCTTGATAAGAAGTGGCCTTCATGGAATATATTCATGGACATTTTTAAGAAGAAAAAATGGGTAAATTGTTGAACAGATCTAGACAAGTTGAATTGCAGTCACATCACAAAATTAGTTTGATCAAACTAATATTAATGAATCAGAAGAAACAGAAGATATATCAAACCAATTTATGCAGCAGAGTAAAACACAATGAGTAATTAGTACAATGCTTGAAGTTTATCAAGTAAAAAGACAGAGAGGAAACTTACAATACAAGTGGGAAGCCAAGCTGCCTTTACTCATGTACACATAAATCAGCATATGCTGACCTTTTTCTGCACAATATCCAATTAAATTCACCAGGTTTCTATGGTGTAACCTCCCCAATAACATAACCTAAGAATAATTTAAAATAACATGAAATGTCAGAACTGATAATTTACTCTTCAAAGAAGAAAAAATTCATCATTATGAAAAACCAACTCGATGATAACTAGAGACTGTGCAACAATGAATCACAGTAAACGATTCCATAAGCTAGTAAATGATTCACAGTAACTATCTCAACCTCTGTATGGAATTCTTTCTCCCCTTGCTTAGAATTAGTTGCAAGAACTTTCACTGCAACTGTCTCCCCAGTAGGCATCTGAGCTTTGTAAACAGGACCAAATGCACCTTGTCCTATGAGTGTCGTGAAATTATATGTCGCCTTCTGCAGATCCCTGAAGTGTGAATGCAATATTAAACAGAAAAACCAGACAGGACATGCAAAATGCAATCTCTCATCTATTACGTTCAACTAATGGTGAACTATTGAAGTTACAAATAATGCTCACTTAAACTATCACATCAATAAACAGAATATTGTAACGAGCACAAGTAATTGGGACTACCACACTCCAAAAGCTAGCCATTGGAGTTGGAGAGCCTAAGGTCTTATAAGGCCCCAACTTCAAGGTAACATTCCCTATGTGAGACTTATGATGAATATCTGATGTAGCAAATCATAAAAAGTAGAAACCTAAAGGAATGACATGTAACCGCAACTTCTTATGAGAAACACATACTTGTATGAATACTCAGGTATTCCAGATGCTGAAACCATGCTACTCTTCCTAAATCCATCAACCCAGTAGGCTGAGCCACTCCTACCAGACTTCACAGGTGATTCTGAACCTAGTGTTGAATCTGATAGAATAGTACAAGAATCAGCACCGTTGGCACGGATTGGTATGGTGGCCGCCCTTCGGGAACTGCTATTGCCAACCAGTGAACGCTTCCTATGGTATCTGAGACAGAACAGTGCAGAAATAGCCAAAATCACTCCAATAACCACACCTATGGAAATTCCAATTATCAGTCCTATCGACTCGTCTTTCATCTCCTCTTTTCTGCTTTTTTCTATTCCCTATTGATCATCCAATCCATTGAATCATACACCTGAAAACAAGAACGTTGACCGCACATCAATCAAATCAACACTAAATTTCACTACATGGCTTATTAGATTGAAATTCAATAGCAAGTGACAAACAATTGACTATTACTTTGAATTATATAACAGAACATTGGATTAAATCAGCAGAGAAAACCAGAGCTTGGCATTACTGTATGAAACAATTGAGCAAATAGAAAAACAATATTACACAAAAGCAACCCATTCTTTTGTAAAGAAAGGGAATTTCTCTTGACACCCAAAAAAGAGAGAAGGTAGGAGGATAAAATGCTAATGTTAAGAGGGTTCAATCCTCTCCTTCACCTGAAGTAAATAATACTTACACTTTATCTGTTATCTAATTTTCAAATCTTACCTTGATATAGGTAACACTGGAGACTAAAAGATTAGGAGGAAAAGGCGAGGAGGAAAATATCTTAGAAGAAAGAGCAAGATCAAAATGACCAAAAACAGGTCAACAACTGCTTAACCTCAACTGAGACTAGTACAGGCTTTTGACTAAATGCATCTAACTTCATATTAGAGCAAACAAACATGGGTAACACGCAATGAAAAATCCATGTTCACGCAAGCACCCCCATGACGAAACCACTCACAGAACACACCTCCTGGAACGTAGCAGACAGATCGAAACATTCACAGCAGTAACGGTTGACCCAAAATAAAACAAAAAAAGTTCGGGGAAAATCTGAAACACAATAGAAAAAAGAAATGAAAAATTTACCATTTCATTGGAGAGAAGAAGAGTTGAAAAAGTAACGCGCTTTCCCAAAGAAGAACTAGGAGAAGATTGAAACCCAGAAGTGTAAAAGTGAGAAGAAATCATTCAGTCTCGAATGGGATTACAAGAACAATAACGACAGAAGAGAATCTGAAGGGAAAAAGAAGCATCAGCTGGAGGTTTCAGCAGCGCCACAATTGGAGCGTAGAGTGAGAGTCATAGGAAATAGGAAAAATACTGAAACTGCATAGTGTACACCCCTCACAAAAGAATGTGAAAAAATGACAAGTCGATGCTTTTTCATAATTAAAAAAGAATAAAATAAAATACAATTCAAAAACTGACTTTTGACCATGATTTTGACATCACATGCCCTTGTTTATTCAAATAAAAACATTTCACTTTTTTATATACGATATTTAAATAATTAAATTAAATTTAAAAAAATTAATATAATATATATTTTTTAAATATTTTAATTTTTTTAATTTTATTTTTCTTTCTCTTATTTAATTATTATTAAGAGAATACTAATATAAATAATTTATAAATAAATTAATAAATATAATAAATAAATTTTATATTTAAAATTAAAATTAATTCTTTAATTAAGTCTTTTATCAAATAGGGAGAAGTATTATTTTTCTAAACAATAATATTCTATTAGAAATGAAAATTTTAAAAAAATATGTATATTAATAATCTGCTTGCAGGGATCTTTTTCCTCCTTCGTGATATTGATATGTTATTTTCATGTAATATCATCAACCAGAAACTAATTCTAGGCCTATACTTTAGATAAAATTAGATAGCTAGGGTGGACTTTTTTGGGTAAAATATATGTAACATACAATTGATTTATCAATATGTATACTTCAATTTGTCCCCCCCCTCCCTCCCTCCCTCCCTCCCTCCCTCTCTCTCTCTCTATATGTTATATGTGGGTATTTCGCACTTTGCAAAGCTATGTTTAATTTCATAAGTTGAATTATTATAATGTTGTTTATGTGGTTTTATTGGATAGTAATTGCAACATAATTTTTTGCTAACTCAGTCACATTTTTAGCTAATCATATGTGAATTTTATGTATATTGCGCACTCGGTATAGAATAAATGAGTTGGAATAAAATGAGTTATATTATTTATGAATAATACGATTTGTATATATAGATTATATTATATATTTATAATTAATATCGTATTCACAATATTGGTTAAGCACACGCATTTACATAAAACTTAATATGCGTTATGTTGTTTTCAATTTGCAAATAATGTAGCTTTTGTCTTGACCAAAAAAATAATGTAGCCTTTTATCCGTTTTGATTTCATGCGTAAAACTTTTCCTTTTATTTGCTAACACCCTAACTATTTATAATGGTATTTAGCCCTTTTTTCATAAAAGTTATAACCCTTTTTAAATATTTAGAGTGTACGGAGTCTTCGTCTCTCTTAATAAGTATATTTTTTAAAATTTAAATTTATATTCTCTTTTTTATAAAAATAAGATTACTTATCACTTCAACTAACAGTAGAGGTATGCAAAAACCCAATAGTTCAATCCAACCAGAGATGATATGATCCAGTCCAACCTCATCTAAATAAGTTCTATATTGAAATTGACTGGACTTGATTATACTGGTTGGTCGGGTTGGACCAGTTCATAAACCAAGTGATCAAAACAACTTGGTCTGGTCTAGCCCGAGCGAATTTTATATGAAATATTTTATAATTTGAATGTTATTTTTTATTGTTGTTGGATATTCTTATAGATTTATAATTAAATTTTAATGTTCTCGATGAGTTTTATGTGATTATATATATTTTTTATTATCTTAATTATATTTATCGAGTTAAAATATTGTCTCCCATAAAGAAATAAATATTAAAAAAAAAGAAAATTAAGATCATAGATTACCTATACTAATCCACGTAATTTTGGTGGACTAAGTTCATTCTAATATGATCTCGGGTTAGAATTGGACTAGACTGAATTACGGGTTGTCTTATTCAGCCCGATATTTTCTCTATACCATAAATTATTTTGATGACTAATCCGGTTAAGTCTAGTGCATGTACACCCATAGTTTGTTGGTATTGAGTTCTATTTCTAAAATATTCTCCAAATTCCATTTCCATGATTTTATAGTTTATAATATGGGGAGGAAAAAAAAATAGAAAAGTGATTATTTCAAGCCAAAAGAACAGGAAATAAGAATGATTAAGGGAGATATGGATAAACGAAGACGTTGTTTAGTTGAAATAGCAAGTTATCTGGGCATGGAAAAAAAAAGTGAGAAAGAGAAGAGGGTGAACAGCCAACCTAACACACCTAAATGACCAAATTCTGATTTGATATAAAGTTTGGGAAGTGAATAATTTAAGCAACAAATTAAATCTCATTATCCAATATGAGCCCCACCTCTTGATTTTGCTGCATCAATCTCACTTTTTTTTTTAATTCATTATACTAATAATTTTCTTGTAATGTTAGGAGGATTTGTATCATGGTTATTCGTGACTCAGTTGATGACCATGTTCTTCCTAATTGAACAAAGAGTCCGAATTTGAATTGAATGGACTCATTTAGTCATGTACGATTATCATTAATTGAAGCATAAAATCACAATCTTTGCATTTGAATTTAAATCTATCTTAATATCGTACCCACAATTGGATTAATCTGGATCAAGATTAATCTAATTGGCTTGAGTCAAAGTCAAATTATTTCCCTTACACGTACGCCCCTTTGAATTAGTTAATTTTATATTGTTTAAAAAAAAAATCAACTGCTTAAGAAAATGTATCGCATCATTATTAGAAGATAAAGATCAAACTTTTAAAAAAGTTACGTCAGCTTTGTTTTTTGGTTGTGTGTTTTTAACTTAGCTTAATTTTGTTTACATTAATTTTCTTACAAATGTTAATAATATATTTCTTACAATTTTTTTTATTAACTGTCTAGGGACGAACGTATGAGATTATGTAATTGTTTAGAAAAACATAAAACCAAGTTTTTAAGATTTTTTACCTAAACTTTAATTTAGAAAAAATTTAAAATAAAATATTATATTTATCTAAAGTTAATTTTTTATAAAATTAAAGTTTAAAATTAAAGTTTTAAATAAACTATTGAGACTAACTTCAAAAACAGTAAAAAAATTTATGGATTACCTAATTATTATTTTACCCTTACTTTTTTTGTACACTCTCTCTTCTCTCCTTTACACCCTCTCTCATATTTTTAATAAAATCATATTTTTTTTAATAATTTTTCAATTATAAAAATTATTTTAATAATAATTATCCAAACACTCATTTATTTATAACTATTTTTTTTATTAATTTTTTTAATTTTTTTTTAAAAGCTATCTAAGATTTTTTTTATATAAATTATTTTTTAAACTCTTATTCATATAAGTTCTATACGATTGAAGACTTGTTGTGTATTTACTCAATCAGACAGCTAAACTACTTCCAACGTTTGCAATGGTAGCAGTTGGTGACACACACGTCTTATTATATATAATTGAATTATCCATCAAATCGTCACGTAGAGAAATAATTAATAATATTAATATTAATAGTATATGAATATTGAGTATTAGTGATGAAACCATAGGAAAAAGTACCAGCAATAGGCTATCTAATTGCTCTTTGAGGGAAATATATGATATATTATTATTTTAATTAAGAAAAATGGAATGGTATAATTAAAGAGAGGTATGGGCAATGGTGATGGTGGGCACGTATACGTATAACTTGAACCCAAAGATTCAAACACATTCACTTTGATTATTTTTGTTATTATTATTGTCATGACACAAATAAAGGGAGGAAGCATGTGTGAATGAATTCTCAACATCTCATCATGTCTTCTTCCTCCATGTTTCATTCCCACATGTGCTCTCATCTGCTTTCCTTCCCCCTCTTTATATTTATAGTCATACAAATTCATGTGTGGACGCAAGCAAGGGAGGCAACATGTTCCAGGATTTCTTTTGAAATTACATTAGTTTTAATCCTAAAACATGTTAAAATTAATTTTAGCCCCACACTTTTGTGTAGTTTTTCGTTTTGGCCCCTTAGATTAGTTATAGGATACATTTAGGGTATGTTTAGTATAACTCAGATGAAATTAGAAGTATAATTTTATACTTCTAATATTTTAAATTATTTTAATTCTATAAAAAAATTAAAAGATATGATGATAAAAATAAAAATAAAATATAATCGACATAAAATTTCAGAGGATAGAGGTGTGAGAGAGAGAGAGAAAAAAAAAAAAAAAAGAAAGAAAGAAGGGCCATAGCCATACGGGCGCCGCTCTGTTACCTGACAATGGCTACGTCGTGCTTAGACAGCTCGCATCTCTATCCACGTGTGTGCTGCAGCCAGCCAAATGGGAAAACATCTCACTATTTCATTTCACACGTGATCATTTCTCCGGTCGACATTGCCATGAGATATCTTATTATTATTTTTATTAGTGCTTTGGTCGTTGCTTGGCGCTGTTACAGTGTTCAGAAGGCCACACACACACAGACACACACTTATATAAAATTGCAATCTTATTGCCCTGTTTAACCCGCCAAGTTGGCTGAGTCGTATTCAGGTTAACTTAAATTACAAAATTCTGAATTTATTTTGATGAGTAGACTGATTAATTTATCGGTTTATCGGTCTAAATTTTTATTACATGCTGCCCATACAACATATAGGAGTTAACAAATTTAAAATAAAAAATATAAAAGAATGATAATAAAAATATTTATTCTACATCACATTTATCTGATATGTTTGTTTTCACCATCACTTTGAAAAAAAAGACACAAACGGTTCTTTACACAAATTTGAGTAGAGAAATTAAATAACATTTTTTTTTCACAAACAATGGAAACCTTAAAATTCTCTTTAGATACAGTTATATATACATAGATAAGTTTTAAAACTACTACCCCACAAATTCACAACTGCTCAATATCTCAATTGGACCAATGGATATAATGTTATGTTTGGAACTTTTTGACCACGACAACCTTATATAGTCATATATTTTTTGATATCTCTCATTCTTAATTACATGAGATTTAATAAATATTTCCAACACTTCGCCATTAATTTATTGATTAATTCTCAAGTGTCACATATATATACCTATATTTGTATATAATACAGAATTCATAAAAAAAAATATAATACTCGTAAATAACGAGATTCAATGTTGGTTGTTCGGGATTCTCAACGTAGTTGTAATAAAGTGATTCAAAGCATATCTATACAGTGTGATCGAACGAGGAAACTTCACTGAAACTCCGTAATAGTGATGAGCAGGAAAATGGACACGTTCCACTTAATTAGTGCTGTCTGTTTTATAAGTTAAAACCACTGAAACCACCCATTGATTTTTTTTTTTTTTTTTCAAGATTGCTTGAGAATAAATAGATGCTTACTTTGAAAAATATCAGCATCTACTTTACTTAATCTCATAATTATTCCAAAAGGCAGAGCCATAATCACATGCTAATTAACCCCACAGCGTATCTCTTTTAAATTAGCCACTTCAATTAATTATGAGCGGAGTTATAAGTATCACATGTTGGTCTTGGTGGATATTTTTAATTAGAATGCCATTTATTTAATTTAAAATATACATATAGTACAAAAGCATGTGAGTGGAGTTTTGCTCCCCTGGTTTTGGTTTCACCCTTGGAGCAAATTTCAAATTGGATTCCCCTTCGTCCCATTTCTTAACATATACGTAAGATTGTGCAGCACGTGTGAGGTTGACTGGTTGAGGAGTGGACTTTTTTTGTTTTTGTGGAAGGTCTCCAATTAGCTTGGATTTAGAGTTGAGGAAATATATTCTTAAATCAGATCAAAAGAGGTTGACAGTCATGTCATCATATTATTTATACTGTTAAAATACATTTACTTGGATAAAGTAACAATATGAAATGAAGATTATTTAGGAGTTATCTTGTCCACGTTTATAGTCTTCATCATGGTGAACAAGTGTTGTAACATTGTTATATAGAAAAAGTCAAACATAGTTTGACCGAATATTTAGGCCCTAAAGCGATGTTGCTTGCGCAACGTAGAAATAAACTAAAAATGAGATGAAAGATTAAAATTCAAATTAATTTGTGACCCGTGAACCGTCAACTCTATTTTTAATTTTTTAAAATGCTTAATTAGAAATTTTAGTGTTTGGAATAACTCAATTCAATGTTTTAGTTCGAATTTGATCACAACAAATCTTCACCAAGTACAAGATAACAGGGAATCTGACCAGAATAAAAAATTAGTACTTCTTCCTCCGATTTTAATTAAAATATTTAATTAATTTTTTAACTAGATTAATAAAATTAAATAATTTAATTAACTATAATTAAATTATATATTTTAAAATAAATTTATATTATATGCTATTTAATCTATTTAAATTAGTTAACTAATTTATATATTAATTATAATTAATTTATATAAAAAATTAACCTATTCTTATAATTAAGACTTAAAATAATAATAACTAATTAAAAGCTTGGAATGTTCTATCGTCTTCGCAAACGTGTATGGTTTGGTCGGTGGTCTCAACCGCTAACCACCGTTGCTCGCCTCCGTTACCGTTAACGTCTCCTCTGTACATGGACGGCCCCGTTAACCCCTTTCGCCCTTTATGGTCAAAACCAGAGACTTCCGTCAAAGCCCCTTATCTCTCTAATCTTCCCTCCCTCTCGTTTCTCTCTATATAATACGAATTTCTTCCGCCATAAGTTTATTTCCCAATCAACCTCCTCCTAAACACGCCCTGAACTTGCATTCGTTCCATTCAAACACAGAGAACAGAATCTAAGAGACAGGAAGTCAACAAAGCTCCCAGATTTTCAACTTCTTGGGGTTGAATTTGGTATTGTTTCTGAGGTAATCGCTGTTACTTTTCTCGGGGGTTTCTCCTTTTTTCTCTTGTTACTTTTGAATGAAGAGAACTTCATTCTCTGATAGAAACCCCACATGAATTCCTCTACCTATGAGTTGACTTCATAAGCCATAGTTCGTAGTTTCTATCGGTCTCATCTCTTTCTTGAGTCATGAAATCCTTCATAGAAAGTTCTGCCGTATTCTTTTTGTGAGTCATGAAATCCTTCATAGAAAGTTCTGCCGTATTCTTTTTGTGAGTGTGTGTAGTTCTGAAATAACTGTTTGATTCTATGACAGCGGCACACATTTCTGATTCTCTTATATATCTATATGTATGTTGTGATTTCATTTGAATATGATGATTTATGTGTTTTGGATTAGTACTAAAGCGTTTCGAACAATTTCTTGTTTTTTGGTAGAGAGAAAAATAGTTTATAAATTCATCTCTGTCATGCTTCTGGTCGGTGCCTGTATTTCTGTATTCCAGCAAAGTAATTAATGTTTGTTAGTCAAACAAAGTAATCAAGAGAAAATATCTTCTATTGTTGTTTACTTTTCAAATTTCATAACTTTAATGTATTCTATTTGTCTGCTATGAGTCAATCACAATGTTCCAGTGTCTGCACAATTTCTCTGTGTATTGTGTATATGTGTTTGCTTTTGTGTTCATAACTTCATATAACTCATTTCATTTTTACTCGTCATTAATTGTGTTGGATATTTACAGAACATCTTTCTTTATTGTTGTAGCAGGCATATCATCTTCTGTCATTCAAACACCTGTTTCAATCAGCAACATAAATTCAGAGGCCGATGCTTTTCTAATTTGCTAGCACCCCTTTTAGGATCTCTTCTTGCATTATAGTATGGATTCACAGCAGATTTTCGGTTACAGTGAGACTGATACTGGATTAATTAATTCATCATCATCTCATCCAGCTTTTTCGTCGGTACCCAGCTGGCTGCTTGAATCCTTGAAAATGGAGTTAGGAAACTCACCTAATTCCTCCTTTTCTAATAATCACTTTGATTCTGATTCTCTTTTAACATTGAGTGACAACCAGGATAATAATAAATACAGTTATGGTGAGATCCTTTCTGGTGCAAGCCCTTCTTGTGATTCTTCGCTGAAAACCAATCACAATTGGCACAATTCAACGCCGTCCATGGATTTTCGCCAAGATGGACCTTGTCCATATTCTTCTAGGAGCTCTCTTCTAAATGATGTGAACTGCAGCCAGAAAATCAGACATGTTCTGCAAGAAATAGAATCAACTCTAATGGCCCCTAAGAATGGTAATGATGCCACCTCATCAAATAGCCCGTTAATGACTTCTGGCCGTAGAAACATATCTTGGAGTCATCATGACCAAGGTTTACAGAATTTTCAAACTCGGCCATTTTTTGCTTCTAGTAGTAGTCAGCAGTTGAGCGAAGCTGCACAAGCAGAGAAACGTCACAAAGCAATAATAGAGGAAGAACTGGAGCGAGGTTTTGCACCAACAAGTAATTTGAGACTGTTGTTGATTGCATGCGCGAAAGCGCTTTCGGAAAACAACCTGAAAGATTTTGGTCAGTTGATTGAAAGGACTAGGAGTTCTGTGTCCATTACCGGCGAGCCAATCCAAAGGCTCGGTGCTTATTTGGTAGAAGGGCTTGTTGCAAGGAAGGAGGCATCCGGGAACAACATTTATCGTTCTCTCAAGTGCAAAGAGCCGGAAGGCAAAGACTTGCTCTCCTATATGCACATGCTGTATGAAATCTGCCCATACTTGAAATTCGGTTACATGGCCGCTAATGGATCCATCGCAGAAGCTTGCAGAAACGAGGACCGTATTCACATCATAGACTTTCAGATTGCTCAGGGAACTCAATGGGTGACTCTGCTTCAAGCCCTTGCAGAAAGACCTAGTGGGGCTCCTTATGTTAGGATCACAGGGATTGACGATCCTCTTTCTAAATACGCTCGTGGCGATGGGCTAGAGGCGGTTGGGAAACGGTTGGCCATGATCTCTGAGAAATTTCACATACCAGTTGAGTTTCATGGATTGCCAGTGTTTGGTCCTGATGTGACCCGGGACATGCTTGACATCCGGCCCGGCGAGGCTTTGGCCGTGAACTTTCCTTTACAGCTCCATCATACAGCTGATGAAAGTGTTGATGTGAATAATCCAAGGGATGGTCTTCTGAGAATGGTGAAATCATTATCTCCAAAGGTGGTCACATTGGTGGAACAGGAATCAAACACCAACACAACTCCTTTCTTCAACAGGTTCATAGAAACCTTGGATTACTACTTGGCACTGTTCGAGTCCATCGATTTCACGCTCTCGAGAGACAACAAGGCGAGGATTAACGTGGAGCAACATTGTTTGGCAAGGGATGTTGTGAATGTCATAGCTTGTGAAGGGAAGGAAAGGATAGAGCGACACGAACTGTTTGGAAAGTGGAAGTCAAGGTTGACAATGGCGGGTTTTCGACAATATCCGATGAGCACATATGTAAATTCTGTTATTCGGAGCTTGCTGAGATATCATTCAGAGAATTATACATTAGTGGACAAGGATGGTGCTATGTTGTTGGGTTGGAAGAGTAGACATCTGATATCAGCCTCAGCATGGCGTTGAACAGCTAAGGTTTATGCTGATTTGTGTAGTTCCGTGTAATCTCTTACACATTTGATTTGTCTCTTTTTGGATAGATAGGTTCATAAATAGTATGCTAATTCTTGTATACAAAAGGATTAGGCGTATGTATTTGTATCCGGAGATGGTCCTTTCATACTGAATAAATAATGTGAAATAAGAAATTCTTGAATTGACTTGTCAAAACACACACTTTTTTTTTTTCTGAACACAAGTATCTTTTTATTTCAAGTAATTTTGTTTAAAGTACTTATCAGGCAATAAATATAGACACCTCTTTTAAGAGGGATTCGAATTTTAGCTCACTACTGTAAGGGATTAATTTTTTTTAGACCATATCCCGTTGATAAAAGGAAACACCTTAGTTTTGTGTCATTCTTAGTATTCTTAGTGTTCTGTCTGTTACAATTATTTTTTTCAATACAAATTTTTTTTAAAAAAAATTAAGTTTATTTACGATATAGTAGGACGAATTTTTTTTTTTAAATGTGCTGGTCATATGCTGATATGGGATGGCAGGGCCAACATGTGCAAATTACGTTTGGGTTGTGTGATAGAAAAAAGGCTTCATTTTTATTACAAAAAGGGCAACAAGGAACTAATAGAGGTTAGTCTGAGTGGTAAGCAGTTTAGTATCGTTTAAGTGAGGTCTCGAGTTCGAGCCTTGGCGTATGCAGAAAATCTCTTTTGGGAGACTCACCTACCATAGCCAGGTACGCGACGCGAGTCAGTTTTAGATATAGTCGGGGCAAAACTCTGGTGAACTGGGTGGATAAAAAAAAAAAAAAAAGGATAAAAAGAACTTTTAGGCCATAACGAAAAGATTGTTTTTTTTTGAGGCATTGTGTAAAGTGCATAGAAATTGTGGATTGGATGTTTAACTGGCCCCTATCAACATCTCCACAGCACCGCAGTCTAATGCTTGGCCTCTTGTTTATAGTTATAGTATTCATCACCTATCCTTCTTTCAACAATTACCTATCCTTCTTTCGTAGTTTAAATTGTTGAAAGAAAGAGAGATATGATTATTTAAAATATATTTAATTTTTAAAAAATATTATTTTATTATAGTTCTAATCGCGATATTTAGGGAGGTATTCTAATTTTTATGTGTCTAAGTTTATATTTAAAAGTAATAGATAGTTTACTCTACCTGATATTAGTATCGCCTAAGAGAAATAGAGATTTTATTTTATCTTTGAATCATAGGTGAACCTAACCATTTTTTAAAAATTTCTGTAAAAAAAAATTACAGTATTCATCCGATTTTTAATATAACAATTATTAATATTTAAATAATTTAGATATATTAAAAAATTAGATAAATAAAAAAAATTAATTTTTAAATTATTAATGTATTTATAACTCAATCCATTCTGGTGTGACAGGATCTTTGAAATTTTGACTTGTGTATGACCTAATCTCTGAACCTTTTATTTTTTATATTATTATCCTTGTTATTTGGGAAAAATTGTTTCCAACTCAGCTTGCAGCTGGCGTTTCTTTTTATAAAAATCTAAACAAAAAAGAAGTAAAAGATGGAGACGGCCCAACGGACGAAGGCGACGAACTCCATCTTCATGGGTAACCCCAGAAGCAGCTAGGCGCATAGAATCCGAAAGCTGAACCAACTCCTTAATGGCCTCCATAGATTCAGCGACTATATTCAAATTTCTAGCAAAGAAAGAGAAATCGTGGAAGCATGGTTCTGATATTGCTGAAAAGGAGGAGGAGGATTGTGAGGGGGTAGATACGATTCTGGAGGTTGGCGTGGAATCAGAAATAGGACTTGTTACGTTAACCAAAATTAGGAATTTGTTATTCTGAACAGAGAGTATTATCATCACTGAGGAAATTGCATTTGTTGGGAGAAAGAAGCTATGTGTGAAAATTAGGTTGCGTCGTTAGAAGCTGAATGAGAAGCGTTAGGTGTGGCATCTTCAATGGCCTTCGTCCATTCCGTTCAGCTTTCGGATTCAATGCCATTCTTCCGTTCTATCCTCTCCATCTTTAGTCTTTACTTCTTTTATTTTAGAAATAATAAAAAAAAAGCTGAGTTGGAAATAATTTTTGCCACAACAGATAATTTTTCAGATGAGAAGGATAATAATATAAAGGGCCTGTTTGGATAGTCCCAAAATTATGGTTTTAAAAGGGTTTTTAGCCTAAACTTCAGTTTGGAGAAATTTTAAAACAAACAGCCATATTTGTCAAAACCTCAATTTGGACCAAACCATGATTTCAGATAAGCTAGTCAGAGTAATTTTTAGAATAATAAACCATATTTTCAACTACTCAATTACTATTTTACTCATACTTTTTCTTATACTATCTCTCCTCTCTCCTCTATCTTTTTCACGATCTCTCCTCTCTCCTCTATCTTTTCCACTATCTCTCATCTCTCCTCTATCTTCTCAACCCTCTCTCCTCTCTCATCTCTCATACATACACTTTTTAATAATTTTACAATTACAAAATTCCTTTTTTTAACAACTATCAAAACACTCATTTATCTAAAACCATTTTTTTTTCATAAGCTCTTCTCTAAAAACCCTTTTCCATAAGCTGTCCATAAGCCCATTTTTTCTATAAGCCCGTTTTTAAAATCTTATCCAAATACACACAAAAGGTGAAAAGTTCAAATATTAGATTACAGCCTAGTCAAAAATTTAAGAATTGAATCGCTTTGAGTCAAAATTAAAAGAATGAATTATAAATATGTTAATATTTCAATAAGATTAATTTTTTCTTTATTTAATTAAAATAAATATAACATCATCCCTTTAAAATATTATTTTATAACATTATATCATAAATAAGTTATAACAAATATTAATCTAGTTGGTTCATAACTTACAAGGTCATGACATTCTTAATTGTCAATATATATATTAGTTTATAAGTTAAATAAATTAATTTTAAAAAAATTATAAATACTAGAGACAAGATGTATTGAGATTTTATATCTAAAATTAAGACTAACTCCTTAAGTCCTAGCTCGTATAATTAGGATTAGAGAGCAATACTCTTTTTATCTTATATATATATATAAACCATTTGGATTTAAATATGTTATTTTTTATTGAATATTTGAGTGATTGAAAATTAATTCCTTAATCTTTGCATTGCTGTTATTTATTTTGTGTTAAAATTAAAAATTAAGTACCTTGTCTTTAATTAAAACGGTTGAATTTGTAATTATTTGAATCAATATTTATAACCCGATTTTATTGGGACTTATTCAACCCGATTTTCAATTGTTGGGACGCTAGGAAAAAATGTATTGGAAGATTTATATCGACAAAATCACGTGGCTATGAAAATAAACATGGTTTGTTTAATTTGACTTAAGTGGTTTAGACGCGTATATTTGTTAATAAAGACTAATTAAACTTGACTGCAGCGCACTTTTTGCACATTTTACACTAAATGAAAGATAGTACTCGTATTTTGTCTACTTGATAAATCCATTTCCATAAATTTTCATAATATTTGTGCCTACTTTAAGAAGGGGAAAATGATAATTTACCTTTCAATTATTAATCAGTTAATTATTAACTATACTTTTAAAATTTTATAATACCTTATTTAGTTAAAAATAAATTTAGATCAACTCCATTTAATATTTGTAATATTAACTTGCTTCGTAATTTTGTTGACAATCAAAAGAACTCAATACTACATTCAATTTAAAAATTATTTTCCAATCAATAAATTAAAACGTTTCAATATGATGTTTCTTCATGTACAGCTAATACGCACGCCTTACGTAATCCCATATGAAACTATGTTATATTCAATGAATGAAATCCTCTATAAATTAATTCAATACATATCGATCAGGCACCTCATTTCTATCAAAGCCATTTCACTTCCAAAATTCGAATTGAAGCCATGTCTGTTGCAGCATCTCACCACCATGACAACAACACAAGAAAATGTGTCAATTTTACTCCTACCATTTGGGGCAACATGTTTCTTCCATATGCTTCACAATCTAAGGTATTCATCAAACACACACATGTTCAGTGTTCAGTTAAACTTGATTGTGGCATATGAAACTTAGATGTTTGTCCGTGATTTTTCAGGAAGTTGATGACAACCTGGAGCATAAGATACTGAAAGAGAAACTAAAGATGTTTATATCTTCCAACGATCAGAGTCTTTCACAAAAGCTCAACTTCATTGACTGCGTCCAACGTTTGGGAGTTTCCTATCACTTCGAGCATGAAATTGAACAAGCAATGGCGAAGATTCACGACAACCTTATTACGCACGAAGGAGATGATGATGATGATCTTCACTCTCTTGCTTTACTCTTTCGATTGCTGAGGCAACACGGATATCCCATTTCATCTGGTATATATGTTTAAATTTGTTCACTATAACACTATTATATTTGCAATGTTGTCTAACGACAGGAGCTTTTTTCTCTTTTCATACAGATGTATTTGAGAGATTCAAGGACGAGAAAGGAAAGTTCAATGATGAAAATCTTAGCGAAGATGACGTGGACGGAATGTTGGCCTTGTATGAAGCTGCACAATTTGAGGTTCACGGAGAGCAAATACTAAATGAAGCTCTTCATTTCACTTACAATCACCTTAAATCCTTGATTGATAATAACAACCGATTGAGCCCTTGCCTTATTGAACACGTCAGCCACCGCTTAAGTCAGCCTCTGCATAAGAGATTACGTAGGATAGAAGCAAGAATGCATTACATGTCTTTCTATGAGTATGAGCAGCAACATCCTTCCGTAAATCACATAATGCTACTCAACTTTGCAAAACTGGATTTCAATATGTTGCAGCATCTTCATCAAAAAGAACTTGGCAATGTCAACAAGTAAGTGAACTGCTTATAATATATGAACTAGTAATACTCAGAAGTGTATATATATATATATAAAAGTAAAGATCAGGGTACAAGACTTCCATTAGGTGGGGCCTGATGTACACAGCTTCTAGATCATATGATATCAACTTTACCGTTATACTGAGTCTTACTCTCTATATATAGATATATATATATATAACAGTAATTAAATGGTCTTGTTTTATTTGTATTACAGGTGGTACAAAGAATCAGAGTTGACGAGAAAGGTACCTTATGCTAGAGGTAGATTGGTTGAGGCCTACTTTTGGCCTTTAGCCAAGTCTTATGAGTCTCAATTCAGCACTGCAAGAATGGTAGTCACCAAATTGGTTTCTATAATATGTCTTCTGGATGATACCTATGACATTTTTGGCACACTTGAAGAACTTGAACTCTTCACAGAGGCTATCCGCAGGTTTAATTAATTAATCACACCAATATTCCTGTCCTTGAAAATTAATCATGAACTTTACATTTGACTTAATTATTCCTTTGTATTAGTTGATTATGATCAGATGGGATATAAGTCCCATTGAATCACTCCCAGAGTCCATGAAAGTGGTGTTTGAAGCAGTTGTGCAAGTGTGCAGCGAAATGGAGATGGTGGCTGCAAAAGAAGGGACGTCAAATTTTGTGATTCCACAAGTTAAACAAGCTGTATATGTGATTACTTTATAACTCAATTAATTTCAACACACAAACATATATATGATGTAATATTTTAATTATTTTCACTTCGCTAATTAGGTACATATTGTGGTTGTAGTTTATGCACTTGTCTGAGGCATACTTGATGGAAGCAAAATGGTGCAATGAAGAGTACGTTCCAAGCTATGAGGAGTACAAGGACAATGGAGTTGTATCTTCTACTATCCCACTTCAGGTAACTTCGTTTCTGGGCCTTGGAAACCTGGCAACTAAACAGGTGTTTGATTGGATTTCCGCTAATCCTAAAACAGTTAGAGCTGCCTCACTTATTGGCAGACTCATGGATGACATGGCCACTCATAAGGTACAGCTTATACAACCGTGCATGATCTTCTTTTTCGTTCAATATCAGTAGTCAGTATCTTAAACGATTTTTTTGTACATCCAACAACACCATAAAATATTATTTCAGTATCATCTAATGTTTTAAAATAATTTTCAGTATATCCAGTAACTTAAAATATTTTATAAGTAGTATCCAGAATTTTAAATTTAGGATGTTGTTGCTATTAAGAAAATACTTTAAAGATAAAATATTACTAAAAATTATTTTAGGATACATTGTGCTACTAAGAAAATGATTTAAGGTGCTTAATACAATTTAACATTTTTTTAATTCAAAGGGAGACAAAGCGATGAAAAACAAGTGTAAAATAATTAATTGGAAGAAACGATAGCTGTAGTTTTGATTTATAGTTTTAAATAGTTAAAAATATATAGGGATTAAATTGTAATGAGTTAAAGTTTATGGACTAATAATTTAACAAATTTAAAATTATAAGAATTAAAAGATTAAGTTTTCCACATGTATAGATCTTCTCACTACTAAAACTTACACACACACACAAATATTTCTCTTAAAAATAAAAAATAAATTATATAAAGCATATATATATATATATATATATATATATTATATTCTTATATTAATCGGAAGAAACGATACAAGGAGTTTTAATTTCTGGTTATTTGCATGGACATGTACGTAGTTTCAGCAGGAGAGAGAGCATGTTGCTTCAGGAGTGGAATGTTGCATGAAGCAGTATGGAGTATGTAATGGCCATGCAGAATTTCTTAGGTAAGCAATTTAAATTTATTATAAATATTAATCTGTGCAAAATTGTCACAAGAGTTTGGGTTTGTCGAGTGGTTGGAAGCAGGGATATAAAACCAGAGGTCTACAGTTCGACTCCCAGCGTTTGCCGGAAGGGGGTTTTATTTTTGTTTTTCAGGCGTGAAATGACCTTTTTGCCCCTCTGCTTATTTCTCACCTCCTCCCGACTCCTTCCCCATTTCTTCTTCTGCGTTGTCGCGTTCTTTGGCAGAGAATCGCTTCAGGCGGCAGAGCGACGGGAAGTGGAGCAGGCGCCAGCGTGCGGCGCGGAAATGGAGTACACGGCACGGTAGGTCTGTTGCCGTCCCCTTTAAGTCAGTGACGTTCCCTTTCCATTTCAATTTCTCCGTCGCCCGTGAAGCTGCAGCGAGAGGGAAGCAGGGAGAAATTTTTGAGGGATCCTCGTGGGTTCTGTGAGCTGCTGTGAGTTCAACCCTTTTTCCTGTCGACCGTGCTTGCAAGTGCTGCCGTCGCCGTGTAGCAGCCGTCCGTCGCCATCATCTGTTACTGTAACAAATTTCAGATCTTCTCCCTTTTTCTGGTTCAGTGCTGCGTGTCGTGCTGTTATTATTGTCTGCCATTGTTCTTCGGTTAGAGCTTGGTGGTAGTTGCTTTGGGAATCTTTGCGTTGGTTTCTTCTGTTCAGTTGGTCATCCACGCTGCCATTGGACCTCTACCCTTGTTGCTTCAGCACGCCTCTGTCTTTCCTTTCTGATTGCTGGAGAATTTCACTGTGAAGTGTAAATGGTAAGCTTTACATCTCTCTCTCCTTTAACTCGTGTTAATGGTGGTTGAAAGATTGGATTTCTGCCTTCCCTGTTTGCCAAATATGTGATGCAAATGAAAGTGAAGATTGTATTGGTGTGAGTTGTGGACGTGGGGCTGTGTGTGCGTGAGTGATCTCTGTGTTCTGTAGCTACCGAGAAAAAAAAAAAAGAGAGGGAGCGTTGGGTTCTGTTTAATATACATATACATATGATGCTGCATGAAGGAAAACAGAAAGAGAGGAAATAGGAGTGTGTCGTCGGTGTTGGGCTTTTGGGTGAGTTTGGGTGCTGATTTGAATGAAAGAAGTGGATATGTATGGACGTTGCTGCTGATTTGCATGTGATTTAGTTGAAAAAAAAAAAGAAAGAAAAGAAGAAGAGAGAAAGGAGGCGCTGGATGTTGCTGTATATATATATGTGTATATGCTGCTGTTTTGGCTTGATATATACACACACACACACACATATGATGTGGTGCTGTTTTAGAGGTAAATTGTTAGAATTAAAGGGGATAAGGAAATGATGATAAGAGAAATTGTTGGAATACTTCAATGTTAAGGGATTGTTGTGGTTGTGTTAAATAAATAGAATTTAGCACAAAAGAGATGAATTGTAATTCTTGATAGTATATGGAATTGAATAGCTTGGAGAAAAAGAAAATTAAAGATGAGATTTTTAGGGAATGATTGTAGTTGTTTATAAAAGATTAAATTTTGTTGATGGTTTTCCTATATTCGCTTATGGAATGTTTATCTTGGGAACATAGGTAATTCATGTGAGAATATTTTCGTAGAATAGAGCAGAAATAAGCTATTTTGGAATATTCATGTGAGTGAATAACGTTCCCTAAACTTTAAGATTTTTAAATATAATTAGTTTTTGATATATTTATTAAATGTGAATTTTAGCACGAATTACGAGAAAAGAGTTGCGAATTCATGACTTTATATGTTTATTTGACATTTCAGTCAAAAGTTAATTTTCAGCATGATTTACGAAAGAGCAATCATATGAATTAATGGTTTTAAATTTGAAAATGGATATATTATTATTACACACTTGTTCATATGAATTGACAAAACATGTTTTAGTGATTTATCGAAAATGTTCATGTTGTGGAAGTTTCATGATTATGAATGATTTTAATGGAAATTGTTACATTGAACAATGTTATGTTATCAAATGTTAAATGGCCCTATGCATGTTTGAAAGATTTTTAAGGATGGAATACAGAACGCTGGTTACTAACAGCAGTACTGTTAGTCATTGGTGCACCATGGTTAAACCCGAGCTCGACGGACATTTGTGGGTCTCGGACTCGCGTCTGTTATTCGTGGGTCTCGTACCTGCGCTTATTTCGTGGCCTCGAGCTGCGCTTGATTGGTTAGTTACCCTCGTGGACTGTGTCCATGCCTGTTATGTTCTGTCGAAGTCCTACGAAAAAGTGATTGATTTGAAAGGATAGTTTTTAAATGGTTTCATGAAAAAAAGTGTTTACTGAAACAATTGCATTGAATTACAAAAGATTATGATTTATACTTAAAAATGTTGAAATTGTTCATTTACATTTTCTAAAAAGAAAAATGTTTACCGAACTATTCATTTTGAATTACGAAACTTTATGAGTTGTATTTAAACGTATTGAACTCAATTATTTTCGTATTTTAAATTATATTTTTGGGACGTTATTCAAGAGTAGATTATTTGGCTTCAGATAGTGTAGTTGACCATATTCTTTTAGCTGAGCAATGAAGAGCCTCACGTTTGATCCGAAGCAATTATTTTGGCACGTCGACTTTTGAAGTAATTATATTTTTTGAAATACATGTATTAGTTTGCTAAAGGGTTATATGCTCCACGTAACTTATAGATAAAGTTTTGGTTTTGTATCATTTTGAAAAATATATGAATTTGAATTAAAGTATTTACCTTTTCATTTAAACTGAAAATTAAGTTATGATTATTACTTTAAATGTTTCATTATAAGTTTAAGGCTTAAAGAATGTGAATTTATTCATATTCTGTGTCGGTCACGGTGACAGAGTATCAAAAGAAGAAGCCTACAAAATAATCAACAACTACCTCAAGAATTGCTGGAAGGATGTCAACGAAGAGTGTCTGAAGAATCCACATGATGTCCCAAGGTCTGTGCTTGACTGTGTCGTGAATATGGCTCGAGTGTCTGAGGTTGTCTATGAAAACCTACAAGACAGATTCACCAATGGCGAGTTCCTTAAACATTACGTCGTCCAACTCCTTCTGGATCCCATACCTATTAATAATTGAGCTTTGATCAACCTACGCAGCTTTATATATATATTTGATACTATAAGACTTGTTATTTTCATTTGTTTTTGTTTTGTTGTCAAGTTTGATGGGGATATGAAGAATTCCTAGGTACTTCCTAGGTTATCTAATCATGCTGTTATTGACTACTATGTTTGTTTATGAATTGGAATTTGTGTGGTTTTCTTCTGTGAGGCGGGCATGAATATAATTAAAAGTAATTATGTTAGAGAATCTTATCTAATGGACTAATACTCCTTCCTTTCCTTTTTATAAGATACAATTTTTTGAATAGGCATGTTCCTTTTTATAAAATGCAATTTAAAAATATCTAAACATTTAAGGAGGATGAACTGTTTGGCAAGGGGAAGTCAAGGTTGGCAATGGCGGGTTTTCGACGATATCCAATTAATGAACACATATGTAAAGATTGTGTTTTTGGATCGAACCATTGGTGTATGACATCATATATAGGGAATATAAAACTTAATGTTTGATGTTGATTAATTTAATCTGGGCAGGGTGATGATGATGATGAGGAATCATTAAAATAAGTGACTTTGGAAAGACGACCAAATTTGACTTTGGATTTGAGAGACCACGTTTTAAAAACTGAGAAGGATTGATACAGACATTCGAAGGATTAAATAAAGCGATTGGCTTATCGGAGAAATTTATGAATAAAGAATTTATGTAGTAGTACCATGAAAGTTCAAGGTAAAACGTTGCTGTTTCATGTGAGATAAGCATATACCATTAAACAAAACCTATAATATCTTCCTTCATTAATTTTGTGGACTCTCAAAAGAGCTCAATACTACACATTGATGAATTTGGAAATTATTTTCCAATCAAGTTTTTAGATATAAGGGCGAACGTCTTTATCGTGCAACTTCATGTATACCTAATCCTCACCCCTTATTACCTAACCCAAAAGCAAATCGTAGATATTCAATTAATGAAATCCTCTATAAATTAGTTCAATACATATCAGGCGCTTCATTTAATTTCGATCGAAAGGCATTTGAGTTCCAAAATAAAATTGGAAGCCATGTCTGTTGCAGCATCGCACCATGCAACACAAGAAAATGTGCCAATTGTGCTCCTACCGTTTGGGACAATATGTTTCTTCCATTTGCTTCACAGTCTAAGGTATTATTCAATATATATATGTTCAGTGTAATTGTGAAATATATGAAGTTTCATGTTAATTTGTCTCTGATGTTTCAGGAAGTTGTGAATGCCATTGCTTATGAAGGGAAGGGAAGGATAGAGCGACACGAACTGTTTGGAAAGTGGAAATTAAGGTTGACAATGGCGGGTTTTCGGCAATATCCAATGAGCACATATGTAAATTCTGTTATTCGGAGCTTGTTGAGATACTATTCAGAGAATTACACATTAGTGGACAAGGATGGTGCTATGTTGTTGGGTTGGAAGAGTAGAAATCTGATATCAGCCTCAGCATAGCATTGAACAGCTAAGGTTTAAGGTTGATTTGTGTAGTTCCATGTAATCTCTTACACATTTGATTCGTGTCATTTTGGTTAGATAGGTTCATAAATAGGCGCTGATTCTTGTACACTAAAGGATTAGGCGTATGCATTTGTATGTGGAGATGGTCCTTTCATACTGAATAAATAATTTGAAATAAGAAATTCTTGAACTGACTTGTCAAAAAATATTTTGTTTTAAGTACACGTATTTTTTTATTTAAGATAATTTTATTTAAAGTTTTGTCGGATATTAAATATGGGTATTCCTTTTAAAAAAAATTTAAATCTTAACTTGATATATTACGAGAAATTAACTTTTTATATTAGATCATATCCCGTTGATCATAGGAAACACTTTTGTTTTGCGTCATTCCTAATATTCTTAATATTCTGTCTGTTGTTACAATTACTTGGATGTGCTGGTCATGATCATATGTGGGATGGCAGGCCTAACATGGGCAAATTATGTTTGGGTTTTGTGATGGAAAAAAGGTTTCAATTTTATTACAAAAAGGGCAAAAAGAAATTTTAGACCATAATGTAAAGATTGTGTTTTTGGGGCCATATGTAAAGTGCATAGGAATTGTGGATTGGACGTTTCACTGGCCCCTATCAACTTCTCTTCACAAGCACCGCAGGCTAAAGCTCCGCAGCTTGTTTATAGGTAGAGGACTCATCTAATTTTTAAAACAACAACTACTAGTATTTAAATAATTTAAATAAGTAAAAAAATTATATAAATTATTTAAAAAATTAATTTTTAATTTTTAATCTATTAATCCACTTATAATTTACAATTTTAATTTTAACTTAACTTTTAAATTTTTAACTCGATTTAATCCTTAAATTTTTTTTATATATTTAAATATATAAAATTTTTATAAATTTCATGTTAGTTACATGTCATCTTTCTAACTTCTAAAAATTTAAATTAAAAATTATAATATTTTATATTTTAATTAATAAATATTTATTATTAAAATTATTATTAAAATTAATTATTTTTATCATATCATAATTTTTATATTTTTATTATATATTATGTCATTTAAAATATAACACTTAATAATTTATATATATAATTTTAAGTAATTTATATTTTTTAAAATAAAGTTAAATAAATACTTTAAATACTTTTGTTAAATATTTTATATTTTTTAAATATTTAAATAATATTTTAAATTACGTATCAAGTGTTAAATATTATTTAAATATTTTATATTTAAATATTTTAAAAAAATAAAATTATGTATCAAGTGTTAATTATTTTTAAATAAAATAATATATAATAAAAAAATAAAAATTATGATATAATAAAAATTATTAATTTTAACACTAATTTTAACGATAAGTCTTGATAATCATCTGGCTTCATGAATTTTAGCTCTTTTTTTCATAATTATTATCCTAGTTATCTATAAAGTTATCTTATATGGTTAAAATTGTATCCAACTCAGCTTGTACCTGGCGTTTCTTTTTATGAAAATCTAATCAAAAAAGATTTGATGGGACTTATTCAACCGGATTTTCAATTGTGGGGACGCTAGAAAAAAAATTGTATGGGAAGATTGATTATAGGATAAACATATATCCATTATCCTAAATTAATTTTAGAAGAATAATTAATACCTTAAAATATTTAAATGTATAATTAGCACCTTGAACTAATTTTAGAGGTGCAACCAGCACCCTAAAATATTTAAAAATGCAATTAACACCCTAAACTAATTTTAGAGGTGCAATCAGCACCCTCAAATATTTAAATTGGTGCAATTTTACTCTTTCACTAACAAAAATACTTACTTTCATTTGATACATATCACATAAATTTTTTTTGGATACATTATTGTTTAAAAGTTATATGTATAATATTATTTTAATAAATTACACTAAAATTTTTTAAGGTGCTGATTGCACCTCCAAAATTAGTTTAAAGTGTTAATTGCACCTTTAAATATTTTAGGGTGTTGATTGCACCTCCAAAATTAGTTCAGGGTGCTGGTTGTACCTCCAAAATTAGTTCAGGGTGTTAATTACACATTTAAATATTTTAGGGTATTAATTACTCATCTAAAATTAGTTTGGGGTGTTGGATACACCTTTACCCTTATTATATATCAAAAGAAAATCATTTATTAGTTGGGGATTCATCATGATTGA
Organism: Leucaena leucocephala; assembly: GCA_037074615.1. Lineage (NCBI taxonomy): Eukaryota > Viridiplantae > Streptophyta > Magnoliopsida > Fabales > Fabaceae > Leucaena > Leucaena leucocephala. The sequence continues at coordinate 16,344,174 of CM073545.1, forward strand.
TGAGGTGCGTACGGAGGATAAAGTTTATCTTGACTTTTTATAAGAAAATTAGCTCATGAATTCAAGCTTGATTTGGCATTTTAACCCCACCAGACAAAAATTTAGAAATTAAAACAGTTTGCCTCAATTATTGTCTCCATTGGTTTCGTCCACCTCTTATTATTAAAATGAGATCCTCAGTAGTCATGTCACTTTCTTCTAGATACTCTCTTCTTCTCAAATTTATGGACAGAATCACTTGGCTATGAAAATAAACATGGTTTGATTAATTTGACTAAAATGATAATTTACTTAATCAATCAACCATTAATTATTAATTATATTTTTTAAATTTTATAATATTTTAAGACTTAATATATATCGATTTAATTTAATACTTTTAATTTTTATTAATTACTATCATAAAGTTTAAAATCTTTTAAAGATAAAAGTAGTAATTTAAAATATTTTAATGATCAAATTTTAAATTTTTATAATATTTAAAATTTTTTTAAAATAATAAAAAAATTTAAATAATTAATCAATTATAATTTTTTTCTACCTCCAGTGTAGTGTAATAAGAGGGAAAAATCTCTAGTTACATCTAGAAGGACTGAGGTACTTGAAAGGAAAAAATTTAATTGAACAAAATGTCCTCCACGTTTTCTTTTTTTATCGGCTTCAAATGGCTTACCTTGTATTTATAAGTAGGTTGCTAAATATTTCTAACCCAATTTCCAAGTGAAGAAATCATGTCAGAACAATAGTTGAAAAAGTTGGAAAAAGAAGTTCATTTTCAAGTAGGAAGCAAAAATATTTCCAATTTGTTATGCGACTTAATTTCTTGACCACAGAAATTGAAAAAAAAAAAACTTGATGATATTTCACAACTCACTTAAAAACAAGATACTTTTCCAATTGGCTTAACTTGTATATATTTTGATATTGTGAAATATTTTTAACCTAACTGGCTAACTCCCATTTTCTAGTAGGCGCTCATGTAATTAAATCAACAAAATAGTCATTTAATTACAAAAGATGGATGTCACTTTTTTTTACTCAAAGATTTCAACAATAACTCATCATTCTTTAATAAAATAATCTCTCTTAAAAGGTAATAAATGGCATTTTACTTGTTAAGAATGTGATAGTATACTACATTATATGGAAGTCCAATCGCATGAAAACGCTCATGCATTTATTTATGAAGGACTTTTTAATTTCTTGTTTTATAAATAATTTTTGTTTTTAAATAACCCCATATGAAACTATGTTATATTCAATGAATGAAATCCTCTATAAATTAATTCAATACATATCGATCAGGCACTTCATTTCTATCAAAGCCATTTCACTTCCAAAATTCGAATTGAAGCCATGTCTGTTGCAGCATCTCACCACCATGACAACAACACAAGAAAATGTGTCAATTTTACTCCTACCATTTGGGGCAACATGTTTCTTCCATATGCTTCACAATCTAAGGTATTCATCAAACACACACATGTTCAGTGTTCAGTTAAACTTGATTGTGGCATATGAAACTTAGATGTTTGTCTGTGATTTTTCAGGAAGTTGATGACAACCTGGAGCATAAGATACTGAAAGAGAAACTAAAGATGTTTATATCTTCCAACGATCAGAGTCTTTCACAAAAGCTCAACTTCATTGACTGCGTCCAACGTTTGGGAGTTTCCTATCACTTCGAGCATGAAATTGAACAAGCAATGGCGAAGATTCACGACAACCTTATTACGCACGAAGGAGATGATGATGATGATCTTCACTCTCTTGCTTTACTCTTTCGATTGCTGAGGCAACACGGATATCCCATTTCATCTGGTATATATGTTTAAATTTGTTCACTATAACACTATTATATTTGCAATGTTGTCTAACGACAGGAGCTTTTTTCTCTTTTCATACAGATGTATTTGAGAGATTCAAGGACGAGAAAGGAAAGTTCAATGATGAAAATCTTAGCGAAGATGACGTGGACGGAATGTTGGCCTTGTATGAAGCTGCACAATTTGAGGTTCACGGAGAGCAAATACTAAATGAAGCTCTTCATTTCACTTACAATCACCTTAAATCCTTGATTGATAATAACAACCGATTGAGCCCTTGCCTTATTGAACACGTCAGCCACCGCTTAAGTCAGCCTCTGCATAAGAGATTACGTAGGATAGAAGCAAGAATGCATTGCATGTCTTTCTATGAGCAGCAACATCCTTCACCAAATCACATAATGTTACTCAACTTTGCAAAACTGGATTTCAATATGTTGCAGCATCTTCATCAAAAAGAACTTGGCAATGTCACCAAGTAAGGGAAATATTATAATATATTAACTAGTAATACTCCGTGGTGTGTGTGTATATATAAAATGAAGGCCCAGTGCACGAGGTTTCTATTTGGTGGGGCCTGATGTATACAACTTACAGGTCACATAATATCAACTTTAGCGTTTTGCTGAGTCTTACCCTCTTTATATTCGATTTTATTTTATTTGTATTATAGGTGGTGGAAAGAATCAGAGTTGACGAGAAAGGTACCTTATGCTAGAGATAGATTGGTGGAGGCCTACTTTTGGCCTTTAGCCAAGTCTTATGAGCCTCAATTCAGCACTGCAAGGATGATAGTCACCAAATTGGTTTCTATTATATGTCTTCTCGATGATACCTATGACGTCTTTGGCACACTTGAAGAACTTGAACTCTTCACAGAGGCTATCCGCAGGTTTAATTAATTAATCACACCAATATTCCTGTCACTGAAAATTAATCATGAACTTTATATTTGACTTAATTATTCCTTTTTATTATTTGAATATGATCAGATGGGATATAAGTCCCATTGAATCACTCCCAGAGTGCATGAAAGTGGTGTTTGAAGCACTTGTACAAGTGTGCAGCGAAATGGAGATGGTGACCGCCAAAGAAGGGACGTCAAATTTTGTGATTCCGCAAGTTAAACAAGCTGTATATGCGATTACTTTAGAACTCAATTAATTTCAACACACAAACATATATATGATGTAATATTTTGGTCATTTTCACTTAGCTAATTAGGTACATATTGTGGTTGTAGTTTATGAACTTGTCGGAGGCATACTTGATGGAAGCAAAATGGTGCAATGAAGAGTACGTTCCAAGCTATGAGGAGTACAAGGACAATGGACTTGTATCTTCTAGTCTCCCACTTCAGATAACTTCATTTCTGGGCCTTGGAAACCTGGCAACTAAACAGGTGTTTGATTGGATTTCCACTAATCCTAAAACAATTCGTGCTGCCTCACTTATTGGCAGACTCATGGATGACATGGCCACTCATAAGGTACAACTTATACAACCGTGCATGATCTTCTGCTTGGTCAAATATCGGTAGTACTAAGTATTTTAAACGAATTTTTTGTACATTCAGCTGCACCATAAAATATTATTGCAGTAGCATTTAGTGTCTTAAAATAATTTTTAATATATCCAGTAATTTAAAGTATTTTTTGAATAGTACCCATAATCTTAAGTTTTGGGTGTTTATTGCTACCGGGAAAATATTTTAAGGGTAAAATTGTACTAAAAATTATTTTAAGATGCATGGTGCTAATTAAAAAATACTTTAAAGTACTGAATATAATTTAATATTTTTTTAATCCAAAGGGAGACCAAGCGTTGAAAATCAAGTGTAAAATGGTTAATTGGAAGAAACTGGAGTTTGGTTTGTAGATTTAAATGGTTAAAATTATATATGAATTAAATTACTGTGAGTTAAAGTTTATAGACTAATAGTTTAATAGAGTCAAAATTATGGGAATAAAAAAGATTAATTTTTCCAAGAGAATAGTTCTTCTCACTTCTAAAACTTACACAAACACACATATTTCTCTTAAAAATAAAAAATAAATTATATGAAGCATATATATATATATATCATTCTTATATTAAGTGGAAGAAACGTTACAAGGATTTAATTTGTGGTTATTTGCATGGACACGTACGTAGTTTGAGCAGGAGAGACAGCATGTTGCTTCGGGAGTGGAATGTTGCATGAAGCAGTATGGAGTACCAGAAGGAGAAGCCTACAAAATAATCAACAACGACCTCAAGAATTGCTGGAGGGATATTAACGAAGAGTGTCTGAAGAATCCACATGATGTCCCAAGGTCTGTGCTTGATTGTGTGTTGAATGTGGCTCGAGTGTCTGAGGTTGTCTATGAAAACCTACAAGACAGATTCACCAATGGCGAGTTGCTTAAACATTACGTCGTCCAACTCCTTCTGGATCCCATACCCATTAATAATTGAGCCTTGATAAACCTACGCAGCTTTATATATATATTTGATACCATAAGACTTGTTATTTTCTGTTGTTGTAGTGTTGTCAAGTTTGATGGTTATATGTATAATTCCTAGCTACTTCCTAAGTTATAGAATCAGCGTGCAGTAATTGATTACTATGTTTGTTTATGAATCGAAGTTTGTGTGTACGTGGTTTTTCTTTTGTCTGAGGAAGGCATGAATATAAATGTGATTACGTTAATTAGAGAGTCTTATCTAATACGTCTACTAGTCTTTGCGGGAGTTGATCAGTCACGTGGCTTTTGGCTTTGTAACATGTAAATTCTAAAAGTTAAGATGATAAAACATATATATTATACGAGTAGTTTCTTTTTTGGACCAATTGGCTGATAACATTAGAATATGTGTCATCCATGGCTGATAACATCCGAAATTTGGAACCGTGACCGGCACAGAATATGAATAAATTTATATTCCTCAAGCCTTCATTCGTAACTAAAACGTTCAAAATGATAATCATAATCTTATCTATAGGTTAAGTGAAGCATTTATCCTTTTAAACAAAATAGTACAAGTATTTCTGAAAATATAATTACTTCAAAAGTCGACGTGTTAAAACAATTGCTTCGGATCAAACGTGAGGCTCTTCACTGCTCAGCTGGAGGATGGAGGAATAGGGTTAACTGGACTATCTGAAGCCAAATAATCTACTCGTGAATAACGTCCCAAAAATATAATTTGAAATGTGAAAATAAACAATTTCAGCATGTTTAAGTATAAATCATAATATTTCGTAATTCAATGCATTTGTTTCAATAACTTCATTTCATGAAAATAAACACTCTGTTTCATGAAAACTGTTTTAAAACATGTCATTGCAAATCAATCACTTTTCCGTAAAACTTCAACGATAATTTACTTTCAATACATGAATCATATCGATGCGTAATTCAAATGAATAACTCGGTAAACTTTTTCCTTTCAGAAAAACCGTTTGAAATCATCATTTCAAAATCACTCTTTTCTATAGGACTTCGACAGAACAAAACAGGCGTGGACACACAGTTCATGAGGGTAACTAACCAATATGTGACTCCAAGCCACTGTCGCAAGAATAAATCCCACGAAATAAATGTTGTGACTCCAAGCCATTGTCGTAAGAATGAATCTCACGAAATAAATACATAGTGTGACTCCAAGCCACTGTCGTAAAAATAAATCTCACGAAATAAATAGTGTGACTCCAAGCCACTGTCGTAAGAATGAATCTCACGAAATAAATAGTGTGACTCCAAGCCACTGTCGTAAGAATGAATCTCACGAAATAAATAGTGTGACTCCAAGCCACTGTCGCGAGTACAAGACCCACGAAATATCCGTCGAGCTCGGGTTTAACCATGGTGCACCAAGGACTAACAGTACTGCTGTTACTAACCAGCGTTCTGTATTTCGTCCTCTAAAACATTTCAAACATGCATGAGGGCCATTTACATTCAATATTTTTCAATGCAACACTTTCCGTTAAAACTATTCATAATCATGAAACTTTCCCCCATCATGAACATTTTTGATAAATCATCCAAACTCATTTTGTCAATCCATATGAACAAGTATGCAATAATGAAATATCTATTTTCAACATTTAAAATCATGCATTCATATGCTTATTTTTTCGTAAATCATGCTGAAATTAACATTTAACTGAAATATCAAATAAATGTATAAAATCATGAGTGCGAAATTCTTTTCTCATAATTAGTGCTAAAATTTATATTTAATAAATATATAAAAAATTGATTATATTTTAAAATTTTAAGGTTGGGGACGTTATTCACTCACCTGCCACGCTCCTAAACCTTTACTCTTTTCAGTCAATCAACTTCTATTTATTTTCACTTCTCAGTTCCCTGATATCCCGAAACAATATATTAACATTCTATTAAAAAATAAACTAAATTTCATAATCTTTATCTGCTTCCATATTCTTCCATTTAACATAACACCCAGACCTCAACAATGATTCAAATATCAATCCAGTTGAACCACAATTCATAAACTCAGCAGCAACGACGACACCACCCCAGAACAAAGGAGAGTCACCGGCAGGAACCACAGCTCAGGCGACAGAATCTCAACAGCTTAGAGTCCCGAAACCTCTCTTCTCTCACTCTCTCGCGTCTGCGTTTCATATGAGGAAATAAAGAAGTGCACCAAAATAAAAAAAACGACGATGAATCTTGCGTGCCGTGCAACTCCCTCCCACGCCGCACCCCGACTCGACCCATCCCCTTGCGCAGCGCGGTGGCTCAACCACTCTGACACTCACGGGACGCTACAGCAGAGGAAATGGGAAAGAAGACGGAAATGGTTAAAAGAATTCAGAGGGGTATTGCTGTAATTTCACGCTGAAAAAGATGAAAATAAAACCTTTACTCTGCAGCTTCCAGGAATTGAACACGGGACCTCAGGATTTCGTTTCTCAGATTCCAACCACATGTCTAGCCATACCCTTTGAGATTTCACTGCACTGACTAATATATATACTTTATTAAATTGGTTCCAGATCCGGGTTGTTACAATAAAACATATATATTATACGAGTAGTTTCTTTTTTGGACCAATTGGCTGATAACATTAGAATATGTTCCATCAGCAGAAAGGAAAATAGAAAACCCAGAAAAACTGCATGATGATAATTCTGAACTCTGATAGATGATGGAAAAGACTTAGAGCTCGTGCCTCATGTCAAAATTGCCTTTTCAATAGAAAAAAAAATCAGTTTAGATATAAAATTATGTTTAGCATGTCCTGGGGAGCAATTAACTTGTTTAAACCTGGCTTTTGGCCTTCTTTCATATTTAATTTGAACCTTATGATTGAAACTGACTTTTAATTATCATGTAAATAAATTTTTGTTAAATTAATTTTTTTATAAATACCCATTCAAATATAAATCATGTTACATACACTAATTGACTTCTAGTCCAATTTTAAATTACAAAAATCAATTGAGATAAAAGTAATTTTTAGAAATATCAATCTAAACAAGCCTTTAAATACGAATCACTGGCTGAAAGTTCATTTCGTAGATTTGTGATGGAGAGTAGGAATTTGGAAAGGAAAAAATAATTGGTCCCCTCATCATGTGAACTGTATTTCACTAATGTTATGGTATCGATCTTTTTCCCTCCGCTCATCATTCTTACCACCGACAGTACTTCTTCCCTCAAATTAAGCCACAAATTCATATGAGGTGAGCATTAATCACTTTAAACTTTTTCATTATTGTTCTAGAAGCAAATCAACACCACAGATTTTCCTAATTTCATTTGGTCTTCCATGCAAGTCTTTTTCAAATGTAAGCATACATTTTCTCATGTTTTATAATTTTTCTTCTATTTACACCATGTTTACAAAAAATATATATTTCTTTTTTCTGAAAAGATTATTTCTTTTTCTTGAAAATTTCTATTAGGAAAATATTTTTATATACCTTGTAAATTTTCATGTTTTTTTTTAAATTGTAATTATATTCTGAAATGTTTTGACATGTTATTCATTTTAAATAATTAACCATGAGCAATTGAACATTTAACACTAAAACTTCATAGTTCATACCTATAAAGGATCTGGATTCTTAAAATGAATCCAAGTTGTTCACTTCCCAAATGAAAACTTGTCAGCTCCTAAACCGAATAACTGTACGGAGCTCTTGACGATCGTAGAATTTCGTAATGGAATCTTGGGGACCAAGTTGAGCCAAGCCCCACGCACACTCACTGATTCACATCCAATGCGACATAGCCACGTGTCATGAGAAGAATGACAAAACAAAATAAAAGGTCAGATTTCATTGAGTGTACGTACTAGTGAATTCATAACCTTATAAATAAGAAAGATCCTCTTAGCCTTTGCCTTTTTTAATTTTAAGCACGTGATGAAAGTTGAAGTCAAATCGCTGTCGGATTGTAATAACCAAATAAAAAGGTTGTAATAATCAAACTAGACCAACCAGTTTGATCCATAACTATGGCTTGTCTGGTTCTAGCTACTTGAAATGGAGAGAATTGAACCCGCCAAGAGTGAGGGATCATTATATATCAATTTGGGTCGAATGATCATGGACACACAAGGTTCTCTCTTACTTCCAATTCTGTGGATATTAAAAGAATCACGTGACTACTGATTAGTGCTTTTCTCAAATTAAAATGTGACCCTACTTAAATTTATATTGTGGCTATAATTTATTCTGTGTGATCTAATGGTATGAAAATTTTTCTATAAGTAAAAGATTGCATGTTTAATCCTTCTTATAACTCCACGCAGCCATTGATATATACACGGTGGGTTTAATCTCACTTTGTCCATTTGAAGAAGGCCTTCTCTATATAAGTAGCCACACAAGAAAACGTTGTTGTGCCATGAAAGCCCGTACGTAGTTGAAGCAGAGAAGAGGGAATATAGAATGTCTTCTATTGCTGCTTCAACGTTAGTTTCTATTCCTCATCCAACAAAACATGAGAATGAGTCCCACATAGGAAGACACTGCGCAGATTTTCATACTTCTCTTTGGACCGATCATTTCTTTCATCATGCCTCTCGCTCTTCTGTGTGTGTGTATATATATATTTACTGCTTTCATTTGTTCTTTCTTCTTCTCCAGGTTCCTCTATATATCCATTTTTTATCATCTGAGCTTTGATTGATTATTCTTTCTTCTAACATTATCGCTATATGTATAGAAAGTTGATCATAGTGAAACTGTGCAACGCATCGAAACTCTGAAAGAGGAAGTGAGGAAGATGCTTGCTCCTACCAATGAGAAGCCATCGATTTCAAAAGTTGTACTGATTGATTCAATTCAACGCCTGGGTTTGAGATATCATTTTGAAAGTGAAGTTGAACAAGTGTTGCAACAAACTCATAAGCACTACGTTCAAAATGGCCAATTAACTCTTGATGCAGACCTGTGCTTTTTTGCCTTGCTTTTCAGATTATTGAGGCAAGATGGATATCTCATTTCACCTGTATATATATATATATGTATATATATATCTGCCAACAAACTTATATGATAAAATGTTTTAAAATGGTAACCATTTATGGTGAATATTTATGGGCAAATTACCAGATGTGTTTAACAAGTTCAAAGATGGAGAAGGAAAGTTCAGTGAAAGAGTTAGCAACGATGTGGAAGGAATGCTGAATTTATACGAAGCTGCTCATCTGAGTATTCATGGAGAAGACATCTTAGATGAAGCGATCGCTTTTACTTCCACTCAACTTCATCAAGCCATCAACGCTAACACTATTGAACCAAGCCCATTTCTTGGTGAACAAGTTCATAATAGCTTGAGGCAATCTCTCCATAGAGGATTGCCAAGGTTAGAGGCTCAAAAGTATAATTCAATCTACCACTTACATCCTTCTCACAATGAAATCTTGCTAACATTAGCAAGATTAGATTTCAACGTCCTTCAAAATTTGCATCAGAAAGAAGTCGTGGACATTTGCAAGTAAGTCCTTAAACCTTAAATTTTTTAAATTATTAATTAGGATGTCCAAGTGTGAGTAGACTTGAGTTGATATGGAAAGTCCCGCATCAGATAGAATTGAGCTTAATAAAAGATACATAATTAAATAATTAATTGAGAAGGACCCATGAACTTGAGCCTTAAAGTTTTGAGTAATCGCCTATTTAATGTGGGGGCCTGGGCCCCATGTTTGTTTAACGCTAATGGTTTTTTTTTTTTTCAGGTGGTGGACAGCTTGGATGTGCCAAGGAATCGATCGTATGCAAGAGATAGGATTGTAGAATGTTACTTTTGGATTCTTGGAGTTTATTCTGAGCCTCAAAACTCTTTCGGCAGATTGATACTCACCAAGTGATAGCCATTTTATACCTTATTGATGATACTTATGAGACCATCGATGAACTCACCATTTTCACTCATGCACTTGAGAGGTGTATATATATATATATATACACTCCATCCGGTCCTCAAGAGCTAATTAATTTTGTTGCAAGGAAGGAGGCATCCGGGAACAACATTTATCATTCTCTCAAGTGCAAAGAGCCGGAAGGCCAAGACTTGCTCTCCTATATGCACATGCTGTATGAAATCTGCCCATACTTGAAATTCGGTTACAAGGCTGTGAATAGATCCATCGCAGAAGCTTGCAGAAACGAGGACCGTATTCACATTGTAGACTTTCATATTGCTCAGGGAACTCAATGGGTGACTCTGCTTCAAGCCCTTGCAGCAAGACCTAGTGGGGCTCCTTATGTTAGGATAACAGGGATTGACGATCCTCTTTCTAAATACGCTCGTGGCGATGGGCTAGAGGCGGTTGGGAAACAGTTGGCCATGATCTCTGAGAAATTTCACATACCGGTTGAGTTTCATGGATTGCCAGTTTTGGTCCTGATGTGACCAGGGACAAGCTTGACATCCGGCCCGGCGAGGCTTTGGCCTTGAACTTTCCTTTACAGCTCCATCATACAGCTGATGAAAGTGTTGATGTGAATAATCCAAGGGATGTTCTTCTGAGAATGGTGAGATCATTATCTCCAAAGGTGGTCACATTGGTGGAACAGGAATCAAACGCAAACACAACTCCTTTCTTCAACAGGTTCATAGAAACCTTGGATTACTACTTGGCAATGTTCGAGTCCATTGATGTCAAGCTCTCGAGAGACAGCAAGGCGAGGATTAACGTGGAGCAACATTTTTTGGCAAGGGATGTTGTGAATGCCATTGCTTGTGAAGGGAAGGGAAGGATAGAGCGACACGAACTGTTTGGAAAGTGGAAGTCAAGTTTGATAATGGCGGGTTTTCGACAATATCCGATGGGCACATATGTAAATTCTGTTATTCGGAGCTTGCTGAGATACTATTAAGAGAATTATACATAAGTGGGCAAGGATGGTGCTCTGTTGTTGGGTTGGAAGAGTTGAAATCTGATATCAGCCTCAGCAAGGCATTGAACAGCTAAGGTTTAAGGTTGATTTGTGCAGTTCCATGTAATCTCTTACACATTTGATTTGTCTCTTTTTTGTTAGATAGGTTCATAAATAGTATGCTGATTCTTGTATACAAAAGGATTAGGCCTATGCATTTGTATCTGGAGATGGTCCTTTCACACCCAATAAATAATGTGGAATAAAAAATTCTTAAATTGATTTGTTAAGAAACATTTTTTTTCCTCTCAACATAAGTATCCTAGATAATTTTATTTAAAGTATTATCAAGTATTAAATGTAAATATTTTTTTTAAGAGAATTAGAATCTTAGCTCGTCACATTATGAGGAGGGACTATCCTTTTTTTCTAGACCCTATCAGGTTCATCAAAGGAAATATTTTGGTTTTGTGTCATTCGTATTCTTAGTTTTCTCTCTATTTTTTTTAGTATTCTTAGTTTTCTCTCTATTACAGTTACTTTTTTTTTTTTGGTTGCCCACCCGGTTCACCGGAGCTTTGCCCCGACTACATCCGGATCCGACCCGCGTCGCGCACCTGGCTATGGTGGGTGAGTCTCCCAACGGGGATTTTCTGCGTACGCCAAGGCTCGAACTCGAGACCTCGCTTAAGCGATATCGAGTCGCTTACCACTCGGACCAACCCCCGTTAGTTACAGTTACTTGGTTGTGCTGGTCATGACTATATATGGGATGGCAGGCCCAACATGTGCAAATTATGCTTGGGCTTTGTGATGGAAAAAAGGTTTCAGTTTTATTACAAAAAGGGAAAACAAGAATTTTTAGGCCATAACGTACAGATTGTGTTTTTGGGGCAATATGCAAAGTGCATAGGAATTGTGGTTCGGATGTTTCCCATCTATATTTTTATATATTTATTTATATTATTTTAATAAATATTTATCATTGATTTAATTTTTAATTATATTATTTAAATTATTATACTTTATATTAAATTAGTGCATTACATAATATAATTGTTATATTTTTATAATTCTTCCTAAATAATTATTTTTAAAATAAAAAATATTAAATTATTATAATTTGTATTTTAAGAATATAAGAGAAATTAAAATTTGTAAATGACAACAAATTATTACTAATTCAAAAATTATACTGTATGACCCATGGCCTAAACCTTGCTATTTGGTTTATTAATTTTTTTAATGCTTTTTCCACCTTTTAAATCAGAAGGCAGAGACGCAAGAGAGGGGGGGGGGGGGCGCCGCGGAGAGAACCATTCACCCTACAGACCTTACACACATGCGAGCAAGCCGTCACCCATTCCATCAACGCCCCTACGCCCATCCAGCCGTCACCTATTACTCCCTTCACGCCTCCATCTCTAGCGAACCCACCCTCCTCCGCTCCATTCTGCACAGACGTGAATAGCAAAGACCAGCAGCGACAGAGCGAGCAGAACCAACGACGGTGAACATGGGGCCATGAAATCTTGAAGTGGGTGTTAATTTCTGTGACTATGCGTGGGTTGGGCCTAAATCCTCCTAATCAATGACAAGGAGAGTGTAGGATATGAAAAGAAAGCTTAAGTTACTATAAGTTTTCATCCTTTATTTATTTTATAATTCTTAAATTTTAAAATAATTTTATAATTATTAAAAAATCTTATAATTTATTTATATTTATTGAGGATTATTCTGATTGAATTTTTATTTAGTATTTGATATTGTTCTTTAATTAATTTTAATTTCATTTACTTTGATTTATATCATACTTTGATATGAGATTATTGTAAATATTTAGTTATTTTTTAAGGTGGCTTAAATTATTAGATCGTTTGTCATTTGTTAGCGTTAATTTTTTCTATTTTAAATATCTGAGTTATTTTTAAACATTAATATCTAATATCCTTAGTCTTATTTTATTATTCTAGTAGCAGTTAATAGATTACGATTTTAGAAAATATTTTATGACAATTCGATGTGACTCGATTGTTAGATTAAAAGTTTAAATTATAATCCTTGATTCATTATTTTTAAGTCTCATATATGTTAAAACTATAATTGTCTGCGCTATTGAATTGGAGAATTGCTTTTATTATTATTAATCACTTTCACTTTCATTCCATTTACTCATTATCATTCATTATTGATTTCTTTAAATTAAAAATAACAAAAATATTTTATTTAAATTAATTTTTAATTTATTGCATTTAGCTGTTAGTCAATCAATCCAAACCCTATTTTATAGCTTAGGTTGCATTGTATTTAGTTACTTAGGAATTTAATTTTATTTTTGGTTCCTCAAAGAGAACGATATGATATTATACTATACGCAATCTTTGATTTAATTTTGAAATAACCCCAAGACGATATTAGACTTAAGTTTTTTCAAGTGGTGCCGTTGTTGGGGAGCCAAAAAACTAGTTTTATAGTAACTAAGTGGCAAGTAATAGACTGAGATTTATTTGTTGAGCATTTTGTCTTAATGTTTATCTAGCTAGTATTTATTTTTGTATTTTCATTAAGAAAAAATAAATAAATATTTAGGTTCAATTTTTTTTGTTTATTTGGTTCTACGTTTTTCTTTTCTTTTCTTTTTGTTTTGTTTGATTTTATTTTATTTGACTTTTTTTAATTTTAGTCTTTTTTATCTGATAGATACCTTAGTGAACATCTGTCTGTTAATGATTCTGAATCAGAAAAAAACCCATAAATGGTTGTAATGGTAATAATAGATATAATAGGTTTAATAAGAAAAACATATATGGTGAGAATAACTTATGATATAATTGTGAGGATAATAGAAGCATAAGGGAGATTTATAATTCCAATATTAGTTATAATCCTTATGACTTTTATACTGATAATTTGAATTTAAAATTAAAGGAGTATTAAAATCTTCCTCACATAGATTCTATGACTTTGCAGGTGATGATTCCTACTCTAACGCTTATAACCTAAATTGGAGAGTCACCCTAACTTTAGATGGGGTGGGGATCAAGGTAACACTCAAGAAAAATTTTCACATCACATGGTGTATAATCAAGGGGCATCTTCTTTTTTCAAAAGGTGATGCATTTGCTATGATCATGGAAGGCATTATTGGGATTAATTCAGGATTAGACCAATAGAAGTTAGAAACAGAGGCTAAGTTTCATGCTATGAAAAATAAGATAGACTCATGTTTACAACTGTGTTCTCTAAGTTGGAGCAAATGGAGATTAAGCATGAGAACTTGAACATTTTTGTTACTCAAATCTCCAACAACTTGAGTGAACAATAAGCAAAGAGTACTAGTTTTATACCCTCCAATACAGTTATAAATCCTCAATGTTTGAATGCAATCACACTGAGAAGTGGTAAAGAAAATGAAGCTAAGAAAGTGCAATTCGAAGAGAATGAAGAGGATGAAGAATCGGTTGATGAGGAAATAGAAGTTGAATCTCCCTTGACCAATACTACTCAAGAAACTTCCCAAGGTGAGAAAGAAGCCTTGATTCAATCTGAAAGCCTGCAAGAAAAGAAGCTCTTGGAGCAGTCTCAGAAATAACAAGTGGTGCAAAATGATGAAGATGCTACCACTGTCATAAAAATACAAGTAGAAAGTAGCACCTTTTGACTCCACAAGTGATAAGGAGGCTGATGTGTATGAACATGACATGTATGACATGGTTATGATGCATATTGATGCTTTTACTTGTCTATCTTCCTCCCATTTCTCTCATTCCTGTGCATGTGAGGGTTGCGTATCATGTATCTAGTGTTTAGAGATATATAGCTGGCTTTCTACTACTCATGATTTTAATGTATCATCTTGTTTTGATTCTGATATTCCCGTTGATTTTGCACTTGATAGCCTTGAGGAAAGTGTGTTTCTTGATTTTACAAGAACTAATGATAAAGAAGCTGTTATGCAAGCTATGAACATAGCTTCCTAGTCATCTGATGGTGGCACTGAATCGTGGATTGAAGAGGAGATGACAATGGGAGTGGTGAATTCCACATCCTTCGCTTCACACACACAAGAAATTTTTGGAACTATTACTAATTATTTCTTTCTTACTAAAGGAAATTTTATTGATCTCCTTAGACATGATGGTTAATTAAAGAGCCTAGTTCCTAAAATATCCTTACTTTATTTGAAATCTTTCTATGTCTCTATTTTTGGATTTAGTACTGCTAGTGGCATGTTTTTTATACATGCACATAATTGATGGAACTCTTCATGTAACCAACATCGACCATATACTCTTGGGGCTCTTCTAATTGATCCAAAACTACCAGCTACAATGAAGAAATTTCTCATCCGAGATGAGAACTTCTCTTATAAGAGTTTGAAGAGATTCCGTCTTCAAGGTTGTCCATTTCCTTCCTTGCCTCCTCATCTTTTGATTTATTGAGCTTTATTGTTTGAGATAAGTGTGGGGGAGAGACTATCCTAATAGTAAAAGTTAGAATAATTTAGATTTATTATTTTATGTTTTTAACAATTTCTTAGAATAGGTTGTATTTTAAATATTTCTTACTCTTAGATTAGTTTTGCTTTGAATAAATCTTCCCGTTAAGACATGATTCTTTGACCATTTTTCCTTCTCCCTTTAATATATGCTTTAGTGCTGCGTTGACGACAATGCATAGTTTAAGTGTGGGGGAGGGATTGCTCTGTTTTGCCACTATTTGGATTGCCATTTGAAAAATTCAACAATTTTGAGCTAAATTAAAAAAATTTAAATTTTTTGAGCTAAATTGATTGGATTTACTACTATGATTCCCACCTTCTGACTTGACTCTTGCATCCCTTGGACTTTATTACTAAATCTTTATTGCTTTATGCATGTGAATATTAACATGTCTAGGTAAAAATGCATTTTGATTTGAGTATTTATTATTCTGAGTTGATTAGCATAGTGGAGTGCATTTGGGGCATTGTTATTAACCTTGTTTCATAACTTGATTTTTGGGAGGAAGCATCTTAGAGAAAGTTTTGTTGTAAGGATTATTGAGCCTTAGTTTTGTTTCTTATCTTGTGTGATTTTCACCTAGTTTTGGTTAACCTCTAAAATTTGTCTAAATTATTTTTCAAAGCTACATTAATACCTATATTTATAAGCATGATAGGAGCATTCATTTTTAAACCTTTTTACCAAAACATAAGTCATCTAAGTTGACCTTTGTAACCCTTTGAGCCTATCACTTTCATTCATTCTATTGATTTTGAACAAGTACTATACAAGAGTTACATTATATTCTTCATGATTAAATGTGCACTATTGATATTGCTATCTTCATCTTTTTAGGTTAAGTTTGCCAATATAAAAAAATAGAGAAAAAAGAGAGAAAATAAATAGAAAAGACAAGAAAGAGAATAAAATGTGCAAAAAAAAAGTTAAAAAAGGAGTTTAAAAAAAACAAAGAAATAAATAGAGAAAAAGAAAAATTGGCAATAATGAATAAAATTTGAAATAAGGAATTCATTGATAGTTGAATATTAAATATTAGTTCTATTGGTACGTTGGTGCTCATGTGATGGTTGTACTTTAGTTTACTTTGAGTTGTTCTTAATACTCATACATTAAACTTATTTTACATACCATTTTATCCATTCATTAGCTTTTCACTAAACAGTACAGCCCTATAAAGTCCCCTTGATCATGAATCTATGGTATGCTAGTGGTGAAGATAGTAGAATCTTTACAGGCTTATGGTAGGTGATAATCTAGGTGGATTGAGTAAAAATTCTCTATATTTGAGAGTTGAGTGAGACACTTATATATATGAGAGCTCTATTATGTTTTCCTTCCTCTATTTTGCTATGTCTCTTTTGTTAATTTGTTTGCACCGAAACATCCAATGGCTGTTGATTGAGTAGGGATAGAGGTTGTTTGAGTTGATTGCATATTCTTACCTTATAGGTTATATGTTAGGTTGCATTGAGTTTAACTGCAGGATTTCTTTTTACTAATATTTTACCTAGGAGTGCAAAATATTAAGTGTAGGGGAGTTGACAAACCCATATTTTTATATATTTATTCATATTATTTTGATGAGAATTTGTCATTTATTTGGTCCTTAATTATATTATTTGTGCATAATTTGAATTAATATACCTTATATTGAATTAGTGCATTACATGGCATAATTATCATATTTTTATGATTCATCCTAAACAATTAGTTTTGGAACAAAAAGTATTACATTATTATGATTTGTATTTCAGGAATATAGAAAAAGTTAAAATTTATAAATGATAATAAAGGACTGTTAATTTAGAAATTATATTAGATAACCTATGGGTTAAATTTTGCGATTTAACCCATTAGTTTTTTTTAATGCTTTTTCCACCTTTTAAATCAGAAGGCAGAGATGCAAGAGAGGGGGTGAGCGCCGCGGAGAGAACCATTCACCCCACAGACTTTACACACATGCGAGCAACCCGTCACCCATTTCATCAACACACCCACTCCCATCCAGCCGTCACCCATTACACCCTTCACGCTTCCATCTCCAGCGAACCCACCCTCCTCCACTCCATTCTGCACAGACGTGAACAGCAAAAATCAGCAGCGACAGAGCGAACAGAACCAGTGACGGTGAACATGGGTGGCCATAAAATCTTGAAGTGGGTGTTAATTTATTTGACTAGGAGTGGCCAAGGAGTCTAAATCCTCTTAATCAATGATAAAGACATGAGTTTAGAATTTAAAAGTAAATTTAAATTACTCTAATTTTTTTTAGTTATTTTATAATTCTTAAATCTTAAGATAATTTTATAATTATTGAGAAGTCTTATAATAATTTATTTATATTTCAAACCTTACTTAATATTTAATATTATTCTTTAATTAATTTTAATTGTATTTATTTTGATATGTATCAGACTTTGTATTGAGATTATTATAAATATTTAGTTATTTTTTAAGACAGCTTAGATTATTTGATTGTCTATCATTTATTAGTTTTGATTCTTTCTATTTTGAATCTTTGGGTTATTTTTAAATATTGGTCTTTAATACACTTAGTCTTATTTTATTATTCTAGTAGCAGTTAATAGATTGAGACTTTAGAAAATATTGTGACAATTTGAGGTGTCTCGGTTGATGAATTAAAAGTTTAAATTATAATTCTTGATTTATTATTTTTAACTCTCATATCTATTGAAGCTATGATTGCCTGTGCTATTGAATTGGAAGATTGCTTTTATTATTAATCACTTTCACTTTCACTTTCATTTCATTTACTCATTATCATTCATTATTACTTTCTTTAAATTAAAAATATTAAAAATATTTTATTTAAATTAATTTTTAATTTATTACATTTAATTGTTAGTCAATCAATCTAAACCTATTTTATAGCTTAAGTTATATTATATTTAGTTATTTAGAAATTTAATTTTATTTTTGACTTCTAAAAGATAACAAACTCGAAGTTATACTATATATAATTTTTAATTTAATTTTAAAGTAACCCCGACATCAAACTTTTGTTTCCCCCTATCAACATCTCTTCACAAGCACCGTAGTCTAATGCTTGGCCTCTTATTTATAGGTATAGTACTCATCTGATTTTTTAATATAATAACTATTAGTATATAAATAATTTAGATATATTAAAAAAGTTAGATACATTATTTAAAAAAAGTTAATTTTTTAATTTTTAAATTATTAGCCCACTAGTTTATCGCTCAGTTCCTAAATTTTTTATCTTTTATATTATTATCCTTGGGATCTATAAAGTTATCTTATATGGGAAAATTTGTTTCCAACTCAGCTTGCCCCTGGCTATTCTTTTTATAAAAATCTAAACAAAAAAAGAGTAAAATATGGAGACCGCAGAGCGGACGAAGGGGACAAACCCCATCTTCATACGTAACCACAGAAGCAGCTAGGCGCATAGAATCCGAAAGCTGAACCAACTCCTTAATGGCCTCCATAGATTCAGCGACTATATTCAAATTTCTAGCAAAGAAAGAGAAATCGTGGAAGAGAAATCGTGGAAGCATGGTTCTGATATTGCTGAAAAGGAGGAGGAGGATTGTGAGGGGGTAGATACGATTCTGGAGGTTGGCGTGGAATCAGAAATAGGACTTGTTACGTTAACCAAAATTAGGAATTTGTTACTCTGAGCAGAGAGTATTATCATCACTGAGGAAATTGCATTTGTTGGGAGAAAGAAGCTATGTGTGAAAATTAGGTTGCGTCGTTAGAAGCTGAATGGGAAGCGTTAGGTGTGGCATCTTCAATGGCCTTCGTCCATTCCGTTCAGCTTTCGGATTCAATGCCATTCTTCCGTTCTGTCCTCTCCATCTCTAGTCTTTACTTCTTCTTTTTTTTAGAAATAATAAAAAAAGCTGAGTTGGAAACAATTTTTGCCACAATAGATATGTTTTTAGATGAGAAGAATAATAATATAAAAAGTAAAAAGTTCAGAGGGTAGATTATAAACATGTAAAAAGTTCAGGGATTAAGGTAGAAGTGTGTTAATAACTAAAAGATTATTTTTTTCTTATTTAATTAGAATAAATATGACATGATCTCTTTAAGATATTCTTTTATAATATTAGATTATATATCAATTATAATAATGATTTATTTAGTTGGTAAGGAGTTAGTTCATAACTTATAAGGTTATGAGTTTAAATTTTATTGACGACTGCCAATGTAAAGACCTTGTTGATTGTCGATATATATTACTTTATAAGTTAAATAAATTAATTTGAGAAAAAATAATAAATATTAGAGATAAAATATATTGAGATTTTATATCTATAATCAAGATTAACTTTTTAAGTCCTAGCTCGTATAATTATGTTTTTAAATATGTTATTTTTTATTGAATATTTGAGCGATTGAAAATTAATTCCTCAATCTTTGCATTGCTGTTATTTATTTTGTGTTAAAATTTAAAATTAAATACCTTGTCTTTAATTAAAACGGCTGAATTTGTAATTATTAGAATCAATATTTATAACTCACTTTTAAAACGTTTGTTGGGACGCTAGGAAAACTGTATTGGAAGATTTATATCGACAAAATTACGTGGCTATGAAATAAACATGGTTTGTTTAATTTGATTTAAGTGGTTCAGACGCGTATATCTGTTAATAAAGGCTAATTAAACTTGACTGCAGCGCTCTTTTTGCACATTTTACACTAAATGAAAGATAGTACTCGTATTTCATATTGAGTCTACTTGATAAATCCATTTCTATAAACTTTCATAATATCTGTGCCTATTTTAAGAAAGGGAAAATGATAATTTACCTTACAATTATTAATTATATTTTTAAAATTTTATAATATCTAATTTAGTTAAAAATAAAATTGGTCAACTCTGACTTAATATTTTTAATTTATATTAATCACCATCATGGGTTTAAAATATTTTAAAGATCAAAGTGGAGTCTCAAAATTTTTCAAAGATTAAATTCCAAATTTTTATAATATTTTAAATTTTTAATTATAATAAAAAATTATAATAATTATAAATAATTAATCAATTATAATGTAGTTTGTTTTACCTCCCTTGTAATACGTAGGAGAAATCTCTAGTTACACCTATATATACTAGAAATTCTTGAAATCCCACAGAAGGACCGAGGTACTCGGAAGGAAAAAGTTTGAGTGAACAAAAGTCCTCCGTCATTTTATTTTTTTCCCATCTTCAAATGGCTTACGTTGTGTTTCTAAGTAGGTTGCTAAATATTTCTAACCCAATGTCCAAGGGAAGAAATCATGTCAGAACAATAGTTGAAAAGGTTGGGAAAAAAAGTTAATTTTCAAGTAGGAAGCAAAAATATTTCCAATTTGATATGCGACTTAATTTCTTGACCACAAAAATTGAAAAAAAAAAGAAGAAGATACTTTTCCAATTGGCTTACCTTGTATACATTTTGATATTGTGAAATATTTTCAACCTAACTGGCTAACTCCCATTTTCTAATATGCGCGAATGTAATTAAATCAACAAAATAATCATGTAATTGGAAAAGATGGAGGTCATCTTTTTTTATTCATAAAAAATTCAACAACAACCTTAGCCGTCTTATGGGATCTCAATAATTCGTCATTCTTAGATAAAAGAATCTCTCTTAAAAGGTACTAAAGGGCATCTTCCTTGTTAAGAATGTGATAGGATACTATATTATATGGAAGTCCAATCGCATGAAAACGCTCATGCATTTATTTATGAAGGACTTGTTTCATTTCTTGTTTTATAAATAATTTTTGTTTTTAAAATAAAAAATAAAAAGACTTGTTTGATTGTTAATTTTTAAAAAATATAAATATATTTTTAAAAACAAAAAAATTAAAACAACCTTTACATGTTTTCTATTTTTTTTGTTTTTATTATTTTTCATAATTCTCTTCTTCACTTACAGCCACATTCCCTACCCTGTCTCTCATGCCCTCCCTTTTATCTTTTACGTTTTGTTTACATCGTCACTTAATCCTTCAACTCTCTATTTCATTATACTCTTCACATATCTCTTGTCTTCTCTCACTTTTTAAGTTGATTTTAAAAGCAATTCTTCCAAATAAAATTTTCTGAGAACAATTATTTAAATGTAATTTTTTAAAACAATTATTCAAATATTTTTTTTAAAACTTGTTTTAAATTTTTTTATAAAACTATTAAAAAAAATAAAACAGTTGACAAAATCAAACAAGGACTAAATTTGACCACACATTAATTTATTGTTATAATTTTCTGCCTGAGACTAATAACTATACGGTTTTGATTAACTTAATTAACCCCTTGACCACGTATTGACCATTCTTAACAATTGTACGATTCAACTTTGAATAAGAAAAAAGATAAAAGAAAAGTAAGATCCAATTGCCAATATGATATTCAAAGAAATGAAAATTTTTGAATGGTCATAAACTGATTTTTAATTATAAAAAATTAATATTTTGTATATGTTACAAATTTTGCATTTATTTTCTCTCATTAATATTTCCTAAAGAAAAAAAAGGAAGAGTAACATACATTTGAGGATCTTTTTAAAAATGTTAATTATATTTAATAATCACAAATTTTAGAAATTTTGAAAAACACCGAAGACTTTTTGGAAGAATTCAAAATTTTCAGTTTGATTTTTCAATAACCATCTCTGTTTTTTTTTCTTCTGAACTATGTTGAACCGGTCATATAAATAAAAAAGATTAAGATAATTACAGAGAATTGAACCATCGTGTATATATGACAACATCATAGTGCATATAACTTAATATCTGATGTTGACTAATTTATTTTGGGCAGGTTGATCGAATGATCGAAGATCCCTAGAGAGGAAAAATAAGCTGATTATGGAAAGACCCCCAAATTTGACTAGGATTAAGATAAAATATTTGAAGGATTAATAATAGTGTAAAATCCTGATAGATTTTTTTAAATTTTAAATTTAATTTTTAAAAGAGACAAGCTACGAATCTTGAAATTTGATACTTTATTTAATAAATAGCATAAAAAAATAAGAGATTGGAGAAATTTATGAATAGAGAATTTGTGTAGTACCATGAAAGTTCTACGTACAACGTCGTGGTTTGCAATAGTCACCTTTTGTGCATGTGAGAATCGAGCCTTTATAGTATATACTAATAACTTGGTTCATTAATTTTGTTGACTCTCAAAAGAACTCAATACTATATTCAATTTGAAAATTATTTTCCAATCAATAAATTAAAGCATTTTTTTCTCAAAGTTTTCCACAAAGAGCCACAATTTAAATAAAAGTGGTACTCGTAAATTCCAAATTAAGCCTGAACGTTTCAATATGATGTTTCTTCATGTACAGCTAATACGCACGCCTTACGTAACCCCATATGAAACTATGTTATATTCAATGAATGAAATCCTCTATAAATTAATTCAATACATATCGATCAGGCACTTCATTTCTATCAAAGCCATTTCACTTCCAAAATTCGAAGCCATGTCTGTTGCAGCATCTCACCACCATGACAACAACACAAGAAAATGTGTCAATTTTACTCCTACCATTTGGGGCAACATGTTTCTTCCATATGCTTCACAATCTAAGGTATTCATCAAACACACACATGTTCAGTGTTCAGTTAAACTTGATTGTGGCATATGAAATTTAGATGTTTTGTCTGTGATTTTTCAGGAAGTTCATGACAACGTGGAGCATAAGATACTGAAAGAGAAACTAAAGATGTTTATATCTTCCAACGATAAGAGTCTTTCACAAAAGCTGAACTTCATTGACTGCGTCCAACGTTTGGGAGTTTCCTATCACTTCGAGCATGAAATTGAACAAGCAATGGCGAAGATTCACGACAACCTTATTACGCA
Source organism: Leucaena leucocephala (assembly GCA_037074615.1). NCBI lineage: Eukaryota > Viridiplantae > Streptophyta > Magnoliopsida > Fabales > Fabaceae > Leucaena > Leucaena leucocephala. The sequence goes on from CM073545.1 coordinate 16,367,715, forward strand.
CGATGGAGATGATGATGATGATCTTCACTCTCTTGCTTTACTCTTTCGATTGCTGAGGCAACACGGATATCCCATTTCATCTGGTATACATGTTTAAACTTGGTCACTGTAACACTATTATATTTGCAATATTGTCTAGCGACAGGAGCTTTTTTCTCTTTTCATATAGATGTATTTGAGAGATTCAAGGTCGTGAAAGGAAAGTTTAATGATGAAAATCTTAGCGAACATGACGTGGACGGAATGTTGGCCTTGTATGAAGCTGCACAATTTGAGGTTCACGGAGAGAACGTACTAAATGAAGCTCTTCATTTCACTGGCAATCGCCTTAAATCCTTGATTGATAATAACAACCGATTGAGCCCATGTCTCAATGAACACGTCAGCCACTGCTTAAGTCAGCCTCTGCATAAGAGATTACAAAGGATAGAAGCAAGAATGCATTACATGTCTTTCTATGAGCAGCAACATCCTTCCCAAAATCACATAATGTTACTCAACTTTGCAAAACTGGATTTCAACATGTTGCAGCATCTTCATCAAAAAGAACTTGGCAATGTCACCAAGTAAGTGAACTGCTATAATATATTAACTAGTAATAATATGTTGTGTGTGTGTATATATATATAAAAGTAAGGTTCAGTGCATGAGTCTTCCATTAGATAGGGTTTGATGTACACAGCTTCCAGGTCACATGATATCAACTTTACCGTTATAGTGAGTCTTACCCTCTTTATATATATATAACAGTAATTAAATGGTCTTGTTTTATTTGTATTTCAGGTGGTACAAAGAATCAGAGTTGACGAGAAAGGTGCCTTATGCTAGAGATAGATTGGTGGAGGCCTACTTTTGGCCTTTAGCCAAGTCTTATGAGCCTCAATTCAGCACTGCAAGGATGATAGTCACCAAATTGGTTTCTATTATATGTCTTCTTGACGATACCTATGACGTCTTTGGCACACTTGAAGAACTTGAACTCTTCACAGAGGCTATCCGCAGGTTTAATTAATTAATCACGCCAATATTCCTGCCACTGAAAATTAATCATGAATTTTATATATTACTTAATTATTCCTTTTTATTATTTGAATATGATCAGATGGGATATAAGTCCCATTGAATCGCTCCCAGAGTGCATGAAAGTGGTGTTTGAAGCAGTTGTACAATTGTGCAGCGAAATGGAGATGGTGGCTGCAAAAGAAGGGACTTCAAATTTTGTGATTCCAGAAGTTAAACAAGCTGTATATGCGATTACTTTATAACTCAATTAATTTCAACACACACACACACACATATGATGTTATATTTTAGTCATTTTCACTTAGCTAATTAGGTACATATTGTGGTTGTAGTTTATGAACTTGTCTGAGGCATACTTGATGGAAGCAAAATGGTGCAATGAAGAGTACGTTCCAAGCTATGAGGAGTACAAGGACAATGGAGTTGTATCTTCTACTATCCCACTTCAGATAACTTCGTTTCTGGGACTTGGAAACCTGGCAACTAAACAGGTGTTTGATTGGATTTCCACTAATCCTAAAACAGTTAGAGCTGCCTCACTTATTGGCAGACTCATGGATGACATGGCCACTCATAAGGTACAACTTATACAACCGTGCATGATCTTCCTTTTGGTTGAATATCAGTAGTACTCAGTATCTTAAACGAATTTTTTATACATCCAGTAGCACCATAAAATATTATTCAAATATTATCTAGTATCTTAAAATAATTTTTAGTATATCTAGTAACTTAAAATATTTTATGTAGTATCCAGAATTTTAAGTTTAGGGTGTTTGTTGCTACTGAGAAAATACTTTAAAAGTAAAATTGCACTAAAATTTATTTTAGGATACATAGTGCTACTAAAAAAATACTTTAAGGTACTAAATATAATTTAACTTTTTTTAATACAAAGAGAGATGAAGCCTTAAAAATCAAGTGTAAAATAGTTAATTGGAATAAATGACTGTAGTTTTGATTTATAATTTTAAATGGTTAAAAATATATACTGATTGAATTACAATGAGTTAAAGTTAATAGACTAATAATTTAACATATTTAAAATTATAAGAATTAAAAGATTATTTTTTTTAAATGTATAGATCTTCTCACTAGTAAAACTTACACACACACACATATTTCTCTTAAAAATAAATTATATAAAGCACATATATATTTCATTCTTATATTAATTGGAAGAAACGATACAAGGAGTTTTAATTTCTGGTTATTTGCATGGACATGTGCGTAGTTTGAGCAGGAGAGAGAGCATGTTGCTTCAGGAGTGGAATGTTGCATGAAGCAGTATGGAGTATCAGAAGAAGAAGCCTACAAAATAATCAGCAACGACCTCAAGAATTGCTGGAAGGATATCAACGAAGAGTGTCTGAAGAATCCACATGATGTCCCAAGGTCTGTGCTTGACTGTGTCGTGAATATGGCTCGAGTGTCTGAGGTTGTCTATGAAAACCTACAAGACAGATTCACCAATGGCGAGTTCCTTAAACATTACGTCGTCCAACTCCTTCTGAATCCCATACCCATTAATAATTGAGCCTTGATCGACCTACGCAGCTTTATATATATATTTGATACTATAAGACTTGTTATTTTCATTTGTTGTTTTGCTGTCAAGTTTGATGGTGATATGAATCATTCCTAGCTACTTCCTAGGTTATCGAATCATGCTATTAGTGATATGTTTGTTTGTGAATTGGAATTTGTGTGGTTTTCTTCTGTGAGGCATCCATGAATATAATTAAAAGTAACTATGTTACAGAACCTTATCTAATGGAGTAATACTCCTTCCATTCTTTTTTATAAGATACAATTTTTGAATAGGGGGTTGGTCCGAGTGATAAGCGGCTCGGTATCGTTTAAGCGAGGTCTCGAGTTCGAGTCTTAGTGTATGCAGAAAATCTCTGTTGGGAGATTCACCCACCATAGCTAGGTGTGTGATACTGGTCGGATCTGGATGTAGTCGGGGTAAAGCTCTGGTGAACCGGGTGGCAATAAAAAAAATTTGAATAGGTATGTTCATTTTTATAAGATGCACTTTAAAAATATCTAAACATTTAAGGAGGGCGATGTCACGTCCCGAAATTTGAACCATAACCGGCACAGAATATGAATAAATTCATATTCCTTAAACCTTTATTCGTAACTAAAACATTCAGAATGATAATCATAATCTTATCTATAGGTTAAGTGAAGCATTTATCCTTTCAAACAAAATAGTACAAGTATTTCTGAAAATATAATTACTTCAAAAGTCGATGTGCCAAAACAATTGTTTCGGATCAAACGTGAGGCTCTTCACTGCTCAGCTGGAGGAATAGGGTCAACTGCACTATCTGAAGCCAAATAATCTACTCGTGAATAACGTCCCAAAAATATAATTTGAAATGTGAAAATAAACAATTTCAGCATGTTTAAATGTAAATCATAATATTTTCGTAATTCAATGCATTTGTTTAAGTAAACTTCATTTCATGAAAGAAACACTTTATCTCATGAAAAACATTTCAAAACAATCATTTCAAATTAATCATTTTTCCGTAGGACTTCAACAATAATCGATTCTCAATACTTCTAAACGTAAATCATATAGTTTCGTAATTCAAAACGAACAACTCGGTAAACGTTTTCTTTTCAGAAAAACCATTTAAACCAATCGTTTTGAAATAACTCTTTTTCCGTAGGACTTCAACAGAACGAAACAGGCGTGGACACACAGTCCACGAGGGTAACTAACCAATCCGTCGTGACTCGAGGCCACGTAAAACAGGCGCAGGTACGAGACCTACGAATAACATGCATGGGAATAAATCCCACGAATAACATGCATGAGAATAAATCCCACGAATACATGCGTGAGTACGAGACCCACGAATGTCCGTCGAGCTCGGGTTAACCATGGTGCACCAAGGACTAATAGTACTGCTGTTAGTAACCAGCGTTCTGTGTTCCGTCCTTTAAAACCTTTCAATCATGCATGGGGGCCATTTAACATTCAATAATCATATCATTTTTCAATGCAATACTTTCTGTTAAAATCATTCATAATCATGAAACATTCCCCCATCATGAACATTTATCATAAATCATTCAAAACATGTTTGTAAATCCATATGAACAAGTATGCAATAATGAACTATCCATTTTCAATATTTAAAACCATGAATTCATGTGCTTGCTTTTTCGTAAATCATGCTGAAATTAACATTTAACTGAAATGTCAAATAAACATGCAAAGTCATGAGTTCGCAATTCTTTTCTTGTAATTCCTGCCAAATTTCACATTTAATAAATATATCAAAAACTGATTATATTTCAAAATCTCAAAGTTAGGGACGTTATTCACTCACCTGTAACGCTCCAATATAACTTACTCTTGCTCTCAGCTTCAGAATATCATTCTCCCTTTATTTCCCTAAATTCCCGAAAATAAAACATTAATACTTAACTCAAATTTCAATTGCAATGGATATTATATCATACTATTATTTTTCTATATATCTCAAGTGTTTTTATTCAGAAAAGTAGGACACTTGTCTACATAACTACCTTCCTTCCAAACATTTAACATACTTCACTAATTATTAAGCTCTCAGAACATTGCTCTTTTTATCACTTTTCTCAAACTCCATAGTCCATCAAGAAAAACGAATTTTATCACTTTTACCCCTAACACCTTTCATTTACCAACCCACAACAAGTCACATAAATATTTTCTAACACTTGAAGCCTCAAAACCATAACCTTAACTTTTACTTTAAATCCATAAATTCCAATTTTTACACCCACCTCAAATTTAAAATCTTGATTCTAATTCCAGCTTCCTCAATTAAGCTCAATACTCACATCTCAATAATGTAATCCATATATATATATATATATATATATGTACTTGCCATATCAGCAACACAATATATATACACACATATATAAACATGCACTGTTCATTTCCATAGCCTTAATGACGTCCTTTTCATTTCAAACCATTACCTTACCCTTCACACATACACGCACACATGCCGTCCACAACCATTCCCTATAGGCATCAAACATGTACAACACCAACATCATAATCTATCTATATATGTGTCAAAGCCACAGCGTCCAGCGCCTTCTCTCCATATTTTTTTTTTTTCTCCAAATAAAACCCCAACAGAACGCTTACTTATAGTAACACCAGCTCATGATTTTTGGGTTCACTTATTCTTCCTATACCAGGGATCACACCCACGCACAAAAGTAAGCTCCTATATATATATATATATATATATATATATGCGCATATGCTATATGGAACTAACAAATACAGCAGCACATCAACGCCACCCATGAGCACACACATAACCCGTTATGGACTTTCATCATCACCTTCCTTCACTAACAATTTCAGTTTATATCAAACCCATAAACAGCCCCAAAACCAAACCAGTACCCCTCTTCCCAACGGTAAGCTTACATTTTCTTTCTCTGCTTATTTTTCACAGCAGCTATAATGCACAGAACCATAACAATACACAGTCTGCAAATTTCATGTTTTCCTTCCTCTTTTCCCTTCTGTTTCTGCAAAACAGAAACCCCACGCATACATTGCAACACACACAGCAGAGTCCACATCTACTTCCCTTCTCTATTTTCTGTTTCAAATTTCACTTTTGACCACAGCACACACACATAACAGAACACACGATGACAGCACAATCACACACATACCCGCATACACATCATTCAGCACAACACTCAAGAATCACCCAGCAGCATTACCCCGAATTGCTGAACAGAAAAAAATGGCAGAAATCCACAGATAGCCATGGCCACAAGGGAGAGGAGAAGAAGTGAGACTTACCACTTCACGCACGGTTACAGAATCACGGAGCCCAAGCAGAAGAACAACAACCCAAGTTTCTCAGGTCTCTTCCCTCTAGCACTCACGGCAATCTCCCACTGTTACCCACACAGCAACAACCCACAGCGACAGGAAAACTGAAGGTTTTCGGGCGTACCTTGGTTGTTTCCTTGTTCACCGACATAGCCACGCGTCGCCGGAGCACCTTATATGGACTCTGGCACGTATACACAGCAAATGACACCCTGAGGAAGAATAAGTCGGATCTCTCTCTCGCAGAGGGAAGAGGAGAGGAACAGAGGAATGAAGGGAACTCTTCGGGATACACGCACACTACCCAGAAAAAATGAACTCTTTTTTTCACCGCATGAAGACTGCCTCCTTTGATGCCTTCTCTACCGGAAAACATGCATGCGTGGGCAGTTTTTTCAGCAACCTCCGTTTCCCTTATTTCAAAAACATAAACTGTTCCCTCCCTCTCCTCTCATGGACTTGGGCTAATCCACCAAGGGTGGACTGGCCCATTCCCTAACATCTCCCACTCACACTTGGTGGATTAGATGTCTTAAGTCCAATTTCATTTTCTTCCTTCTTTCATACTAGGTGCTTTGCCGTGACCGCGTAGGCATGACGTCTCCTTCCGGGCGTTTGTACTAGAAATCCCTTTCACATAGACCAGCACAAAGTAACCCTTTAGTGCAGTTCGATCAAATAAGTTATAGTGCCTTGAATGTCCTAGATTTGCCTATATACACTTTTCTTATGGCTAATCTAATCCCTCTTGAGTCAGTATATAACTCAGATAGCCTCCACTTATGCATAGTATCCACACTTATGAAATTAATAAAATAATATCATAAGGGACCGGTCACAGACACTAGCATGGATGTGTATATTCTGGCAATCTTTCTTTCGCCCATATATCATTTTGATATGAATCAACCGCTTTCCTAGCATAATACCTTTGGTTCATATATAATTTGACCATAGGATATATACTAAAGTAGCAAACGCTGAAACATATCTCCATAATACTGTCAAAGTCAAAGGACATTAATGAAAGGATGGTACCTTTCTGGAACTCACACAACAATGAAGCAGGGATTGATTCACTTGCTTTTCATTTGCGGTTCTTTAGCACATGTGGTATGAATCACATGTTACGGTGTTCCTCTTATCTTATAAGAGTGTACGTCGTTTTGACTCTATCAATCACACCGTACAGACTTAAGTCCAGACACTCATAGTATCTAAACCCAAATTCTTCAACTCTATTCACATAATATGACGTCAATTTTAAAGAATTTGTTATCTGGCTACAGGTTTCATGGACGTGGGTATCCATAGTTCGATCCATATCCATACTCATGGATCTCATCTTGACTCACTGCACTATTTAAGCCAAGGCGACATTCATTGTGTTTCTTCTCTACCATATCAGCACTCTTGCTGCTTTACTGGTGAACACATGTCTCATCTTTGAACGCTTTTTTAGCATCAAAGGCGGTTGCTCGTGTGAGAGAGCTACCCTCTTTAACCTGTACGACATACTAGACATTGTATAATTTCATTCAGACATATAAGTAATAATAAATGACATGATATCATTAGTAAAAAATAAAAGTATTACATACAGTCTGCTACTTTACATTTTTCGCATGCCAATAGCTGTTACATGTTTCTCAAATGTTTCTTTGCCTATTGGCTTAGTCAGGGGGTCTGCAACCATACACTTGGTTGAAATGTATCGTACAGTTACAATTTTCTGTGCTATATAATCCCTCACAAAGTTATACTTGATATCAATGTGTTTGGTCTTACTGTGATACTTAGGGTCTTTGGTGTAGGCTATGGCTGCAGTATTGTCACAGTGTATCAACACCGGATTGGTACTCTCGTTCCCAAAGCCTAGGTGTTCGATAAATCTCTTCAGCCAAACAGCCTCTTGCGCTGCTGCAGTGCATGCCACAAACTCAGCTTCCATAGAGTGTAAAGCAATGCACGTCTGCTTCTTGCTACTCCAACATATAGCTCCGTTGTTAAGCAAGAAGGTGTATCCTGAAGTAGATCTTCGTTCTTCTTCATCACCGCCTACATCAGCATCGGAATAACCGACTAGGCGCAGATCGCTTCCTTGATAACACAACGCATAATCAGATGTTCCCTTTAAGTATCTCAAGATCCTCTTCACTGCTTTCCAGTGTTTCTCACCGGGGTTGGACTGGAATCTGCTAACCAGCCCCACGGCATAACAAATATCTGGTCTTGTGCACAGCATTGCGTACATCAGGCTACCAACAGCACTGGCATATGGAACTCTTTCCATTTGCTTTCTGTCTATATCAGTTTTGGGACACATGTCTGAACTCAATGCCACACCAGTGGCTACAGGGATACCCATGGGATTGCATTCAGTCATATTGAATCGCTCAAGTATCTTCTTGATATAACTCTCTTGTGAAAGAGTGAGGATTCTCTTGGAGCGATTACTTTAAATCTTGACTCCAAGTATGTACTCTGCTTCACCCATGTCTTTCATCTCAAAGTTTGATGAAAGCCATTCTTTAATAGCTATCACCGAGTCAAGACTATTTTCGGCTAATAGTATATCGTCTACGTATAAGGATAATATTACAAAGTTACCCTCAAACCGCTTAACATAGACGCAGTGGTGTTCCTCTATCATTTGAAAGTTATATGAGGTTATCGCCTTATAAAACCTCAAGTACCACTGTCTGGATGACTGTTTTAATCCATAAATGGATCTTTTGAGTTTACACTTCTTGTGTTCAAACCCTTTTTTAATGAAACCTATTGGTTGTTCCATATAGATTTCTTCATCCAGATCACCATTCAGGAATGTGGTTTTTACATCCATCTGATGCAAATCCAGGTTTAAACTGTTTACTATTGCCAGAATAAGTCTTATAGAGTTGAAGCGCACAACAGGTGAAAAAGTATCCTCATAATCTATACCTTCCTGTTGTGTATATCCCTTTGCAACCAATCGATCCATCCACCTTTCTTTTGATTTTGAGAACCCACTTGTTCCCAATGGCTTTACGCCCTTTTGGCAGATCAACCAATTCCCAGAATTGGTTTTTCATCATTGAGTCCATTTCCTCTTTCATTGCTTTCTTTCATTCCTCCTTAGTAGGACCTGCCAAGGCCTCATGAACAGTGCGGGGTTCATCATCCCCTTCTGGAGTAACTAAGAGTGCTTCGTCTTCTATTTGGAAGCGTCTCTTTGGAACACTTTCCCTGTTACTCTTTCTGGTAGGAGCAACAGCAACTTGCTTATCTTTTCTCATTTGCCTCGGTCTTTGTGTTGACCGTTCTTGGCTCCCACTCAGATTGACATACCTGGAAGATCCTGGTCTGTCAATTTGTTCAGCACTGTCCTGTTCTTGAGTCTCATAAAGAGATACAGTGCGGTCAACATCTCCCCTACTGGGAAATTCTGTTTCAATGAATACAGCATCTCTTGATTCTGTTTCAGTCACTGTTCCATCTTCAATTTCACTTATGAATACATATCCTTTTGAGGGTTCAGAGTACCTTATGAAGATACATTTCTTTCCTCTAGGACCCAGTTTCCCATGCCTATGAGAACTGTCATGGATATAGGCCGCCGAACCCCATGGTCTAAGGATGCTTAGATCTGGCTGGCGTTTAGTCCATAACTCGTAGGGTGTGGAAGCGACTGACTTGGAGGGCACACGGTTAAGTATGAAGGTTGCTGTCAATAAAGCATCACCCCAATGTGAAATTGGAAGGTTTGCCTAAGCCATCATAGACCTAACCATGTCTAGAAGAGTTCTATTTCTTCTTTCGGCAACCCCATTCTGTTGAGGTGTGCCAGGGATAGTTAGTTGCCTAATAATCCCTTTTTCTTCACAGAGCTGTTTGAATTGATCTGAAAGGTATTCACGACCTCGATCAGTGCATAATGCCTTGATTCTATTGTCCATTTGATTCTCTACTTCATTAATGTATCGTCTAAAGCACTCTAGTGCTTCGGACTTGTATGAAATCAAATAGACATGACCATATCGTGAAAAATCATCAATAAAGGTAATAAAATACCAAGCTCCGTGTCTTGCCCTCACACTCATTGGACCGCAAATATCGGAATGAATTAATTGTAATAGATTTTCGGCTCGTGTTCCCTTACCGAATGGTTTTCTGGTAGCCTTACCTGCTAGACAACTTTCACATAATGACATATCCATGTTAGGGATTACCCCCAACAAGCCTTCTTTTGCCAGTTTGATCATTCTATTTTGATTAATATGTCCTAGTCTAGCATGCCAGATATTCATATCAGGATTATTCGAAGTAATAGCAAAGCAATCATGAACATTAAAATCACCAGCAAGATCCAAAATAAAGAACTTTTGAAATTGAAAAGCTGAACCATAAAATATTGAGTTGCTATAAATGTCTGCAACTTTACCATGAAAGTTTACATTAAACCCAAAGTTCAATAAGCAAATTACAGAAACTAAATTCCGTCAGATGTCAGGAGCATGAAGCACATCATGCAGCATCAAGGTCTTTCCACCACGCAAAATAAGTTTACAGGTGCCAATGCCTCGAACCTCGATCCTTGCATTATTGCCAACGAAAAGCCACTTGCTTTGAAATGACAACCGACGGTATTCCACGAAGGATCCTCGATCTCGGCTTACGTGGTCTGTGGAGCCTGAGTCAATAATCCAAGAAAAGGAAATAGGTTCTGTTAGAAAAATAGTACTAGAAACAAATGAGACATGTGAATTCACATAATTCACTTTTACCTTTCTGCTCTCGGTCTGTTTAGAACAGTCACATGCGAAATGTCCCATATTATGGCATGCAAAGCATTTGACCTTCTTTAGGTCTAGCTTTTTCTTGCCTCCTTTCTTTCCCTTCTTCTTGTATTGTTGCTTGCCTTTCTTAGGCGGAGGATCGCCTTTCTTCCCATTTTTCTGAAATTTCTTGCCCTTTTTAAATTCAGGCTTAGATTGGGAAGGACCAGCACCTTCAGTCAGATAGGCTTGTCCAGTGGCCTTATAAGCCTCCAGACGTTCATCCTCTAGCTCCAAATGCTTAGCTACATCATTGAAAGTGATGATGTTCTCATTATGGGTCAGGTTGACTTTCATGTGCTCCCAACTGGCAGGGAGCGACCTGATTACAGCTTGCACTTGCTGCTCGTCAGATAAATTATGTCCAGCCTCCTTCAATTCACAGATCATTGTGGACATCTCTCGTAGATGTTGCCTCATAGGATTATTCAGTTTTAGCTTATAGGTATCGAATTTAATCGTCAACCTTCTAAGCTTGGTCGTGGAAACTCCACCAAACTTATCCTTCAAGGCAATCCACATAGCTTGTGCCGTTCTGTGTGTCTCAAATTCACACATCAAATCATCTGCCATTGCACTTAGCAGTGTAATTCTTGCTATGCTATTCTTCTTTTCCATGACAGGTATGCTTCTTGGTCCCTCCTGTGCTGGGCTGTATTTCCCGCTTCAGGCTCTACCAGTGCCATGGTTAATGGCTCAATTGCATCCTGCTCTTCTAGAATATATTGGACCTTTCGGTGCCAAATATCCCAGTTATCCCCGTTGAGTTTTTCCCCTTTGTTTAATTCAGCAATAATGTTCTTTGAAGCCATTGTTCAATATCGGTTCTTTGACAAACCTATCCCACATTAATTTATTGAACCATAGAACATTTAAGTGAATTTATATAGAACATGTAAAGTATACAATGTCATGTACTTTCATCATTTTTGATCAAAAAATAATAACATTACTAGACCCACGATCAGGAGAATACATTTGTACCTCTCATCACATAGGCACTAGCAGCGTCATTATTTTCTATCAAAAATTAATATAAGCACTCTCATGTTTTGCTTTTAGAATACTCATTATCTAAAAGGCTCCCACTTATAAAAGACATACATTAATCATAACTTGTAAAGAAATTAAATAAAACATAATTCCATTGCATATAAGACATGTAATAAATGTCAAGTTTTTACAAATAAAATATGTCCTTAACTAAGTAAAGCAATGGTAATCAAATACAAATATGCATCATTCGATATGAGCTTTACAATAATCTAACATTGCTTTTCTTAATTTTTTAAGCTTACGAGGCGGCTTACGAAGGTTAGATACAAATTCTATTACTCTAAGCCAATATTTCTTGCCTAAGCGTCCTTGTTTAGGCTTTCCTCTAACCCTAACTGCCCTTATATACTCCATTATGACTTTCAAGTAGAATGCAGTATTCTTCTTATCTGTCATTAAAGCAATGTAGTCGTAAATCACGCCATTAACGCCTTTTATATTTGTTAATTTAGCTGTATCTCTTTCAGCTATACTCATAGCCAAAGCAGGGGTAAGAGGTTGATCCACTTCCTCTCCATCCTCAACTGGAGATTCATCGTGAAGAGTAGGCACCGACTTAGAGTCTGAAGAATCCATGAAAGGCTGCAAATGAAGGGGTTCGATGGGGAATAAAGTTTCCGACCTCGGTCCGGAAATACACGTTACATGTGGTTCCTCTTGTAGAACTTCCTCCATCAACTCCTCTGGTTCTTCTTCAGAAAGTTCGTCAATATCTTGTTCTGGATCCTCTTCAGGTTCACCCTCGGGATCCTCTTGAAGGTCCTCCTCCGGGTTATTAACATCATCCAGAAATGAGATGTCTTCATTTAAGCTTAGTCCCAGAGATTCAGTACTAGATGAAGCCATTTTCACCTAAATAATAAAAAATATTAATTATTATAATTTTTTGGAATTTTTAAACACAAAAAAAATACCAGAAAATACACTGAATATCCACAAATAGGTCTATAATTGCCTCCAAATTAGGCAAATTATATATCAAAATAAAGATCTTGATTTTAGGGATTTTTAGGAACAAACTGCACCTCAATCGGAGCTCCGACGCGCCCTCACGAGCCCCAAGAATGTTTAATTCAGAAAAAATAAAAAAACTGAACGAAGCCCACTCTCAGCTTCTGGCGCGTGTACTACACGCGCCCGTCTGGTGCTTCCACGTGGCCACTGCCACGTGTCAGCCACCAGAATTTCCTTATTTTCTATTTTTTTAATAATAAAAAAAATAAATAAAAAATAATTTTTTTTAATTTTTTTTTGCTAAACCCCCGCAGCCAAAGATTTTTTTTTTAAATGCTTTTTTTTTCAATGGGCCTACTCACTGTGGCCCAAAAAAATATATATATATTTTTTTTACGGACGGACTGGGCTGAACGCAGCCCAGTCCGCAGAAACAGAAAACATTCTGTTTCTATTTTTTTTTTTGGTTTTGCCCAGAAGCAAAACGACGTCGTTCAGGGGAGGATCAAAACGACGCCGTTTTGATCGTCCCTGACCTCCAGCCGGGTCACACAGACCCGCCTGGAAAACGGGTCGGGTCCGACGGACCCGACTCATTTTTCTTCCGTAACTCCTCCGTCTGACGTCCGATTTTGACGTTCTTGGTGTCATTTTCTTTGTTTTTTTGAGATCTACGCAATGGGACTAATATCATAACCTAAAAACACTATTTTCTAATGACCCAATTTGAAAAACGAAACTCTCTATTTCGGTTCACTGTGAAACTGCCTCTGTTTATGGTTTAAATGCATGCTATATGTATCTTGGCATAAAACAAACATGTTTAAATATAAATATATGCAAGAACAGCATGCTACCATAAAAAACGAAAAATCACATAAACTTGCGGAAGCACTGAACCATGCTCTGATGCCACTGAAGGTTTTCGGGTGTACCTTGGTTGTTTCCTTGTTCACCGACATAGCCACGCGTCGCCGGAGCACCTTATATGGACTCTGGCACGTATACACAGCAAATGACACCCTGAGGAAGAATAAGTCGGATCTCTCTCTCGCAGAGGGAAGAGGAGAGGAACAGAGGAATGAAGGGAACTCTTCGGGATACACGCACACTACCCAGAAAAAATGAACTCTTTTTTTCACCGCATGAAGACTGCCTCCTTTGATGCCTTCTTTACCGGAAAACATGCATGCGTGGGCAGTTTTTTCAGCAACCTCCGTTTCCCTTATTGCAAAAACATAAACTGTTCCCTCCCTCTCCTCTCATGGACTTGGGCTAATCCACCAAGGGTGGACTGGCCCATTCCCTAACAAAAATGGAGAAGAAACTTCCCAACTGCTACAGTATCCATCGAGCACAGAAATGGCGACCCACCGCAACACCTCGATGACGGAGAACGTTGCTGGCGCAGACGAGGAGAAAAGCGAAAGGAATTTCACTGTAACCCCTCATAGAACCCGCGAACTTCTCTGGAATTTTCTCCCCTGCGCTCACCACACGACAGCTTTAATAGCGACAGAAGAATGAAATAGAAATAGAGGGTCACGACTCAATGGCAACGACAACCCCACCGTGCCGTGCACTCAACCTCCGCGCCGCACGCTGGCCCAAACCTTCTCCCACCTACCGCCTGTCGCTGCTCTGCAAACGCTGAAAGACTATGCGAAGAAAGGAAGAAAATGGGGAAGCAGGTCGGCAAGTGAAGAAATTCAGAGGGGCAAAATAGTAATTTCACGGCTGGAAATTTTAAAAGAAACCCCTTTCCTGCAGGCGCTGGGGCTCAAATACGAGCCCTCTAATTCTATGTCAATGCTTCCAACCACTCGACTAACCCAACTCTTATGACAATTCTGCACAAAATAATATTTATACCATCTTTGAATTATTTGCTTACGAATTTTCTGCAAGGCCGTTACAGGCGAACTGTTAGCAAGTGGAAGTCCAGGTTGACAATGGCGGGTTTTCGTACAATATCCAATTAATGAACACATATGTAAAGATTGTGTTTTTGGATCGGACCATATATTGGTGTATGACATCATATATAGTGAATATAAAACTTAATGTCTGATGTTGATTAATTTAATCTGGGCAGGTTGATGATGATGATGGTGTTGAATCATTAAAATAAGTGAATTTGGAAAGACGCCCAAATTTTATTTTGGATTTGAGTGACCACGTTTTAAAAACTGCGAAGGATTGGTACAAACATTCGAAGGATTAAATAAAGCGATTGGCTTATCGGAGAAATTTATGAATAAAGAATTTGTGTAGTAGTACTATGAAAGTTCTAGGTAAAACGTTGCTGTTTCATGTGAGATAAGTATATACCATTAAACAAAACCTATAATATCTTCCTTCATTAAATTTGTTGACTCTCAAAAGAGCTCAATACTACACATTGATGAATTTGGAAATTATTTTCCAATCAAGTTTTTAGATATAAAGGCGAACGTCTTTATCATGCAACTTCATGTATACCTAATCCTCACCCCTTATTACCTAACCCAAAAGCAAATCGTAGATATTCAATTAATGAAATCCTCTATAAATTAATTCAATACATATATATCAGGCGCTTCATTTAATTTCGATCAAAAGGCATTTGAGTTCCAAAATAAAATTGGAAGCCATGTCTGTTGCAGCATCTCACCATGACAACACAAGAAAATGTGCCAATTTTGCTCCTACCATTTGGGGCAATATGTTTCTTCCATATGCTTCACAATCTAAGGTACTATTCAATATATATATGTTCAGCGTAATTGTGAAATGTATGAAGTTTCATGTTAATTTGTCTCTGATGTTTCAGGAAGTTGATGACCACGAGGAACATAAGGTACTTAAAGAGAAACTAAAGATGTTTATTATATCTTCCAACCATCAGATCAGTCTTTCACAAAAGCTAAACTTCATTGACTGCGTCCAACGTTTGGGAGTTTCCTACCACTTCCAACATGAAATTGAAGAAACATTGGCAAAGATTCACAACAACCTTATTACGCACCAGGGAGTTGATTATAATCTTCACTCTCTTGCTTTACTCTTTCGATTGCTGAGGCAACATGGATATCCCATTTCATCCGGTATGTTCAAACTTCGTCACTATTATTAGATTTTAATAAATCAGATATATGTTAAGTTTATCTTTTTTATCAAAATAACAACTTAAGTCAATTTGACAGGATTTTCTTTAACATTATATACGTACATTTTTTCTCTAGTCACTAGTGTAAAAATGGTTTTTCAGACTGGCTAAAATTAGTTTTTTAGGCTACACTGAAACAGGTATAGAATAGGACAATCTCTAATAGATAGATACATGTATCTATAAAAAAATATCCTTTCTACTATTATTTTTTATTTTTTTTGCTTGGGCCTGTACTTTGAGTCACAAAGACCTTAGGTTGACAATCACTATTTTCTTCATCCTATTTTTTTTCCTTCTGGGCTTGTACTTCTTTTGAGTCTTAGAGGATTTCTTTGTTTTTTTTTTGGTTCCATATCAAATAGATCTTAATGCCATATTATATGTTCATAAATATAATTGAGTATATATTAGGTTTGTCTTTCTATCAAAATAGTTTAAGCTAAATTAATAAGACTTCCGTTAACATTTATACCTTCTGTTCTCTCTTAAGTAGTGAATATGAGACTCTTTTTCAATATATTCTAATAATGAGAAGAGCTAATTTTCTCTTTTCAAGCACTTTCCCTAGTTGGTATGCTCAATATATATGAAACAGATGTATTTGAGAGATTCAAGGATGACAAGGGGAAGTTTAATGATGAGAATCTTAGCGAACATGACGTGGACGGAATGTTGGCCTTGTATGAAGCTGCACAATTAGAGGCTCACGCATAGAAAGTTCTAGAAGAAGCTCTTCATTTCACTTGCACTCATCTTAAATCATTGATTGATGACAACCAATTGAGCCCTTGTCTCAATACACGTCAGCCACTGCTTAAGTCAGCCTCTGCATAAGAGATTACGCAGGATAGAAGCAAGAAGGCATTACATGTCTTTCTACGAGCAGCAACATCCTTCACAAAATCACATAATGTTGCTCAACTTTGCAAAACTGGATTTCAATATGCTGCAGCATCTGCATCAAAAAGAGCTTGGCACTATCACCATGTAAGTCAAGTGCTATATATTAACTAGTAATAACCCGATCTGTAGGATATATATATATATATATATATGTATAAGGGAGGTGCACAGTGCACGAGGCTTCCCCCAAGTGGACCTGGAAAGAAACAGATATATGCAGTCTTATTTCATAGGTGGAGAAGCTGTTTACCGAATTTGAACCCGTGACCTTAAGTCATATCCAGTAATTTTACCGTCACAACCAGGCTCACCCTCTATATATCTTGTTAATTTGGATTACAGGTGGTGGAAAGAATCAGAGTTGACGAGAAAGGTTCCTTATGGTAGAGATAGGTTGGTGGAGGCCTACTTTTGGCCTTTAGCACTGGCTTATGAGCCTCAATTCCGCACCGCAAGGATGATAGCTACCAAATTTGTTTCTATTATCTGTCTTCTTGATGATACCTATGACGTCTTTGGCACACTTGAAGAACTTGAACTCTTCACTGAGGCTATCCGCAGGTTTAATTAATTAATCACACCAATATTCCTGTCACTGAAAAATAATCATGAACTTTATATATGACTTAATTATTCCTTTTTATTATTTGATTATGATCAGATGGGATATTAGTCCCATTGAATCGCTCCCAGAGTGCATGAAAGTGGTGTTTGAAGCAGTTGTACAAGTGTGCAGCGAAATGGAGATGGTGGCTGCAAAAGAAGGGACTTCAAATTTTGTGATTCCAGAAGTTAAACAAGCTGTATATGCGATTACTTTATAACTCAATTAATTTCAACACACACACACACACACACATATGATGTTATATTTTAGTCATTTTCACTTAGCTAATTAGGTACATATTGTGGTTGTAGTTTATGAACTTGTCTGAGGCATACTTGATGGAAGCAAAATGGTGCAATGAAGAGTACGTTCCAAGCTATGAGGAGTACAAGGACAATGGAGTTGTATCTTCTACTGTCCCACTTCAGATAACTTCATTTCTGGGACTTGGAAACCTGGCAACTAAACAGGTGTTTGATTGGATTTCCACTAATCCTAAAACAGTTAGAGCTGCCTCACTTATTGGCAGACTCATGGATGACATGGCCACTCATAAGGTACAACTTATACAACCGTGCTGATCTTTTTTTTGGTCGAATATCAGTAGTACTCAGAATATTTTGTATATCCAGCTGCCCCATAAAATATTATTTCACTAGCATCTAGTATGTTAAAACAATTTTCAATACATCCAGTAATTTAAAATATTTATTGAGTGGCACCAATAATCATAAATTTAGGGTGTTTGTTGCTATCGAGAAAATATTTAAGGGTAAAATTGTATTAAAATTTATTTTAGGATACATTGTGATACTAAAAAAAATACTTTAAGGAGCTAAATACAACTTAACCTTTTTTTAATACAAAGGGAGACAAAGCCTTAAAATCAAGTGTAAAATGGTCAATAGGAATAAATGATACTGGATTTATAGTTTTAAATGGTTAAAACTATGTAGGGACTGGATTAAAATGAGTTAAAGTTCATAGACTAAAGTTTAATAAAATCAAAATTATAGGGATCAAAAGATTAATTTTTTTAAATGTATAGATCTTCTCACTACTAAAACTTACACACACACATTTCTCTTAAAATAAAAAATAAATTATATAAAGCATATATATATCATTCTTATATTAATTGGAAGAAACGATACAAGGAGTTTTAATTTGTGGATATTTGCATGGACATGTGCGTAGTTTGAGCAGGAGAGAGAGCATGTTGCTTCAGGAGTGGAATGTTGCATGAAGCAGTATGGAGTATCAGAAGAAGAAGCCTACAAAATAATCAGCAACGACCTCAAGAATTGCTGGAAGGATATCAACGAAGAGTGTCTGAAGAATCCACATGATGTCCCAAGGTCTGTGCTTGACTGTGTCGTGAATATGGCTCGAGTGTCTGAGGTTGTCTATGAAAACCTACAAGACAGATTCACCAATGGCGAGTTCCTTAAACATTACGTCGTCCAACTCCTTCTGGATCCCATACCCATTAATAATTGAGCCTTGATCGACCTACGCAGCTTTATATATATATTTGATACTATAAGACTTGTTATTTTCATTTGTTGTTTTGTTGTCAAGTTTGATGGTGATATGAATCATTCCTAGCTACTTCCTAGGTTATCGAATCATGCTATTAGTGATATGTTTGTTTATGAATTAGAATTTGTGTGGTTTTCTTCTGTGAGGCATCCATGAATATAATTAAAAGTAATTATGTTACAGAACCTTATCTAATGGAGTAATACTCCTTCCATTCTTTTTTATAAGATACAATTTTTTGAATAGGCATGTTCTTTTTTATAAGATGCACTTTAAAAATATCTAAACATTTAAGGAGGGCGAACTGTTAGCAAGTGGAAGTCCAGGTTGACAATGGCGGGTTTTCGTACAATATCCAATTAATGAACACATTTGTAAAGATTGTGTTTTTGGATCGGACCATATATTGGTGTATGACATCATATATAGTGAATATAAAACTTAATGTCTGATGTTTGATTAATTTAATCTGGGCAGGTTGATGATGATGATGGTGACGGTGATGAATCGTTAAAATAAGTGAATTTGGAAAGACGGCCAAATTTTATTTTGGATTTGAGTGACCGTGTTTTAAAAAACCTATAAGTATATACCATTAAACAAAACCTATAATATCTTCCTTCATTAATTTTGTTGACTCTCAAAAGAGCTCAATACTACACATTGATGAATTTGGAAATTATTTTCCAATCAAGTTTTTAGATATAAGGGCGAACGTTTTTATCATCCAACTTCATGTATACCTAATACTCACCCCTTATTACCTAACCCAAAAGCAAATCGTAGATATTCAATTAATGAAATCCTCTATAAATTAATTCAATACATATCAAGAGCTTCATTTAATTAGATGGAATGTTTTACTTCTTAAAAATTTAGAAAAATAAGGAGAGAATATTATTCTAAAAAATAGAGCAGAGTAAGCTATATCGGAATATCGTAGATAAATGAATAACGTCCCATTAAAATAATATTTTTAATAATACCTTATTAATAGATATGTTTTATTTAAAGTGTCGATTTTAAGTATGATTTACTAAAGCTAAGTTATATGAATTAATGACTTTAATTGTTATCAATGATTTTCCTTTCAATTGATTTATTATGTGATCAGGTTATGTATGAAAATGAATAAAGGGAGTTTTGGAAAAATATTTTTGTAAATGTTATAGTGAGTTGATTTTTTCTATGAAATATCCCTATGTAAATTTTATTATTTGAATAATTATTTCATATGCATTGAAGAAATCTTTTGGTATTTTATTTTAATGTTCATGCTGGGATTTTGTGATTATGAAGTATTCTAAGTAAAAATTATTGCATTGAAAAGTGTTATGATTATTAAATGTTAAATTAACCTCACGCATGCTTGGAAATATTTTAGAGAGGACTGAGTACAGAACGCTGGTTACTAACAGCAGTACTGTTAGTCCTTGGTGCACCAAGGTTAAACCCGAACTCGATGAATATTCGTGGGCATCGTACTCACACGTGTTATTCATAGGTCTTGTACCTGCGCTTATTATTCGTGGGTTTCTTACCTACACTTGTTTCGTGACTTTGAGCCACGCTGGATTGGTTATTTACTCCCGTGGACTGTGTGTCCACGCTTATTTTCGTTCTGTTGAAGTTCTACATAAAAAGAATGCTTTGAAATTATGACTTTTAAATAAATTTCTTTAAATAATGTTTTACGAAAAAATTTGTATTTAATTATAAAGTACTATTAGTTACATTTAAACATATTGAAATTGTTTCTTTCTGCCCTTTTTAAATTATATTTTTAGGACGTTATTCATTGGTAGATTATTTTAGCTTCAAATAGTGCTGTTGACATTGTCCCTCTAGCTGAGCAGTAAAGAGACTCATCCTAATCCGAGCGTTGATTCTTTTGGTGTATTTACTTATAATGTAATTATAAACTTATAAAATACTTGTATTATTTTGTTTGAAGTTTAGATGCTCCACCTAGTCTATAGATAAGGTTTTGGTTTCATATATTATTTTGAGGAAGTACAAATTATTTTGAAACAATGTCTGTATGTAATTTGAAATATTTGCAGTATGGTGTAGAATTTTTGGAAGGTCTGTTATACGAAAATATTCCTGTCGAAATTCCTACAGATAACTTGTATTTTGATTAAAATGGAACTTATATTATGATTATTATTTTAAATATTCTATTTAATGTCTAAGGCTTTAGGAATATGAATTTATTCATATTCTGTGCCGGTCACGACTCAAATTTTGAGGCGTGACAATAATATGGTTTAAAATGTATAGGGGTATTTTAGTAATTTTACACAATAAACTGAAGCAAAAATAAAAATCTATTTTAGAGAGAGCTGGGATTCAAACTCTAAACCTTAAGTTCATGCCACTGCCTCTTAAATCACTCAACCATCAGCTTCTCTTAACTTAATTATAAGAAACATTATATATTTATCATTAAAATAATATTATTTATCTATTTGTTTTTTTTCTACGGTCATTACAGCCTGTTTGGTTTAGCTTTTGGATAAATTATTATGAAAAATAAGTGATTTAAAAGCTCTTATAAAGAAGTTGTGAGAAGAAAGTGACTTTGAATAAAATGAGTATTTTGGATGGTTATTATCGGAATAATTTTTGTGATTGATAAATTACTAGAAATTATATGAGGTAACAAAAAAATTGCTATCACTGTTCATCAATCTTCCAGATCTCTTTGTTGTAATCCCTATTCCAGATCTCGTCATCGCTGTTGTCTTCTTCTTCTTCATATGTCGAGATGCGATGAAAAGAAGACGGAGAAGGAGAAGTTGGAGAAGAAGAAG
Organism: Leucaena leucocephala; assembly: GCA_037074615.1. Classification (NCBI taxonomy): domain Eukaryota; kingdom Viridiplantae; phylum Streptophyta; class Magnoliopsida; order Fabales; family Fabaceae; genus Leucaena; species Leucaena leucocephala. Next base: position 16,389,460 of record CM073545.1, read on the forward strand.
ACGAAGAGAAAGAAGTCAGAGAAGAAGATGACGGAGGAGAAGAACACAGAGAGGAAGAAGTCGGAGGAGAAGAACACGGAGAGGAAGAAGTCAGAGAAGAAGAAGACGGAGAAGAAGATGATGGAGAAAAATAAATTGGAGAAGAAGAAGATGAGACATGATGGCAGACAGCGACCACCTCCTCTTCCTCCTCCAGTAATGACAGCAGACAACGACGACAAAGTTTATCTAAAACTATAATTTGGTCTATAAACTCTTTTATATATTTGAAGGTTGTTTGTCAGTTTAGATCAAAAACCCTTTTAAAATCTCGATTTTCAGAATAAACCAAACACCCACCATATATAATATAGGAGTAGTCCTTTTTGGACCAACAATTAATGTTGTGCATAGTTTAACAATGAAAATGCCGCCAATTGGCTAATAACATTAGAATATGTGTCATCAGCAGAAAGGAAAATAGAAAACCCAGAAAAACTGCATGATGATAATTTTGAACTCTTATAAATGATGGAGACCATGAAAAATACTTAGAGCTCGTGCCTCATGTCAAAATTGACTTTTCAATAGGAAAAAATATCAGTTTAGATATAAAATTATGTTTGGCATGACATTGGAAGCAATTAACTTGTTTAAAAATCACTTTAAAGTTGGAAGCAGTTTCCCCCCCCCCCTGACTTTTGGCCTTCTTTCATATTTAATTTGAACCTTATGACTAAAAGTGACTTTTCAATTATCATCTAAACAATTTTTTATTAACTTAAAATTTTTATATAAAAATCTATTCAAATATGAATCATGTTACGTCCACTAATTAACTTTTAATCTAACTTTAAATTACTTAGAATAAAAGTTACTTTTATAAATATTAATCCAAACAATCATTTAAATATGAATCACTGGCTGAAAGTCCATTTCGTAGATTTGTGATGGAGAGTAGGAGTTTGGAAAGGAAAAAGTAATTGTCCCCCCATCATGTGAACTGTATTTCACTAATCGTATTGATCTTTTTCCCTACGGTCATCATTCTTATCACCAACATACTTCTTCCCTCAATTTAAGCCACAAATTCATATAAGGTGAGCATTAATCACTTTAAACTTTTTCATTATTGTTCTAGAAACAAATCAACACCACAAATTTTCCCAATTTCATTTTATGCACGTTGTGTAAGTCGTCTTCAATGCTAGTCTTTTTCAAATGTACGCATACCTTTACTCATGTTTTATAATTTTTCTTCTATTTACACCATGTTTCCAAATATATATATTTATTTTTTCTGAAAAGATTATTTCTTTTTCTTGAAAAATTCTATTAGGAAAATATTTTTACCATGAAAATTTTCATGTTTTTCTAAATTGTAATTATATTCTGAAATGTTTTGACATGTTATTCGTTTTAAATAATTAACCATGAGCAATTGAACATTTAACACTAAAATTTCATAGTTCATAGCTATAAAGGATCTGAATTCTTAAAATGAATCCAAGTCGTTCACTTCCCAAATGAAAACTTGTCAGCTCCTAAACCCAATAACTGTACGGAGCTCCTGACGATCGTAGAATTTCGTAATGGAATCTTGGGGACCAGGTTGAGCCAAGCCCCACTCACACTCCCTGATTCACATCCAAGGCGACATAGCCTTGGATGTGAATTCATATTTTATTGAGTGTACTGGTGAATTCATAACCTTCTAAATAAGAAAGATCCTTACCCCTTTACCTGTTTTAATTTTAAGCAAGTGATGAAAATGAAAGTCAAATCGCTGTCGGGTTGTAATGACCAAATAAAAAAGTTGTAATAATCAAACTAGACCAACCAGTTTGATCCATAACTATGGCTTGTCTGGTTCTAGCTACTTGAAATAGAGAGAATTGAACCCACCAAGAGGGAGGGATGATTATATATTAATTTGGGTCGAATGATCATGGACACACAAGGTTCTCTCTTAATTCCAATTATGTGGATATTAAAAGAATCACGTGGATTAGTGCTGTTCTCAAATTAAAACGTGACCCTACTTAAGTTTATATTGTGGTTATAATTTATTCTGTGATTTAATAGCACCAAAGCTTTTCTACAAGTAAAAGATTGCATGTTTAATCCTTCTTATAACTCCACGCAGCCATTGATATATACACGGTGGGTTTAATCTCACTTTGCCATTTGAAGAAGGCCTTCTCTATATAAGTAGCCACACAAGAAAACGTTGTTGTGCCATGAAAGCCCGTACGTAGTTGAAGCAGAGAAGAGGGAATATAGAATGTCTTCTATTGCTGCTTCAACGTTAGTTTCTATTCCTCATCCAACAAAACATGAGAATGAGTCCCACATAGGAAGACACTGCGCAGATTTTCATACTTCTCTTTGGACCGATCATTTCCTTCAGCATGCCTCTCGCTCTTCTGTGTGTGTGTGTATATATATTTACTGCTTTCATTTGTTCTTTCTTCTTCTCCAGGTTCCTCTATATATCCATTTTTTATCATCTGAGCTTTGATTGATTATTCTTTCTTCTAACATTATCGCTATATGTATAGAAAGTTGATCATAGTGAAACTGTGCAACGCATCGAAACTCTGAAAAAGGAAGTGAGGAAGATGCTTGCTCCTACCAATGAGAAGCCATCGATTTCAAAAGTTGTACTGATTGATTCAGTTCAACGCCTGGGTTTGAGATATCATTTTGAAAGTGAAGTTGAACAAGTGTTGCAACAAACTCATAAGCACTACGTTCAAAATGGCCAATTAACTCTTGATGCAGATCTGTGCTTTTTTGCCTTGCTTTTCAGATTATTGAGGCAAGATGGATATCTCATTTCACCTGTATATATATATATATAGATGTGTATATATATATCTGCCAACAAACTTATATGATAAAATGTTTTAAAATGGTAACCATTTATGGTGAATATTTATGGGCAAATTACCAGATGTGTTTAACAAGTTCAAAGATGGAGAAGGAAAGTTCAGTGAAAGAGTTAGCAACGATGTGGAAGGAATGCTGAATTTATACGAAGCTGCTCATCTGAGTATTCATGGAGAAGACATCTTAGATGAAGCAATCGCTTTTACTTCTACTCAACTTCCTCAAGCCATCAACGCTAACACTATTGAACCAAACACATTTCTTGGTGAACAAGTTCATAATAGCTTGAGGCAATCTCTCCATAGAGGATTGCCAAGGTTAGAGGCGCAAAAGTATAATTCAATCTACCACTTACATCCTTCTCACAATGAAATCTTGCTAACATTAGCAAGATTAGATTTCAACGTCCTTCAAAATTTGCATCAGAAAGAAGTCGTGGACATTTGCAAGTAAGTCCTTAAACCTTAAATTTTTTAAATTATTAATTAGGATGTCCAAGTCCTTAAATTTTTTAATTTATTAATTAGGATGTCCAAGTGTGAGTAGACTTGAGTTGATATGGGAAGTCCCGCCTCAGATAGGATTGAATTTAATAAAAGATATATAATTAATTGAGAAGTCCCCGTGAGCTTGAACCTTGATGTTTTGTGTTGAATAATCGCCTATTTAATGTGGGGGCCCCGAGGCCCCATGTTCTTTTGACGATAATGGGGCTTTTCTCAGGTGGTGGAACAGCTTGGATGTGCCAAGGAATCTATCGTATGCGAGAGATAGGATTGTGGAATGTTACTTTTGGATTCTTGGAGTTTATTCTGAGCCTCAAAACTCTTTCGGCAGATTGATACTCACCAAAGTGATAGCCATTTTATCCCTTATTGATGATACTTATGATGCTTATGGGACCATCGATGAACTCACCATTTTCACTCATGCACTTGAGAGGTGTGTGTGTATATATATATGCTTCTTCTTATTCTTAATATAAGAGTTAGTTGATTTTTTAAGTAGATTAAAAAAGTCAAATAAATCAGTTATTTATGACTAAATTTAACTTTCAAGGTGAATTTTATATTATATAATCTTTAATATAGCTAAAGTAGTCAATTAACTTTTATATTAGTTATAATTAACTGATTTATTTAACTTTTTTAATCTATCTAAAGAATCAATTAGCTCTTATATTAAATATTGGAGGAGTAGTACATATATATATCACACTCGAAACTTAAAGGTTTCAATTTTTGTTTTGTTTTGTTTTTCAATTCAAAGTATTAATTAATAAACAATTGTATAATTAAGGTGGGATATTTGCTGCTTGGATGATCTCCCAGAATACATGAAGTTACCTTACGAGGCACTGTGGAATGTTTATGATGAAATGGATCAATACATGAGGAAAGAAGGAAGAGAATATTCTATTAACTACGCAATATCAGAAGTATCATTAAATGAGGATTTACTTCTCATTTATATATTCTGAATTTCCTATTTGTGATGATCTATAAATCTGATTTCCATTTTTCATTATTGATGGCAGATGAAGAAGGTGGCGAGAGCGTTCATGAGAGAAGCCAAGTGGTTCAATGAAAACTACATACCAACAACACAGCAGTACCTTGACACAGCAACGATATCTTGTGCCTTTTCAATGCTCTCGACAATATCCTTCGTTGGGTTGGGACATATTGCCACTGAGGACATGTTCCAATGGGTCACAAGTCAGCCTAAGCTTGTCAAAGCTTCTTCCCTCGTTTGCAGAGCCATGGACGACATCGTTTCTAGTGAAGTATATCCAGTTCTTAATATAAAATATATTTAATTAATTTAATTATATTAAAAAAATTAATTAACATGACATATTTTTTTAAAGTACTCTAATCATCTTCTCTAACTCCCTTCCCCCCTCTTATTTAATTATTGTTGATGGAGTATTAATAGGGATAATTTAAAAAAATTGATAAATATAAAAAATAGGTCTTATATTTACGATTAAGATTATATCTTATATTAAGGATTGAAATAGTACTTATATATATAAAGAGGTCTGATACATAAAGCTTCTACTATATTAAGTTTGGGAATTAACATATATACGCAGCTGTTTCTAAGATTTGAACCAATCATCTTCCGGTCATATATCAGCAATCTTAACATTGTTTCAAAAGCTCACCCTTATACATACATACATACATACATACATACATATATATATATAATGTTTACCTCTTTCAGTAGCATACATATGTATATGTATATATCTATAAAGGGCAGTCTAATACATAAAACTTCCACCGTGTAGAGTCTCGAGGAAAAGATGTATGTAGCTGTTTTCAATATTTAAACACATGACCTCCATATCACCTAGCAGCAACTTTATATATATATGATGTTTAGCTTTTTGTTTGTATCTTTCTTTGCCACACACATATGTATGTACACAATTAAATGAAGATCCTTTAGTGATTTTGAGACGTTTCGTACGTAACAGTTTGAGCAGAAAAGAGGGCACGTTGTGTCGGCGCTTGAGTGCTACATGAAGGAACATGGAGTGTCAAGGCAAGAAGCCATTGAAGAGTTTCGTAAGGTTGCTAATAATGGGTGGAAGGATATGAACGAAGAATGCCTGAGACCTTTGAAAGTGGCGAGGCCATTTCTGATGCCAGCTCTGAACCTGGCTCGTGCCATGGACGTGCTTTACAAAGAAGAAGATAATTACACTCATGCTGCAGGCATCATGAAGAACTTCATTACAGCTTTATTGGTGGATCCTATGCCAATAATATGAGCATATATCAGCCTCTCGTTTCCTTCATGTGTCATATACCTAGTGTTGGAGTGTTGGGTGTTGGTTAATAAAAGATTATTAGGTGTTAATCATTTAGTTAGGTTCTAGGCTTAATTAGGAGTTATATATATGTCTCTGTTGGGGCTAATTAATGTTCCATTCAAAGAAGGGGTTTAATTGTTTCCCCTACCATCATCCATTATACTCCTCTTATCTTTAATATAAAATTTAATTAGGGAATTGATCTTATTTCTAAATATAAAATATATTTTCTATTTTCTATATTTATTAACTTTTTTTAAATTGCCTCTATTAATACTCCATCAGTAATAATTAAATAAGAGAGAGAGTTAAAGAAGATAATCAGGTTGTGTTATAGAAAATATATTATATTAATTAATTTTTTTAATCTAATTAAATTAGTTATTAGTTAATTAAACTATATATTATATATTAAAGACCGGAGGAGTATAAACATCTTAAATAAAAAAGGTCTTCTCCAAATATTTTTTTTTAAGAAAAAAAAAGGATTTTGAGATTAGTTTGCCTAGATAATGACAATTGCCAAATAACAATACATAAACCTTGAAAATTAGAAATTTAGGACGAGAAAATTTAAAAAAACTAATAACAAATTTTGTAATTTTTTTAAAAAAAAATTGGCTAGCCCGTTTATTTTGTGACGTAGACTAACACACTGGTTACGTTCCTTGGCTTTTGCATATTTGAAATGGGCAACAAAATCTGGGAAAATCTAATAAATCATTAAAGAAAAAACACTGCCACTGTACCTCTTATTAATTTATGATGATAGTTTCTACTTCAGGAAAATATTTAATTGTACAATTCAATCATTCTTAACTTCAATTAGTTATTTTAACTTAGCCCCTTAGTTTGATTAACCATGCACCAATCTTAATAATTGTGCGATTCAATTTCAAATGATGAAAATGACAATCAATTGAGTGGACTGTGGTTTAAATGTTTATTTCGTTTAAATCTAACTTACATGATTTAAATTTAAAAATTTCAATTAACATTTTTTAAAATAAAATGTCAGTTTTTTTTTTTTTTGTGTATCTTAATTGTTTTTCTTCTTTGCCCTTGCGTGGCTTCAACTTGCTTTAGACAAAAAATCTCCAAGATAAGGCATCACTAATACAGATAACATTATCTTAATTATTTTTGGCCCAGAAACGATAAAAATGTGTGTTCTAAAATTTTAGCATGGCCCCAGATCTGTATAATGTGTTTGAAGGATATCGGCCGACCATATCAGATAATGAATTAATGATAGTGGTTTAGTTAAAATATAATGGGCCCTTTTCACCTTTTCTGGTTTGGCATATCCTAATTCCAGTAGATATCCACAAATACATAGAGATAACTAACGGGGTTAGTTCGAGTAGTAAACGACTCGGTATTATTTAAGCGAGGTCTCAAGTTCGAGATTTGGCATATGCAAAAAATTTTTATTGGGAGACTCACTCACCATAGCCAGGTGAGCAACGCGGGTCGGATCCAGATGTAGTCGAGAAAAAGCTCCGGTAAACTAGGTGAGCACAACAAAAAATACATAAAAGATAAAGTGGAATTGTACCTGATAAAGGCAAAGGATTTTGTGCGGTGAATGAAGTAGTGTCTATTAATTGAAACATTGTAAGTCTTCAAATTAAAAACACAAAAATTTCATTGAATGACCACTGTAATAATATAATTTCCATCTACCCCAAATAATTCTAAAATTTCACTGCAGTATCCTGGAACCAAAATAAAATTAATTTATATGATGAAAAGACATTGTTGCCCTCTATATTTGAGAAAAAAAGAGAGTCGAAGCTGCAATCAAATCTTGTTAAGCGAGGAGAGAGCGACTAAAATAGGGATTGATCTAGTAGTGTAAAATTTTATTAGATTCTATAGGTTTTAAGTTCGATATATGAGACACTTATATTAAGAGAATTTAGCTAGTTCACATCTCTCACGAGATGGATAATTTTTTAGACATACTTTTTCTTTGATGAATCAATATATAAAATAAAATAGGAAAAATATCATGAAGATGAAGTTTTTCTTAACTTATCGACACGAGTGACCCGCCATATCTAAAATATGAGAAACGTGTGTGGATTCTAATGATCCCCCAGATGCGAGGAGCAAATTAAGGAATTGATGCTTTCACTTTTCCTATAAATACCCACACATACCCTACACTCTTCCCTCACCTCGAAACCTCAAATTAAGTTGAAGCACACTACAAAAACTTTGTTTTTCTTTTAAGGATATATAGTCACAAGATGTCTGTCGTCGACTTTGTTCCTTCTTCATCAACCCATAATCCTGCCACATCTGATCGACATCGGGCAGATTATCATCCTACCCTTTGGAAGGATTATTTCCTTCAATATGCTTCCGAATCACTGGTATATATATCTTGTTTTATTTACGTAATTCTTATTATATATCTTGGTTTATTTGATAATGGTAAGTTGTTTGAAAACTACTGTGTACGTAGGAAGTTGATGAAGAAATGGGGAAACAAGTTGAAACAGTGAAAGAAGAAGTGAGGAAGATGCTTATATCTACCATGGATCAGAAGCCCTTATTAACCAAAGTTGAACTGATTGATTCAATTCAACGTTTGGGGTTGTCGTACCATTTTGAACGTGAGATTGATGGTCTGTTGCACCAAATTCACAATACTTTTGTGGAAAAGAATGAAAGTCAAGATCTCCATTCTCTTGCTTTACTCTTTAAGCTACTGAGGCAACAAGGATATCCCATTTCACCTGGTATATATATATATATATATATATATCTACATGATACTATGAATTTGCTTACTTCAATTTGTTTTGTTAATAACTAAATATATATGCCATTACTATGTATAAGATATGTTCAACAAGTTCAAGGATGAGGAAGGAAACTTCAGTGAGAAGATAGCGTCAGATGTTGAAGGAATGCTGAGTTTGTATGAAGCTGCACATCTGAGTTTTCATGGAGAGGAGATTTTAGACGAAGCACTTGATTTCACTTTGAATCGTCTTCGCTCCATTACCGTGGATGAATTAAACCACTTTGTTGCAGCAAAACTCCACCATAGCTTAAAGCAGTGTTCTTACAGGGGATTGCCAAGGCTCGAGGCACGAAAGTATATTTCCATATATCACTTGAATCCTTCCTGTAATAAACTTCTACTGAAGCTCGCAAAATTAGATTTCAATTTGCTCCAAAAACTGCACCAGAAGGAGTTCGCCAATATCTGCAAGTGAGTGTATTCTTGAGAAAATGTTTTATTGATTATGTAAATGCAAGAAAACTTTGCTTTAATTCTTGGTTTATTAGGTGGTGGAACAAATTGGATGTGGCATATACAAGAAACAGGATCGTGGAATTATGCTTTTGGATTCTTACTGTTTATTTTGAGCCTCACTACTCAAAAGCTAGAAGCATGATGACCAAAGTGATTGGCCTCTTCACGATCATTGATGATACCTACGATGCGTATGGAACAATCGATGAACTAGAACTCCTCACGGACGCAATCCACAGGTTTATATATAAATATATATATATCAGCTCTGAATATTCTCGAGTTTTTGATAAATTTAGAAGAAATTGGAATCTCTCAATCTGTTTTTCTGGTTTTTCTTACAGGTGGGATATTGGTTGCTTGGATGATCTGCCAGAGTACATAAAGCTATTTTACAAGGAACTGTTGAACGTTTTCCAAGAGATAGATGAAAACATGAAGGAAGAAGGAAGATCATACAGTATTCACTATGCCAAACAAGAGGTATATACATATATATAGGAATCACTCAAAAGAAGCTCATTTTTGCGCTTGAGGGAATAAAACTCCTCTCACATGCTTATAGTATAGCACAAAATCACTTAATGTAGGTTAATCCAAACACACACCGAGTACTTAGCGTGAGTCAAAACATAATAAAAAGCTGCTTTGGTTGTTTGGCAGTTTAAGAAGGCAGTGGAAGCGTACATGACAGAAGCGAGATGGTTAAATAAGAAGCATAATCCGACAACAGAGGAGTACATCAACGTATCAACTGTATCATGTTGTTATCCAGCGCTTTCCACTATTTCTTTCATCGGCATGGGACACACAGCCTCTGAGGATGTCTTCAAGTGGGCCCAAACTCACCCTAAAGCCATTAAAGCTGCTTCCCTTATTTGCAGACTCATGGACGACATCGTCTCTAGTGACGTATGTATAATTATATATCAAGTTCCTTTGTTAAATTCTCCCATCACACTCTGTCATATTTATTATTTTTTTAAATGTGAGTTTATGTTAAATGAAAATATTTAAAAAAATATGACACTTGACAATGTATATATTGGAGAATTTGACAAAATGATGTAACGAACTTGATCTGAGTTTTCTCCTATATATGTATAAAAAAACCAAGATTTGGGGCAATATATAAGCTTAGATTAGAACTTTCTGGTTTTTTCTATGCAGTTTGAGAAGAAAAGAGAGCACATTGTGTCCCTGATAGAATGCTACATGAAGGAAAATGGAGTGACAAAGAAGGAAGCCATTGGAGAACTTGAGAAGATGATAAGGAGTGCGTGGAAGGATATGAATGAAGAATGTCTGAGACCAAGCAAAGTTCCAAAGCTCATTCTGATGAGGGTTCTAAATCTAACTCGTTTCATGGATGTGATGTACAAGGATGCTGATAACTTCACGAATTCTGGAGGATGCATGAAGGAATCTATTCAACTTGTGATCCTTGACCCTCTCCAAACATGATGAGCATCGCCTTATATAATTTAGTGTTCCCTTAATTAATTCGTTGCGTACGTAGCTTTATATATATGTGGTGTGTTTTCTATTCGTTGCGTGAAGTGTGAGATGTATCTTCTTATTATTGCGTCCTTTGGGAATAAAAGGGGCCGTCTAAGTTTTAGGCCGAAAGTGAAAATTTATATTTGTCTTCAAAACAGCCTCCAACAAAAATTAATCCTTCCTCTACTTCCTCTTACACACACACACACATAAGCATGAATTAATATCCTTTTGATTATATTTTTTTATATAAAATGACAACTTTCATTAAGTCATAAGTATTCCTTTTACTATTATTATTATTATTATTATTATACTTGTCAATAGCGCTCGATGGAGGATTGTATGGTTTTAATAGGAAAACAATCCTTCATTAAAATATTTATTAAGGTATATAAATTTTGTTTAAAGATTTAGATTATTAAGTGGATGTAACTCTTTTTTAATTATATATAAATATCTTTTATTTTGTCTTTAAAATATGACGTGTAACTCATCTTCAACTAGTATAATTTTTTTTTAACTATGTATAACTTATTTTTACCCATGTGTAAAAGCTTTTCATTTTACACGTAATTAGTTAAAGATAAATTATACATACTTGAGTTTATAAATTTTTAAACAAATTTTAAAGTACATATAATTTAGACAATAAGTATTTTAAGATAAATTTTTTAGTAATTTTCCCATAATAATATGAACCGAAGTGGAAATATGGGAAACTAGCTGAAAGTATCATCTATATTAGGTATGATGATGAGTCAAAGAAGATAAGAGTGGTTTTAGTCTAATAATAATGCTTTATGGGGGTTGGTTACATTTTAAAAAGGAGGTGTGCCTGGGACGATCACAAGTCTAAAAAGGAGAGCATATCCGTAAAAGATTTATTAGGAATGAGATCTCATCAAATTTATAAATTTCACTTGACTCCTCAAATAATATCACTCCTTAAGAGTTGACGTTTTCAGAAGCTTATCACGACACTTCACTTAATTTTTTGCCAATCATAACCCTCAATAGATAGCTATTTTCGTAAACATCGAGCTCTCAATAAAATTATTAATATGATGATAACAAGACTAAAAAGAGAACTTATTTTTAAAAGACTAGTTTATTAAAAAGAAGATTCTCTAAACTTATAAATTCTATTTTACTTGGGTATAAAACTCATAACACAATTTCGATAGATTATGAAGCATATCAAGATCTCAAACAGAGGTTGATGTTCGCCTCCAAGCAAGCGGTCCGCGGAGGAACAAAATTAGTAATGTTTCATTTATATAACAATCAAATTTAAGTTTCTTTTAGAAAAAGTACAAAAATAGTTATAGTGGGTATTTAGATACCCTCTAGAACCAATCAATTTTTCAAATAACTATCTAAATACTAATTTTTTACATAATTAATTTTTTATAACAATTAATAAATTATACATATATTAATCTTTTTTTACAATTATTTTTTTACAAAAACTAATGAACTATCCACATATTACTTTTTTTTAGAATTAATTTTTTACAAAAACTAATGAACTAACCAAACAATAATTTTATCTTCAATCTACAAAATTATCGGTACATTTAGTAAGGTGGAAGAGTTTTTTATGGGAGTAGAAATGAAATTAGGCTAAAAATGAGTTTTAAAAGTTTGTTTGGTAAGATAAAAATTAGTATAAAATTGATGTATATTTTTCTTTATAATTTAGGTAAAATAGTCTAAAATATTTTTTTTATAATTTGGGAAGAGTTAAAGTTCTACAGAAATTTTATAACTGGGGTAAAATAGTCCACAAATTTTATTTCTACTTCAATCATATCAATTTCTAACTTTTTTTATAGAATTGAAATACCCAAAATATTGAAAGTGGAAATAACTTCCATAAGGGAAGTGAAAGATTTCACTTTTATTTCTCCACTTCTACTTCTCACCTATCAAACATTCTCTATGGTTTTGGTGTAAGCTAGGGGAACACCTTGGGTTTAGATTAGTTTTAGATAATATATTTTTTAGGGGAAAATAGATTTTGTGAAAAAATTATTTTTTATTAGTGTGTTTGAATTAACTTTTAGAAAATAAATTTTACAAAAAAAAAATTGATTGTTGTAAGTGGTTCCTCTAACTTTTTCAAAACTATAGTTTTGATAGAAAAATATATTGTGAAAAAAAATTAATTTGATAATTTATTGATTTTTATAAAAAAAATTGATTGTGAAAAAAATTAGTATTTATATAATTTATTAGTTTTCGCAAAAAAAATGATTATAAAAAATATGTAAGTGTTTGGATTATTTAATCTAAAACTATAGTTTGAATTAAAAAAAATTATAAAAATCTATTCTAATCAAAATCTATTAATTTAAAATTTATTTTATCTAAAATTTATTCTTATAAAATCTATTCTACCTATCATCTATTTTTTAAAATCTATTTTCCATAATCAAATCTAAACACAACCATAATACAAGCCATTCAATTCCGTGGATGCTAATGAGCAGGCCCAAGGTGTGCAAATTATGTTTGGGTTTTGTGATTGAAACAGCATCATTACCTTAAAAAATATTATTTTATTATAATTCTAATTGTAATATTTAAGGAGGTATTCTAACATCTAAGTACTTAAATTTATACTTAAAGATAATAGATGACTCGCCCTGCCTAACATTAATATCACCTAAAGAGAAAAGAGACTTCGTTCTGTCTTTATCCTTAAATTATAAGTGAACCTAATACCTTCAAAAAAATTATTGTAAAAAAAAAATCGCTATGTCCTATTACCAAAAAGAACTAAAAAGGAAAATGAAACGTCATTTTCAATACAATTAAAGGGCTTTTTAATTATCCAATGTAAAGATTATCAGATTGAGTGTTTTTTTTTTTTTTGAAAAGGGACAAATGATTCATTAATAAGTAAAACGCCACATGCATAGTCTATAAATAAATAAAAGACACAGAACTACATTCGAGATAATTGGAAAAAATCAAATCATTAAAAGGAACAGTAAAGATGTGGGAATGATCACCAAATTCTTTCGACCTTGATTGATCACACTAGGCTTGATGCAACAGCAACCCATAGAACCAATGTTGACGGTCGAAAATCCAATGTTGCTTGTCCTGGAAAATTGGTTGACGAAGGCCAAAGTAATAGAAGAAGTGAAGGACCGGGCTTCTGTGTGAACAAATGAAGTGCTGTAAGGACAGGGCTTCTTTGTGAAGGACCTGTTTCCCCTGGTGAAGAGCAACGTTCATATCAGATTGTGTGTTAGGTGTAAAGTGCCATAGGAATTTTGGAGTGGCCCCATCTCAACATCTCCTCCCAGTCCCAGCTAAGTAGTGTAATGCTTGCCTTCTTGTTTATCGGGATTTAATTATATCACTTTTTTTAATCTTAAGAATACATATAATAATCTTTTTTGACAGTAATATGTGAACGTCATACCTGTTTTTCTTCTCCATTTTTTTCATATTTCTAATACCCAGATAGGGGGGAAACCATCTTCCTTCTTCTTCTTTTTCTTTCATTCCAAATATAGGATTAGTGACAAGTGGTTTCCAAGTTGAGTATTCAAATGCGTTTTTCCCTTCCGTTGTATAAAAAAAAGTATTCAAGTGTGTTTTGGCCTCTTAATTTTTCAAGTTGATATCTCATTGCGGTTTGAGCTAATATATATATATATATATATTTCACATGATTGATGTAAATAAGTGAATATATATATGTATATATATGACGAGGAGAAGCAACCAATAAACTTATATGTGAATGCATTGAATATTTACCAAATTGATTGCATCTCGCTTGGAACAAGTCGCTTTTAGCTTATCCTTGAGTTTTCGTTACGTGCGTCCAAATGATGCTTACTTCATCCCCAAATTGATGCTCCACTTTTCTCTTTATTTTAATAAAGAACATGTTGCACATTCCCAGAGTATTCTTATTCCACAAAAATAATAATTAAAAACTAATTAATTTTTTAATATATTAAAAAAAAATAATTAATTAATTATAACTAATATATATTAATAATCGAGAGAAGATACTACCTAGTAGTAGTAGATAGCTTCCGCAACAAAAGAAAAGAAAATGTTAACATATAAATTATTTTCTCTTAAAAGCATGATATTAATATCTAATTCGTTTGAGTCAAGCTGTCAGATTAATAAATCTATCAAGCAGTCTCTTTAAATATCATGCACAAGTGTGCTCTATTTGACTTTTATTCAGTTATTTTTCTCTGAAATTTTAACGTTTGGTCCAAAATGATACAATTCCGCAGGCATCACTTTGAGTGCTCGGGCCATCGCAGAAGCTTCCATCCAAGTATTATTCCCGAACCCATCCACTTCATCACAACCGTCCACGTGTCCCCCAAACACAACAGTGAACTTCAATCCCACGTCATCAAGTGAATCCTCTCCATATTTTCCATACACAAATTACTAAAATTTGATTCAATCAAAGGATATATTGCACTAAAATTTAATGAAATTGCAGTTTTTATATCTGTTTAAAAGATTAAAGTATAAATTTATCCTTAAAATATTCCCTTAAAATTTTCTCTAATGTAAAAGTGTACATAAAGTTCCTACAATGATACAGAAATATTATGACCGTTTTGTATTAAAAAAAAATTAATAGTCAAAACATGGTATATTTATATAATTTCATAAATTTTAGGGTAAAGGTACATCTAGCACCCAAACTAATTTTACAGGAACAATTAACACCCTAAAGTATTTAAAGGTGTAATTAGCACCCTGAATTAATTTTGGAGGTGCAACCAGCACCCTGAACTAATTTTGGAGGTGCAACCAACACCCTAAAATATTTAAAAGTGCAATTAACACCCTAAACTAATTTTGGAGGTGCAATCAGCACCCTAAAAAAATTTAGTATAATTTATTAAAATAATATTATACATATGGCTTTTAAACAGTAATGTATCCAAAAAAAATTATTTGATATGTATCAAATGAAAGTAAGTATTTTTGTTAGTGAAAAGGTAAAATTGCACCAATTTAAATATTTGAGGGTGCTGATTGCACCTCCAAAATTAGTTTAGGGTGTTAATTGCACTTTTTAATACTTTAGGGTGCTGGTTGCACCTCCAAAATTAGTTCAGGGTGCTAATTGCACCTTTAAATATTTTAGGGTGCTGATTGCTCCTCCAAAATTAGTTTGGGGTGCTGGATGCACCTTTACCCTAAATTTTATAAGTACTTTTATACATACCCAAAAAAAAATTATAGTGTTTGATATATATGAGAGAATATTTTGTGGATAAATTTATACTTTAACTCCTGTTTCAAATAATATTTAGTTCCCTACAAATAAAAACACCTACTTAATCAAATTGCAAGAAAAGATAGTAAAAATTATATTTAAATTATTTATTTTCAAAATTAATAAACACATTTATGTTGATATTGTAGTGATTGAAATCAGAACATTAATACTCTTTTCTAAAATGTATTGGACTTATCAAATTATTTGATAGGTAAAAAATTAACATTAATTGTAATTTTTTTCTTATATTTTAATTAAATTCAGACATGAGCCTCCAGTAGTTTGCCAATAAATTAATAAGTTGGGCATTAAGAGAGCATTTTAAGTTGAATCCTTATATATATATATATATATATATATATATATATATATATCCAAGAAAAAATAAAGGGAAATGAACACTTTTTGCTTTTGTCCTAAACTATATGAACATAATGCTATTTATATGACAAAATTATCTCACAAAAGAAGAACGCTAGCCTTATGATGTAACTGTCAACATAATCAATTGGTAATATCAAAATGTAAATGATATGAACACATTGTATAACGGTATAAAGTCCTATTTAGATCTCTGTGTTTTAAATTTAAATTTTAAAAAAAATATTTATATTAAAATGAATAATTATAAACTTTAAAATTAAAATAGTTAATTATTTAAATATATAATAATATGGTCTAAAAAATACTATATACTTGTTGATATAAAAAAAATGTATGAGAAGAGAAACCATCATGGAGATTTTTGAATAAATTCGCGGAGGTACATAACATGCGCAATCGCAGAGCAAATTTATCATAACTGTGTACTATTGTACATATGTCATCATTAATATTCAAATTCTCAATACGTGGCCATTATCAATGCAAGGAGAGCCATTGCAAATGACTTCTCCAATCTTTTTTATAAGACATTTAGATGAGATATTTTTTAAATATTTTTTAGAAAACACAATATGAGATATTTATTACATTTTCTCATATATGCGCTTTATTTAATATTGGTTTACGTTTTTTTTTTAAATTTACTCTTTGACATCTAAATTCTCAAATAATAATTTAATAAGGATAAAGTTTGAAAATTAAATTAATTTTTATACGAAGTTTATGAATTTTAAGCTTATCCTTAATTTCAATGAAAATTCTGAAAATGGCCTATATATATATATATATATATTAGAGAGGACAAAAAAGAAAAAAAGAAAAAATGGCATTGTACAAAAGTCAATAAAATTTGAAGGATTGATAATCTAAACTACTTCAAGTGCAAATTAGATTAATAACGAAGTTTAGTTCTTTTAAAATGCAATAAAAACGTACTTGAGTATGATATGCCCTTCTCAATGATAATTATGTTTATGAAATAATAATTTACTCTTTTATCTTTTGTGCACTTGAAGATAATTAAGAACTGGTAAATTTAATTATGAATATAATGTGCACTTTAAGAATTGAAGTCAAGACAATGGTCATGTTGATGAAGTGATAATTTACTTTTATCACTTGCTTACTTAAAAGTAAAAGCAAATGAATTCATGGGTCTTCAATGTTGGTAAGAGTTTACCACTTATATAGAAATTACTAATTTATGAGTTTTTAAAGAGACTTTAACTTTTTAATGTTTCATGAATAATCTAATGTTTTTTTTAAGAAGCTAAGTGAAAATATACATCTCTTTTAATTATTATTCATGAATATATATATATATATATTCTTGTGTGTTCTTTCACCAACCATTTCAAGAGTAGTCATTCATTCCAAATAATTCATCAAACCATATCTTTCCAAATGATGGATGTTCCTTTATTCAACATTACTACCTTAAATAAAATTAAATTGAAACTTCCACCCTCTTGCTCTTAGTCAAAATATGAAAACCCACCACTGGCAAGTTTTCTGTTTTCCAATAGATTCTAAGCCTATCGTCTACTTCTTTATCATCATCATCGCCGTCCACGTGGCCCCACTACCAACAAAAAATGGCGGCTTTTTTCTAATAAAAGAGTATATTCGAATCCCCATCAAATGCTTCCGCCTTCCTCGTCAAATTTTTAAACAATAAATTACTAAATCTTAATAATTTAAACAAGGAACTAATCGCTCTCTGCTCAGTTTGTAAAACTGCACTTGATATTTAATTCTCACAACTTCACATTTTCACGTTATGCATATATACATATATATAAATGATGCCCATATATTTATACGAAATTTTTAGTTAAAATACGATGTTATGTTCATCTATGAGTATACTCTGATTTGTTCAAACGTTGGCCTCACCCTTTCCCCCCGGGGGTTGTCCAGTCTAATAACTGGTACCAAAATTATTAACCGGGGTTAGTCCAAGTGGTAAGCGGCTCAGTATCGCTTAAGCGAGGTCTCGAGTTCGAGCCTTGGCGTACGCACAAAATTCCCGTTGGGAGACTCACCCAATATAACCAGGTGCGTGACACGGGTCGGATCCGGATATAATCGGGGTAAAATTTCGATAAACTGAGTGGACAAAAAAAAAACTGGTACCAAAATTAGGTCCCAGTGGCACCTATAGTGAAGAAGATGGGAAAAGACTTGAAAGCCAGTAGGTATTGCGGTTTATGATGAAGCCCTAGATGTGGGTTATTGAAACAGGATAGCAGTTCAAATTGGGGAGAATATGTATTTGTTTGAAATATTAATTTATTTTAAATAATTTTATATTATATAAGATAAATATGCGTTTATCTTATCACATATTTAGAACATTCTTTTAGTAATTATGAGAGTTTTAAGATTCCCACAAATTAATACGACTAATATAGTCTTTTTAAGTAAACAATAAACAATTTCCACTCCTCGATTCCAGGGCCTATATATAACACATAAGGGGTAATCTTACTGTACTAGCGAGGCCTGAAAGGGAAACTGAAACCCAAGCTTTTCGCAAACCTGAGCCAGACTCCGCGATGCTCGCCACCACCAATGGCTCGAACCCCGAGCTCCGATCGCCTCTGCTACCTCCGACGGACGCGAAGAAGTCTGCCGGTGATACCAAACCGGAGAAGGTCTCCATCGACGACATGCTCCAGCGGCACTGCGGCGAGTTCGGGGCGTGGCAGCTCCGGCACTTCGTGCTAACGAGCCTCGCCTGGGCTCTCGAGGGTTTGCACACCATGGTCATGATCTTCGCCGACCGCGAACCGGACTGGAGGTGCATCTACGGCTCCGGTTGCGACTCAAAGGCGACGAGTGTGTGCGGTCTCGGACCCGGGTCGTGGGAGTGGGTCGGGGGCCGGGAATCATCGACGGTCGCAGAGTGGGGTCTGTTTTGCGGAGAGAAATATAAGGTCGGCGTGGTCCAGGCCATCTTCTTCGGCGGCTGCATGATCGGTCAGTTTCAGTTTCTCTGATTCACAATTATCCCCATTTTTTTATTATTTAATATTTAATTTAATAATTTGAAATCCAGTTCATAGCTAGCATAACAGGGAGAAGCTTTAAGATAATGGACAGATAGTAAAAAAATAACAATACTACTTCAGTCAAATAATTCAGCTGTTGTTGACAACGATATGCTTCTGCAATAGCTCTTAGAAAGTACTAAATTATACAATAAAATGTTTTAAAAACTAGAAAAGTATATTTGGAATAACGATTTTTAAATATTATTCTCCGCAACGCGATAAGCATGTAATTGAGTCAGTGACATCCACTTTATTAGTTTTTAAAGAGACTTTTTATAAGAAAAACGAAGTCCTCGAGATTTGTTAATGAAAAGATATATTATAAGGCATTCAGTTTAATGATGACATTTGTAATTAACTCGAATTTTTCTTTTAAACTGAGAAAGAAAGGGTAGAAAAAGTGATGTGGAAGCTAAAGGAAGGGGCATTTGTGGGAACCAAGAGGAGGAATTGAGATGAAAAGGAAACGGGTTTAAGTGATTTGTCGTTTTGCGTTAGGGGTGACTGGATTAGAATTACATGGGGAATTGTCGTTTCGAGGCTGGGAATCCCTAGTTTTGTCGGACATCCCATTAATAGTGTGTCTCTCTGTAAAGGCCGGAGAGAGAGCTGAAAAGTAGTGGTTAGTAGAGAGCAAGCGTTAGGATCTTGGCTGGGTGACTGTTGTCAGTAATCACGTGCTTGTTTTAGACAACAAGAGGGTCCTAATTTTAGGAGGCTCCACGCACCTTTCCTATTATTATTTTTTTTGACTGCATTAATATTTTTAATAGTGCATTTGAAGTCCTATGCGACTGATGCAATAAGATGATAAATATAAAATTTGAACAAGTTTCTAACTTTGCTTCCTAATGAGAGAGAGTGGCGTGAAGTGATAAAAACGTACGTAGCCGAGCATGCTCTTTGTACAAGTTGGGGTGAATGTGTGCTTATTGACATGTAATTAATGAAGAGAACATATATAGCCTCTTTATATATATCTAGAGGGAAATAAGGAGGGAATGATAGATCCAATGGGGGGATTGAATAACGTAAGAAGCAGAGACAGGTGTTTTAGTAGTAATAATAACATGTGTGCCCATAATCGCACTACGTGGTCGGCGAATAAAGTGTCCTGCGTTTTGCCCTTTTCTTCTTTCATTTATTTCCCAGGACATTCTACCTTTTTATCTACTCCACATTCATGATATAAAAAGGAATACAACTAAAGCTGAATAATAATAAGATACTCATTTTTAAAAAAAAATAATAATTAGAAAGTGAAAATAATGCTATGTTTTTGGTTTTACAGGTGCCGGAATATTCGGTCATCTCTCAGATTCCTTCCTGGGAAGGAAAGGGTCTCTCACTGTGGTGTGCCTCCTTAACACAATCTTCGGATGCTTGACGGCTCTCTCCCCTAACTTCTGGATCTATGTCATCCTCCGCCTCCTCACCGGCTTCAGCACCGGCGGTGTTGGCCTCTGCGCTTTTGTCCTCGCCACTGAGCCCGTTGGCCCCACCAAGCGTGGCTTCGCTGGCATGTCTACCTTCTACTTCTTCTCCGCCGGCATCGCCATCCTCTCCGCCTTTGCCTACCTCTTCCAGGAATGGCGTGCTCTCTACATCGCCTCCTCCATCCCCTCCTTCCTCTTCCTCGTCCTCGTCCTCCCGTTCATATCCGAATCCCCGAGATGGTACCTCGTCAGGGGCAGGATCAATGACGCTATGATACTCATGTCGCGCATCGCCACCTCCAACGGCAAGGACCTCCCGGAAGGCGTTATTCTCGCGCTCGACGAAGAAACATCAGACAATGACGTTCCCGGAGGCCATGCTCAAACCTGCAACGAACAACATCGGGAGAACAAAGATGCTGTGACTGGGTCGATCATAGATGTTATTCGATCCCCAGTAACACGAACTCGCCTCTTCCTCGCTGTGGCCATCAACTTCTTGTGCTCCGTCGTGTACTACGGCCTGAGCTTGAATGTTGTAAATCTGGAGACCAACATATACATGAATGTTTTACTGAATGCCGTGGCGGAGATGCCAGCCTTCACGATAACGGCATTGTTGTTGGACAGATTTGGGAGGAAGCCATTAGCGATCGGGACGTTATGGTTCAGTGGATTCTTCTGTTTCCTGGGGAGCTTGATGAACAACGTGGGGTTGTGGAAAGTGGTGAAGATGGTGTGTGGGATTCTGGGGATATTTGGCGTGGCGGGAACGTATAATTTGCTGTTTATATACACGGCGGAGCTATTCCCGACTGTGGTGAGGAATGCGGCGTTGGGATGCGCGACGCAGGCGGCGCAAATGGGGGCAATACTGGCACCGTTTGTGGTGGTTTTGGGCGGTGGATTGCCGTTTGCAGTGTTTGCGGCGTGTGGAATCGCGGCAGGGGTGCTTGGGTTTTACCTGCCGGAGACGATGGACCAACCGCTGTATGATACGTTCACCGGAATGGTGAACGGAGGATGTGGCTCCACCGTGTGAATCGTGGAGACGATGATACTCTTTGGTGTTCTGACTCTGCTTTTTGACCCTTTTATTTTTGTCAAGCTTGTTTGCTTTTACTGTAGTTTAGTTTTGTCCCCGCTGATGTCTCGTGTATATTGCGTAATAAATTTTCCTCTTCTAAAATCAAAACTCAAGTACTGCCTATCCTCTTTAGATTTAGACGAGTTTTTTTTTTTTAAAAAAAAAAACAGAGCAGTGAAAAAACTTATTAAAACGATTCTAGACTATATCGAGAGAGCTCAATTGATGAGAAGATTTAAATTCAAATTAACGACATTTAATTTCTTGACTCTTCATACTTTTTTTATGGGAAAAACCCAAATTACGTAACTTTTGAAACTTACGTATGACTAGATAAATTTAATGATTAAAATTTTTAATCTTTTTTTCCCTTTTTGTCAAAACTTCATAAAATGATATTGAAAACAAATGAACAAACCAAACAAGGACCGAAAGCAACATATTTGATATTTGATATGGTTTGAATAGAGTTATCTTCAGATGGTATGCATTTTGAGTCTATGAAACATACGTTGGAGATGTTTTAGGGTGTGTTTGAAGGCTCAAAACAGGAATCCAAACACACCCTTATGAAGTGATTTATGAACATGTTGTACCAATATTAATTCGTAAGAGTAAAAAAATTATGCTCCGTGCATGTGATAGCTTAACAAGATTTAACTTTTCATCATATTTTGTTCTTGAACACATTCCCAGCTGTCTCCGATCGATCAGGTAACATAAAACACTCATGCAAATTGTTACACCTTTGCCATTGAATTAGCAAGCTGGAGCATTAGAAGAAGGAAGAGAGAAGTAAAAGAAATTACACAATACCACATTAATCATTTGGAGAAACTTTACAATCGGATTTACATATAAATACTCCCCATTACATATTTTCAAAATGTTGTTTGGGAAAACAAACAAACAAACAAACAAAAAGAGAATTCATTCACTTCCTCTAACAGGAAGATGATGATGAGCTAGATCATCATTATGAATATGGAGAGTGATCGATCAGAACATATATGGCATTGGATAAAAGCCTGTTATAATCTTGGAACCACCACCGGCTCGCCTGAAACATGCGTGCGACTAACCCTAACTAATTACAATCAATCAAGTTTATTATAAAATTGAAATAATAATAATAATAATAATAAAATTCACCTGTAATCGTAATCGTAATTAAGCGCGTTGGAGGCGTCGCTCCTCCTCTTCCCTTGTTTTTCAGAACCCGTCGCGACCTCGTCGTCGTCGTCTTCAGAAATGGGTAACAGCGTTGGTCTCCACTGAGCCGAACCCGCCAGCCTCCTTCGTTTCATAACGTGGCAAGGCCGATAGTGGGGGTGGGGGGAGGAGGTGGCAGGGGGAGCGCAGCCGCAGCAGGAAGCAAATTCCAACAAGAACATCATGGATGGGCGTACGCTCCCCCTGAGGCGCGGCTTAGAGAGAAGACGGAAGAGCGAGAGAGAAAGGTAGGGGGCGGGGGGAGATGTAGGCAGTGGAAGGAGAAGGGTAGGGGAGAGAATTGGGATGTGCAGAGGGAGACGCCATTGGAGAGCAAATAAGGCGGGAGGTAGTTAGAGATTTTTTTTGTTGGTTGCCCACCGGTTTACCGGAGTTTTGCCCCGACTACATCCGGATTCGACCCGCGTCGCGTACCTGGCTATAGTGGGTGAGTCTCCCAACGGGAATTTTTTGCGTACGCCAAGGCTCGAATTCAAGACCTCGCTTAAGCGATACCGAGCCACTTACCACTCGGCCTAACCTCCGTTGGTGTAGTTAGAGATTTTTGTTTGTGGGGGAGAGTCGGAGTTTAGGCGGCCAACACCTGTGAATAGTTAACTCATTAAATTTATTTTAAAGAAAAAAAAACAATCTAACTTTATTCATATTAGAAGAGAGCATACATGATGACCAAAACATTAGTTCCATTTGAATTTGAGGGGCGACATTTTCCTAAAATTCAATAAAGGACCAAAGTCTTCATGTGTGAATTAATTTATAGAAATTAAATTATAAGTTAAAATGATATAAAATTAACCGATTAATTTTACATAATAAATTGACTATCATTTTGTTGTTTTATTCTACCCACTAGATAAACTCCAACAGAAACCCCACCTCATGCAGCTCTAACGATGGTCACTCTTCGCAACACGCACACATAAGTTCAACCAAAGTCGAAAAGAAAAGGGGTTCATAAGATCTCTTAACTAAATTTTTAGATATTTGCAGAGTTTGTCGTAAACACAGAGCTTTATAAGCCATGGCTCCCAAACTAATACATGTAGAAAATGAAACAACCAATCATCAGTTTTGAGATAAAAGTATTATTAACCTGCTACGAAGATAAAGTTAATAATACTACAGGTGTATATCTACCAAAGGTTCAAGGTCGTATGAGTTCTTGCATTAACTCAAATCTTCCACCACAACGTGTCAAAACCTTTGCATTTCAATAATATAGTTCATAAGGTCAATCTCCCATAACAGACACGTAAAAATTTGAGGAAATAGAAGATTTCCCATGATTTTATAAAACAATGTTTTTCCTTTGTGATCAGCAAATGTAAAACCAATTCAATGAGGTACAATCACCATGTAAATAATAGGAATCACCGCTGGCCATACGGAGGCGGCATAGGTTGTCCCGGTGGTGGTCTCGGTTTCGCATACTCGGCAAATATAACCCAACCATCCAGAAACTGCATACAATGAGGGAAAAGGTGAGTCAATTTTCAGACGAGTGAGGAGCACCAGGTATAGTTTTGTCTAGTAAGACATGCGAATCTCAAACCTAAGACGTAGAAGAGAACACAAAAGAAGTACATCAGAGATATTAAACTGAGCAAGGTCATAAATATTATGTTTTCAATCACAGAGCACATGTTTATAATCGTTGTATTTACCATTGCTATGTCAAACTAGCATACGTGACCTAAAACGTTCATATGATACCAGGAGCAAAAATTGTCCTGGAGTTCAGAGTAATATATTGAATTCCATGCGAGTAGAGAAATGACGATTCTGAGGAAAACTCATTGAGACTTGGGCGCATATCATCGTTAGACGAGTGCGCGAAAATTCTGCATCAGGAGAGAAAGCAACGTTGGGATCATCAGGCAACATTACTTTTACCTTCTAGGGTGCCGTGTTGAAATGTTAACTCATGTTTATTTATCCAGTCCCAAGCGTGTCATATTGAAATCTTATTTAAAATTAAAACAAAAAATCCAGACATAGACACAGGAAACAAAAGTAAATTCCTTATATCTCCCCAGAGAAGTCCAAAATCAAGCATAGAAGAATTATAGTCCAGCCGTACAGCTTACCTTTCCATCCATGCCCACAATGCCTTTTGCAGCTTCTTCCACGGTGGCATACCTTACAAAGCCAAACCCTTTGGAGTAACCTGATACCCTGTCGGTTACAATTCTAGCTGAAAACAGCAAAAAAAAGGATTGCTATGGTTAAAAATGTAGAGTTTTGAACAAAACTACATGTAGTGATAGACTGAAACTGTTCATAGCTTAGATTGTATAGGGAGGCAGGACGAACCATTAACAACTTCACCGAACTCAGAAAATGCCTCCCTTAGCTTTTCTGTAGTGGTACGTTTGCTAAGCCCTGAAAGTGTAAGAAATATAGAATATTACTATTTCCAACCCTAATATTTAAAATGACAAGGAATGTAACCAAGATGATGACAAATATTGTATAAAGAAAGCCATCTTAGGATTGCAACAGACAATTATAACATCAAAGACCTAATTTTGCATAGGCAACTACTTAAGGTTCACTATCCCTTGTATAATTAAAAATTGATTGATTTAGAATTCATGAAGGCCGACTATAATAGGGCTTTAAGTAAAAGAGGGAAAAGAGGGAAAAGGCATCCTCCTCTTGTCATCCTCTCAATCTGGTTGATGAGAGGATGAAAAAAGGAGGGATTGCCAATAAAAAAAATTCAGGGATTGCCTAGTGATGACCATGATGAGGATGCTGCATGCCTGCATCTGAGAAGAGCAATTCTTTTAGATATCTTAGAATAAAGCTTAAAGATTTTGTTAAACTTGTACATCCCTATGCGCTATGCGCCATAGAAGTTTTGAGTCCTTTGCACCACAAAAGTTCATTACGCTGTATTAATAACTACGCTCAAACACACACAAATGGGGAAAAGCCCTCAAGTACCATTTGACATGTGGACGACTAATTCCCCAACCATTTGTAAAAACCTACTTATACTTTAAGCTCGCGCACATGTAAGACCTAGTTAAATTTTATATGACACACACATCTCCCATGATCAAATTCCTATATATGGCTTTTCAAGTACTTACAGGATTAAGAGGATTAAGTGTGTGTTTGGATATCAATTCCGAGAATTTATTTTAGCCAAAACCGCGGTTTGAAAAATTTGTACACAAACAGTCATTTTTGTTGAGAATTGATTTTAGGCAAAATTTCGGTTTGAAACCTAGGTTTTGAATAAGCCACTGAAAATAGCTTTTGGTTTAAAACCTAGGTTATGGATTATCTAATTATTATTCTACCCCTACTTTTTCTTACACCCTCTCTCCTCTCTTATTTCTTTTTTTCTCTTTCCTCTCTCTTTTCTTATCTCTCTTCTCTTATCTCTCTCCTCTCTAAACTTTCTTCTCTCTCCCATTTATTCTCTATCATCTTTCATCTCTCTTACTTTTAATCAAATCATACATTTTTTAGTAATTTACCAATATAAAAAGTGATTCTTCTACTAATCATCCAAACATCTCTATTCCCAAAATCTATTCTTCTCAAAATCTATTCTCCAATATCTATTCTTCACTAATCCAAACACACCCTAAGGTATACACATACCAAATATCACCTCAGGGCTTCAGCAAAGGCTGGAAAAATGGGGAATAGAAAAAAAAAATCTTTGAGGAAAAAAAATCCAATCCCTTAATCTTGATTCTTGATTAGAACAAAGCGTATCATCAACCAAGAGCAGATATCAAATAACTTAATGTGGTACAACCATCTGCATTTTGCGCTCAGATTTAAGATGCGCCACGCTGTCTCCAGTTCATTTGCTTAGGTAGATAACTGCCTTGAGCTATTTTCCTCAAGAAGAACTATTTACAAATAGGTAAATGTTATCTAAAGAGGGCAACGCCCAAAAAGATCAAACCACAGGGGCGCAAACTGCAAGTAGAATCGACTCCAAAAGGGACACGGTTATAAACCAGCAAAATATAACGAAACCCTTCAACACAAACAAAATAAGTCATGATGGAAGACAAACCAGAGACGAAGAGGTTGGGACTGGGCTCGGCCTTCTCTCGAGCAGAAACCGCCGCCGAGGGCGGAGGAGGCATGAAGGTTGAAGTTGTACTGGTTGAGAATAGCCGCCTTAAACCGCGAGGCGCCGCCACTGCCGCTCTCATCGCCGCCATGTCCTCGGGTTTAAAGAAATCGGAGTTAAAACCCTGCGGGAGAGAGAAAAATCTACCAGAATGAGCTAAAGGGAAATAGAGAGACAGTGTTTGGCCTTGAAAGTAATTAGCGCCAGATTTATATTCCTTATTTACCAAAATGGCCGTGCTTTTTGACATATTTACAAAGAAATTGGGGGAAATTATATTTTGATGCCCAACAAAAAGGAAAATATGAATGATCAAAATTTTAAAAAAATGATTAAAAATCTTAGATATTTATTTACTGATATTTAAAAAATTGCTTATATCCACGTAAAATTGAAAATCTTGTAAAGTTAAAATGTTAAATTGAGAATTTGGAAAGCTAAATCGAAAATTCTAAAAACTTTCATTGAAAATTGTTAAAACATTTTTTATATTTTTAACTTATATATTATGTTGGGTTAAAATCCAATATTATTTTGGATATTTTTGTAAAAGAATTTTAGATATTTAAAACTTTTTATTAGATTAGATCGCGAGTGCTAAGTTTTATTTACAGTTAATGTTAATTTTTATTAGTTATAGTGATTTTGTTTTCTTCTCAAGGCTTTCCATCTAATATTGATTTAAGAAGAATTTTATACCTCATGTGAAAATTTTAGCAAAATCTGAATTTAACCCTTTAAAAAATAAGTATAAAAAATTAATTTAAAAGAAAAAAAGGTTTACAATTCGCCGTACCGAAATGATCTTAGTGTCTCAAACTTCTGTCAGCAGGAAATGATTCTCTCATTCGAGTATTCGACCATTCCATGGTTTTGAGTTTCTTAATTCTCTAACCGATCAAAACACAACACAACAAAGTAGAAACTAAGGACGAGCTTTCTTCCTGCCATCGTAGCTTCAAAATAGAATGGGATTCGATTTTCACTGACAAAAACGAACACTAACGCCTCCTTGTAGCATCGAGATAGAGTGGTACTTCTGGTGATTCCTCATGAAACGAGGCTCTTCCGGGCCACCTCAACCCAAAACTAATTATAACGCAGAAGGTAACTTCGTCATATTGAAAGCTAGTTCCATGATATGTGTCCCTGGATTCCTTGGTTTTGACTCTTCCCGCTTCTATCTTCTTTAGGTTGCAAATAAACAAATGATAAGGAAGAATTTAAGTGAAAGAATGAGGGAAAGGGGAAAATTGTGGATTTTTTGCTTTTGATTATTGTCTATGTCTTGATATGGAATACTGTTTTAAGTTAATTCATGTCAAACTAGTAATGGCTTAGTCGAATTCATTGGGGGTAATGGAAAATGCACTAACTCTACTTCATGGGTGCATAAATAAAGCATCCCAAGTTTCAATTTCCCATCTTTCCTTCACTTTTTCAAACGTTTTTCCAGAAACTTTGTATCTAATGGAGCATCCCAAGTTTCAAATTTATAAATCATTCCTTCCTTTTTTCCTTGTTTTGCCTGTAGAAAGTAGCAGAGCATTACAGTTCAAGTTGTGATTATCAAGTTTATTTTCGTGCAAAATCGTGTGCTTAGGTGATTCACAGTTTCTGGAGCATGAAAGCACAAAAGATTTTGTTCAGAAAGTAGCAGATCATTACAGTTCAAGATCAAATCGGCCTTTAGAAGAACGAGAAGCTAGTCCAATGATTCATTTGAAGAAACTCAACAATTGAGTATATGTTGTATTTTGTAATCATTTATTTATCATCATAAAAATATTTCCAATTTTGGAGTAATTGCTGTATGCATTATTTGTTTTTTGACAGATTAAAAGTGTCTTAATTCAGCTTTAAGCTTGTCGAGGAGATGCAGTCCTGGACCTGGCTTGTGGCAAGGTGTTAACGATTTCCAATACGAAAATTGATCATCAATTCCTTTGCTGAGCATCTTTGTTTCTTTCTTTTAATGTTCTTCAGGATGGTGATGTTATTAAATGGAACAAGGCCAAAATTGGATATTATGTTGGCATTGACATTGCTGAAGGCTCAGTAAGTGTAACAATCTGCTGAGATTCCCTAATCTTTTCAAAGTTTTCCTTTGATAGTCCTCTGCACCAGCTCACTGATATAAAAATCTTATCCAGATTGAAGATTGTCGTATACGATACAATAGTGATGCCGACCATAATCAACAACGTAAAAAGTTCACATTTCCTGCTCGCCTCATATGTCGAGATTGCTGAGGTGATTATTACTTTTACTTGCTTATCTTTTAACTTTGTTTCTTGTTTGTTTAATTGCACAAGCATCTAGTTTAGTACTTCTTGATCAAGTTAATTTATGATTTGAAAATTGAAATTCTAAGAGAAAGTGATCTTGGATAATTTGTGGTTTCAGGTTCGCTTGGATAAAGTTCTTTCAGATGATGCACCTTTTGATATTTGCAATTGCCAGGTGAATGATGCACTCCTGAGTTAACATAAATCATTTTAATATTCATTCATAAATAGAATGTATTCAATATGAATACAATACGTTGATTGGTTTCTAACTTTTATTCTCGTTTTCTTGTTTTTGCCTCTAAGTGATTTGGACCATGAAATTTCATATCCTGTTTTCATCCTAATGTGAAATCAAATGTTTTGAAACTGTCATTTTGTTACATTACCTTTTCTGACTTTGTGCAATTTATAGTGATGGGGCCTACTTACTGTCTTAATGGGGTAGGTTACAAATCTATACTTTTGAATTCCGCAGTTTGCATTGCATTATTCATGGTCCACAGAAGCCCGTGCTCGGCGAGCCTTGGCTAATATATTAGCTTTACTTCGTCCGGGAGGCATTTTCATTAGAATAATGCCAGATGCCAATGTGATTATCAAAAAGCTTAGAGAAGGTTTTTTTCTTTCAAGTCCATCTGCAATTTTAATTTCATTCCCATAAATAATAACAAATTAATCTCTGGTCATTAAGGCTTCTATATTCACTGTAAATGTGCAGCTGAAGGATTGGCTTTTGGTAATAGTGTCTACTGGGTGCATTTTGACGAAGAATTTTCAGATAAGGTGGCTTTAATGTCTCTATCCTGTAGCTTCCTGCATTTTGCTGGACTGTATTTCTAATCTGAAATGGTTCTATGTACGTCAGAAATTCAAATCTTCAAGCCGCTTTGGCATAAAGTACAATTTCCATCTAGAGGTATCATACATATTACATCTTTTTTTCAATTCTCAATTAGGAGTTTGTCTGTCTTAGAATATCTGATTTGTTATTTCCATGTCGAAGTACATTGTTAGATGAGTGCTTTGGTCATAACAAGTGAATAAAGAACCTTTGTGCATAATAATTGTTAGCCAGTGTTCTTCTAATTACATTGATTTTGCGTCAGAGCTATTATTTGTGCTTGTTTCAGGATGCGGTTGATTGTCCTGAAATGGATTGCCCCCTTCCCCACATTCAAGTCACTGGCTGAAGAGGTATTGTATTTCTGTCTGCAATAGTTTCAGATATAACCAGCAAGCATTGGATTGCCTAAACTTGAGCAATCTGAACAATTTTTATTCATCTTTGTCCTTGACAGTATGATTTTGAGCTTGTCTTCTCGAAGAACTCGCATGAATTTATGCACGGGTATATGAAAAAAACAGAATTCTTGGAGCTCATTCAAAGACTCGGTGCCTTGGGTGTTGGCAACCAAGATCAGAGTAAGCCTTTCTTTCAATCTTTTTCTGCCTCTTCATTTTATTTATTTATTCAAAAAATATAGAAGGTGAGCCTTGGAGCAACAGTAAGATTATTGTCAGGTGACCTGAAGATCACGGGTTTAAATCCTAAAACTAATCTCTCTGCTTGTAGGGGTAAGACATCGTAAATCTGTCCTTATCTAGATCCCACCTAATAAGTGTCTTATGCACTAAGCCACCTTTTATTGAAAGATATTATGCGTTTTCAATTGACATGATTTTACCAATGAAAGTTGACATAGATAATAAAGAATGAGTTCGTATCCCACAAGGATGCGAATTCAATTCACGCTGTCGTTATGAGGGTTCATTTAGTAGGCGATTTCGTAAGTCTCCCATAAGCGCTCTCTGAGCCCTAGAACTGTGCTCTGGCCTTGGTGGGAGACCGATGCCGAACCCACCTAAATTTTTCTTGTAACCAACAAAAAAAATTGACATGATTTTAGGACGTGATGTTTCCCTTTTGTATATCAGGCACACTCACACCAGATGAATGGGAAGAAGCATATTTATACCTTACATTCGTGTTGAGAAAGGTCAGCAGAAACCAATCAAGTAGCTTGTATATCTTGATAATTCTGCCATTGTCAATCTATTGCTCAAAAAAAGTGTTCATAAGTAGTTGTTGATATGGGTTTTCCATTTGATATTCTAGCGAGGCCAACCGGACCAAACCCGTGCGCGTGGTAGTAGAAGAGACCAAGGGTTGCATATTTCAAAGGAAGACATAATGAAAGTTCCATGATATATATAGAATGACCAATGGTTTGGATTGAAAACCAAAAAAAAATGTAACAAAAAAAAAAACGCAAATAAAGAATCAGCTCAGTGAGTGAAATGGTCAGCATAGCAATGTAAAATACTTATGTATTCACTAACATTAATCTTTAATGATCGTCAACTGATAGATTCACCGACATGAGTAAAACGGGGAGGGTTGGGGGTAACATTGTTTACTGTTGTTCATGATGCGTCTGATTATCTTCCATGAAGCCTCTTGTCTTCTTCTATACACTTTCAATTCTTCTAGCCGTTAAGATGTACCTTTGCATGGTATTATTATGTCTTCTTATTTTTGCATCATGCTTTTGCCAGACGCCCCCACCAACTTCTTAATTGAATTGCCCCAAAATTTGAGCGTTGTAGTAATTTCATTTTCTTTGGGGGGTTCAAAGTTATCTCCCGTATATAATAAGCTGAACCAAATTCTGCTTCCCCAACTAGAATGGAAGAGAACTGCTATGGTTTCATTTGCAACCGACTCATTCTTTTCCGGCTAATCTGAAAGAAGTCAAGCATTCATTTCGCGATTTCTTTGGCAAAAATGATGCTTCTCGGGTCTTTAAATTATGCCAGTCAAGCTTGACAGCGCACTTGTAATTTTGAAAATGCGCAGTTTGATAGGATTCTCTTGATTATTTCTCCTGCTCACACCGTTCCAACACTGCATGCTATCATATTCACAAGTAATGAACATGCTTCAGCTACCAGAGGTAATTACCAGGTTCGCATGAATATGGAGGCGTGAATACGAGAAAATGATTCCAGAAAAAGAGTCTTGGGAAAAGATTCTTCTATTCCCATTACTACAAAAAAAGGAAAATAAACTGCTAAGCTTTTTTAACTAATCAACCTTTTGAAACGATTATTTTCCTCCTCTATGGTGCTGCACTGTACAAAAGTCAGAATATTTGGCAAATGGGGAGAGGGGTACAGGAGAAATAAACAAGTAAAAGATAAATCTGGTTTCGAACCAAGATAGATACTGTCATAAGCAAGAGGATAAAACATGAAGATAATATTGACTATGATTATGTAAAAAGCAAGCGGAACTAATACCACCGAGGCACTTCAATATTTGGTGGGCTATGGCAACCCCTACCTATATAGACACGATCCATTTTATACTCCTAGCTTTCAGGAATCTGATCAAAAACAATATACAGATGCAGGGAATAGTTTTCTATAACTAAACAGGTAGACAGAAGAACCGATTTCCAGGTAATGCAGAGCAGCCAGAACATGCATGCATACATCTTCACAGGAGGAGGAACTCTAGAGAATATTAGGCCATAACCTTTAGTTATATTGATCAACGACGGGCATCATTTCATTACATGTTGATTACTACAATAGTTGACTCCTTTGATGTCTTTTTCAATCTATTTACTAGCCGGATGAGGGAAGGTGAGACCAATCTGCCGCCTAATATGCTCTGGGATGAGCCTATTTATCATTTCAGGCGATTGCCCGGACAGCTGCAATTAAAATACCGCAATTCATGTTCATTCTTAGCAAAGAAACTCGTCAAATATGTTACATTTAAGGGAAGCTATTGTTAGTGCTATGAGAAACTTTATGTCAGATTCTTGAGCATAAAGCATGGATATTCACAAAGATGCATTATGAACATGAATGGTAAACTGATAGAACCAAGCAAAATAACAGATGAACAGCACAAGAAAATCAGCAGAACAATAGGAATCAATCAGCTACATACTTCCTGTTTGAAATTGAAAAGTGGGGGCAGTGGACGGCCATTGGGTAGTCGGGCATTGGGCTCCCGGAGATCATCAAAGAAAGGATGTGTACATGCTTGCAGCTGAAACAATAAAAGCCATTATTGAGATAAAAGTGAATTTTAGAAGAGTAATTTAAATCAAAGGAATATATATTGGTAATAGGCACAGTGCAATCCCGAAAATACTAGAGCACAAGGTTAACCAAAACCAACATAGAAAGACATATCAAGACCTGTTGGATTTTCATTTTTTTTCATTTTTTCCCCCCGAGGAGTGAAGCAATAGTATGGGTTGTCCTACTCACCGCATTGAAGCGAAGACTTGGCGAATATTGGAGAAGCCTTGATATAAGGTCAATTGCTTCAGGAGGCATTCGCTTGTGGAAAACCTGAACCATGGAAATAGCAATTAGTGCAAAGCACCAAACACCAAAAACAAAGGAAAAAGTCGTTCCAAGAATATTGTTTTAACAGCCAATGCAAATTTATGTCTATAACAACCGCGTCATGTTAATTCTCAAATCTGTAGGTAATAGTTTCACTTATCTTCATTTACTTGAATGGATTTCACATTCAGCTCAACAGCTTTTTTTCTTGTCTGCATTTTGAAAACCATATTTCCAGCATCGCATATCAAAAGAAAAATGGGATGACCAAATGCCTTTACCTTGTGCCACGGATGAGCTTTAACCTGAGGGAATCTAAAATCCGTATAATTAGGGTTCATACAACGAATTTCTTCTCGAGTTGGAGTACCAAGAACCTACAACAAGACACCCAAATAACGATCACTCTAAAACTAGACTCATCCAACCATGGTTTCATCAACATAGAGACCAGATCACCTTGATGATTTCCACAAGTTGGTCCACCTGATTTTCTCCTTGAAATAATGGCTAAAAAACCATCCAAAAACCATCACAAGTAAAATCAAAATAACCAAAAATTCAAAATGTGAAAAAAAGATGGGGAAAACAGTTCTTAAGCATAATATTACTAACCTGACCTAGAAGCAGCTCAGCAAGGACGCAACCAGCTGACCAAATATCAATAGAAGATGTGTATTCTGTTGCACCGAATATTAGTTCTGGAGCCCGATAGTAACGTGAACATATGTATGAAATGTTTGATTCACCATTGACCTGTTATAAATTAATTAATTAAATGAAATAAAATAAAATAACATAAAATATAAAATCTATAGCAAGCAGTACCATCCACAAGCTACAAACAGAACAACTCATTCCTCATGCTTGAGCAATGTACAGGGGCCCCACCTAGTTTGTACTTTTATATGTTGAGACCCATAACAGCAATTTCATCATGTTGATAAATGATTAAAGTATTAACAAAGATGCACAAGTGATTCTACCCAACAACCTTTCTCCTATTTACTGTTCTTATGATAGGGAAAAAATTTAGGGTCAAGATTTCTAGCAGCATTCATATTTCAATGGCTTTCTGGTTATGGTCATCAACACATGTTCACATACAGACTTAATTAAAACTGCACAGGCACGCAAAGGTTAAAAGAGCTTTGTGACCGAGCAGCATAAGATTTTATAACCTACCAGAACTTTTGCACTCCCAAAATCACAAAGCTTAACTTGATGAGTGAGAGGATCGACCTACAAAACAGATATGCAATAAATTTAGAATAAATGTGTAGGGAGCATCAAGGAGGTACAGCTCAGAAATAACATACCAAAAGATTTTGAGGTTTCACATCTCTATGGCAAACTCCTGGTACTGTATGGATGTATGCTAGACCCCTGAAGATCTGAGCATCATGTGCAAATTTTTATAAGAATTCAAGTATGAGCGACAAAAAAATTGAATATAAATTGGTAACAAAGAAGAGTTCGTACTTGATATGTATAAAGTTTCACATAGATGAGAGGCATCCTTTGGTTCATACTAGTATAGTGTTTTAGAACTCGGTACAATGTTTCAGGGACATATTCCATAACCAAATTGAGAAAAAGTTCATCTCGGCTTGTGGTAGAGAAGAAACAGTGCTTCAGGGAAATGACGTTTGGGTGATCCATCAAGCGCATTAACTGCAGCTCACGATTCTTGTACCGCCTGTCCTGCAAGACCTTCTTTATAGCCACTGCTTCCCCAGTCTCCAAACACTTTGCCTTTGTATGAGTCAAGGAGACCCAAATGATAGAGATGAAGCAATATGAGATATTTGAAGGCAGAAAAAGCTTCGAAGAATAACTGTTACCCAGAAATCAATTTACACATACCTGGAAAACAATTCCAAATGAACCGGTGCCAACAACACGTTCTGCCATGTAACTGATGGTCTATAAACGCATCAGAGGAGACCTTTAGTACGTATCTTATTGAGAATTGAAATGGGGGGGAAAAAAGAAACGCAGTAAAAGGGGGGAAGTGAATATTTATTTAAAACAAGAATCATTATGCACAATCATTCATGCAATGGAGACAGACAAGTTGAGGGTCTAAGATATATTTATTTCAAAAAATTAAGAGGTTAATAAAAAGGGTTATGAACACATCCCACCTGCTTAGGTTCACCATTTTTGCCTCCAATTGTGGTGGAGATTATGTGGCCAGTGACTGCATCATTCCCCTCAAGGACTGTAGCTGACATTTCCTGAAATTCATAGCAAGAAATAGACATTTTCATGGTATAGCAATTCTCCAAATACAGAATTCGTTTGCGAGATTCTTCTTGATACAATATTTATGATTTATGGTTACTTGTTTCATTCAGTTAGCTGTTACATTTTGCTCCTATTTTATTTGTGACTATCAAGTTGGTTGTTCATTTGGTCTAAAAAGCATTCTCTTGATAAGGTATATCATGTGCAGATTATGTGGCATAGATTTGACATCGCAAAGCCACTAATTGACATGCATAAACAGAGCTGACTGATAGTCAGTGTTTTCAACTAGCACTCAATTGCTGCACGATAGCAAGAGATGTCGCAAAGAAACTCGGAGCAATATATTAAATCAAACAACAATTAAATGGTAGCATATAGTATTTCATCGTTGAGCATGACTAAGAAACTTTTGTATCATGGAGTAAATGCGCAACAATTAACCATAGCAATTAGAATCATATGAATACCAGAAAAGCTCAGCAGAATTCAGAAGACAAAGTTGAAGAAAGGGAAAGTATAAAGACCACAAAGGGTATATATACAAAGATAAACCTAAATCAGGTGTCCACAAGTCGCAAGAAAGCATCACATACCAAAGAAATGCTTTCATATCAATTAAGACAACAAACAGAAAGAATCTAAGGACATCGATTCCCTGAAGTAAACTAAAACATTCCGAGGAACAATCCAGGGCAACAGCGAAAAACGGAAAGGGCACAAAAAGGTAGACCAATACCAAAACAATTTGACAGGAGAGTACTCTTACAGAAAACGTAAAAGTGAAGTAACAGAAGAGCAGACGGCAATATAAGGGTAGCATATATAAGATTTCAGCAAGGAACTGAAGATCTAACTATAATTATACCCGTATGACAGAGAAATATACAGAGCCCACCCTAAAACAAAAATTCACTGTAGAATTAAGGTTAAATGAAAGAAAGCTGACTGAAAATTAACTAACAGATAAACTATCATACTCCAAAGACGGTAAGGAATCTTGAGGAAGTGAAAGAGGCAGGCGATTCGAAATTCAGGAACTCATCACCTAGAGGCTAAGACAACGCCACTCTCAGCTCATTATATCCTAGATAGTAAAGGAATCCGCATTTTGCGCTTCTTTGGATTCCCTTATTTTGTATGAGGACCATCAAACTAAAAGGTACCTAGCTACATTTTTAACATCAAGATCTCGACCGTGAAGCATAGAAACAGACCAGAAAGAAAGAAAATCCAACCCCAAATTGCCTCTTATTACAGTCTCCTTTGGAGAAAAAAGTAATAGCCATCACACTTCAAGGAATCCGTGCAATCACTCCGATCGGCATCTCGCCGGAAAATAGTTCCGGCGAGCAAGCTTCGTCCTCTGAACAAGCTTAAATCGCCAACAACCAGTAGATCGCTAAACATCAGCTCATACCGAAGCTAGTTAGTTGGATGTAAGACAACCAAAGAACCGGCAACCACTCAGGCGCAGGAAGGTAGAGATAGATAGGGTGACAACCGGCGTTTCCATACAATGAGAAGAATGCTTTAACGGAAGTACCTTGTCATTCTCCGCTTGTACCGGCAACGGAGGTGGTAGTTGGGGAGCCGCCGCCACCAGTGGTCGGTGCTGGGGCGGCCCCAATGGGATGGAGGACATCTGAGACTACTACACAAACACTCTTCCCTTGCCCCTCTCTCTCTTTCCCTTCTTTCCTCAGCTTCTCTCTCTTAACCCGTCAATTTTCTCTCTCCTGTGTGTCTAAAGGGAATAGTAGTGTTGAGGGCAAGGGGTGGCTTTAGATTAGATACAGAATAGAGAAAGAGAAGAGAAACACGCGAATACGTGGAGCGTGGAAAGCACGCTTCAA
Organism: Leucaena leucocephala; assembly: GCA_037074615.1. NCBI lineage: Eukaryota > Viridiplantae > Streptophyta > Magnoliopsida > Fabales > Fabaceae > Leucaena > Leucaena leucocephala. The sequence continues at coordinate 16,427,285 of CM073545.1, forward strand.
TCATAGTGGTCTAGTTGTCGCCACCTTTGTAACGACCACTGTAATCTGTGATCTGGTGCGTTTGGGTACGTGGAAAGATACTCTACAGCCTTGCATGAAAAATCAGAGAGACATGGGTCACATGAAACTTTAACGCTACTTTTAGCAGGTTTTTAATGGAAGTGGAGGAAAAATTAAGTTATAAATTAATTTTAAAAATTTATTTAATAAAATTAAAATAAATATAGAATTAATATATACATTTTTTATAATTTAAAATATTTTTTTATAATTTAAAAAGGATCAAAATTATTTAAAAATTTTATAATTAGGATAAAATAATTTAAAAAAAATTATTTTTATTTTTATTATACTAATTCTTAAATTTTTTAATAAAACTGAAATAATTCTAAACGTTAGTGAAAATATAAATGATTTTTATATTTTTTTATTTTCTTATTTTTACTTCACACTTACCAAATATACCATAATGAAAGAGCATATTATTCAGAAAAATTAACTGAACATGATGATGAAATCAAAAGAAAATTTAACCATCTTAATTTTCATATAAAATTTTATTTCATTCTTGGAAATTTTTGACAAATTTTTCAGCTTTCCGCCGCATTTCTAAACATGACTGAGCTGAGAAGATAAGTACATCTCCTACACGGTTGTGATGAATTTTAAATCTTCATATTTAATAAATATAGTTTTTTTGAAGAAAAAAAATATTTAATAGATGTATAAGTATGTGATGAAATATAAATCTTAAGTCTCTTGAAATTCAAATTAAATTTCATATGCACCAATATAATTACTCAATATTGATATCATATGGAAAGTTTTTTTTGTTTGTTACATCATATGGAAAGTTTTAAAAGAAAGGATACTTGCCCAATTCAATACAGCATAAACTGTAGCAAGAAGCTAAAAATATTAAAATCGTGTTTTTCTATGAAAAGAAATTAAAATTTTCATTCGTACTCATGGAAAAGGATTCGTGGCCATACTTGGTAATATAATTTTTTATTTGTTACAAAAAAATTTAGAAAGGGATTGGTTCACGATCTAAAGGTAGGGCAAAATCTCTTTTTCTCTTAGGCAATACTAATATCTGATAGGGTGAGCCGTCTATTACTCTCTAGCGTAAACTTATACACCTAGAAGTTAAGATATTTCTAGATGCCTCTCTAAACGCCACAATTAAAACTACAACAAAATAGTTAAATATATTTTAAATAATTATATGTTTTATTTATTTATTAGTTAAATCTGGTATAATAGAATCTTTATTAACATATGGAAACATACACACCTATTTACCATCATGAAATTTTCGTGGCGCTGGGCTCTTGCCCACTTTACCAATATCTTTATGGTCATCAAGCCCGAAAAGATACAAAAAGGAGCCTATATAGTCACCTGACTATGACGAAAAGAATTAATCATCGCTCATAGCAAAATTTATATTTAAATTTTTATTAAAAAAAGTGTTTATATTTAATATATAAGAATATCTCAATCATAATTAATTTTGATAAAATATATGTATTAATAAAAAAAGAGGGCATTGTTGTCTGCCAAGCGTATTAGGCATTAGGTAAGAAGATTTTTATTTATATTTTTTACTGGTATAATTTTCAGTATTTAGTATCAGGATATAACAAGCTTACTAATATAAAAAATATATATAAAACTCTCATTCTAACCGTATAAAATATAAAATAACAGGAGGAAAAAAAAACAGAAACTGGGAATCATTGGTTGATTAAAACAAGGACACACAGCTCACAACACTTGATGAGCTGTGTCATTCATTCATTCATACATACAGATACATGCAAAGAAGATCCATTTGGTCAACTTATGACTAATAATAAGACATTGTCCATAATAATCACAATTGATTAAATCTAAATAAACCCCCTAACCCTTACAACACTTGATTATTTAATCGCTGTTTATGACCCCACAAAAAAAACAAAATCACGGTGGGTCCACTCAATTGACAACCCTACAATTCTTCCTGATCTCTCCCTGGGACCTCGTGAGGGGAGTGATACTGCTCATCTTGACCATGGCAGAAGCAAAGTCCCTAAAGAAGAGGGCACTATTGGAACTATAAGTCCTAACCAGAGCATCTTGAGAGCCACCATTGAAGAGCTCTTGGTCCGAATGGAAGAGGCCACGTCGGACAACAAGGTCCTGATAGTAAGTGTTATCAAACTTGTTTGGGGTGGGGTCAAGTGGGGCCAAGTTGGTGTCCCCGCCAGTTCTAGGGCAAGTGGCCCTTCTCGTGGCTGCAAAACTTGGATCGATGTTGTTCTCGTTGTAGATTCGGTTCCTGAAGAAGTTGCACTGTCCCTGACCTATGGTGTGAGCGCCCGACAGCACCGTCATCTGCCGGGCTGTCAGCCCTTTCGCGGCGAACATGGAGATCAGAGTCGATAGGTCCGATGACGGCCCCGGGATCTCGCTGTTGGCTTTGCTCTGGCTCGCCGTTCTCGCATCCCTCCGGCCAAGTGGTACTGCCCATGAGGGTCCCCCTAGCTGCAACACATACACAACGACAATGCACAATTATTGAGTGACAATGTCCTCATCTTTATAATTAAATTGTACAAAAATGAAAAAATCTTATCCAGTCTGAACACGTTCTTATCTAACAAAATTCAAATAATGAATATTTATTTTAAATTTTCACCGACATGTTTCCGTTCTTTGTATTAGCCAAATGGTGGTGTAGGGTGTTACACGTGATGAAGGCAACAAAATATCATAAAATTGACCAGGTAAAAGCCATTGACGTACGGTGAAAGTGTTTACACAATTATTATTTGAAATAAAATTTAATTAATTTCCTCTAGGAATAAGATCATGTGAATAATCGTACAATTTGTGAAGAAAACGACGGGTGATACAGGAGAAGATACATGCACGAAAGATATAGGACATATTTTCGTTAATTATTTTGGGCGGTAGATTTTGGAGGGCCCACTCTCAATATCAGCTATGGAGAAAATAGAGATTGACGTTAACAAATACTAATTAATTAATTTCATATAAGGAAAGAAAGGTGATAACAACGGAAAGTGCGGAAGAAAGTGCGAAAGCAAAGTTGTGATGGAAAATGTAAGCGAAAAAACAAACATCAGAGTTAGATACTTGTGAAAACGACGTCAACTTACTGGAATCCACCTATATATTAATTGAATTCTCAACCGAACTTTAAATTTAATCATACTTACAATCCATTTTAAATTTTAAAATAATTCAAATTCCCATCATTACAGGCTTATCTCTCGTGCATGGATTTGTCATGCATGCAGGTAAAGGCCACATCGATATACAGTAGATATAACAAATTAGTTAATATATTCAATATAAGTTATTTAAAGTAGGTACTGTGAAAAAGGTTAATTAATATTAATTAATTACCTGGGTAACACCCTCTTGTGCTGCGAGTGCCAAGATATCAGCACAGGACACAGTGCCGTTGCAGGCTGCTTCCACGTTGGTTTTGATGGCATCAATCACTTCATAGCCCCTTGCCGACTGGTTGGGGCCGGCGTTTTTCTCTCCGGTGAAGCTTGCGGTGTCGTCTAGGAGGATTCCGGCATCGCAACCCTGGAGAAGTAAATATACATTAGCATGAAGAGTGCTGATAGATATATATATATATAGAGAGAGAGAGAGAGAGGAGGTTAAAGTCGAAGAGGTTTGATTAAGTACATTGACGAAGCAGTCGTGAAAGAAGAGGCGGAGGATGGAGGCGCCAAGGCGGGCCTCTCTGGCGAGAGCCTGCCTCATTGTGTTGCGAACAATGGTCTGGAGATTAGGGCAAGATTTGGCGTAGAATTTGGGAGAGAGTTGAGCATTGGAAGAAGAGGCAAAGAGAGAAAGAAGAGACAATGCAAGTAAGAAGAAATGGGTGAGGGAAGCCATAGCCGGAGCTTGAAACTCAGAATAACAAAAAAGGATAAGGAGAGAAAAGATGAAGAATTGAGTGAGTAAGTGTTGTAGGGGAAGAGGGAATATATAGAGGTGGGGAGATGAAGGGTCAAAGATGCGTGCTGCATCCACACGGGCCTCCTCTGCTTCGTGGAAAATGAGAGAACAAGCGAAAGCAAGTTGGGAAAGAGATAAGTCAGATAACGTGAGAGCCTGATTTTAAAAAGTGGTCTTCTGCTTGAGAGTGGACCCCACACTATGTTTGCATTTTCTTCAATTAATTAATTAATCAATCTAATTAAAATTTGTATTATTATTACTATTATGTACTCACTTTTTTTAACAATATCTTCTCCATCTCCTTATTTCTCCGAACTACTCCTACTAAATATGGGCAAAGGAAAAATCAAGAAAACAAAGAAAGCGCGACTGATCACTTCTCTAAATAAATATATAGTTCTTATGCTCAGTCCAAAACATATATATAGTTCTTATGCTCAACTGGACGTAAATAGATTGAAAAATAATTTGCACTATATTTATAAATTATAAATAATTTGGATTTAATTGTGACAAATTTTATATTGTATATTGGCCAAGTACTAGTGCGGGAAATGGAAAAAAAAATAATAATGAGAGTGAGGATGTTAGAAACTTAGCATATCATCACCTGCGCCAACTTACCAAGCACCTATTTAACAATTCTTTTGGTAATTTATTTATTTTTTTTGTCCGAAGATGTTCGGTGTTTATATTAATAATATATTTAAAAACTCTCACCATTCGAATTGGTTGGAAAATTTATTATAGTTAGATGGAGTTTGAAACGTGTTTGTACTCAACAGTTGAATTAGTCCCTTGTTTTTGAATCATTCATTTAATGAAATTGAAAATATTATACGTAACTTTACTCAAGTTGCCAGACCAAAAGATTGAATAACTTGAAAAATCAGTAAATGTGATTTGAGGTGGAAATCTATAATCCACATCTCATTGCTCTAATAATAAATATATATTGTGGTTTCACCTACTTGGACAATGACTATTAACGTACGACTGCCACCTGCGCATGCTAATATACATAAATATATTCATAATACTACATACTAACAAACATTAATCAACAATTATAAGAGAGAAAAAAAAAACAAATTAACCATGAACATATAGTGCCTGTTTAGTTTCACTAAAAACCTAGATTTTAAAAGAATTTTTAGCTCAAACTTTTGTTTAAAAAAATTTTAAAACAAAAGAAATTTTAGATCAAACTATAATTTAAAACTAAAATTTTGCATAAACAACTAAAAATAATTTCTAGTAAAATCGCTTATGAATTATCTAATTACTATTTTACTCATATTTTTTCTTACACAATTTGTCCTCTCTCATATTTTTAATAAAATCATACTATTTATGATAATTTACCAATCACAAAAATACATCTGATAATAACTATCCAAACACTTATTTATTCAGAACTACTTTTTGTCTATAAACTCTTCTCCAAAAGTTATTTTCTAAAAACTGCCTAAAAACTCTCTTTTTTATAAATCATCTTTTAGACTCTTATCTAAACAAATCCATAAGTGAAATTAAACCAAACAAATAGTTGGTTAATGCGATCACGGATCTTACCTCCTCGTGAAGAATAGGCACAAGTTCAATTCTAATAAAATATTATTGAATATAAAATAATTGAATCAAAAGATAAATTGTATTCCTAGTTTAATGCCTTCATACATAAAAATAATGAGATATAGATTCATTATTATATTTGTTACAAGGTTGAGTTAACAAGGCGGTTAATGATTTGTAAAAGTTAATCGTTTGGTTAACGAGAACATCTGTATTCTACCCAAAGTGCTAAAGATAAATTCCACTTTAACCTATTTATTTTATATATAGTACTAACCAAGAATAATCATATATAAGATGTATGGACAAAAAGTGCTCCGTAATTGATGCATTGATCTCAGAGAAAAATAAATTGATTCACTAACGAATAACACGAATATTGTTGAAAGCTGATAATGGTAATATTAATAATTTTTTTGGACATATCGTAATGTACTAATAATTAATGATTGGGTTCATAAAAATACAGGGGAAGCCAAAATGATTGGTTGGGAAGATAAGTCAACGTATTCGTCTAATGTGATCTTTGCCACAGCATTTTGTTGACTATCTGATCTTGTTACCCAGATTTTCTCAACGTAATGTTATATAAAATTTTGGAATTATTTTACAATTTTCAAAATCATTTTATAAAAAATGTTTTTTTTTAATTTTTTTTCTTAAAATTATTTAAACTAAGATTAATATTAAAATAATATTTTAAATCTGTTAGTAACGTATCATGGAAATTATATAAATTATATCGTACGTATGATATAATAGGTTTTTATTAAGACCATCATTATTATTTGTGTGAAATTAATCATTTATCTCCTCCGATTTTCTCGTACTCTGTTTTTATATGAAAAGAGAGAGCTCGATTTAAAACACCTTAACTAGTAACTAACATAGGTTAAATTTAATAGAATAGGCTAATCTTTAATAACATGATGAACTAAAGTTTGAATAATCGTTAGAAGATATATTTATATTTAATATCTGATAGTAATCATAGTATTTCTAACATAATTAATTCTAATAAAAGAATATATGTATTTAGAAGAAAATGAACTACTACTAAAGTAAAGAAGTTCAGGAGCGCAATCCAAAGCTTTCTTCACCAGGAGATGCATAGTGGCATTTGCAATCTTCCAATATGGTTCAGAACCACTTTCCAATAACATATTAGAAAAGATCTGGTTTCCTTAATCATGCTAAATAATTGCTTCCCCATTTTCTCTTGTTAGCCCAGCATGCAGTGATAGTGTTTAAGGCAGATACTGGGAATTAATCTGATAAATTAAAACTCCACTTGTCCCGGAAAAATATCAATAAAATTTGTAAAAAAATCTCTGTTTAAAAATGTTACTGGATAGGAGCATATGATAAATTTGAATATTAGTACTCTTAGTATATAATTTTTTTTTTAAAATATCCGTATTTCCTATGTTTGAAAATATATAAGGTCCTTTTCGCAATATATCCCCACAACATCTGTCAAGCAACACGCGTTATCTTTTTGCTAATAACAATGATAAAAAAGCAGACACTCGGAATCATCGGTTGATTAAAAGACAGACACAGCTCACAACACTTGATGTGCTGTGTCATTCATACATACAAACAAATACATATATCCAAGATCCATCTAGTCAAGCTTCTGACTAATAATATAAGACCTTGTTTTATAATAATATCCCAACCGATTAACTTAAATATAGCCATTGATTACTCAATTGCTGGTTATGAAGCCCAAAAAAGCCCAAAAAGAAAAAACAAATCAACGGACAGAACAAAATCAATTGACAAACCTACAATTCTTTCTGATCTCTCTCCCTGGGAGCCAGTTAGAGGAGTAATACTGCTCATCTTGACCATAGCAGAAGCAAAGTCCCTAAAGAAGAGGACACTATTGGTGCTATATACCCTAACTAAAGCATCTTGAGAGCCACCATTGAAGAGAACTTGGTCCGAATGGAACAAGACACGTTCATTTCCAAGGTCCCTATAGTAAGTGTTGTCGAATCTGTTGGGCTAAAGTCAAGTGGGGCCAAGTTGGTGTCCCCACCAGTTCTAGGGCAAGTGGCCCTTCTCCTGGCTGCAAATCTTGGGTCTCTCGTTGTAGATACGGTTCCTGAAGAAATTGCACTATCCCTGACCTATGGTGTGTGCCCCGGACAGCACCGTCATCTCCCGGGCGGTCAGCCCTTTCGCGGCGAACATGGAGATCAGAGTCGAGAGTTCCGACTGCCCCGGTATCGCACTGTTGGCTTTGCTTTGGCTCGCCGTCCTTGCATCCCTCCGGCCAAGTGGCACTGCCCATGAGGGTCCTCCAAGCTGCAGCCCATACACAAGGACAATGCACAATTATTGGGTGATAGAACATCTTCTTATCCATAAAATTTAAATAATGAATATTTATTTTAAATTTGCACAGACAATTCTCTGTTGTTAGTTAAATTGTGATGAATTGTGACACACATGATGAGGATAACAAATGTCATGATAAATGAACTTTATTCTAAGAGACTTGTAATGCGCTGTGAAAATGACATGAACGTGCTGGAATCCACCTATATTAATATTATATGCATATTGAATTCTTAACTAAACTTTTAGTATAATCATACTTAATCTATTTTTAATTTTAAATTAACATACTGTTTAATTACACACAAATCGTCTTCCCCCTATCATAATCAGACAGAACTTTTGACTTAGTATAAAACAGGCCTGTTAATTATTATAATTAAAGTCTATCTCGTGCATGGATTTGTCATGCATTGGAAGAGTGCTGACATATATATATATATAGAGAGAGAGAGAGAGAGAGAGAGGAGGTTAAAGTCGAAGAGGTTTGATTAAGTACATTGAAGAAGCAGTCGTGAAAGAAGAGGCGGAGGATGGAGGCGCCGAGGCGGGCTTCTCCGGCGAGAGCCTGCCTCATTGTGTTGCGAACAATGAGCCGGAGATTAGGGCAAGATTTGGGGTAGAAGTTGGGAGAGAGCTGAGCATTGGAAGAATAAGCAAAGAGAGAAAGAAGAGACAATGCAATTAAGAACAAATGGGTAACGGAAGCCATAGCTGGAGCTTGAAAAGAAGAGAGAAGATGAAGATTTGAGTGAATAAGAGTTAGAGGGAAGAGAGGATATAGAGAGAGAGAGCCAGAGAGAGAGAGAGAGAGAGAGAGCGTGCAGCTTCCACGCTTTTCTGCATCGTCGTTTAACCGAGAGCAAGCCAAAGCGACTAGGCAAAGAGATAATGTGAGAGGGGAAGGCCTTTTTTTGGTGTTCTTTTTAAAAAAATATGTTGCTTCCACATTAATTAATTAACTATGCCCGCTGGATTTATGCCTGAATGAGTTTGTTAGTGGACCCCACCTTATCAAAACAATGACATGTAAGTAAAATGTTCTGAATTGTAGATAAAGCATATTTATATGTATGTAACTCTTGATTTAATCAGAACTAAAATCTCTAATAAAGACTTAACTATTATTAATTCATTTTTTAGTATTTAAATGTCATTATCTCTTTTCTTAATGTAGTCCGTCCCCATTTCGCTACGTACGGCGGGAGAAAAATATAGTGAGAGAATCCAAGAAAACAAAGTGAATGAGAATCGTCAAAATTAAAACTTGAGTTATTTTTCTTGACTTTAAAATTTGTAATAGTCACTTTTAAATGACTAGTTCTTAATTACGGATAAGGGGACATAGATACCACCTATTACGCGCGCGAATTTAGAACCTATTCACCGAGTTTCTGGTAATTTAATTTTGTCCCCCGAAGATGTGGCTTGTTTTTATTATATTTTTTTAAAAAAAAAAACTAAAACGAGTATTATTCACTTGCAAATATTTGTCATCAGGTTATTCCCTAAAACGACTTTTTTCATATATATAATTCAATATTACGTGATTTGGTATAAAAAGTTTTTCCTAAGAAACAGTGAATACCAAACACTCTTCTCATCTCACTTCTGAGTGGTTTGAGTTTGACTCTTCCAAAGTCCCAATAACAAAGTAGAAAGCAACATAATTAAAAAATTAGATTGGGAGGGGAGGGAAATTTTGTCAGTTGGATTTAAAAAAAAATTAGAGAAATAGGGGTTAAAATTTTTTAATTAGTTTTTAGGGTAGATTAGCACATAATATCCTGATCTTATTTTTTAGATGCGACCAGTATCATAATCTTATTTGTGGTATAATTTAATTTGATACAATTTTACTTATAATATTTTTAATTTAGTATAATTCTTAATATTTAAGAAATAAGATTATAGGTAAAATTACATCAAATTAAAAATATTATAGGTAAAATTATACTACGAATAAGATTAAGATACTAACCGTATATAAAAAATAAGATTATAATATTTTTATTACTCTTTTTATTTTATATCTTCTCTTTATTAAAATTTTATAACCTCATTTCTCTATCTTCTTTAAATTTAACCCACAAAAATTTCCCCACCTCTCCAAATCTCATACTAGTTAGATTTCAACAATTGATTAGTCTATTATTCTTGAATCATTCATTTAATGAAATCAAACTTAACTTCACTCAACTTGCCGACAAAATATTGAATGAAAATTGAAGATTTGATAATTTGGAGAATTCGTGGTGTTTTGAAGTGCGAAATCTGTAATCCATATTCTAATGCTCTCTAATAAATACTGTGCCTTGCCTTGCCTTGGACAAATCACTATTCATGATTTGCCACTTGCACTTACTAAGTACTTATACGACATCTTTTTTTATATATAATGTGCTTTTAATTCTTTTTTATAAGATATTTAATAATTTTAAAGGGTATTAAATATTTTTTCACACATATATATATATGTGTGAATTAGTTAAAAATAATTTATATTATTTGTTAATGGCCTTATAATCTAGTTATATACAAATTTTTTTGTAAGACTATAAATAGAAAGTAATATACTGTTTAATTATATTTATAATTTTAAATCATGTCTATTATTTTAAATAAAAATAAATAAATTATATTTGTGATAAACAACTAACAAATATAAATTATGATAGAAAATCGATAAATTAATATCCACTTATTCTCTCTAGTTAACAAGTTTAAATATATATAAATATTTTTTTATTAAAGATAAGCGTGAGACATTTTTAAACAAGGTTAAATTAGAGATGTTTGCTAGGGGTTTATGTTTCATGCATAATTCTGAAAGTATCTTTGTGTGTGACTGACTGTGTGGTGAAGTTGAATACGCTTCTTTATTAACAAATTGATTTACAAACTAATACTGCGAATATGGTTGAGAGTATTAATTAATTAATTAATGATTGAGTTGATGAATAATGATTGCGTGGAAATCTGAGTCAACTTGTTCGTCTAATGTCTTTATCAGCTCTTCGTTGACACGCCATCTCGCGGGTCCCACATGCCTAAATTTTCTTTTTTGGCGGGCTGCGGCTTTTGTTTATATATCTTATCATAATGAGAATTAACACATGATAAAAATTATATATTTATATTTTATAAAAATATGAATTTAATTTTTATTATTATTATAAAAATTTATTTAATAAATAATCTTATAAATTCTTTATAAATATTTTTTAAATTTTTTAAATTATATCTTAATCTTAATAAAAGCAGGCTAAAATTACTTAATTTTTTTTATAAAAAAATATATCTCATCGTCTCATGTGTTAAAATAAATTGACTACTAAATCCATTTTTTTAATAAAAAACTCAAATTTTATAAATCTAAGATTTTTATTTATTTATAAACTATGTCAGGGACATCTTTTCTTTGTAGGTGGAGCCAAGATGCCTTCTATTTATTGGTGACATTATTTATCCATTCAGATTTTAATAATATAATTTACATTATATTGTTTATTAAACCCAATAAAATATAATATCTTAAATTTGATATCGGACAAATTTTATAGTCGCCCAAAAAAATCGATAATAAATTTTGTTCAAGTCCAGTGTCAAAGTAAAGCTCAATTAAAAAACTTCCACAATGTATAACCAAAAAAAAGAAGAAGAAAAAATCCTGCACAATGTAGTTTTTTTAATTAGGACACAGTACTCAATAGATTAAAAAGCATGATTAATTACGAAAGATAGGACACAAATAATTTTAAGGAAAGAAAATAACTCCTGTACTCCAAGAAGAGCAACACAAAAAATAAAATTCATTAAATAATAATAATAATAAGTTAATACTCATGGGAAAACAAGAAGAAAATAATCTCTCCTCTTCTTCCATTTAAAAATAACAAAAATAATTTTCTCTTAAATTTTGTTGAAATATAATTATTTCAGGATCACCTCACTCCTCATTAATTAAAATAAGAGAAAAAGATAATTAAATACCTTTTGAAATTTAAAAAGATAAAAAGAACGTTTAAATTTTAAAAAAAGATAGATTAGACAGGAAGTCCAATCTGTCATTTGTAAATTCCTGTACAGAATTACAAATACTATTATGGGAGTTATAAATACTATTGGCAGAGTTACAAACGTAAATTTGAGGCAAAAGATGAAATTTTACTTTTTGCAACTTTGCCAACGTATTTACAACTCTTGCAATGGTATTTACAACTTTATCAATGGTATATACAACTCTGCCAATAGTATTTGTAACTCCCAAAATGATATTTATAACTATTAATGATATTTGCAACTCCCACAATGGTATTTATAACTCTGCACAAAAATTTGTAAATAACAGATTGAACTTGATCCTTTTTAAAATTCAGAAGCCCTTTTTATCATTTTCAATTTCAAAAAGTTTTTAATTACCTTTTTCTCTTAAAATAACGATGGGTGGTAAAATTTAAACGTGGTAATTTTTTTGGTGAAATAAATGTTGTAACATTTATTTCATTAAATATCGCTATTACCTGAAACAATAATTACTTTGTTATTACCGATGAAATTTATTCTCCATGCCTTACTCGAGGGATTCACCAAGCCAAAATTATATCATCATCAGAAAACAATTTAATTAAACTATGCATAATTTAATCAGAGCATTTCAGTTGTCTTGAAAAAACAAGAGCTTTTCCGTGCAAATTAAACTTAGTAACTTAACCAAAGTCAAATCTCTCATACAACTTGAAGCCTTGAACCATAACTGACCATTACAACCTGGGACCATTAGATAGACATGGCTCAAGACTTATGAAAGATAAAAACACAGAACACTAGTTTTTGGTCGGTACATAAAAAAAGGTAAGTGGGATCTAGAAAAAGATAGATGTATGCAATTTTAATCTTGCAAAAGGAGAGACTGTTTCTAAGACTTAAACCCATGGTATCTAGTACATAAACCTAGGTTAAATAAGCAAGTATTAAAACTCCATTTACACTAGCGTCATACATTTGCTCTTACTGAATCTTGAGCAGGCGACAACTTATTGGCATGGTAACTAGAGCAGCTTCCAACCTTTGAGGTCGATCTGTGAGTCTTCACCAGTGGAACTAATGACTGGACGACGTCTGCCATGAGCGGCCGGTAATCCGCCTCTGGTTGCACGCACATTGCAGCGATCGCGGCCACTTGGACAACCTCTTTCATGGAATACTGACCCTCCAATGCAGGATCCATAATCGTTACCACCTTTTCTCTATCAGTGAGAAGGGGCAAAGCCTAAATAGAAACAGAACCAATAATTTTGTGAGAAGAAAAAAATATTTGAAACAGGAATATACTACTAAGGAGACTATTTTTGTCCACAACTAAAATCCAGGCATGCAAATTTATACCAATGATTGAAGAATTTGCAGAGAACAAGAACCAACACACTGTTAACTTGATGGGTAAAAGAAAGAAAAAACTAGTAAACACACCCAAGAAACAACAACGCCTTCTCCTGGTGGCCTCTTCATATCGACTGGTACTCGGCCAGTGAGCAGCTCCAAAAGAACAACACCATAACTGTATACATCTGATTTTGTGGTTAGATGCCCTGTTAGTGCATATCTGGACCATCAACCACACCAAAACAGGCGATCAGATGTAAGGGAACAATGATAACAACGTTAACAGATGCAGCATAAACAGAATAGATCAATAGTAAATAAAAACTTAGTTTCATACTCAGGAGCAACATATCCCTGCGTTCCCAAGACTCGAGTGGAGACATGTCCACCAGCTTTATCAGATCCAAGCTTTGCCAATCCAAAATCGGAAACTTTTGCGTGAAACTTTTTGTCCAGAAGAATGTTGCTGCTCTTAAAATCTCTGTGAATCACCGGGGGGCTGACATCTTCGTGAAGATATTCCAAACCCTTAGCAGCTTCAAGTGCTATTCGTAAACGGGTTTCCCAATCCAACTTCATGGGCATGATATTAGAGTCTACATACAGGGCAAATGGGGGGAAGTTAACAACAATAGAAATGCAGAAAAGAAAATGGAGGAAGCTAAAGACACCCACTAGGCCAACAGACCATTGGCAGGTAAAGACATCCATGATCTAGTTAATGGTATTCCCTTTTCTATCATTAACATAGCTATTTGATATTACAGACAGTTATTCAATAACCTAAAAGACCTAGAAAAAAGGATTGAGACTCAAGAATAACCTTAACAGCCTCACATGGTATGTAAAATCAGTCTTCAGTTCAACAGGCAAGACTTCAACAAGAACTTGGTTAATTAAATAGCCTCTAAATTTCACGAGGTTATATGAAACAACTATACGCATCAGTCAGTAAATTAGTTCAACAGTGTTGTGCAGTTAGGGTGGAAGGGTTTTGATTCATATATAGCCAAAGCAGACTAGGTTGTGCCAAAATTTCAGAAGAATGTTTTTTTATGTGGAGGGTGAGGACTGAGGAATTGGGATATTGATTGAGAAGGGAAAATACTATACCGCACTATCAATTGCAAGTACTATTGTCTTATCCATTCATGGAACTTCGAATTTATACGTCAATGAACTAAAGATATTTGATCAACTTTTACTTTAAATGATCAATTACTTACTGCTGACAGGATAAAGATGTTCCTGCAGACCACCATTTGCCATGAAATCATACACCAGCAGTTTATGATTATTATCGGAGCAGTATCCGAGCAATGCCAGCAAATATGGAGAACGCAACTGACTTAGCAATTCAACCTACAGTCACCAAAAAAGAAGAAGAGACAAATTAAAGCCCCACTTGTTCACTCTTCAGATTACAGAATAAGCATTCTATATGAGCTACAAAGTATCCACATCACCAGGATAGCCAAAGAAACAGACAGCTACAAGCAAAAAAAGAAAAGGATAATACCTCCACTTTAAATTCTTCTTCTCCCTGCTTTCCTGCCTGATCCATGAACTTAATTGCAACTTTCCGGCCATCATTGAGTACTCCCCGGTAAACAAATCCAAATCCACCATGACCAATCACATTCGACTTGCTGAAGCCACCAGTTGCAGAATGCAACTGCTTAAAAGTGAACACCTGAAGTCCTTTTTCAGCAACAACTTGCAGATTTGCAAATTCACTTTTCTCTGTATGGTCAACATCTTCAAATAATATTAAATAAAGCACAATGTATCAGTATGTAGGCCATCATTTTGCAGATGCATGGTAGAGACGTAATAGTAAACAACCAAATACCACATAATATTGGACAAGAAAAATGTTCTGAATAAATTTGTGTCTGGTTTATGTGAATCATTAGGATTGGAATTTCAAACAGGATAAAGCATTAAATAATTGCATCAAGTTTCCATTTTCTGAATATTCTCAGCAACAATACAAAATATAGTTGGAAACTTAGAGAAGGTTTCTAAGCACAATAAAAAGCGCCTTTTACCACGAAACACGTAATTTCCTTTCCAGCATCATAAAAATCAATGCCACTAAATTTCTGCAGTTATTTAGGGAAGTTTTAAACTTTCATTCTCCACGTGCGAGGGAGTATCGGCTAGCAAACAGTCACTATAATAAACCAAAAAACAAAACTAAAAAAAAAACACAGAGAGAGAGAGAGAGATCATTATTCGTAGACAGAAATTATAGCTCACTTTTCTTGTTCTTGCGGCGCTGAGCGACTTTGTTGCGGATGTAGCAATAGTAGCTGAGTACAACAAGCAAAGCAATCACGGCTAGGGAAGCAAGCACCACAATGACTACCAAAGAGATCTCCGCCGTCCTCTTATATCCATCATCTGTCTCCATTTTACAATGCTCCGCAGAAAATTCCCAGATGGAGGGAAAAGGAGAGTGAGGAAGAGAACCCTAACCCTATATTGAAGAATGCGAGAATGGAAGTTTCAGAGAGAGAGAGAGAGAAGCAGAACGTGGAACTTCGAACTTCGAAGCCTCTTTCCTTCCCTCTGCTGGTTTTGTGGCGGGGAGAATAGTAATAAAAGAGAAACTTGCATTTTGGTCCTCAAATTGTTACATTTTGGCATTTTGCCCTGCTGCATTTTCAAATGATTTTTTTTTATTTACGATAAATAAAAGTTAAAATTAAGACAAAAATGAAATATTATTAAATAATATATCAAAACAAAAATATTTGAGAAAATATTTTAATATAAACAAGAAAGAATTTGAGAAAATATTTCAAACACAGGAACATAAATAAATAAAGTTTTAGTATAATTAGTGAATAAATTGCACAACAATTTTTTTTCTTTTATGAAGTGAGAAAAATAATTTTTAGTTAAATATTTAATTTTAAAAATTGTAAGAGATGGTTGTGAATGATTGAAGTTTGCATAATTTTTGTTGAACAAAACTGTTTAGACATTCGCCAAAAAAAATACTTTAGATTCACTAATATTATGACTTAAAGAGAATGAATAGTATTAGAAAGAGCAATCTTGATAAGGTTTCTATAAACCAAAAAAAAGCCAAATTATAACTTACCGATCAATAGTAAACTTTTAATAAATTGGGGGATCGTGTAGAGCCAAAATCAAAGTTTGAGAGTAAAGTTTTGGCAAAATTGGGGCTATGGTGAAAACGAATGAAAAAAATGGGGGTATTGAAGTAATAAGAAGAAAAGGAAGTAAAGAAAGAAAATACAGAATTGTCAGTAATGAGTACTGATTGGACGAAGGCGTCAGAGAGTGAAGGAGCAGTGCTGATGGCCCACTATTCATTTACCTGAACGCTAAATCCCTCCCTGTTTCACGGTTTTTCTATTTTACAAAAAAAAAAAAATTAAGCCAATTTTATTAACAAAATAATGATCCAATTCGTCATCGCTTAGTCGCTTGTCAGGTGTGTGAATTGAGCCACCGATTATAAATTATAAACAAAATATTATATTTCTTATTTTTTGTTATTAAAAATAGAATTTTCTTCCAAAGCTTAAATATAAATAAATTATAAGGTTAAAAAAAATATTTGGCCCTTATAATTTACTCTCATCTTAATTTTGATCCATATGGTCTTAAACTAATACAAATTTTTATTAAATTATATGGATCAATATTTTAAACGGAATAAAATTTAAGAGACCAAAATAAAGTGAGTTCAAACTATAAGAGCTGAACATTGTTAATAAATATTAGTCCAATTAATAAGAAGTTAGCTTATTATTTATAAAATTATGAGTTTAAATTCTGATATTAATAGATGATCTATAAATATCTCTATAAATATTTTTTAAATCTGAAGATATGCCCTATCTCTAATCTTTCTTTCTTTTTTATTGTTTATCCGATTTACCAGAATTTTGCCCTGATTACACCCGGATTCGACCCGCGTCGCACACCTAACTTTAGTAGATGAGTCTCCCAATGAGAATTTTTTATATACATCAAGATTTAAACTTAAAATATCGCTTAAATGATATCGAGCTATTTATTATTTAAATTAACCTCTGTTAGTAACTCTAATCTTCATAGACGCTATGATCGAGTTCACCTAGACTTACCGTAACAAAAGAAAAACAACTAAACATTGTATTCACCTAAAATTATATACCCCTAACTACACAACACCAATTAGCGCACTTTACGTTTTACATAGTTTAACAAGATATCGAGTAAAAGATTTATTATATATATGTATATATATATTATTTAGTTATATTTATTTTTTATCATCTTCTAGGATTTATTTTTTACTTCATTTCCTTTTCTTTTTTTAGTTGCCCACCCGATTCACCGGAGTTTTGCCCCGACTACATCCGGATCCCACCCGCGTCGCTCACTTGGCTATGGTGGGTGAATCTCCCAACGGGAATTTTCTGCATTCGCCAAAGCTCGAACTCGAGACCTCGTTTAAGCGATACCGAGCCGCTTACCACTCAGATTAACCCCCATTGGTACTTCATCTCCTTTGATTCTTCGTTGCCCTGCCCATGGCCTCCAAAGGCCGACGGGTCCATTGTTACAGTGGATAGAATATATCGATAATAGTTATGTTGCGAGACTTTCTAAACGCGATGATATTTTTTTTTTACAAAAAATTTATACTCATCCACAATTTAAAGATAAGATAATTTCTATTTTTTTTAGGTGACATAAATATCAGGCAAAGTGAGCCGCTATTACTCTCAAACATAAACCTAAACACTCAGAAACTAAGATGTTTCTCTAAACGACACGACTAAAATCACAATAATACTCCTTAAAGATCGAACACGCTCTAAATAATCACATAGCTTATCCTTTCGCGCCACCAGTTAAAAAGATTGATTATACGTGACGATATATAAGCACAAAGAAGCATCTTTTACGGATAGCATTGGCACATGAACGTGGCATATAACAAGAAGCCATGAAAATTTTTATTTATGATAGTATCCGTGTCCCAAGATTGGCTTATCAGATAGCTCAAAAACTGCAAGATTCAATAACTTACAACTCTTCAATTTGAATCGCTTTTAATCCTGACATCATATTTCCAGAGGGTTACTTCTGAAACCACCATAAAAGCCTAACATGCTACAAGCTTACACAAAATGTCAAAAATGGAAATCTGGCTGATCAATTGTCACATTTATCACAAGGCATTGAGCAACCTTATAGAATCCATAATGATGGGTGTAAGTTCAAAAAAAAGGTCCAGAATATGTTGATCAAAACTAAGGTTGATGCTAGAAGCCTGCAATTGCCCCAGGCCACGTCATACCACATTTAGAGACTTGTAATTATCAGCTGCTCTTGATAAAGATTGTATTGAAACAGGGAATCCTGGGCCCATCTGCAACATTACCATTCAACTTAATTACTTGAAAGAGAGAATACGGGAATAGAATCTTTCCCAATGCAGAAGAATCTTGGTCCCCAAAACATACATGGTACAAGCAAATATAAATACAGGTTTTTGTTCTTCTCTATCAACTTTCTTATTCTCTTCAATGGAATTTATCACGATGGTAACAGGAGATAGACTGATAGACTTCATTCAAATGAAATAATTAATTGTTTGATGGTGTGTGGAGTTTTAAATATGATTAGATGTTTCAAGGCAGAAGGAGCCTACGCACTAGTGCCAATTTCTTACTCAAATATAATTATAGTTTCTCGCAGTAATCCAGCAGATCACTATCGAAGCAAGTACGATGTGATAATGCTGTGATGACAAGAAGGCATTGTCTGTGTTTCTGACAGCTTTTCTTTTATAGCCATTTTTCACAGCAATATGATGATCATAAAAAAACGGAAATCATTTGAGTGGCAGCTTTCTGACCATTTTGACCGTCTTATCTGTCCTATTGGAGAATATCAATAGCCTCAACAAATTATTCCCATTACACATGACAGAACACTCCTTAAAAAAGATACACGCTTTACAATAATTACTTCCAGCAACGTTTATTTTAGTATCATTTCTGGTACCAGTTAGAATGAAATCGTTTATAACTTTAAATCAACAAATAGGCAGCATATAAAAATGAAAATAAGGCAAAGGTTTTTGAGCTCACCGTGCTGCACATATCGACAGATAGGACATACCCGGCATATTTTGAAGCTGAAAACAAACAAGACAGATACGAGATCAATAGATAGAAGTCAACTCACAACATACACTTGGTAATCATATCAAAACCATGTAATGTGGAAACAAAAACAATAATGGTCGTACCAAACTAATAGTTTTTTTGTGGGGGGAGTACTCAAGCTATTTGAGCCACTAAGACCGGCCTAAGTGAAAACAGCGCTGCTGTGAATGAAGGTAAACCTTATGGAATAATAATTGAGAATAACTGTTACAGGTAGTAGACAAGGTCTCTAAAGACAGGCCCCAAATGAACGTCTTTATAAGTTGACTTTGAGAGTCTCCATGACCCAAAAACACTTGCGAAAGTTTCAAGCAAGATCAAGTATAATAGTATTAAGCCAGCTTGAGCCACTTGCCAATCAAAGCCTTAGGAAGAGGGGATATGAGGGTATTATTATTATGCCTAGAAATTTAAACTTCAACAAGGAAAACTGCGCCACTTACTCTTCTTTAAGCCAGCAGGCTTGGCAACCAATAGAGCATTCATGAATGCACCTATGTTTTCACGTAATTGATCCTCTCTGAAGCTTACCTGTGGATATCACAGTAAGTATATAGAAGATTACATGAAATGTATAATACAACTATTCCTTATTATACGAAGTCTATCATGAGCTGGAAGAAAAAATTGTACCTTTCCGACTCCTGCATGCACAATTGATTTACTTTCCATTTTAAACTCGACACGACCCCGTCTTAGCTCTTTCAACTGCCCAGGAATATCACTGGTCAGAGTACCTAGCTGCAGAAAATATTAATACAGCCAAACAAGAGTTAAAGATGTATAATTTACATTTCAACAAAACTAAATAAATAAAGTGCAAATAAGTGTTAAGAAGCTTACTTTCTTGTCTGGCATCAGTCTACGTTTTCTAAGATATTGTGCTATCTGCAAAATAGTTCACATAAGCTCTAGAAAAAAGTAATCATTGATTTAGATTTTACAGGTATATAACCATTCTAATTACAAAGTACCTTTCCAAGATGAGGTGCCATTCCTGGAGTTGAGAAGCACTTGTCAACTCTAAGCTTGTTATTACCATCTATGGAAGCACAAGATCAATAATACTTTATATCTTTTGGTAGAAAAATAATTAATGCATTAAATTGTACTTGAGCGTTACACATTCTTATTATCTCCCCTACATTATTAGTACTACCCAACGCATTCCTTGAACCAAGCATACACCCACCC
Source organism: Leucaena leucocephala (assembly GCA_037074615.1). NCBI lineage: Eukaryota > Viridiplantae > Streptophyta > Magnoliopsida > Fabales > Fabaceae > Leucaena > Leucaena leucocephala. Next base: position 16,447,984 of record CM073545.1, read on the forward strand.
AACAAAAATATCGTCATATATTTGCCTTAATGGGCACATACTAGTTTATCCCCATGTGTATGCAGACAAAAATAACATGTAAATTCAATTTTTAAAGATTTAGTACTATAAAAAGCTAATCGATGTGATGAACAAAATTGCTTGGAGAAAGAGAATATTTCATTACTAGCAATCTCCTCAATAAGCTCTTTACCACCAACCATATCAGCTCCTGCAGCTCTAGCTTCCTCTGCGTCAGCTCCTTCTGCAAACACAGCCACACTGACAGCCTGGAAATTGCGTGTAATTAGGCGACAAACTACATAACTATATGAATAAATAAACATCCATAAAATACCTTAGGCACACCATGCGGCAGAGTCATAGTACCACGAACTGCCTGCCAAAAAGTTGAAATTGTAATCTCCTAATGAAATATGAGTAACAAAATAACACATAATAGTGCTTGCAGCAGGTGAGCAAAAAACGTTACAAAATAGATGACAATGAAACTTTTGCTGATCAGGTTTTGAGGCATTAATGGGCAAAACTTCCCAAAATGATTCATTCCACAAAAAATGAATAATGAATTCAAAACACAGCCATTGGAGTTTTAAAAAAAAAAGGATACTACGAAAAGATTTTACAGTTACTTATAACTATAAGCAGAATGGCCTCGGAAAATAGGTCATACAGACTCTATAACTTGTCAATTCAAAAGGGAAAAGTAAGGATACAAGTGAAGTGATTGGATCAGGATATTCCAGTCATTACAGACAATACAAAGTCTTCTGGGGCATGGCTGCTAGACAGCATGACATGAATACTTATATATTTATATTCTGTTGAAAGAACCATAATATACTAATCTTTCAAAAATATCTCTCCCAACTTCTGAGGAGACCAAAAAGAGTCTACAACTTGTTGAATATGTCAAAGCTACCTTGCCTAAGAGGTATCTATATCAAACTCAGGTTTTACATCCTATTTAAAGAACAACTCATATGCAATGAAGCAAAACTGAATAACAAAAATTTTAACTATATTGGCACATACCAGTTCTGTTCGCTTTGATTCAATACCCAATCTTACATGCACTTCAACAGTTTCATCAAATTTTGCCTTTGCATTGGCCTGAACAATAATCAAATATATCATATGAAGTTCACAATGGTCAACTTCAAATGAACCAAAAAAAAAAAGAAGCAGATTATCGCCATGAATGTGCAATGCTGCTGAAAAATATATATATATTGAAAGTATACAAACCCCCAAAAATTTGAAACTAAAATATGCAAACAAAAACAGAACGAATCACTTATTTTAGGGTATCATACATATGTGTTTGCTTCTTTGGTACATACCATCGTCTATTCTAAGTCATAGTTAACATAGCCTTATTTCTAAAACAGAATATGTTAAAAGTCAGATAGAATGACAAGTAAACTGCTTCACAATACAAACGCACATAAGTGCTTAAATTGATATATTCATATATCTATCTCAGGCATTCTTATAAATCCAGGAAAATTTTGATAGAATCTAAATTGATCTCCATAACTAAGAAAAATATATTAAAAAAGAATACATAAGTAGAATTGATCCACCTTTCCATCAACATATTTATGATTGACTGCAGTAAATTTCAGATCGTCATTGCAATTAGCAATATGTTTCAGATTATAATACCAGGAAACCACCAATGTTTATGTACTATATGCAGAGCCGCACTGCAATATTGAGTAAGAGAAATATCACCCCAACGCAACTCAACTGATCCCGTGTATCTATTAATCTGAAAATGTTTCAGCAATGAACAAAAAACTTCTTTTTATTCAAAATAGACCTTTCACCTGACCTTAAGTTGGCGAATTGCCTCCGTCAAATCAAGGATAGGCGGCTTCTCCTTTTGCTTCACCTTTATCAGAGTTGGAAAAGGAACTCGCACCTTCTCCTCTTCTGCAGCTCTAATAACTCTCCTCTTTAACTGATCATCCGCCCTAATTTTTCTAGTCTCCTTCTGAATTTCTTCGTTCGCATTCGCGCCATCATCCTTTACTGCTTCAGCACCAGCAGTAGTCTTATCTTCAGGAAGTGGCGCCACTCGCAAAGAATAGGACACCGGCGATATCGAAGGCGCGTCCTTTACATACCGAATATCTTGCCTGGTCCAAGCCCGCCGTGATTCCGCGGTATCTTCCGCCAATGTCGGTCCACGTGGACGGCGAGGAGGGGGTGGCGCCAGCGATTGATTTTGTAATTGAGCTTCGGAGGATTCAGTAGCATCTGGAGGTGACGGGTCTTTAGGTTTAACCGGGTATGAAACGGGCTGGATTGAAATGGTTGGGGAGGGTCTACTTGGAGGGGGTGGAGGTTTTGAGTCTGATTCATCGGGTTGTGAAGAAGAAGAAGAACAAAGGGATCTCCGAGACCCAAGAAAACAGGAAGAGTGGAAATGAGAATGATGATTGGTGAGGCAATGGCGGCGAGCTTGAGAGAGAAGCAGCTTCAGGGCCGCCATAGGAGTGTGGGAGGCTTCGTATTAGTGTGCACGAACCAGAGGGCTTTTCGGAGGTTTAAGAGACAAAGCGCAGGAGCTCGGTGGCTGCCCAACTGATCTCGAGACAACAGAGGGAAGCACATGGGTCCGGGTTTGGAATACAAACATGGATTGGGTCACTGGGTCTATAATTTTTTGTCTAGTCGGGGGTTGGAGATTATGGTATCAGCTGACTCCCGCTTAAAAATGAATATTTGTACTTTTTCTTTTAAAAAAAATGCCCTCAGACTAATTTTAAAAAAAATAATTTATATTTTAAATTATTTAAGAGTATAATTAATATTTTAAATTAATTTTAAAGGTGTGACCAGTACTCTAAAATATTTAAAGATACAATTAGTACTCTAAATTAATTTTAGAAATGCGACAAGTATCTTAAAATATTTAAATTGATATAACTCTGTCATTTCACTAACAAAAATATAAATTTTTGTCTGATTCATGTTATGTGAGTTTTTTATTTTGACACATTATTATTTAAAAAATTGCATATGTCATTTTGTTTAAATAAGTGTACTAAATAAACTCTAAAATTGATATTGTATAGAATTTATATGTGAAGATTGATAAATTGTATATTATTAAAATAATATTATATATGTAATTTTTTAAATAATAATATGTCAAAATAAAATATTTATATGGTATATATCAAATGAAAGTTATTATTTTTTAACAAAAAGTTAAAATTATACTAATTTAAATATTTTAGAGTGTTAATTGTCTTTCTAAAAATAGTTTAGAGTACTGAATGTATTTTTAAATAATTTAAAGTGTTAATTACACCTCTAAAATTGGTTCGGGGTGTTGATTGTATTTTTAAATATTTTAAGATACTAAATATCTCGTTAAAATTAATTTAAGATGCGGGATCAACTTTTACTTTTTTTTTTCCTAACTAATCTTTATAATTTGATCATATTATTATTTGTTCGTATCGGAATAGGATATAAAGTATAAACATTTTGGTCCTTTAGAAATACATTTGTTTTTTTTTGGAATTTTAGCTTTTAAAATTTAATTACCTCATTGGCCTCTTTAAAGACTAACGTTAAAATTGTGATGTAAAACGAGAGCTGATAAATAATAAATTTATATTTTATAAGGATTTAAATTTGATTTTTTTTATCGAGAGTTCTTTTAACAAGTGATTTTATAAGTCTCTTATAAATATTTTCTGAGTCTTAAGGTTATATCTTAACTTTAGTAAAAAATTCCTGATAAATTTATTTAAATTTTTCTGTATAAAAAAAATTGTCATGATATTAAACCTATCAACAAATAATTACTGATTTGATGAGAGAATGAAAAATTGCTGTAACAGTTCAATATTTGACTACTTGAAATACTATACTTAGAATAAATATTGCACGGTCTTTATATATTTTAGAGATAATTAGACACTAAAAATCATAAAATTCATACCGTATTAATCTATTTCTATTGATAATCTCTTAAAGGACTTGATATAAATAAATAATTTTTTAAAATTTGGATGGAGAGAAAAGTGAGAAGAAAATAGGATGAGAGAATACTAGGAAGAAAGTTTTCCTAAAATGGTAAAAAATTTACCATTTTTAAGAATTTTCTCATAATATTCTTTTTTTTATATTTTTCTCCCATCTAAATATAGGATAAAAGATTAAAATAAAGCACTTAAATTTGAGAAAACTGAATTGAGACCCAAGTATTTTATAGCCAAGACGTGCAATTATACCATAGGATAACCTTATATATATGATGCTTATAAGACAGAAGCACTAAACACATCTAACTAAAGATAAGACATATAATTATTTAAAATATGTTTGATTTTTAAAGAGTATTATTTTGTTGTGATTCCAGACGTGACGTTTGAGAAGACATCTTAACTTCTAAGTACCTGAGTTTACGCGTGAGAATAATTAACAGTTCTCTCTACTAATATTAATATCGCTTAAAAAAAAAAAGATTTTTTCAGGAAAAATTCTATACAAAAAAAAACTAAGCACAAGATACCAGAATATAATCCTCCTAAGTTAATTCCAAATACAGTGTTAGTCACCACTTGCTCTAGAATAAAAAAAAACTTTAAATTTTATTAACTATATTTTAAAATTAAATAAATATATTTAATATACAATCCATAAATATAAAGTCAATACTACAATCATAAATAAAGGATAAAGATTTATAAAGGGGGCAAAAAAATCTTTTCTTGATCTTACAAATAGTACCATAGAGGAGAACTTCCTTATCAAATATAATCTAATTTTGCATATTTCATTCATACCTATAGAATGCCAAGTTCGACTACAAAGAAAAACAATATTTTCTTTTGTGAAAAAATTAACAAAAAATTGAAATTAGATACATCATACATTATTTAGAAAAACAAATTTCGATCAGATTTCTCTCTCTACTTTCCATTGCTGAAAGGATCTAACGTAACTGTACTCCCCCAATAGTAAATCAAGCATGTCATCGGGAGTGAGTAGAGTTGTTCCGCCAACAAGCAATTCAATATCAGGTCTTCCGCTTTCAGACAAGGCTTCATGAGCTTCACGCACCTTTTGGAAGAAAACAAGTAAACAGGACAAAGGATCATGAGAAGAAACTTGAGAGGATAAGGCATTTAATGGGGTAAAAGCAACACGACATTTTTTTCAATAAGTTTAAGTTCACTGGATGTTCAATGACAATATGATAACCGTCTTGCCAAACCAGAAGTGCTAACTAATCCCAAAAGGGTACCAAGAAGTTTGGGGAGAAGTAAAATGAAGGATAGAAGTGAGGCAGATGGGAATTTTACCTCAACTCCATTGATTCCCCCAATCACGAACACCAAAATGACATTTTGATCAGCAAGACTGGGCTTTGCCTGCAGCATTTTCATGAGATAATGTCAGGGTAAATACTAAATAGATATATATAGAGGGGAGGGAGGGAGAGGGAGAGATAGAGAGAGAGAGAGAGAGAGAGAGAGAGAGAATGGTCTGCAAATGTGAATAATTGGAGAGTCGAAGTAATTTCCAGCACAGGTTAAGAGAGCATAATCACCTGACCAAGGCCAAATCTTCCAAATCCACTCTTAAAAAGCCGCCCCACAGTGGAAGAATGGTATTCTAACCCTGGCACATCAAACTTGCCCAACACCCTTGTTAGCAGCTTATAGAGTAATCCTTTTCCCATGGAAGCCTCATCGCCAAAATTAGTTTCCATGGTCAATGATCCATCCCTCGTTGGTATGTTTTTTCTTTTCAAATCGGACAACTTATGAAGGAATTTAAAAAGGTGATCCACCCTATCCCGCAACTCCAACTTCAGCTGCATGTCATCATACACTTGCTCATTTTTATTATCATCATCAGCTTCTTCATCGCCCCATTTCCCCCATTGATCATCATCAAAATCATCAATGTCTAGCTTTGGAGATTCTTTGGTTGTTTCTTCTGATTTTGAATTACTTAGATTAGCTTCAAGCTCTTCCCTTAATCCATCTAGAAGCTTGAGTTTGGCTACTAATGGATTTTCTAGAATGGCATCTACAACTGCCTCTTTTAACATATGTTCCTCTTGCCAGGAGAATGGGCCATCAGACCCCGATGTTGGGAAATTCTCCCCAGCCAATATATATCCAACAATCATCAACAACAAAGCATCTTCCAACGAAAGTACCCCTTGTGAGAGCTCCTTTTTCACTTGATTTCCATGTGATCCCAATAAAGCACTCTTATTAATGAGATCACCAATTTGAGCAGCAAGACTTTGACTGGTTTCTCCAGAACTTACACTTAGAATCTTCTCCGCACTGCTAAATGCATCCCATTTGGCGGAAGTTGATTCCTCAAGGGTTAATAGGGTGGCAGAAGCTAATTTAATAATTCCTTTGTTTCTCACTAAAGATGATTGGCTCCTGCCCAATGCTTTGATCATAGCTTGCAACTCCTGTCTTGTAACATGACCAGGACGAGATTTCACATTCAAAGTTACATTATCCCTGCGCAGATTTTCCTGTAACCATTTCTTTACAAGTAGGGCTCCATCTCTTGTTCTTCTATCTAGTAAAGATTCCAAGAACGGTGTTCCACGGAAATTTTCAGAGGAGATTAAGGACCCAGTAAGCATGTCTCCATCAGAATTTAGAGACTTCTCACGAATTCTCTGACTAAAACTAATTAAATCAGACATCTGAGAATCAGAGGAGCTAGAATTCCAACCACAAAGAAAAGCTTCAACACTTGCTAGTAGACAAAAATTATCCATTTCGCAATCTTCTTCATTGAAGATCTTCCCAAGTGGTATCTGGACATCTAAGGGAGCACGTTGCAGGTAGGAAGTTCCATGTTTGAGTTGGGTTCCTGAACTCTTAACTTGGGGGTGTGAAGTTGTTCTACTCCTACGGGGCAGACATGAAAACATACAATCAACCAATGAGTCCCCATGGCAGCAAGGAGTAAGAAGATCAAGTGTGCGATCAATGAGTAAAAGCCCTGCTGATCGTTTACGGCGACCTACATCATACAGACTTGACATGTCTGTCAGAATCTTCCCAACTACTTTTGACATATCACCAAGGGAGAAAATTTCCATTTTCAAGTCCATCTACATGATTAAGGAAAAAATAATGGTCATAATCATAGTATAAAACAGCCACAACAAACAAAATATCAGGTCCTAAAGAGAGATTGTCAAGTACAATCAGTGAGATGGTATAAGTAGATACAATCTTTAACATAATATCAAACCTAGTCATTTTTTCTCAATGGCCTTATGCACACTCTTCTAAGAAGTTATAAAACAGAAATTTTGCAGTGCAATTTGTAGCTTTACAAATTTCTAACTGGGAAAAAACCCAGAAGCATGGTCGAATAGACAACAAGAAGCCTCACAAATATACAGCTTCTGAAATAAGCCGCCAAAGTAAGCTGACATCTCGTCAAAAAGATGCACATCAGTAGTTACCTTTGATGCCAAGTGGTAGAGAAAGTGTGCAGTAAGAGTTGCCCCTGGAGGGACATCATCAGCATCAGAGAGCACTCCAGTACTTATGGGAGGCAATCCAGGACTGATGGAATCTTCATGTTCGGCTGATAAGTATGCTTCAGCTATCAACCCTTCTGAAGGTAAAACAAATACTCTTGGTGAAAGGGGGCATAAAATCAAAGGAAAATGATTAACCGAAACAACCAATCTGGGCCCTGCATCTTCATTGTAGTCTAATGGATTATCTTCACATAAATTTGCCCTTGAACTAGCTTCAAGATGAAGAGCGTCCTTTCCACTGGAAGGAGAGGGTGAACGTCCTTCTTCTTCAAGCTTTCCACGAGAATTTGTCCCAGATTTCTTAACTAGTTCTTCATAATCTTGAACCAGCAAGGCTTCATATTCTTGATATGCATCTGGTCCCAGAGGTGAATCAGGAAATGTTGAATGAGCTGTCTGCGTTTTAACTAATATTAGGGTATCAAAAGAAAAGGAACATGAAGTAAAACAAAGTAGGACATGAAATGAAAGGCAAAATATAATATAAGCCTTATCCTGATGTTTTCTGATATATGCAACTTCACGCCTTCTACTCAGTACATACTATACGCTACAAAAATATTTGCAATTATCCAAATTAACATAACTTCGGATGATCTGCAAAATTACTTGTGCTTATTCAAAAAACTATCCGATGGGATAGAACAGGGCTTTTGGAAATATTAGCATTGTTGAATAATATATTTAACATTTTAAAAAGTCATACGTGGATCATCATTACATGGATAAACATCAGTAAATTACGAAGTATCAGTAATTCAATACAACAGTTGTCATATTAGGTTTGTCTGTCTAACGGTTGCTTTGCAGCATTGTCCTGAGCTTTTGCTTTTCATCATCCACATTATATAAACTCTTTCTCAAAAAAAGGTTTGCATAGTATGGCAAAAGTAACAGAATAAATTTAGACCATCTAACCTCATTAATCTTGACAAAATAGCATATAATATAACCTGTTTCTGAAAAGAGGTTCACCTTGCTTTCACTTAAATCAAATTATAACACATAATTGTAAGGCCCAAATACTAATTTACCAAATGTCATAAACTTACAAAAACTAAGATAATAAAATCAAGTTCATAGGTGAACCCCACATAGAGTTTATAAAACTAAGTAATAAAATCCAGAGATGGGTCCGGTCCATAAAAGAAAACAAACAAGACACATAGCCAAGAGAAATAACTAATAAGCACCTCTGAGATTGATGTAAATATAATACAATGACGGACAACTCGATGTGTGCTCAGGCATCGTAAAATATACCGATGTGCATCACTTAGTAAACATGATGTGATTACGACAAGTTTCCTCGCAGGATTAGAAAATGAGTTCCAATCAACCACCTGAATAACAAGCCATAAATAAAAGTAGAAAATGATTAAGGTAGGCTACCTAAATAAAATCATTAATTATTACAGTATGAAAATGTTCAGGACAGAGATTCAAAAAATTGAATCATGGAATGAGAAGCATCCATTCACATCATGCCAACTGAAGTGCAAAATATTACATATAAGTTTGGCCGTACTTGTTTAGCGGTGAAAGCGCAAGTACCCTTATGGAGTGAAAAACCAACTGACAAGTAACAAACAAACATTCATTGATTTCATCCCATGTTATGTCTTGCAATAAACTCTTTAAAAAAACAGTTTTATAAACACAAAATATAATCTTGAAATTGCCTTCCTTTTGAACATAAATGGATCGCTAAAATAGTTATCAAGTTTGTTTAGCTTGCAGGAAGCAAAAAAAGACATATTGAGCAACATATCACACAATTATTTACCGCATCAAGTGAACACATGTTTTCTAAACTGCAGATAGCTCTGGCACCAACATCCAGAAGCACAGGATATGCACCAATAAACTGGAAACTCTCTGTACACCCAGCATCTAAGTAAACAATAGCACCTTCAATATGCTCTTGTATCTGAAAAGAAGACAGACCATGCAGACCATTCAGGTAGTTATCAGATGAAAAGGATCACATAGATACAACTGTAACAAAAATAATAAGCTAGTATTCAAGATCAAAATTCAAATTCAAGGTGCTCGTGAGATGCAAAACTGCAACTAATAACTATATTGGCAACCCACTCCATGGATGGAATCGTGGAAAGCTTTCAATGATGTTAAAATTCAAATGGGGACCTCATATGCTCTCTGATCATAGTTAACTCATCTTTCCATCCCAAAGAAGTTGTTTCTGAATTCGATGGGACTGAATGACATATACACACAAACGGACACCTAGAATCCATCCAATCGTTTCCATTTTGAAATTTGGCCCTTGAAGCTGTGACGAACTAGAGGCAAGAGCACGTTCTTTTCTTGCATTGCCATAAGTACCAAGGTCCAGCAAAACAAGTTTTGGCAAATCCGTATCCCTTTGTGCCTTACTCGCATGTCAAAAGATTGGCTTTAAATCAAGTAGACTAAACCAAACCTAATTTCAGATTGTGCTTAAGAACCAAAAATTAAATATTCTGAATAGGAGAACCAAAAGCCTGCACATCTAATTGCAGAATATTTACACCACATAAAGGCGTTAAAGGAAGAAATAAAGACATCATAAACTTCAACTCAGCATCGCACATCAAAAAGGGAGACATCTTTGATTTATTATCATAGTTTTGCAGCCCCGTGTTTTTACCGGCTTAAATAAGCAAACCAATGAAGCTTAACTTACCTTCAGTCAGTATGCAGAAGGATTAATTACACCACACAAATTAAACGAACTATTGCTGCATTATGAATAAGCTTTGGACACAACATGGACAGAAGATTCATCATCAGAAAGCAATTACCTGTCTGATTGAATCGATGCAGGATTTGGTTATATCAACCAAAGCCATATCTAGAGACCACTTCAGACGAAGGCAGAATCAAACGAGGGGACTTTCTTCTACAAAAACCATCTCCCTAAAACTCAAACGAAGAAACCAGTTCGACGCTCGCACGAATCATCCAAGGGTCCCTCATTAAGCCTTATCTTTTTTTTTTTATATCTCGTTAAAATCATTCAGACATTCTAAACAAATTTGTCACGCCACTCACAGGCTCACAGTTCCTCTCGATTTCCCTCCCGGAATTCCCTTGCTCCTGCTATTTTCTTTTCGTCTTTCCTTTTTTTTTTCTTCTTCTTCGTTTTTGGTACGCGTTGTTGGACTACCTTCCTCTCACCTTTTAAAAAAAAAACACTATTTGCAAATATACCTGGGCCATCTAGTTATTAGTGAGTGCCACAAGTGGGTAAGCAACCCAACTATGCCGGTTTGGCGCTAGTTGGATGTTTTGGAAATATACCCATCTTTCATGGTGAAGACCGTGCTAAACTCCCCCAAATATTTTTTAAGAAAAAAATTATTCATCTTAAATTCAACTGGGTTAAGACATACGACTATTTAAAATATATTCGATTTCTGAGAAGTATAATTTTATTATGATTTCAATCACCGCACTTAGAAAATATTTTAGTTCTTAAATGTCTAGATTTACGTTTAAAGATAATTAATAGCTCGTCTTGTCTAACATTTGTATCGTTTAGGGGAAATGAAGATTTTGGCATGCCCTTATATCGAAAATGAGCCTAACCATTTTTTAAAAATTCTTGCAAAAAAAATAAAAAGATGTGGAATTAAATTGTTTATAATTAAAAATAAAAATTATTCCAGTTGATAAAAAAAATAGTTTATAACCTTTAAAATCGTAAATTTAAATGTTGTTATTAATATTAAAATTTTATTTATGGCCAATATATAAGTACATCTACAAGACTTTTTTGAACTTAAAGACACGCTCAACCTAGTGAGTTTGGGATTGGAACTGATTAAAAATAATTCCAACAAAAGATATGATCTGACCTATGCCATTGTATGAGAGAATTTTGCTTTCACTTGTCAAACATCAAGTTATAAGCGTGTTTGATTTAGCTCCTGAATAATACATTATAAAAATTGATTATAGAGTACTTTTAGATAATACATTTTATATAAAAAGTAATTTAAAAAAATAAATATTTATATGGTTGTTGTCATAATTATTTTCTTGATAAGTAAATTACTAAAAAACATATGAAGTAAATTGATAATTATATTAAATATAATTTTAGATTTATATTTTTTATTTGATATTAAAATAATAGATAATATAAATACATATATATGTCATAAGAGTAATTAATAATAAACAATAAAAAATTATAATTATATTTTTTATTTTATTTTATATAATTAAAAATTTAATTTTATATATTTTAATTAATGCAAGTAATTAAAAAAGGGAAATAAAATTAGTTAAAATATATATATATAAAAAGTCAAAATATAATATAATTTAATAAGACAGAGGTAACGAGAGGCAATAGTAAAAAAATAAATAGAAGAGACACAATAAAAAGATAAAAATAAGGGTAACTCAATTCTTATAAGAATATATATAAAAGCTACTTAAATCTATTTTTAATAATTTATAGTTTCAAATGAGAGAAATTATAATTTTATTAATGATCAATTTTAGCATAAAAATATATATTTAGATATTTTTAGATCTAAATCTAATTTAGTCTAATTTTTGTTTTCAAACCAAACACATAGGTAAATTTGATCAAGGCTATTAAGTCTCAAATTTAGTGTCTTATAGAAATTATAAATGTTAGGCCCCATAATTTTTGTATCTTCGTAGACAAAATAAATCATAAGTTTTGACCCATCCGTGAGTTTAATTAATAAAAAAATAAAATATATAATTATTTAAAATATATTTAATTTTTTAAGAGTATCACTTAATTATAATTCTAGTCATAATATTTAAAAAATACCATAACTCTTGAATATTTAAATTTATAATAGATAATAAAATATAATTTATTCTATCTAATATTAATATTATTTAAAAAAATAAACTTTACACCGCCTAAAATGCAGGACCCTTTCTAAAATTTCTATTAAAAAAAAAATCATGGGTCCCGTACTTTTTTATCTTTCTCCGTCAATCAAATTCTCTCCCTCTCTTATTTTTACTTCCAATTTTTTTTTTTTTCTAAGTAGGTCCAATTTTTCTTATTACACTGAGCTTCTTGTCCTAGCAGAGGACTCGAGAAAATTAAAGCTCTCTATTGTTATTGAGGGTGCCTTTGACTTTATCCCCACCATGCTAAGATTCTATTCTGACTGGATGATGAACTTTTTTTATAACATTAAACATGTTTTTAGATTATATTATTATATATTTGAATTGAGGTTTTATAGTCTCCTCAATAATCCATTTTAGCAATATAGGATTTAAATCCCAATTCTCTTACTCTATAATTAGTTAATATATCATTAAAAACTAACTTTGTATGCTTCTTGGTCAGAAAATCTTTCTGAATTATAACACATTTCTCTTGGTCACCATTTACCTAATGGTTTCTCATAACTCGCCATCCCAATACACCTTTTTCTTTCTTCCCATTGACAATACATTTGTTTTTTATTTGCTCAAACTCGAAATCCAATTATCCTTTAATGTGCCATAAACTATTAAAAGGATCAATGGATTTTCCAATCTCCTCCGACCAACGTACACCTTGCATGATCATCACATATCAGTTACGGGTGGGCCAGCCATAGCCATCATGATCGCAAGAACCTAGCAAAAAGCCATATTAATTTACCTCCTTGTTCCTTTAACCCCAAATCACACCCTCAACTACTTCATCTTCTCCATTTTTCTCTCTGCGACTCCTCCCTCTGCTCTAATGGCAGAAACTCAAGATCAAACCAGTCAAAAAAAACCCACATGGCCGGAACTCTTGGGCAGTGATGATTGGGAAGGTTTGCTTCTCTCGACCTTAACCTCCGCAACCTCATTCTCCTCACCGGCGACCTCATTTAGGCCACCTACGACGCCTTCAACAACGATCCTAACTCTCGTTTCTGCGGCTCCAGCCGCTACGGCAAGAAGTCCTTCTTCCGCAAGGTCATGTTCGACCGGCCATATGACTATACCTTCGCGTCTTTTCTTTACGCCACCGCCAGAGTCAGTGTTCCGGAGGCTTTTCTTCTCAAGTCCTTGTCCAGGGAGTCCTGGGACCGTGAGTTTAACTGGATAGGCTTCATCGCTGTCACCTCCGACGAGGTGCCGTGCGAAATCTACATCGTCTGGCGTGGGACGACTCGGAATTACGAGCGGATCAATGTCCTGGGTGCTAAACCTGACTCTGCTAAAGCTCTGTTAAACCCTCGAACCCTCGAAGAACTCCAAATCAGCCCTGGAAATGATGGTTCTTCTTCTAGCAGTGACGATGACGACGAAAATGGGAAAATCCGGAAAGTAATGAGGGGCTGGTTAACGATCTACGTCTCCAACGACCCAAAATCGCCGTTTACCAAAACAAGCGTCAGAACTCAAATTCAAATCAAAGTGAAACACTTGTTGAATCTTTACGAAGACCAAAACCCAAGTGTGATTCTGGTTGGGCATAGTCTAGGAGCAAGCTTATCGATTCTTTGCGGGTTCGACCCGGTCGAAATGGGGTCACCGACGTCGATGCCTATGGCCTATGGCCTGGTGAGTTCCCGCACAAAAATTGATCCATCTGATCTAATAAAAAATTGCCCACCATAAAATGGATAATTTTAAATTGCCCAACATAAAATAAATAATTTTAAATTAGACTAATATTTAGATAAAGTTAAATATCGTGTAGTAGTTACTACTATGTTTATTTAATCCTATCTAATTAGTTATTTTTTTATATATCAAAATTTATAGATTATATTATTTTATATAGAACGAATATAATAGATATTAATGATTAAAAGATAATTTTATAAATATAACTAATCAAGTAGATAATTATATCTTTTAAAATTTATAACTAAATTAATTTATTTTTTTATTTTTTTTTAATTTTGTTAACCGTCATATTTTTTTTAAATGTTTTATCTTTATTAATTTTAGAGAGATTGATATAAAGTTATAATTATAAACTACTTAAATTTTAAAATTTTTTATATATAATAAATTTTAAAATTTTAATTATTATTTTTTTTAGTGGATTATAGATATTATTTAAATTTTAAAAATATTATAATATAATATTATTTTAAAAATTTAATATAACTTATACTTTTTTTTTTTGGTTGGGGAAGACAGAGCACCGGACAATGCACACCTTACCTGTATCTGCATTCGTGTTCGGGCGTCCTCAGGTCTGAAACAGAGCATTCAACGAGAGGTTCAAGAAATTTCTCAACCTGAAGGTTTTGCACATAAAGAACAAGATCGATCTCATCACACATTACCCAGTAAGGTTACTCGGGTACGTAGAGACAGGAACAGAGCTGGAGATTGATACAAGGAAATCACCGTTCTTTAAGGACTCGAAGAACCCTAGCGACTGGCATAATTTGCAGGCGATGCTTCATGTGGTGGCGGGGTGGAATGGAATTGAAGGTGAGTTTGAGATGAAGGGGAAGAGAAGCTTGGCTTTGGTGAACAAGTCGTGTAAGTTTTTGAAGGACAGAGTTCCGGGGTCGTGGTGGGTGGAGAAGAACAAGGGCATGGCTAGCCGGCACGACGGAGAGTGGGTTCTGGACTTGCCGGAGGAGGAGGACCTTCCTGTTCCCGAAGATCCATAAAGCATCCATCTTTTTCAAAAATGGAGATGCCATACTTTCGTTGAGGTGGTGTGTAACAGCCAGGGTACGTGGGGACGGCATTCATAATATGATATTATAGTCAATATTTTATCTTATTTTATATTAAATATGTTGGGACGTTAACTGTTTTGGAAAACTAATTTTGATTTGGTTAAAAAAGAAGAAGATGATTTAACGAGGGGTTGTAATGTTTGTATTCTTTTATACCGAGTTTAGCCTCTATTCATTAGCAAATTAATGGAAAACTATTTTCTTACATCATGTTATTAAAATATAATTCAAATTGATCAATCAAATCAGTAAACTAATAAACTAAATTTCTTAACAATTCAATCAAAAATTTTGTATCACTATCTCGACATGTTCAATTTTGGATCAGAGTTAATGAGTTTATATATTTGATTGGTGGATTTGCGATGGTTGAGTTAACCGTTTGAGTGAAGTATATGATTTTTGTGTTCTTTTGATATTTGTTGTTTTGTTTGGCCGTAAATGGGCGTGTATTAATGATGAACAGGAACTTATGATTCAATAAGCTGGCGACAACCCTGTTCAATCCGATCCTTAAGTTATCCCGTCACAGGATTGGGACTGGGACGGGACCGAAAAGAGGATTGCTGAAGTTTTTTTTTTTTAAATAGTAACTAGAGACTTTATCATATTCCCATATATCCCCATCGCCCCTGGTTCCCATTTCTTAAGACATCACAGAATTGAAGAATTTGAAGTGATTTACATCCTCTCTCATATTGAACCCAACTCTTTTCTCTTCCATTTGAATTAAAAAGATCATAAATACTAATGCTTTTGAGAATACAATCAGATTAAACCTATAAACCTCTTATTTATAGATAAGTTCATATATCGCTAAATTAGAAAGGAATTGGTACTAACTCATCAAAGAGCTCGTGCATCCAACCTTTTTCAAAATTGGGTTCATGGCACAATATAGACTAGAATGTCAATGCCCTCTTGGCACAATGGCATATAGGACATCTTGGATATGAAAAGTTGGTGGTTAGATTATTTTTTTGTATAATTCATTTAGTATCCTCAACTTAATTCTTTTAAAATGTAAAAATTATTAAAAAGAATTTGATCTCTCCTAACAAAATCTTTTTTATATATAGGTTAATTTTGTTTGTTTTGATTTGGTGAAAAAGAAGAAGCGGGCTTGACAAAAATGAATGCCAATGTCACGAGGATTGGGGCATAGTCAGCGAGGATTGCAAAAGTGGACCTAAGTAGCAATTTAAATCGAGCTTCTTGTACACCAAACAAAAAATCGAGCTTCTTCCCAGTTCTGTTAAGCCATCTCTGGGGACTAATCTAACATCTAACAAACATTAAATAGACTAATGGGCATTGGTCCGAGTAGTAAGCGGCTCGGTATCGCTTAAGCGAGGTCTTGAGTTCGAGCCTTAGCGTACGCAGAAAATTTTCGTTGGGAGATTCACCCACCATAGCCAGGTGCGCGACGCGGGTCAGATCCGGATGTAGTCGGGGCAAAGCTCCGGTGAACCGGATGGACAACAAAAAAAAACATTAAATAGTGTGTAACTTCCGAGATTTGGTATAGGAAAAAAGGTTAGTATCTGACAACAACGTAATAAATTAATATTTAAATTTTTATTAAAAAAATATTTCCATCTAGTATCTAATAAAATCTCGAATATAATTATTTTTTATATATAACATGTGTGTACTAGGGTTTGAGTTAAAAGATGTACTAATATTTAATATGTAGCAGTTTCTTGAACATAATTAAATCTAATAACAAATATTTATACTTTTAAAAAAAGAATGCCCATTAAAATTTGTACATCTTGAAGCGTAATTGATCTTTGTATTCTATGTTATTATTCGGTGATTGACTTGTTACTAGATTCAGTAGTTTTCATCAATCTTGAATTTTGCACTCTTACAAATAGGAGGCAAAAAAAAAGGGAGCATTTTATTTTGAAAAGTTTATTATATCATTTCAATAGACTTTATATATTTGTTGGCAGTATATATATTATATAATGCCAGGGTGATGTTAGCATTATAAATTCATCTATTTTTCTGTCCATTTTATTAGCTTCCTTCTAATATTATATCTCTATAAATGACTTTCTCCCAAAACCAAAGGATGAATTTAAAATTCTTCTATTAATTTAAGATGATATATAGAAATAGCTTTAAAAACGTCACTTCGTGTCATAACTAGGGTGCGTTTGGATTAACAAGAATAGATTCTGGAAAATAGATTCTGAGAAGAATAGATTTTAGAAATAGAAATGTTTAGATGATTAGTAGCAGAATCACTTTTTATATTGGTAAATTATCAAAAAGAGTATAATTTGATTAAAAGTAAGAGAGAGGAAAGATGATAGAGAAGAAATAGGAGAGAGAAAAGGGTGTAGAGATGAGAGAGAAAAAGAGAGATAAGTGAAGAGAGAGGAAAGAGAAAAAGATATATAAGAGAAGAGAGAGGAGAGAAAGTGTAAGAAAAAGTAGGGATAAAATAGTAATTGAATAATCTATAACTTAGGTTTCAAACTAAAAGATATTTTCAATGGTTTATTCAAAATTTAAGTTTCAAACCGAAGTTTTACCCAAAATTAATTCTCAACAAAAACGACTGTTTGTGTAAAAAAATTTTAAATCACGATTTTAGCCAAAATTAATTATTAGAATTGATATTCAAACACACACAAAAGATGAATCATTGAATAATCAACGTATAGTTGGCATGATAGTGTAAAATTTTACAATTTTGTTTTAATCTCTAATTCGATTTATAGATGAGATATTTATATTAAGAGAGATATCTGCAAACTACTAAAATTAGATATATAATAATAATATCTAATAGATAATATAAAAAAATAAATAATTGAATTAATAATTAATAACTTCAGTTATCTCATCATTTTGACTTCAGCAATGGTGGTTTTTTATTTTTCTAGACTCATGCTATTTTTCAACTTATATACGCATAATTAAAAAAATCTAAATTGAATGCATTTATACGATTCGTTTTGAGTTGGGACTCATAATTCAGTATATATGGATGTTGGCAAGAAAAAATAAAGAAAAAAGATAAAGCAATGTGTCTTGTTGGATGCATTAATCTTGACTTATTGGTACATTTAATCTAGACAATACAAATTTCAATCTCACATGGAAACAGTATCGTTTCAACGTTCAAGTCAAGTGAAAATGGGCAAACAAATAATAAAATAATCTTTTTTTTTTTTTTAAATTCCCATAAAGCTACTTTGAAGAAGAGCATAAAAACGAAAACGTATTCAAAACCACATATTTAAGATTCTTATAGCATTTCATTGGAATATATTTATTTTTTCAAACAAAGAGCGAATTAAAATTTACATTATAGATATATTTATTTTTCAAACAAAGGGCGAATTAAAATTGACATTATATATATATATATATATTTAAAATAGCGATCGAGTCAACTCTAGATTCTCAATGAACATGTGTGGTTTAAGGAATATGTTAGAACATTTGAACAAGAAAAAAATAAAAAATAAAAGAGGAATATGTTAGAACCTTCGTAGCTTCGTTGTTTGCTACGTGGACGATCATAGTATCTGGCACTTCATCAATGGTTGAGAATTTTTGTGCAAAAAAAGTCAATGGTTAAGAATTGATATGTGAATAATATTAATCATCAATAAACCATAGTAACATTTATGTTCCCAAAAAAACAGGTGACTGGAGCTGTTTGTTTGGAAATTGGATTTTTTTTTATAAGCAGAAATCGGCCATATTAAACATAATCGAAGAAGATATATATTAATTATTTATTCTCAATGTCACCTTTTTTTCCTCTTACAAAGGGTAGTATTTTAATTTTAAATTTTCATTATATTAGTATTTCATTTCAATAAAAACTATTTTAATAAATTGTGATTTGTAAAGATCATATTGTCACTGTAATCTTAGCTTGTCTCAAAGGTCACAATAAAAGACCAATTATAGAGATAATTTAAGAGTTAAGATAGTTATTGTAAAAAAAAAAAAACAGAGAGAGTTGAGATACATCGTCAGAAAAAACAGATTTCTTAAATAGTTAATTTTTTATTTATTAGAAATTACCTAAATTTAATAATTTTTGTGATTTTCTTATCACTGAAGAAACAAAATGCCTTGAGTATTGAGAGTGAATACATAAAATAGGTTATGATTGAACATGGTACACCAAGTCTATATCCATTCTAATAGTTTTTTTTTTGTAAAAATATCCACTCTAATATAAATTCATAAAAAAATAAATTATTTAAAAATTATAAATAACAAGACTTATTTTGGATCCCATGCAAAATATGGAGCCCACGGTTTAGCTATTCAATGGTTGAATTTTGCATGTAACATAAATGTTTATAAGCTTAACAATATAAATGCTGAATACATATTTTTAGACATAAATAAATAAATAAAAGAAAAACAAGGTCCTGGATCCAGCTAAATGTGATGATATATACATAAATGCCTATTTCTCTCTTCGAGAGACGTTCAAGCGGCTCTAAAATCCATAAAAAGGCGAATCCACAAATTAAATTCTAATTAAAAAGTAATTGAAAAAGAATTCAGAGTGATGACGTGTCCGAGATCTTCCTTGGGCCATCTCCCTCCTTCCCCCTCTCTGTCCCCACCTCCTCCCGTTTCCACCATATTTACTAGCGATCCCTTGCTTACTTTCTATGCACATACCTTCGCCTCTCTTCTTCTCTCTCCCCCTCGTCGCCTTCCTCTTTGGCAACCTCATCAAGAATTATCCTTATTTCTCAACCATGGACATCCCAGGTGCTTCGCCCTGGCTTGCCGTTCGATTCCTGTTTTTAGTTTTTTTTTTTTTTAATTTTCTTTTCGTTTTTGCTGTTTCTGTCGGAATCTTATACGCCACTGAGGTTCTGATCTACTTCATCTTGTTGATCTTTTCTAAGACTTGTTCACGTCCTCGGTTTAACTTCTTTTATCGGTCAGCTTCTGGTCTTCATTTTGTTTACTGTTTGTAATCGTTTCCCGGGTTTAATACTGTATACTTCTGACGCGTCCCAAAAATGAGTGCTTCATGCGCGGGGTATTGCATTTGAATCTGTTACAAGTTTTTTTCTACGTCAATGAAGAAGAAAAGGAAGAATTTATTTCAGTTATCTTCTTTTTCATGTGGAAAGCTTGTTGGTTGGCTAATTTCTGTTCCTAAGCTTAACCTATTTTTCCTGGATGCATTTTTTAATGAATTGGAAGGAGAAATGCAATAAAGTCTTACTTTTTTCGAATTAATTGTGAGTTTGCCAAATGACTATATTTATGTTGCGGGCCTAGTGATATCGTTGACGTTGAAGGCAAAACATAGAGGGAAGGAGTTAATTTCTGTATACAAGTAGATTCTAGTTTCCCTGGATGCATCTTTTGAGAAAGTAAAAGGGAAAAATGCACTTAAATCTTAATTGTGATTTTTAATGAATCGTCGGCTTACTAAATGTGATACTCATTTGACATAGAACTTGGTGTGACAGGTGATCATAAATTTGCCGTGAAAGACCGGATTACTGTCATGTAGATTCACTATTGTTGGTTTGATAGCAATTGGTAATCCGCTTTCAAGGTGTTATCAACTTGCTGATTTGAGGCTTTGGTCTCGGTAGTTAAGTTGGTTACACCTTTACAAGATGCCATATTATGTACAGAGACTTTATAGGCTATGCAAAGCTTCTTTCTCACCAGATGGACCAGTGTCAGATGAAGCCATTCAAAAAGTTCAGGAGAAGTTAGGTATGTGCTTTTTTGCCTTGTTGGTTTTGCTCATTAATGCATATATTAGTTGCCAACTCCATAGCTTTGTTTTCTGAGCTTCCTGGATGCATAATGTCTATCAGTGTGTTTGGCACACGGTTTCAGAAGGCTGAAATGGATGTTTGCAAAATGGAAAAAATTGTTGCTTCTCACAAACTTTGCTTTGGAATGTGTGAGAGTCACTCAAACTGAAAAGCTAACGCACACTATGTAACTAACCTTCAGATAGAATTATTCTCACGAACGCATTGATTTGGAACCACTTACCTAAAGTCTGCTGCTTGCTATAATATGCCTAAAAATATATTTCCTTTATGTGGTTTGATTTCTCAAAAATAAATGGAAATGTGAGCACATTATAGACTAAATAGCTCTGAATTTTACTTGTAAAAATATTGGATAATTTGTTGTACTTATAATGTGTGAAAAGTCAATACAACCTCAAAATTTCTCTTTCTCTAGTCTTCTCCTAAATCTTGTCTTTGTGCTTTTCTCAAAACAACTTTTAGGATTCATCTTTCAGAGGATTGACAGACTCAATAATGGTTTTTGGAGCTGAGTAATTGACGTTTGTGTTACGCATGTCATTTATTGGGGTTGTTCCTCTAATTCAAGAAATATCACCTTCCTCCTCCTCCTTTTCTTTTCAAGGGTAGGAGATGAATCACAGCTTTCTCCTTAAACTTGCAGATGAATTAAGCTGTGAATATTTTCGTGTAAACCTCATGTATTTCAAATGATTTTGTATTATTGCTCAGCAATACCCTTATGCACAATGAATGAATAATTTATGTGGATATTTTAGCTGACATATCTTGCATATTGGCCCTATCTATTATTGCATATTGCCCTTCACTTTTCTGGTCACTTTTAGATGCGAGACTTTTGTCAACACTTACCTTCAACACTCCCTCTCCGACATCTTTTTATGGGTCCAAATCTTGTGGTGTTTAGGCTATTTTGTTTCTTGTTTTCATAGGGGCCAGTTGTTTCCCCTCTATTAGGAAGTACAATGCAATTGTGAGACATGATAAGGGTATAAAGTGCTATTCTCCCTTCTTAGTTTCTGTTATTAACTATGAAGAAGTGATTCTAGAGCTGGATAATTCATCTATTAGGCATGAGGGGTGTTGATATGTGTGCAAGTTGGTCACTTTGAAAAATGATGGATTATGGTTATTTACTCAACTGAGCATACTGCTATTTTTTCTGTATGTATTGTTTGTGGGCATGACCTGTAAACGTGCACATTTGTTTGTTTCTCTTTCCATGGATTTTATTTGCATGGTACTAATATGATGTGTAAATTGTAATTAATAAAGATGGGTAGTGATAGTAGTTATTATTCGTGAAGAGAATATAGCTGTTATGGGTTCAGGGGGTTAGCTCTATATAAAGGGGATTAATTGTAAATCATAAGCTATGTTATTGGTTGAGTAATCTCAGTGCAATATTCAGTTTTACTTTTACCTTTCTCATCTCCCTTCTCTCTTTCCTTTTCTCTTTACCACCATCCACCACAATATCTTTTTAAGATACATGCACTTAACATGTGAAATTCCTGCTCACATGTATTTTTATCTCATGACCTGATCAAATGATTTTGATGTTTGTCTATACTTTTTTTAATTGTTTGAACATATTAATTTTTAGAGTTGTTGCCTGTGCTACATGATAGTTTCCATGCCCAACTGAGATTTTTCACTACCGCTGTTGACATAGTTTTTTCTCTCCCCAGAAAAAATCAAGCCATCTGATGTAGGTCTTGAACAGGAGGCACAAGTAGTTCGTAATTGGTCTAGTTCAATGCTTGAACGGAATGGGAGTCATCAATCCTTGCCACCAATCAAGTACTTACATTTGTATGAGGATGATAGCTTCTCTGTATGTATTAACTAATTAATTTTATGTTACACTCTATATGATTCACAGTTAGCACTTTCTACAAATTTTAGACTTTAAATTGGGTATAAAGACAGATATATGACCTGAAATATGCATTTTACTTTTGCAGATAGGAATCTTTTGCATGCCACCTTCATCTATAATTCCTCTCCACAACCATCCTGGAATGACAGTGTTAAGCAAGCTTTTATATGGTTCCATGCATGCCAAATCTTATGATTGGATTGATTTATCAGGCTCCACTGATCGAACTGAAGGTCTGTTCACTATTTAGTTTGACTCAGTCAAACTTTGTTTCCTTTGTGTTTGCTTGGAAATGAGTCAGATATAAATGTGGTGAGCTCTGCCTTGTCTTGACCTGTCAGAACCCTGGCAAAATTCTCATGGAGGAGGTTGAGCAACATGGTTTTAGACACGTTTCCACTATAGTCTGTTAATTTCCATCAAGGAAGATAAATAGAGGCCTTAATTGGTTAAAAAATATGCTGTTATTTATAATGTCTCACTCAAGGTTATTGAAAGCATGTACAGATAGAAGCTAAAATTGTTTTGGAACTACATGGTAAATGTAAAACTATGGATAAGAGAAGTGAAACGGAGGTTACTTATCTAATTTTAGCTTTAGGGCTTTCTGGAAAAATATCACTATGTTTTGACGTGGAGAGGTAATGGAAGAAAAGATGATAAAAAAATTAGGACCTAATGTTTAAAGAGTTTTGAAAGACGTTATATCTGTGCTGCGGATGATAGAAGTTCCAAATCAGTCTTTGTTTTTAGCTTCTATCTTGCTTTAATATAGCACTAATAATGGAAAAGGAATAGAGCAGAATCATGCAAAATAGAAGTAAACAGT
Source organism: Leucaena leucocephala (assembly GCA_037074615.1). NCBI lineage: Eukaryota > Viridiplantae > Streptophyta > Magnoliopsida > Fabales > Fabaceae > Leucaena > Leucaena leucocephala. Next base: position 16,471,760 of record CM073545.1, read on the forward strand.
TAACGATATGTGTTATACTTTCTTTTGTCTCTAAGGTCTATTACCTTAGGTATAATGCAAATAATATTAATGCAGCAGTAGTACAAGTACTTTGACTGACTTATTTTGGACCAGCTATGACTATTGATTATGTTGGCCTTCATCAGGCTCTCTCGACCTTCTGCCCCTGTATTTGGCTTATTTTCATAACTCAATGTTGAAACATAAGGACTTAAGTTGTCCAAGTCTGAACCAGGAGAATGCTCATTATTAATTACTTCCTTCAAGTGTAGCCTAATTCAATTTAACAACAATCACTGTACATACATTATAATAATATCTTGCCACTTGATGGAGATGAATTGACAATGAAATGATAGCATGACTGATATAGTCACGGGCTGGATATTTAACCTGCTCTTTAGATTATTTCTCACTGACCGAACTCAATCTTCATTGAGAATACCTTCACTATCACGCTACTTAGTGCTAACATTGCCACCTTCCCAGCAATTACTGAGAATAATGTACAGCAAATGGTTCTGGGTTGTGAACTTGCTATTGTGTTGAAAGAGATTATTACCGCCCCTAGTGGACTGAATCATCACTGAGTTATGCCAATGCTCATAATAAGTTCTGTCTATTCTGTTGAATGTCAGAAAAGCCCTGGATAGTTTTTGTCGTAGGCTTCAGAAGATGACAAGCTGTAAAACATGACTATGCATTCTGAGTTTGACCTTGGGTGGAGCTTTTAAACCAAGTCTCAACCCTAGTTAAATAGTTTAGTTTTGCATGCTAAACACATGAAAAGGGAAGAATTTTAGTGGGTGCGTGATCCGGATGGAATTTTAATGTTGTTCAGCAGCCATCATGGAATGGGCTTGGTATTATTAGACTCTGTACATTTCCTTTATCTCTTGGTGAAAACAAGGGAATTTTGGATGTCTTTTAAAGGGGACTTTTAAATTATATTTTGACATTTTTAATTGTCTGTGTCTTGTTTCCGTTTCCTGGAATTGTTGAAAATGGATATTTGATTTTGGTTTACCGGATCAAAACCAAACGCTCTGATTTTCAGCTAGACCTGCAAAGCTTGTAAAAAATAAGGAGATGACAGCCCCTACCCCTGCAACAGTTCTTTATCCTACCACTGGAGGAAACATTCATTGTTTTAGAGCCATAACTCCTTGTGCGATCCTCGATATATTGTCTCCGCCTTACTCTTCTGAATACGGAAGACATTGCACCTACTTCCGGCGATCCCCACGGAAAGATCTTCCAGGTAATACAAACCTGGTTTCATTAGCATTGGTTTTGACTGCAAATTCATGTTCTGTTGATGCCTGATATGGACAATATTCTTTCAATTGCAGGTCAGCTTGAAGTGAATGGAGTTCAATTTTCTGACGTGACTTGGTTGGAAGAGTTTCAACCTCCTGATGACTTTGTGATTAGGAGAGGGCTGTACAGAGGTCCTGTCATTAGAACTTGATATATTTATTATTGTCCTCTGTATCTTACACTACAAGAAATTGGCTTTTTTGTTTTTTTATTAGGAAGATACGTTAAAGGGAATTTGTACTGGAATGAGTTGTCTAAAGCCATTGCAATAATTATTATATATATTTTGGTTATGTCAGTTAGGCATTTGGAATTGGTTTGTACATAATAATATGCCCTTATATAGGCCCTGAGTCACAACTGACAGCATAATCCAGTAGAGTAGATTGATTACTCCGTTATGAAGGACTCATGATGAGGGAGGCAGTGGCATAAGTTTTTTTTTTGGTTGCCCACCCGGTTCACCGGAGTTTTGTCCCGACTATATCCGGATCTGACCCGCGTCGTGCACCTGGCTATGGTGGGTGAGTCTCCTAACGGGGATTTTCTGGTATGCCAATACTCGAACTCGAGACCTCACTTAAACGATACCAAACTGTTTACCACTCGGATCAACTCCTGTCAGTGGCAGTGGCATAAGTTGTTACTGAGAATAAGAAACAATGATAATTTTGTGCTTTCTTTTGCGTCATCCTCAGCTTAGATTGATTACTCTATGTTTTGAAGAATTATATCATTAAAGGAAAAGACTACATACTACAAGGTGGGGGTATGCTGGAAGTTCCAGCAATAATAATTGTATATCTTGTAAGTAGAGAGGTTGGGGCATTATTGAAAAAAGAAGAAGAAAAATCCAATGTCTATTGAGGGTGAATCTCAAAGAAATGGTTGTTGTTATGTGATTTATAAGTCGTTCAAATTATGAAAATAGCCCATATTTATGGAGTCAAGATTATATACATTTGTTCTTTAGGCTTCCCTTGATTGGAGCTTGCTTTTTTTTTTTTTTAATGTTACATCCAGAGAGCTCGATTTATAATGACTTTAAAATGATAGTTTCTAGTATCCTTTCTTCTTTTTTTTTGTACAATTTTTTTTAAAAAAGGTTGAGCTCATTTAAGATTTAATGATAGTGCGAAGTCTTTCTTCTTCCTAAATGATACTAATGTCAGGCAAGGCGAGTTGTTAATTACTTTTAGCATAAACCTAAGCACCTAAGAGTTAGAATGCATCCCTAAACATCGCGACTGAAATCATAATAAAGTGGTACTCTTTAGGATTAAATATACTCCAAATTATCAACGGGGTTGGTCTGAGTGGTAAGCGCCTCGGTATCGTTTAAGCGAGGTTTCGAGTTCGAGTCTTGATATGTACAGAAAATCTCTGTTGGAAAACTCACCCACCATAGCCAGGTGCGCGACGTGGGTCAGATCTGGATATATTTAGGGCAGAACTCTGGTGAATTGGGTGGGCAACAAAAAAAAAATACTCCAAATTAGTTCTAATATCCCTTCTTGTTGGTAGATTGATGTCCTCAATGCAGTCTTGTACAAAAGGCCTTAATTTTACCGAGTGCCTTTTCTATTGATTCCTCTGGATTGGATAAAAAACAAATCTTGAATGAGGTAGGATTGGGTTTTCAATCGAAGCAATCTCGGGGGACATGGTTTTATTTAGTTATATAATAGTATAATATTTCTTCTATATTTAATATATGATATCTCGATATTTAATATATAATATATTTAATTATATTAAAGAAATTAATTAAATTAATAAATATGACTTTTTTTTTTAAAATACTAACTATTTTTTTAACTTTGTCTTCCCCTCTCACTTAATTATTATTGAGGGAGTATCAATAAGAGTAATTCAGAAAAAAATTAATAAATATAAGAAATATTTTATATTTAAGATTGAATTTAACTCTTCAATTAGGTTCTATATTAAAGATCACCATAAGAGTATTTATTAAATTATACATGTTATTAATCAGTATTAAGTGCTTCTATATTACTATATTTTTATTAAACGTCATTGGTAATTTTATTTATATATTGTATTTTATTTTATGTTATTAAGATCAAACGGCCCAATTATGTTGGTACAAGCCCAAGAAAAACATGCATACGAGGCCCAAAAGAAGATACGGAACCCCTCACGGACATGAAGTTTACCCAGCGGATGGTTAGAAATTTGATCGTATTCTATAAGAACGTGAGTTTGATTCTCGCTACCGTTATAAAAATTTCTTTGTTAGGTAATCTCGTAAATCTACTTTAAACTCTAGGGCTATGCCGATGGTGATAACTCATCTAAACTTTTTTTTTTTTTTAAAAAAGCAGTTTACACCAGCAAATAAAGAGTTGGGTCCATTGTCGACCTTAGCTTTATGTCTTTTTCTCATCTTCGGCCCTTGTCATTCAATCATCAATATATCGATCTTTAATATCATTATCAATATAAATTATAATATTTATATCAAATTATATTATTTATAAGTTATAAATAATCCAACTCATTCATCATATTCTAACATTATACAAAAAGTGTCTATATCAAACAAATTAAATACTCCCTCCTCCCTTCCTAATTATAAAGAGCTAATCGGGAGTTATATTTATTCTTAAATATAAACCTCTAATTTAATTTATCTCTTAAAATTATAATTTTTTTTAATGTATTCATATATGATTACATATAATTAAATAAATTGTTTTAAAAAAATTAACACACAACTATTATAATTAATTAATTTAATTAATATTTTTAATATATTAAAATTAATTAAGTAGATTTTATAATTAGAAACATACTATTTAGATGGCCATAAGTTTTTCCTTTGATGAAAAGTTTATGACTTATCATGTTAACCCCAAAACATAATTTTAGAAATACTTTTATACTAAATACTTTTCATATATTTATCTAAAATAACTTTCATAAAAGTAATTTAAATATCTTTAAGTCATGTCTCTAAATTTAAATTTTTTTATAAAAATATTTATAAATCGTTTATTCATAAAATTCTTATATTAATATCAAAATTTTAACCTACAATTTTAGAGATTACGAGCCAAATTCTTACGAACTACTCCGTTAACTTTTTATTAGAAGTTAAAAAAAAAAAGAAGTAAAGAAAGATGTTCAGTATTTGAAAAGTTTGGCGTTCTTTGAGAGTACGAGTTGAAAGGTCATATTAATTGTTTTAAGATAATATATTATATCTTTTAAATTCATGTGGATTTGACATTCTTAAGGTTTTAATATGATTAACTTCTTCTGAAATAATAATAATTGGAACACGTCAACATTTTTTGTCATATCAAATGTATTAATCTTAAAGGTCATGTTTTTCTTATTGTTCATTTTTTATATCCTGCTATGCTTATTATTTATAAAGGCATATATATCTAGAAAGAATGAATGATGTTTACTATAAATAATCAAATATGGTGGTAATTAATTTCCCCATTTTAACCCTATTCAGAATTTAATATAATTTTCCTTTATGGTTCATTAGTTGGAATGCAATTCATGATTTTAAATATAAATAATTTATTTTTTATTTTTAAATAAGGGTAATGACTGATGAGATAGTCGAGAAGTGACTTATAATTGAGATGGAATATAATATATATTATTAATTATTCAACATTCAATCCCTCCAATAGTGTTATAAATAATGTAACGATCGGTGATTATCATGATTTGGCATATTTTATATATTTTCATTTAATTTTTATATGTAGCAGGATTCGTATTTTTGTTGAGTCAATATATATCAGCTGAATATGGTTTTAACGTGCTTTATCTTTTAAAAAAAATTATTATAATACAATGCTAGATTAAAAATTATTCAAATTAAAATATAAGACATCATATCAAAATTCTCTGAATAAATATATTCATTTCCATTAAGGATGCAAGTGGATGCCAGAATATATAATCATGTTTATATATTTTGTGGGAATCCAACGACACACACACACACACACAAGTGGATGCCAGCCTTCATTATGAAAATACAAAATAGGGATCAAATCTGAATATATGCTAATGCTATTGTCCCCCACAAAAAAACAATCTGAATATTCTTATATTTTTATTATATGAAATAAAAAATTGAAAAAAATACTTTGAAATATATTACGACTGAAATTCTGTCGATAGCTCGTAAGAATATAAGGCCATTTTGATGCCATTGAGTCTCATAACGGGAACTTTGATTTTCAAATTAACCAATTAATGAAAAGTAGTTTAATTATTATTACTACTATTAAATAAGGTTTTAAGCTAAATTTCAGTCAGTGTCAAGAGCCCAGATAACCATATGATTCAAAAGCACTCATATACATGTATTTATAGATTATTTACCAATATATGCTTTACATCAATATTGAAAATTGGAAAATTACACAAAATTTACTTTTATTTTTAAAATGCACATAAATTTTCCATAAAAGTAAAAGAAAATTCTGCATAATGTATGTAAAATTAAGACCAATGTGTATTAATGAGGGTTTGATTTATAACTATTTCCTTACAATTTAACAAATCAAATTTAAATTTCTAATAAAAGACGTATCTATGTTTAATATCTAATTGTGTCTTGAGTATGATTGTCTCTAACAAAAAAATATGTGTAAAAAAAGTACTATAATAACTTATTCTAAATATTTATAAACAATTTATATAAACATTATCTATTATCCTTAACATGCAATTTTTCTCCGGTGCATTTTTTAATAGAAAAATAATAAGTATACAAAATCAAAATATTATATAAAAATAAAGACCTTTTCCTTATTAAATGTGAGACTTTTAATCTTTTCCTATTTATTTTTTTAAAAACTCCTACAGGGTTACTCTAGTTATCCAAAAAGTTGAATCATCTATGGAAATTTGAGAGCAGTGTAAGCCGACAGCAAAATGCTTTTATTTAACTTTTTAATGTTTAACCTTGAACATTTACATAACAAAAACAAAGCTTCGACCTTAGAAATGATATTGTTGTTTTGTTTTATTAGAATGAAGGGAATTTCTCGAGATTCTGACCGGTAATAAATTAATTTAGGAAGTTGAAAAAAAAACAAAAAAGTAGATAATGATAGTGAATATAGAAGTAGTAGAAGCCAAAATTAATAGAGAGAGACTCCGAAGAACAAGGGCATGTGATCATTAGGGTTCTCTCTCTCCTCATCTTCACACACACTTTGGCATTATTCTCTCTGTGTGTAAGTTTTCTGAGTGTGTTGGCAAAAGAGTCGCCGCGAAGCTAGGTAGCCACCATAATTTTTTTAACCCCTGATCTAACTAGTAAGTATCAATCTCATATTTTACGAAGAATGAGTTTGACCAGATTGATTAAAGGACTAATTCACCGATTTATTAGTTTGGTTGGTTGATTAATTAGGGTTGAATTTTAATACTATAGGCAAACATTTGATCTTTCTAAATCAAGTTTACTCCTTTTTATTTATTTAATTAAGATTGTCTGCAAGTCATTTTAGTCTAGAGATTGATCTTTTTTTAGGGTTACAGTGAAAAAGTTTTTCACCTTTTCTAATTATTATATTTTTCCGAATTCGAACTTGTTGTATTTTTCTCATTACAAGGGTGGTACCATTTAACACTTTAATTAACAGGCTGTTAGTCTAACTTTATTTTGTATATACGAGATTTGAGAATCAGTTTTTTAATTAATTAACTAGTTATTATTTAATAAACAAAGGCCCTGATCACTAATCGAGAGCTAATTACTTGAGTTGGTATAAATTATTTTTCTTTTAACATGGAGAATCAATCCAGGGGTCACTCATTCTCTATATTAATTAGGACACCGGATAATATGATTGCCAAAACAAACCCTCCTTCAAGAAAAAAAGAATGAAATTAAAAAATCTTTCCATTATATATTCATGTTATAGAGGTCAATGTCTCTAACTATATATATATATATATATATATATATATATATATACACGCATATAGGCAATTTCTAATTAATCAGTCTTTCTTGCTTCATTGAGTATTTGCCCCCTTTGTTATGTATGATTAATTGAGGGTAATGAGAGAGAGAGAGAGAGAGAGAGGAATGTTTGACCACATATACTCTTTGAATTCTACCAAAAAAATTGTAAAGAATATATATATTATATAGAATTAATTAATTAAGTACAATAAAAGGGTAGAAATCTCGGCTCTTTGAAGGTCATCATCCATAGATTTGATTTCCCTTTGAAAGGTTGACGAGCTTCTATTCATCCAAGTTATATATATATTGATTTTTCCCTCTTATTTATTGACTGGTTCAACTTCAATATAGTGTGTGGAAGAGAAGAAAATAACCACGCTAATAAATGATACTTATATAATCTAATAATCTAACTCTGCATGCCGATATAAGGTGGCTGATTCATGAATCTAAAATAATAAATTATAACGATCTTTAAAATATATTATATACCATTAATTTAGTTTTAAAAACTGGCCTATTGCAGCCATCAAATTATTCTGAATGATAAATATAAAATAAATTATATTAGTACGTATAGTTCAATTAAGATTAAATTATATTTAGGATAAAAAATCTTATACATGTGTGTGTGTGTGAACTGTGGACCTTTGGCAACAGGCAAAAGATAGATTAAGCTTGTGATTATATATAATAATTAATTAATTAAAGGTGTAATCTGAGGCAAGATTCTTTGGTTCTGTGCAAGTGTGTTGTTAAAAATATATAGACGTACGTGTCAACTCTCTCCCACATGCACAAAAGATGACAAACACCAACGTTTTACGTAGAACTTTCATACACAATTCTCTATTCATAAATTTCTCCTAACCCTAATTCCGATGAGCCGATCACTTTCTTTAATCCTTCGAATATTTGTCTTCATTTAAATCCCTCACATATTTAAATGTTCTCTCCGTACTCAAATGCATGCATAGTCAAATTTGGGTGTCATTTAGTTCCAACCTAATCCTTTAAAAATGATTCCTCTCTAGGGACTCGATCATCAAAACCTGTCAATACGATTAATTTAACATAATGATAATACAGTACCTTAAATTATATAATCTCTATGATGTCATACACGAATGGTTCAATTCTCTCATATATATATATATATATGACACAGAAAGTAAATCCTTGTACAACAAGGAAAAAGCCCTCAAAATGAGACAGTGTGAGGGAATATCAAATATAAGAGACAATTGTAACAACAATGTCTTATTATAGTTTACCACATATATATTGTTTTCACTTCTGACTTGTATCTTTTCACATTTTAACCTTATAATCCAATTAAGGTTAATATAAGAACTGAAATCAAAATGAGCACAAACTATAAGAACTAAATATTATATTAACGGGTATATTTATTTTCTTTCTCTATATATGTCTGTATGGGTTTGTAAACGATAAGCACGAAAGTCTCCTATTTACTCTAATATTGTTCATACTTTCATGCCTACCTTTCCTTACCTATAAAGTCTTCTTTTCCTATTATTTTATATTGCTGGTGCATATGAAAATATATTAGAGACGAAGAGTGTCACATAATATTCCTCCATGAATAATAAAAAAGTGGAAGGTGGTTGCCAGAAATATATAGTCAAACAGGTGAACAGTTAAAACTAATTAATTTCTATCACCATCTTTCTAATGACAACATAATATCCAATTTTTATTTACCCCTATCATTACCGATGTATCAATAATGTTTTATTACATGTTTAAACAAACATACTGACGCGAATTTTTCGAGGTTGATTAATTAGGCGATTATATATCTGTCTGGGAATGTGGAGCTCGAGTTTAGAGAAACGCTGCCCTTATATGTTCATTATACTACAAATTTCCTCTTATTTTTCCCGAGAAAATAGAAGACAAATTACGAGATTTAATGATATTATTATAAATGCAGAAGGCGTGGATCATGGATAAATCTTAAAAAAGGTTTGGTGTTTGCAACATCATTCATTTTAAAGGACAGATTATGTACTGCATAATATATGTATGTATGATTAGCTAATTAAAAGCCGAAGACTATATATATGATTTGTATTCTGTGTCTTGCCGTTTATGCCAGCAAATTGATGTATATCTATCAAAATGCATGGGGTCATATAATCATATATGTTAAGCTAATTAATTAGGGTTTTATTATTTAATAATATAGATAACATTAATTAAAAACAAATGGGCGCTGTCAGTAAACAGAGGTCAACTAAATAGAGATTGTCATGGATATATATATATATATGTATATATGTAGACAAGACAACCTGTCCAAGAAAATAAAATAGGAGAGAGAAAGGTTAATCAAGTTACATGATTTCCAAATAGTCCAATATAGAGGTCATATATATGCATGTGTATTTGATCTCATTTAATTTAAATTTCTTACTGATGATCAGGATCAAGAGGCTGAAGAAGGACACTATAGCTAACTAAGCTAGTATCTATTTAGCTCATATTATTATATATTAAACTAAACAAAAATAACATTAAATAAATAGTAACAAGTAGGATGTGCGACCGTTGTCAAAATTTTTAATTATATTGATAATGTAATCGTATATAATTAATATATACACTGAAGTGTGAGAATATTTTATTTGCGGTGACTTGATATTTTCAATTTTTTTGATGCTTATTTATAAATTTTCAACATATTATTCCATAGTCAAAAGCTAGCTACTCCCACCTGTTCATAATGCAAACCCAGAATCTGTCCTCTGATACAGAATAAACCTCTCTCTCTCTCTTTCTGTGCATGTAGGGTTTTTTCTTCCATCAAAGTGATAATTTTCCGATCGTCGGCCTTACTCAGATATCAATGAAATAAGCGAATTCAGTCAATGTTGTGTGTAGATCTTGCAATCGTTCGAGCTGGTTTCATTTGAATCAGTTTCCTATTTTCTATCGACAAAGCTTTTCTCTTCAATAGTAATGGTATGCACACAAACTCATATATATATATATATATTTATTTATTTATATCTTGCACTGCTTGGCAAAGATTGTTTATATGGAAATTAAGTCAATTGAGCACAGATTTTAGACTCAAAGCATATCATCACAAATATATCGATCGAATCGAAAAGGCTCTTCATGTACTTTTTTTTATCTGTTCTTGCTAGCTTCAGACATCTATATTCTGAAACAGAAGTTTTTTTTTTAATCTTTCAACTTTTGATTTTGTTCCTTGTAGGGTTTGTTTTGGTCCAACTCTAAATTCATACACCATTTCCCCATATATTGATAGGTATCTTTTAGCTAGGTTGATGCAGTCTTCTATACACATGCATGATTTTCAAATTTCTTCTAGGTTATAGGTGAGTGTGGAATTCCCAAGACATAGGAATAATAAATTTATGGTACAAAATCAGTACAATTAATTAACTACACTTAATTTTTCCTACATATAATGAATTATCGGAAGATTGCTCTAATTACCAACATGGCTGAGAGTGAAAGATCAATTTACTTGTCCGACGAAAACAAGAACGAAGATAGTAACAACAACATTAGAGTCAAACCCTCCTCATCGTTTTCTTCTTCTCTTCTTGTTCAAAAGGGTTCGTTGTTTGACCTGAACGAAGAAGCTATGGACGATCTTGGTGGTGACGTTAATGGAGGATCGTCGTCGTCGTCGTTCTCATCAGGGGGAGAAGGTAATGTGAGTAGCAACAACTCAAGTTCAGAAGTGAAAGAGAGAACAACAACAAATAGTGTGAGGCAATACGTGAGATCCAAAATGCCAAGGCTTCGTTGGACTCCTGATCTCCATCTTGCTTTTGTTCGTGCTGTAGAAAGACTTGGGGGACAGGAAAGTAAGTGAAGCTAAGTTAATTACAAGTCTCTTCAATAATCAAACAGCTTCTATATATTTTCTTAATTGTATGATTAATGTTAATGATGATGAATGGGTAAAAGAAGCAACGCCCAAGTTAGTATTACAGTTGATGAATGTGAGAGGACTTAGCATTGCGCATGTTAAGAGCCATTTGCAGATGTATCGAAGCAAGAAACTTGATGAGTCTGGCCAAGGTATAAACTTTTTCAGACTTGTGTTTCTAATACCGAAACATTATGAATCCGGAGAAAATTGGGCTACATGAACTTTCAAAGGCCTATATATGACATGGCTTTTATAAATATTGTTTCAGTTTTATCCCAAAATAGTTCCGGAGCATTATTGCAAGGACAAAGACATCATATTTTGGATATGTACGAAATATTTAGTACTCATCAAGGAGGACACTTTGGGATTGATGGCTACGATCTCCAAACATCACCTCTCGTTGTGAAGCCAATGTTCGACTTCAAATCTCATGGCTATTCAAGGTACTATACATGAAAACTCAATCACACATAGCTGGCTGTCTAGTAGCTAGGAAGTGAAACATTTTTTTATGAAATTTTAACTGTTTTTAACTATTCTACACTTGTTAATAATAGTTACTTACTCAACTACTTAAATGGTATAAGAGTATGTGAACATATTTTAATAAGTTAATATTGAGATTTTAGTTTATATTATAAATTCACTGGGGACATCTTTAATGATCTCCACAATATAAACCTAAAATTAATTAAAAACAGTTTATTTTTTCATGTGTAAGTTAGAAAAGACTAGTGAGTTTTCAAGAAGTAGTAAAATGTTCTATTCCCCAATATATGACATTCCTTAAAATTTTTCTTGGTTTGTAGATTTCAACCAGGGACAAGATCAAGTTCATCAGTAGTATTTGAGGTTGGTAAAGAGAGAACGATGATGATTCATAGGAACAAGAAGATTATTGGGGGTGTAACCTAATTGAGGTTAACGATGATACTGATATTAGAATAAGAAATGGACCTCTTAGGCCTAACCTATTTGTGGAAGACAAGAAATGGCCTCCTCGTGAAAGAAATGACAAACCTTATCGGGATGACAAACATTGTCCATGGAACCCCACAAATTGCTTTATCAATAATAGTAACCTTCAACATGAACCAACCCACCTCCACTTTAATGCCCAGGTAACTAATACTAATCCCTAAGGTTCTGTTTTTCTTTTGCTAATGCACATGTATCCTGGAGCAACAGTAAGTGACTGCCATATGATTAAGGTCATGTATTTAAATCTTACAAATAATTTCTTCGTTGATGGGACAACGCTTGACGGAACAAGCTTTATGCATTAGATTGCCTTTGTTTGTAATGCACATCTATCATCTTCCAATAAGAGACAGTCTTATTTAAGATATTATTAGGTACTTCTTCTTAGTAAGAATTAGTTTCATATTTATTTACCGTTGAAACTTTTTGGTATATACTACTTGGTTCCTTATACACGTGTGTGTATATGCTATTGGTTAAATTTTGTTATCCTTCAGTCCTTTTAATTTTTAGTTTAACCATTAAACTTATGTTAGTAATGGGTTAAAATTATTGAATTTGTGAGCAGTATATTATAAATGAGCTAAGAACCTGCATGGTGTTTTTTGGTAAAGCAGGTTCATCATGATCAAAAAGATGTGACGCTACATTTCATCAGAAATCAGAATCATCATTTATCAGAAGCAGCAGGTGAAGTTAAAGGTCAAGTAGAGAGTTCTTTGAATGAGAAGAAGGAACCACCCAGTTTTCTAAAGCCATGTTTAACCCAGGATTCTTCGAATAATAATGTTGCAGAAGTGAACAATCCTGGTCCTCGAGGTAATGATGGAGGAATCAATACGATGTTGTCTCTCTCATTGTAACAGTATGAAAAAATTTGCATTAATGATAATGAAGACTCAGGGCCAGTATGTTTAAGATTTTTATAAAATGATTTTAGTTGTTGGGAGAATTTAAGCGAAACACACAAGAGATGTGTTGGAAAAAGCTTACTTTGATAAGTTATTGGGAAGATTTTATTAAAAAAACTAAAAGTATATTTTCCCCAACAAAACCTCCATGATTAGTTTAATGTTCTTCCCAACAGTCCATACACGGCGGGGGTCATTGATTACAGTGAAGCGTACGTGGATTTAATTAAGGGGAAAAAAAGGTGAAAAAAAGTTTCCATAAGTCCGCCATATGACAACTAACTTCATAAAACTTCACGAGGAAAACTCAGGAGATTTGTGTGAACTAGTATTAAATATAACTAGCAATATACTCACAGAAATCAAAGAAAACAAGAAGGAAACCAAAGAAAAGAAAATGGTGATCAGCATATATATGAAAATATCCTTAACTGTGCTTCTTCTCTCAGAAGAAACTTATTATTGATGAAAAAAAAAAACTTATGCACTGTGATTCCAAATATGCGTTGAGTTCATTGTCCATGACGAGTTTTTAACCGCTGCAACCGCCACCGCCGCCGCCGTCACATGCAGTTGAATTCCAACCACCTTTTTCTCTATGATTTTCTTTCTTGTTCAGCACACAGCAAGTACTCGAAACCAGTTTGGCAATGACCAAGAAACCGAATGCGACTATAAGAATCAACAATATGCCACCACCATACTTCACTACAGAAAATCTCATTTTGATTTATGACCACAGCTTTTTTCTATCAAACAAGAGATGGTTGAAGGCAACATTATATAGTGGTGATCCATATTTACCCTATTTTTCTGGGTCGGTCACGTCAATAAATGATATTGATTACCCATACGTCTTCAAGCTTACCGCATTAATTGAAATTACATATTTATGGATATTCCTTCTCTAACTTGGTCCCATGCTGATTCACCCCATGATGATATATATCCATATCCATATGCATATTTATATATTAGACCCAACTCCTGTCAGTGGTTATGTTTATTTTTTTTAAGTAATAACTAGACGGTATCCTCTAACCGATAGCTTGCAGACTAATCCTCTCGAGATATAGAGATCATCGAAGTGTGTTTTATCTCTCCCAACAAAATCTTTTGTATATGCATGTCCTGGTTCGAACTAAGATATCATATTTAAAAGACTCGACCATTTACATAACAGAAATATAACTAGCAATATACTCACAGAAATCAACGAAAACAAGAAGGAAAAGAATATCCTTAACTGTGCTTCTTCTCTCAGAAGAAACTTGAGTATTATTGATGCAAAAAAACTCATAGTTGAGTTCATTGTCCATGACGAGTGTTTAACCGCTGCAACTGCCACTGCCGCCGCCATCACATGCAGTTGAATTCCGACCACTCTTTTCTCTACGATTTTCTTTCTTGTTAGGCACATAGAGGGCCTGTTTAGATTAGCTTTTAGAGAAGAGCTTATGAAGAAAAAAGTAATTTTAGATAAGCTCTTTTGGAAAAAAAACTTATGAAAAAAAAATAAATCTAAAAAAATGAGTATTTGAATAGTTATTATTATAATAATTTTTGTAATTTGTAGGTTACCAGAAAAGATATGAAATAAAAAATAAAATATTATTCATTATTGTTCATCATCTTCATCCGTCACACATCTTTAACCTCTCGAACTCCCTCATATCCTCTTCACACATCTTCGATGACGGAAGTTAGCATAGAACGGAGACAGCGACTTCCACCATCTCCCTACCTCCACGACTACTAGATCTCCCTCATATCCACATCTCCTGACTTCCACGACTTCCACTGAGGGCTACTTTTAGAGGACGGAGACCACCTCTGCAGATCTTCCTCTCTTAGATTTGTAACTCCTCTGCAGATCGCTGGACGGAGACTTATAGCGATAGGGAGGAGAGAGAGGAAAAAGGAAATATGACGGATGGACGGAAGGGAGGAGAGAGAGAACGGACGGACAGAGACTACCACCTGCGACTCCTCTGTAGATTTGCGATGGCGAGAGAAGAGGGAGGAGAAGAAGGGTGTCGACAAATGGAGAAAAGAGAGTGAAAAAAAGATAGAGGTAAAATAGTAATTGGACAGTCTATAAGCTCTTTTCTTTACCCAAAAGCTATTCCCATCAACTTATCCAAAATTTAAGTTTGAATCAGTTTTTGATCTATAAGCACTTATGGAGTTTTGCCTGCCATTTGTTTAAAATTTTCTTCAAACTATGATTTAGGCTAAATTTGTTTTTAAAACTATAGTTTGGGAAAATCCAAAAAGCTAGAGCAAGTACGCGAAACCAGTTTGGCAATGACCAAGAAACCGAATGCGACGATAAGAATCAACAATATGCCACCACCATACTTCACTACAGAAAATCCCATTTTGATTTACGACCACAGCTTTTTTCTATCAAATTAAACAAGCGATGGTTGAAGGCAACGTTATATAGGGGTGATCCATATTTACCCTATTTTTCTGGGTCGGTCACGGCAATAAATGATATTGATTACTCATACGTCTTCAAGTTTACAGCATTAATTGAAATTACATATTTATGGATGTTCCTTCTCTAAATTGGTCCCATGCTGATTCACCCCATGATGATATATATATATATGACCCAACTCCCTGTACTCAGTGGTTATGTTTATTTTTTTTAAGTAGTAACTAGATGGTATCCCCTAAATGATAGTTTAAAGATTAATTCTCTCGAGGAGTAGAAATCATTAAAATAAATTTTATCTCTCTCAATAAAGTCTTTTTCCATGTATATGACCTAGTTCGAACCCAAGATATGATGTTTAAAAAATTTAACCATCTACCAGTTGTACTAAATTTTGTTGTTCAATCAGTGTTTATGTTTAGTTTTTCTTTTTATTTGAAGTTATTTTTTTCTTGATAAAAAAAATTTTAGAAAGGGATTGGGCTCACCCATGATCCAAGAGTAGGATGAAGTCTCCATTCCTCCTAGGTGATACTAATGTCGGGCAGAACAAACCATTTATTACCTTTAGGCGTAAATTTAGGCACCCAGGAGTGATGCCTCCCTAAGCGCCGCAACTGGAACCACAATAAAATTATACTCCCCAAGAATTGAGCACCCTCTAAATAGTCATATATTTTACCTTTTTGCCAGTTAAACTCACTTAAACTCACTGACGATAGGTTATTTGAAGTTATGTTTTATTTTTTTATTTTTTTTTTGTTGCCCACCCGGTTCACCGGAGCTTTGCCCCGACTACATCAGAATCTGACCCGCGTCGCACACCTGGCTATAGTGGGTGAGTCTCCCAACGGGGATTTTTTGCATTCGCCAAGGCTCAAACTTGAGACCTCACTTAAGCAATACCGAGCCGCTTATCACTCGGACTAACCCCTGTTGGTAGTTATGTTTTATTTTTGTCTCATGTAACTCAGTAACATGTTCCATGGGCCTTGGGCCACTCTTATCACCAGAACCCAAAAAAAAAAAGCAGCAGCATAGAGGATCTGGACAGAGAAAATTAGAGGAAATTTATCATTAATTAAATTATTGGGGCGAGATTTATGATTATGATTTTTAGGGAGTATCATTTTTTTGTGGTTTTAGTCTCGGCACTTAGAAAGGCATCCTAGCTCTTAGATGTCTAGATTTATACTTGAGGATAATAGACGGCTCGTCTTACCTAACATTAATATTGCCTAGAAGAAAGAGAGAGTTCGTCCTACCTTTTGAACTCAACTTTTTTTTTAAATTTAGCTACCCAAAAAAAATTAAATCAGTATCGTCTAAATTGCGGAGCAAATCCAAATACTTCCGTCCTTTTCTAGAACATGGTGATCAAAGAAGAAGCGTCGTTGCAAATGCTTGTCCTTTCGTTAGAACAAGAAACTCTATTATTATTATTCACAAATCTCAAAGTAATTATCATAATAATGCCTACATATGCATCAATATAAGATGATCGATCACTTCCTAAAAAATAATTCCCAACCACCGCAACTATCATCACCATATATGTTCATACAGAGCGGAAAGCAAAAACAAAAGCAAATTAAATAAGCAACATATCGATATATGAATAAAATTCTCAACTTCGTTCCACCATAGCCGCCGCACCATCCACCACCGCCACAGCCGCCTCCAAAACGGCCTCCTCTATCTTTCTTATTGGAGTCGTCTTGATGAACACCATCAGCACAAGCAAGCAAAACCATTGTTATAATGAGCAAGGAAGTGAATAGCATAAGAAGCATGAATATGAGACCAAAGCTCTGAAAAGGAATAATACTCATTATCTCTGCATCTTCATCTTCCATAGCCATTTCTCTCGCCTTCTATGATCATTCAATTGCCATCCACTTTGAAACAAGAAGATATATCCTTGGAGGTGCCGTTATTGTATAGTGGTGATACATATATTCACCATATAGTTGTTATCATTTCGTACAATTAAATTAATTAATGACATTGATTGATTACACAAAGTCTTCAAGTTTAAAGCACTTAAATTACATTAATTAATTTTACTCGTGCGTTGACTTGGTCTCGATCCAGTTGAATTTCCACCACTTTTTACTCTCTGATTTTCTTTCTTTTCAGCACAGCAAGTACGGATAAAACCAGTTTCGCAATCACCAAAAAAGCATTAATTCAGATTACATATAGGCCCGGTTTGGTTTCAATTGAAACCGTAATTTTAAAATTCTTTTTTTGACTAAAATTTTAGTTTAATTTTTTTTAAATAAATAGTCTGTTTAAAAAAGCTTTTGAACTAAATTATAGTTTTAAATAAGTTGGTCAGAGTAGTTTTTGGAACAATAAAAGAGCTTCTGAATTACGTAATTACTATTTTACCCTTATTTTTTCTTATACTCTCTCTCCTCTCTCATCTATCTTCTTAACCCCTCTCTTCTCTCCTATCTCTTTTTTATCCTCTTCTCTCTCCTCTCTCATATTTTTAATAAAATTATATCTTTTTTGATAATTTTCTAATTACTAAAATATTTTTGGTAATAACTATCCAAACACTCATTTATCCAGAACCATTTTTTTTGTAAACTCTTTTCTAAAAATTATTTTCTAAAAGCTATCTAAAAGCTCTTTTTTTTATAACTTATCTTCTAAAAATCTATCTAAACACACACACATGTGGACATTCCTTCTCTAACTTAGTCCCATGGTGATTCACCCCATTTTGTCTATTGAAACAGATTTGTCATATAAATTACTAAAAAAATAAAATAGGGGTCAAGGACTCTAGGTAGCTAATCATGAAAAATTGTAAAGGCTGAATGCATATATAATATATATAGTATATATCATCGTCGTTGATCATCAACTATTCCAAAGTCTTGTATATATGTTGATACTCAGCAAAAAGCAAAAACAATAGCAAATTACATGGGCAATATCAATATATGCATAGAGTACAATAATATTCAAATGATCGATCAGTTACCATAAAATTCTCAACCTCCACCACATCCGCCACCGCCACAACCGCCTCCGCCTCCACCTCCACAACCGCCTCCGCCTCCACAACCGCCTCCTCTGTCTTTCTTATTGGAGGAGTCATCGGCACCATCGGCACAAGCAAGCAAAACCATAGTTATCATCATCAAGGAAGTGAATACCATAAGAAACATGAATATGAAACCAGAGCTCTGAAGAGGAATCATAATACTCATATCAGCATCTTCACCTCCCATAGTCATTTCTCTCGCCATTATCTCCTTCAACAGTCATTCACCATTCAACTTCTGTCCTGTTTCTTTAGTCTTTGAAATAAGAGTTCCTTGAAGTTGACGTTATATAGCGGTCATATTCAAGTAATTAATGACATGGTTGATTAAATTTCAAAGCCTTCAAGTTTGAAACATTCAAATTGCATTAATTTTATGTGCATTGACTTCGCCCCATGGTGACTCAGAATTTATCTCGTACACCATAAATTCAATTATTCCATGTATATAATATTTAAGACCCATACAACAATATTTTAAGTTGTCAATCTTATTCAAAGTTATGTGTTGCGCTCCCTTTTTCTTTAAATAGTAAAACTGTCTTGTCAAATTTACATAACTGAAATTTGTTGTTAAATCACTGCCTGCTAAATGGTAAGTACTTCTTATGGATAGCAATATCCATCTGCGTCCGTTTCAATTTCTGTGCACTATTTGAAATTTGAGTAATCCACCATATCATATTTACGGCTGATGCATAGATAGTGACTGTATTCTATAAATTCTACTCCTATATTAAATAGATCATGTACTGATTTTCAATTGAAACATCTAGCTATATTTACATTTTACATGATGAAGAACCAAAGCTGATTGTAGTTTACAGTTTCAAATATAAAATATATATATATATATATATATATATATATATATATATATATACACCCACTTATGAATACAGAAGCAAAACCCTGTAAGATAATACAGCGACCAAGTGAAAAGTGGTCAAATCTTTATAAAGCCAAAGAAAGTAGCTAATCAGTTCATCATTGACCATCTTTCCAGACAAAGTTCAGTCTTCTGGAATTGTTGTTAGTAGTTCCTAAACAGAACAAAAACAAACCCCTCAGTCATCAGTAGTAGTACAAAAGGATATCAAACAAGTACATCAGAGAAACTAAAATAATGAACATTTTATACCTTAGAAGGTTTGACAATTCTTTCCCACTTAGGATCATGTGTTGCTGTATTATTGGCAATTCGACTAGGTGCTGGAATTTTAGCAGTAACATTACTTGACGAAATGGTAGGTAAAGTTCGCTTGAGCCAAGACTCTGATGGAGCTTTCGGTAAAGGAAGAGAAAGAGGGATTCTCAAATTGATTGCTTCTTGATTTTCTAAGTCTGTTTTTCCATTACTGACCCCCTTTGAGCATTCTTGATCAGTTGAATGAGCAGCAAGTAGGCTCTTTAGATCAACATATACATCGCCGGCCAATCTTGAGATCGATAAATTCTTATCTAAGTCGATTTCGTGTTCTATTTTATTGGAATCATTTGTGATATGCATTTGTATATCATCAATGGATATATCAGGACAATAGGTAAAAGGCAAATCAAGAGATTCTGAACTTCTAGGCGCAATTGTAGGCTTCTTACAGTTTCCACTATCTTTGATTGAAGTTTCAAAAGGATCCCATGTATGATGATTGGTTTGACCCTTCATTGCAGAAGAAGATGAATTTGAATATGACTTAACTTCATGTACAGAATCTATATACAGAGTTTTCTCAACCACAGGGCTTGCACAGCCAAAATCACATTGAGCACTCTCAAAGGCTGATAATATTTTGCTACCTCTTCTTTGTGGATCAAATTGGGAATATACTGATTTCTTCTCCCTATGAGAAGTTCTAGCATGCTGCAATACCACAAAGGTAAATAATGGATAATAATAACTCTACATGAAGCAATGACAAAAGACAAAGGCAAGAAGGTTGAGACAAATTAATACCTCTTTTCTTGTTCTATTTTGTGTATTGCTTGACTTGGTCTCCATTCTCAACTCAGGAAATGGATTCAAAAAGCAGAGTTGAGGAAATAGCCCGCAAACTTTGGTTATTGCATAGTTTTCAGATCCATCACTTTCATTTTCATCTTCATCCTCACTTTCTCCCTCACCATTAAGAGGACTATACCTTTGTCTGCTTACTAGTACTACTTCCTTAACCTGTCTCGGTTCTTCTTGCGCAACCGGTGCCTGCTTCCTCGAAGCATATTGAGGTGATCCAGAAGCAATTGCCTTCGCTGCAGGCAAGAACCGACCAATCATGAAGTTACGTGCCTGTTGATCACTAGAGAAGCTCCTAAATGGCTGTGTTTCTTGATCATCCAACCAAGAACTCAAGCCACTTGCACTGCAGTTCATGAAGAATGATTCAGTTGTGTAAAGTGTATCAAGTGCATCTTGATAGGCCCTCATCTCCATCATCTGAATCATCAGAACTATCCTTTTCCTGCATACCCTCTTTTAGAATCTTGTGTTTTGTTGCACTCTTAGAAATAGAACTTCCTTTAGAAACTTGATCAGAATCTTGAAGCCCTCTCAGGAGGAAGATTTGTAGCAAGAGGAGGCTGCTCAACAACACCAAGTGTAGGTAATTTTCCTTCATTTTTGGGTCTTCGAGTAGTCTGTTCCCATATGAAAGGAACAGCTCCAGGATGGTTCACTGGACCTGATTTCAAATCTGATTTGTAAACAGGAAGAGGAGGTAATCTGATCGATGAAATTTCTGCTGGTTTTGCTTTTCTTTTCAGTTTCAGAGGCCACTTTTGGTGAGAACCGCCTCACTGATAAAAGAGGTTGATTAACTGCTTTTCTTCCATTAGACTTTTCTGATGCCATGCAAAACACCACAGTCAAATCAAATAGAAACTCAAATGGACTGAAGATTGGCCAAAAAAAAAAAAAATCAAATGTTCTACAACGTGGTAAATGCCAGTTCTTTATCTGTTGACGTGATTCATATGGAACAGAACTAACAAAAGGAACATCAATTCAAGGGCAATAAATATTTATCAAGCATATGATTAAGAAATATTGAATCCTAGAACAGAGTCCTTCAAATCGGTTGATTATTTTGTGTACTAGAAATTTGCGAGGAAGCTAATGAAACAGAGACCAAATAACAATTTGGTTGATGAGAAATAAGTTCAGTATTTTGAATTGCACGCATATCATCAAATATCAAGAGAACTAGAGAAGAGATAGTAAAGACAGAAGATATACCCCAGGAAGAAACCAATTCAATATGTTAATCTCCAGCTTTATTGTACCTTACAGTCAAATAAACCAACCGACATAACGAGGAAGACAATACATATAAAAAATAAGGAAAATTTTATGTCATTAGTTAGAGCTAAGACCAACATTAATCAGAACACTTTATTGACATTAGAATAAAGAAACAAAAGCCTGATCGCACCGTTCATTGGCATTTACAAGAGCAAAGAGTCACCAACACACAGATAATCTGATGGGAAAGAACAGAAAGAAGAGGGTCCAGAAGAATGAGAGAAAGGAAGCGATTTAGGAGTTTGAAAGAACAAACAAGTGGGAACGTACGTGACTTATTACGCGGTTCGAGAGGCAATTCCTTAAATTTTGAAACGATGGTGGATTTAATATGAGAGAAAATGTGCGGTCGAGCTGAAAATTATCTTTTGAGGGATTACATTTATGGGGTGGGCTAATGGCTGTGGGATCTTGTGAAGAGGTGAGAGATTACACACCAATGGCAGCACAGCTCAACCAAAATGGGTTATATTAACAGGACGGCTGGTTCTTCTCACATTGTTTCGAATCTATACTTTGAGAAATACTTATATTTATTTAGTGTATAATAATATTTTTACTAAGATTATCTATAGAGTTTTGTGTCTTTTTTTATTAAATATAAATATCTTTATATAAAAAATAACTATATTTGAGATAATATTAGATATTAAATATAGATGTTATTTTTAATAAAGATTTAAATTTTAATTTATTTTATTATAAAAGATTATTCGAGATAATGTCAATTATTAAATATTAGCCATTGAATATTTGGGTTTAGACTTTTTTTGCCTCTATCCAAAGAGGTTCTCATCCCTTCATTTTCTTCCCAACTGAGTTTTGTAACATAACATCTTTTATGAAATTTTATTTGATTCCAATTATTCCCAGTGTTTACTTACTTTATAATTATTTATGATAAGATATATTGCATTTAAGTTTGGTTGGTGACTAATGATTCTAATGGTCGTTGAAGAACTTTTCACTGTGTCAGTAATTATTAGGGGCTAGTAGTCGGTGATGCTACAAGTCAATGGCTCATTTCCCCAACGACAACGTTAAACTTTCCAATTGTGAAACACATAATAATAAAAGGCCAGGCTGTTACACTCTAGAAAATAACTGTAGCATGCAATAAATTTAAAAAGGACAAAATTCTTATTTACTCTACCATCATGTCAATTTTGATTGAGAAACTTGGGGAAAAATTTTCAATTAAAAATTTAATCCATGAGAACGAACTAAATCAGAGTACTCTTTTATGTTCAAAATATAAAATATAAATAATTAATTTATATATACTAAAGTTAAAATTTATTAAAAATAATAAATATGTGATATATATAATTTTTTTTTCAAATGTGTCATTATTAATAAAAGATAATGAGAGAGGCAATAAATGAGATATGTGAAAAATGTAACGAGAGAGTGTGGTAAAATTAGAATAAAAGTATTAAATAATAAGACAAACATAAACTTAACCTTATAAAAAACTAGACATCTCCTAAGTTTTGCACCTTATGTTTTTAAAAACGGAGATAGTATTGTATTCTGTATGCACAAAATTTTATCAGGTCCTCGCCAATTAAATTTTCAATGGGAAATTTTTTTTCTAATGCTCCCGTTTTGATTTTTCATCAAGCCTGTTAGAGGTGCCATTAGGTACTAAATAATGGCACATCTCTTAGCATATAGTTAAACTTTAGTTTGCTATAGTGTGACTTGTGAGAGACCCGGCCTTTAATCAGCTGTGACAAACTTGATTGGTACATAAACTTGAGTTTTTTTTTGTTACAAAAAAGTTTAGATGGATTTGGTGCTGGTCCTTTACCAAAGTCAGAGTACAGCCTCAGGGCTCATAGAGCACTTACAGGGGACTTACAAGATCGCCTACCAAAGGAGTCCTTATAACGGCAGCGGGAATCGAACTAGTGTCCTTATGAAATACGAGCACATTCATTACCATCTATGTCAACTCTCATTAGCTACATAAACTTGAGTTTGTAGTGCGTAATCATTTTTTTCTTGTTGTCCACCTAGTTTACCTGAGTTTTGCCCCAACTACATCCAGATCCGACTAACATCACATACTTGGCTATGGTGGGTGAGTCTCCCAACAAGAATTTTTTGCATACGCTAAGGCTCAAACTCGAGACCTCGTTTAAATAATATCAAGCCGTTTACCACTCAAACCAACTCCAGTTTTTTTTTTTTTTTTATATAAGAGAGGGATATACCCAAATTACAATGATACAACTATGGGGAAACAATTCCCAATCTCTCTGTGGCTACTAATGCCTCCAAGCTTGGGGGGCAACTTCCCAAAAAACTTGATATGGACAGTCCCTGCTTTGCTAATGCATCAGCAACTTGATTATATTTCTTTGGAATATAATGAATTTGAACATCCAATTCCCGGCTCAGTAAGGACCGAATTTGTAACATCAAGAGACTGTACCCATGCTTATTCTCAATAAGCGGGATAGAATGTACTATATTTTTTGCATCGGACTCCAATATGATCTTCTTGAGACTCAAATCCCATGCCAATGAAAGACCCTTTAATATTGCCCATTGCTCCGCCTCCATGATAGTACAAGGACCAATAGCATGAGTAAATCCCGCTATCTAATTCCTAGCATAGTCCCGAATTACCCCTCCACATCTAGCCTTTGTCTGTGTCCTTGCAAGAGATCCATCAATATTGACTTTGAAGTATCCAGTTGGTAATGCTGTTTGGGTGTGGTTTTATCTGGGCCAATGCTGTTTGTATGGGCTTACTTTGCTATTTCAATTTGGGCGTCTTTGATGCCCAACATCACAAAAGGGCTAAAGAGAATCACCAAAAAAATTTATATTTTATATTATATAATTTGTGATATTGTAGTTCTTCTGATCTTCATCTTCATGCCCCCAAAATAATCTACATTTTCGATACATGTATTTGTCAAGTATTTTGACAATTGATAATAATAATATATCTGTTAGGACACTTCAAATTGATAAAAGCCTCGTCATGGTAGTTTCGCTAAATAAGGAAATTAATCCATAAACCCTCCTAATTTATCTCAAATTTAAATTAGGTTCATGAGGTTATTTTATTTAAATTCAGCGTTATAGGTATTCATCTTTAAGCATAAAAATCATTAGTTTTGATTTATGGATTTTCATTGGCTTTGATTATGAAATCTACTTCGTTTCATTTTATACCGTTATAACGTGCGAACATTTTTATAAATAAAATTTCATAAAATATAAAAATTAAAATTAACGGATCAAATAATAGTGGCCTAATTTAAATAAAATAAATATTTATCTGATCCAAAATTAAGATAAATTATAAAGACTTACATATTATTTTATTTCTTGCCAAATATATACAAATTGTTCTTCTTCCTATTTTTTTTCAATAATAATTATTTTAAATAACAGTATGAAAATGAAATAAAATACTAATAAAACGATTCCAACGTTGAAAAGGCATTGTTCATGGAAATAATCTCCAAAACCAAGTCAAAGGCATATAGAATTCTCTTTAAAGGCAAAATTATGGGAAGAATCTCCCACCTTTCTTTTACTCTCACACAAAGCAACAAAATCAACTTTACTCCCTATTTTATGTCATGAATCTCGGCTTTTCCTCTATTTTTTTTATGTTCATGCCTTTCAAAATTTTCCATAATAATTTATTATCCCATATCTTCAATTTTCATTTAAATTTTTTTATTTGGTCCCATTGTAGATCTAAAATGACAAATTATCAATTAAAAATTTTAATATTGAAGAAAATAATAGGCAGATGCTTGATACAGATGTGTAATTTGTTCTTTCTTCCAAAGTAATGGATACGTGATATACACAAGTGTCTCAATAAACATTAAAAATTTCCAAATTAGGAGAAACTAATTAATATATTTTTGTACACAAGCTTTCAACCCTTTATCATATAAAAGTAATCAAAGATTCGATTAATAATTTAATTTTTTTATGTATATAAAATGAATAGGTAGAGCTTGAGCCTTGATAACGTCTGCATCAAGTCATCATGGTCGTGGTAGGCGTAGAATATTTTATTACAAGATTTTTAAGCATATGCTGATTATATTCTTCGATAACTGTATTCATAAAAATGAATATATACATATACATGTATAGATATATATGGTATAGTTGTGATTCTCTAACTTTTTATACAAGCTTTTAATTAATCGTCTAGCTTTAATATTGGAAATTTCACATGATTTTTTTGTGCCCATCATTTTTATTTTTAAAAATTAAATTTAATATATGAGCATTTAAACATGTTTAATTTATTTGTAAATATTTAAAATTTTGATTGTTAACATTTTTTTTTGGTAATGGAACTAGCTGTATTGGAATTAGGAGAAGTCATGCATTATCAATTAACTAAATATAATATTTTATTAAATGCGTGAATTTGAATGCTAGCTGATATTTGGCTCAATGGACGAATTATTTTATATATAAACTTGTATATGACTCCATCTATAATATATATTATATATGCTTCATATGTCAAACCCTAAAATGACAGCCACAGCTTACCTAACGCTTTGATTGGTTCGTTTCAATCCCATTTCTTTGAGTCAAAATCCCGCCTCCATCTATACATATTAATTATTAGATAAAATATTAATTATCACATGATGGACTTTTCAAAATACCATAAGGCAGAAGAATGTGTTTGGTGCTTTTTATTTTATTTTATGTTATGGACAATGCAAATAAAATTAGGAAATAGTTATAAATCTAAGCTAAGACATGCCTCTAAAATTAAAGATCGTTTATAAAAATATTTACAAATCATCTAATAATAAAATTTTTATATCGATAATATAATTAAGCTCACGATATTATGAGTTATGAGTCAATTTTTTATAAATTAGATTAATTTTTGTTAGTATATGTCAATTTATTTCATTTTGTGGTAGGATCACTTTTTGAATAGAAGATTTTGGACTTATGGTAAAGAAAACTTAGTTTAGAGTTTTTTTTTTTTTGGGTTAAAAGTATCATATCACAGTTACCCACACACAACTTTGCCTTGCCGTAGTTGTTTTAGACCAAAAGAATTACTTTGCGTGATTGATTTGGGGTGAGTGAAAGGGACAAAAAATAGTCAAAATGTGGGCACAAAATTATCCATAGGTTGCCACGTGTCGTTATTAGAATACGAACTTGAGGGATTAATGTCCTGATTAAAACTTAAACCAATATGATAATGATCAAATGCAAAGAATGGAATAAAAGTAGACAACAATAGCTTCATTGTTTTCATATAATGCTATGACTAGCCATCTTTGTCTTTATAGAAAAGAATCTTTGATAATGATGCCCCAATTTTCCATAAGTATGCATTTGGCTAGATGTTTAAAGAAAGATAAATGAGCAAAACTTGTTATAATTTTGCATCATCACCATGGAAAGAAATTTTGGTTCTAGGTAAACGTCTTTTTAACACTAATTCGATTTTAAATGTAAAAGGATTTAGATAATTAATTTATATCTATTAAAAAATTAATTAAATTAATTATAAAATATATAAAAAATTTATTAAATAGAGCCTGGATATCAGAAGTTTTACCCATATAACCGAATAGATTGTTAATAAGATTTGAAAATATGACTTTTAAGTTACATATCAATAACCTTAATATTACCTCAAAACTCAATTTAGTTAAAATACTAAGCAAATTTAAATACTTTTGGATTACTATGTCAATTTAAAAAAGGGGCAAATTATATTTAAACCTCATATAAGGAATCTAATTGTAGATAAGTCCTAGAAAATTATCAAACGACTGTGAAGTCTCACGGAACTTGAGATTGATTTTTTTAAATTATAAAATAATATAACTACCCCTGAGAAAAGTGTCTTAGTTGTTATACATTCCTCTGGGAGTTGTCATTCCTATTACTTGAGCTGTTATTTTTTTTTTGTGAGTTGTTATTTTTTCCCATAGAATTTTCATTCATATTATTTGTTATTTTTTTAGGGCAGTTTTATCATTTCATAATTTAAAAAGAATAATTATAAGTCCCGTGGGACTCACGGTCGTTTGATAATTTTTTAAATTTTTTCTTGTAATTAAATTATTTATATGAGAGTTAAATACAATTTTCTATTAAAAAAATAATAATTTTCTATATGCAAAGTCAAAATCAACATGTTCGATTTTTGAAAAAGGATAAAAAGAAAAGCTAATTGACTCTTTTTGACCTAATGTTGCTTTCGAATATTTTTTCCCTCCCAAAAGTAAATACTATGCCATTATGCTCAATAATTTCAGATTCAAATTATTATCACTAAGCCCTACTTGTGTTGCAAAATACCAATCCCTATCATTTCGTAAGGTATTTATTTTCTCTATTTCTATCTATATAATCATTTTTTAGTTCTATTATTGCTATAAAAGTTTCCATCAGAGATATACTTTCATCATGTTTTGTTATAATGATAACATATTAATATAAAAATATATTATTGATTAAATTTAAAGAAACAATATTCACTACTTTTTCTTTGTAATATTATTTATCTTGAATTATAAAAATGTCGTTGTCAAATACTGTGGATTCATCTCTCTTTCTTTGTGCTAGTGGGAGCAAGGAAGCAAAACCATGTTCGTCAAAATTTTATTCTTCGCTTCAACTAAGATTTTTTCATCTTTTTCAAACTAAACAACTTTAATTGAATCCATGACTATGTTTCCAACAATATTTACTACTGCAGAAAAGAAATTAAAAGTAACTTTTTAACAGTAATTTAATAACCACAGTAGTTATTTAAATTATTAAAAACATGAGATTTTAAGATAATTTTCTCAAATAAATGCATATAAAGTTATTTTAAAACTGTATTTTTTAAGTCTTTTTACAGTAGTTTTTTAAATAACAGTTGTGAAAATGTCGTGTTTTTTTTTTAATATTTTCTCAAATTTCGTATTTTATGTACCACCCTGTATTTTAAAAAATCCAGACAATCTAATTTTTACCCAACAAATTATGCAATTATAATTAATTCCCAAAATTTAATTGAATAATTAAAATATTCAATAAACAATTTAACAATTTCAATAGTCTTAATAGTAGCCATTAACAATATTATCAACTAACTAACAATATCTCAAAATACAAAATCAATATAGCAGAAAAATAATCTTATAACCAAACTTCTATTACTATTTTAATGAAACCCATAATAAATAAATAAACTATTTATACCAATGAGTAACAAAAAGCTCCAATTACAATAATTTGTAAGACAAAAATAGCATATAACAATAATTTAGATATACAAAACACTATAACAACTATAATCAAGTCTTCAACCTATATCATTTATTAATGTTTAAATACAATAAAATATTAAAAAATATCAAAAAGAATGAGAAGATGATGAGAAGAATACTTATGACGAATGATGATGTGAAAGATAGAGAAGATGAATATTAACAACTTATTTTTAAAAAACAACAGTGAAAATTCTTTTTTAATAATATTTTATTTAGAAAAATACTACCATATTTTTTTAATAGCAGTTTTTTAATAAACTGCCGTGAAAGCCTTTTTGTATAGCAGTGATTTTTTTTATTAATTGTTTTTTTCAACGCTTGATATTAAAATACATTTTTTCCCAAAAATAATCTTAATGAATTATAAGAAAATTGCCTGGGATATATAAATGTTTAACTTATGCATTTTTATGGGTGTATTGTATATATATGGAATATAAAGAATATAACATATATATAACTTGCTCATAATTTAATCGAATGAGTTGCTATACCCATGGTACTTTAATTTAATTTTTTTTTATACCCATATAAATGTTGATTTTTTTTCACATGAAAGAAAAGAGATTGAAATTACGACAAGCGATTGGATCTTTAACTTTAAATTTGAGTGACGATGTTGAATATGATATTTTGATTTTTAATAAGTTGTGATAGAATATTATTAAATATTAGAGAATGCTACTTAACTTAGTTGAATAAATTTATTACTGTATGAAATAATATTCATTACATACACAAAATCAAAATAATTCTTTTTAATTAAGAGTTTAAATAGTCACTTAATAAAATATTATTCAACGTCTAATGATTAATTGCTTTCATAATGAGTTAAAATACAGTAATATTCTTGACAATATAATATCATTAATTTATTTTTTTGGCCTGAAAAAATGTTTAATCCATTAAATCATACACAATAGTTTGATTATAGAGAGTTGATTAAAAATAACAATAAATCTATCTTAGCTATTCTGTACTATCATTGTGTCTGATTCTCCAATTACAATTTATTATGTGTTGTATTTTTTTATATCATTATTTAACTATAAACGCATATAAAAATAAATGGGCCACGTAGCTAATTACTATAGAAGAACTCGAGATAATGAATATAAAAAATTTAATATAAGTATTGTCTTTGGGTAAATTGCTTGATTCACACGAGACATACGTATTCGAATGGGAATTTGGTCAAATATAATTGTTGTTATGTACAATCTCAATAATTAATTAAAGAAATGAGATTCAAATATGATTTTTATAACGTTTATCATGAGTTGTTTAATGGTAGTAAAGAAAGATTGGATCTGGAAAAAACTTATATATTTTTGTAAGTTTACCTTACAAAATAAAACAGTCACGGAGGACCGATGGATGGGAAGCATGAGAAGCAAAGCAACTTGACCTAATTAATTCCCCACGTGCATGGCAGCTCGGTCAATGGTATGAGCTATGAACTGGCTCGAGCCCATTGACCAGATGGGCCCCACCAAGATTATAACGAAAAACATAAATAGAGCCGTGAAAGTCCTTTGTTGCGGCTAGTGTTTTGGTACAATCAAGGCGAGCTGGTTCCGGGACTCGTTAAAATTAAGGTCAGTTTGGTACGAGGAAAATGAAAAGAACGAGGGGGGAGGGAAAATTTGAATGAGTTAAATTTAAAATAAATGGATTAGTGGAGTTATAAAATTTTAATAAAGAAAATATATAAGATAAAAGAATAAAAAAAATTAATTCAAAGCTTTTAACCCCACTCCTCCAAATATTTTTAGATCTTTATTAAAAAATTCCCCCTTTCTAATCCCTCCATTTCCCTTGTACCAAATAGACCCTAATGATATCTTTAAATTTAAAAAATATTTACATAGATATTTATAGATATCCACCAACCAACTGTAGTTAGACTTAACAGAATTAATTAATACCTCATGACGAACTAAAATTTAAATTTATTATAGAGAGACATATATTTAGTGTTCAATAATACCTCAAATATGATTGTCTTTAATTAGATGATACAAAGATCATCTATCAACAAAATTTTTATATAATAGTAGTAAAATTTAAAATCACGATCTTATACGTATTTTTATCAAATTTAATATAAACGTGTTATTGATTGTTAGTACCAAAATTGATTGATATTTTTTTTATACTATAGGTTGCAAAAAAAGATAAATTAGTACGATCAACTCAATCAATATTGTAATATATAGAGTATAAAATCTATCTTGAGTTAACGTAAGGGGCCCATATATAGTGAGTAAAAATAAATAAATAAATAAATAAATAAAATTTTGATATCCTGCTGCTTTAGGTTACGTATTTTGTCAAAGAAAAATAGTGACTTCAAACTACTATCACTCTGTCAGTATATTTTGTCAAAAAAAAAAAAAACTATACATCAGTATTAAATACAGACAACTTCTCATGTTAATAGCTTATAAGTACTAAATAGCATGACTTATATTGTTGGAAAATAAATGCACAATAAATTCATACAACATACTCATATATACAAGATCCACATATATATAATCTTGAAATTTGATACTAATAAATATTGAGAGCTCTGTATTTTTTTATACTGAATTTTATTTGATTATATAATGAGATCTAATTTTAGAGGTGGAAGTAACTAACCAAAAAGGGAAAATAGAATTAAACCGTAAAAAAGATTATCTTTACATTATACACATTTTTTTATGTATTACTGGCTGTCTCTAAAATTATTTATATTATTATACGGATTTTTAAAAAAATATAATTTTCTATAAATCTTATTATAGTATGATTTAAAAGTCAACTACCACACTCATTAAAGACCAAACAGGAATTCATCCCAAAATTTAATTTATCAATGATAGATCATAAACATGCATGCATGTTCAATTATTCAATCACTCAATTTATTGGAAAAAAAGCTCAGTTTTTTAAAATCACGATGACTAATTTCTTTATTCAGTAATTTTTGAAAAGATGCAAATAATGAGAGTAAGGAAAATTTATTTTATGAAGAAGTAAGGAAAAATTAGTAAACGGTCAATGCTTAAAAAAATTATTATTCAAAAAGACATGATACATTTTTTGTATCTAAAAAAAATATCGATAATTTATATATAAAGAGTATTATATTCAAATTAATTTTGGGCTAATAGAATTTTTAAATATACATTTTTACTGATTTTATTAAAAATAATATTACCATCAATTTAAATATAAAATATACCCATAGCATTTAAAATTGATTGCAATTCATTGTTATGATTGCAGATGAGTTGAAAAAAGGGTCTCGTAAGGATAAATACAATGAATAAATTGTTGAGCAATTAATTACCATTGATTTCAACATTGGGTGTGTTTGTAAAATACTCAAACTGCGGTTTTAAAAAGGTTTTTGGCCTAAATTTCGATTTGGAAAAATTTCAAAACAAACAGGCTTATTTGTCCATAAGTGCTTTTGGACAAAACTATGGTTTAGAACTATGGTTTTGAATAAGATATTTAAAATAGCTTTTTCAACAGTAAAAGCACTTATAGACTATCCAATTACTATCTTACCCCTACTTTTTCTTACACCCTCTCTCCTCTCTCCTCTCTTCCTTCTCTCATCTCTCATCTCTCTTCTCTTTTCTCTAACTCCCTCCTCTCTCTTACTTTAAATCAAATCATACCCTTTTTAGTAATTTACCACCATAAAAGTCATTCTAAAAATAACTATCCAAACACCTATTTATTCAAAACCACTTTTTTTCCATAAACTCTTCTCCAAAAGTCCTTTTCCATAAGTTATCCATAAACCTTTTTTTTTCATAAGCCCTTTTTTAAAATCCTATCCAAACAGTCCATTGATAAATTTAGATTTTTAGATTGGTTACAATAAATGGCTAAAGAAGAAAGGGTATTTTCTTGTTTCGCTCGGGCCAAGGGGTGTGAATCTGTGAATACACACACAAATGGCTGTGTGAGAGAGGTGGCCTGCACTGCACGTGACCCACCACCTCTCTTCTCTCTCCCCCTCTCTCTCACCTCTTCTCTTCCACACTCCACATCAACTCTTTGAAATATAGCCCATCGCTTTCTTCTTCGATCAATCAAACATACCTGCAAAAAATCAAATCCCGCACCTCTCTTTCGTAGTTCCATTACCTCGTTTCCATCACTCTCTCTCTCTCTCTCTCTTTCCGTCTCTATTCCCGTCGCTGACTTGACTGGTTCTGTTCTATAATAACCGAGGAATGAATGAATTATGATGCCCTTCATGTGGATGAACTGAGATTCTAATGCTTTTGCACCAGATACGCGATTTATGCTCAAATGCTTGGATCTTCTGGCGGTATATCACTCATCTTTGCTTTCGTGCTTGTTCTTGATGATTGTTTTCCGGGTTTTTTTTTGTCATTTGTGTTGACAATTTGAATTTAGTTATGTTTCTGCCGTTACTTTCTGATGACTTTGGATTCTTAGTGCTGGTTTTCCTGTGGCTTTCTTAGCATTGGGGAATTAACGGTTTTTCTGAAGAATACAGATTTTGTTTTTGGAATTATGGGGCGATTTGGCCTCACTTGAGGAGTTCAGTTTTGATATAAATTGGCTTTCTTTGGGAGGGAGCACGTCTCACCAGCAAGAATTTGATTCCAATGCTGTTGAGCTTGTAATCTGTTTCTCTTGTCACTTTCAATTTTAAAAACTGAATCCTTGCAGAGGCTGAACGTCAGAATTAAGGCTTTTGCTGCGTACAGTTGAATTTTACCGCATTCTTTAACAGTGGCCCTGATGTTTCTTTCGAAATTTTCGATGCTTCGGGTTTTCATACCAATTTGTGATGCGAGAATAGGCAGTTTCTGCGTTGTATTATTGTTACTGAAGTAATTAGGTTTGTCCCCGCTCAGTGGACGGTTTTGTAATCCTTTCCTATTTCAATCATAGCTTTCTTAGTGTAATAACCAAGAGAGTGAGGAAAAACGATGATCCTTATTAGAAGAGATCGGCATCAAAGGAAAGAGCAAAATAGGTTGAATGAAAGAAATGGAAATCATTGACATTCCCTGTTATTTTGAGCCCAATTGAGTGAAGAAAGGGAAGAAAGAACAGAACATGTAAAAGAAACCTTGACCAAGGAACAAGAAAATAGACTTGAGACGGGATAGCTTGGTTTAGCTGGAAATTTAAGGATGTGGGTCATTTTGATCCTAACGAAAATGAAGATACTGGAAAGAAGATAGAATGAGAAATAATCTTATAAATGCTTTCGATGAATCTATAAAAGGAACTGGTGTAATTAAATTCTTTTGAATGTTACTTTATTATATTTCATCTTAAATAAATAAAGAAACTATGAAATGAAGCCAAAAAGAAAACAATGACGGGAAAGGACTGATCATAAGGTGAGAACATACTTCAAATCAGGAAGTATTGAGAACCTTGTGATTAATTCGGTAAGTACTTTTAGAATTGTTAAAAGTGGTACTTGCCTTCATAGCATAGTATTATATATACTTCTTTGTTGGATCTAAGTTAACCTTTTTTCCCTTGATTTAGTGGAGCTTACCTTAAATCTTTTTCATACACAAATTGTTGTTGGTCATGCATGAGGTGATTGAATTACTATTTTCTCTGGCACTAAAAGGTGATTTTCCAAATAAAGAAGCAGTCATATAATATGTTAAAGATTTTTTATCTCAAGAAAAAAATAAAGGGAAATTTAATATGGATGTGAAGCCATTTAGGAATTATATTAATTGTAAACAACATATGCATGGAAGTGTGGTATGTATACAAAGATGTGAAATCTTTGTTATTCACAAGAATGGTCTGATTATTTGAACATTTTGCGGTATGCCTTTGTTCACACCCCTTCCTTTGAAGGCAAGTACTGCCCTTTAAGCTAGGCTTTTGGATATTCTTCGTGAGAGAGTTGGGTCATTACTGCCCTTTAAGGGGAACATGCTTTGAGTTGGAAATGCTCAATACTCAACAGAAGGTCTAGATAGTCATTAGTCTTACGGTCTCTCTATCTTTTGAAGGTGTAAGATAGAATACAAGTTTCCATGTCTGATTTCTTCACGGGGCATATGGAAACACTGGTGGAACTAGGGCATTGAGCAAGTTTTCATGTTTTATTTTTAATGGAAATCTTATTTGCTTTCAATTTGAATGTTTCACTTCCATTTGGTATCTAATATTTTAAGATTTTCTCTCCTTTCTAATTCTCATATTGTTTTTCATGTTGATGCCATATATCTTGTTGTTTGGTACTTTGGTTCACGCAGGTCACATGGACTCCAGCTTCAATTGGGTTAAGAATTACTTTTAGCTTGTTGATGTCTCTTATGGGTTAAGAATTGTGGAGAAATGATTTTACATTCCAAATATATAAGGACATGGATGAGAGACGAAATGATGCAAGGCCCTCAGAACAAGGGCCATCAAACTCTTCATGGTGGCCATCAAACTTTGTTGAAAAATTTGGATCTGTTTCTCTGGATTCTCAAGAAGAGACCTTAAATAACAAAGAATTACCTAGACATTTTGAGCAAGATGTTTTGTCACCTCATAAAGCATCACAAATTCTCTGGCACACTGGAATGCTTTCAGAACCAATACCAAATGGTTTTTATTCAGTCATTCCTGTGAGGATCTATCCATCCTTTTCTTCTTGGGGCAGATATTTGGTTGCTTTTTACCAGCATTTCCTGTGATGATTTTTTTTTTTTTTTGACTTTTGGCATATGATTGTTGCTGGAAGTAATACATGCGGGAAATATATAATAATGTTGCAATGGAGTCTTTCACTTGATAGTCTTTTCTTTTGTCTCACAATCCGCATCCTGGTTTGATTAAATTTATTTCAAAAGTACAGTCTGGAGAACTCCTATTGTTAGTTTTATTTTTTGCTTTCTTTACAGTTTTCAATCTTACATCTAATAAATTTCTTGCAAAAAGCATCTTGTCTGTTCATGTTTTAAAATTCTAAATACACATGCTTGCAGTGTACTTGCTTTTTTAATATTGATCACATGGTTCATGTTTATTTAGGGATGATTTGCGTTATTTGTATCTGAATTTCTCTTTTGTGTATCCTAATATCCGATCTTCTGCTTGTCCTCCTTTACTATATCTTGGTCAAAAATGGAATTTAGCTTCTGTCTTTATAGTAAGTTTTCTGTTTGCATGAAGTCTATATAAAGAAGGTTTTTTTATTTTGAAAAGTAAAGAGGAAAACTATATCAGATTGGGGATTCAAATTGGTTAAGATACAGTTGTATTTTGTGTGCTTAGATTTCATGCAAAGTAATATTCAGTAACTTGTTTGTTCAAATGTGAGAAGGTTATCATACTTCAACCTTTTCTGTTTAGTACTTGTTTGGATTAGCTTATTTTTGGCTTATTTTAAGTGTTTTTGCACTGTATAAAGTAAGTATGTGAGAGAAGTTTTGTCTCGAATAGTGTAAATAAGTGCTTTTGGGGTGTCCAATCGTGATCCCTAACAAGCACTTAGTATATTTAGTTTAAGTTCTTTCAGTTACTTAGCTCTGCTCGCAGCTTTTACTGAATATTGGTTTTAAGATGCTGTTCAATAACTTCGTGCACATTTATCATTGAGTTCGCTGGCTGTCCTTGTATTTGGTGTGTAAGCAAAATGGTATTTACTTTAACCTTTCTGTCATGTAATAATAGTTTAGTCTGATAATTTGCAGGATAAAAGGCTCAAGGAAATTTTTGATGATATTCCTACTATGGATGAGATTCATGCTGTGGCTGCAGAGGGTCTAAAGGCTGATGTCATTTTGGTGGACACGGAGAAAGATAAAAAAGTATCTATGTTGAAGCAATATATCATGGCCCTAGTTAAAGGACTGAACTCAAATCCAGCTGCGATAATAAAAAAGATAGCTGCACTAGTATGTATTATTATAGTAACTTATTGTGTAGTTTCTGTTCTCAGTCTAAGGATAGCTTAATAAGTTAATATATGGCTGTGGCCCTATTGCCATTTTGCATAAGGCGTTTTCTATAAAATTGTATAGAAGTATATTTTACAAGTTCATTCAATCTTACTTGTCTCAAATGATATGTTAAACCTACGACAAGACCTAAGCAAAGTTTTTTGCTATTAGGTTCTCTTATAAAAATTTAGCATGTGGAGAAATTTTTTTGGAAACTCCATTGATGTGGTTCTACGCTTTAAAAAGAATCCACATGCCACATCTTTATTAGAAAACCTGATAGTGAACACCTAAAACCTACACCTTAGTTGTGTTCTAACTATGACGCCAAGTGTTTTCTTGAGCTTGCTTATTTTAGTTATCTGCATTGCTCAGTTTCTGCTGTCTGACTTCAGTGAGCTGCAATTTTTTCCCTAACACAATTATTTCATCTTTATTACTAAAATGTTGGTGGACATTACAGGATTTAGCATCTATCATGTGTTTTATTTTCATCTCATTGCCTATATTCTTCATTTGATGAATTTTCTAGTCATAATACAGGGTGTTTCATGTTTATGTTGACTGATGTGTCCGTACAGGTTTCTGATTTTTATAAGCGATCAAATATGGAAAGTCCAGCAAAAGCTGCACTAGAGGAAACAACCCACATATTTGAGAATCAAGGTGCCCAGATACTGGGACAAGTAAAGAATGGTTCATGCCGTCCTCGAGCAATCTTATTTAAAGTGTTAGCAGATACTGTAGGTCTTGAAAGTAGGCTTGTAGTGGTAAGAACTAATTTCTGCTGGTGTGCTCAATACTCACCGTGATTTGTAAACTCACTACTACTATAACAAAGCTTCTAATTTGGTTGCAAAGAGTTTTGGCAAAAGAGTTCATAATAAACATCCCATTTTTATCATGATATCTACTTTTTGAAAGATTCAGCTTGTTTTACATTTTCAATGGCAGGGTTTGCCAAATGATGGGGTTGTTGAATGTGTGGACTCATACAAGCATATGTCAGTGATTGTTGTATTAAGTTCTGTGGAACTGCTGGTTGATCTCATGCGATGCCCTGGTCAATTATTATCTCGATCAAACAAGGCAATTTTCCTGACACATATTTCTGCAGCAGGAGAGAGTGATTCTGCAGAAAATGATTCCTGTGATTCACCACTAGAACCAAACAGCCCTTTATATGGGGTTTCAGAGAAAGTGGATCCTGATAGGTGTAAAGGCTGCACTTAATTTTTTGCTTTCATACTTTCTATTTCAATCTATAGTTATGCTTTGGCTTAATTATAGTCAAGTTAGTCTCACACGGACCATTGGACCTAAATTGAATACCCACCTCTTCAAGAATAAGTAGATTGTGATATTCTGGCATCTATTAATCTATTCATGCTAATTCTGAGAGTTATCAAGTAGGCTAGCATTGATCTTCTTGATCTTCTATTGCAGTGCTGAAAAAGAGGAGAACCTCCCTTTCCAGAGGAGATTTGACATTCCTTCAAATGTATCAGACCTTTCCTTGCGAAATTTGATGTTACGGTCAAATACCAGTCTGGATAGGAAATTGAGGTACTGATTTACATTGCTACACCCAGAACTTTATTTCAACCTTTTTTCATCATCTCCTTTTCACTTGAAGCAGTACTTTTATTTTTATTTCTCTTTTTTCTTTTCTCTTTTTTCCCCTTTTAATTTCATCTTGAAATTGTTCTTTCATCAGGTTCAATTTGTTATATAGTTGGTGAAACATTTTTATCTCTAAAGTTATAAACTGCCAACTGTTTCTTGTTGAATTTCTTTTGTCAATTCCCTCAGTTTTTCTCATAGTGAACCCAATATTGCAATTGCATTTGGTCGGTGTAGTCGGAGAAAGGTCATTGCTGAACAGAGGACAGCTAGTTCCAGGTTAGTCATAATTCCTTCTGTTTTCTTGTACTTATGAGTATGCAGATGTTGATTTTGTATTATTATTATTTATGACATCTGTTGCTGTTGCTATGCTGGTCATTGTGTAAGAATCTGAGTCAGTTCGTTAGATTATTCATTATTCCTTTAATTTCTTTTAGTTGGCTCTATGAGTTTCTTGTCGGGTCTGGAATGACTCTTTATATCATCAAATAGTAGCAGTAAATAATTCCTATAGTTATAAATCCCAAGTATATCAGATAACCTTTTGGTGGATGGATAAAAAATTACTTTTAAATATGTGAGTGTAATTTTTACATTTGTGCACATGCGTGTGATATGTACATCTATGTTTGTGCTTGGACATAATTCTCAGCATTCATTCCACCACCAGTGAAGGTGGGAGTTTTTCTATTGGCTGTAAATGTTGCATGCTGTGACCCAATTTGATGCTATCATGTTAGAATGTCACTGCAATCTTTCACATTGATCTGACTATATCGTGTATCATGTTTTGGATCTAGAAGCAAGGTTTCCTAAATTTTACTTATTAATATAATTTGGTATGCTAATAATTTATTATAATTTTTCTATTTGTGTTGAATAATGTTTTGCAGTCCAGAGCATCCATCATTTAAAGCACATGGACGGTCCTTGCTTAGTGGTGATAGGAAAGCATTCAGAGACTTTGCTGATGATGAGGCTGCATCAAGGTTCCCGCCTTTATATTCCCTAAACACTTGCTTATATTCTGATATAAATTTATATGGTCATTTATGTTTTCTAAAGTCTCCTGTGGTGGCTAACTGCTTTATTCTTAATTTCTATTCTACCCAATGTTGGTTGCCTTGTCACTGAATTTTTTGGTTTGATTTATTAAACATTTATTGAACTTTAGTTGACTTATGTTATGTATGGTTTATAAATTA
This sequence comes from Leucaena leucocephala, assembly GCA_037074615.1. Taxonomy (NCBI): domain Eukaryota; kingdom Viridiplantae; phylum Streptophyta; class Magnoliopsida; order Fabales; family Fabaceae; genus Leucaena; species Leucaena leucocephala. The sequence continues at coordinate 16,511,769 of CM073545.1, forward strand.
TAAAATAAATTGCAGAGTATTTAGTACTTGAAACTTTGTCAAGAAAAATATTTGATTCCCTTCTTTCCGATTTGCTGAAATAGTTATATTAATTTACCCGTTGCAAGACTATACGTTTATATATAATCCTCCAACAGAGCCCCTTACACTTGCTTATCTGTATTTAATCTCATCAAAACATGATTTTCTGTAGGTAGAATCTAAACTTCTGTCATTGCCATAAACTCGCATAATTCCACATAATTCTGTAAAACTTTATCCTAGAGCTTTGTATAAAGTGGTGCCATTAATCATGTTGGTGTCAGTTATGGTTTTGATGAAAGCAATGAGTTTGGCTGGGTTGGCTTTCCTCCAGAGAGCCGCCACCAGAATGACAAGTGAAATTAAAAAAAAAGGGAACAGAACCCTAATTATCACCACTCCTGGTGTTGTGGACAAACGACCATGGGGAAAATATTCTTCCCTAACTATCATCATTCCTGGTTTTTTGTCTTTACTTTGGAGGCATATGTTCTTTATAGTTTTCTACTAAGGTATATATGCATGAATTAAAAGTTGAATTATCCTTGACTATAGGTCAGACGGTGCATCTTCATCAGAAGCTCGTAGGATTAGAAGAAGAAGCATCAGCATTACACCTGAGATTGGTGATGATATCGTAAGGTTGATCATTTTTCCATTATGTTTCCTATATTGTACTTGCTTCATTGTGATTTCTGGGTACATGGCCGCTCATGTTGGTTCCTTGGATATGACTGAGTGTCACTGGATTCTGTCTAAGAATGTAGTATGTCTAGTTGTTCACATTTTATGTATGAAAAACTTTACTTTCTTGTTATTTTCTTTGTTTAGACTTACTAGGGTTTAGTTTTTCTGCTTTCTTCCCCTCATATTTTATTCATATTTTTCTAAGTTGACCTTTGTCTTGGGGTTTGCCACAGAATCTGTTAATGGTTCAGGTTGCTATGATCTGTTTTCATTATTTTCTTGAACAGTGGTAAATTGTATTTTGTTTAATATATGGGATCTTTTTACCACAAATTATAGCTGCCATGTAATTGAGATACTGTTTCCCCTCTCTGGTATGATGCCATGAACTTGTACTCTGACTCTACTTGTTAGTGAATTAATTTAATGGAGTGATATGAGTAGGTGATTGACTATTTTAACTGGTTCCTAAATAACTAAAAGGAAGGGTGCATATTGTTATCTATACTCTCATCAAGTGCTTGATCTTTTTGGCGATCTTTATTTGACTGTTTTATGTATTATCATCTGTTTGCTGATATGACAGTTGCTCTAATATATCCAGGGCCGTACGTGCGATGAATGAAACACTGAAGCAGAATCGTCTTTTGAGAGAGCAAGGGGATAATAGCTCAACAAATAGCGTGGGGGACCTTCAGAAAAATGTATGTCTGCATTATTGTGTGAAGCAGTAGTGAACAGTAGCGTCCAATCAAAATTGTATCTTGTGTGATCCCATTTTACTATATTATTGCTCTAATATCATAGATGACAATGGCCTTCATTTGTTAATGATGCTATTGTCCACTGATCTAGTTTTTCTTTTTCCCTTTTTCTTTTGAATAAATTAATTTGTTGTCTTGCAAAGTGCAAACTTCTTTAGAGGAGCTCTCATGGTTGTCAAATGATCATCTTATGGGTTTCTGCTTACTTTACTACTTTTGCACTTTTGGTTCTGTCATATTTTTACCAGTTCTGCTGCTGGTAATATATTTGTTTAACCAGCAGCAGAACTGGTAAAAATATGACAGAACCAAACTGGATCATGGTTGTTAAATCCTTGTATATGAGGGGGGGGGGGGGGGAAAGATAAATGTAATGGATGGTTTTGTCCCCAAACTGGATCAATATTAGAGTTGAATGAATGATAAACCAGGAAGAGAGTCTGATAGTTGCTATCTGCATTTATTGTATTTGATCATTGAAGATTTTGTAATGATTACGGGACCTTTATTATTAAAAAAACGATTTTTTAATGATTACAGTATCACACTTGATTATTTAGTTCAGCATAAATATCTTCCAAGTCGATCTGATTCTATGCAGTTTAACAGATGTCAAATTTCCACCGAGATGGTCATGAGGGATCTAATTTGAATTCTCGTCCACCTGATCAAGTAAATTCCCAAAAAGCAATGTCATTACCCTCTTCACCGCATGGTTACAGAGGTCAGACATCTGAGAGAAGCGGACTATCAAGATATGGAGTGAACGAATTGCAGTCAACATGGAATAAAATCCTCGAATCTTCAATGTTTAGTAATAAACCCCTCTTACCATATGAAGAATGGAATATTGACTTCTCAGAAATAACTGTTGGAACCCGTGTTGGGATTGGTAAGTTTGCATTACTTGATACAATTATCGGCATTGCGTGATCTATGATTTGCACGGTGCAATTCATTCTGATTTATATGGTTGGTGTGTAAATTGGGTTAAGGTCAAGATTTGTGATTTTGAATGGGGCTGGATTTCTGCATTTCTGATTTGGGTTGAGTTGTGACAGATCGATCAAATACAAATCTGTTACTCCCTATTGTTTTCAGTGGTTTTTTTATGGGTTTATCTGATGCATTCAAATTCTCAAACATGCTCCCCTCCCCACTTCCCTCTCACGCGCATGTAACTATGACTGCATAAAAGTGGATGTCTTGAAAGAATACAAACAGAGCAAAGCAAGGTCCATGGCATTAAGCCATCGGGCGTATATGAAGTTCCTTGTTTTCTTTGCATAGTGCTTTTATTCACAGGATTTATAGTCTAATGATTGAAGTCTTTTTTTTTTTTTTTTTTCATTTTTACCTTTTTCCCTATTCAATAACTCAAATGACAAGTAAACGTTAGGTTTGATGTCATTTTTTCTTTTAATGAAATCTGTTCAGCTTTCTGCAAATGAAAAGGGTTCGACCCTTGTGTTCTTCTGGTTCTTGTACCTGATCACTCACCCTGCATGAACCATTCTCTCTTTCTGATTTGTTGTGTAAAATCTGAAACTCGAAACTGTTCTTTGGTCTCAGGAATTAATCTAATTGGCCAGAATGTAAATGTATAATTCAAAAATTTTAAGCAGAAGTTGATGCCCATTTAACTTTGGCTATATCGCACTGTCTTCTTAACTTGTTTAATTTATTTGGCAAAATGCTTGTTTCAAGGGCATGCTCTTGAACAATGATCTCTTATTACTGGAATGCCTTTTAACCATCAACGTACCTTCATTTTGATCTCTCTCCATGATTGTTTTTTATGAAGGATATACAAAATCTGTTACTTATTTTTCCCTTTCAAAATGTTGTCATAATTTTGAAGCATAAGATTTTGGGGGTCGGGGTGACGGTTGATGTTTACTCAAGCAAAAACTCCCCTGAATTAGAAACACAAATTGAGAAGGAAAGAATAACTATATGTGAAACTGCTTTTAAGGGCTTTGTTGGCCATTGCTTTTCTCATTTAAACACAAATTGAGATGCAAAAGCTCCATCTTTTCCAGGGTTTTTCGGAGAAGTCTTCCGTGGTGTCTGGAATGGCACTGACGTTGCAATCAAGGTTTTTCTGGAGCAAGATTTAACTGCTGAAAACATGGAAGATTTCTGCAATGAGATATCAATTCTCAGGTATCTTCTTGTTATGCTTTCTGTCAGCATTTTTCTGTTATATCCTACAGTTCCTGATCTCTCTGCTCTCGTGTTTTTTTTTCCAGCCGGCTTCGACATCCAAATGGTATTCACTATCATCCTCACAAGCTATTCATTTCTTCTAGATGTTATAATTAAACTGCTCTTGATCAGGCAATGATATGCTATGCAGTAATTTTATTTCTTGGGGCGTGCACAAAGCCTCCGCGCTTGTCGATGGTTACTGAGTACATGGAAATGGGATCACTGTATTACTTGATCCATTTGAGCGGCCTAAAGAAGAAGCTTAGCTGGCGGAGAAGACTGAAGATGTTGCGAGATATATGCAGGTGTGAATCATACACGTTTTTGTTGGTGAAATTGGTTTCATTTCAGTTTCTTCTCTGAAAATGATATTGCCTGCAAAATTTGTTGGGTGAGTATAATAAAATGCGCACCCATGCATGGTGGTGTAGGGGGCTGATGTGCATACACCGAATGAAGATAGTTCACCGAGACCTGAAAAGTGCAAATTGTCTTGTGAATAAACATTGGACTGTGAAGATCTGTGATTTTGGGCTTTCAAGGATCATGACAGAGTCTAGTATCAAAGACGCTTCATCGGCCGGAACTCCAGAATGGATGGCCCCTGAACTTATTCGGAACGAACCATTCAATGAAAAGTGCGATGTATTTAGCCTTGGGGTGTTGATGTGGGAGCTTTGTACTTTGAGCAGGCCTTGGGAGGGTATCCCACCAGAAAGGGTATGCTTCACTTGATCTCATTTTCTTCTTGTCATTTGCTTCATTTTTTAATAAAAATAAAAAAAATGATTCCTTGGATCCTTAAATTAGGTGGTTTATGCTGTTGCTAACGAGGGATCTAGACTGGAGATTCCTGAAGGCCCGTTGGGCAAGCTCATTGCAGGTCTTTTCTGAAAACATCACTTGTGATTTGTTACATATTTTATACTTTACATTGATATTGTTCCAAGGCACATCGAGTAATAGTTCTAAATAATATTGTTATTTTTTTATTTCTTTGTTTTTTCAAGTATAATGATCTTCCTAGGAAAATGATAAAACATTAAGAGAGGATGGTGTTTGTTGGTGCAGATTGTTGGGCAGAACCAAATGAACGGCCAAGTTGTGAGGAGATCCTGTCTCGCTTGCTTGATTGCGAGTGCTCTATGTGCTGAGGCAAATCTGAAGGAACCATTTGTACATAGTAAACCTTTTTTGGTAGAGTTGTTACATCTGTTCCTCCCGGCTTATGTTGTAGTCGTGAATTTTTGTTCTCTTTTTCCCATACTTGTGCAAAACATAATCGTTACAACTTTCATCATCCGCCTCTGCAAACATATATCTCCTCTTTGAGCAATGAAAGCAAAGTTGAATTTTGTATCCTTTCCCCGCATATGCCCTGTGCATTTAAAACAACATACCTATTGATAAATTCATGGCTCAAAATTGGCCCAGAACCTCGCATTGTTACTGATAAAATTGCAAGGAAAAAAGATATTTATGATGAACCGCACGTTACACACACAAGCTTGACAAGAATCTTTTCTTTCCAAGCATTATATGGATCAATCATAAATTGGACGCCTATTTAGAGCATCTTCAAAGCGGCTGCAAGAAGCCACTCTCATCTCTGTACTCATGTCATTCTCTGGTGCTGGGTAATAATCCTCCCTCAGCTGCACATCCCTCAGGTTGCTTATCTTAAGGAAGAAATTCATGAAATGCTCATGAGTTGTTCCGTGAATGAACAGTTTCCTCAGGGTGTCACATTCTCGGAGCAAGCCGGCAGCTGGAAGAGATAGGCTCCTTTGATTGACATCTTCATCTTGTGGTGGCCAGTAATCAAGCTCCTCAAGTGTCAAAGTGCCTATACCATTGAGGAAGAACCTCTCCCACAGGCTCAAATCCACCTGCCCTGAAGGTGCCGTGAGCGCATAACCTGTTGTCTCCCCACAATCTAACTGCATCTTTGTGAGTTGAGGATAACGATCACATGTGAGAATGCTCAGCCCAAATTCCCGCTCAGTCAGTTTCGGCCGCTCTCGGCAATCTCCTTCGACCCTGATGCGAATCTCCTCCAGGTTGGGGCAATCTTCCAGCCCTGCCATTGGCAATGGAGTCAGTAGCTCCCCGACTTCTATCCAAAGAGAAAGGGATTTTAACCTGTCCCAGCTGTTGCAGCAATAACCATTACCGTTGCTCCAATTGGCCCCCATAGAGTAATCGCTTCTCTGCCTCTTCCTTTTGCTTGCTTCTAAATCTGCACTACTCCCAAAGTAATCCACAAACTCTTCAGCTGCCTCGGGGGTTGAAGAGCACGGTTCATCAAACCCATTGAGGTCGAAGTCAAGGATGGTTTTCCCCAGATTATCATCAGTTTCTTTCAAGCCATTCCACACACAATCCACGTGAAGCCGCTCGATCCGATCACGAATTGGTTCCAAAGCTCTCAGAGATGCAGCGGTGTCAAGATTCAAGCAGCAAGAAATCTTAACATCAATCAGAGTCTTGCGAAGTAGGCAAGCCATCGTCTTCAGCCCTTTATCTGTTATATGCTTGCATCCCTGTACTTCAAACTCGACCAATCTTGAGCAACCTCTGGCAATCTCTATCAAACCCATGTCCGTCAAGTCTGCACAATTCTTAATCGACAAAGATTCAAGTCCTTGGCAAAGGGCAATCCCATCGAGCTGTGATCCAATGGCCAAGCAAATCCCGTGAAATTGGCCTAACTTAAGTACCTTCAACTTGGGGCATTTGGAATTCAGCACTTCCAAGGCAAAGCTACTGTCTCTCACATTCTTACAAACATCTAGCACCAGCTCTTCAAGCAAAGGAAGCCCAGAAAACAACTGAATTAGTGTTGAACGGCTAATCCTAGCATCCTCGGCAGTATACCCCTCGTTGAGAGGATCACCCCTCCGGTTAGCCAACGACGATGTATCGGCAAGATGAAGAAGCGATAGCTTAGGGCAACTGGAAGCTATTGCCAACAGAGCTTCATCTCCAACATGCCCAAGGTACCTTGGATCGAAAGTACAAGCTACCAGAAGGTGCTCAAGGTTAGGGCAAACCGCAGTGATGGACTGGATTTCATGAGACCTGTATCCCTCAGAAAACGACTTCGTCAATAGGTTCAGCCTCTTTACCGACGCGGCCGTAACCGGATTAGCCGTCAGAACGGGAGGGAGATCCTCTGTCCAGTGGTAGAAGCTGGATAGGTCCAAAGACCACAGTGATTTACATTTCTCGAACAATACGGCGAAATCGGACCCGGGCGCCGACGCCGGTCGTTGATGCCACCGGACGAGCTTGACGTGGCGCAATTCTGGCCAGGGAACGAGAAGCAGAAGCTGTAGCGTTGTGGCAGAGCGAACATAGACGGTGAGCGAAGCAACGCGGGGGAAAGCGTCGCGAAGGCGGTGGGCGAGGAGGCCAGGATCGGAGTAAGAGAAGATAGAGAAGAGGCCGTGGCCCCAAGGAGAAAGCAGAGAGAGGTCGAGGTCGGTGACGTAGCTGAAGCAGTTAGGGATGAAATGAAGGTCACGCGCGTTGCCGCGGAGCGTGAGGGAGGTGCGGGTCCTCCTCTCGAGACGGCGGAAGCTCCGGCAGACGAGGGAGAGGGCGTTGCGAGTGCGAGTGTCGGATACATCGGCGAATACGTTGGTGAGGATCTCATCGGGAAGGTGAGAGAGACAGGTGGCGTTAGCCCGGACCATCGCCGGTGTAGAGAGGGGGTGAGATAGAGAGAGAGAGAGAGAGTGAAGAGAAGTAAAAGAAAGGAGGAGCGGATTGGTATTGAATGAAAAGAGGGAGGTGGGTAGAGAAGTATGGAGAGCCACGTGATAGTGTTAAGCTGAGAAAGAGAGAGAGAGATGGATGGGTATAGGTCCTTCTTCTGCTTAGTACTCGTAGCCGTACTCATTTCTTGCGCAAATTTTCCCCCGTCTTTATTTATTTATGAGAAAAATACAATAAAAAATTATTATGAATTTAAAAATGACACAAATATATATATAAATATTTAAAAAAATAAATTAGATATGAGATTCAACCTGTCTTTAAATTATTTTGATAAAAATAATTGTAAATATTTAAATTTTGATAAAAATATTAAATTATTCTTGGAGTTGTAAATATGTTAGAGAGAGTTGTGAAAACTATTATTGAAGTTATAAATCTTATTGTAGGAGTTACAAACCCAAAAGTAATTGTAAATATGATATTAAAGTGATAAATGTCTTAGGGAGAGTTGTCAAAATTATCACTGAAGTTACAAATTCTATTGTAGGAGTTACAAACTAAAAAATAATTAGTTATAATTTTTGGATTGTGAATATTTTAACTAAAGTTGTGAAAATTATTACTGATATTATAAATTTTATTATGAGTTATAAACCTAAAAGCAATTAATTTCAATTTCAGAGTTGTATATGTCTTAGAGAAATTTGTCAAAATAATTACTGAAGTTACAAATGTGATTAGAGGAGTTGTAAACCTGAAAATAATTAGTTCCAATTTAAGAATTGTAAATATCTTAGGGAGAGTTGTAAAAACTATTACTGAAGTTATAAATCCTTTTATAGGAGTTGTAAATCCGAAAGAAATTAGTTACAATTTCATAGTTATAAATGTCTTAGCTGAAGTTGTTAAAACTATTATTGAAGTTGCAATGCCATTAAAAAAGCTGTAAATCCGAAAGCAATTAGTTTCAATTTTAGATTTGTGAATTCTTAGGGAGAGTTACGAAAATTATTACTGAAATTGTAAATCATATTGTAAGAGTTGTAAACCCAAAAGCAATTAGTTACAATTTCATAATTATAAATATCTTAGTTTAAGTTATCAAAACTATTACTAAAGTTATAAATGCTATTAGTAGAGTTGTAAACCCGAAAATAATTAGTTCCAATTTTAGAATTATAAATGTCTTTAGAAGAATTGTCAAAATTATTACTGAAATTATAAATTTACGTACAGGAGTTACAAATGACTAAAAAATAATTTTATTTTTTTTAAATTTATAAATGACAGAGGAGAAAACTCAATATATCATTTTTTAAATTTAAATTTTTTTATCCTTTTAAATTAAAAAAAATTATTGTCTTTTGCCCTTTATTTACTGTGATAGCTGCATTTATTTTCTATAATTATAGAAATTGATCATATATAAAATATTTAGAAAGTGTTTATATTTTATGAATAATGGTTTTTTGGGTCATTTTTAAACATATTCTGAAATGACAAAAGATATATCTTGGTCAAGAAAAAACATTACACAAATTAAAGGATATTGTTATTTCGTATTATCATGTTAGATATAACTGTGTTTGGGGTGTTTATGGAGATTCATAAAAGAGCAAAATGTCGGCTCTCGTGCCCTTAAGCTATAAAATTGTGACATGTTGGGTGGATTCAAAGTTATGTATTTTACAGAATTTAAAATTATGTTATTGTTTTTATAGGGTATAACACTGTTTATTATTTTAACTAATAATTTATTAGTAAATCAGTATACTTGCATTTGCAATAAATGAGACATTATGTATTTTCTAGAAGATGGGCGATAGCCTCCAAGCTCCAAATCTTTATGCAACTGTTTTAATAAATCTTTGCTATGAAGAAAAGTGCTCTTTAGGGGAAAAGATGTGAATTATATCTGTCTCATTTTTTTTTCTAGATGTATGCATTACTCATTTTCTTTTTTTAAAAAAAAATAGTTTTTCCTATATCAAACATGACTTTAAGGGTGTTCAAATAAATATTATTAGACCTCTAATGAGAAGATTAATAAAGAGCAAAACAATAAACAGAGCATTTACTACACAATTGTTCCTACTATAATAAAACACAAAGCCTCTTATTTATTGAAGGAATAAACCTATTATTATAATACAAATAATTATATCTTTTTATAATTTAAATATATTACTCTTAAATATTTTAAGACTATTTAATTATTTAATAATTTTATAAATTTTTTTATAATTAATTATCTTTTATATAACCTGACTACATATGTATCAGCTTAAATAAAAAAAATATAACAATAATAAGTGGTTGGAGTTTAAGACTCTAGTTGAACCAAATATATTTGAGTTGTTGTTGAACATTAAATATAAAAAAAAATATTTATAATTCAAATTTTAATTCTATATTATCAACGAGTAACTCCTTCTATTTACTATAACCCAATTAGTACTCTATTGTATTTGTTTTGGTTAAGAGATGAATTGTATTATAGATGAAATAATGCTACGTGCAATTGAGCGTTTCAGAATATAAATTTTTTTTTACCTACCAAATTTATTAGAATTTTATCCCTACTACATTTGGATCCGATCCGCGTCGCGCACCTGGTTATAGTAGGTGAATCTCTGTACAAATTTTTTTTGCATACGCTAAGATTCGAATTCAAAACTTCGTTTAAGTGATACTAAACCATTTATCACTCGGACCAACCCTTATCAGTAAATATAAAAACTATTAATTTCCATATATTGTAGCAAATCAATAGTTGAATGTTTGTCCTGGGAGCTAACGGTTATTGTCATCTCTCTGTTTTTTCCAGTTTTATTCTGGACTCTAGTCCACAGCTAACACCCTCAATTTTCTATATATGTCTCAACATACATTTAATAAAGTACAAAAGAAAAGATATTTGTTAAAGTTAGGAATTAAAAGTTTATACAATTTGAACCAATAATAACTTACAGAAAGTGACTTAGATGGGGGACTATAGGGAGCAAGGTCTAGGATTTGTGGGGTATCCATTCTCCTCATTCCTTCCCCACCTCCCCAACCACAGTCCCTTGCAATTTATTATTACATTTTCTTCTTCAAATATTTATTATACCCCCCATTTAGTCCTGATCTTACTTAAATTTAATAAACACTATTTTAATTGCTGGCTCAAAAAAAAATACTATTTTTAATTAATTTTTTTAATATTATCAGGTTAATTAGTTTGATGTGCCTTTATTAAATATGAGGTGGTGAGTTCAACTATGAGCATGATGGGAATGTAAAAAAATATATTTCAAAAAATTCTTTTAATCAAATTTCTAAGTTATTTTTAACACATTTTATTATAATTTTTTTTTAAATATTAGTAACTCTGTTGTAAAATTTAATAGCTTTTAAAATCTACCCATTCTATCATAAGAATGATAAATCTATACTATAATAAATGAGTGATAAAATTAGAAATTTATCTGAAAATTAAATATTTGGCCTAAAAAATATAAAAAATTTAATGATATAATTTTTAATAACTTTTTTTATTTCTGAAACTTATAAATAGAAGTGGAGAAGAGGAGCATGAGTTATACCATTATCAATTAATATTTGGGCTATTTCATAATTTATAAAATATACTCGATATTTAATACTCCCTCTGTTTCTAATTATAAAAATTAAATAAAAAATTATATTTATTTTTAAATATAATATTTTAATTTATTTTATCTCATAAAATTATATTTTTCTTCCAACATACCCCTATATTATTACATATATTAAAAAATACTTATTAAAATTAGTTTAAATACACATAATTAAATAAAATATTTTAATAAAATTAATATATTTATTATAATTAATTAATTTAATTTTTTAATTATTTTAAATTAATTAAATATATTTTATAATTAAAAATAGAGTAATATTTATAATATTATCTATACTATAAATTAATTTTTATATTAAAGATTAGAAATTGGAAGTTATATCATTATCAATAAAGACTTGGGGTATTTTGAGATGGTGAGGATCTTAAACATTGCATGGAACGTGGCATTATAAAGAGGAGAGTTGGGGTTGGGGAAGGGAGCCACGCGGCAAATAGAGGGAAGGAGTAGTGGTCACTGATTCACACCCTTCACCAACCGTACACGTGGATTTTACACCTTCCTCCATTAATTACTTGCAATTGCCCTTCAATTATAATTATATACAATCAATCCTCAACTAGGGCTTTCTTTCACATCAAATTTTAATGTTGAATGTTACTCTTCCATATTTAATATATAATATATTTAATTATTTTAATTAAATTAAAAAATTATTAATCTAATTAATATAAAATATTTTTTTAAATATTATAATAATTTTTTACTCTATCTATCCTCTCTTATTTAATTATTATTGAGAGAATATTAATAAAAATAATTTAAAAAAATTGATAAATATAAAAAATATATCTTATATTTATTATCAAAATTAATTTTTTAATTAAATATTATTAAAAATCGAGAGAGTAATTTAGACTACTTTTGAGACTATCAAGTCTAATATCCATAAAATCAATCCATGATTATAGTAATCATTCCACGTAATACATGAGTGGGCCTTTTCCAAAAATAAAAGGCAAAGCTTACTTTCATTACCACATTCCTTTGCCTATATTTTCTTTTGGCTACCAAGGGAGTTAGTCAAAGTGATAAACGGTTCGATATCGCTTAAGTGAGGTCTCGAGTTCGAGCCTTGGCGAATACAAAAAAATTTCGTTGGGAGACTCACCCATCATAGCTAGGTGCGCGACGCGGGTCGAATCCGGATGTAATCGGGGTAAAGTTCCGGTGAACCGGATGGACAAAAAAAAAATATTTTCTTTTGGCTGGTGTGAATATTCGGCGTTTTAGATCTCTCTCGCTTTAATTGGGAGACGTATTGCGGCGCACACTAATTGGGATTAAGTTAGGGGAAGCTTTTTTAGACAAGAAGTCTCACCTCAAGTGCTTAATGTAGCTGCATTCTCAAAAACATTAAATTCAAAATCTCAAAAACATTATCCCTATATTTTAAAAAAATAAAATTATATATTTTACAAAATTTAAAGGCTAAAATTTTAAATAATTAAAATTATAATAATTAAATTATAATAAACTAATTTAAAAATCAAATTTTAAACGATTTAAATAATTAAAATTGTAGAAATTAAATTATAATAAACTAATTTAAAAATCAAATTTTAAACGATTCAAAATGTTGAATTGTAATAAATCAAAATTAAGGATTAAGTTATTAACTTTGTCATATTATTTAATTGTTGGGCCGAAATTGAACTCCCTCCTTTTTAGATGCTCAAGGGGCCTAACTCGAAAACACCCAATATAGGCAATTTTCTTTCCAACGTTGTTTATCTTTCCAGATTAACTGAACCTAAAAACATAGTGTGTGATGATGACCTGATTCTTTTGGAGGTTTGCGGCTGCGCCGTCGCTATTATTTTCCCATTAACGTTACTTTTTTATATCATAATAATAAATAATGCACGTGGAAATTAAATCAAATTAAGTGTTAATTGAATAATATATTATATGCTTAATGAGACAAAACATATAGTGTTGGTCACGAAACACAAACGACACGCCAGAAATGTTTGCCACATAAGGGAACTATTCCCTGCCACTCAAGCTCACCAAACAACTAGATATGGATGGATTAACACCTCGCGCTTCCTCGGCAAAATGACTGTCGTTTAGGTTTCTTTTGTTTTTTTGAAGGAAGCACATCGAATCTATAATCTATAATATATTTAATTAATTTAATTTAATTAAAAAATTTATGAATATAACATTTTTTTAAAATTTTATAATTATTTTTATTAACTATTTTTTTCCTTTACTTATTTGATTATTATAAAAAAAATATTAATATAAATAATTTAAAAAATTTAATAAATATAATAAATATATTTTATATTATCTCATTTCTAAAGCTGGGCAAGGTGGCCTCTCGAATGAAGAGTCTACTGGCTCTAACCAGCAGCTGAACCCAAAGCCCCTGGCAAATCAACAACTTTTTAACGTTTGGGAGGTGAAATTATAATCCATTCCACTTTAGAGGAATAACCTTCCTAATGCTATTGTGAAGAAAATCTCTCACAATCTTCCATATTTAATTTATGCATGTCACAATTTAGAAATTTGATGATTTATGAGTGTTTGGGATTAAATTTGTTATTAATATAATTTCTTTTCTTTAGCCCTTAACCCTCATTTTATATAAAAAAAAATATATGAACTTCTTTTTCCTTATTTAGAAAACAAAGTAAGCAGGAGAAAGGAAAACGGTGGGCGCCGTGGGAGATGGCGAGAAGCGAGGAATAGTAGAGAAACCTAATCTGAAGGTAACTTATCCATATTGAAATCTCAGTCTCTCGCTATTTTTGTACTTTTCTTCCAAAGTTGCTCATTATTTCATTTCCCCCTTAATCGTGTACTGGCATGCACTATGTGGGCCCTCCTCCTGCCACGTGGACACCACATCCACCGTCCGTCCTACTCTTGTTTTGACCATGCATGGGCTGATTGGAAGGTGGCACCCAAACACCATCAATCATTGCCTCAATGTCATTCGGATATGTTATTATCTTTTCTTTTTTATTATTTTAAGGTTTTTTTCTTCCACAAAAAAAATTAACATCTTCAGATAAGATGCTCTAGAGTATATTTTTGATGAATTAGGAAATAAAGTAAATCTATTTCTGATTATATATATATATATATATATATAGAAGTGGATTTTATCTCTCGTCTTCCTTCGCTCTTTTTATTTCAATTAAAGTTCATTTTACATTATCTTTATTTCTTTTAACTTTTTTTTTTTTTGGTAAATATTATTTCTTTTAACTTGAATTCATGTACAGACACATATTTTTAAAACCAGTAACTTTTAGGTGAGTATTCTTTTGCTAAAAAGGTTTACGTGAATGGATCCTCCGGATTTATCAACTTTAAAGTATACCTTCAAACTTAAAAAATATTTAAATAAATATTTATAAATCTCTCATTAACAAAATTCTCCCTTGGATAATAAATTTAAACTTAAGACTTTATAAATTATAAACTAATTCCTCATATAAAAATGAAGGCTTGCAGGGTTTTTTAGACGAGTATTTATTTACACAATATTAGACATAAGCATTGATTATTTTGCATGAAATTTAAGGAAAAAATAATGTAGCTCGTTGTGAATTTTATATTTTACTTTGACTTATTTATATAGATTTGTTTGGATAAATAATCAACATAACTATAAATTATTTAGTCACCTAACATTAATGATATTTTTTCCTTAAGTTATTTAGCGAGTATAAGAGGGACAAGGAAACTTATAAGTAAATTAATGATATTTTTTCAAATAACATAAATGACAAATTTTAATCACCTAACATTGCTTTCGTCCTCGTGCAAGCAAACATTGTCTCTGATGATTTCCAATGGAATACACAGTAAATTATTAATGTAATATTTTTTTAGGAGAATGGGCCTTAGTTGTAAGCCCAATAAGGCCCAAAACAGTTGGCCCAGAAAAGAGAGTGATTGCCGAAGACCATTTGGTCTAGTGGAATAAAAAATGCCCTTTTTGACACCAGGTGTGAGTACGATCCCTAGCTCCTCATCAGGTTCTATAGCTGTAGATTTATTGAAGTCCTTCACTGTTATATTAGCTGATAATAATCTTCACTAAAAGATTAGCTATAACAATTTAGTCCCTGTTTAGTTTCTTTTGAAAGCACCATTTTAAAAGTATTTTTAGCCTAAATCATAATTAAACAAATAGTTATCAAATATTCAGAAAAGCTTCTGAAATAAGCCGGTTTAAATCTATAGTTTCGGATAAATTTGTGGGAATAGTTTCTGGGTGACAAAAGTATTTTTAGGATGTGTAATGTCCACTTTGCCCCTGTCTTTTTTCTCTATTATTTTACCTAATATCCTTTATGGTAATTTAACTATAAAAACACTTATTTTAATAATAATTATCTAAATATTTATTTTTTTATAATTACTTTTATTCTGAAAACTCTTTTATACAATCACTTTTTTTCTATAAATAAGTTAAACTAAATAGCCTTACACACAAGTTATACAAAACTCCGTTAACTTGTCAGTGTAATATTACTTCTAAACTTCATTATCATCTATATATATAACTCGAGGAAAGCGATGAATTAAACAGAAAATATATAATATACTACTAATCCTCGAACCCTAATTCATGTATCATAATTCATAAATGATATATTTTGGTCCAATTCAGATAATCAATTTGGAAGTCGGTTTGTCAGATCGACAAGTCCTTCAAGAAAGTTGATAAGAAAAAAGTGAATGTTATATATGTACATTCTTTGTTAGAAAAAAAGGAAAAAATGTAATAAAATTAATTAAAAATTTATTTAATGACAAGTTTTGTAAACATGATACCTAACATGTTATTAGTGAGATCTAAATATAGTTTTGTTATAGAAAATAAATAAATTAGTAAACGATGCTAAAGCCTTCAGATGACAGATTGGAGGATTTGAACTTTTATTTTCAGTTCATACTAATTATAGTTTTGTTCCATCAAATCACCTGGCCTGCCTTCAAAAGACAAGACTTGTAGAATTTAATTAGAATGAGAATACATAAAATACTTCCTAAAAATCTAGTTAATTCTTAGTGGATCTTCAGACAGAAAAATGTCGGAAATTCAAAGCCTTCAAAAGTGGGGGGAATCGTCACTAGACCATGGAAACTGATTTCAATGACGCCATATCTAAATGCCTTCTGATATATGTGTGTGTGTGTGTGTGTGTAATTTTGTTTAAACACGAGAGGATATTGATGAAGAAGCGATCGATAGAATTAAAGCTTAGCATCAAGACTAAAGAACAGTAGGCATGAATCTTTATTGAACCTGTTTCCAGACAAAAACATTCTGGAATTTGGGAGCACGTAATAAGGTCTCACAAAATCAATCAAACTTCTTTGAATCTTAGGAGAATTTGGTTTTGTACTATATTCATTTTGATGTTTGAAATGTGTATATATATGTCCTAGCTAGATATAAATATTTAAGGAAATATATATATCAGGATTCATATATCTAATACTTTAGATGTCTTAATCTCACACACACACATATATAGCTACTCGCTGCTTTCCTTGCTCACACATATATATAGCCACAAACCTCGGAACATTGTCTCTTGTCTTAATAACTTGTATCAGAAAAGACACCTGCCATGGGTCTGTCTTTTCTGGGTTCTCTCACCAATAAGGACAACAAGCAGAACAGATATGGAAGGTACATATTAAATGTTCATAATAAGTGTGTGAAGAGAGAGAGAGAGAGAGAGAGAGAGAGAGATGAGAAGGAATTAGTAGATGGAAAAATAAGCAATTATTATATATGTATATGACGAAAATGAAGGGGTGAATATTACAATAAATTGATGAACACTCAATAAAAGTGATGAAGATGATATAATAGTAATTAATTATGAGAGCATGGTTCTGCAAGGAGCTTACAAATTCCCAGTGCAAGTATAACACAGAAACTTTGAAGCGTACCATATGTGACTATGTGAAAAATATGTAGAGACATCATAAGCCCAACTTCCCAATAGATTTAATTGCGCCTTGCAAGCAAATCGCTCAAGAAGAACTCATCCCAGTTTCATTATAAATCTGATACACCTACCACTTCTCGTCCTGTCACAATAATTATAAGCATTCATCATCTCTCTGTCCATAATGCCCGTACGCTTCCCATTATATATATATATATATATGCTTCATATATATCCAGGAAAAATTTATCATTAATTAATCATCCATATGTTTGGTTGAGTCTAGGAATGCATTTCTTTCCCATAAAGTGCTCTTGATGAAAGAATATACTCCTCCGCTACTATTTCTTTCCAAAACCATAGTTCTAAGAAGTATTCAAACACACTCTAAAGAAGTTAGTTAAGCATATAACAAGGGAATGATAGGGATTATCCATGGAAACTCTTGATAAATCCAATTACTAAGTTTACTTTTTTGCATAGAGTTTCTAGGGAAATGTCAAAATTAAAGAATCTTTGTACCAAACAGCACATAATGAGCTTCAACTAAGCAGCAAAAGAACTTATTAAGAACACATGGATGAAGATCAATCTGAGGCATATGTAGGTAGATCAAGTTAAATAGATTGATATGCTTTTTAGAAGTATGCTCATATCTATTTATAATTTGTTTGGTTTACTTATATTTGATATATCAACCAAATCAGTACAAAATGATTAACCATCCTGTGAAAGTTCATTAGTACCCTTTTAGAACTAGCATGCATGAAAAGTCTTGTTTTACTTCACCAAGGTCAAAACTGAAGGGTGAAGAATATATATATATATATAGGTTATGATTATCCAAATATTATACTCTATTTATTTAATCCTAAATGTAAGAGTTAGATAACTAATTTGTAAATATTATAAAAATTAGTCATGTTAATTATGTAAAATAAATGTATGTTGATTTTTCTAAAATACCCTATTTTAATGATTACCTCTATTGATGAAAACCCTCGTTTAATAAATACAATTAATAATGATATCATGAGAGAAAATTTATAAATTTAAGAGATAAAATGGATTAAAGTCTTATATTTATGATTAAAATAAACCTCTTAACTTGTTTATACATTTAGGTCCAGAGAGGAGTAATGGATTTTGATTTAGTGAGAGATCAATAGATTAGTAAGGCAAGAGTCTATCCAATGTTTATTTGCAATTTATAAATCATATTATTTTCATCCTACTCATCCATATGTGAGTTGTAAATGAATTCTTACCATCTCTACATAATCCAAATCCAAACATCAAAGTCTTCCTTTTTTCTTTTGGGTTATATGTTGTAGAGTTTGTCTAGCATAATGAATAAACCTCCACTTCATGTTATTTTTTTTAATTTTAATAAAACAAATCTATCTTAAAGACCATACAAAGCAGGGAATTTATTAACCCTTAGGAGTATTAAGCTTCAGACAACTATCAACAGCTAAAAACCCATAAGACAGAAAAGTAAAACATCTTCCTCTATATGGGCACCACTCTAAACTAAAAGTTGGCGCCACTTCAAGTTTTATTAAAAAGTGTGTAAAAGAAAGGGCCAAAGCAAGAAAAAAATAAAAAGCAGAGAGAGAGAGAGTAAGAGAGGCATGGAGCATGCATGTTTAAATCCAAAATGGCAGATTAAACATCTTGGAGATAAGGGAGCAGAAGAGAATGTGATATACTTTAAATTATTTTCAGATTCCCAGCACAAAAACTGCTGTGTAAAAAGTGTGAGCCTGCTGCTATGGTACTTTGGTTCTTGAATACAAACAAAGCAAAAACCCTAAATATGGGCCTCCCTCAGCAACCTGACAGTACTGATATAATATTATTCCCTTGATATTTCCTATAAACTACACATGATTTTTTTATACTTATTATTATTATGTCAAGCTTTAACACCACACAACACTTGTACGTAGCTCAATAATCCATATATATTTATATTATAATGCACTAAGTTTTGATAGCTGAATTCATCAGTACACTAGTAAATCACTTCAGACAAATCCATAAACTTGATTTATATATATATATATATTCCAAATGGTATTTGAAGTTCTATATATAGCCGACAAGATCATGTGAGATGATGGGAAGCACAAGGCTCAAGCATATTTGCCTAACCAATTAAAGAACAGTTTCCTCTCAGATTTGTGTTGATTAATGTTGTACTTATTATAATCAGACCCTTGAAAATAAATGTTACTTTCAAAAGTAAGAGAATAAAACTACTGTATCCCACAGAATCAGATGTTAGACGACACTCAAAATCTAATTGAAGGTACAAAGGGTGAAATATAAAGAAGAGAGCACACAGTGCAGAAAAAGAAACACATATTGCATAATACACGAAAGATTGCAATAAGTGGGACATGATAGCTATAAGATGTGAGAATAGTCAAGGGGTTTATTATTAATTAACGAAGCATTTATTGTTTAATTAAGCATATCATCAGGTTTTCTCTCCAACATCCATCCGAAAGATTCCAGTCAATCATGACTTAGTTAGTATAAAATTGTGACTTCGAAAAACCTTCATGAAAAGCATGCATTTTTTACAATTTAATATTTGGTAACATGATTTTTAAGGAACCTCAAACCTTAATTTATCAAGTGCTTTCAATGATTTGTTTATTCTGATGCTGAGTCACTTAAGAAAGTGTAAGATTTGCCACTTAATTATTCATGGGACACAAAATCTTCAGAATCTTAGAAAGGCCAAATTAGGGGGAAGTGTTCGATGACAAATATTTAATTTATATATTGCCACAAATCAGTGCTTTTTCGCATAATTAATTAGCAGTGCCTATCTATTAGTGCTAATTACATCTTAATCGTGCTTTAATTCTGAGGACAATTAGCTTAACAATCACAAAGTAAGCACAAGTGGAACTTCTGTTCTTCTCAGTATCAGTTCTATGTATGTGTGTGTGTGTATTTACTTCCTTGTTCATTTTTTAGTACCAATGCAACACACTTGCTTTATAATCGACTAAAAATTAAAGTGTCACTAACTTCAATTTCATCACCTCTGATCTAGCTATATAGCTCTTATTATTATATTAATTCATAAAGCCAAAGATCAATAAACTTATAATCTAAACTTAATTAATCCTTTATGAAACAAGCAATAGAACTCGATCGGTGTTATTATATATATATAGAGAGAGAAAACAATCATCCAAGTATAAATAAACACAGCCCAAACATGAAATTATTGAAAGATTCAAGTTCTGTCATGAATGTAGTTCTCAGATAATCATCGATAGATGATGTTTTCAGCTGAATAGATAGTTAAGATAAGTGAGTGAGTGAAAGAGATCATGAAATCAATCAAGAACAGCGCATCAAATTAACAAAAGAAAAAAAGGAAAAAAAAACTAATTACCATAATTACTTGAGGAAGCTAAATCATAATGAATCAAGAGAAGTGCATGGTAGAAGACGAAGTAGATTCAGTGGTGGTGGTGGTCGTCTTCTTCTTCTTCTTGTAAGGGATACCTCTGGCCTTAGCCTGACACTCCCTTACCTCTCTAAGGTACACCCTTATGGAGCCACTAGCAAAAGGATTACTCTCAGGGGTACCACCATTTTCCTCATAAGCAGCCCTGAGCCTGCCTATGAGAGCATCGAGACTACCCCAGGCTTGCCGGAGAGGGCACGTGCAGGGCGCCGGCGGCTCCGGCTGGCCATAGAACATACAACCTTGTAGATGAACCTTAGTCTTCCCGAACTGGTCCAGGTAACGAAGGAAGTCCAACACATGGCTGCAATTGCACTGAGATAAAGGCACTGGAGGCCTCATGTTCTTCAGGTACTGCCCAAATGTGTTCCAATCCCTTCTCTTTTGGGACTCATAGCGGCTAAGTGTAGGGCTTGAAGCCGAAGAAGACGATCCTTCTACAGTTAAATCCATCCCACTACTAGACATGTTCTTGGCCTGGGGTTTCACACACTGATATGAGAATAATGAAGTAAAGATCAGTGTTTTTTTGTGTGATAAAGGTGAAGAAGATGATAATAGAGAGATAAAAGGTGAAAGAAATAGGAGAAGAAGAAAGAAGAGAGAGTGGAGGAAGATGAAGATCACGACGTCATTGGGCTAACACTGAGTAGACATCAGATGGGCCATATCAGTCGCTTTCTGTTCATCTTTTTTCTCTCCTTTTCTTATAAACTTGTTTAATCACATTATCATTATTATTATGTGTCTCTGTGTGTGTGTATACGTCCCCCACCTCCCTCTCCTTCTTGTAGCAGTAGTACAATTATTATTATTATTGTTTGCCCTTAAACTGTAAACCTGTCTTTAGAATAATCAAAAGCATGTTTATTGTTCATTTTTGTTTAGGCACCTGTTATAGATCAGATCAGTTCAAATATCTTTTTCAAGAAAAAATGTACTAGTAAGTAATTACTGTTGTTACTTTTTCATGAAGAGATCATAAAATTGCAAAATGTTTAAGATCTTGATTATAATAAGGACACCCTCAAGTTAATTATTTAGTGATATGTAAATAAGAACTCATCAATTAAGGAGCATACTTAATTATTACCTCACTCTCACTTCTTCTTCTTTCCAATCAATTATGGGGACTTGAAAAGAAAAACTGCGATGGACTCTCCAATTTTTCTAGTTATGATATTTTATAGATTTTGCACCTCACCACCAAAAGAATAAAAAGAAAATTCATTATAAGATCTTGAGGAATAAATTTATTCTGAAAAAAATTTCATAACAAGTTAATAACATAGGTATGTTGTCATTTTTTATATTAAAATTTGTTATTGTATTATGCTTACTTATTGTATGACTTTTTAGTAAGATTACTTCCATTTCTTAAGACCTTATGATTAAGAAAACTTGGATAAGTGTCTTTGCTGATTTGCATTTTATGTATATAAGTAGGAAATGTTCCATATATATCCATCTTTACTTTAATCCATGTGAATCAAACTTGGCCCCCGAAATAAAGAGGCAATTATCTAATGTAAAGAATTTCTTTGATTTTTGTGATTGTGGACTTTTAGTTGAACTTTCCCAATCTCTTCAATCTTTTGTTTCAAAATAATTTTTTCCAACAAAATTGACGTAACCAAAGTCTCCTTCATCTATCAGCGTGCTAGCTGAGTATCAAACAAGTTAATCTCAATTAGTGCAAAATTAACATGGGTGTCAGAAGTTAAAGCAAAATTCATTCATAAGAAGAATCAACTTTTTATTTCCCCTTTGAGCTCTTTTTTAGGCTTTTGACACCTTTCCTTAAACTTTGGACAACAAACATATATATGGATGTGACTCAGTTTTCAAACAAAAAAAAAACAAAACGATGAATATACATAGTATTGTAGTTTTCTAAGTGGAGATTTGGATGGTTCATCATGTTTATGGGGGATTTGGTAGAAGAAGCAAGATGAAGATAGGTGTAGGGCAGACGTGGAATCCAATTTAATAAATGGGTTATGTTAATAAGATATATAGCCTATGAACTGTGATTTGTGATTGTTCAAATTTATGAAGAACAGCCACTAATGTGAAACCTTAGTGGCTGTCGTGAGGTGGTTGGCAATTGATTTAGATATTTGTCACCTCAAAACGATACGGCGACTTATTATTATCCAGGATTAGGGATTAATTTTAATTCTATTCCCAAAACATCATCACTAATATACTATACAGTAATTAATTAAGTGATGACGTACTGAAGTGCTGCAGTAAACGTAGATGTACGTTGAGAGAATGAACAGTATGTGTACCCACATATGTATAGTTAGAATCAATCTTTCACCCAGCTTCTCTTCTTTTTCTGTAGGACATTGTCTGTTTTCAATTATTATTATTATTATTATTCTTTTCTCCCTTTATTTTCACCTAGTGAGAAAAGAGTAAATGGGTCATAAATATTTACTCCCTTCAATCCTAAATCCTAAATATAAAAAACAAATAACTAAATCATACACATTAAAAAAATTAATTAAATTAATTATTAAAAAATATGTATTTATTTTCATCAAATATCATTCCTAATCATCTATATTGGAAAGTTATCTCTATTGGAATTATTAGAGTATCACTACTCTAATTCATGTCCATATTTATTTTATTGATTAAAATGACCTGAGTTTAAATATTTATATTCTCTATTTGTAGATTTAGAATATTGATATATACTTTATGTATATGAAAAATATATCAGTTCATTCTATGGCCAAGAAAATTTTTAAACAAGAATTTTTCATTGATTTAAAAAAAAGTATTAAATTTGATTAAAAAAGTAATATGATAAACAGTACGAGAGAGGATAAATTGAAAGGCTTTTATGAGACAAGGGGAATCAAAACTTGAGTGTGTGTTTTATATATTGGAGGGTATATGCAGAGAAGGGATTGGTAAGAGGATGTATGCAGATGGAAAAGCGGATCGAATCTTGACATTTGGGGTCCTTAGTTGGTTGTCCTTATCAAATACAGAGGAGTCCTAGAATGTGTCAACAGCCCAGAGAATGGGTTATATATAGGTATCAATAAATACACATACTTTTACTATATCCTCCCTCCAGAAGCTTTCTATTTTAAGGGTCTTAGCTTCCTGTTCAATATATATGCCCACAAGGTAGGTCATATGTACAAGTAAAGATAGTACAATGCATTTTTTGTAATGTATATATATTTTTCTATTATAGATAATACTGTCTGAAATATCATCAAACACTAAGGGTGAATATTTCTCAAAATAAATATTCGAATATCGCTTTGATGCTTAAGGGACTAGTCCCTATCTGCTTTATTTGAACATGAAGCTACTTAGAGATTACAAAGTTATGGTTGTTTTGTAGTTAGCTTTTACTAAAATCTTTTTGTCCCCTTAAACAGATAAGCGCTCATTACTACTCGTAATAAAATTGTCTCTAGAAATAGCTCTTTTTATTTTCTATTTTGGCTAGATTTGGCATAAGTAGTTGGCTTCCTGCTCAATTCCAACGTCTTGATGTGTAATAGATAACTATTTTAAAAATTTTGTTGATCTTGACATTAAATTTAGATCTTTGAGTATCGGAAAATGTATTTGGTTTTACATTAGAAATCTTCAAGACTAAAAATTCATGGAAAAATGCTAACAAATGTTATTGGTCCAGTTGTTGTTGGGTAATCTATAAATATCTCTGTGAGTATTCTTTAAATTTTGAGGCATGTTTTAAAATTGGTAAGCTCCCAAGATCCAATTTACTTAAATTTTTTATTATAAAAAAAAGCTCATGGGAAGATCATCATGAGGTTCTAAGAAAATTAATACTATAATCACTAAAAAATTCTATAATAAATAAACAACATATACATATTGTTATTGCATGTTGCTCATTTGTTGTGGGATTTTTTGGTGATTATATTTTTCTTGCTTAAGACCTAATAATAATTTCCCCAAAATTCATTACTACTTTCACCAAACCATAATTTTCATTTCTAACATTAAACAAAACATGTACTAAGTCCATAAACTAGTATGATCAAGAAAATGACATAATATAAAAGATACCAACTTGATCTTTCTCTTCAAATTTAACATCTAAATTGTTATTGACATTAATATCTTATTGTAGACTTTTTGCTTCAGATATATCTATCTATCATCTGTGAGCTGTTCAATGAGCTGACAATGTGATTATTAACTTAAAAGCAATTAGCTACAAGCATTATTGATTATAGACTTTAATTATCATCTATATATCTATAAAAAATTATTTACTATTCATAAGTTGTATAACTAATAAATTTGTAAGTTAGTAGTGAAATGGTTTATAAATAATGTCAATTTCACTTTTCTCAAGAGGCCTTTGCCTTTCTTCATTTACTTTTCCCCCCCTAACTAGTGTGGGTATTATATATTATATGGAAATTGAAAAATAAGGCACGCTATATATAACATGTAAACTACGGATTTCTTCCCTACATTGCACTGAAAAAATAGTTTATAATTAATTAATTATTTATAATTATTATAAAATTTTATTATGATTAAAAATTTGAAATATCATAAAAAATTAAAATTTAATTTTTGAAATATTTTGAACCCCACTTTGATTTTTGAAAGATTTTGACCTATATGATGATAATTAATCAGTAATCCTATTAAAATTGGCTCAAAATCTTTCGAATATCAAAATTAAATTACTGATTGATATTATTAATTATGATTTGTAGATAAGTAAATAGAAAATATTAAATCAGGTTAATCTAAAATTATTTTTAATTAAATTAAATATTTTAAAATTTTAAGAATATAATTAATAATGATTGATAGTACGCTTTTTAATCCAAAATATAAAATCCTAACTTACCTAACCTCATATCAACTGAGGAAGGAAGTTAAAAATAAGTTAACCCATTAAATGTATTTTTTTTAAAAAAAATAGATTTAAGTTTTATTTCTTCGATTTTTTTTTTTAAAAAATAGTTACATTTTCTGGAAATTTTAACTATACACTTAACCTAATATGGTTGCGCTCGTAATTAAATCTTAATTGCAAGTAGTTAAGAAGGTTCAACACTTGTAGCTGTGCGTGACAGATATTATTATATCATGTGGTTGCTTGTCCCCCATCATTCTCAACTGAAAAGAGACCCCCCCTCTTGTCTAAATCTCATTAATTAAATATTATTATTATATTAAAATAAACGCTTTTCCTATAGTATACTGTAATTATTGGGATATTTGATTTGAACTACGAGCAAACTGTTTTTAAAGATAACTTTAATGATTTTCGTAAAAAGCTTTTTTTAGATAAATGTGTCCATGTTGAAATAATATATTATCAATTATTATATTTTAATCTTTAATTTTAGAAAATAATTCTGTCACTATTTTTTGCTTTTAATATTTTGTATCTATCACAATTTTCACAATTTTTCTAAATTTTAAAATTAACTGTGCACTTTATTTGATGGTTTCTTTTCAAGTGAAATTATAAATGATTGTTTTTGGATTTGCATGTATTAAAGCATATATGCAAACCCATGAGAATATAAAGAGAATGGAGCTTTTTGCTCTCATCGTCGCGAAAACAAACGCATCCTTATAAACTGTTTTATGTCCAACTCTTAATAATACATAAAGTCGCCTTAATTTAATAAATACTCTACAACTGAAATTCTACATATTATTGGTTGCCACTTGCTATGAATGAAATTGAAAATTGATTTTACACCATCTTCAAATAAATATATTTCTTTAATCCTAAACATATAAACTATATATTTAATTTATAAATATTAAAAAAATTAATTAAATTATTAGTTATTCCTTCGGTTTTTAATAAAACAGATATTTAATTAATTTGTATAAATAAAAGAAAATAAATAAATTATTTAATTATAATAAATATAATCTCTTTCAAATATTCATATATAACGTTAGATTATATATCAATTTATTAGTAAGATAGATTAATCTAAAAAAATAATAGTAAGATAGATCATATAATTATGATCAAAGTAGTATTTATAAAAAGTGTGTATTTATTTCTTACAGTACTCTTTTTTATTATTTATATTATATTAAAATTGTATATTTAGAATTAAAATACAATTTTCAATTAACTACTACATTTAATATTTAATATGAATGGAGTATTAATTATTTTGGTAGACTCTGCACAAAACCGAAATACTGAAGAGAATGAAAGGATTAGGTAAAGGGATGTGAAGGAATTTTGGCACTAATTAAGCTTAACGTGACTTTTATGGAAGATTGATATGTCAAATGAAAATGAAGCATAAGAGAAGAATTTGCGAGTCATTTAGCCACTTCCACGAATAAGACAACCGACCAATCTGGAGGGACCTACCCTCCAAGATGCCCACTGCCCAAGACTCCCTCATTTATCATATTTCTTTAAATTACCATTTTCTTCATTCTTCATTCTTCATTCATTCCCATAATAATTAAATTAAGTTTAATATTATCAATTTGGCTCAATTTTTTCAAATTTGGACGGCTCACTGCCTCTGTGTTCTCTCCTCTCCCCGCGCCCCCCCCCCCAAACAAAAACAAAAATAGAACGTCTTTCCAGAACAATCTCCTCTTAATTAAAAATTAAATACGCGCTTAACATGCTTTTTTGTATTTTTTTTAATTAATTGATACAACCTGCCAAGTTTAATTTTAATACCGTGTGCTTCTCGTCAATTCTAGATGGGGAATTTCTAGGTTATTTTTATTCCTAAATTTTCCTCTTTCCTTTTTTTCCTTCAGGATATATATATTTTTAAAAAAAATTATATTTAAGTCTCATACAAAAAAATTTAATTGTAAATAAGTCCTTAAAAATTATCAAATGATTGTGACGTCTCACGGGACTTGAGATTAATTTTTTCGAATTGTGAAATGATAAAATTGCCCCTAAGAAAAAATAACTCAATCAATAGGAATTATAACTCCCGAATGAATAAATAACAATTGGGGGCAAAAAAATAAAAATTGAGACATTTTTTAAGATAGTTTCGTCATTTCATAATTAAAAAATATGAATCCTAAGTCTCTTAAAACTTGATAATCATTTGATAATTTTTTAAAATTTCTTTGTAATTAAATTTTTTACACGTAACTTAAATAAAATCTTCCTATATTTTTTATATCCATTTCAATGCAAATAGCACTACAAAATCATTTTAATGAAGTCCCTAACAAAAATTGGTTTATAGTAAGAACATGACTCATGCCCGGTAAAAGTAGGTTTGAATCATGCTGCAAATACGAATCTCTTGTTACTGTATAATTTATAAGTATTTCTATTGTAATTTTTGTCGTAGGGCTTGATTTTTAAAGGATAGATGAACATTCAAGAGGAAATACAAGAGGTAAAGAAAAAAACCAAAACAATAAAACAAAAAGAAACATATCAAGTTTAATTAATACAATAACCGCATTAACTTGAAATGATTTGTGACCAATGAAATTTTAAGGAGTAATGGACTAATGGCATTATGGGATTGTACATGAATTGTGAAGACTACATCTTGCAAGAAATTTTAGTAAATATATGGTTTCATGTAATCTTCGACGATATTTGGAATCTAAAACTGAAAAAATTGTTCATATTTCAACATAAACGTGTCTATAATTTACAATAAATTATATGATTTAATTTAAATTTCATTTTTTTTCTAATAGTATAAAAAGTTTAGGTGATGAGTTGGTCTCAAGACTTATTAAAGTCAAAGTATATTTTTAGACTTAAAAAATACTTATAAAAATATTTATAAATTATTTATCAATAAAGTATATATATCAATAGTGAGATTTAATCTGACGATCTTATAGGTTATGAGTCAACTCTTTATCAATTGAAATAATATTTATTAACATTTAAATTTCGTATCCTATATATCCTAAAAAATAAAAAATTTAATGTAAATTTTATTTGCAGCGAGGACCCATACATATAAAGATGGGTAAGGTATCGTGGGGAAGAAGTATGGACTAGGTAGTTTAGAGTCCATTTAACTCAACTTGACGTGCAAAATACGGTAAGAGTAGGAGCATACGTGGCAACCTCGATTTACCCATATTTTTTTAATTATAAAATTCCCCCAAACACTGCCAATAATTAATCTACCTTAGGCCGACAACGATGACAAGAACAATATCGAACCTCGAACTTATATGCTGGATCAAAATTCCCTGCTCCTGAGTATACTATTTAATTTCAAGTTTGAAATTTGGCGTTTTCTCTCGATATATGAAAAAACAAAGAAATTAAATTAACACATTTGAGTGTGTGTGTACGTAAATATACTATTGTATACATATATGTTGAAGTATATTTTATAGAATGTAAGAGTTTTTTATAAAAGTAAAAATAAAAGTAAAATTAAGCTGAAAATAAGTTTTAAAAATGTATTTAGTAGGATTGAAATGAGTATAAAACTAATGTATAGTTTTTTTATAATTTAAAATGTTTTTTTATAACTAAGGAAGGGTTAAAGTTATTTAAAAATTTTATAACCAGGCTAAAATAGTTTAAAAAAATTTACTTCTATTTCTATCATCTAAATTCTCAATTTTTTTAATTAAACTGAAATAGCTTAAAATATTAAAATTAAAAATAAAAAAATGACTTCTATCACACCAAACAAGATAAATAAAATAATTCACTTTCCCACCCCTACCAAATATACCATAAGAATTTCATAGGGCTCACTCACCTTATATACTAGGGATCTATCAGTCTAAGTGTAGGATTAAGTTTGTTATATATATATATATATATATATATATGAAAGTTCAAATTTTTCTATTTCAGCGCTCAAAAGTATCAAATGGGCTACCTAAAAGGGATGGTAAGCATATGCCAACAATAATTGACTGGTTGTAAAGGAAGTCTTCAGAAGAGTCAGAGCTAGATCACTTCTTGCTTTTCTCTTTAATTCCTTTATTACACTTTCAATTCATGGATCTCTCTCTCTCTCTCTCTCTATATATATATATTTGATCACTATTATTCTTTGTTTAATCATATTAATTATGACAAGTAGGTACTAGTTCTTCTTCAAAAACATTGATTAAGATTTTGCTATATAGTATTATTCTAATCTATTCAACTAAAGACCGATAAACATAATAGTAGGTCTCACTTAAATAAGACACATATAACCGTGCCTATCTCCTTCTAATTATATATAACATAAAAGGATCTAAAAATCTTTGTATAATTTAAATTTTTTAACAAATTATACTATTCATAACTCATGAATTATAACGACGCTAGTTAAATTAGTAATAACACATATCTGTCAATAAGAGTTAACACGGATAGTAAGGATCAGATTTATATCTTATAAGGACGTGAGTTCGATTTCTATTACCATTGTGAGGGCTCGTTTGATAGATGATCTCGTAAGTTTCTTGTAAGCGCTCTCTAAACCCTGGGATTGTGCTCTGATTTTAGTAAGAGACTGGTGCCGAACCCACGTAAATTTTTTTGTAAAAAAAAAACTAATAACACACATATGTGTGTGTGGTTTGATGGGTAAAACAGATACATTAAGCATATTTTTTCTTCGTCTTTTCCATTTTCCTAATAACAGGAAGATACAGAGGAAAACTGATAAAATATCTTTGTTTAAATTCTTTATTGGTAGAAATACTTGATATGATTTTATACATAGAAAATATCAATACTCCTTTTAGCTAATAAAATTTTTAAATAATACTTTTTACCGATTTTTCAAAGATAAAAAAGCCACTACTTTTAAGTTAAGAACGAAAATAAACCGAGTATTTGAGGCCAAGTAAATCACATATATAAAAAGTGAATGCTTTTGGTGGGAATTTGCTTTTCGTAGACGCAGTTGGAATTCTCTTTTTGCTTGGTCTTAGCTAATGATCCGTTCTTCTTTTTCATATAAAGAAAATGCATGAACTTCCCTCCGCAGTGCTCGTGCTTAATTATAGCTCTTCTTGGACAATAATGGTCGATCTCAAAGAGATGAGATTGAACGTGCACGTACCTTGTCGGTCATTACGCGCCAACTATGTCTCCAAACTCTGTCCCCCACCTCTCTTTTATCAGAAAACTTTTTTATAGCTTCAATATTTTTTTTTGTGAATATTATTATTGATGTCACATCACTGAAACATGTGTGTGTATTAAGGTGTAGTGCCGGTTTGGATTCACATAAAACCATAAGGATTTTTATTTTAAATCATGGTTTTAATTTTTTTTTAAACAAATAACTCTTTTAGCCTCTAAGTGTTTCTAGCCACGATAGTTTCAAATAAACTTTTGAGAATATATTTTGAATTGAAAAAATAACTTATGAGTATCAAAATACTATTTTACTCTTATTTTTTTTACACTCTCTTCTCTCTCTGCCAATAGGTCAAGTCCTTCTGCACTCTCGTCCGCCATTAACGCTGAAGCTCCAATCTCTCTCTTCCTTACTCGGCTGCACTCGTCGTCCATAAAGCCACTAGCAACTCATCGTCGGATAAGCTCTAGTCTTCGTCTGCCCATCTGTAGAGGAGTCACAGATATGAGAGAGCAGTGTCTTTAAAACTCGTAGTCCATCATTCTCATCGTCGCCTTCGTCAAAACTCACGACTAGAGGTGGAAGCATCATCATCGTTGCTCAGAGAAGAAGCAAATAAGCCCAACTTAGGCCTGGAATCAACGAGGAAGAAGAACAGTGGAGCCAATTTTTTTAGTATTTTACCCTTTCTAGAACAGTGGAAGAAAATGAAAAGAGGAAGAAGATGACTCAGACCTGGAATCGTCGACTCACTTTTGTTTTTACCCTTTTATTATTATTTTCATCTCATAGCCTTTTTAGTAACTTACTAATCCCAAAAATCATTATAGTAATAATCATCCAAACATTAATTTACTTAAAATTATTTTTTTTCATAAACTTTTATCAAAAGAGCTTATTCAAAATTATTTTTAAATCATTTTTTATCTATAAGCTCTTCTTTAAACTAATTCAAATGGTCCGTAATATGTTATCGACCTTTCTTGAAGACATCTCGATTTTGACGTCAGTCTTTTGTTTTGCCCTTACATTTCCAATATCGAACATATCTTGCTGATGTGAGTGCCGCTGAAAGAGAATCCAATGCATGCTAGCTATTAAAACTAAATGCACCGATTACTGGTTAATTATTTTGAAATAAACTAAAAAAAATAGAGATGAATTAATTAATTAAGGGACAAATCATGATCTATAGTAGTAGTTCTTGCAGATTATTACTATTATGACTGTCATATTGTCGATTTGTTCATGTTCACCATGAAAGAAAAATTAAAGCTTGAATGTGATTGTTTTCTTTGTTAATGATAGAGATCAGAGTTTCCATTTTCTTTTGTTTTAAACTATTTGAGATAAAACCTATGATTGCAATTTATTAAGTAATTCCTCAATCTTGAATATGAATGACAAATAACTAACTCACAACTATTAAGGAAAATATATGGTTGAAATTAGTTGGGCCTCTTAATTATGTCATAGATAAAATAGTTTTTCAGAAATGCCTCCATTATGACCTCTAAACTCAATTTACTTTATCAGCAGACATAGTATTTAAAATTTTAAACATTATTTACTGCGTTGCAAGTGCAGATATATAATTGAATTCCCAGTACGTCTTTATGCAGCAATGCTTCTATATGTACACAAATATAGTACCGTCAAGTTGCCTTAAAACATGGAAACTGTCTCTGTACAAGCATCTAGCTTACAAGAAGTGGACTTAAACTGACATAGAGAATCTCCAACCTTACTCCCATAATTACTTTTAGGAAAAATATGTGATTGTTAGAAAATCAATTCCGTCTTCTGGTTAATTACAGATCCTATTTGTCTTTTTTCTGGTTTTCTGGTGTCTACCAAATCGCCTTATATCAGCATTAATAAGTCATCCGTTTTTACCAAGGGAGTTAGTCCGAGTGGTAAGCGGCTCGGTATCGTTTAAGCGAGGTCTTGAGTTCGAGCCTTGGCATATGTAGAAAATCCCCGTTAGGAGACTCATCAACCATAGTCAGGTGCGCGATGCGGATCAGATCCGAATATAATTAGGGCAAAACTCCGGTGAATCGGGTGGGAAAAAAAAAGTCATCCTTTTATATATATAGTTACTTTCGTTACACTTAATGAGTTTCGTAAACTTAATTTCCTCCAAATGGATTACTTCTGGATATAACAACTTTCCATATTTTCCACAGTTCTGGTAAGACTTAAGGCAAGAAGAAATCTTATCATAATTATATTAGCTAGCAAGCTACCACTAACTTATTATATATACACACACACGTCCGTACTACTTCAGTCCTTAATATATATCGTAATTAAGGAATTGATATTGATCATAAATATAAGACATATTTTCTATATTTATCAATTTTTTTAAATTATCTCTAATAATACTATCTCAACGATAATCAAATACGAAAGAGAGAGGAAGGAAATGAGTAAAAGAAGATGATTAAAGTGTTTTAAAAAAATAAATTATATTAACTAATTTAACTAATTTTTTTAATATAATTAAATTAGTTAAATATATAGGTTCTATATTAAGTACGGGAAGAGTACCTTATTTATCTTGTCATATAATTAATCATTAACTTACTATTTACAATTTCCCAGTTTGACGAATCCAATTAAGCATGATGCAGGAAAGTCTTTGCACAAGATGTTCAATGTATATTATATTGAATCATCTTCCATGTACATGTAGTGACACACAATTTTTTTAATCTTTTTTTTTTCTAAAATGGTCGCATGAATATTCTTCTATTGAGGCTGACCAAAATTATATTAGTTTAAAATTTGATTCATATGTCCTGTTCCTGTTCATTGCTCCGAACAAAGTTTTGATTTTTATTTAACTGTTGCTATTTTCCCACAATGTACTGTTAATAACTTTATCGGCATTCTTTCTTCTCACTTTGGACCTTTTGGAAGGCATAAAGATACCTTTCTCTTGAAACTATTAGGCTATCAGTCCTTTCACTATTATCTAAGTCGTTCCTTTTTCAAATCAATGTCATGTCCACACATTTAATTTTCCTTTCATTGATCATCTTATTATTTTCTTTTCTTCCTGTTTGTTTTTTTTGGTGGGGGGGTGGAGATGGGAGGTCTAGCAAAAGAGGTAAGTTTTAAGACTAAAGCTTCATGTTAATGAGTTAAAGAAATTCCCAGTGTGTGTATAGAATATAGATATATGTTAAGTTGAAGTTATAAGTTATCATATGAGTACTATCTATGTCCAATTCTATTTAATTTTCACATGAGGAATGAGGCCAAAAATATTGTGTTTAACATGTGAAATTTTCAAAAATAAAATTATTTAAGAAACCATATGAGTCGAATCAAATAATTATCTTTGTTATTATTTTCGCCACATCTTATTTTATAACATTAAAAGTTACGACTTATTAATCAGTTAATATCTAAATAATTTAGGACAGCCATCTTCTGGAAATTATGAGTCTCTGTTGTTCACCCACTAAATCATACCTAAAATCTTACGACTTTTTTCACATTTGCGATGGATGTTGACAATACAACTCTATCAGAAACGCATACGCTAACCTTATCAGAGAGATGAATAATCAGCGTCGTACGACATACTACTATTCCAGATTTTTCCCCTCTTTCTCTTGAAGAAACAATAAAATATTGTGAAAAAGAGGTGGAAGGAAATGGACATTTGCATATATAGATTGAAGGAGAGAAAACATGATGCTATAGCAATCAGAAATGTGTGCACCCATAATATTGACTTGTGGTTGAACGTAATTAAAGCAAAGCTAGGGCATTATGCAGCATTAGTTGTCTCACATTAATACAAGTCGTTAGAAATTCTTGAATGATGAGAGACTTGTTTGTTGTTAGGTGACATATAAACGTGCACAGATGTAATGATAGCTCCTCTTTAGATTCCACTGTTCAATCCATGATTATATGCCTTTCTAGTAACTTCACCATGTTAGGGAGATTTTAATTTCCTCCACCGCCAATTCCATTCTCATGGCTTTGTATACACTCTCTCTCTCTCTCTCTCTCTCTCTCTCTCTCTCTTCTTGCTTTAATTTATATTATCACAGGAATATATTTGTATTTTATATCCAATATGCCTCTTCTAATAATTAGGACTGTTTTCAACTTTGTCCCCATAACAATTGATTCTTGGGTGATTTCTGCAATATCAGATGGTGTACTGCCACACAAGTAAATACTATATTCCTAGATAGTGGCTGATTAAGGCATGTTTGGGAACTGACTTCCAAACCTTAAAATCCGGCCGATGAAGCCAAAAATGCATGTTTGGCATGGTTTTGGGGACAAATGATTTTTTGCTCAATAGTCATGTTAAAGATGAAGCAGCTTTTTTAACTTATGGGTTTTGATTTTTGACTTTTTTTTATATTTAAATCTTCTTAAACTGACTTTTCAATACATTATTTAAACAAATTTCTATCCAACTGACTTGTTTATAAAAATCTATCTACACATAAATCATATTATACTATTTAGTTTTTATCCTAACTTCATTTTGTAAAGGTTAGTTGAGATAAAAGTTACTTATCTGTTACAAACGTTAATCTAAAGGAGCCCTAAACTTTTGTGAATTCGTTTGAGCATATCTATATGTATATTTCCCTGATGATCAACACTGGGAGTACAGTGCAGTATGACTATATTTAGTACAGTAAAATTGGCCCAGAAAACTCAGATGAATTAGGAACACAAATGGGGTAATGTTACTGATCAAATATATCGTAGAAGAGTACTACTTTATTGTAATTCTAGTCACGATATTTGGGGAGGCATCTTAACTCTTGAGTGCCTAAGTTTATGCCTAAGGATAATTGATAATTCGCCCCGATATTAGTATCACCTAGGAAGAAGATAGACTTCGGCCTATCTTTAAATAGTAGGTGAGCCCAATCCCTTTTTATAAATTTTCTTATAAAAAAAATACCTTACCGACTATAGTGAGAGAGATGAAAAAGGAGAGGAAGAGAAAGTTAAATTAAATTTGTCTGTGATGTGAGAATATTATGGGAAGGTGGGTAATAAGGTGACGAGAAAGGACACATAAACATAAAACCCCACAAGAGAGGGATTTGTCCTTATTGGTGATTTGAGATCTTTTTTAGGCACTTAGTGGACTCTCTCTCTCTCTCTCTCTCATTCAACTGTTTGTCTATCTCATGAATTATGAACATATGAGAGCATATATAGCACCAGGCCCTCCCCTCCGAACTTTTTCATTCAATCTCTTTTTATTATTTGCTTTTTCCCACACCACCATGCTTATCATCAATAAAGTTTCCATTTTTATAAGTACTGATCATGATTCATCTCTCTCGCTCTCTCTCTCATATTTTTATTCACCTTTTTCCATCATCACCAATATGCAGAAAATGGTTAGTTTAACCTACAAGATTCAGCTTATTGTAAGGCATCATCAGCTTAGATACAATCCAAGCACTGATTTAAATTTTAGTAAGTTATGTTTAATTAGATTAAGTACGATATATGAGGGAAGAAAAGTAAATTTTATCATGTTGTTGCTCTGTTACACATCGTAATTAGTTAAACGTTTAGAGATAGTAAAATTGTTAATATATCGATCAACAAAGCCTGACATAGTTAATAAATTTCTAAAATATTATGTCTTTAGTTCGAATCAAGCCAGATGTATAAAAAATACTTTGTTAGGAGAGGCAAAATTCTCTTCAGTGATCTCTACGTCTTTGGAGGATTAATCTTTAACGATTGACTAAAAGGTACTACTTAAACTCTAAAAAAGACGGTTGCTATAATGGGGTTGATTAGAATAAATTATAATTAACTTGATCTAAAATATCTTAATTTTTATTCTTATATTTAAACACAATTAAAATTTTATTTATTAATAACTTATAGACATTATTTAAGTTAAATTATTAAGTTTAACATTTTTATTATTTTCAATAAAATAAAATATCTGAAATATCCTACAATTACCTTTATCTATGATTTTATTATGATTTACTTGTTATTAATAGTTAGGAAATTATTAAAATTTGAGTTCAAATTTAGATATGGATTTAAAATTTTAAATTATTATTATGGTTCTATAAACAGAGCTAGAGTCCTCAGTTATTTTTTAGATTGGATTATTGAGTCAGCTTTCCTCTCTTCACTCTCCTCTCTCAGTTCCTCTCCTGTTCTAGAGTCCTACATCTGCTTCCCTCACTATACCCACTCAAACATCAAGAACAAAAGTGTCGGCTAGAGGAGGAATAACCGTGGCGAAAGAGACATCAAGAACGGGTTCTTCAACACACGCTAAATTCAACGCTCTAGAACCAGAGCTATCGACCTCCTTTCTCAAATCTGATACCACCACCGTGATCGACTGGAGGAACACAGTCCACCCACCAAGTTTGATGGCCCGGAGCATCCACGCTCCCTCACACGCCACCTCTTCCTCGGCGCATGAGGCCTACCCACAGGAGCTCCAACTGAAGCTTAGGCGCGTGACGTACACACGCCTCCTATGAAGCCACACTGTCTCGGCCTACTGTACTATTTTGGACTGTTTGGTACACCTATTTCACATTATAGGCCTTCCCAAAGCTGATATTTACCTCTTAAATCTTTAGGTGATAATTATTCTTACATTTAGACAAAAAGTAATCACTTTTTACTCGTTGTGTGTGCTATATGATATTTATAAGTGATTTAATATATATAAATCTATTGATATTGATATAATTGTAATGCAAAAATTTATTTGATAATTTTTATTGAAAATAGTCTTGTGGGATTTAAAATTTAATTTAGAAAGTTTGAGTTGAGATTATAAACTTGTTATATATTGAGATTAGAATTTGAAGTTATATTGAAAAAAATTCTTTTTGTGATATTTATCAAACTATTGAGATTTTGATTAATATGATTATTTTGAGAATCATACATTGGAGATGGGTGATAATTGAGTTATATTTCTACCACGTAGTATAGCCTCCATTGGAGCTCGATGGTTGTTTTTTGTCCCACCAGTTTACCGAGTGACATGCCCCACCTGTTTATCGAGGGGGAATGAATCTATGGTCCAATCTCGTGCTATATGGATTTTGGCCTATCTATACCACTTGATCGGTTAGCTTTTGAGTGGTCAGTTATCACTAGCACATGGGTTTAATCGATGGGAATAAGGTGGTTCGGTTGGATTGATAGGAGGATTTTGGGTAGGTTATTCATTTAATTTTATTATAATAATATATTATTTTGTATATATTATACTTTGTGAGATCCCACTTAACACCTCATGAGTACATGTTAGTATGCATAATGAGTAGAATTGATGATTATTGAGACGCTTGTCTCACCTTATTATTATCAATATTTTTTAGGTGATAGTCTCATCTTAGGGCCCTAGGAAAAACGTCAGAGACTTGATCAAAGATATATTAATTGTATAGTCTTCCCCTTTGAAGGTATGTGTAGAATATTTATATATTGTCACAATATGTTTTATTTTACATAGTTATATATATTATATTACTTTATTTATATTTTAAAAAAAATTATAACTATGGTAGAGTTCATTTAAATTTTAGTTAAACTCTTTTCTACCATGATTAGGTCTCTTGAAACAAACTAAATTTATTTATAATATTATTTTTAAATTATATTTAGTATAAAATATGTCTAAATAATTAATAATGGTTATAGTTTAGGAGGATTTTACAATCTATTTTAGTTAGAAATATATTATATTGCAATTAAAGCTAGTCAAATATTGGTGAGTAATGGGAAATTTTCCATTCAAGTAACTCTGAGAAATTAAAAGATGTAATTAAGTATGATACTCTTTCGATCTTTAATATAAGATTTATTTTGTAGTATAAATTACACTATAAAATAGTTCTTAGATTAAGGAATGAATAAATATATAATTTACTAAAAAGAGTTCAATCACAGCTAACAAACTTTAATTATTTTTTTCAGCAAAATACATATATGAATATGATTATTATATCAGGGGCCTATATAGGCATCAGTCCCTTAATTAAGGTTCGCAAGCATATTAATAACAATCTTTTAATTTTCCAATCTAATTTCATCTTCATCCAATCTTTTAATTAATAGCAAAATACATATATTAAGGTTCGCAAGACACAAAATCTAACTTCAAGTTGGTAAGAAAAGTATCTCTCTAATTTTCCAATCTTTTAATTAATAACAAAACTAATCACAATATTGAAAGAGATAATAGGATCAAACAAACAAGTTAGTGCAAAATAGCTGGACTCAGCAGAATCAGTACATATTACAAAATTTCATATGATTGATCCATTTGCACTGAGAATAAAGCTTAATTCGACAAATTAAGCCAGAACAAATTAAAAGAAAAATCAGAGCATCTTACTAAGCAAATGATTTTTTTTGAAGTGCATGCACTGTTCATTGAATTTCTCTAGTCTTATTCTAAAACAAACATATATAAACGACATTCAAGAGTACAGTCACAAAGTTCATTCTAAATTTTAATTTAATTATTAAATGGTATATGACAATATATATATATAATCACGTCGAAAATCTCAAGAATAATGGAGCTACTAATCAATGCTCGTGACAAAAAAATTGAAGACTATCTTATTAAAGATGATCCAGAATCATCTGAATGTAATAAAAGTCATATATCTTTGGAATAATCAAAGAAGCAAGTTGGGTTTCAGCAAAGAAATAAACAGAAAACGATGAACAAATTCGTTTTACAATTCTGTCATGTTCATGCATGTAATACCCTAATTTTACTGCAAAATTTTGTCTTCATTAGAATTTTTTTTTTGTAAAGGCTTATCGTCTATTTGTATATAATGGCCCAATTTCCCACATTTTTGTAATTAACTCAACGCATCATTAAAGTTAATAATATTTATTTACATGGACTAGTACTTGATTTGAAATTAATTATATTATATTGTGGCTGCCAAGATATTCGAATCATTTCAGGGTTTGGTACGTTACTTAACATTCACGACTACTTGAGTTTCATCGCCAAGATTTGGATCCTTTAATTTATCACTAGCAATTGTTTATAAACCAAATTAATCATGTTATATTTAATTAATTAACATGGGAACTTTATTTATACACTTTTTGATTGCATATGTGCTTTATCACTATTAATTAAAATTAAAAACCCGAATGAGACAATTTTTTATTTTTTTTTAAAAAATAATAGTCTATGATGAGTTGCACGGCCAATATTAAGGCCATGACATGATGATTTGTTTAATTATAGTCGGTTAAAATATTAATAAATAATTAAGTCAGTTCATTAAAATTTAAAATAAAGTTTATTAAGAGATGTGGTGGGTTGTTAGGCGTTAATAAGAGGAGAGAAAAATGATATGAAAATTTAATGTACAATTCCTGAAACTTTATATATTAACAGGGTCTCTTCTTGTTGAACATAATACAAAATACAGGGAAATCTCATTCTACACAATTACGACATTATTATTTTCTTTTGGACTGTAATTCATTTTATAACGAAGAGACCATCATTTCACTAAATGACTTATCACCATAATCCGAACCGTGTAGTTAAAGCAACAAATAAGGATGTTTTTAGAAAAATACCATTGCATTTTATCAAAATTTAGGCACTTTAATAGCTATTTTAATATGTGTATATAACTCCCAAGTGACAATTATTTTGAAACGGAGAGCGCAGATCAACTCTTTTTTATATAAAAAGATATAATTTAATAGGAGACAATTATATTCGAGACACTATTAGGCAATAAATTTAAGTGCCTCTTTCAGCAGTATTTAATACCATAGCGTTATATATTTGAAAAATAGCATATACTAACATCCTTACTTAGAAAAATAAAAGAAAAACATGACATCAAAATATTTAATTGTTATAAGATCTGTTTCGCTTGTTGACTGAATTTTTTTTTTATCTATCTCTGACAGTAAACAAATATCTGGAAAAAAAAACTCATGAAACGAGGACTAAATTAAGAGATACTGAAGATATATAGTAAGTTAAGAAAAGCATACAATGTCTTGTAAAACTTGCTTTTCGTGGGCCTCACACACATATGCCTTGCTATTTTCTTCAAAGCCCATTAAGATAATGCTTTTGTCATCCCCATTTAGGAATCATTCTATTTACCCATCCTCTGTAGGTTCAGTTAGTAAAAAGTGAGACATACGACATGTGTTCTATCTCTAAGAAATACTATTTTATTGTAATTCTAATCGTACCATTTAAGAAAATATCATAACTTTTATGTGTCTAAGTTTACTTCTGAGGATAATTGACGGCTCGTCCTGATCAACATTAGTATAGCCTATGAGGAAGGGAGACTTTACCTTACCCTTGGATCATGGGTAAGCCTAACCCCTTCCAAAAAATTTCTTATAAAAAAAAAGGAATCATACTTTTTTTTTATCAAATGGAATCCTACTATTTGACCCGTTCAAGTTGGACCTTATTCTGGATCCGAACCTGAAACCAGACAATTCTTTCGAAAAAAAAAAAGGAATCATTTTTAGGTATGTTGAGCCTCTAGAGTAATTCCAAAAAATGTTACTAATCATATTCTAGTATTATATTTATATTTTTATAAAATTGTTAGATATACCATATTTCATTTATTAGATACGTGGATAGGTAGCCATTTTTATTGATATACGCATAAGCACATGATTATATATATATACACTCTTTTTGTCCTTAATATATGATATAATTAGAGAGTTGATCTTAATTCTAAATATAAGATATATTTTCTATTTTTATTAATATTTTTTTAAATTATCCTATTGATACTCCCTCAACAATAATTAAATAAAAAATAAATTAAGAAAGATAGTTAGAGTGTCTTCGAAAAAATATCTCATATTAATTAATTTTTTTAATTTAATTAAATTAATTAAATATATATTATATTAAAGACTAGACTATATGGATAAGATAAGACAAGATCTAAGCAGAAGAAGTTACTTTACAGTGATTAAAAAATTAATTAATTTTCATAATTATTTATAAAGTTGAATTCCCCCCCCCCTCCTCAAATGCCCCTATTAGCCATGGTGGTTATTTATATCAACAATTCCAGCTACTCCTTTCTTCTAATTTTGAATGAGGAGCGTAATTGAAAACATGCATTAATTGCACTTACAATTAGGTACTTCTTACTTATAATTAAAACAAAAGAAAAATCAATTTTTTTCTTATAATAGAGACCAAAAGGCTTCAATCCAGTTAAATAAGATTCTTCTGATCATTCCCCTAGATCCACAATTTTGTGATAAGATTCAATTTAATTATTAATTTAATAATGGGAAAAGGGCGCATTGTGCATGGAGATTCGTATGAGCCATCGTTTCTTTTACTAATATATGTATTCTTTTATTAGAATAATTTTATTTAAGATATTATTAAATATTAAATATATATATATATTTTTTTAATAAACAAATTAATTTTAATTTTCGACAATATAAAATACTCGTATAATCCGTTAGACTCAAGCTTCGTTATTTATACAACCATCTTGCTCATCAAGTGATTCCAAGGAACTCCCGAATTGGTGGGTCCCACAAATGAAGCTGATTCCTATTTGGGCTTCTTAATTAGGGCCACTTCTCTTACTTTTCGTTTAGCGGCCACACCTTTGCTTTTTTTCCTTCCGCCTCCACTTATTTTCATGGAGCGAATCACCTATTTTAGTTCAATTGATAAAATAATAACACATATGATCATTTAAAATATATTTAATTTTTAAAAAATATTATTTTAGTATAATTTTAGTCTAAGTATTTAGAAAAGTATCCTAACTTTTAGATACATAGATTACGCCTGAGGGTAATAGATAGCTCACCCTACCTGACATTAGTATCCTTAAAAAAAATAAAAATTTCACCCTACCCTTAAAACGTAGGTAATCCTAATTCCTTTCTAAAAATTTTTATAAAAAAAAAAATAGAGCGAATCCAAACTAGTGGACATTTATGTTGAATATAGTCCTTTTTATATCGTATTAATATTTTAATATTTTATACATATCAATATATTTGATTTTTTATCAACAAATCATTTATAAATTATTTTTTTAATAAATATTTTTTAAGAATAATTATTTAGAGGTCTTATAGAAGAGATTTATTACAACAAAAAAAAATTTAGTGAAATCATCAAATAATAGTCTTGAGATTTAGAGTAATAAATTCGATTTGTATAATTATCAAATTACACTTATGCATAACTTAAAAACGCGATAACAAATTGAAGTGACACAAATAACAATT
Organism: Leucaena leucocephala; assembly: GCA_037074615.1. Lineage (NCBI taxonomy): Eukaryota > Viridiplantae > Streptophyta > Magnoliopsida > Fabales > Fabaceae > Leucaena > Leucaena leucocephala. Next base: position 16,554,639 of record CM073545.1, read on the forward strand.
GGAGGCACGTGAACAAATCCCAATTGTTATTTGTGCCAACATTAAGTTATTATTACATTTTTTTCTAGTTATCATTTGTGCTACTTTAATTTGTCATCGCATGCCCTTTCAATTGTTATTTATACCATTTGAAGTTGTTATTATATGCCCAACAACTTACCATTTATATATAAGGATAACTTAGTAATTGTACAAATTAAATTTATTACCCATATATTATTTTGAACTATTTAATTATTTGATAATTTTAAAAAACTTTTTTATAATAAATTATCTTCTACATGATTTCTGTGTACTTCTCTCCTTTCCTTAATTAATAAAATTTCAGTATAAAATATAATAAAATTTATACATGAGAATATGTTCACTCCAATTATTCTGATTGTTCATTGGATGGACTTTTTGTCCTTTTTCTGCTTTTTGATGGGAATAAAAAATTGATGTGCGATTTTCATTTAATAACAAAAAACTTTTGTCAATAAGAGTTTTCACATATAGTAAATAGTAGGCTCGTATCTCATGATAATATGAGTTTAATTTTTATTACCGTCATGAGAGCTCATTTGGTAGATAATCTCGTAAGTCTCATGTAAGTACTCTTTGAGACCTATAACTATGCCCTGACTTTAATAAAAGATCAGTGCCAAACCTACCTAAATTAAAAAAAAAAAGATAAGGCTTTTATGTAAATGTTAAGCTATGGTATATTTCATAAATTCTTGAAAAATAAAATAAAATACTATTTTGAAAATTGATAGCCCTTAATTATACTGAGATTAATTTATAAATTTCATATTGAATATTGATAATATCATCTTAGGTAGGTTGTATTGCAAGAAAGGAAAGCAATCTTGTTTAATAAGTATTTTTTGGACCGTTGGATTTGTTAAAAGTGTAGATTAATCTGTATTATTAAAATTCAATTTCAACAAAGCACACTGCACGCACAATTTGCTTTTGCTGTGCATCATCAACTCAGAGCCTATTTATGTCATTAATTTTATATGTTATATCTATAATTTAATTAGCTTATTTAGATGCATCATGCGTGCGCATCATGCTCCTAATCCATCATTAATTAACTATATTAGCATGCCGAATCCTTTATATCCATCATAGCTTTCTTCCCTTCCCTTCCCCTTATTCATTCATTCTAACCCTCTATTCACAAATCTCAACCCTTAGTAGATGGTTAGTACACGCATTTGTTATACGTAATCAGAGAGCTTTAGATCACATATAACAAACAGTATGTTCTAACCTCCCAACTGCATCATGGGAAAGACAGAGTATTATGTGAGCCTAACGTATGAAAAGGATTTTCAAGAAAATTAAGAATTGGTGTATGTTAGAATCATGTTAAAATTGTTCTGTTTACACATTTGTAGTCCAGTGAGGAGGGCAATTAACTCATCTGGAAGTGTAGATGGTACGTAATTTAATAATTCATTTTTATATCATGCCTACTGTATTCATCTTAACTTGGTCTCATTGGGATCAAAAGTTAAATGATAAAAAAAGTATATCATAGTAGAAATCAAGAATTCTAAATTATACAATTCAAGAAGGCGTGGCGTCACCCTGCCCCTGCAGTCAACATTAAAGGTCAAGGAGACTATCACTAGGAAATTGAGCTTTAAGTTACCCTCACACTCTTGTTTGCCCCGTATAAATAAAATAGTTATCATAATCTTTAATTTTTCAAATTTTATATATAAAATATTAGTTTATATAATTTAATAAGAATTTAGACTATTTTATACTAAAATATATAATTTAAATTTGATAGATAAAAAATAAATTAAAATAAATTTAAGGAATTAAAAACTGCATACTTTTAAATAAAATATTATACTTTTTGTTTTAGTATAGACTGTTTCATAATTTGACTTTAATCTATTTTATTTTATTTAATATTACCAAATCACGTATAAAAAAAATAAAGGTACTTCCCAGTGACGACGCCATTTGATTGTGAGATATATAGCTTTTCAACAATAAAAGCTATGCTCCCTTTCTTCAAAATTAACGTAATTAATTACAGTTTTAAATTTGACTATAACACCCACTGAATTGAATGGAAGTAATTTGACGCCTTAAAACAACTATCCTATTTCAAATCTTAACATAAATTAATGATATTAAATCAGTATTCCCCGGTATATAAAGGCTTCAACTTTGAGGTTTGAATGGAATATTTTATTTTTCCCATGAGAAGTAATTATGATATTGATTAAAAAATGGAAATTGATGACGTGGTTATATGTGAGTGAGTCAAGGAACGTGGTCCGCTGATAAGCTTATGCGGGGAGGAACTTATCTGATACGCACCTTGTTTTATAATTATAACTATTATTATTATTTTAAAATACCAAAAGAAACCAAAAAATATATTTAATTAACTGCTTCAATTTGATTCGCTCCGAAGATTCTATCGCATATTCCCTACCCCAGTCACGATCTAATTTCACAAGCAATTGCCTTTTCAGCTCTCAAACTAATACAACCAAATTAAAAAAATAAAAAAAGGTGAAAATTTATTGGTTATACGCCCTAGAACTAGAGGAGGAGTGAAAACGGGACAACTCTTCACTTTTTAAAAAACAAACATTTTTTTAAAAATTATTTTTAAAATTTTAAAATACTAATAATTTTTTTAATATTATATTGATATAATTAAAAAATTGCTAATGTTATACTTTTAATATTTTTTATTTTTATAAAAAATCTTAAATTTTACAATTATAAATTTAAATAAATATTAATATAATATTAATCAATTATAATTGTCAATATATATCAACAAATAAATAACTATTTTTATTAATTTTTGATAATATGAGTATTTAAACTAATATTTTAGTAAAATAAATTATAATATTAATAATTAAACAAATAAAAAAAATAGACTGATATGTTAGATAAAGCCTGTTATACAGTCTACCCTATTTTGTGATAAACTAGGCTCTAGCTATACCTAGAACCTTCAAAACTTTATATTACCTATTTTTTTATAATTTAATAATTCCCTTTGAATAATAATATCATCTGAATATTTGCATGGTTTTTCAATCATATCTCAACCATTTATCTTTTCTCCTATTTTAAAAAAAGCGTTTTGTTTGGATAAAAAAGAAAAAAACAATTTCATATTGCATGAAGTTTTTGGAAAACAAAAAAATACCATTAAAATGAGTGCAGAGGATGCATAATTATTCTTGAACAGTGAATTTAGATTAAGTGGTTTTTTAAATGCTGAAATTTTAATCATAGATTGTGAGAATGAGGGAGGATCAGTTTAGTGATGCTTAATCAATCAAATCATTGTACTAAAAGTAATAATTCAAGAGAGGCTTGGAGCATAATCTACCTTTAATTTCCTATTAGCTTCGTTGGTTTCAGGGCATTTCTCTGCTTTATTCTTATTTTCTTGTGAAGATAAGAATTTCCTTTTTTTTTTTATGATTTAGGAATATAATCAGTGCATATCATAATGATCCAATTCCCTTAACATATTGTCGGAGTCGGTGACCTATGAGAATCAAATTCCCAACTTTTCTTCTTCTCATAATATAAACATGGATATTATAGACAGTTATGCCAAAAATCATATTAAAAGCTAAATTGTTTTATTCATTTTTTAAAAAATCGCTTTAATTTATAGTCAAATTTAACATCTAGAGTTAAGAATTAAGAAGAGATTTTTTTTTATGAGAACATGCCAAGTAAAAGTTTAGATATATTCGATACCTATTTTTTATTAAAGTCAAGACATAATTTTAAGATTCAGAAGGAGTTTATAAGAGATTTATAAAATTATCTATCAAATCAATTTTTATAATAATAAAAAAAATTAAACTCACATTTTTATAGAATATAAATTTATTTGTTATAATATATGCCAACTTTTACTAACTAAGAAGAGTTCTTTTGATCTTTATAGAATATAGTTTTTGATCTTTACGATAGTCAGGGTCTTGGGAAGAAAGAAGCATTTCTTTGCTTTGGCCGCTCGGTTTCCATGTTAGATATAAGAAATAAGCGTTAGTATATATGATAAAAAATATATTTATATTTTATAAAAATATAAATTCGATTCTCTTTATTATTATAAAAAATTATTTAGTAGGCGATCCAGTAAGTCCCTTGTAAATACTTTCTGAATCTTAAAGTCGTGCCTAATATTATTAGAAGACTAGTGTCGAATTTATCTAAATTTTTTTTATATATAAAAAAAAACAACCGTTGCACTGGCCAACAAGCAACATATTGGGAACCGGTGAACCAGGCAAGCTGGTTAGATGCGTGGGACAAAGGGCTCATAGTATTGGTTGGGGCTTTACTAGCCAAAGTACTCATTTCCCTTATTCCTAATATAAAAACTAGTTACATTTTTTATTATAAATTAATAAAATTAAATAAATTATTTAATTATAACTAATATAAGAATTACCTGATTAATTTAAATAGATTAATGAGTATATAATATAAATTCGTTTTGAGGGGTTAAATTTAGTCATAATTAACTGATTTATTTAACTTAGTTATTCTATAAAAAAATTAATTAATTCTTATATTAAAGATAAGAGAGAGTAATATTTAGATCCTATCAATGACCTACTTGTCAGAGAGATTTTATACCACTAGATTTTAAAGTTATTGGCTGTATAAATCTTTTTTATAAACAATTTTTTTATACTTAAGATTTAAATTCAAAATTTTACTTAAAGGAATAATTGTCAAGCCACTCCAACAAATTATAGAATCCAAATTCAAAATAGTCTGCTGTATCATCTGATACTGAATAATTGTTTTAAAAAAAATTAAACAAACGCATATTTTATTTGAGGCATGAAAGATATATTTTATTTTAAGTTAAAACTATATATACAAAACAAGAAACAAAAAAGGAGAGTTAACTAACTCAGATGAAAATATAGGACCAAGACGTAACGGCGTGCGTAACGCAGAAAGATGGTGAAGGTTTTTCATGAGAAATCATACTAGATTTGATAAAAAGGATTTTCTTTTTTCTTTTTCTGTCAATAAACGGATTTTCTTTTTAAAGCCATGATCAAATATGCCTTAATTCTTATAAGTATATTGAGAATAAATCCTAGTTCTTATGCAAAACTTATGACTCATATATTACATTTTGCGTAAAAATCCGTCTTCCAAAGTAGTTAATTGTTTAATTTTAAGGTCAATGTGAAGACCAAGTTAGCTAAATCGTATTTATCTCTTTTAATATTTGGGAAAAAATTTATGAACTTGTTTATTTTATTTTAAAAATGTTCAGCCCATTTTTGGATAATATGACTATTTTTAGAAGCGGGTTAGGTTCATCCACGATTTAAGGACAGGACGAAATCTCCTTTTCTCCTACGCGATACCAATGTCGGGGCAGGGGGAGCCGTCTGTTACTTTCAAGCGTAAACTTAGACATCTAAGAGTTAGGATGCCTCCCCAAACGTCATGATTAGAACTATAATAAAGTGATACTCTTTAAGAATTAAACACGCTTTAAATAGTCGTATATTTCATATCTTCGTCAATTCAATCCACGTACCATTGGTATGACTTGTAATCAAGAAGTGCATCATAATATGCTCTATTATATTCAACAACACTTCGGCCAAAAAAACCTATTGAATAAAACTTAAACAATTAATATTTATGATTTATAATAGTTATTAATTTTAGAAATTCAAAATTTATATAGAACAATATACATATTGAATCAATTAATTAAAAAAAACAACTAATGGTCTATAAAATATACTTTAATCTTAAATATAAGAAATAGTATCTAAGGTTAATTTTGATCATAAATATATATAAAATCTCAATCTATCTTGTTTACAATATTTATTATTTTTTTAAACTAATTTATTTAACTTATAAATTAATATATAATTAAATATTATATTAAAATATTTTAAAAAAATAATATTATATTTATTATAATTAAATAATTTATTTAATTATTTTAATTTAAATAAATTAATTAAATAGTTCTTAAATTAAGAACTACGAAAGTACAAAATTTCAATCATGAATATATAACTACTTGTACTATTGATGAAATTATATTACTAATTTAAAAATAGCTATTATATAAATGTATATATTTATAATTGACAGTAATGTAACACATATTTAATCTTTTAAATATAATAGATTCTGTTAAAAATTATAGAATATTATATTCTGGATAGAAGCATCATGATAAAAAATATAAAATTAATATCTAAATGGCTAAACTTAATATTTTACAAATAGATATCGATCCTGTACTCTTTTACGTATTTATTCAAATTATTAAATTTAAAATTAATTATAATTAAAATATGATGATAGAACCAATAACATGGGTCTTGCCTTTTAATTCTACTACCATGAGAGCTCCTTATAAAATATTTATGGAGATGATGAGGTGAATCCTATTTGTAACTTTAAAATATTAGCATCTTTCTCTATAATTTTTTTTTAAAAAAAGAACGTTTAAAAGTTTAATTTTTTATAATCTTTTAAGTTATATTATTAAATATTTGATCAACTGATTAATTTAAATTAAAATTTTATAACCACTATACCTCTCCATATGATGCCTCAAAAGTTCAAATTTCAAGTATGATGAAGTTGGTGAAATTTATTTCCATCTTTTCTCTGTTTTATTAAAAAAAGTATAAAGGGGAAAAAAAGATATGTGAAATGTTGGAGGTGAAGTGGTTGACAGCATCACACCTTCGGATTCTCAATTTAAAAGGATGTTCATTCTTTTGGAGATTCCACTGCTAATATCTAGTATATGATTTATTTATTAAATTAAAATAATTTTAATTTTTGGTATTCGTTGGGGTGGACTTAAGTCTCATCATAAGATACATCACATATACAGAGATATGCGATATTTATAACTAAGCACTATAAATTGGAAGCCTTCACATGAATCCGTCGTGCTTCCTTCACATTGCTCCACTCTCCGTGATCAGAGGCGCAAGCTACCTTCACCCTCTTTCACTGTACATTTCCAGGGGAGGGAAATTGTAATCTATTTGGCAACCTATTAGCTTCAAGCCTACGGGATCATCATCATCTGGGCCTCTACCAGGATTTTTTGTCTCTCTTTCTCTTTTTGTCTCTAGTTTTGTGATATTTTTCAACCTGCTTAATCCTGTTTTCGCATTCACTGAGCTCAGCATCATCAACACACCGTCACAGTGTTTTTCGGTGTTAAATTTCAAGCATTTCCTAATTACTTGGCGTTCTTAACTGAATTTGACTGGGTCAGATAGGGAGTATTGCATAAGTTCACAGTGAGAGAGATGGCGACTCGGAACATCGAGAAGATGTGTTCCATTGATGCTCAACTGAGGTTGCTGGCGCCTGGAAAGGTGTCTGATGATGATAAGTTAGTCGAGTATGATGCTTTGTTGATGGACCGATTCCTCGACATTCTTCAGGATTTGCATGGCGAAGACATCAGAGAAACGGTATTATGATTTTTGCCCCCGTTTATATTCTATGCCTTTTAGTGCGGTATTTCTTACCTAGGTTAGCTTTTGGGTCAAGGAAATATGATCTTTGTGACGCAGTTTCAACTGATTTCTTAAAGCCCATACAAGTTTTTCACGAAGTTACGAACTTTATTGGTATTAGAACTTATTCACTAGGTAAGTCCTATTTTTTTCATTTTGATCAATGTTGCTTGCAATACATAAGGTTTTGAATTTATCGGTTTCGATCAAGGTTTTGTAATGCACAAGGTGCTGAAAGCCCACGTTAGTGATCCCCCTAGGAATTGAAGAATTTTTTGCTTTGTATAGATTTCATTTTGGCCTTTCGTGGTTTGAGCAATTTATAAATTGGAGCAGGCTTGTGGAAGTTTTTCTTTTGTGGTCATATATGAAGTAACTTTTAATCATAACACATCAATCCCATGACCATATAAATTTTTGTTGCTAGAGTCTGCGTTTTTTGACTTATTACTGAATTAGTGATCTGCTGTTGAATAGGTTCAAGATTGCTATGAGCTGTCAGCTGTGTATGAAGGGAAGCATGGCCCTGAGAAGTTGGAGGAGCTCGGGAATAAGTTGACTGGGCTTGATGCTGGGGACTCTATCGTGGTGGCCAAATCATTTTCTCATATGCTGAATTTGGCCAACTTGGCCGAGGAAGTTCAGATAGCCTACCGAAGAAGAATCAAGTTATTAAAGAAGGGTGATTTTGCTGATGAGAACTCGGCCATAACTGAATCTGACATTGAAGAGACCTTCAAGAGGCTTGTGAATCAATTGAAGAAGACCCCGCAGGAAGTGTTTGATGCTTTGAAGAACCAAACTGTAGATTTGGTCCTGACTGCTCATCCTACTCAGTCTGTCCGAAGATCTTTGCTACAAAAGCATTCTAGGTTAGTTCATTTCTTATGTTAACTCAAAAAGATGAGTCGTATTTTGGTGTGCTCTCAAAAAGATGAGTCGTATTTTGGTGTGCTCTCAAAAAGATGAGTAGTATTTTGGTGCACTCTTATGAATTAGCTGCAGTATTAAAAACTGTGACATCTAGTGATTGAGCATGCTATTCCCTAGTTTTGGTATTGAAGATATAAAGCATGGTTACTCTAGAAAAGAGCCAAGTCTCTGTCCAACACATTTTGAAACACTTGTATTCGACATGATCTGATACTTCAATGTTCAATTATATACTTTAAATTTTTGTCATGCTGCTCCATTTGTGTCAGTTGTGCCTCATGTCTGCATGTTTATGCTTCCTAGCATCAGACAATTTTTTTGGGGGAAAAATATTTCTGTTGACAAAGAATTTTTTCTCCTTTTAAGGATAAGGAATTGCTTAACTCAATTGTATGCTAAAGACATAACACCTGACGATAAGCAGGAACTTGATGAGGCCTTACAAAGGGAGGTGAGTAATTGATGAGTATTACATATAATTTTGATTTGATTCCATAGACACACTATACATTAATCACAGCCCGATGATTCTCCAAGTATATTGCTATTTGACTCCAGTGTCTATAATCTATAACAAAAATCATCATCGACGTTGGCTTTAGCTCTGTTAATTTGTCTGTTTCCCTTTAAGCTTCCTTTTTAACGTTAATTTAGTAAGATTTTTATTGACATTGTTGGAAGCAGATACGTTTTATAGCTATGAAGTGATGCTCTGATTTGTAGATGGCAATGGCACTGGTAAAGTATGACTCTAATGATATCTCCTTAATCTGCAGATTCAAGCTGCATTTCGTACAGATGAAATTAGAAGGAGTCCTCCTACCCCTCAAGACGAGATGAGGGCAGGAATGAGCTACTTTCATGAAACAATCTGGAAGGGTGTACCTAAGTTTTTGCGCCGGGTTGACACAGCTCTGAAGAACATTGGAATAAATGAACGTGTGCCATATAATGCCCCTGTTATTCAATTCTCTTCTTGGATGGGAGGGGATCGTGATGGTATCTTTCTTTTCCTCAGGCAATTAATTAATGTGCATATTCTTTTATGACTTTACTTACTAAAATTTTCCTGATTAAGTAATGTTCACACATTATTGAATTTGCTTGCCTTTTATTTTTCCATGTAATTCATATGGTATAAATTCTTTTGTATGTGTTTACCTGATCCTTATTTTTTCATCAATGGCTGCTCATCATCACTCTCTTGCCAATGCCCTTTGAAGCATTGCTTGTACCGTACTATTATTTGCTTACAGTATGTCAACTTTGTTGCAGGAAACCCCAGAGTAACCCCAGAAGTTACAAGAGATGTTTGCTTATTGGCTAGAATGATGGCTGCTAATTTGTACTTCTCTCAGATAGAAGATCTTATGTTTGAGGTATAGATAGGCTGGTCACCTTCAATTTTTCTTGTGTTTGTCATTGAGGCTATTGTTCTTATCTTGCCACTTGCTTAGTTCTGCGTCCTTTTTCTCTTTGGCAGTTGTCAATGTGGCGCTGCAATGACGAGCTCCGTGTTCGTGCTGATCAACTCCATAGTTCATCAAAAAGAGATGCAAAACATTATATTGGTTTGTAACTGTGAAATTATTTTTTTTCTGAATTATGCTTTTTAACTTATGCTGACTTTATAGCCGCACAATATTGAATGCTTTTACTTAACATGTAGTAAACTAGTTGACTATTGAAGTCAAAATACCACTTCCAATGCAAAGCTGAACTTTTTTATATTTGATATTCGCCAAATTATTATTTTCGGATATTTGAGACTCATTGAATATTTTGATAACTAGTTTTAATTGGCATTGAATGTCATCGTAATTGATGCTTGATTGATGCAGAGTTTTGGAAGCAGATTCCTCCTAATGAGCCATATCGTGTTGTTCTTGGTGATGTGAGAGACAAACTGTATAATACACGTGAACATGCTCGTCACATATTAGCTAATGGGACCTCTGACATCCCTGAGGAGACAACCTTCACAAATGTTGAGCAGGTTATGTTCTTACTATGACCTAATAAACAATGTGATATAGGATAAAGGCAAGGGTTAAGAAATACAATATATTCTTCTCTGTTGATTTTTCTTTACTTCATAGCTTATGTTCATTTGGGACACTTATAATACCTAGGACATATACTAAAAATTTACATGTGGGGTTGGGTTCAACACGCAATAGAACTTGTAGCAATAAATTTTTTTTATTCCTTAGTTTTAATATCATTAGAAGTAGTGGATACTCAGACTTGAGATAAGATGCTGCTGCCTCAAATTTGATGATGTTTAGATTGCATTAAACTTTTAGCCTTGCAAAGGAAATATACTTGATGCATGGCATAATGTTATAATTTCCAGTAACCATCTGGTCGTGGTATAGTGGCTTACATCAATGGTCTTTTGCCCCCTCCGGATTCCCCGAACCATTCTTTTCTTGCAGTTCCTGGAGCCTCTTGAGCTCTGCTATAGGTCACTCTGGGCCTGTGGGGACCGATCAATAGCTGATGGAAGCCTCCTTGATTTCTTACGGCAAGTTTCAACTTTTGGACTGTCACTTGTAAGGCTTGACATTCGTCAAGAATCAGACAGGCACACTGATGTTATGGATACAATTACAAGGCACTTGGGTATTGGTTCTTACCGAGAATGGTCTGAGGAACGCCGGCAGCAATGGCTCTTGTCTGAGCTCAGTGGGAAGCGTCCTCTTTTTGGCAATGATCTTCCTAAAACTGAAGAAATTTCTGTTGTGTTAGAAACCTTCCATGTCATCGCAGAACTTCCACCAGACAATTTTGGTGCCTACATCATCTCAATGGCAACTTCTCCATCTGATGTGCTTGCTGTAGAGCTTTTACAGCGTGAATGTCATGTGAAAAAGCCATTAAGGGTTGTCCCCTTGTTTGAAAAGCTTGCTGATCTTGAGGCTTCTCCTGCTGCATTAGCTCGTCTGTTCTCTATAGATTGGTACAGAAACCGCATAAATGGGAAGCAAGAAGTTATGATAGGATACTCAGACTCGGGAAAGGATGCTGGCCGCCTCTCTGCAGCTTGGGCACTATACAGAGCTCAAGAAGAGCTCATAAAGGTTGCAAAGGAGTTTGGCATTAAGCTTACAATGTTCCATGGAAGAGGAGGAACTGTTGGAAGAGGAGGAGGTCCCACTCATCTTGCTATACTGTCTCAGCCCCCAGGGACCATTCAAGGATCACTTCGTGTAACGGTTCAAGGTGAAGTCATTGAGCAGTCATTTGGGGAAGAACACTTGTGCTTTAGAACACTTCAGCGCTTCACAGCTGCTACATTAGAGCATGGAATGCATCCTCCTGTGTCTCCAAAGCCAGAATGGCGAGCTCTCATGGATGAGATGGCAGTCATTGCAACAAAGGAGTATCGCTCTGTTGTTTTCCAGGAACCCTGTTTTGTTGAATACTTCCGATGTGTAAGCATTAGTCTCATTCTATCTTGTATTAGACTTAGAATGAAAAATGCTCTTGAAAATCTCCCAATGCAAGTGAACACTTGGACCTGGCAATCTTTCTTGTGCTCATATTCTCCTTTCTTGCCCTCACTAATTCTTATTGCCACTGCAGGCAACACCAGAGTTGGAGTATGGACGTATGAACATTGGGAGCCGTCCCTCAAAAAGGAAGCCAAGTGGGGGCATCGAATCACTTCGGGCTATTCCATGGATCTTTGCTTGGACCCAAACAAGGTTTCACCTTCCAGTATGGCTTGGCTTTGGGTCAGCATTTAAGCATGTGATTGAGAAGGATCCCAAGAATCTCCAAATGCTTCGAGATATGTATAATCGATGGCCTTTCTTCAGAGTAACCCTTGATCTGATTGAGATGGTGTTCGCCAAGGGTGACCCAGGAATTGCTGCTTTATATGACAAACTCCTAGTGTCAGGAGAACTACGGGCTCTTGGAGAGCGCTTAAGGTCTAAATATGAAGAAACCAAAAGCCTTCTTCTCCAGGTAATCTTATTTTATATTACTAACTTGCCTTTTAGAGTTACTTGTATACTTTTCTGCTGCTGTAGATTAAGTTCCTTAAATCCTGCGGTTCAGCTGCTATTGTATCATAAATTCATGGATATTGAAATCTTGGCAGTGATTGATTATAGACATTAATTAATAATGTTTACTTCAGAAAATTTTTTCCCCTAATGCCTCTGTTTTGAGAATTAAAGATCCAAAACTCTTTCCTTAAAGACGAGGCACGTTTTAATAACCAGGATTATATGCTTAATGTTGTTTCCTTCTGTATGTTGCATGAAGATTGCTGGGCACGGAGATGTTCTTGAGGGAGACCCTTACTTAAAGCAAAGACTCCAACTTCGAGATTCACACACGACAACTCTGAATGTGTTGCAAGCTTACACTTTGAAGCGAATCCGTGATCCAGACTACCATGTGAAGCTGAGGCCTCATTTGTCAAAGGAGTATATGGAATCAAGCAAACCAGCAGCAGAGCTTGTGAAACTGAACCCAACAAGCGACTATGCTCCTGGTCTGGAGGACACACTTATTTTGACAATGAAGGGTATTGCTGCTGGCATGCAAAACACTGGTTAAACTTTTCCTATGATGTTGTTCCTTTGATTTTTATGTCGTAGCTTCAGCTATATATTAGGTTCTCGTAGTATGACGATACTTTGAACTGTTGTTAACTTTATAACGGTACAATATCGAATGCTTTTACTGAACGTGCCGGAAACTAGTGGACTACTTAACTACATTTCAGAACTAAAGTTGAACCTTTATATATGTGTGTATATATATTTGGCATTATTTAAATTATTTTTATAGGATGTTTGATGCTTATCCAATATTTTGACCGTTAGTTCTAATTGGTCTTGAGAGTATATGTTTGGTTCAACAGAAGGGAGGGGGGATTTAATGGAAGGGAGAGGTGGGAGAGTTAATGATCTCGTTATGGTAGGGAGGAGAATGGAGCAGGTCTTTTAATTTTTAATGATCTTTATTATATGTTTTTTTTAATAAAAACAATATATACATTAAAAATAAAAAATACATCATAATAAACCCCCATTATATAAAGCAGGGGAGTTAGAGTTCAAAAAAAGAAAGAAAGAAATATTATCTGACACGAATAAACGAAAAAAAAAAACTTAATTGAAGCGATAAGATATTCCGCAATGACATTAGAATAAAAAAGAGACTGCATCTTGACAAGGAATTTTACTAAAGCCTATAATGTATGCCAAGTCCCTCGGCAAATTCCTTGAATAACAATAGTTCATAATCCAAGCCATGTTTTTGAACCAGACAACATTTTGGATTAATTCCCCAGAATACCAAAAAATAATCCAGAAAAGCCATTTTAATTTGTGTTAGGGAGGGTAAAGAAACTTTAATTACATGCATAATATGCTAAATAGAACACAAGTCATGTGATGAGTGATGTATAAAGTGAGAGAAAAACATGGAAGTAACTGATCAACTTTATACCTGAGATTCTCCTTCCTCATTCCCAAGTGGCCAAGCATACCCTGTTTCTCTGCTGATATTATTACCCTACACTCTGTCTCTCTCTCTAAGATAATCACTCATCTCTCCCAACGGCCCATCATCACGCGTTACACCCTTCCTCTTCTTTCACTATATATATATATGCAGTCTTGAGCTAGCTTGCTGTATTCTCATGAGTCTCATGTCTTCTCCTAAGGTGGTGTGTTTGGTTCTGCTGCTTATTCTGGTCTCTAATGGCGGCAAGGCGAGTTCTGCAAAATTTCACAGAGATAATTATAAAGAGGGCTTTTATTCTCGAAGATTCTTCGTTCCTAAGAAGAATACAAGCTTAAGCGGCTTTGGAGCTGACTTCAGTTTTCTTCCTAAAAGCTTCCCAATTCCTCCCTCAGGCCCTTCCCAACGCCAGAATGGACATGTTCCTTCTGGAGTTCCTAAGGGCACCGACTGATATTATATATATATATATAGCTAGGGGCTTTAGTTAATTTCCTTGAGTTTCTGTATGTTTCTGTGCTGTGTCAAAGAAGAGAACAATGATAGTGTATTGTCAATTTTTATCATCTGTGACTGCAGAATCTTGAGGAATGAAATGAATAAGTTTTATATATTTATTTAATTTGGAACATTCTTTTGCTCTTCGCATGATCTTCTTCTTCTTCTTCCTCGTCATCAACATCTCTATACTTCCCGCTACTCCTGATCTTGTTACAGTTCCACACACAAAATCTCCGTTATAGCATTAATGTTGACATCATAAATTTGTGTGAGTTCAGTTTATGAATGTACAATGAATCGGAGAATGAGGAAGCTTGCACCAATGACGACCAAACTCCATTGGAGTTTCATATAACGTCCCCTTTTTCTGACTATACCAGAATCACAATTCACATGTGACTGCATTCAATTCAAAACTAACATCGAATTGAATGATTTATTTATATTTATATAGGACCATTGAGTTTGAAATTTTAAATATGACGATATGCATTGAATTGAAGTTGCAGTTTATAAAAACCATTAATTACAATTACTAGTTATAGACTTATAGCTATGGGAAATGGAAATGGTCAACATGAGAGAGATAAAGCGTAATCGTAAAATTAAACGTGCTTCTTCTTTTTCTTTTTTCTTTTTAAATAAAATTTATACGAGTTGAGTTTTAGGGCTCAAAGTATATTTGGATGCTTAAAAAATACTTATAAAAATATTTATATATCACCTACTAATAAGATACTCACATCGACAATAGAATTTTAACCTACAACTAACTACTTATTACCAATTATATCAATCTTTATTTGCTAAATGATATTCATTTAGAATTAGTTTAGCTACAGTAGTTTGACTTAGAGTTGTGATTTTTTTTTTTAAATACTAATATCATATCGTTTAAATTTGTCCCTAGAATAGTGCATGACTGCCATGTGTTCATATGGATGACTAGGTACAATTAAAGTTAAAAAAATAGGAATTGCTATAAGGTACTAAAGAATAAATCTAATTACCAAAAAATATAAGACAATATAAATTTATTGTTAATTCTCACACT
Organism: Leucaena leucocephala; assembly: GCA_037074615.1. NCBI lineage: Eukaryota > Viridiplantae > Streptophyta > Magnoliopsida > Fabales > Fabaceae > Leucaena > Leucaena leucocephala. Next base: position 16,570,155 of record CM073545.1, read on the forward strand.
AAAATTTATCATTATTAACTTATTATTTATCATTGGAACTTTTGGATAATTAAAATTTTTATTTAGGACGTGATTATAATTCCCTAAATAACTATCCTATTGAAAATAGAAATATTTACAAATTACCTAATAAACTAGGTGGATAAATTTTTATATTGATAATAAAATTTAAATTCACACGTCCTTTTTAAGATTTAGATTAAGTTATTTTCTCCAAATGAATCAATCAAATCTAAAATAAAGATGGTGTTTGTTGTTCATCAATTTAAAATATGTAAAAAAATCTCACTATTTACAAACTGAGCATGGTGAGACTCATCTCAAAATATTATTATAATTAATTAATATAACAATTGAGTTTTTACAATAATATGAGAGGAATAAAGAGCAACGATGATGGATGCTAGGGACCAAACGTGGAATAATATCCCTCACACTAGTGAAGTAGTGATAGACACTACAAACGCGTTTTTCCATTTAAGGAATTTGGACCCTTACCATATGGACAATCTTCCTTTTAAGGAGGGCAAATTTTTACTATTATTTAAAATTATAAACATTTTCTACATATATATATATTATAAATGTGAGATATCAACCTTAGCATAGATTTTATGCTATATATTAATAACAAAAATATTTAACTATTCAGAATATCTCATTCTCCTATTAGAAATTCTACAATCTACCTCTTGTTTTATAAGCAGATATTAAATTTGCTATGAACCAAACATTAACAAAAACAAAGAAAGAAAGGTAAAAAGGAGCTTAATTAGTTAATATAGACATTAGGCTCTGTACATGGTGTGTGTGTCTGTGTACTATGAAAAATAAGGTGCATTGTTTATAATTTATTATTAGTATAACTTTGTTGCAACTTTTATATTCTATATAAAATTGAAAATACTGATGATTGAATATATTGATAAAGATATATTAATTAATTGATAATAAGGTTAAAATACTAGAGCTAGGACTAGGGCGTAAAAAAACAAAGACACCATCTCCTAAAATTAACTACTGAAGTCCCAATCCAAATCTTGTAAATCTGATTCTTTATTATTTTCATATGTAGAAGATGATGAACAAACTAATATATATACAAAAAATTAATTATTTAACTTTTATAATTTTATTAATTTTATAGTTTAATTCGTCATCATTTAATTTGTATAGTTTTAACTCTATCTTATTAATACCACATCGGATGAATATGGTCTACGTAGATTCCAAATGTCATTTCCTTCTTTTATGTTAAAAAACAATTCATTTTTTCTCAGTCCATGCTGTCATCTTCTCAGTCCCATAGATCGGAGCACTCTGTCAAGACCCAGCTCCTCCACTTCTCTCCCTGCGCAACCGGAAACGTCCGCAACTGTGAATCTGGGTGGACCTATGTATCGGGGGCCACCCACGCACGATGAGGAGCAAGAAGGAGAAGACAAGAAAACCTTGCGATGCAGAAAAAATCATGGATTGGAGGTATAAAGGTTGAAGTTGAGAAGGTGAAAAAAAATCATTGCATCAGAAAAAGGAAGTAGATGCAAGTATATTATCTGCATCCCATGATTCGAGATGCTCATGGTCTCAAGATGTCAAAGTCCTTGGTAAATATTGTCAATCCCATTAAAGTATCAATCATCGCATACCTTTGGAAGGTCTACATATAACCTGGACCCAAAAGAATTAGCTATTTTCAAAAAAGATCAGGACTTCGCAAATGGTATTTGATGAGTGTGGTGCTGACGCTTTCCAAATAGCAAGATTTTCTTGTCTTCTTCTCTTTGCTCCTCATCGTCATCATCGTGCGTGGGTGACCCCAGATTCATAGTTGCCGACGTTTCTGATGGCGCAGATACAGAAGTGGAGGAGCTGGGCCTTGACGGAGAGCTCCCATCTATGGGACTGAGAAGAAGATGACAGCATGGACTGAGGAAAAAAAAATTATGTTTTCTTTTTACAGAAAAGAAGGAAATGACAGCTTGGAATCTGATGTGGCATTAATAAGGACAGAGTTACAAATTTAGTAAAATTATAAGGGCAGAGTTATAAAAAGTCAAACTAAAAGATTGAATTATAAACTATAAAAATTAAATAATTAATTTTTTCATGTGGGCAAAAAAGTATACCAAGGCCTGAATCAAAATCAACGAGCCAGCCGCTGAAAATTTTGGTTTCCACGACCAATATTTTAAAAAAAAAATAAATAAAATAGGAAGGAAAAAAACAGGACATAAAGAATTGATTACATTAAAAAAAAAAAGGAATAGTAGTTAGTAGCATAAAGATGAACAAGTCACTGTATCTGCAGAATTGAACTCATACGATAGAATCCTTTAGAACAATACTATATAACCCGAAAATTTACTTCATAAATCTTACATCAGAATCCCATTAACATAACAACGATCAAAGTTACAAGAAAAACCCTCCATTCCTTAAAGATTCTATATATATACGTATTCAAATTGTAGGACTAGGAGCGAACTTTCTTGGGCAAAACCCACTTGCCGTTGATCCAATCCTGATGAACCCTAAGCTGAGAGAGAGGGTAAGCGATCTCCTGGTTCGTGGGCGCAAAATACACAAAATAACTGTCAGGCCCATCTTTTCCGGTGATAACGCCGAGCCACCAACCGTCGTTGTCGAAGGCATCGACCTTCTGGTTAACAGAAAACCGGCGAGCAGTGATGTCCGGAGGAAGAGGACGAAGCTCCTTCGGGTACACAGTTTCCGTTAGAAACTGCGTCTCGTTGTCGTCTTCGAGCAAGGTCTCGTACCGGACGACGTAGAGGCCATTGTCGAGTCGAGAAACGACCTTGGCTTCGAAGTAGGATCCATGAAATCCGTCTTCCTTGACGGAGACTTCGACTCCTTGGCCTCTGTAAAAGTCGATCTTCCTGATCGGAGAACGCATGCTTTCTTTCTTTCTGGAGGATTTGGAGAAGAAAGAGGAATGATCGAAAACAAACAAGTTCTTTAGCTGTGACTTGTGATTGAAAGACGATCCAAGAGATGAAACTTATAGAAACAGGGGGTGGCCGTTTGGAAAGTTTTATATGTGGAAGTAGGAAAGTAAGCAGATATTTTTTTTCAAATCAAATTATGATCTTTTTTGGGATTGGATAATTATCCATCACGTCATCAATTAATCTCAATATTTTTTACGGGAAATATTAATATTAATTAATAACTAATCTGCACTCAATATAAAAGATAAAATTTAGAAGAAGTCGTGGTAAATATTTTATTTATTTTTTTATTTATGAGTTATAATTTGATAATTTTTATACTACTTTTTTTAAATATCGTTGACTAATGATAACATTTTTTTATTAAAAAAAAAAGCCAATTTATAATTTACAAATAATATCTTGTAGTATTCAACTTCAAGATAAAAAAAATTCAACTAATATAAATATAAATTATGAAAGAGTACTTAATATCTTAATTTTATTTTTTAAGTATGTTTAATATTTTAATTTTATTTATCATAAAATATTACTTTTAATATTTTTAATTTGGCTCCATATTACCTATAGTTAACTTTACACAAACGTCTGTTAACAAATCCTGACACCTAGAATTTTTTTTTTTAAACTTCCATAGGTTGATGAGCTGGCTGACTGATATTGAAGAGGAGCATCTGAAGTGGGTAGAGAGAAAATGGAACATCAGCTTCAACCAATCGGAAAATGGACCAACACAGCAGCATCCTAAAATAAACCCATGAAAAACAAACTGAGCAATATAGAACCCAAATCTCATAAACCCAACTTGAAATTGAGTGAATGCAAATCTACCATATATCTTCCATGGTTGAAATCTAACTATTGCGCTCACAGTCACCATAGCTCAATCCCTTGCAAATTTGTAGATCAAAGATTGGGGGAAAAGGAAGAGCGTATGATGAAAGGCAAAATGGAAAGCTAGCATATAGCCGGAAGGAAGATTGTCTTGAAAGATTTAAGCTTTGTTGTGAATGTTTCTGCTGAACGAGATGGACGAAGTGTAGAGAGGCAGTGACGGTGAACGATTCAACGGTCATGATATTTTGGGGGATCTTTTGAAATTTAATTTCTTTCTAATTACGCTAAGAATTGGAACATCCATTCACATGGTATCTTCTGCATAGCTAATAATAAAATTGCCCCTATTCAGAATATTCTTGTTTTTGCTTGATTAATCGACTCGAATGAGATTTTTTTCAATCCCAACTGTTTTCTCCAACTTGAATTGAATTGTCAGAGTAATCACAATCAACTTTCCTTGTTTATTAGTCCTCTTTCAAGTTGCAAAGTGTTTATTGAGTTAAATAAGACCCTACCCAATTAATCGTTAATACAAGATCATTTAAAAAAGTTAATAAAACATTTATCATAACACATTTTCAGAAATAACAATATCTCTCTCTTTCTTAATCTTTCCATCCTCAAATCTTTCTCTCGATAATTAACTTTTATTTATAAGTATATGTATCCTCCTAACATGAATGGGAGGCACGAATGGAAGGCCATCTGGCTTGAAGCATTATATTGTGAGATACTAAATAATATTAATACATCTTTTAATAAAAATTTAAAATATTAATTCTTCATAAGATTTTTTTTTTTACTGAACTGGATCTCCGTTGGTTCTTGATAATTAACTACACCACTCAAAGAATTTAACTATTTCTAACAAATTTTCTTAATCACGTGATAGTTCTTATATAAAGGACTCGTAGGCTAATATATATATATGCTCAGTTTTGTTTGACTGTTATATGGGCTCTACCCTTTTAAATTCCTATTTTTTAAGACCAAAAACTGATAATTTGGTTACAATTTATTTTGTAATCGAGTTCTTCGGATTTATAACTAATAACATCAAATCGATTAATCCAAAGGGATGATCTCTCCAGAACCTTCCGAAGTTGTTGGACCCAAAGTTGGTGACTAAAAATTACGAAATAACAATTATGCTTTATTAGAAAAGCAAAACTATACCTGAAAATTATTCACTTATAAAAATTAGTGAGTGTCACGTTGACTTAGTTTTAAAAAAAAATTAGAAATCTCATCGTAAATTAATTCTTAGCACCCAACAAAAAATTAACATGTCAAATTGCTAGTTTGAATAATTAAATTCTAAATTCCCTAATTCTCAGAATATCAAAATCGAATAATATCATCAACAAAGTCAGAAAACAAGAAAGAACCACGATCAGAAAGATCACTAGCTAACTTGAAACACAAGAAATCCACAACTAACATGAACTGCCTCCAAAACACTGGGAAAATATCACTCGAGAAATCCAATATAAAAAAGGAGCTAGATAATATGAATCGAATCAAGAACTCTTGATGAACCCTAAGCTCACCGGAACGGAACTCAACGTCACGGTCTATGGGATTCCAGTGACAATACCAAAATAGCAATCGGGGTCGGAGTCTTTTCTTCCGGTGATCATAGTCACCCACCAGGCTTCCTCATCGTGAACGTCCACAATTAGGTTCAGAGAAAACCCAGTGGTTGAAACGTCAATGGATTGCGGCTGCAGAGGTCGAAGATCATCGGAGCAAACGGGTTTTCTTCGAAAGCTGTAATTTTCGTCGTCGGTTAACAGTGAGTTGTACTCGACGACATAGGAGCCGTTGGCGAAGAGAGAGATTATGGTGGCTTCATAGTAAGAGCCTGGAGGCTTGTTGATGAATTTGACGACTCAGTCGACGGAGAAGCTCTTGGGAATGACGGAAACTGCAGAAGGAGGCATGGACGGAGAGGGGGGGGGGGGAGGAGGAGAGGGGCCGATTCCTATAGACACAGAGACAGAGAAGGAGGGTTTTTTGAGTTTCGGAGAAGTGAGGAAGATGATATACGAGTATCGTTTTGGGAACGAATTAGGAAATTTCAAGTGATTGATGAATGAATCAAGAAATAGGAAAGTTTGTAGATTTTCAAATCAAATAATGATTCATTATTAATTACTTGTTCAATAGAAAGGAAAGTGAAGGTAAAAAAAAAGGAAAGTAATTAATATTCGATAAAAATAGTGGAGTTTAAAATATTATAATACTTTTTTATTTAGCATATTATTTATAATCCAATTTTTTTTGTTGAAAAAGCGTATTAGAACACGGGAAAAGTAAGCATGATAAAAAAATGATCAAGACGGATTGTATCAAAATAAAAATATTATAAATTTTATTCAAATAAAATCATTAAATTTTACAATAAGAAACAATTTTTTGGAAACAAAATAAAAAGTATAAATAAAAGTACCTTTAGATAGATAGACTTCGAAAAATTCGGGGGGGGGGGGATTTTGTTTCAACTCTACAGTGGAAGGATGCGACTGATGATGAAGAATTTTATAAGATTTTGATTATTTAATTTTATTTTATGTGGCAATTCAAAGTTTTAGTTTATGATCTTATCCTTTTATTCTGAATTGAAATTTTGATATTTGAGATTCCTCGCCAAAAAAATAGCTATCTCATTTTTTTTAATTCACCGCTATCTCATATCATTTTATCTTTTCATATAATATATATTATCTGCTATATATATAATAATAATAATAGAAAATAATACTAATATATGGATAGGTAAATTAATTTTGCATTCCATATAAAAAAAGTAGAACATTATAAAAAAAATTGTATTGTCTTATGAATTCAGACTTATTATATATATATATACTATCATTTAGTTCCAGTGAAACTCTTATAAGACAAAGAAAGAGTTCAGGATATTAATTTTAACTCAATTATATATTTCAAAATCATAAATATAAACATATATATTATTTTGGACAAGTTGTTGACCCAAAAAATAAGTAATATTAGTTATTTTTATAAGTTACATATTTGAAGCCATGATTCAGCTCAATCCCATACACAACAAGCATGGGAAACAATTTAGTTTGTTCTTAAAATCCACCATTTTATGAGAGTTTGGCTTTCTAGACCAAAAAATTCAAGAAAGAAAAGAAGACAACAAAACAAAACAAAGCATTTCCCGGATTAGTTTCAATATTACCAGTTCGGATCGAATTAGTTGATCGCTACAGCTTGTTGCTGGCAGTTATGGAGGAAAATAACTGATTTTATTTATCACATAACTCGAAATACAACAGAGAGATTCATAACTACTTTCAAGTTTCAACTGTCACCCAAACACTCACAGAATTAGAATCAAACTCGAACCTCTCTAGGTCACCACCCAGCATCCACCGATCCAGTCTTGATGAACCCTAAGCTGAGAACAATGGAACTCGATCTCTTCATTCGTCCAAGTTGTCACAGTAAACAAAATAGTAACCGGAGCCTCTTCTTGCGGTGATGGTCGCCCTCCACCACCCTTGATGATAGTAGGCGTCCACCTTTTGGTTCACAGAAAAGCCACCCGGTGAAACGATGGCCAGCGGCGGCACTGGACGGAGGTCGGTGGGGTGAACTGTCTGTGTGAGGGAATGGTAATTGTCATCGTCGTTTAAGAGTGTGCCGTGCTTGACGACGTAGGAGCCGTCTTCGAGGTGATAGATCACGGTGGCTTCATGATAAGAAACTTGAGACTTGTTGACGACTTCCACGGCTTGGTCAATGAAGAAGCTGTAGGTTCTGACGGAAGATGCAGATAAAGAAGAAGAAAGACGACCATAGTGTTGATCCCCGCCATTGATGCAGATCAGACAAGTACTGAGTACTGAATGAAGGTTTTTGAGAACTGAGGAGGGCTCTATATATTGTTTTTACTTTGATTATTACTATTTTTGCCAAAGTAGAGTTTGAGCAATTAATATTTCTTTGTTTTTTGTTTTTTGGGGTTGGTTTGGTGATATTAATGCTATGCATTTTGTAAGACTTCATTGAATTTTTAAAATTAAAAAGGTATACTAATAAAAATAATTGAGAAATAAGTATTTATGTATATCCTACATACCTACGTACGTTGCACAATGATTAATGATTCAATGAATTATATATATATATAAAAAAAAGCCTCTGTTCAATCCCTCAAATCTCATATAGCATTAGTCTTTTGTTGAATTAGTGATTAAATGTATTGAATTTATTTTTATATGATAAGTCAAATTAAATGATAGCTATGAGATTCTTTTAATTCCATGTCATTGCCTAGCTCAATATAATTACAATAACAAACATTATCCCACTTAATAAAATCGACTATATAGATAACATTATATCATCGTATTCAATCAATAACGAATCTCTACAAAAATTATTAACTTAAAAGGTTCTATTAAATAATTTTATAGAGTGTTATCTTCTGTCTTCCTTTATTTATTTTTAAAAAAAATTCATATTGAAATTGATTGCCTAGCTCAATATATGTCTAAAATCTAAATTAAGCATGGATATATATATACAAGCGCGCGCGCACCATTTCAATAAAAATAGAATAATAAATTATAAGATTACAAACAATGTATTTCCCAAATAAGATTAGCAAACATTTCTTGCTACTAGTTAAATACCTATGATGCACTTTTGAATTTATCGAGATATTCTTACTGGCCATAACTAGCATCTTTTGAATTTATCTATAAAATGGCATCAATTTATTTATTTACATGGGCACTAGATTCAAATGAATTTTTCAAACTTTAGATAAGCATTGCAATAATTCATGAATAACGAATTTAAGTCGACTTTTTATTACTAAGGTCGCGGTCATTTATCTTATTAAATTATTTTTCGGATTTGATTAATTCTCAATCATATTATGGTTTAAAAATTGCATGTAATTTAATCACTATTGTCTTAGATCCATTTCTTTTAAAAATCAATTCGATGAATCCACCTCAACCTACTGATTCAAATAAATTAGAAAAATTAAATTAAATTTTAAAATAAAAAAGAAAAGATCCAATAAAAATGCCCGTGCAATGTACAATTGGCTCCATCCTAACTAATATGAATCTAGATTTCATGCACATCTCAAATAATGTGAGCATGAAAATATTCATTCTTGGTTTGGATACAACAAACTAAAATTAGATGGTTAAATTGTTTTTGATGATCTTATCTCAGCAGGAATTTAAACTTTAATTTTTTATATTATGATAAGCTAGACACTTTCCTTTAAACCCGACCCATGTTGGTATATACAAGCAACATAGCTCAATTGTTATGGCTCAAGGTTCATAAATGAGGTGGACATGCATCTAAAAGTGCATTATATAAAGCAAAGTTCATCAATATTAATCGGATATATGATATAAAATTAAGCCAATGACAATTAAAACATATGATAAAAAATAGACTTGTATCCTATAAGAATGTGAGTTTAATTTCCACTGCTATTGTGATATATCTTTTGGTAGACGATCTTGTAGATCCTCTGTAAGCACTCTATGAGTCTTGGGCTGTGTTCTGACCTTAGTAGATGACTGGTACCGAACTCACCTAAACTTATATTTATCAAAACAAAAATTAAGAAGGAGAAATACTAATATTTAGAAGTCATAAAAAATTGTGGAGGGTCACAATATCACGACCAATATTTGGGTATCTAACGACTTGTTTGAAGTTAGCCTGGGATTCACTTTTTTTGTTAGTAGTTTTTCTGAGTTATGTAGATTGCTCAATAAGAACTTGAGATCTATCACTCAACCCCGTTGCTTATAGCTTGAATTGTCATTTTCATGTAAAAGAAAAAGAAGTCATAACAAATTTATCACTATCTAGTCACTAGACAAATATTATGCATAAATTATTTTTTCGGTGAAAATTATTCATAAATTATTATTAACATGCCTTACTTCAAATTTATTACTGCACATTTTATATATGTGTGTATTTAATTATTACTAGAGTTAATAATTATTCATATATAATTATTATCAGTATCAGTATCCAATAATTATCAATATCTTAAAGTTTTGATCTCAAAAATAAAAAATCAAATTATCCTAAAAATGTAATCTGAAAAAGAATACATGTAATTATTTTAAAGTTAATAATTATTTATATAAAGTTGTTATCATTATCAATATCAGTATCTCATAATTACCAATTCCGAAAAGTTTTGACCTCAAAATAAAAATCAAACAATCTTTAACATAATGTAATCTGAAAAAGAGGCGCTTGTCGATCAGATCACAAACTGAGTCAAAACCCAAAATCTCTAGGGCAAAACCCAGCGTCCCCCGATCCATTCCTGATGAACCCTAAGCTGAGAATAATGAACCACAACGTCATTGTCTCCGGCGACAGTGCGAACAAGATAGCAATTTGAGTCTCTTCTTCCGGTAACGGTAGTGAGCCACCAACCCTCGTTTTCGTAAGCATCCACCTTTTGGTTCAAAGAAAACCCACCGGCTGGAACAGCGACGGGTGGCGGCCGGGGACGAAGGTCATTAGGGTTAACGGTCTCTGTGAAGAAACTGTAATCGTGGTCATTGTTGTCGTCGTCGTCACCGCCGTCATCGTTTAACAGTCCGTCGTACTCGACGACGTAGGAGCCGTTGGCGAGGCGAGAGATTATGGTGGCTTCGAAGTAAGAACCCGGAGGGTTGTTGGTCACTTCGACGGCTTGGGCAACAGAGAAAATATTGTTGGTTCTGATGGCAGGCATGGATGGAAACGAAGGAGGAGAAAGACGAGCGATTCCCATTTGAGTTTCAGATGGAAGAAGTGAGGAAGATTATATATTATTTTGCGTTGTTTTGGTTATTACTAATATGCCTAAACTAAATGAATCAAGGGCCTATTTCAATCCAGAAATATATCAGATAAGACAGAGATCTCATTTGATAATGAGATTTTTCTCCAGATTTGCAATAAGACCTATAGGTGCATGGCGATTTGTTGTTTCTTTTGGCTGATTTATATATATGAGATTGAGGATTAATTTTTGGATCGTAACGTAACTTTTTTTAATTATATTTAATGATTTATATTTTGGAAGTTATCTTTACTTATTTTATATCATTGTCATTCAATCAAACTTTTAAATTTAAATTGTATAAATTTTTTTAATTATATTTAATGATTTATTTTTGGGAGGTTATCTTTACTTATTTTATATCAATGTCATTCAAGTAAAATTTAAATTTAGATTGTATAAATTATATCTGAATTTTCTAAATATTAAGATTAAGTGAGAATGACAACTAATTTAAGGACCTCATAAAAATAAGGTTAATAATACCAAATGATCAAGACATCATCATAATTTATATTCTCAAATTCAGTATTCATTTCACTGGCAATTCTTAAAAAATCCTTTTATGGTATTAATCTTCTTATGAAATTCTTAATTATCATTTATATGAATAAAATAATTTGAAATTTTATTTTAACAAAAGGCCAACACAGGTTGTACAGCCCGCATGTGCTTGCTTCAAAAATAGGTTTGTATGTTTTGTAGTCTTAACTTTTTTTTTTTTAAAGAGATTTAATGGATCAACTTATTAAGTCCTACCCATTTTCTCAGTTATTTCAAATAATCCTCAAATTTAACGAAAAAATAACATGCTCGTACGATTTTTTTTCTATTTTTTTTGGGAGGTGGGGTGGGGTTGTTCTTTTTTTTTATATATATATACAAAAAATTTTAGAAAGGGGTTGGGCTCACCCACGATCCAAAGGCAGGCGAAGTCTCCATTTCTCCTAAGCGATACTAATATCGAGTAGGACGAACCGTCTATTACCTTCAGGCGTAAACCTAGGCACCCAGAAGCTAGGATATCTCTCTAAGTGTCATGACTGAAATCATAATAAAATAGTACTCCTCAAAGATCGAACACACCCTAAATAGTTTAATAACATTAATTAGAAATTGGAAGATTATGAAAATCTCAAGGGAACAATTGCATATTGCTTAGCCCACCTTCCTAGGAGGCCCAGCTCAAGAAAATTAAAAGCCCAAGAGACTTTATTCCTATTTTAAGCCCTAAAAATTTTCATTGGGAAGCAATGGCTTCTAGAAGATGGAGCAATTAGCGAGGAGGGGTCAGTATAACTAGCTCAATCGACCAACGGGGGTTGGTCCGAGTGGTAAGAGGCTCGGTATCGCTTAAGCGAGGTCTCGAGTTCGAGCCTTGGCGTACGCAGAAAATCCCCGTTGGGAGACTCACCCACCATAGCCAGGTGCGCGACACGGGTCGGATCCGGATGTAGTCGGGGCAAAGCTCCGGTGAACCGGGTGGGCAACCAAAAAAAAAAAAACTAGCTCAATCTGTTACCACAAGATGGGGTGAGTTTGGGCTAACATTTAGCCTGATTAATTTATTATTTATTTTATTTAATTATTATTTTAAATATTTTTATTATTAAATACTAATAAAGATAATTATTTATTTATTGATATGTGTTGGCATATTATAACTTATTGATATTATGTTAATGTTTATTTAGATTTGTAGTTATAAAATTTGATATTTTTTTATAAAAAAATATAAAATTATAACATTAATAATTTTTTTATTATGCTATTTTAAAAATTTAGAAATAATTTTTAAAAAAATAATAAAAAATATTTTTTTTTAAAAAATGGTGACGGGTTAGCGGGCTAGCGAGTTAACCTGCTACCTAAGCGGGACAGGCTCGACCTAACATTTAGCCAATCCATTTTATGGCTGGTTTATTTATTTTCTCACCTCTAAGCATAATTAAGAAGAGATAGTTAAATAATTTAAAATGGTTTTACCGACATAAAAAATATTTTAATCTTTAAACATAATATCTCGAATTTAACTCTATATGAATATAAAAAATATAATTAAAAAAAGTATCTTTAATTAGACCGTCATTAGACACAAGAATAAAACACGAATGAAGTCAACTAGCCATCACAAAATACCAATCAATCATCATATATCACTTTTTAAGGAGTATTCAAAATTATGTCTCCACTAAATAATTTTCATGGACGTTGACATTAGAAGTTTGTTTCCGTAATGAAGTGGGCAAAAGGCATTGAATAAGTATAACATGTGATCCGCTTAAGTCGCTTCCATATGCATGTGCATTGCCTCTTAAGTCCCATTGGTCAACTCAACTCTAGCTTTCCTTTCTTCAAAAATTGAAACTTATTTTAATTACCCCTTATATACCATTTTTCAGTCTAATTTAAGTGGTTATAGATTCGAATCACAATTCTTATGCATGTATTATGTAGCAACTTAGTTAGGATGGGTCTATCCCTTGCCATCAATTTAATGTATATATGTTTATATATACAATTTTCATTATGTTATTGCAAAGGAGCCGCCTTTAATATTAATATTAATAAATATAATTATAAAATGTATAACAAATAACGTTATTTATACATCAGGAAAAGTATCACAATTATTATTTCTTAAATTTCAAATAATTTATGAGAAAGCATGGCTAACATATTGCTTCTAAATCATCCATACTACTCTGATACTATTTATAACCTATTTTTAATATATTTCACTAGAATAAAAAATACTAAACTTTATTAATTCTTTTAAAATTTAACAAATTTCTAATTTATACATTTTCTAATAAAATAATAATATATATAATAATAAATAAATGATAAAATAGTATATTTATATTAAAAATTTACTTATGTGAATTATAATAATAAAAAAAAACTTCTTTCTCTACGAGTATGTTTGGTATAATGGAAGTGGATGTAGGAAAGTAAAAGTAAAAGTTAAATCTTTCACTTTCTTTATTTGATATAATAGAAGTGACTCCCATTTTTAATATTTAATTTTTAAAGTTTAATATGTAACTCCAATAGTTATATCCCTACATACCCTTCATCCTTGAAAAGAGTATGATTAATTGATTCCTCCAATTTCAGTAGAGACAGTAAGTCAAAACCTCCATAGTTAATCTATTACTGTGCAATAAATTATTAAGTGAACCATACTCCGGTCATTGTTATAAATTATTTGTAGAAGAAAAGTTTGGTCAATAAGTCACTGATAGAGTTATTAATAATTTTTTTAATTTTATTTTTATTTAATATCTGTTAAAAAAAGAGTAGAGAGATATAAGAATGATTTGTAAATATAGAGAGATTAATTTTTAATAAAAGTAAATTTAAAAAAATTTATCAATATAATACGTATTTATTGTATTTTTTTGTATGTGAATATGTGTTACAAGTGACTTACAATAAGGATTAAAATGGTAGTATATATGTTGGGAAAAAAGAAAAAAAGAAAAAGAAATGGTAGTATATATTATATATACGAAAGAGAGCTGAGGCAGCACACGTGCTAGCACCTTCTCATGCTCCCTCTTATGTTTCTCATTCATGAACAACGGCATCGAATTCGACCCCCCTTTCCTTAAACTCATTTTATTTCCCTTAAAACTATAAAAAGTCGGTGAAGTCAAGCCCTTATTTAATTCATACTTCACATTATTCTTTAGTATTAAAATTAATGAAGCATCCTTAATTCCAATCTCCAAGAACAAGCTGTAAGCTCCCCCCCCCCAACCCTGTTTTCTATATATAACCCACCTCCTTCTCCTCATAACCCAAAACTCTCAAAAACCTTATCTGCAACAACTTCAATTCTCAGCAACCAACACCACCAAATTCATTGATCATGACGGTACATCAATTAATTCTTAGTTTCATTTTCTTCTATGCTCTCTCTCTCTATATATATATATATGAAACTTTTTCACATTCTTTCATTCAGATCATAGAGATGAGAGTGCACATGGATTGCCCAGGATGTGAAAGCAAGGTCAAAAGTGCACTTCAAAAGCTTAAAGGTGTATATATATATATATAGTCCAAGATTAGTTACGTTTCTAGAGGCAAATTAACTTAAAGAATGAAAACCCTGATTGATTATGGATTGTGTGTGTGTGTTGTTCAGGTGTGGACGACGTGGAGATAGACATGAACTTACAGAAGGTGACGGTGACGGGGTGGGCGGATCAGAAGAAGGTTCTGAAGGTGGTGAGGAAGACGGGGCGGAGGGCGGAAGTGTGGCAGCTTCCTTACACGACGGAATTTCATGAGGGGCAATACTTTCAGCAGCACCATTGTAATGGACCAGTAGCGAACTTGCATGCTTCTCAGCCAAGCTCATCCTATAACTACTACAAGCATGGCTATGATACAACAAATCCTCGTTACTATCACTATCCTTCTCATTCTTCTGTCATTGGCCATCAAGCTGGGTCTGCTTTCAGTGATGATAACCCTCATGCTTGCTCCATCATGTAATCGACTCGTCTCCTATCATCTTCCACTTTAAATCTCCAAACCAAAATAATACTTAAATTCTCAAAAGGACTCTTACGTTATGTTGAGGAATCAATCTATGAACGTAGTTCTTCAGTTTCTGTATATCGTTTTTGTGTATGTACCACCTCTTTTTTTTTTAGGGGTACTGCTATGTATTCAAGGTCTTAATTTACAATTAATCGCAAACACCCTGAGTGAATTGTTGTTTTAATTAATGTTCAGTTGATCACATGAATGAATGAATGGAAGGGTGTGAAATTTGTTTTGGTTAGTTTTAAAATTCCCCAAATTCTATTAATGCATGACATCTATAACGTATATATAGTATATAATACTTTTAATTAAAAAAATTACTAAGATGTCCTAATAAAAGAAATATAATTATCAAAAGTCTTAAAACAACTGAATATTTATAGATCTGTTGTCATTTTCTATGTTATTTATTTGTTGTGAGATTTTTTTTGTTTATATTCTTTTGTGGGAATTTCATAGTGATTTTTCTTTTAATTAATAAAGGTTTGATGGAGTAGATCATAACAAAAATTATGTGAGAAGGTTAGTTCTATGATGTGGGTTTTCTTTTGATCCAATATGGTTAATTTAAATTGATTTTCTAAATAATGCCCAGAAGCGATGAAAAGTAGTGGTTTCTCAAGACAAATGGCGTATTTTGTTCTCACTTAGAGGAGGAGATTGGGTCAAATGGAATCTTAGACACGAGGCGGGTATGACCTACAGTCCTACACCAAGAAGGTGCCATGGGCTAATCTTTTTGGATATATGTGTTGGGACACATTTGGTGCTCTCGATGCCATAAGGTTTTTGGTGGCGACGAGGTAGCTGGGCAAACGGAAGCAAATTCAACCTTCTTCAAAGCTTGCTGGGATCAGGATCTTCTCAAGTCTTGTGCAATTTACCAAGCAAATGGTAGGAGTGGTTGTGGTGGTGTCATTCGTGACAAGGACTACCAGTGGATATGTGGTTTCAGTGGTAAGTTAACCACAGTTCCCCTGCTCTTGCAGAGTTAATTTGGATCATACCTGGTTTGTATCTGTGTTGGGCCAAGGGCATCAGGAAAATATGCGTTCATTCAGACCGTATCGAAGCTGTAAATTTTGCCGCTATGGGGGTGTGATAGAGACCACCCTTTTAAGGATCTAGGAGATGAAGCTAGGCTTTTAGTTTGTAGAAATTGGAATATTATCTTTAAGCATGTTGTAAACAAGGAGAAGATTCCCATTGTAGATCGTTTAGCTAAGTTTTCTCATAGAAGGTAATTTTTGTATCTTTGATTAGAGAAATTAGTAGGTTTGTTTTGAGTTAATGAATTTCAGGACTATTCAAAACAAAAAACAATCTCATTTTTCTGAGTCTTATTTTTCATTGATAAATATAAATTTTTTATTAGATATAATCTTATTTAAAATATTATCAGTACTAAATATAAATATATTATTATTATTTTTTAGTTCTTGTAGCCCTATTCATCTAAAGTAAAATATAAAATAAAATTCAAAGCCCAATAAAGCTCGTTATGTAAAGCTCAATTAAACTGGACCCCACACACACGCTCACAAAATGGCAATAATTGGGTGGTTGGTAGTAGTTCTCTTCATGATGATTTCTTTTTTCTTTTTCTTGTTTTTAGTTGGGACCAACTTCTCAAAGATGATTTCAAAGCCAAGAGTGAACAGTATCATTTGATTTGATGGGAAGAATTTTTTTTATAGAAGTAGAAGTGAAAATATAATTAGGTTATAAATAAATTTTAAAAGTTTGTTTGGTATGTAAAAAATGAGTATGAAATTGATATATATCTAAAACAAGAAAAAAAAATAGATTTAAAGTAAAATAAAACTATTTCTTTGTCTTTATTGTTTGTCCTCATTTTTCTTATCTCTCTTTCTCCTCTTATGTTTTGTCTCTATCAATTCATTGAAGCCGTCCACAAAAATAATACTGTAAGAGGAATAGTCGTTCGCACTATAGTGAATAATGAACTAAGCCAGAGACATTAGAGTTACGCTGCCTGTGCTATTACCCTCAAGACAACTGCCACAATGCCCGATACAAATCGCCACACTTGAGGCGATCGTCACAGTTGCGGTGGCGCAGAGGAATTAGTTACCACCACAGTCAATTATATGGACGGAGGTGTGAGTGAGGGAAATGAGAACGAAGTCGCTATAAGTGAGGACGGAATGACTAAGATTTGTCAGGTACGGGGATGACGTCAGCGATAGTGGCAAGGATGAAGAAGAAAGTTGTGGCTAGTAAAGGGCAGTTTGTTGAGGGAGATGTCATTTTCTTCTGATTTGGAAAATGGTAATTATATAGGAATTCATAACTCAGAGTAAAATGATTTAAAATATTTTATTTCTATAAAATCTATCTCAATTCTCAATTTTTTAGATAGAACTAAAATGGGATAAAATGTTAAAAATTAAAGTGTAAGTAAAATCGGGTTCCATGATACTAAATAAAATAAATACTTAATTTTATCTCTCCTTATATTTTTTAATTCTTAATTCTTAATTCCATCCTACCTGCGAAAGAGTTTTTCAAAGGTATTTACCTCACTATTCATCTACATCCGAGCCATAGCCATTAACATATTTCTTGCAATTACGTTCAAGATATCCTTATTATTATTAGCTCCATGAATTTAAAATTTTAGTTTTAGATTGCATTTCAAAAAACTTAAAATTATAACAACAAACAAAACTAACTTTTACTAACTAGGCTGTTAATTTTTTCTTACTTCACACCACAAAGTTAATCACACGTAAAACATTCAAATCATATAATTTTGTGTTCATGGTTACTTAAACTTATCAATTTGGGAATTTCTTTCTTATTATTCTCACTTAGAATTGAATAAATGAACATCCTTATCTGTTGATTAAAGAAAACATTTAAATCGTGGAGTAAAACATATCCTGTTCATAAACTTTGATGCTTGTATTTTTTTGGGCCAGCTTGATGATGCTTATATTTGAAGGAACAAATCGCATAAAATTTTTGTTGGGAGACCCACCCACTATAACTAAGTACGTGACGCGGGTTAGATTTAGATATAGTCGGAGCAAAGCTCCGGTAAACTGGGTGAACAATAAAAAAAAAGTTTTTTAGGGTTAGTCCAAAAAATATAAAAAAAAAATTCAAGTCAACCCGGTTCTTATGACCCTACACAAGAATCCTATTCCTATTGGCCTAGGGCATAACGTGGCCCGTTTCAATTCGTCCCACTTTTGACTTCATTTGTTTGTCCATTTAGTATGGCTGACGTGGAGAACATTCACGGGTTTAAATTTCGATTTTGTAATTATAATTTTATATGTTACTAACATTTTTCTTTGAAAATATATCTACAATTTTTTCATGATTATTTACTATATTTCGTAAGGGTTCATTTTAAAAGGTTAATCCTTATCAGAGATGAGAGTAATTTACAGAAAAAAAACTGTCGAGTATAAAGTACGAATAAAAGAAAGATATTTTATTTTATTTATAATATCTGTCTATTGCGTTATATAATTACTATTTAATATTTATTCTCAAATTTTTATTTTTTACAAATAATTTTATTTTGCCTTATCTTCCCAACAAGTGTAAGAAATTATTGGATATAAATGCCATGATTTCAATAAATTTAAAAGTAGAGAATAAACCTCCCCATATTGAAGTCACGCTCCCATGCTTCTACCACTTTTAGGACAGTTTAAATTAGGTTTTAAGAATAGATTTTAAGAAAAATAGATTTTAGGAATAGAGATATTTGGATGATTAGTAGAGAATTATTTTTTTATATTAGTAAATTATCAAAAAAAGTATGATTTGATTAAAAATAGAAGAGAGGGTAGAGAAAAAAGAGAAGAGAGGAGAGAGTGTAGAGAAGAGAGAGGAAAGAGAGTGTAAGAAAAAGTATGAGAGAAGAGAGATGAGAGAGGAGAGAGGGTAGAGAAGACAGATGAGAGAGGGTGTAAGAAAAAGTAAGGGTAAGATAGTAATTGGATAGTCAAAACTAAGGTTTGCTATTCTAAAAACTATTTTCAACAACTTATTCAAAACTATGATTTTAAATTTTAGTTTTGTTTAAACTAAAATTTTGCCTAAATATAATTATTTGTTTAAAATTTTTTTAAATTAAAATTTTAGCCAAAACTATAGTTGTAAGCATGGGGCCAAATATGCACTTATTAAAGAAAAAATGGATACATGTAATTTTTTAATAATAATATACATGTAATTGAATAATTTATAATTAAATATAGGAATTGTTGTGGAGAATTTCGAGAAAGACGAGATGTGTGAAGAAAATAAATAAAGGAAAAAGGGAAGGGGGTATTTGACATTTCACAGAAATCTGCCTTTTTGTTCCGACAGTGACTCTCTTTCTCAGTTGTCTCACGGAGCCTCCAAAAGCCTCAGCTACAAGAACAAAGGGCTGAGATTTGGCCGAGCGGAGCCCCGATTACACGAATCCCACAACCCTAATCTCCAGGAGATCGGCCATGGCTTCTTCCAAAGAGCGCGAGAATTTCGTCTATGTCGCCAAGCTCGCCGAGCAGGCCGAGCGATACGATGGTTAGGGCTTCTTCTTACCCTTTCTCCTTTATTCTGCTAATCCACTTGATTTTTCCTTATATAACTTCTTCTTTCTGTTTTCTCATATATTAAAGTTGTGAGCTTTGCTTCGATTTCAGTCTGATCAGTGTATATTCGTCTGCTTTTTTCCCACTCCCTCTTTGTCACTAAGAAGTTTGATCCCCTTTAATTCTCTCCTAATTTATTTCTGTTGTTTTGCTCTGACGCTTCAAATTCGGTGTTAAGTAGTAATTTGATTTGGATATGATTGTTTTTAATTGAAAGTCGGGGAAAATCAAAAAAAGTTTTCTGAGATTTGAGTTAAGTAATGAGAGTCAGATGTAATCAAGTATCCAAATTTCGTTTTTTTTTTGGAAAATTCATCAGCTTTGGTTACTTTGAAGAAACTTGCGGAATTTGTGTTTTTGAGAAACTTCCCTGAACAATTTACCTATTAGTTTATATCGTCTAAAATGTTTGAATTATCCTGGGAAGTCTCTTAAGTTTTATAACCTCAACAAACAGAACTTCATTGTCAGCCTGAACTGCTTTAAATTCCTTGAAAGCGTCAGATTTTGGGGAACCGCATGTATGTTTTATGTTGACTTCGGATTTTACGAAATTCGATTTAAAATACATTGTTCCTGCCTCCATTTGTAACAGAGATGGTGGATGCTATGAAGAAGGTTGCGAATCTAGATGTTGAGCTGACCATTGAAGAGAGAAATTTGCTTTCTGTTGGTTATAAGAACGTAATTGGTGCTCGCAGAGCATCGTGGAGGATACTGTCCTCGATCGAGCAAAAAGAAGAAGCAAAGGGAAATGAAGTAAATGCCAGACGGATTAAGGAATATAGGCACAAGGTTGAATCAGAGCTTTCAAACATCTGTAATGACGTTATGACAGTGATCGATGAGCACCTTATACCTTCTGCTACAGTTGGTGAATCAACTGTGTTTTTCTATAAGATGTGAGCACTTATGTCTCTAATTATGATTTGATTTCTGTGGGAAAATTATAACATGTTTCTGGTTGCAGGAAAGGAGATTATTATCGTTATCTTGCAGAGTTCAAATCAGGTAGCGAGAAGAAAGAGGCTGCTGATCAGTCTATGAAAGCATATGAGGTGCAATTCAAATTGTCTTTGTTATATTTGCTATTCATTGGTGCTTAAGCTGAGCTTGTTTGGCCTTTCTCCTCGTCTGATTTATTATATTTGCTATTCATTGTAGGCTGCTACGGCTGCGGCAGAGGCTGAATTGCCCCCTACACACCCCATCCGATTGGGTCTGGCTCTAAATTTCTCAGTTTTCTATTATGAGATCATGAACTCGCCTGAAAGGTTTGTATATATTATTTCTTTCTGAAGTGCTACTTAATGTTATTGTGTTTCACGTGGGATATTGTATTTTTTATCCTTCCAGGGCCTGTCATCTTGCAAAGCAAGCTTTTGATGAAGCCATCTCGGAGCTTGACACCTTGAATGAGGAGTCATACAAAGATAGCACGTTAATCATGCAGCTTCTCAGGGACAACCTCACCCTGTGGACTTCTGACATCCCAGAGGATGGAGGTGATTAATTTGAAAGACCTATCATTGACTCATTTTCTTATTCTTTTTCTTCCCAGTTTATTGATTAAGTTTTGGAAGTCATCTACGGTGATTTTATTATCATATGCTTTTTGACATCTCATTTTTTTTTAAACGGAATATCTTTCAGTTACTTTAAAGTTCTTAGCATGTATACACATTCAGTTTGAGCAAAAGAAGTTATTTTTGTTTTCTTTTATAATCGCCACTACTGTTATTGATTATTGGATTCTTGAATCACTGATACGAAGTCTATTACCCTCTTATGAAGTAAGAAATTCCCCCTTGTATGCAAAGGAAACCACTTTTGTTTCCTCCCGAGTATCTGATTTGACTGATTCTTCATTGTGCATCATGCAGTCAGTCCTTTATTAGAGCTTTAATTGAGGCTCTTATAAATTCAGGTAAACCTGAATATGAAAAAGCTGGGTTTTGTAAATTTTCAAACGAGGATGCTTTTAGATAAATTTAGTTTATGAAATATTAATGGACATTTATTTTGGTAGAGAATCTAGATGAGTGACAGTTTTCAGGGAGGAATCCGAGTCACTTTCTAATATCATTGTGATGTAAACTGTTCATCACTCGTTGGTATCTGATTCTTGCCGAAAGATCCTTTGAATTGAGGAGCTAGCATTGTCAGAATCCCGTTCCTTTTTGTAAAGCGCGCTTTATTGTTTGACCAATTATTATGAGGATCTTGTTCTGTTTGGCACTACTTTTATAGCACTGAGTTTTGTTCCATTTTTCTCTTCCTGCTGCTACAGAAGATGTCCAGAAAGTGAATGGCACTGCCAAGGTTGGTGGAGGCGAGGATGCAGAAGTGAGTAATTTATTTGTTCATGGCAGTTATCATTAATAATTTCGTTTGATTGCTCTAATTTATCTTAGTTGATTTCATCTGTGCAGTGAGGAAAATGGGAGGTAGCAGCGTTGAAGAGTTTGTGTGTTCGGGGTGAGACGTGAGGGCCGTTAACTCATCTGTGTATTAGCTAGTGATAGGGTCCCAATTTTTATTTTTATTTATTTCCCCCCTTTTATGTTTCTTGTCGTCGATTGGCCGCACTTCCCAACAGGGGAAAAACTTTGTGCCATATTATGGTCTGTTTCATTGTGTGGTGTTTGAAAATGGCCTATTTCATCCCCAAGCTTTTCCTCTTCTATGGGAGGGTTTATTGAGAAGAATTGTTTATGGTGTATTTCTTGTACCAATGAAAAATGCTGTAGCCGTATATGGAGCTACTGCTATTGAAGATTCTTCCCTAATACTTTTACATTGTTTTTAATCTCAATTTCTAAGATCCTTAGGTAGATATGTTGTACCAAAAATATGTGCCAAGTTAATAACAAATGAGCGAAAAGCAAATTCATCATAGGAAGAAGGCAAGGAACTTGATACTATAAAGATAAGGGGGAAGGCGAAGTCTAGACTCCAGCCTCTGGATGGTCTATAATTATTTTGCATGTAGTAAGTATCGTTAAAAAGATGAAGAAAGAAAAGTACTTGAGTGAAGATGGGCTTAAAGCGCGCTCTTATTCCTTTATTAGCTTAATAGCAGTGTTGATGACTTTCTTGCTCCCTTGAGAGTTTGAGTCAGTGTTGTAATTTCTTGTTCTTTTCTGTCCCCTGGCATTGAACAAATAACAATTCAGAGGGCGCCAATTCAAACCCTTCAGGAAGTTAAATTTACGAGCTTCAAAGAAGGGGCTCCTGTGGAATATCCACTGAATGAAGTTGAGTGAAACACTCAGCCCGGTAATTTTTCTTGATGATTATTTGCATAAAATTTGAATTTAGTAATTTCTTGTTAATAATACAGATGTTTAATTGTTGCTACACCTGACGCGTTCACCAAATTAATAATACACAGATTACAGAGACATTAATAATATACTGAAGAGGGAAGATTATGCCTATATGAATTGTATGAATGAATATAAAGACCAATGATAGTTAGCATTCTTAGCGACGGCAATTTTGATTTGGATGAAATTTAAGTAATATTCATTGTGTTTAATCACAATAAGATACCCACAAGTATACAATGCCATTGAGACCAAAAACAAATAGTTAAATCATATACCTAACTTCCATTCCCTTGGATCTTATATTGATGTAAAGTTGCGGATGCATTCTCCAGCTACTAATATAATACAACTTTTTACCAAGCAAAATATTGAAGAAAAAAATGTACAAAATTAACAACTGCAACATCTAGCAATAGCATTATGAGTAGAAATTGGTGTATGTTTAAGAAAACGAACCATCACATTCAATTAGAAGCGAGCGAGACGGAATCCATGGTGGAAGCAGTGTCAAGAGCATCACTGCCATTGGTCCTCTTGCGCTTGGGAGCAATTTTCGTGGCTCGCCCGCCATTCTGGGAAGCTTTAGGGAGGACTCCACTGAGTTTATTAGCGTCCAATGACTTTTTCGAAGTCTTGGTTCGAGAACTGGTCTGCAAGGGTTTGGCGACTTTCGGTTTTTGATCGAGAGGCGGGGAGTTCTCTGGGCAAGAACTTAGAGTGTAAAGGGAGGTAACACAGCACTCTTGCCAGCCTAGTTCGTTGAGATCAACGATTACGTCCTCCAGTGCGAGAGTTGCGGAGGTAGACACACTCTGGCTGAGTGTGGATCTTGGCAAATCCATTAGATCAAGCGCATTCACAGCATCGACCAACGCTTTCTGTGAGACCAAAGTAGAAACTCAATAATCGACGGCTACCATTTTTCTGCACGATATTTCCGTTTGAATTTCTTGAAGTAGTAAACAGAAAATCATTAACATTTCTTTCATTGCCATTTTTCTCGGCAGGCAAACAGAGACTCAAAACCAGCGTGTGCAAAGAGAAAGTGTATAACCTTGGTGTGATAGTAGAGTTTCCTGAAGCCGTGGATATAGATGATCTGCAAAATGAATGATCGTGGCTGAATAACTTTCAAATCGAACTCGGAAATAGATAAGGAATTAATCAATGAGTAATAATGAGTAAATAAGAGGAAAAGAAAACCTGATTGAGAAGGTTTCTGTTGAGATCAACATTTTGGAGGGAGCGAAGGAAATCGAGGTAGTCCTCCAAAGATAACTTGTCTTTCTTCACCGGACGTTTTCTGGAGCCGGTCTTGTTCGTTTGCGTTTGCGTTTGCGTTTGCGTTTGCGTTTGCGTTTGGATCTGTGTCTGCGATTGCGACTCCATTGTCGTTCACAGCAGCTCTGAGAGGGGGAAAAGGTCAAAAACAGAAGTTGAAACGGAGAAAGGCATACAAGGGAGGGAAATCAAATATGAATGAAGCCTATGTATAGGACCTCCCGCGTGTCACGTGAGTTCGTTGAGTTTGTTATATCTTTTTTAATTTATTTTTTCATTGTCATAATTAGTTTGTTATCTACAGCGTGACTGCGTCCCCTCCTTGGTAATTACTAGTAGTAATTAATAATTGATGCCATATTTTCTGGTAAAATAATAATTGAAAATGATGAAATATAAAACACGAGTTATTCAACAGCCGCTTAAAATATGAATTGAACCCCTCTTTAAAGAATATGAAATGGGTTAAAGTTTAATTTTTCCTTAAAAATATTCACGTATAAACAGTTAATATATAAAAGTTTTTTTTTTTAGAGAAATGTTATCCAAGAGATGTTTAAAACATAGCAATCACTTAAAATTGACTGACATAGTACACTCAGCACACATTCAACACAACCACCTCATCATCCACGTCACTTATCCTCTCCCTCGCCATCAGCTCCTTCTCCTTCTTATCTCTTTTTATTTTTGCCAATACTTCTTCTTATTCTTATCAAGATGATCGGTGAACTTAAAAAGAGAAATCAAAGGCAATATTTCAATGATGCTTTCAAGTCAAAGGATGTAGAAACTCCTTTTCTTCCCATGATACTGTGGCAATCCGAAAAGGAGAAATTAAATTCGTGAACATCAAGTGGGCTCATCAACAAAAACATGAACCAGGCAATCGGATTCATCAACCAAAACTGATTATACAAAAATCTGAAAACATAAACCCCCAAATTTATACAGACGACACAAAATTTTCATCAGATGAATTACTTTGGCTCTCTACATCTCTTATCAACGATCAATATGGGATGAAGAGGGAGTGGGGTAGAAGATGGAAGCCACCGAGTTATGCTATTTTTCTCACCAGTCAGATTCACGAATACCGCCTTTGCATTCTGCATCCGCGTCGTCAGCATCGACACCATCACTCTCAGCTCCGACGGGCTCATCCACGGCCAGTCCTGAAATTGGTCCACCACCCTGACTGAAGGGACCAGATCTAACGGAATCCATGGTGCCAAGCTCGAGATCTACGAGGACAACATGCCGTCCTCGTCGCAAGAACTTGGCTCCGATCTGGTTGCCGCACTAGCCACCTTGGATGTGGAGGGTTTCTCTCATTTTGTTCCGGGGAAAATGGAGAAGGGAGGGTTTTGCTGAGGACCAAGGAGGTCGAATAAAGGTGGAGGCACAAGAGAAGATCATGTTTCTGAGAGGGGAGAGATTCACAGAACAGGGAGAGAGAAGGGGGGAGTGGGGAGTGCCACGTGTGTTACAGAGTCAAATACCACGGTCAAAATTAACTTGAGTGATATTGTTCGAAAAAAAACTTTTATACATCAGTGCTCCTGCACGAATACTTTCAAAGTAAAATTGTAGCTTAACTCAATAGGGAATTAATGAGTATAATTATAATAAGTTTAGCTAAAGTGAGAAAATATTATTTATATTTAGTCATATTTAAATTAAAAGCCATCATTTTAGCTAGCTGTATTTATACGGACAACTGCTCAATTATAATTGAAAAAAAAGACAGAAAAGATCTTTTCAATTTTAAAAAGATAAATAGGGTATCTAAATTTTAAAAAAGACAGATTGGATAGAGGTTTAATCTATCATTTATAAATTTTTGTGCAGAGTTATAAATACTATTATGAGAGTTATAAATACCATTATAGGAGTTACAAATATTATTGGTAGAATTTTAAATATTATTGGCAAAGTTACAGATATCATTATAAGAGTTATAAATACATTGACAGACTTGTAAAAAATGTAATATCGTCTTTTACCTCAAATTTGTAAAAGATTGTTTGTAACTCTATCCATAGTATTTGTAACTCCCATAATGATATTTGCAACTCTACACAAGAATTTGTAAATGACAGATTAGGCCTCCTGCCCAATCTATCTTTTTTAAATTCAGAGACTTTTTTATTTTTTAAAAATTAAAAAAAAAATTGTCTTTTTTCTATTATAATTTACTGACAAATTATCAAATTCTTAACGGTAACAGGATTTTTTCCCTTACTAATTTATTGAAAAATTCTAAACCTTAATCCAATGAAACTATTCAAAATTTCATAAATTTATTAAAACCATTATAGCAAAAATGTAAGGTTTGAATTCAAGTTTAAAATCTTTCTTCTGTACCTCTAGAAGTGTTTTCTAAATTTAGAAACATGTATTAATTAAATTCGTACGACACCTAAACTTTTATGTCCTAACAAAAAAAAAATTCTTCTATGAAAGAAACAACAAGTGAGACAGTCCAAAGAAAAATGGAGACTACCAAACTAGACACTATTCACAGAATCTAAACCATTATATCAAGTACTAGCTTATGCCAAATAATTGCTCCCGGCCAAGCCTCTTAGTCATTTTCTTTCTCTATCATCTTTTTCTGTGTCTCACTCTTAAGCAACATTACAGCAGGGACAATAATTAATATTGGACCCTTTTTACAGCCTTTTCCCTTCCTGTCATGTTCCTAATTCGCAATTCTTTTTCCTGTTCATTTTCACACACACATATATAAAGAACCTTTTAAACAGAAAGGAAGAAAGAAGATATACATTTATGATTGAAAATCCTAATTAACATGAAGCTGATTTCTCTAAGGTTTATATCTGCCTAAAGCTCTCCAAAATTTATATGCCCCTTGTGTTATCAAGGTAAATCTTTCTGAACTAACGAGAATTTCATGCATTCTTGGAGCGCCTACGGCATGCTTCGGCCCAGAATGCGAAAAATTAAAGGGGTATAAATTATGGAAGCTAGAGATTGCAACAGTTCCTCACAGAATCCTCCAACAACTGGTGGCTTGGCCTTATCATCTCCATCACCTTCTCTCCATTTGCATATATTCTGAAGCTTGGCACTGTTGTTATGCTCTCAGCTTTTGCTACACTTGCACAGTCTTCCACATCCACCTGCAAAATTGATTTTGGATCAAGCTAATAAGAAGGATCAAGTGTAATTTGCATACAAGATAACATGATTCTTAAAATTTCATACCTTGATGAATTTAACATATGGGTATTGAATGCAGAGCGTATTTATGAAAGGGGATATTTTTTCACATTGCTCATTAAATGCCTTCTTGAAATGAACCACTGAGATACCTGAAAATTGAGGTTCTGGCTTTAGACAAAATGAATGGGACGAGAAATGCTGCAAACAAAGAGACCAAGAATTGAAAATACCAGAAGAAGCAATTGCAGCTTTGAATCTACCTAATGTAGAGACCTCTTCAACCTCAAGAACAAGTTTTGAACCCCAATCTTCCCCGCGAGATTTACTCAATGCAAGCTGAGCCCGATGAAGAGACTCGGCAACTTCACTGTCTCTAGGAAGTTCACGCTTTAATGCTTCATAATCTCTTATAGCATCTCCCCACCTTTCAAGCTGAACACATCATTTTAGTCAACCAACCAATCATTGTACACTTGTGACTGTAATGCTCAGAAGCAAAGGCACATTGAAAGAGAGTTCACCTTAGAATTTGAGGCAGCCCTACGGAGAAGGGCCTTGGGACAGTTTGGTTGGATTTGCAGAGCATGGTTGCAGTCCTCAACAGACTTTTCCCACAGTCCAAGTTTAGACCAGCAAACAGCTCTATTGCAGAACAACACATAGTTGGAACTATCATATTTGAGGCCTTCTCCATAAGCAGAGCAAGCATCAGAAAATCTTCCCCGGCCAAAAAGATCGTTGCCTCGAGAGCGAGCCCTTGCCACTATTTTCACAGTATTTACTACCTTTGCAACTTCCATGTTGCTATAAGCTATCAAACTAGCCTTCTCTGCTTCTGCTACTGCATTCTCAAACCTGCCATAAAAAAAAGGAACCATCTTCTTTTTGTTTTTTTGTTTTCCTCATTTGCATTGGAAGTTGATGATTCTTACCTTCCTAAGGCCATCTCAACCTGAGCTCGAACAAAGGGAACATATGCTTCACCAACCATACCAAAGAACTTGGTCTGAGAGCAACCCTCAAGCTTTGGAATGTTGGAGAGGGTAGACTCAGCGTCGTCAAGAAGATGAAGTTTCAAATAGGCTTCAGCTTTACAAGCCACAAGCTGCAAGTAGAACTCACCCAAGAAACTATGGAGTATCACTGAGAAATTCAGATTATATATATATTTTTTTGTATGTATGTATATAAGAGTGGAGTATACCTGGGGAGAGTAATCTGCTCCAACAGCAATGGCTGCGTCTGATTC
The DNA here is from genome assembly GCA_037074615.1 of Leucaena leucocephala. Lineage (NCBI taxonomy): Eukaryota > Viridiplantae > Streptophyta > Magnoliopsida > Fabales > Fabaceae > Leucaena > Leucaena leucocephala. The sequence continues at coordinate 16,599,065 of CM073545.1, forward strand.
CCTAACTGCGCTTTTCCAATCACCAATCTTTCGTGCTTCTGCACATCGTTTCAAATGCTTCTCTAATAGCCCCAATTTGTGCAGTTCAGATTGATCGACCTGTTTTCCAGGAAGACACATATGGCTCTGCGCATTCTCAACCTGCCCAAAGCTGAAGAAATTCCACATCTACTTCAATTTTAAACTCGCCAACAAAAATTCCAAAATTTCAAAGCAAAGAAAAACAGTTCGAATTTCAAAGCTATAGCCGAAAATTATGAAAACTGTTCATATTTCACAGTAACCAGCATCAAATCCACGTCACAGATGCCAAAACAAAGATCAATCATTCGCATATCAAAACGAAGTCAAAGATAAAAGGTCAGCAAAAACTTGTCCGTCAACGACACAATTACAAGAGAACTAACTGATAAAAGCATAGATATGATATGAGTTGAAAAACTGAAAGAGCACTAACCGCAGATAGAGTGAAGCCAGTCTCTGATGAGTCCTGGCATAACCAGGGTCCAATTTCACAGCTTCTTCGCACTCCTTCGCCGCCACGGCCAACTTCCCCAGTGCCGTCAATGCTGCCGCTCGATTACTCCGGTAAGCAGGATTATTGGGTGATATGGAGATTGCGCTATCGTACAACGACAATGCCTCCGCAAAGTGACCGCTTCTATATAGCTCATTTCCAGCTTTCTTAACCTCCTCAGGATCAGAACTACTCATTGCCCGCTTCACAATGCTCGAAACCCCTCCGAGCTGAGAATTCCCGGCGACATTGTCGTCGACGATGACGTGCGCTCCATTGCCCAATTTCCCGCCACCGCGCATTATGTTGCCTCGGCCGTAGTTTACCGTCCCTGAGCCCAAAACATCAGTTCTATTGGGCGTTCTAGGCGCCAAACCGGTTTTTGAGATCTTCCCTGTCGGACAAATATTGCCGGTTGGGAGCAAATTACTCCCTGAAGTTGCACCATTTGAATGACTGTTATTCCCCGAGCTGCTAGAACTTCCACCGGAGTATATTAACGGCGCTCCAGCTGAAACCGATCTCCTATGACCCGGCTTAGTGCGTCGGGATGCCGAAGGCGATGGAAGGCTCTCGGAGGCGTTTGAGTTGGTCTCCCGGAGCTCACCGGAGTTGTTGCTGAGCTTCCCGTCCGGTTTACTGGGCAACTTGGCCACGGTATTTCTGCTTCCGGAAACCGATCCGGCAGAGGAGCTGGAGCCGCAGCTTGAGGTGTTGTAAGAAGCGCCGGAGCCGGCAGCGTTAACAGTGGCAGGGGTTTTCAATGGAGAAACAGGAGAACCCAGATCGAGTTCTTTAAAATCAGGCTTGTTTCTGTCAGAACCCAACAAATCGCGGAATCGAGTAGTGAGAGAATCGAACCCTCGTCCCTGCATCGACTTCCCATCCCCAGTCTGCGACATTCTCTTTGTCTCTTTATTCCGTGGTTTATTTTACCCAAACATCATTCCCCGAAAAACGAGCCTCAGTTATTAGAAGCAGCAAATACCAGCGAATCCGATAAGGGCAAGACTGAAGAACTTGAAAAGAAGAGAATGGCAGAAGGAGAATGGGGATTCAGAAACAGAGAACTGGGATAGTAGGAAGCAAAGAATGTATATATGAAGGTAGATTATAGAAAGAGTAAATGACAGAAGAGGTGGAGGGGGAGAGAGAGAGAGAGAGAGAGAGAAGTACTCTTATATTTTTCTCTGCAACTCAGTCTCTCTCGCGTTTCCCTGCCTGAGCTGTTAAGGTTATTTCTACGTTTCCTTCTTTTTCCTTTTAAACATGATGACGACTCACCACCACATGAAGTATTACTACATTTGCTATTTTTCACACATGCCCATAACTTTCAGTATTGTTATTTTTGACCCCCTTTTATATGATTTTGAGAATCTAAGTTATTAACTATATTCGATGGAAAAAAATGATGGTATTTCCATATAATGGTAATGTATCTGATGAATAAATAACACTAACTTGACTATGTGCAGGGAAAATAATAAAGTCTAGAGTCAACGGAAGGTAAGACTTTTAATATTGAATTTCCTAACTTGATTCCATTTTTTATGGTAGGTACAACATTTGCCCTTAAAATTGAATGGCCGATTCAGGGGATTATATCGAGTGATGATGTGCTTACGTGTACTTGATGTCCACGATTAAATATGGTGGGCACTAAGGCATGATATTTCTGTACCTCCGCACCTCCATGCACCGCCATGATATTAATAACATCATCTCAACATCTCGACTCCTTTCTTTTCCTTTTTTTTTTTTTTGGTAAAGAGGGGGGCTATAAGCCCAATACTACTAAAATAAATTAAACTACATGGGGATGAACTCCCAAACACACATTACGAACAAGATGTCTCAGAGTTGAGGGACAAGAGTGCCATATCTTCGTCATATTCAACCCTTGCTTGGCAAGGCCATCTGCCAGTTTGTTCTTACTTCTGGGTATATACTTTATCTCTAGCTCCCAAGTAGCCTGAATCAGAGCCTGAATTCTGGATAATAAAAGACTGTCTCTATCTCCTCCCCAATTAGAAAGCATATTAACCACATTTTTAGCATCCGTTTCAAGAATAATTCTCTTAAAACCCAAAGATGAAACTAATTTAAGCCCTTCATACATAGCCCATTGTTCAGCTTCCATTGCACTGCAAATTCCCAATTGAGTAGAAAATCCAGTAACCCAACTCCCACCATGATCCCGAACGACTCCACCACAGCCCGCCATATTCAGAGATTTACTAAGAGCACCATCCACATTTAATTTGACCCATCCCTGAGGAGGTGGGTCCCACTCATTCGTATCAGTTGGAGGCATACCATCATCAAAAGAAATCTGTTGGATCTGCACAAACCCTTTCCAAATTTTCATAATAACAGAATAGGGATCCAAAGGTTTGCTGAACTCCTGATCAAACAAATTTTTGTTCCTCCAATTCCACAAACTCCAAATTGTAACACCCCATATAAGACTCCAATTAGCATTACCATCTTCACTTAAATCTCTTTTAAAGTTTAAAGCAAACCAATCTCTTAAGGAGGCATTAAAGAACGCCGGAGCAAACCTAGGATTAATAAGTCTGCTCCACAGTTGACTAGCATAATAGCAATCGCGAAGAACATGCAAAACATCTTCAGTATCTTCATAACAATAATGACACAATGCAGTTGACGCAGACCACCTACTCCTCCAAATATTTGTAGGCAACCGATTATTGAAAGCCTTCCACATAAAAACCCTGATACGCTCCGCACCCCTCCACTTCCAAATATCTTTATAAATGGCACTGTAATTACTCGGCATTTGCTTTTCAATAAGATAATACGCACTTTTTATAGTGAATATCCCATCATTTGTAGCATTCCATATCATAATGTCATTGCCAGCACCCTCCATCGCAGGAATCATACTTCTTAATCTTTGAAAAATCCATCTGGGAATAACATTAGCCAGTCTTTGATAATTCCAACTCCCAGCCTCCACCCAATCTACCACTTTGCTAGCCTCTTCTTCAACAGAAAGCGAACGAAGACACATCTCTTTTAAACTTTTATCAGGAAAGAGCCACTTATCAGTAAAGAAATTCACCAACTGTCCATCCCTTATCTGCCATCTAGTTCCCAAATCCACAATATCCTTTTGCTGAGAAATAAACTTCCACAGAAGGGAATCCCCTTGCCTAGCCTCCAGCAAATTTTCCTCGTTTCTAAGAATGTATTTGTGTAAAAGCACATCTGCCCATAGCCCTTTGTCACCATTAACCAGCTTCCAAGCAATTTTGGCTCCACATGCACGATTAAAGGAATCAAGCTTCTTGAATCCTAACCCACCATATAACTTAGGTCTCACAAGCTGATCCCACCCAATAGGATGAAATCCATGAGGGCTATGGCTATTACCCCAAATAAAGTTTCTTTGCAGCCTCTCCACTTCCTTACAAATAGAGATAGGAATTCTAGCCACTTGCATAGGATAAACAGGAATGGAACTCAGAACAGACTTTGCCAAGGTGATTCTACCAGCAACAGACAGCGTATTCTCTTTCCAAGCAGCCAATTTGGATTGAACCCTGTCAATAATATATTGAAAAGAATCTCTGGGTTTCCTCCCTCTGATGATTGGAAACCCCAGATACTTCCCAATATCCACAGAAATCGCCATCCCTATAATCCTACTAATTTTAGCTCTCATACTGCTTTTTACTTTAGGAGAGAAAAAGATAGAAGATTTGCTTTTGTTAATTTTTCCTCCTGAAGCAAGACAAAATTTATCGAGACAGCTCATCATACAAGTAGCTTGTTTTTCAGAAGCAACACCGAACAAAAGAAGGTCATCAGCAAACATAAGATGGGAAATATGAGGACCGCTTCTTGTAATGAAAATAGGCTTCCAATCACCTGCATTCACTGTATCAGTAATCAAGTGGGACAGTCTATCCATGCAGAGCACAAACAATAAAGGTGAAATAGGATCTCCTTGACGAAGCCCCCTTTTAGGATAGAAAAAATCCGTTTGAGATCCATTCCACAGTAAATTATACGACACAGTTGTAACACAATCCATAATAAGCCTTATAAGATTATCTTCTAAACCAACATCTATAAGAACATGGTGAAGAAAATCCCACCTAATTCTATCATAAGCTTTCTCAAGATCAATTTTACAAGCCATTAAGCCCGTCTTACCTCTAGCTTTCTTCATCGTATGCATAATTTCTTGGCCTATAATAATATTATCCTGGATCTGCCTGCCCTTTATAAAACTTGACTGAAAAGGAGAGATTAACTCATCCCTAACATTCCTTAATCTATTAACAATCACTTTAGTAATACATTTATAATGCACCGTGCATAAAGCAATAGGTCTAAAATGGCTAATTACCTCAGGGTGCTCCCTTTTAGGAATAAGAGAAATCAACGTTTTATTAACATTAGCATCAATAGACCCATTTCGGAAAGCATTTCTAACAAAATTGCATAAAGATTTTCCCACCAAAGACCAATTTGATTGGTAAAATATAGGAGAAAAATCATCAATTCCAGGAGCCTTATACGGCCCCATAGCAAAAAGAACATCCTTAATCTCCTTATCAGACGGAAGTTGACACATATTGGTAAGGCGATGTTTAACTTCCAAAGGAAAATTAGACTCCGTTTTAATATTACAAAAATTACTGTCAGAAATATCGTAAAGGTTCTTAAAATAACTTGTAGCCATTAAGACTAAATCAGAATCCTTCTCAACCCATTTGCCACTATCATCCTTAAGCGAAAGAATTTTATTTTTCCTTCTTCTCATTTTTGTTTTCAAATGGTAAAAACGAATATTCCGATCCCCTTTATTAATCCAATCAGTTCTGGCCTTTTGAAACCATTTAATTTCCTCAAGCATCAAAATGTTTTCTAAGTCATCTTGCAAATTCCTTTCAAGGGAATTTAGAAAAGTCGAGTGAGTATAAGCTGGCGAGCTTTGAATACCCTTTAAACGAGCAAGCAACCTTTTTTTCTGTTTTGCAACAAAACCAAAAACATTTCTATTCCAATCAACAAGACATCTGCCTAAATGATCTAATGAAGCATTAAAATTCCCCTCATCTTTCCAGACATCAGATATAAAATGTCTAAAGTTTTCATGTGCTAACCACATAGCCTCAAACCTAAAAGGTCTTTGTTTACCAATAAAAGAGTAATTATGAAACTGCAGAACAATAGGATTATGATCAGAAAATTGAGTACGAGAAAGTACCTTCAACACGCCCTCAGAAAGAACATCCAGAAAAATTGAATTAGCCAAAGCACGATCAAGTCTTTCATAGAGGCGAGAGCAACCGGTAATTTGAGGACCCTTCCAAGTAAACTTTGGCCCTTGGAAGCCCATGTCAGAAAGTCTGCAATCCCTAACTCTATCCTGAAACCAATTAATCCTACTATTGGAGGGAGCTACTCCCCCAATCCTTTCATCTATATGCAATATATCATTAAAATCTCCAAAGACTACCCACGGCATATTAATAGTACTAGCTAAAGAATTCATATAATTCCAAAAAACTTGCCTAAGATTATAATGAGGAATAACATAAACAGCAGTTAATAGAAAAGGAGGACGATATGGTATTTCACATTTTAAATGAAAAAATTGCTTATTTTCCATTAGCACAGAAACTTTAATTTGATTAGATTTCCATGTAACAATCATACCTCCTGAACGCCCTTCACTGGGAATCATCCTTAAAGCATCATATCCCCAATTTTCAAGAAATCTAAAACGACTAGCAGATGAGCACTTAGTTTCTGAGAGAACAATCAGACTTGGCTTTGGCCCCAAACAAACAGCCTTTAGATTTCGGAGAAGCCCATTTGCACAAGCTCCTCTCACATTCCAATATAATAAACTATCAATAAAAAATAATAAAATAATTTGTTACTAAAATCACACATAAAACACTTATATGTCCTGCATTAATTGCGTCTCAGGTACCATACTTTCATCTTCAATATCACTCATTTCAAATATAATAGGAAAAGGTTTCATATCCATTAATCCCATTATTTCATCTCCTGGGTCAAGTTCATCGAAGCCAATTTCATTTGAAATATTTCGGCCCAATTGCGAATGCACAGAACATACCTGGGCCTTGGATGAAATGGGCTCACTGCTTCTCTTCCTTTCCGCGTCCTTCATTGCGCCTTCCATCGCTCCTTCATTAATCCCGAGTTCCACTGCTTCTATTGCATCGGCCGCCTCCAGCGTTCCTTCAGCAATCTTCCCCTTGAGCTCTGTCGGCAACCCTATCACAATCCCATCATTGTCCTCTCCCGTCTGAACCACATCCCTAGCCCTCTTCTCACTCCTTCTCTGTACCATTACCTCTTCCTTACTCCTATCCATAGCCCCCATCGCCTCCCTCGTTGAGCTTTCCTGCATCCTCTCTGCATCAATCCTCTTTTTCCACACCTTCTCTTGTCTAATCGGTACCAAATCTCCCTTTGGCGGCTGTGACTGAGCCACTTCCTTACCGTTACCGCTTTGAGTACTGTTGCTTCTGTACTGTTGTTGCTCTTGGATCTCCGCGTCTGCGAGAATGCCAAATCGTGAACCCCTCATTTCCCGGTGAGTCGCCTCCGCTTTATTCTCTTTTGGCTTCCTTTGTCGACGCGTTTTCTGCACTACCTTCCATTGCTCTTGGCATCTGGTCTCGTTGTCCCCTGTATGTACTCTGTTTGTCTGATGCCTATTCTCCTGATGATTCTCTTGCTGATTGGAGTTCCTAACTGGACATGTTTTATTACGATGCCCATAAACCCCACAATTTGTGCACAGCATATGAAGGCCCTCATATTCTAAATAATAATTTTCATCGTCCAATTGAAATCCCGGCATCAACTGTTTCTGTAAATCGACAAGAACACAGATCCTTGCATAATGACCCCTAAGCTGACAAGAGGTGTTCATGTCCACTTTAATCGTCTCCCCTATTCGGTTCCCAATGATGGTAAGAGCCTGTTCATCATAGTATTCTAAGGCCACCTTTGGCATACGAACCCAGACTGCAACCTTGTTAATCGTCTCCTATTCAAGCTTAAAATTCGGCTCCCAAGGTCTAACAGTAAGATAGTGATCATAAATCATCCATGGCCCCCCAGTTAAAGCAGTGAAGTAGTCTTCTTTATTTGCCATTTTGACCACATAAAACCCATAGCCAATATTGATAACGTTAAGAGCCCCCTTCTTCGCCCACATTGACTGTAATCGAGTTTGGAGAGCTTTAAATCCTATATTCCTATCCAACAGTTTAACAATCAAAGCTTTCCTCCAGGCTTTATGCAGTCTCTTCTTCATTCTTCCAGAGAAACAAAATGTAGGAAAATTTCTTTCAGGATCTTCAATAGTTTTGCACAACGGCTCCTCCTCTTCATTATTCTCCTGTTGGGTATCTGACATTGAATCCTCAGAGGCCATATCTTCATTTTCTTCCTCCCTCTCATCTTCAACAAACTCCTTATTACCATTCCCACCTTTTAGCTTCTCAGCATATGTCGGCCCACCTTGCACATATTCAGCACCTCCTAACCTCAGTGCAGGCCAACATCCTTGATAATGCTCCTCATTTCCAGCCTTACTTCCATCATTTTTAATCTTCTTTGAGCTCCTAAATAGTAGATCATCCTCCTCTTGGGATGAAGGAACAGTAGTTGCTTTAGAACCAGAAAGCACAATCGCCATTCGTACGGAGAGCATTTGTCGACCACTAGAATTACTATTCAATGTACCATCTCGACTCCTTGATTCAATTGCCAAGCTACCAATTATATACTCCCTCTCCTCTCAAGAAAATTAATAAAAAATAGTTTGTATTGTTCAAAATGATCAACATATTATTACTATTTTTAAATTATATTCAAATTAAAATATATTTATATTAATTATCTTTAATTTTATATAATTTCTCTCCATAGTACAATTAAAAAAAGTATTTGTGAAAAAAATTTAATGTTATTGACTTTTTATAAAAGGTCTTGTATTAGAGGCCATGGCATCAAAAAATCTTTATGAGTATTTTATTGGCCGTAAAAGTTAAGAAACTTAGTTACCATGAATACTATTTTGTTTTTTTATAAGATGACAATGAATACTATTGAATGTGAGGAATAACGGTTCAGAGTCACCTTCATGCTTAATTGTATTAACTTGGCCCAATTATTCGCTTCCTAACAAATATTTTTTTATATATTTAATATAAAATTTAATTAAAGAGTTTTATTTTAATTCTAAATATAAGACATATTTTTTATATCTATCAACTATTTATTAAAATTATCTATATTAAGGGCCTATTTGAATAAGAGTTTAGAAAAATATTTATAAAAAAAAGGGCGTTAGACAGCATTTAGAAGAACAAAATTAGAAAAGAGTTTATGGAAAAAAAATGGTAATAAATACATGAGTGTTTGGATAGTTATTATTAGAAAGACTTTTATAATTAAAAAATTATTAGAAAGTGTATGATTTTATTAAAAATATGAGAGAGGAGAAAGGATGTAAGAAAAAATAAAGGTAAAATAATAATTGGATAGTCCATAAGTTATTTTACTGTTTTAGAAGTTATTCTCAGTAGTTTATAAAAAAACTTAGTTTTAAACCATGGTTTGATCCAAAAATACTTTTAGATAAATATAGCTGTTTGTTTTAAAAAATTTTCAAACTAAAGTTTGCCAAATATGCATTAATATTTTCTCAACAGTAATCAAGTGATAGAATGAGGGTGAAAGTTAAAGAAAATGATAATAGTATTTTAAAAAATATCTCATATTAACTAATTTATTTAATATAATTAAATTAATTAAATATATCTTATATTAATGACTAATAAGTATATGGGCCTATTTGGATAAGAGTTTGAAAAGTTGGCTTATGAAAAAATAGGGCTTTTAGACAGCTTTTAGAAAATGGCTTTTGGAGAAGAGTTTATGGAAAAAAATAGTTATAAATAAATGAATGTTTAGATAGTTGTTATTAGAAAGACTTTTATAATTAAAAAAATTATAAAAATTGTATGATTGTATTAAAAATATGAGAGAGGAGAGAGTTGATATGAGAGATAGTGGAGAAGAGAGAGTAAATAAGAGAGAGGAGAGAGGGTGAAGAAGAAATATAATTGGGATACTTTTAGATGAAAGATAGTGTAAGAAAAAATAAGGATAAAATAGTAATTAGGTAGTTTATAAGCTCTTTTACTATTCTAAAAATTAATTTTAATAACTTATCTAAAATTATAATTTTAAAATATGATTTGATCCAATTTTTTTTTAAATAAATATAACTATTTATTTTAATTTTTTTTAAATTAAAATTTAAGCTAAAAATTAAAATCTTAATTAGAGAGCTTCCAAAAGGCACTATAACTTATAGAACGCATGGCTTGATGGTGGTGAGAGTGTTTTGTTTTCACCTCTCAACCTGAGAACAAGACAATTTCAAAAATATATATACTGTAGTTTTGGGATATATATATATATAAGAAAATTTTCACCGAATTTTTCTATATAAAGAAGAGTAGGAGGGCGGTTGAAAATAAAATAAAAGAGACATTAAAAGTAATTTCAGAAACGTAATTTGTGGAACTTGTTGTGCATGGAGATGATGAATAATATACATGTCCCCAGATACCAAGACACCAACTATTCGTGTCCCTACATTTAAAACGTGCCTGTCTCTCACCGGCCGCAATAATTTAAGCACCAACATTTCATCAGGAATTTCCACCTTCATTTTCCCTAAATCAGTAAATTAGTAATAATTTAAATGTCTTATCAAGGGGAAGCAAAAGCCTTGGGAGGACAGAAGAATTATTGAGAATGCACTCCGTTCTTTTACTTTGTGGATGACAGAATGGTAAGGTTTGACCTGTTGACCAGAAAAAAAAAATGAAATAAAATACTGTGGTGGAGTAAGTAATCAAGGGGGAGAGACAAAATCTGATGTGAAAATATTTATATCAATAATTTTAAATTAAAAATTTTATTTTTAATTGTTATAAGAAATTCAAGAGAAATACTCTTAAATTTACAGGTATTTATTTTATGATTTTCCAAAATTCTAATTCATTGAGCTGGGTGTTGTAGTAATTTAGTGTATTTTTCTTATTTAATCAAAAAATAATTTTTTAAAGATATTAAATGTAAAGGACTTTTATTTCTCGATCCTAGCGCGACTAGATAGGTCTTGATAATAAACTTAATTTTTAATATTTAAATATATTTTATTTTCTTATTAGATAGGGCCAGTTATTATATTAACTAACTGTTGGTAATCATCAAACTTTTGCTTTAACTTTCTAGGTTTTACAGAAACAGTCACCATTGTCATATTTTAAAGGACAAACTAATTTTCACGTCTTTTGTTATAAATATTATATAAGATGTCGATAATTTTTTAAGATTTTATCTCCTATTGAGTATTGTAGCGTATAACTCGTTTCTAATATTTATTATTTATAATTTTTAATTATATAATTATATTACTTAATTATCTTTTTATATACTTATAACTTTTTAATATTAATATTTAATGTTAATATTTTATAAATAAAAAATAATATATGCCCATTAGAGATAATAATATAAATAATAATCACTCTCCGATTTCTTTTTAATTTTTTTTTATTTTTTTATTTATCTCATTTCAAATTTCTCTTATATTTTTTTCTATTTTTATAACATTTTTATAGTTGTTCCTATTTTAGATACTTATATATTTTTTTATTAAGTCATTAAACTTTGCCACGTCATACTAATTACTGTTTAATAAAAGACGACGGTGATAAGCTATCCTAATCCCTAGTTTTATTTTTTGATGACAAAAAATACCCTTTATTAACTATGGACTTTTCACACAGCCACCCATCTCCTTTAGGATTTGTTTAGTTGGGGGGGGTTTAGAGGGGAGGGTAGGGTAGGGAAGATATAAGTGTATTTGATTAGGAAAAATAGAGGGGAGAGGAGGTGAAATTTTTTATCCTTATGTGCTCACCTCCCCTCCAAAAGTGGAGATTTTTTTAGGGGAGAGAAATTTTTTATGCAAATTTAATAAAATTACCCTTTGTAATATTTTAATATTCCAATTATACTCTCCTCCTCTCCTCACACATCAAGCATCAATTTTCTCTCTTTTTCTTTTTTTTGACATTTTTACATTGCTCAAGCATTTTATTAATTTATATATTATGTTAATATATATAATAATTATTAATTAATAAGAGATAACATTAAAATTTTATCATATTTTTTATTTTTTTAATTTTATCATTATATATAAATGAGATAAAAAAATTGAGATTTATAAATTAAAAAATAATAATTTTAATATAAATATTATAAATAAATTTAAATAAATAGGTAAGAGCATATTTGTCAACTTTTAATTAACTCCCCTCCCCTTCCCTCCCCTCCCGAACCAAATAAAAAGTATCACCTCTCCTCTCCTACCTTCACCCCATAATCTCCTTTATCCTTACTTACCCTCCCTTACGTTAACTAAACATACCCTCCCCTAAGTTGAACCAAACAATGCCTAGTCATCTTCATCTACCTTACACACAATCTCAACGCCATCAACCATCTTCATCCCGGCATTCCACTGCCATTCAGCCTCCGCCTTGATCTCCTTAGGCTCTTTCGCCCTCCACCGTCCACCGCCGAAGGTCAGAGGGTTCGAAGGTCCTGGGCAACATTGGAGCTTCCATCTCAACGAGTCGCTCTTCCTCTCCCACTGCCTCCGTAGATCTGTCTCTCCCTCATCGGGCGAAGGTCTTCAATTGAAGATCTTCTCTCATCCTCTTTGGTCAACTAAACGTCGTAAATCTCTTCCTCCGTCATCAGCTCCGTCTCTAGTTTCATCTTCCCCAACGAAGTTGGGTCATCGGAGGTCTGGGTTCCATCGCAGGTTTCTTCCGGCCGTCAACTTCGTCCCTTTGGGTCTGGGTCTGGGTTCTCAAAGCTGGGTCATCCTTCGAATCTTATGTAGATGGCCATTAATATTGCTTCAGCCTGACTTTTTCCATCTTCGATCTGGTTTGCTGGGTCTTTCAAATCTGTTTGTTTTTTTTGTTTGTTAAAGTTCATATCTGGTTTGCTTAGTTTCAAATCGGCTCCGTTGTGTAGTCAGAAGAAGAGGAGCTCGCTTTTGGTTTTCTCAAGGTGGAAGGCAATGAGGAGATGAAGGCGGGGCAAGCCGGAGATGAAGAAGGGGCCGGCGTTGATGTCGATCAAGAAGATTAAGATGGGTGCAGTGTGAAAAAATTGGGATGGTTAGTCAGATCCACTTGGAGCAGCTGTCTGCCACGTCATGATTGACTAAGGGTGTTCAATGGTTTTTAACATTTAAGGACTAATAGACAAATGCTGTCAAAGCTTAAAATCCTGTGCTTGACCAAATTGAATGGATTTATTTCTGTTTACTTGTAGCTTTTTTTTTTTTTTAAGAAAAGAAGGAAATAAAACAGAGCTTGTCGCAAACATATATTCAATCAATTAATTAACACTTGAGTCTATAGAGACTGGAGAATCTGACTTTTTTGTGGCGGTGGGGATAATGTGTCGTGTTAAACAACAGAGAACGTCCGTAAAAGCCACTCTTTATCATGCAACTTCACTGTGATCCAAACATTTTACTACTATAAATGTTTTTGTGAAAAATATGATTATTTAATTTTCTAAAGTGTCAACTTGCAAATCTCATGCAAGTCTGTCTCTCCCCCTTCATTCCTTTTTCCCTTTTTTTTTTTTCTTTGATTAGATTTTGGAATCTTAAGGTCGTGCCAGCATGTCTTCATAATTAATACATCAACATGCTTCAAATATCTGGTTGTGGAACCCAACTACTAATCACCACCAAATTCCCATTTCTCAATTTCCCAAAGGATTCATTAACCAATACTGCTATCCAACGTTTTCCATTTTTAAAAATGCCAAATGGTTTGGTTTCAAATAATGGCATTTAATTTAGTTTAGACAAATAACTAATTTATTTTCAAAAATAACAACTTTAATTATATGAAACAACGAACAAATTACCCTTTAGTTTTAAAAGATAATGAGGGGGAGTCTTTTAACTCTTAACGTACACATGATGAAGAAGAGAAAAAATAAGAAACTTCAAACACGTTGAGCATCACAATATTACATGGAAAGTTAACTTAGTAGAATAAATTCAGTTGTAATGCTGTTTGCTTGATATTTTAACATTTAGATTAAAAACAGATGATGGAGTTTATTATTGATTTTTTTTATACAAAATTTTTTAGAAAGGGGTAGGTTTACTAACGATCTAAGAGCAGAGCGGGCCGTTTATTACCCTCAGGCATAAACTTAGGTACCCAGGAGCTAAGATACCTCCCCAAACGTCACGACTGGAACTACAACAAAATGATATTCCTCAGAGATCAAACACGCTTTAAATGATCGCATGTCTTATCTTTTCGTCAGTTGAACCCGCGAACGATGGGTTATTGATCTTTTGGAAAGCATCTATTGATCTTTGACAAACTTTTTTTTGTTGTCCACACGGTTTACTGGAGCTTTACCACGACTACATCTGGATCAGACCTGTATCACGTACCTGGCTATAGTGGGTGAGTCTCCTAACAAATATTTTCTGTATACGCTAAAGCTCAAACTTAAGATCTTGCTTAAGTGATACCGAGATGTTTATTACTTGAACCAAGCCCGTTGGTATCTTTGATGAACTTAGGATTATCATAAGGACACTTATCTTTTTTATTTTTTTGGTACAATAAGGACACTTATCTTTTTTTTTTGTTGCCCACCCGGTTCACCGGAGCTTTGCCCCGACTGCATCCGGATCCGACCCGCGTCGCGCACCTGGCTATGGTGGGTGAGTCTCCCAACGGGAATTTTCTGCGTACGTCAAGGCTCAAACTCGAAACCTCGCTTAAGTGATACCGAGCCGCTTACCACTCGGACCAACCCCCGTTGGTAGGACACTTATCTTTTTTTTTTGGTTGCCCACCCGGTTCACCGGAACTTTGCCCCGACTACATCCTGATCCGACTCGCGTCGCGCACCTGGCTATGGTGGGTGAGTCTCCCAACGGAAATTTTCTGCATTCGCCGAGGCTCAAACTTAAGACCTCGTTTAAGCGATACCGAGCCGCTTACTACTCGAACCAACTTCCGTTGGTTAGGACACTTATCTTTATTTGGTGGTGGTGGTGTTTTTAAGAGTTATGGGCTGGTTTAAATAATGAGACTTGTAACATACGATTCATGAGCGGCGTAAAAAGCCCACTTCAAAAGAGTCTTCGCATTATAAAATTCCCTCGTAAATAAATGATTTGTTGCTATTGAGATATTGAGTAGAATTGTTAATTGGAATATATTAACTTCCTTTTTGTTGGTAATAGGAATCTATTAGCATTTAGATAACGATGGTGGATAAGAATCAGTGCACGTACTATGCTTATTAAATTCTATTATCAGCTAATTAATTAATTATAACATCAGTCATGGTAAAATGGTTCTCGTTTAATTTACTAATATTCAATAACTGATGCATAAAAAAGGAACGAGTGGATATATACTTTACATAAAACTCGTGTTCTAAAGTATAAACTCTAAACTTCTACGGTTCTACCTACTCCAGTGTACATGGCAGGCACTTGTTTTTAGTTTACGAACAGTTAAATAACTCGTTTCAAAATTCACATAAATTCTTAAAATTAGGCCTACATGTTTTCATCTATGTTCATAAAAGGAATATATATATATATATATTATAGAAAAAAAGTTTAGGTGAGTTGGGTACTGGGGACTCACTAAAGTTAAGGTATGCCTCTAAACTAAAAAATTATTTGTAGATATATTTATAGATCACTTGTCTACCAACAAAATTTTTATATCAGTAATAGGATTTAAACTAAAAAATCTTGTGAGTTATGAGTTGGTTGGTAAATTTTTTTTAGTACAAAAATTGTTGATAGGGTTGGGTTTATCCACAATCTAAGGGCAGGGCGAAGTCTCCCTTCCTCCTAGGTGATATTAATGTCGGGTAGAACGAGCCGTCTATTATCCTCATACGTAAATCTAGACACTTAGAAATTATGATGTATGTATGCTATTGTAATTATAATTTATTCACAATAAATTGATACTTATTAAGAATCGAGCTCCAATTGGTTGGTAAAATGAATATAGAACATGCGTGAATGTGAAGAGAAGGCGAGACCCAGGGGGTAATGGTGGAGTTGTGGGCCCCATATGTTGTATGTTGTAATTTTTGGGCCAGCCCGTTAGCATATTTTGGGCCTGATGGTCACCTGGCTATTGAAGATTTTGTTCGGCTCAAGAACTTGGTCCTTATTTTACCGAAAGCCAGACATGATTTCTACTGATTTTTTTTTTATTAATATAAACTGTTTATTCAGATTCGTGAATCATTCATGACTTTGGATTGTTTTACTATAAACTGTTGAATGACTATTCAGTAGCCGGTATTATTGTATTAAATTTGAGTATTGTTAAGATTAAATCATAACAACAATTCTTAACTTGGATTTTTTCATTCACTAAGTTCAAACTAACCACCTTATTTCAAGAGTATAAAATGAACTCCATTCTTGGGGATGATGGATATCTGCGTGATGTCAGTGACCCAAAAGTCTCGCTTTCCACAAAGGCTCACTGAAGGAGACGTTGGTGGTGGCCATTATGAAATTAATTAATAGATCAAGTCACACTCATAAGGCGTAATTAGAACATCAGTGGATCATTAAATTAAATTAAGGAGGAGGAGGAGAAGTGGCTAGTGGCTTTTACCTAACTTAACAACTGCTTATTGAGAAAACGTCCACAAATGAGATTCAAGTATTGCGGGCGTTCCCACACGCTCGAGAGACGCACACACGCTATCCCCATTTCCAAATCATGCCTCATTAATTATTGTATTAACAACTAATTTGTTTCATAACATATCATTGCTTGATTCTGATTCTTCCTAAACCTTCCATCAGGACCGTGCAAATGCATACAGAAAACTATTATTAGATTAGATGCGTGCTTTTACACTTGTACAAAACTCAATATATAAACCATACTTGTTTATAATTCGTGAATCGCCCAATTTTTTTTTTATGCTTTTTCTATTATATTTTCTGTTCTTAATATTAGTCTCATTTTGAAAGGATTTGTAGTCCTTAATGTAAGTCATTTTATGGGATGTCCATTGCTTTAATTATTTTCTTCCATTTATGCTAATGGAATTTAATGCAATAAGTCAAATTACCTTATAATATAATAATATGAAAATTCTCTTATAACTTGTAAATAACAGGCCATTAGTTTGATTTTATTTATAATCTTCTAACATTAATAACTGCCCCTTTAAATAAAAAAAATTAAGTGTTGTGGCTAAAAATATTACCATAAATTTTTGATAAATTTGATGGTCCAAGTCTAACAGACTTTTAATTCTATTTTTATAAATATTTGCAAAGTAATTAAAAGTGGCTTAGGGTGTCTATACCAAATAAACTAGTTTATTATAATTAATATAAAAATTATTTAATTAATTTAGGTAGATTAAAAATATATAAAATAAATTTATCTTGAGGAGTTGGATTTGATCATAATTAAGTGATTCATTTAATTTTTTTAATTTAATAAAAAAAATTAACTGACTCGTATAATTATAATTAGAAATGGAGGGAGTAATAATGATGGGGTTAAAATTGAATACTATAAAAGTACTGAAATTTTAGACGAAAAATTCCAATAACAATATGTAAAAAAGTTGTTATTTTATTAGACTTAATGTGACTTCTCCAAATCTGTGTTTTGTTTAATAATTAAGGAAAACGTGTACAAGGCCCTAAAGTCACGGCATGATCTGGTCTAAAAAGGTAAGCTATGCAAGGAAGAAATATACCATCCTAAACCTAAATTATTATAAGCAACACCCTGAGGTTATATTTAAACTTAGTGGCATTTCATATCACCATAGATAAACATATGTGAATCTTACAATAATATAACTAATTTTTAAATGTTTATATTAAATTAGGCCGGACCGAAAAAAATAATTTCTCAAAATATAGCGAATTAATATTTAATTTTTTATTAAAAGAGATACTAATATATTAAAAATAATTAATTATTTCTAATAGAAAAATATATGTATGTAAAAAAACTTCAAAAGGAACAAATTTAACTTAGCAATATTCAATACATAAATTATAAAGTCTGACACAGTTAATAGATGATTAGATATTTTAAACATGATGTCTTAGATTTAAATTAATCTATGTATAAGGAAAAAAATTTGTTATGAGAGATAAAACTTACTCCGGTGATCCCTATATTTTAGAAAGATTAATCTCTAACTATCAATTGAAAGATATCATTTAGATGTTGCTAAAAAATATGTAAGCTATAAAATTTCTTCAAGCCTACGCAGGCCATTTTGTAATTAAAAAAAGAAGTAAACTACAATATAAATGATAATTTGTAAGGTCCCCTTGTTTATTTTAATTTATTCTGAAAAATGCAACTTGAAGACATTTTGTTTTTTTAACATATTGATAAAAAATATTATTTTATTATAATTCTAATATAATTTAGAGAGATATCCTAATTTTTAGGTATTTAAATTTACGTATGAAGATAATTGATAATTTATTTATTTAATATTAATATTATTTAAATAGAAAGAAAATTTTAATCTATTTTTAAATCTTAGACGTCTAATCACTTTCTAACAATTTTTTCATAAAAAAAAAAGTTTGATGAGCAGGCAAGCCATTTTAAGTTTAAAATGGAGTCCCCCACAAAAAAAGAACGTACTCTTCCTCTCATGCGATCTTCTCCTCTGTGTATCTGCCTCAGCATTCACCGACTACTGATTCTCTACTTTGACTACGTTCCACCTTTCATTCCAAAAATCTTGTCATCTTGTCTTCTGAAATTGCCTCACTACCCTTTTGTCGCCCCTTGATCTTGTAATCTCGCCATGGAAGCATTTGATTGGAGCTCTGGTGTTCGGGGAAATGCCTCAGAGACTAGTCCACATGGTTTTCTGGATAATTCTGCTGTAATAGGAAGAGGGTTTACTTCATCTTCGTCTTTGGTGTTGGACAGAGAGAAGGGAGAGCTTGTGGCTGCTCCGGTCAAACTGGAACGCAGGAGTGTCTCCACTGAGAGAAGTGTTGAAAATTTGAAGAACCATAGCGAAGCAGAGAGGAGGAGGAGAGCAAGGATTAATTCACATCTTGACACTCTTAGGAGTATAGTTCCTGGTGCTAACAAGGTTTGTTTCATCTTACTTTCTCGTGTTTTTAGTTTATGGTGTTCAATTGTTGTTTGTCTGGCATGAATTCGCTCAAATTATGGGAAATTTTGGTGCTTTCTTGTTGTTGAATATCCTCCATCTTAAACTTTCTGCTTCTATGAAATATGCATTTGAACCAGGCAGATGTTTGTGCACAGCAATTTGGTTGTTCCATTTCATTATTCCACAGAAAAATCACTTGTTTGAATCACATATTTGGTAGCTCAAGGTTATATGGCTATTTGTTATTTATTTTCCTCCTTCGTATTAACTATTGCAGTGAAGCGTAGCTTGAGAATTTATCATTTGATGGAGGATTTGCATAAATCATTTACGCATACGTCTGCAATAAAGCTTTAACTGAAAGTGATACTTCTAAAACAGCCGAATTTAGATAACAGTTCTCTTTTTAGCCCACCTAATTGTGTTGAAATGTATGGAAATATTAGTTGGGTGCTTAAACAATGGAAATCATTTTACTTGGATATTTTTTTTTGGGCCACAAAGATTATACGATTGGAAAAGCAAAATCAGAGTGATGAGTACAAAGAAAAAAACACAGATACCAAAACCAAAAGTAGCATAGCAGTGGAAACAAAACAGAGCAAAAAATGACTTGAAATATATCCTAGATGTTTCAGAGTCACGAGTACAAAGCAATAACTGCTTAGTGATTGACCGTGATTGACAAAGTTATCCACAATGATTAAGCAATCTCGTACTGGGAACAAATACTCTTGCCAAAAAGCGTCAACCATAGGGAGAGAATCAGAAAACTCGACCACTAACATAGCAATGGCTATCTCAAATCACCTATTATTGTCTTATAAAAGATCTGCCAACTATTCTCAACCAGGTTTGCAGCTCATTGATTTTAAAAAGAGGAACTAAAACCAGCCGTTCACAATCAACCTGGATATTAAGGACCAGTACAAGAATTATATCCATATAGTACAGTTTTGAGTTTATTGCTTTTGGTTCTATTTACCTCTTGATGTTCATAAACATAGTTGAAAACTTACTTCTGTAAGAAAGGGTTGAAAAGAGGATGGTATTAAGCATCCAACCTGGTTAAGGTTATGCTTTCAAGTTTCAACTATGAAACTGAGATTTCACTACCAATGTTGAATTACTCATGTCATAGTTTGAAAATCTGAAATTGTTCCTTTTGTCCCTTTGAATTGTAGATGGACAAAGCGTCGTTACTTGGCGAGGTTATCAGACATTTGAAAGAGCTGAAAAGGAATGCAGCTCAAGCATGTGAGGGTTTGATGATACCAAAGGACAGTGATGAAATAAGAGTTGAAGAACAAGAAGGTGGTTCAGATGGCTTCCCTTATTCGATCAAAGCATCACTATGCTGTGAATATAAACCTGGGTTGTTGCCTGAATTAAGACAAGCACTTGATGCTCTTCATCTTAAGATAATGATGGCAGAAATTGCAACGTTAGGAGGCAGAATGAAGAATGTGTTTGTTATAATTAGCTGTAAAGAACACAATATTAATGAAGATGCTTCGTATCGTCAGTTTCTTGCAGACTCTGTTCATCAAGCTATTAGGTCTGTACTTGATAGATACTCTTGTTCAGAAGATCTCTTAGGAACCAGAAAGAGACGGAGATTTTCTATATTCAGTTCATCACCTTTCGGAGATTTCTTGTGAACAACACCACTGGTTGAAATAATCTGTGAGGATTTGAATCATAGGACTTTGTTTTATTTACCATGAAAGAGATAAATTTGTAACATGATCATGTGAAAAGATAATAGGCATTTTATATATCTGATTAACTTGCATTTAGAACTTGTTTTTTTTTAGGATACATTTTGGAGATTATTTGGCAATTATAGAAAATCACATCAGTATAATTGAGTTTATCATTGCTTCATAATATACCAATGCTTGGTTTCCAAAAAGAAACATTCTGTTCAAATTATAGCTTTGCATGATTTGAAACACAACACAAAAACGATTCAATATAAAAGTCAATTTCATAACACGGAACAGTTGGTAGGTGGGCTGATCTATTATTTAAATTAGGTAGTACATATAAAAAATATTTTATTAAAAAATATAAAATCTATTTTAATAATTTTTATATCTTAAGAGAATTAATTTTTAGTTGTCGATTAGGATATTGTCTTGACTATATAAAAAATAAAATTTAATTTTATTATTTTTTTTTACTAAATTAAATTATCTGATCTCAAATTATTAAATATGTATAAAAAAATCTAGTCTAGGCTACTTATAGATTATAAACATAACTTGAAAAGAATTATAAATTATTTTAATTTTAGCCAAAAACGAAAGATGATATCATGTTTCTTCATAGTTCCACGTGGCGTGTTACTATAGGGAGGGAATCTAGCAGGTCCATTTCGGTTGATGACGTGACGATATAAGGTAGCAGAGCCACCTCAAGAACCAGAAGACAATGGCTCTGTCACCATCTCTTCAGAATCTCTCTGGTAACTCTGTTTGCAAAGTGATTAGCAAAGCCAGCTCAAGAACCAGAAGACGACCTTCCTTGGTTCACATGGCGGCGTCCGACGCATCAATCGGTACTTATGAAGGAGGACGTCTTCCTTGGTGGTTCACATGGCGGCGTCAGACGCTTCGATCGGTGCTTATGAAGAAGGACGTCTTCGGCCCATTTATACTGGACACACCCCTCTCTCTCGTGTCGTCGCAGCTCTTATTTCCTTCAAGCCCTTGTACTCTATCCTCAAGCTCGGCGCAAGGCAGGTCCTCATAAGGTAAATTTCTCTTCTCACTGGTTTATGTTTGCGGGGTGTTTGATATTTGGACTCTAATATGTAAACTACCTGATTCTTGGATTCTTATGTCTGGTATGCTTCATTATGTTAAAACATTCTTGGCTGTCTGTGGAAATCCTTGAAACATATATGATGATACATTGGCGTTCTTGTATTTTTGAGTTGGTGGTTTGCCAAAAGTGTTCTTATTGGAGAATGAATGTGATTTTTGGATGTTTGGGCACAGCACAGCTGGGAATAAGAACATACCTTGGAGGGAAATGGCGAAAGATATTTTAGAATCAGATGTGTATAAGGAGCTGGAAAGCATTCAAAACCATTCTCTAGTATACCCTGATTGTAATTTTCTTCATTGACTTTTCAGAATTACCTTTCTACTTGCCTTGGCATTGTTATATGTTTTCTCAAATACAGGAAAATTTGAACTGCGTATTTGACGACAAAATTTTCACTTTTGAATGGTTTTTGTATGTGGAGAAATGTTCGGCTTTTTCTTTAATACCTCAATAAGAATTTTTTACTTGTTAATGTCTCACATTATCTTTAATTTGAGTGTAATGACAGAGTGATTGTCTGATTGTACAGATTACTTGGATCCATTCCATGCATATGATGAGGGCAATCTTACGTGGCTGGTAAGAAGCTGCTTTTGAGTTTTTCATATTCTATAGAAACACAACCACTTCTCTTTATTTCATGACAACTCCTCTTTGTGAATGTGACTAAATCAACATTAACATGATCTTTTTTGTTAGGTAATTAGTTATGTATTTTCTATATACTGCATATCTTGCGTCCATTAGTTCAACTTTTAGAACAACATGATGCAATATTGGACTTGTACCTTAATCTCGTAATGCACTACTTAACTTTCTAATGCATGACAAGTATGGTAATGCTTATTGACTGAACAATTGATCTTTGGTAACAGGTAGAAGCATGTCAAAGAATTCTCCAAGTTTGTAGAATTTCTCCAGCTTCAGGGTAATTACTAATTTAGAGGAGAAAAACAAAGTTGAACTTTCAATCACTGAGTAAGAAAAAGAAACCAATTAGAATCACAGACATAATTAAAGAAGGAAACCAGTTATAATCCATGCTAGCACATTGAAAGTGTTGTGTCTTTCTTCTAAACAAGATATATGCTCTAGAGAGAAGTCATAATTATATTATGCTATATGATAGGCAGCAGCTGAAGCAGAGGCTGCTACTTTGTCAATGGTGAGATGAGCAATCCCAGACGCTCCTTCGGTAGATGAAGCAAGTCAGATACTTCGTGGCAACTGGCTTCAAGCAATTGAACAACATCATCTACAGTATTCAAAAACATCCATGATTAGTGACATTCTAGATATTGGATGCTCCGTTGGTATAAGCACAAGACATCTTGCAGACGACAATGCCAAAGTCACTGTGAGTGAGCCTTAAGTGAATAATTTGCTTTCAGAAGCTTTATGCTTTGGTAATTGCCTTTGACTTACTTTATGATTGATATGTTTGGTACTGGTGCTAGATCTGTCACCTTATTTTCTTGCTGTAGCTCAACTTAAAGAAAAGGAAAGAGCATAACCACGTGAATATTCCATAAGCTGGATACATGCAAATGGAGAAAACACAGGCTGTCTTCCAAATCTTTTGACGTCGTTTCCATTGCTTTTGTGGTATGTAAGCCTCATCTCCTCTTTGGTATTTCTAGAGTATAAGATATATTTATGGACTGGATTTTGATTCCTTGAATACTAACTTTATGAAGCTTCACGAATGTCCTGAAAGAGCTATAGTGAACTTAATAAAGGAAGCATTCCGTCTTCTTCGACCTGGAGGCACCATAGCTTTGACAGATAATTCGGTATATCATTGTTACCTTTTGTTTTCCCTTTTCTTTCTTTTTTTTTTCTTTTTTGAAATGAGCATAATAGAATGTGTTATGATGCTATCGTGAGCACTCATATTATTGTTGATGTTTCTGCAGCCCAAATCGAAGATTGTTCAGGTATGCATATCAGCCTTTTCTGCTACTGATCATATTATGAATGATCCCCATGTAAAAATGATGAGCCTACATCCTAAATGTCTAGATTTTGATTATAAGTGCAATCAACAGATCATACTTAAGTTCCATTGAGCATTTTTTTTTTTGGTATTTAATAGTCATAGGTGTGTTTATGGTTGATTTAGTTAAGTTTATTTGTATATTTTTCTGAAACGGGACTAGGTAATATTTCTTCTAATATGCTTCAGATGCTGTGAAACGCAATCTCTCTAGAGACCTTGGGTAGGATGATGCAGTTTCAGGATGATAAGAAATTTGAAAAACTCATGACAAAAACATTCGTAAAGTTCTTTGCATGTTGGTTACATAATTCATAAATATATAACAATTATAATAAGTGATGCAATTCATAGACACTTAAAATTCATAATCAATCATTGCCTGTTTGCTTTGTGCCTGCGTGCGTGTTTTTTTTCAAAAACAGACTCTAATTACACATCTACTTTTGGATTTTCTATTAATAAAGTTTGTTGTACATAATTTTGACAAGTTAAATATTATTGTATTATTGAGTTTCTAATAGAGAAAATATTAAAAAAATATCATTTAAATTTTAAAATTTTAAATTAGTTTATTTATTATACTTTATAACTTATTGACTACTCTTATAAAGTAAATAACAACACATTTTTTTAGTAATTCTTGATTTATAATTTTAAAATTTAAGTTATATTTTTTTAGAATTTTTCCTTTCTAATATATATTTTATGTTTGAATTATAAAAAATTACGACTAATTTTTTTTCAGTTGTAATTTGTCCTTTAGTCTTGACGCTTGAGGAATTTACTGATGTAATGCTAAGCTTGTCATCGCTGTCCTTGATAATGATACGTCTAGATTAAGGTTAAGATAAGAGTAAGGTTTATAAAAAAAAATTAAATAATTTTAAAAAAAAAATTTTAAAAAAGAGTTTATGAAAAATAATAGTGCTAAATAAATAGTATTTAGATAGTTATTATTAAAAAAATTTTATAATTAAAAAATTATTATAATTTTATTAAAAATATGATAAATGAGAGAGTGTGTCAAAAAAATAAAAATAAAATATTAATTTGATAATCTATAAATTTTTTTACTCATGAACAATTTTTAATAATTTATATAAAATTTTAATTTTAAATTATAATTTGATCTAAAAATATTTTTAGATAAATATGACTATTTATTTTAATATTTTTTTAAATTTAAGTCAAATTTTTTTTTAAAACCTTCAGTTTTACAGTTATAAACACACACTAAAATTAATTATGATTATTGAAACAACTCCCATTCCGATCGAAAACCCTACACCCCATCGTGTCCTCTATTTTCACTCTACGGTCATTATCGCTCTGATACAGAACCGATTCAATGCTTTTACGTCTTCGTGTTAGTCACTCTTCTCTTGATCGCTTCTGCTCTGCTCTCCATTTCTCTGGCCTCGAAGTTGCAATGCAGATGGAGGACAAGAAAGCCGACGTTCAAGAAATCATGTACGAAGCCCAAGATGCTGAAGCGTTAGAACTCGTTCTTTTTCAAGTTTCTGAATGCTACGTTTATATGGTAAAGCTTTAGCTATGTTTCCGTGGTCTTCCATTAAAAATAACTGGAGAAAAGATTGAGTGTATGTTGCGAGTATATGAATTAGTGTACATCTGTTTATTTCCCCAAATAGACTGTTGAAGCTTCAATTTGCTATTAACGGGAGAGTTCGAACTTAGAAGGATCACGATTAACTTCTTTTCTTTTTTTCTTCGAATACTTTCACTTAATAAAAAAAATGAGTAACTGGAATTTGGATATTCTTGGGGTCAAGTTCGAATACTTTCACTTAATAAAAAAAAAAAATAAGTAACTGGAATTTGGATATTCTTGGGGTCAAGCTAATGTATCCCATTATTTGTGAAGATACCCTCCAGGAAGAGTGCAGCTTCTTACAGGTTTCTGATCAACTTCAAATCCTTACTCCTTGTCTGATATGCTTATGATATGTTTAGCGCATCTTTAACATGTTTAAGTTTCTACCTCGGGTGTAAGACCCGAAACTTCCAGTTACAAGCATTTTGTTTTTTTTAAGTTTTGTCTTAAACTCAATTATAAATATCTTCTCTGATGTTGATTTCCTACTCTTAGATAACTCTCTTGATTATTAACTGCTATGCTTGTGATTACCCAACATTGACACTTGTGTTGAGTTTGTTTTAGGGCTGATGAATGGGATGTCAACAAATGGGCATGGGATGGAGTATTGAAAGTTATTAGCAAGGGAGAGGAATGCATTATAAGGCTTGAAGATAAGAAAACAGGTAAGATAAGACTAAGAGCATATTAGAGCTTCTCTGATTCGATTATACAGTTCACTTTTTTGAAAAATAAAAAATTATTACTACAATAAATAAAATATTTAACTAGGTGAATTGTTTGCTCGGGCTTTCTTAAGACATGGAGAGGCACATCCTGTGGAACCAGTTATTGACAGCAGCAGGTGGTTTTGTGAGACTATTGATGACTTTGTAGTCCCCAGTTTGCCATTTTTGTGTCAATGATCCAGAGAACATAGGTGAGCATCTGTATTTGCTAACCGTTCTTGGTGAATAACATTTTGCTGTGTTCGCAAGCTACAAGAACTCTTTCCAAATGAAGTTGGTGTATTTTTCTCATCAATCATTACCAAACATATCCATGATGATAAATATTTCTAAGCACTGAATCTTTTTAATGTCTTCTCCATACTTCTTACCCAGTCAGCTTTTCTTGACATATGAAGTTTTTGTCTTACTAAGTGGAGATCATGCAGGTGGTCGTCTTCGGCATGCTTTCATTGGCATAGGATTCCGAGAAAGAACAAAAGCATATGACTTCCAAGCTGCTTTGCATGACCATATGAAGTATCCTTCCCTGCACCATATGTTATATTTATTCAAGTTCTTCTTGTTTTTCAAAATATTTTGTTCTTCATGGTGATGAAAAGGAAAGCATGTCTTTTCCTCAATTGAATCAAAGATTCTGAACAAGAAAAAAACTGCAGAAGAGATGGAACAGCAGTACAAGCAAAGTTCCTTAGATGATTACAGTTTAAAAGATAGAGAAACTCGTGTGCTGCAAATTAAGAACAATGTGGGGAACTCTGGGATTTTATCCCTATACGTGTTTGAATGTGACCATTCATTCTTCAGTATATGATGATATGTATATCCACAGAGAAGTGGCCGCAGTGTGAAGCCCAAACATTTTGAGCAGGGCTTGAACAGCAACTCAGAAGAAAAGGGCGATGGAAAAGTATCAGTAAATAATAGTTGGAGAAGTATCATAGCTTCTGGGTACTTAGGTTTACGCCTAAGGGTAATTGACTGCTTGTCTTACTCAACATTGGTATCGCTTAGGAGAAAATGAGATTTTATCTTGCCCTTAGATCGTGGTGAGCCCAATCTTTTCTAAAAATTCTTGTATAAAAAAAAATATAAAGTTACCTCAACCCCACTTTCCCCTGTTTCTACCACGAAGTCTCCAACGAACTCACCAAGAAGTTTGAGTCTTGAGATTACTTACATAGGAGACCACTAAAACAGTCAGTGAAGACCAGGATTGCCAGAGTTCTCCAAAAGACCAAATTATAGAGGATGTACCAGATGATGATGATCTTGGCGACTTTCAAGCAGCTGGTTAAACTTGTTTAGAATAATGACTTGTTAATACGCTAGTGCTCATGTTTCTCTCATTCAAAGTTGTGGACTATCTACCAAAAAATGATGATTTAGCGGGAGGTCCAGTTATCAGATAGATAACTGAGATCTGAAATGTCGTGAATAAAGTGCTGAACATTACTGAATACACATTTGGATGAAATGATAATGCCCTACGGATACCTATTCCATGTTACAGGCATGGTCTAAAGCGTGCTCTTTTAACTTTTTGCTAGTATTTTTTGTTTGTTCTTTCGGCCATTGGGGGTCTGCTTAATCTGGTTTAAACTTTTAGAAGTCGGGTTTTTCCATTTACCAATGCCCCCAAATTGCAATTGACCACATTAAGAAAGATCACCGTACAGAGTGAAAATCCTAGGAAAAGGAACTCGATTCTTCTCACATGACCACTTTCCTGTGGCTTTTCTCGTTGGAATTTCTTCGTTCTTCGTTCATAGCTTCCATTGCAGTTAAATTTGGGCAACTGATTTATTTTGTATTCTGAAATTTAGAGGAGAAAACTCGAAAAGCGTTGGCATATCTGGGATGCAACAATCGTTCAAGAATGGTAAACGAGAAAAACAAACTTAGTCAATTCGCCATGCATCAGCACGAAGATATCACTTTCTTTGGTTTGGCCAAGGAAAAGGGGTCAGAAATGACAAGCTCTTCGTCTCCAGAATTTACCACTCCGGTGGAAAAGAGTTGATGGATTAAATTTCATCACTATCGAGCCTAAGAGCTAAAAGCTTGAACAAAAACATTAACTGTACAACTGTCATCGTCTCAGCCACACCTTATAGCCAGGAAAAATTATTTACTTCTCACTCATTGCTGAATTGCTCACGATCAAATCTTCCAAAACCTTTTGCGCAAAACCAGAGAATTAAAACTGACCTTTCTTAATTGTAAAAGCAAAGTAATAATATCTCTCTACCCTAACCATCCCAATGCCAAACTCAGGCTATCATATGGAATGAGATTGAACCAATGATGAATTCAATAACTTGGAAATACAGAATATCTTTGTATAACACCAAGAATCCTGAATCTGCCACCACAAAACCAAAAAAAAATCAAGTCACTAGCAGAACTTATGAGTAGCAGCAGTTAGCAATGCGCGCATGCTAGGTAAAATTATCTGATGTCTATCTAATAATGACAACATTCAACTAAATATTATACAAATTTTGTGTCAAGACAAATAAAATAAGGCCACGAGTAGCAACATGCAAGAGTTCCAACAAATAGCAAGAAAAATATCCCATACTGCATTGGTAGGATCACTGTTGGCCTTGAGAATGCTTCCTCTATACATCAGCTGTAAAATTTAGTGCCATAATATGGAAGCTTCGGCTTCAGATCATCAATTAGGCAAGCATCTCATCACTATCTAACACTAAATACCAGAGACCTGCCACAAGAAATGAAAATAAAAGGTCAGAATATGGGCTGGCGCAGCTCATAATTTCTTCATCTCATAATCTTAAGATAGTCAATCAATTTGATATATGTGCATTTCTATATATTTATGGGTTATTCCAGGCAAAGATTATATTGGGCAACATTCTTCCAAAAGGTAATAATTATTCAGGGTCTTGCTTAAAAGACATGGTAATGGGGAAATTGAACCAGCAAGGAAGCGGATCCATTATAAAGCGCATTTTGAATGAGGTAGGGCATAACAAAAACCAGCAAGGAAGAGGATCTATTAGTAACCAATTGGCACACATATTATGAGTTTATGACTATGCATTTACCTTCACATCTCTCTCAAATTTGAAATAATTACATTGTTCCTTTCCTGGAGCTATCCCTCTTGTGGTTTAGATGTTAATGAGGAAAAAATTGATAAAGGACTACCACCCCCAACACTCGCACAGGGAACAACTTTGGCTTAATTTTAGATAGCAATTTTTATTACCCCCAAACTGAATTAATTTAAAGGGTCTGATTTATATTAGACATTGGAAATTAAAACTTACAAACTTGCAACTTTTTCCTTTCCTTTTATGCGTCTCAATACATGATGAGATAATTATATTACATTCTTCTAATCCCATTCTCTAACACTTTCAGTTTCCAAACATAGCCTTAGCAGAAATTCCAGTTTGGACCAAAACTCCTAAGCAAGTAATATCCATGTCATAAGCAAGTTCAAAAACATTTGCGGAACAGACAAAGTAGTCAAGGTTACAACCTTCATCATCATCGTCATACTAAACAGGGCACATTTAATAGGTATTAAAAATGTGACTTAATGAAGTTACTACTTGTCCACGATGAAGGACACTCATGCCAGTTTCAGACACAGGCATACACACACACACACACAGAACATATCATACACCTAACCCAGCTTATTTTTACAGCATTGAATAAAAATACTTTATTATATCAGAACCTCATTTTCTTCTACTCATTATGCTATTTCAAATTCAAATTGCAATTGCAAAGCTAAATCAAAGTAAAAATAATAATGCGAAGATACGATGAGGAAAAAACTTTGGACAAAATACAAAGAAGTCAAAATTAATCATAATTCATTTACAACCTGAACCAATGACTTGTAAATATAAATATCAATTTTCAAGGCAAGAGCACCAGGAATGAAATAAATCATACAGCTCATGATCAAGAAGCCACTATTAAATTACATGCAACTCAAACATGATTCATACTAGAGAGAAAATTTAGATTCAAAACCATAGACAATCATACTCCTCTCTATGATTTAAAAGCACAAGTAAAGGAAAATAAATAGATGCAGATAATATAGTATATAAAAAACAGAGCATATCCAAAGCAGGGAATTCGGTGGCCATGAACATACCTGACAGAATATATTCAGGTTCCTTGTGATCCTGCATCAGATCCGGATGCTGAGGAGCTTTCAGTATCAGAATCTGCAAAAAGATATACCAATGAGGAAGATAGAAACAAGAACCAGACATACAAGAGTGTATGCATAAATATGAAGTTCGATATATGTTACTCAGATTACAAATTAAAGTACCAGTTGAAGAGGACCCAGAATCACTGCTTGAGCTGCTAGAACTACTCGACCTACTACCATGGTCCAGTGGTTTATCCCCTGGCACAGGCAACGATGGGGGTACCTCCCTTTCATCTGCTCACAAAAAACATGTTTCAGTCAATTAATTATTAATTAGTTGAAATAAACAATAGTTTAAACACCACAAGTTTAGCTTAATTGACTACCTGCTACATTTTCTTTTGGAACCTCGACCATATCAGATGCCTGGACTCAAAAATAATTGCAATCAGAATTCAGAAATAAAAAAAAATCAGTTCCAAAAGAGACCGACCATTAGAAGTCAGAATTCAAGCTGTACCTTTTGTGGGGCATTATTTGCAGATTCTGCCCTTTGAATAGCAAGTTCAGCCTTCCTCTTATTCTTGCTCAAACTTTTCTTGTAATTCGTCACAAATCTATCGAGCTCCCAAAGAGTCTCAGCATCAACACTATCAATGTCCACTTCAATCTCATCGTCATGTTGAGAAAGAGCTGAATTTCTTCTTTTAATGATCTGTACAATGGCATCTAACTTCTCTGGAGGTAGACTCTGGAGGTTTGTGCTAAGTTTTTGCTTTTCCTCATAGGTCATGTCTCTTTTATAAGGATCCTTTGCCTTTGGCTTCTTTGGAGCAGGGGTCCTACTTGATGGAGTAACGCGTGCTGATTTTGGAGTTTGTATCATTGATTCTGATCTATCCAAAATCCTTCTCATATCAAGAGGTGGGGGAGGGAATGCAGTAGCCTTTCTAAACATCGGTGAGGGTGCAGGAAGAGCTGTCCCATAATCAAATGCATATCTTATCTCGCGATTGTAATCAAATTCTATTACAGCCCATCTTTCCTCAAATGTCTTTGATAGCAGGTCTGCCATTACATGAACATCTTGTCCAGGTGCGTTATATTTCATAGCATTGTGAAATGTAAGTCTCACATCCTCTGCAAATTCCTTGGGCGATTTGTACCAATTCTTGTTAAGCCTAGTTTTCACAGTACCTAAGTCCATTGGATGCGAGATTATGCTAAAATAATCATGCAATCCTAGCCCCTCAACGTCAACAGGAACATTAAACACCCAACCATGCTTATGTTTCATCAACTTCTCAAGCAACGAACTACATCTTTTGAAAAATTTCGATCCCGTCCCAAAACCATGTCCCATTTCTCCCCCACCCTGCTTCTTTCCATTCAACTTTGACTTCTTATTACTCTCTGCAGGAGGGAATTTATCTTTCCCAAGCAAGAACTCTGAATTCCTATATAACTGGTTTGCCTTCGGCGTCCTCTTCTCCTTCTCAACAGTTTCACTGGCTCCATGACTATTCTCTAGCACTGATAAATTTAACTGGTGCGAAGGCCTAGTAGGTTTTTGTGGAACCACAGATGCAACCTCGGACTGAACACGCCTGGCCACAATGCCATTATCAATCCTATCACTCACCAGCTGATTTGACTTGCCATACTCACCAATCTGCCCCAGCTTCACCTCAATTTTCCTGACCAGACTTCTCACTGTATCAAGCTCATTTTCAAGCTTCCTCTTGAGCTCCGATATCTCTTGCTTTGATCTTGAGGACAGGTTTATTTTAATTCGATTATCCAAACCTGGCTTTACAGAACCATTTCCTGATGGCAACTCCCGAGTACTGGGAGTAGCCTCCTCCTGTAGATTGGAACTCAAAGGCTCGTCCTGCTGATGATGGGGGCTTGAATGCTCGTCCAACTGACAGTTGAGGCTTGAAGGTTCATTCTGCTGACGGTTTAAGGTGGACGAGTCATCAGAAACCACATCCGATCTCAAATTTAGTTGAGGCTGAGCCGAATTTCCATCCTCGGGCAATATAGTCTGGGACGGTTGCTGAGCCGACTCGTTGTTCTCATTCTTCTCGGTCTCGGCAACGTTATCATTCTTGACCATACTATTGTTGTTGTCATCTTTGTTGGCAGTTGTCGTGGCTGGAGCAGTGTTGGGAACAACGGCGGTCAAGGAATTAGCTTTGTTCTTAGGTCCTTTATATGCTTTCCTCGTGTACACCTTGCTCTCCGTATATCTCTGCTTTTCTTTAGCTCCATCATCTCCTCCCACTATAGGCCCCGACGCCATACATCCAAAACCCTAATTCTTCTATTCACACTTGCCTTACCAATACCTATTTCAAATCCCAACCAAGCAACCAAAACTAGGGTTTTATAGACCCAAAAACGGAAAAAAGCCACAAAACCTAAATTTCTAGGCTTTTCTCCCAGCAACTCGAATTTCTAGGGCTCACGCAGACCCTTCTCCGACGAAATCCGAATACACCGCCTTTCCCCTTTGCAGAAGAAGATAGCCAACCGACGCGCGAAGAGAGGAAGAAACAGGGTAAAACAGAGGCAACTTTAGGACCTCAAAATAGACAGTAGGGTTTCGAGCTTGTTACCTTGGTTTCAATCAGATCTTACACTCTCTCCTTCGCTACATACTCTCTCTCTAGAACTCTTCGTCTTCCTCTCTCTCTCTCTCTAAACGGAGATCGTTTTATCAAACACCAAGTGTACGGCAACGGTTGGTTCGTGCGGAACAATGGACAAGACGAAGCGTTTGGGTTGCGACACAGAATAGTGCCCGGGAAGTATCACAGCACCACGAAGGAAGGGTGTGGACTCACTCGAGTGGAAAGCACGTGCACTGCACGGACCAATGAGAAGGAGAGAAGTCTGGGACGTGTAAATGACCGACGAATTAAGGTGGGCAGGCTTTAATGGCGGGGATTTTCGTTTGCGAAAATTTTAAGTGTTCACGTAGTCGGAGGCATCGCGCGTGAGAAATACTTACCCTTTCGGCGAGGAAGTGGGAGAAATGGTTTTCCACGCTCCGGCATGGCGCTTGAAGAGCATCTGTTGGGCCAATCGTTGGGTCCTAAACCGTGGACAAAAGGTTTATTTTTTCGGCCACGACCTATAACATTGTACCTTAAACTGTCCCATAAGTTCTTGTTGGCTGTTTTTATTAAGGAAAAAACAGAGCAAATTAAATTATTAAATTAATAATATTTGATTTTCCTTTACAAATTATATAAAAAAATTTGAAGCAAGTCACGCGATTTATAAATTTTATATTTATTTTATAATATGTTTTCTCTACTTTAAGGGGATTTTGTACTATTCACATTTGGGAAAGATTTAATTAAAAAAAAAATAGATATGAACCAACATCTTTATAAAAAATGTATGAAGGAAAATGTTATTTTATGCTGGAGTTTTGACTTTGGAGTACATTTCCGTGAAAGTTATATCTTGTCGGCGGATCGGCAATTTGTATTTTCCTCCTTTTTTTTATAATTTTTTTTTAGAAATATATTGAGTTTATCATAATATAAAAATAGAGTAAAGGATATTTTTTTTAGATAATATTAATATGAGACATGATAAGTTATCAATTATTTTTAGATATAAATTTAAATATTTAAATATTATGATATTGTTTTAAGTATCACGATTAAAATTATAATAAAATAATATTTTTTAATAATTAAATATATTTAAAATAATACTATATTTCACTCTTTTACAAACTGACAGACTATGGATGGGCATTTATATTTTCTACCTACTCAATCGAAACACTACAAAGGAACAAAAGCGTGATAGCAAAATAACAAGAATAGGATTATTGTTATTATTAGCAGCAGCTGACTTCTTTATTTTTTATAGTTTTTAAAAAAAAATTGGGTTTACCCACTATCTAATGATAGAACGAAGCCTCCTTTCATTCTATACGATATTAATATCAAACAGAGCGAGCTATCTATTACCTTCAGATATAAATCTAAGCACCCAAGAGTTAGATGCCTTTCTAAGCGCCGCGATTGGAATCACAACAAAGTAGTACTCCCTAGGGATCGAACACGCTCCAAATGATCACATATCTCACTCTTTCACTAGTTGAACCCACGATGGGTTTTTTTTTGTCACATATATCACCCCTTCTGACTTCTTTTTTTTGTACAAAATTTTTTAAAAAGGGATTGGACTCACTCACGATTTAAGGGCAGGGCAAAATCTCCTTTCCTCTTAGGCGATATTAATGTCGGGTAGAGCGAACCGTCTATCACCTTCAGGTATAAATCTAAGCACCCAAGAGTCAGTTGAACCTACGGAGAATAGGTGGCAGCTGACTTCTTATTTTTGGGTCATATCCTATGAGAAAAGAAAGGCCCAAAAAGAAAACACTAGCCGTTATAGCAGGGCCAAAATGGGCCTCAAAGTTTTTATTTTGGGGATGCTGCAAAATGTGTCCCATTCCAATGCTATAACTAAATAATGAATAATCACATGTTAAAAATAATTAGGTCAAGCAAAAAGAAGTTTGAGTTTCATAAGTAAAAATACTACTCTTCTAATTTTGTATATAAAATTTAATTAAAGAGTTAATCTTTATCTTAAATATAAGACATATTTTTTCTATTTATCAACTTTTTTTAAATTACCCTTATCAATACTATTTTAATAATAATCAAATAAGATAAAAAAAAGTGAGTAAAAGAATATGATTGTGATGTTTTAAAAAAATTATATCATATTAACTAATTTAATTAATTTTTTTAATTTAATAAAATTAGTAAATAAATTATATATTAATGATGAAATGAGTTTATTAGGATAACTTTATGTTTTACTCAAGGTCCTATTTGACCGAAATTATCTTTAGGGAATTGTTTTCAACCCGCCTAACAGTGATGTATTACTTGTTAAATGCGTTTTAGGGTCATGATTGGATTATATATGAAGTAATCATTGACACTTCCTGTTTCTTGTAAGCTAAATAACATTAAAAGATAGTCACAACTGATAAGGGGTGTGTAAAGTGCACGGTTATCTAGTGCGCGCCACTCGAGCCTAAGGAAGAAAGGTCCTACCTAGCCCTAAATATAATTGGACATGTCTAAGTCAGACTCCTGTCGAGCAAGGTTGACACTGGACAAAATATATCGTCTGCCTATTTGACATAACTCTATATATATTATTTATAATATTTATTTAGTCATCTTAAATTTATATAATTATATTATATTATAAATTATAATTATTTTTTTATTTTTTTTACATATTCTCTATTATTGTCAATTTTTTTAGAGAGATTGATATAAAGTTATAATTATAAACAGATTTTAAAACTTTTTTTTATATATACAATAGATTTTAAGATTTTAATTATTATCTTTTTATTATCTTGTTCTTAATATATTATAGATATTATTTAACTATTAAATATATATAAATATAGTATTATTTTAGAATTTTATAATTATAGATTTTTATTCCATAATATAAGTAGAGTATCACTACTTAGACATAGAAGTCCGCCCTTCCCAACCCGCCTATTTTTAGCCTAAAATAATTAGGATTTTTATTAAGCATAGCCGACATCAAGTTATAAAATATAACACATTCTTTATTTAGGTTAGGCATCAAGGAAGGCGGCTGTTGTGCCCATACACACCCCTCACAAGTGCATTTGTGTAGCCTTCCAATTGGTGTGTATATTTATAGTCGGCCCTCATGTTGTCTGAAGCAAATTTGTAGCCCAACAATGATACGAGTTCGACAAACCAGCATAACAAAAGATTTTAAAAATATATCATAAATTATAATTACTTCAATTCTTAACACAAAAGTTATTTAATTTATTTAGATAAATTAAGGGAATGAAATAAATTAATTAATTTAGACAAGTATATCAGTTTTATATCCATACATAATATTAAATTATATATCAATTTATAAATTAAATAAATTAGTATGAAGAAAAATGATAAATATAAGAGATCAAATATATTGAGATATTATATTTAGAACTAAATATAACATATAACTAGCTCTTCTATTAGAGATAGAATGTAGTACATGTTTTCTAGTGTAACACAGTAAAATTAAGATAAACTACATTATATATAACTTTTTGAAAAAATGACTTGTTATAATTTTTTCTTATATTATTATATTGGTTCATTAGAGGAGACTCCCTTTGATTATATGAAATTCTGACCTAGCTCAGCTTTTACATAACCTTTTTTAGTGGGGAAATTCCACTTTTTATGTGCGCACCATATATGCAAATGAAATGGCAAAGGAACACTTGAGAGTTTGGAGGAAAATGGAGAGAATGGAGAGGCCCTCGAGCATTGAATTATAGGATTTGTACATTACAAGATTACTAGGTCCTATTATACGATTGCGCCAAGGTACCATGAAGTGACAAATTTCTCCCAACTTGTCTATCAAATCATTCCATTTATTGCAAACCAATATATAATCGCACAGTGGAACCAAGTAACTAGATCAGACTTTAGGAAATCATAGCCACCAATCCACATGTCACATTTAGCCTTATCGAGAGTAAATCCTTTCAATATAATTGTTTTCATCCACGAGGTACAAATTGCCGAGGGGAAATCAAGTTTATTCTACAAAATCAACTAGTGATGTTGATAGAGGTCATGTGGGCTAAATGGTAAATGAGTATGTGATCATCGTATTGGAGTTATACACATAATGTCCCTCTTTGCTTCCTCAATATGTAGTACTACTAGCTAGCCTATTAATATCGTATGTTAAATGTACAATAGGCTAAAAGGGTTAAAAAGTAATAATACATTGGGACAAGTTCAAAATCTATATTTCATCTAAAGATATACTTTACAAGTTGTTGCCATGCTTCAAATTATAATACTCTTCTCATCTTTAATATCGAATCTAATTAAAAAATTAATCTTAATTTTAAACATAGGATATATTTTTTATATTTATTAGCTTTTTTTTTAAATTATCTTATTGATATTCCTTCAATACTGATCAAATAAGAGAAAAAAATATGTCGTTAAAAAAAATTATTAGAGTATTTTAAAAACATATCATATTAACTAATTTAATTAAATTTTTTAATCTATAATCAAATCACTTAAATAGTTTCTAATTAAGGATTGGATGAATATAATATTCAAGCACAACAGAAAAGTGAGAAAGGGGAAGAGAAGAGAAAGGGAAGAAGAGTAGATATAGAGAGAATTAGAGAGAGTAAAGTTAAGAAAGGAGGAAACTCAATATTTACAATGAAAATAATTCTTGCTTTATTTATAAAACTTTAAGCAACATAACCTTAGCTTAATCTTGAAGCAAAGAAATTAGAGAAATAGGAAATTCTACTCAAAAGGAAATTATAGACATGGGAAACCCTATTAAATAGGAAATTATAGAAATGGGAAATTCTACTAAATGGCAAATAATCTCATAAATCTAAACCTAATCCAACACATTTTTTTAAAAAAGATAAAAAAAAACCATAATTAAAATCCTAATATCATATTTCATCATCTCTATCTTGTTGAAAATGATTATCCTAAGAGAGGTAGAGAGTTGGTAAGACCCGAGCAAGGTGGTATTGATTCGACAAAACTCATCTTCAGTAATCTAAGTGATTTCTATATTAGAATAACCTTTCTAACGTATAAGATAGTGATGAACAAGCTCATAAGATGTGAGAACAACTTGCCCATCCTTAATGCAACGATCACTTCCTTAGCTTGTGGACAGATCAACTAATACTTCTTAGTAGTTCATAATGCCCTACAATTGGGATAATGAGAGGGACGAATTTACTCTATTATATTCTCCCTCGTGTTTCAAACACACATTGCACTGCCTTGGCATCCTTTCTAGAGTGAACCCAATGTGATAGCTATTACACATTAAATTTTGGATAAAAAATAGGAGAAGCTAGCTAGCAAGTGGTGGTGTTGGATTGAGGAGGAGAAATGAGTGTGGTTTGGTGGGAATGGGTCCAAAATCATTGAATGCTTTAAAATTTTGGATAAGCTAGCTTTTCATATATGTGGCAAAAGCTAACCCTAGTGTTGTAATGTTGTTGTATATATGCATCAGATGCTCCCTATCTTTTTCTTTTCCTTTTCCATTTTTTGTGGCCGCCACAAAAAAAAAAAAAGTGAAGATTCATTTATTCCCATTATATGAGCAATTGAATAAATATTTATTTTTGGTTGTGAAGACTCAGCAAGCATTGAGCCGAACCTTACAAGCTAAGGAAGAAAAAAGGACGCATGGCTATGCAAGAAAATGAGAGATTATGAAAGAATGACGATTAATTAATAACGAAATTAGTTTTCAGGTAAGGTCGTTATCAGCTTCTATTGTGTGTACCACCCAAAGCCAACTCGTGATATATATAATTATATATATATATATATATATATATATATATATATATATATATATTTGTGTGCGTGTGTGGTCCCTTGCAGCTATATACACTTTACCCTTCATCTTCCTCATGGCTGCTGGTACAGTCACAAAACATAAGGAGTAGACTTCACAATCTTTAACATAAAAACTACTTAATTAATTTAAATAAATTAAAAAATTAGATTAATTAATTAATTTAGACTTGTGTATATATTTTTTTATTTAAGATTTTAAATTAGTTTACTCTTTTTTAAATATCTAGTTTGTCAACACATAAAACTTGAATATACCCATAAATGGTGGAACCGACTTTACAAACCTATTAAGTGCCTGTTTGGGACAGCTTTTCAAAATGGATTCTGGGGTAAAACCGCGGTTTGAAAATTTTTTACACAAACAACAATTTTTGTTGAGAATTGATTTTGGATAAAACCTCGGTTTGAAACCTAGGTTTTGAATAAGCCACTGAAAATAGCTTTTTCTTTGAAACCTAGGTTTTGGATTATCCAATTACTATTATACCCTTACTTTTTCTTACACCCTCTCTCTTCTTTTCTCTCTTTTTTCTATCATCTCTCCTCTCTCTTCTCTTATCTCTTTTTTTCTCTTTCCTCTCTCCTCTCTTATCTCTCTTTTTCTCTCTCCTCTCTCCTCTCTATACTCTCTCCTCTTTCTTCTCTATCATCTTTCATCTCTCTTACTTTTAATCATATCATACCCTTTTTAGTAATTTACCAATATAAAAAGTGATTCTACTACTAATCATCCAAACATCTTTATTCCTAAAATCTATTCTTCCCAAAATCTATTTTACCCAAAATCTATTCTCCAGAATCTATTATTCCCAGAATCTATTCTCCAAAAGCTAATCCAAACACACCCTAAATCTCAGTCCAAGTTAATAGGTGAGATATTCTCACCAAATAAATAAATAAATAATTATAGGTGAGATAGAATATTTAGTTAGTAATGTCAAAATCCAATACCCCTTGCGTAGGGTAGGACACCCTTAATTTGCATGTCATGCGTGCTGCTTTTCTGCCCTCAATTTAATGTTTGATGAGGACGTTTCTTATATTTCTTTTTTGGTACAAAATTTTTGTAAAGAAAATAAGCTTACTTATTATCTAAGGTATAATAAAATTTTCATTCATTCTAAACGATATTAATATCGAACAGGACGAGCTGTCTAATAATTCTACTGAGCATAAACTTAGGTATCTAGAAGTTAGGATGCCTCTTCATTTATTGCCACTAGAACCACAACAAAGTGATACTCTCCAGAGATCGAATACGCTCTAAATAGTCGAATGTCTCACCCTTTC
Organism: Leucaena leucocephala; assembly: GCA_037074615.1. Classification (NCBI taxonomy): domain Eukaryota; kingdom Viridiplantae; phylum Streptophyta; class Magnoliopsida; order Fabales; family Fabaceae; genus Leucaena; species Leucaena leucocephala. The sequence goes on from CM073545.1 coordinate 16,639,015, forward strand.
GCTAGTTGAACCTATAGACAGGTATGATGTTTCTTATATAATTGAATTATTTTATGCAATGTAGTCTCAATAATATTAGTATAAAATATAAATTTGATAATAACCAGTTTTTTTTTACAAATTATAAATTGTGGGTTTTATTTAAAATCTTGTATATTATAAGAAAAGATCCTTAGTTTATACTGAAAATAAGAGATGAAAAAAATAATAAACGATAACAATAAAAGTGGATACAAAAGTTATCAATTTTTATTTGTTTTTTAACGTAACATAAAAATATTTTTCATATAGCTTTCACTTAAAAAGACTACCCTTTCAAAAACCTCTTTACATCTGTATTGATCTAAAATCATCTGAATAATGTGATGTAAATTTGAAAAAGGTACGAAGTAGAAGGCATTAATTATTTATTTATTTATTTATTTATTTATTTATTTGTGCATAATTGTTCTCAATAATAGCCCCCTAATGTTAAGAGAGAAAAAATTGGGGCGTACTAAATTACACAATATCTATTGAAAGATATTAACAATCAAATTACGTACTCTATAATATAATAGAGTTGAAATACAAATATTTACTTAATTTTTTTTGAAAAAATTATAATTTTGCACTTAATATAGTTTGATCGAATAAAAAGAACTGTTTTTAAATGTTAAAGTGCGCTTAATACCTTGAACCAATTTTAATCAGCACCTTTTACTACCTTTTGTAAAAAATTCTATTAACCCTTATTCATATAATTTTTTTTATTTTTCATGTCATCTTTTAAAATTCACCTCTGAAAATGTTTTTTTTTTAAAATACAGCAAAATAGCAAAAGGCCCTTTCAAATTAAAAAAAAAAATTCTTCTTCCTGCAGAAAACTTAACATTGGAAGAGGAACCAATGCCATGAAAATCTACCTTTGCCCCCATTCTTCTCTGAAGCACTCTCTGCAATGTCCATATACAATTCCCAACACTCTTCTGCTGTTTCTCCCACCAATCTCCGATCAATCATTTCCTCAGCTTTTCTTGTTTCTACCAAATTGCGTACTTCCTTAACTAAGTTGAACGTGAATGGAAAAACATTTGCACTCTCATCAATATGACAACCCTCACGCTGACCAATTTGGAATAAAGTAATTCCGGTAATTAGTTCTTCACAATGAGAGTTTGGGAACCCAATTCTCGCCCAAAAGAAAGGTGGCCGCTGTTATATTGCGAAAAATGATGGCGTAGTCATAGACCACAATCATTTCGTTTTGATCATCGCAGAATCCAACAAGAGACACCAGATTCGTAGATCTGAAGTTGGATAGTGCACCAGAGTTTTCGGGAAGGAGAAGATGAAGTTCTTGGGAAGATTTTTTTTTTTTAAATTTAAAAGGACCTTTTGCTATTTTGCTGCATTTTAAAAACAAAAATCAGATGTGGATTTTAAAGAATTATATGAAAAATAAAGAAGTTTACGTGAATAAGGGTTAACTGAATTTCTGACAAAAATGACTAGAGGATGATGATCGATTGCACTAAAAAAATTATTTTAAAATATCGATTACACAATTAAATAGTTTAGGTACTAATTATATTACTAAAATTATTTTAATATGCTAGACACCCCCTAACTCTATTTTTTAAATAAATTTTAAGAGTTTGGTATTTAAAAAATAAAAATTATATTAAGAAAGTTATCCTAATTAAGAACCGCAATATTTAAAATTTGTGTCTTTTGATGGGAAGCCTGTGCATAAATGTTGTAATTAAAAAAATCACATTATTCAAAAAAATTCTAAATACAAATTAATCAGAATCTGACATGCTGCCAATTGATTAAAATATTAATGTATTAAATATAATTCGATTATATTCAAGTATTTATAAACTAAAAACATCACCAAATAGAAAATTCAAAATTAATCGTAGTCAAATTTTATTTATTTACATAAACATAAATTATTTTATAGTTATATACCTATATCATATGTAGGGGTGTTCATGAGCAGGGCTGGGCAGGGCGACCCCCCTGCCCTACCCGGTAAAAGCCCTAACCATTTTGGGTTGGGCATGGGCGGGTTGGGCATGCCCAAGTTGTGATGCCATGCTCATATTGTGAAAAAAATTTACAATTATAAACTTTTAAAATAATATCATATTCATATGTCTTCAAGAGTTAAATAATATCTATAATCCACTAAAAATAATGTAATAAAAAGATAATAATTAAAGTTTTGAAATTCATTGCATATAAAAAACCCTTGAAGTCTAAGTAGTTTATAATTACAACTTTACATCAATTTTCTAAATGTTGACAAGGATGAAGTATCTAAAAAAATAAAATAAATAATTATAATTTATAATGTAATCATATTATGATTAATAAAGTTAAAAAAATTAATGTAGTTATAAATATTAAAAGATACAACTTAACTACTTATATTTCTAAAATGACCCTTTAGTCACCAGTAACTATCATATTCTTCCTTCTAAATGTAGCATCTACGGAGAAAATAAAAAAAAAATGGGCGCTCATGGGCAGGGCAACCCCCCTGCCCGGTGCCCAGCCCGAAAAAAGTATGGGCTGTATTTTGCAGCCCGATACCCAGCTCTGCCCTATATTTATCGGGCTGGGCAGGGCTATTTTTTCGCGGGCTCGGGTGGGCATACCGGGCCGCAGGCTTTATGAACACCCCTAATCATATGTATCGGGTTTATTTTTTTCTTTTTTGTGTATTATATTATATACAATAATTATGTAATGATCGGAAAAAGGGGATTCCACATACCACATTTAAAAGAATCCATATACAATCTCCACCGTTAATGACACGGAAATAAAGATTATTTAAATTAAATGCTTTCTAAGTTTCAACATGCCTCGTGAAATTCCTTTAAAAACCTCAGAGAGTCTCCGAGAGGCACAGCTTGTTCACTGCCCATCAATTTCCTCTCCAATGCAAGCTCATTCCAAGAAAATGGATTCCTCCTCCTCCTATTTCCGACCTCTGTTCTTGCTTGCTCTGTTTTTACTCTCCTCCTCCTTCCAAACAGAAGCACAGGAATTGGATTCCCTCGGGATCAGGAACAGTACCACCACTAGTTTCAGGGGAATAGACAGAAGAAGAAGATGCAACTGGTTCAGAGGAAAATGGGTGTACGACGCTTCTTATCCTCTCTACGACCCCTCGACTTGTCCCTTCATAGATCCACAGTTTAACTGCCAAAAGTTCGGTCGTCCCGACACTCTGTACCAAAAATTCAGGTGGCAGCCATTTCCATGTCCCTTGCCCAGGTCACTCCACTTTCCCTTCGTCTTCTTCTTTAATTCTCATCAGTTACACCGCTTCTAGCTCAGAGCTTAAGAAATCAACTTAACTTGATCACAATCAGATCATGGACACTCTATTTACTGCGTCTTTCTACCTTTGCGTGCTTTCAATGTGACTGTCCATATTCGTACGTCCTTCTAGTTTTTAGTAAGTAGGTAAGTAAAAGTGGATTTCTTTTCTGAAGAACAAAATATGAATGATCTGTGGATTTTTAGCACATTGGATCATTTATTTACGATAATCCAACTCTGCGTTTAAAGTGTGATATAAGAGTGAGATTGATTATTATAGGATCCTTGTCCTCTCTTCACACTTCATTGTTTTCTTTTTATCCCTCACTTATGTTTTACAGTTTTTTATCCCTCCCTTATGTTTTACCCTTCATTATTTCCTACGACAAACAATTTATCTCTCCTACATTTCAAAACATATTCACACGCAACAATTCAAAGCATACTTTCTCTCTCTCTGTATATATATATATATACACATTCCCATGTCTGGAAAAATTGGTAAAAAATTTTATTTTTTTATAAGAACTTAAGTTGGATTACTTATATTGTCTATATAGATTTTTTATAGTGTTAAAATTTTTTGTGTATAAAAACATATAATTTTTTTTACCAATAAAATCTTGAAATAGGGATTTTTTACCAATATTTTCTATACGTTTTTTCTGTTTTTTCCCGAATATATATATAACTTGTGTAAATATGAAGTGAGCGGGTGGGAATTTTGCTGTGCAGATTCAATGCTTTGAATTTTCTGGAGAAATACAGAGGGAAGAAGATAATGTTTGTCGGTGACTCACTGAGTTTGAACCAATTCAACTCGCTGGCTTGTATGATTCATGCTTGGGTACCAAACACCAGGACCACCTTCAACAAAAGGGACGCTCTTACTTCAGTGACCTTCGAGGTTGGCAATTACTCAGAATTCCTTTCCTTTTCTCTCATTTTCTCGTCTTTTCGGGCTCTTTTGCGATCAACTAAAGTAGCAGGTAGGATCAAATTTTCATCATAATTTTTCTGTTAACACCAAAATCTGATATCCAATTCTGCTCCGAGGTGAGCATATTTTTGTCTGTTACTGTGCGAAGCACTGAAGTGATAGCAATAATGTTAAGGACGTGATTGGTGGGATGCTTTTCCTTTTTCAGGGAACATGTCTGTTTTTCATAGTAATGCATAATTAATGATACTGTCTTAGGCTTAGCGTGATTTAATTAAACTCTCACTTTACCCACCAAATCCCAACGTGCCCATTATTGCTTTTTCTTCATTTAATTAAACATATAAAATACACCGTTTTAAACCGTGTGACTTAGGATATAAATTCATATTAATTGGATGTATCAATTTTTATACAACTTTTTTTAGCCCTTAATGAAGGGTCTGGCAAACTGAGTCTGAATATCCAATTAATAAGGATAATTTTAAAAAAATATATAAATTTAAAAGATAAAATAAATTAATATTATATATTTAGAATTGAAATGTGTAAAATTAGAGGGATATGTATTAAGCTACTAATGATTATAAGTGGGATTTAACTTGTGAATTTCTATTTATAAAAGAATTTTTATGTCTCTAAACTATATAATTTTTTTTAATAGAATTTAAGTGGTATTCTATAATTCATAGCTAAAAATTAATTCTTTCCGAAGTGTACAAATCATTAAAAAGGGCAATAATTTTTTTTTATATATATACAATCTAATTTAAACTAAAGATATCATATTTAAAAAATATAGTTATCCATATCAATTGTATATGGAATTTTGTTGGATAATACAATATTTAACACTTCGAATTTGTAACATTGAGCCCATTTACTTGAAATGGAAAGTTGAAAAAATTAATGTAAAAATTAATATTTTGTTATAGTTTTAATCATAATATTTAAAAAAATATTTTAATTTTTAAATACCTAAATTTATATTTAAGGATAATAGATGATTTGTCCTCCATATTAATATTATTTAAAACAAAAATTTTAACATGTTTAAGTTCGTGAATAAACTTAAATTTTTTAATTTTTTTGTAATAAATAAATAAAAAAAAAGGTCAAAATTAGCAATGATTGATGTTGGACACACAGTGCTGCCTAGGAATTATGTAGGAGTCCAGCTAGATGATGAACGTACAATGAATACTTAATACACCCCAAATAATAATTTACCGCAATGAATCATAATACGTGCACATGGATTTACATTTTACCCAATGGACAAGTGACAGGGAAATCAAAGTAAAACTGAATAATTTTGTGATGATCAGGAGTATGGGCTAGAGTTGAATCTGTACAGGACGGCGTATTTGGTGGATCTTGATCGGGAGCAAGTGGGACGCGTGTTGAAACTTGATTCCATCAAGAACGGGGATGCCTGGAGAGGAATGGACGTTCTCGTCTTCAACACCTGGCATTGGTGGACCCACACCGAAACATCTCAACCGTAGGATCGATCCATCCATCAATCTCACTTGTGTTTGGAAAAGCAAGTTTGTGTGTTGTTTACTGTTACGTTGTTGATAGAGATCAGTAATTGGAATGATGCAGGTGGGAATACATGGAGGCAGATAAGAAGCTGTACAAAGACATGAACCGGTTCATCGCCTTCTACAAAGGCCTCACCACTTGGGGCAGGTGGGTCAACCTCAATGTTGATCCTGCCAAGACCAAAGTCTTCTTCCTAGGCATTTCTCCTGTACATTATCAGTAAGCTGTTTCTTTTTTCTATGGCAATTAATGCAAACACACACGCACACAATCATGTCAATGCCAGACTCAGACTCAGACTAGTTTAAAACCTCTCTAAAATGAGGTCTACACGTTTGTCATTGAGGTAGCTCGTCATCAACACACACATGAATGCACATTATGTGTAAGTTCTTCACTCAGCTGGCAGGTATGTTTTTTAAGAAGAAAACTTAACTTATTAAGTTTATAGTTGAATTTATAAATGTACATGTATATTTTAATAATTAATAATAGTAAAATAATAAGGATTATTGAAAAACTACTTGACATATAAATAATTTGACCTAAATTTTGCCTATTTTTTTAATATTGTCAATGTAAATGCACTAACATGTTAATAATGAGTTAGAGTCTAACCTTATTCAAACATAGTGAGTAATGTTGTCCCTATTGATGAATGTATTATGGGAGTGAGTTAGAATAGTGAATTGATGAATGAGTATTGACAGGGGGAGAGACTGGAATGAACCAGCAAGGTCATGCACGACGGAGAGAGAGCCATATTTTGGATTGAAGTACCCGGGAGGGACACCAATGGCATGGGTGGTGGTGAACAAAGTGTTGAGCAGGATCAAGAAGCCTGTGTATTTTCTGGACGTGACGACGCTGTCTCAGTACAGGAAAGATGCGCATCCAGAAGCTTACAGTAAGGTCATGGAAACTGATTGCAGCCACTGGTGTCTCCCTGGCTTGCCTGATACCTGGAATCTTCTTCTTCACGCTGCTCTCTTTTCTTAAGCTCTGTTTCTTCTCCATATAGGATAACTCCTTAATTCTTCTTTTCTCTTTGTTTTGCTTTAAGGGGATTTTTCATTTGATTGTGTAAGTGGGAGTAATAAACCCACCAAGGCATTGGTGTTATGTTCCAAAATTGTAAAGCTTCATTATTTTTGGCGTCAACTTGCCTTCATTTGTTCCCAAATAATTAACCTCATCTCAATTCTTATCAGCTACTTCAAATTAAATCGGCTCTATTTTCACCAAACGAGGGTAGAGATGTCTCATGCATTCAATTCCATCGTTGCACTGGTGGAATCCAATTGATTCCTTATGGATCCTAATTCTAGGCTACCAAAGATGCTTAGATATGAAATCCATTTCCAGGCTTACTTTTCCTATATGCCAAACGAGGCCTCAAACTAGTTGGCACTTGTTAAATCATGGGGCTGGTCTTTCCAATAATTACTTAAATATATGATGATCTTTTTCATGAATATATTATGGACGGTATGTCCGTTAAAACATACTCATCGTTTCTTTAATATAAGACATAGAGGAGTTGATTTTTAGTCTTAAACATAATATTTATTTTTTATATTTATTAATTTTTTAAATTATTTTTATTAATACTCCTTCAATAATGATAAAGTAAAAAATAGAAGGAAATAGTTGAGAAAGACAATTAAGATATTTTAGAAAAAATATGTTATATTAACTAATTTTTTAATCTAATCAAATTAATTAAATATATATTATATTATTTTTGTTATTGTTTTGATTTCTTTAATTAATTAATCTGTTTTAATTAAAGATAGGCCCTCCACATTTATATGAAGCACAAAAGGAAGTGCGCTAAGTAGTCACTCGGAATTAGTTTAGGACATAATTAAGAGCAAGATAAGGTATAAATAAAAGTCAAAATTCAAACCTTCATGATCCGTTAAGAAATTGAGATGCAATGTTTAGGACTTATTACCAATGTAGCTCCCTCCACTTTCATATATTTTGTATTGATCGATGACGATTGGCATTACATTCATAATTCAATTGTGTTTATTGTCTAACATTTAAAATTTAAACCTAGATATAAAATATTTTTTGAACATTTTAAATTGAAAAACTTGTTGAAAATTTCTATATTGTAAAATTTATTATTAAAAAATTCTTAAAATTTATTTAAAAATTTATATGCAACCTATCTTTAATTTTTCTCTAACTGTTTATAATCTATTTTTAATTATATATAAAATAAAAAAATTGCCTTGTTAAGTATTTTTAGATAATATTCAGCAATTGTGCTGCTACACTTGTCGTGTGTTGCGCAACTCAGAATCAAATGCAATTTTTGGATGGGCCAATATCATATATATGATAGGCTAAACTAGATTTGTATGAACAGAAACAGGGGCCAGATGTCTTCTCCCTCTCGGGGGGTGCTCATACGTGTCATTCGTTCATAGCCTCCACGTGTCTCTCTCATGGAGCCTGTGAACATTCTCGTACTAATCGTCATCTTCCCGCCTCTTTACTCTGCAAACTCAAAGCTGAGTCACCCCCCTGGTGCTAGCCCCCTCACACACGTCGCACCGGCGCCACCTCTTCCCCCACATGTCCTCTCTCATGCATACAAATCCACCACCCACCTCCTCTCTACCGCCATACCCACTTCCCGTTTTATATCCCCACGTTCCTGTCTCTCTGTGTTTCATCTCCCACAAGCATCTCATTCATCAATCTCACAGAAGCATTTCATCAAACACAAAGCGATCACTTGTATCCAAGAAGTTGACAACAATGGCGTCGGAGCAAATATCTCGCACGGAGAACCCGAAGGCCGAGAGGGAGGTTCGTATTGAGAAGAATCGAGTCCCAAAGATGACCACCCACTTTGAGAATATTGCTGAACAGGTTAAGGAAGAATCGGCCACTCCGCAAGGGAGTATTCAGGAGTTACAGGGTGGGGAGTGCAGGAAGGAGCACGGTGGGAGAGCCATTGGGGAAATCGCTGGCACTGGTAAAGCAAGGGAGACTCATGAATTAAGGCCTCATTTCGAATCTCTTGCTGATAAGGTGCAAGGAGAAAAGCAGGAGAAGAAGGAATCGTATGCCGCGAAAGCCAGGAGTTATGCGCCTTCTCCAAATGTGGGCAAGTTCGAAGTGAGAGATGAAGAGAACAAGGATTCAGGTGGAGAAGCTAGAAGGAGAGATCAATCTGAACTGGAGAGTCGAACCAGAGTAGTAAATACGGGCAGACCAACGGAAAGCGGTGTGCAGAAACAACAGACAAGAGAAAGCAGAGGGCAAGTTGAAGCAGAGAAGGGACGAAGAAGCTTGGAGAACAGAGGGGAGAGAAGAGAAGTGAAACTGGGGAGAGGCACAGAGAGCGGAGGAGAAGTTAGAGGAACGGTTGGAGTTGAAACTCAATGTCCTACTGCTGTTATAAAGTGCACATTCGAAGGAGGAGAGAAGGAAGAAATAGGAAGAGACGCAAGAGAGAGAGCAAAACTAGAAGAAAACAGAGCAAGAGGTGGAGAGCAGGAGAAAGAATCGCAATCTACCTTGGAAGGGATTTCCAAATACAGAGGCCAAGTTCAAGAGAACACAATGGAAGCCGTAAGAGCAGCACAGGATCAGTATGAGAGAGCAAAGCAGGCAGCTAGTGAAACAGTGGGTTCTACAACACAAACAGCTCAAGAGAGAGCTGCAAAAGCAAAGGACATAGCAATGGAGAAAGCTGCTCAAGCCAAAGACGTGACCCTAGTCAAGGCTGCTCAAGCCAAAGATTACACACTAGAGAAGTCTGCTCAAGCAAAAGACGTGACCTTAGAGAAAGGCCAACAAGGATATGCTACTGCAAAAGACACCGTCTCAAGCGCAACCCAGACGGCTGCAGATTACACCTCTCAAGCAGCGGAGAAGGCAAAATCTGCAGGTAGCACTACTGCACAATATGTTGGGGAGAAAGCTGCTCAAGCCAAAGACGTGACACTAGACAAGGCTGCTCAAGCAAAAGACGTGACCTTAGAGAAGGGCCAACAAGGATATGCTACTGCAAAAGACACCATCTCAAGCGCAACACAGACGGCTGCAGATTACACCTCTCAAGCGGCGGAGAAGGCAAAATCTGCAGGTAGCACTACTGCACAATATGTTGGGGAGAAAGCTGCTCAAGCCAAAGACGTGACCTTAGAGAAGGGGCAACAAGGATATGCTACTGCAAAAGACACCATCTCAAGCGCAACCCAGAGGGCTGCAGATTACACCTCTCAAGCAGCGGAGAAGGCAAAATCTGCAGGTAGCACTACTGCACAATATGTTGGGGAGAAAGCTGCTCAAGCCAAAGACGTGACACTAGACAAGGCTGCTCAAGCAAAAGACGTGACCTTAGAGAAGGGCCAACAAGGATATGCTACTGCAAAAGACACCATCTCAAGCGCAACCCAGACGGCTGCAGATTATACCTCTCAAGCAGCGGACAAGGCAAAATCTGCAGGTAGCACTACTGCACAATATGTTGGGGAGAAAGCTGTTCAGGCTAAGGATGTCACCGTGGAGACTGGCAAGACTGCGGCGGAATATGCTGGAAAACAGGCGGCCGATCTGAAGGACAAGGCCACCGTGGCAGGGTGGACGGCGGCGCATTATTCCACGGAGAAGACTGTGGAGGGGACGAAAGCGGCGGCGAATATTGTTCAGGGAACGGCGGGATATGCTGTTGATAAGGCCAGTGATATTGCAGCCAAGTCATTGGATGCTGTCAAAGGGTTAGCTGCTAAAGCTGGGGAAACTGCTAAGGATTATACTGCGAGGAAGGAGGAGGAGGCAAAGAGGGAATATGAGACCAAAAAAGGGTCTCGGCCACAGGTTTTTATTCCTCTTATTGCAGTCCTAATTTATATATTCATTAGTAAATGTGCTGTGATAACTCTGCTAAAAATTGAGACTTGCTTGTGACTGTCACTTGTTCTTTCAGGAAGAACAAGGCCAACAAGGAGGAGGCCTGCTCCAAAACATCACCGGAAGCTTTCAGGGCGGAGGAGGAGGAGGAGGGCAAACAAAAGAAGGTGGTGGGATCGGCGAAACTATAGGCCAATATGCACAGTCCACTAAAGACGCAGTAGGCCAATATGCGCAATCCACTAAAGAAGCAGTGGGAGATTTTGCTCAGACAATGAAGAAGCCATTGGATACTGCAGCACAAGGAGGAAGCGAGGTTATCGGAGCTGTCGGAGAAACTGTGGGTGAAATCGGAGAGACGATGATGAAACCAGCAGAGAGAGCCTCAGAACAAGGGCCAAAGGGTGAAGGGGTCATCGGTGCTATTGGAGAAACCATTGCAGAAATCGCGCAGACAACCAAGACCATGGTTGTGGGAGATGACGAAATAGAAGCAGGCTCAAAGCAGAGCATTGGATCAACAGAGTTTGATCGTGGCAACAACAACCAAGGAGGATTCATAGTTGAAGAACGTCGGAGAGAGACCTTTGAAGCTCGGAAAACCTGAGGTTCTTTTTGCGGTTTCATGGATTTGTTTTGTGGAGTTTGTAAATAAATAAAAATCGCTTGGGCGATTCCAACGCTTGTCCCTTATGAGTTTTGTTGGTACAAAATGTACAACTATGTTTTGTTTTGTTTTGGGTTGTCTTATGTAATGTTATTCGTAGTCGAAGCTGAATCAATTGCATTAGCTATTATCGAAGTGTGAAAGTAGTCATTTGCCATTCGGTGCAATTGCATAAAGCTATTATCTTCAGTGTTCTAAGTGTCATATCAGAAATTATGTCAGTATGAATAATATGTTATTATTCTTAGTAAACTCTGAGCCGAGTTTATTTATTTATCAGTACATTTTTAACAACCATTTCAAAGCCAAAGATAAGAATATTGGAGATAAAAAAAATCACATTTAAGATAAGTATTTAGAAGTACTTTAGAGTCGAAGGGTTTTCGTCTGAGTAGAAGTAAGACTAAATACATGCATTGTAATTTTTCTAAGAGGCAAGTTAGAAGTAACTTGGAGGTCAGATTAGGAGATCAAGCTATTCCACAAATAGATAAGTTCAAATATTTGGGATCAATTATACAGAAAGATGGTGAAATTTTGGAGGATGTTAATCATAGAATCCAGGCTGGGTGGTTTAAATGGAGAAAGGCTACTGGGGTTATATGTGATCGGAAAGTACCAGATAAAGTAAAAGGAAAGTTTTATCGTACTGCTATAAGACCAGCAATGCTTTATGGAAGTGAATGTTGGGCTTTAAAAGGACAGCAAGAGCATAAAATTGGGGTAGCCGAAATGAGGATGTTGAGATGGATGTGTGGGCATACAAGAAAAGATAAGATTCGCAATGAACAAATACGGGGAAGAGTTGGAGTGGCACCTATTGAGGAGAAAATAGTGGAGAACCGTCTTAGGTGGTTTGGACACGTACAAAGAAGGCCAAGGGGTGCGCCGGTGAGGAGGGTGGATCAAACGGATTGGAGTCCGGTTAAAAGGAGTCGAGGAAGGCCAAAGAAAACGCTTAACGAGGTCATTGAGCGGGATTTCCGGGTCAATAACCTATCTAAGGATTTAGTTTTTGACAGAGCACAATGGCGTCGTATGATCCATGTAGCCGACCCCATTTAATGGGAAAAGGCTTTGTTGTTATTGTTGTTGTATTTAGTGACACACTTCTTTAGCATAAAGCCTCTTACTTCTCTACCTTGCTTCTTTTCACTTACCAGACAACTTCAAATTTTCTAAAATACTAAATTTTTTCTTATAAAATTTATTCGCTTAAAGATCTATATAACTTATTTTTAAGAAGTGTAACTCTTTAATGTACAATTTATTTTTAAACGTGTATAAAAAAAAGATATTTATATGCAGTTGAAGATATATTGTATAAAAAGAATTGAAGATATATTGTATAAGAAGAATTGTATCTGTTGAAGGTAAGTTGCGTCCGCACAAGGTCATTCTTAGGTATTTTAAGATAATAAATTTTACAATATTCTTTCAACAATTTTCCCTAAAATCTTCTCTTTCTAAAATAATTATTAAATAAATTATTCTATAATTCACTTAGTATATATTTCGAACTCGTACTAAATGAGCAAATAAATATAATTCACTTTACAATATTCTTTCAACAGGAATTAGTAGTAATATATATATATATATATTTATATTAAAGGCTTCAACTCTACAAACTTACAATAAGTAATAAGAATTCATTATTATTAACCATACCCTGTTCAACCTTAGAGGAAGTGGATGAATAATACCATATTGCATATATACTTGCCTCTGGTTAGCTTCTTCCATTTTATCCTTCAAGAATCCCAAATAGGCCCAAAAGCAGGGATCCTAGCCTTCTTACAAGCTCTAACAACGTCTCTACTTCCTTCAGGATTACTAGTAACAATGACCACTTCAGCATCAAACCTAATTGCAGCATCCACACTCATCTCTCCCACATTAGGCCTCCCACTAATTGCAGTGTCATGAACAATCATCTTCTCTTTTGAACATCTCCCAAGAAACTCTACAATCTCCTTCCCAAAGTTCATCTCAATGTCCTTCGCCACCCACACCAGAAACACATTTGCTGAACATGGTTGTATCAGAAATGAAAGAAACACACAAATCCCTGAACCAGTTGCCACCAAAACTACCCTCTCGTACAGATTTATCAGATAAGGCAAGCCGGCGAAGTGCATGGTTCGAACCCAAACATGGCTCGGTGGGTTCGAGACCAAAGACTTGGTGTAATCCCCAACTGCACCAGCGAGCATTATGTGTTCATTTTTTCCATCTGATATGATCCCAAAAGCATGCCATTCTGATAATGGAGATGGGCTGATTCTTCCTAGCAATCCTGGTTTAACGGCACCTTGAAATTTTATAACTGAAGCATGGCTTGATGCTGATGAAACTTTGACTTTAACTTTTCTTACAGTTAACCAAGGTGTAATGATGAGGATGGTTATGGTTATGGTGAACCAGAACTCTTGTCTCTTTATTAACACAGAGATGGTTACGTTGTAGGTGTTTGAACTAGGGTTATAGCTTATGAAGAGGAAGATGAAGAACCAGAGAAGAATCAGAGCCATCCACCCTGCGAAACGATGCGTTCGCTCGAAGAGGTTGTGATGAAGATGGCGAATAACAGGAAAGGCAGCGAGGGAAGAGAGAGAAATTAGAGAGAGAATGGCAAAAGCTAATACGATAATCTCTGTGGAAGTTTGTTCTTTGTTTTTTATTGTGAGGACAAGAGAATAAACAAGCCAAGCTATGGAAGAAACTCCACATGAACTGTGAATTCCTCCGACGCTTTGAAGAAAGGAAGTGATCAAAGTTTTGATTTTGAGAGGAACACTGGGCCTGCCAAGAGTTTTCACAGTGAACCAGAAGATTAATCTTAGTGATGCTTCGCTTCTGCACAACGTTAGAGCTAAAATGTTGGCAATGGAGAAGAGTGTGGCTTTGTCTTTCCCATATTGGAAAATCCCTGAAGCTGCAAGAGTTAAAGCAACCATGTTCAAGCTCAAACAAACCAATAATAAGATCTTGTACACCGTGAAGCCTTGATCAAGAAGAATCACAGACAATCTTTTACTTTTCGATTTCTTTATTGTTGGTGCAACCTTAACCTTCTCTGGTGTCTCTATATCCTCAACTTCTGCTATGAACTCTACCTCAACCTCGTCGTCAACTCCATGATCTATGTCAATGTCACAGAAATGGCTGCTGGCTCGGCTTCGACTCGGACTCACTGAGTGGTGAGACCGATGGACTATCTTGAAAGAACTGTTCCGACTCCATGGAAGCCAAGTCCAGTTAGCTCCGACGATTCTATCTTGCTTTCGCGGTGGCGCCGCCATTATCGCGAAAGGGTTGGCTCTATTTGGATTGATCTCGAATGCAACACCACGACAACTTGAGAATCTGGCAAGCTTCATTATCTCTGTGCCTTCCATGACTTCTTCCATTGACGATGCAGCTGGTAATACGCTATAGATGGTGGAATTCCATATCCAATTGCATTGATTTTGCATGTACGATAAATTGCTATAATAAAGGAATATAGAGAGGGAGAAGGATTAGGAATTAAGTGGAATCCAGTTTTAGTGAAATTGGTATCTGCAAGAAAACATTAAAATAACATGTTCCTACCATAAAAGTATGGTTCTCCACGACTACAAGAGATAAGGGCATTTAATAATGAAATAATTCATCCTTGTAATATTCATCTGCTTCTTTATTTAGCCAAGGTTTTGGATAGTATAAATTGCGTGGTGATTAAGCAGCAACGCACAAATGACAAGGATTTAACTACCCCTATAAGCTGAAATTACAGACTACAGCCTTAGAATTAATTTTTAATACACGTTAATTATACCAGCAAATCTGTGATAATAAGTGAGAGAGAGAGAGAGAGCTGAATGATTTTTGCACGTTCGAACGTGTTAGGAGCAATGTTTCAGATCTTGGGAGTATATACGCACAGTATCATTGGGATATTGCTGGTAATGTCTTACTCTTATATATATATATATATATGCGCCATGCATTATTGTTTATAGCCCCCATTTATGGTTTAGATTCTGTGCATTGATTGATCAGGTTGAAAGTAGAAAACGAGTATTATGTTTTCTGTTTATTATAAATGTGGACTATAATTCTAAAAATTTAATTTAATAATTATTTGAATTCTCTACTCCCATAGACGTACTATATATATATATATACTCTCGTGGTCCTTAATATAAAATATATTTAACTAATTTGATTCAATTAAATATGAGATATTTTTTTTCTAAAATACCCTAATCATCTTCTTTACTCTATCTTTTCATCTCTTACTTGATTATTGTTGAGGAAGAATTAATAGAGATAATTTAGAAAAACGTTAATAAAGATATGAAATATGTCTTAGCATATTTAGGATTAAGATAAACTTCCTGATTATATTCCTATTAAGGATTGGAGGAGTATTACATATTACTAGTATCTTGATTCAAACCAATGGAGGTTGATCCGAATAGTAAGCGGCTCGGTATCGCTTAAACTATGTCTCAAGTTCAAGCCTTGATATATGCAGAAAATTTCTGTTGGGAGACTCACCCACCATAGCCAGGTGCGCGACGTGAGTCAGATCCGGATGTAGTCAGGGTAAAGCTCCGGTGAACTGAGTGGACAAAAAAAAAAGTACCTTGATTCAAGAAGAGCCATCTTGGCGAAGAGAAACGGTGGCAGTAATACTAAAAAGATTAAAGATGAAGGATGGGTTTGGAAATTTTGGACATTTGAAAGAGAGTGAAAGAGAGTGGCATAATAATTGTGTGAGAGGGCATTAGAGAGTTTTATAAGCTTATCAAATCTTAAATTAGTGGTCTTGGCATGCAAATTATGCTTTTTTTTTTGTTTTATTTTTTTAAATTGAGAACTAAAATTGTCCAACCTTTTGTTTTGTTCAGTTTCCCGGAGAAATTTCCAATGTCCATCTCCATTTTTATTAAGATATTTGCTACTTCAAGTGTGTTTATTGCTTGCTACCTTTGATTTCTTTGTTCAAATAGAATTTACTACTGATGACTTCGTGAAAGAGGAAAAAACTAAAACCAAAGTCTTCAATCTACTATTCTGAATTACGAGACGTTTTTCCTTCACTCATTTATAACTACGTTAGTTTTATTTTTAAAATATAACTCACATTAAAATTTTATTTTATTTTTTAAAATTGTAATCTCATAATTTTATCCTTTAATAATAATTAAAGAAAAACGTTCACCAAGCCCGATTCCGTAGTCTTGCCCAGCATATCCGGCCCAACTGAGTCAGGCCCTACCGCTTGCCCGCGCGCGCGCACGTTCTTTTTTTTTTTTTTAAAAATCATCATAGATAATTTTCCAATAAATATCATTTAGATAAACGTAACAATATTTGTATTAATACAAATTATTTTAAAAAAAAAATCAATAATATTTTATATGGGCAATAACCTAGACCCCGTCGGTTTTGATTTGTGTACGCATAACATTGACGATAATAGATTGATAGTTGACTAACAAATTACAAAGACGTTTGGTTTCAGTGCTGCCTATGTAATGTAGTATGGCCAATGGTCAGTGTTTGTTAGAAAACGCGTTCAACTACATCCATTGAAAATACCAACAAAGCTTTTATACGTGCGTGTATAGTAAGCCCCAAATTTTGATTTTAAAAAAAATATGTGACTAAAATTAATTTAAAATTTTTTAAAATAAACTGTCATATTTATCTAAAATAATTTTTAGATTAAATTATATTTTAAAACTATAATTTTGAATAAACTCTTAAAAATAATTTTTAAAATAATAAAAACATTTATACATTATTTAATTATTATTTTACTAATATTTTTTTACACAATCCCTTCTCTTTTTTTTTCTCTTTTTTCTTCCGTACCATCGGCCGTTGCCTTCTTCACCAACATTGTACAGGGCTATTGTGGGTCACAGTGGGTCACGGAGAGGAGGAGAGTAAGCCGCTATCAGAGAAGAAGAGAAAGTCGCCGTGGGTTGCGCTCATCTCTTCAAATCTGGAAGTCGTGTTCTTCAGTCATGGGTCGTGTTCCTCTGTCACAATGGTCATCGTGCTCTCCGTTCTCTTCCACTCCTTTGTCTCGTGGATTTCCAAAAAATGGAAGAACCAGCGACTCATCTGTATGGGAAGAAGAAAAAAAAGTGACGAGTGAACAGTGAAAAGTAACTCCGTGAACAGTCTTATATTTTTTTTTTTTTATCTTATATCTCTCAATAACTTATCAATCATCAAAATTATTCAATAATAACTATCCAAACGCTCATTTGTTTAGAATCAATTTTTTTTCGATAAATTATTTTTCATAAACCCTTTTCTAAAAGTTGTTTAATTTTTTTTTCATAAGCTACTTTCTAAAAATCTATCCAAATAGACCCTACACCTAATAAATAGTTAGATATTTCAAACATAAAATTTAGTGTTTAAATCTGACTATATACATAAAAAATACTTTGTTAAAAAAATAAAATTTATTTTAACGATATCTATGACTCATAAAGATTATTCTTTAAACCGGATAAAGTGTGTGTTTGGGTGTATGGTTTGAAAAGAGATTTTGGACAAAATTTTAGTTTGAAATTTTTTTTACCAAACAGCCATTTTTATCCATAAGTAATTTTAGGCAAAACTATAGTTTTGAATAAGCTACTGAAAATAGCTTTTGAAACAATAAAACAGCTTATGGACTATCTAATTACTATTTTACCCATATTTTTTCTTATACCATCTCTCCTCTCTCTTCTTTCCTCTCTCATACTTTTAATCAAATCATACCTTTTTGATATTTTACCAATATGAAAAAATAATTCTATTACTAATCATCCAAATATCTTCATTTTTAAAATCTATTCTACAAAACTAATCCAAACCCACCTAAATTACCCTTGGTTTCTAAAAAAAATCCTTTGAAAATCCAAAATCCAATATATTCCTACATCTTATTTTATATAAATCTCAAACAAATGTAAAATTTAATCCAAAATGATAATTACGGTAAACATTTGACTCGTTACTGGAAGCAAAATATTTTACTTGTTTCTATGTGTACAAGCTCAATTAATTAATAAAGGATTAAAAACCAATAAAAAACTTCATTTTCAGTCACTTTTACTTCTTTTTTTTCCCACTCAGCCCTGTTCCTGTTAGACACGAATATATATATCTCTTAGTAAAAATTCAAAATACATGTCCATTTAGAATTTCTATCAATAAAATAATCTCAGTTTTTTTCTCTAATCAAATAAGAGATACCATAACTCTTATAACATCTTGCACGGAGGATCAAAAGCACATTAGCTGGGAAATTTGTTTTTCATATATAAAAAGGTAGACTCTATACAATAATATTCAATTTTTTACTTAAGTACAGATCCACATCATTGATTGAATTGGGGATTAACATCAAACGGAAGTTCTTCATTACAGAAACTGTGGCGGTTTATCTCATCTGTCAGTAACGTCAAATGCACAATAGACACGAAAACACGAAGGAGAAATCCGCAATTTTCTTATTGTACTACTGGAATTCGATGAATCTGTGGCAGTGGTTTTCCAGAGAAACCAGAAACCACATAGATCAAAATATGAACAAGAGGTTGATCAGAAAGCAGACAGGGCTGAAACAAACAGAAATCTTAACAAGGGATCTGAGAAGTGAACCACTCCATCACATGTAATGGAGCCTTCACCAACTCTAAAGCAAGCTCCACGATCACCGTCAGGCACAAGCAGCAAGGGCATATACATGTCAGCAATAATCTGCAAATATCATAAACTCAAATCAATCAAAACCAATTATTCTGGCACACGATTTTCAGAGTCTTGTACGCCTGCGTGTGTTTGTGTGTTTTAATTTAATTTAGATCAAAACCCAGATCAGAAGTGGCGAAGTTACAGCAACCCAGAACAAGAAATCGCAGAAAAATCAGAAATTGAAGTCGTCACTGAGAAATCGGTGATACCCAGATGCGATAAAAAAAAAAAAAGAATGAGTTACTGAAGAAAAAGACAGGAGTGCGGTACCCGATGATCCAGACGACGAGGCCGACGGCAGAGAGGAGAAGAGAGAGGAAGGCGAAGGGAAGACCCAGAAGGAAACCCAAAGGCCTGCAATCGCCGTCTGAGCTACACATTGTTTTTCTTTCACAAGTCTGCAACTTTCTTCTTCTTTTTGATATTTTTCTGGAGCGAGAGAAAGAGAAGAGAAGTCGGTATGGGATTTTGTTCTGATCTGTTATTATTACCAAGGGGAGACACGTTTTTTGACTTTCTAATATTATTAAAGCAAATCCTTAATGCCCTAAGAAGTTTCCTATCTAAGCAAGCTTGAGCCTTTTTATCCTCTTATCAATTTATTGGACCATATCTAATTTCCGATTTTAAGGACGTAATATTGAAAAAAAAAATCCAAACTTAATTATCCTTTTTAGGTGGATTTTTTCACATTACAATTACAATATATAGTCGTCATCTTCCATTTTAGACACATCATGCATTATGAGACTAAAAGCTCCCAATTGTTTTTCATTTAATAAAATAATATATATTCCACGTAGAAGTGGTAAAACAGCTCAGCCCTACCTCAAAGAAGAGTTTTGTTAGCTCTGATAACTTATTTTTTTTAAAATTATTAATATTATTATTTATTTTATTTAAATATTATTTTGAATACTCTTATTATTAAATACTAATAAAAATAATTATTTATTTATAAATATAAATTGACATATTATAATTGATTAATATTATTTTAATATTTATTTAGATTTATAGTTATAAAATTAAAATTTTTTTATAAAAAATAGGAAAACATTAGCAATTTTTTTATTATAGTAATATAATATTAAAAAATTATTAGTATTTTAAAAGTTTATAAATAATTTTTTAAAAATATTAAAAAAATGCTGTAATACCAACTCATTTTGGCCCGCCCCCTCCAACCCACAAGTTCCTGCAGGTTAACCCGCTTTACCACCTCTAATTTCACTTAGGAAGATTTCTTTTTTTATAAAATGAGGAATTTTCTTTTTTAATAGATAGAGCTTTTGAAAGAAAATTGCAATCAAAAGAATTCTGGACTTTACAGCAACGTTGCTACATTTTTGTGCCGAGGACTGATTCCCCTCCCCACCCCAAGTTCAACATTAAAAAAAAAAAAGGCATAAAAAATGCAATTTTGTGGAATATATACTGCAATAATTTATCCTCCAACTCCAAGGATAAGTGAACTCCCAATTCTACAAGACTCCAAAGGGGGTCCAAAGTCATTATGCGTGTGCCAAAAAGCAAAGGAAGGGCGAGCTGGAATTGGCCTTAAGTCAAAGAGAGGATGCTTCAAGCATCTTCTAATCCACCATCATCTATCTGGTCAAATTCAAATTCTCACCTTCCAAATCAATCATGGAAGCCAGCCTCTCCCGAACCTGCAACAGCACACAACATTCTCATCACTTTGGCAAAAAGACCTCAGGAAAATTAAGAGATAATAAAATGTTTCCAAATTAGACGACTAACCCAAAAATATGCATAAGATTTACATCTTTTCTTTTTACATAACTTAACCCTCTCTCTCTCTCTGTTTTCTATATTTGACAAGCACTCAACCATCTAATCACTTGAGATTATCCAACTCTGAACTCTGATCCCCACTCGAAATGGTAATCCAATGGGGAAAGTGTAGAGATAAGTATGTGGGGCCCTCTTTCTGGTGAGGATTTAAACACATCCATATCAAAAATTGAAATTATAGAAAGTATAATTTCTCAAAAAAGTGCCTTGGTCTGAAAAACTAAACATCTTGATATGTTAACAGGCTTCTACATTTGGATATTTTTCCTTGTTTAAGCACGTGCTGAACAAAAATATCTCCAGACAAGATCAAATTCCAAGGGCATAACCATGAGGTCAAACTCTTCACAACAACACTTTTTGAAAATTCATGGGCAGTGATCTAAAATAACCCTAATTATCTCTAAAGTCTAAACCCGAATTCCATCTGGTAGACTTGTAATACCCAAAGAACACAAAAACATCAAGTCACTAAAATTGAAATTGATAAGCTTCATCTTTGCATATTTCAAAATCCAATCCAATTTTAATATATTTTTAGATGTCACTTCATTATTAGCTTAATTTACTGATCATTTATACACATGTTCTACTTATCTTTTGTAGACTGAATCTACCCAAGAATCTGGCATAATAGCCCAAATTACTTACTGCACAGGGTTGTTTTTTCTGGTCATTTGCATCTCTCTTGTCAAGACTGCCAGAAGATGATGGATCCTACCTAGACAATAGACACGGCAAGCACAAGCAACAAAGCAATAATCAGCAAGGAGGATTAGTAAATTGCGAACATTCAACCATCTGGAATAGGCTTTGAGATTCAGCACAGTCTACGAGTTCTTACCAATCACGGGGAATTCCAGCCTCATCTCGAGCAGAAAAATTAAACGGACCCTTCAGTTCTGCATTATATTCCTTTAGCAAGTCTGCATGGTTGTAGAAAATAGTGTTGAAGCTTGTAAGCCTTCCATATGGACTTAAGTGAGCATATGAAATGAGATCTAGTAGGCTCTCAAAAACCTTTGAAGGTGGAGTCAGGAGCACAATCTAATTTCTGATAGACATAAACAAACCAATAGACACCTGCTGCTACATGTGCAACTTCTTCATCAGCAATCCTAGCGACAATTTTCAATGTCCTATTGTCTCCAAATCCCACTAACTTTTGCACCAGTAGTGGCCCAGCATCAAGTCCTCTAGCCTCCTACAAGTAAAATAAATTAGTACATTCAGAGCATCAACATCACATAGATCAAAGTGCTTCTATCTCTGAAACATGTGAAGTCGCAGGGAAAAAACACTTGCAACGATTTGACAAGAATGACAAATATTTGACTTCAGTCGTCTGGTTGAGGATCCTTCCCTCCACAGAAAGTTGGTGGTAGCTAGTGAGAAATGTGGTATGATTCAGAATAGAGGTAACTGAAAGACCAAAACGATATGCACACACCAAATTATTGGTAAAAAGATTAGTGGTGGATTCATGTCAATCCCCATGACTCAAAATTTTGTCTTAAAAAAAGCAATTCTACCCAGTTATGAGGGTAAGACAATTTTATTTTCATTTGATTAGGACTTCCTCAAGGCAGGTGATGACAATCCTTGACCAACACGTTCATAATAATTGTTTACTTGATAATAAACGCCAATATTTGACTCATTTATCTAAGGATTGCGATGTTCAGGGAGTAATTAAAAAATGATCTCCAAGCACTGCCCAACTTTTTGCCAACAGAAGAGGATTGAGCAATCAGAATTCTCAGAATTTTTCCAACAGTAAGATCAGCGCTCACATTTATTTGAGAGTCAAAAGTTATTCAAATCCATGATGATGTACAGGACTGGACAACACGTAATTGAGAATGGAAAAGAGGCACAAAGTTACCTGGACTAATGGGACGACTGCCAAACGTGCAGCAACATTGTCTGATGATTTCTCGCACTCACTCCACAGTAAATTGTGAGCGGGCATATCTTCGTATCTAGTTGAGCACAAAGGACAAGTAAAAAATCACTTTGACCAGTGTTTTTAAAAAAACAAGCACAAAGTGCCAACAACCCTTATTTGGCTATGGGTGATTTGGAGGGGAGGGAGGAGGAGGGGAGGGATTTTGCTCCCCTCCCCTTATTTGGCTAATTAAGACATTTAGGAGAGGAGGGAAATTTTTTTAAAATTTTCCCTCCCCCCTCCAACTTTGCTTCCCCTCCAAAATTGGGGGAATTTAGAGGGGAAGTGTAATATTGTTATCTTATAATATTAAGACACTTATAATTTTTTTAATATCCCAATATTACCCTTATATTATATTTTATTAAAATATTCTATACAATAATATTAGGTAAATTTGTCTATATAAAAGTATTTTTCCTCCCCTCCCTTCTTGAACCAAACAAGGTAATATAAAAATTCCTCCCCTCCCCTCCCTTAATGTTAATCCAAACAAGGTAATAATAAAATCCCTCTTTTTTCCTCCCCTTCTTTTCCCTCCTTTAAAATCTCTCCCTTTCCCTTCCCTCCGTTGAGCCAAACACACCCTTACTTAAAACCAAGTTCAGCAAGCCTCTAAGAACACCAAGAAAAGTGGCGACTCTCATCATCAGTAACATGAGTAAAGTCAGCAAAGAATCCCTCCCCAAGAATTTCACTAAAGGGAGAAAACCGAACAACAGTAGCCCACGCCAAATCAATTGCATTGAGCTCAACATGGGCCAAATTGTGAAGCATATGATTAAGTGGCTAACCTGTATCAGGAATTTCCTTAGGAGAAACCTGCATTTGGCATGAAATAGCCCATTCATTAATTTAAACACCAGAGTCCTCCCCTAAATAACAAAACTGCATCTCACAACATGAAGAACAAACAAAATAATATCTATACATTCCTATTCCTAATCATGACAATAACCCGTGTGGTCCAAAAAAGCTAATTTTAACAGCAATTGTAATTCAAGTATGTGTAGAGTATCCGCGTTAAAAGTAATTGGACTAAGTGAAGTGGAATGACTAATGTTCCCGAGTTTTGGAAGAAGTTAGTGTTAAACCCAAAAATCCCTTCTGAAGTAGTAGTAGTAAATATCTCCGTTGTATTAGAACAATTTGCTTAAAAGGCTTTTTTTTCTGGAACGGATTGCTTTAAAATAATAACTTACATTGATGATAACTAAACCAAAAAAGAAAAGCATTAGCCTCACAAACATGGTCCACTCCGTCATTTTTTGGCAACCAAAAAGAAATCTCACAGCGAAAAAGTTACGGCAACCAGAATGAAAACGAACCAGTTTGGGTTTTTCGGGTCGAGCAGGTCGAGTGGGCGGTGTGAACTGCCCAAGAGGGAGGTTTTCGCTGCGCCACCTTGAATAAGCAAGATGAGAGAGTCGGGACTTGGGGAGGGGATCACTGGTGGAAAGAACCAGCGAGCCTAGCTCCGCCAAAGAAGAAGCTTCCCCAATTCGGGCATCATGCGCGTCGTGGAGGCCCATGCAGCCGGAAGAAGCTGGGCCTCGGGACCATTGGGTCCCCAATTGCGATTCTCATTGAGAGCACTTCGCCTCCACGCTTGGAGACCTGACCAAGGTGAGAAATGGAAAGACGAAGAGGAAGAGGAAGAGGAAGAGGAAGAGGAAGGCTGTGAAGAGAAACTTCTGGGTTTGAAATGGCAGGGAGAGACGTGAGAGCAAGACGACCAGCGCGCTAGTGATGAGAGCACGACTATGAGTCTATGATCATCAAGACGCTTTGCTCCCTCGTAAACTTTCTCGGCGTTTTACTCATTTCAATCGTGACTTTTTATTTTTCATATAACACGTCACAAGTACTTTTCATTTATAAGAAAATTTTGCATAATGAGAACAACGCTTCCCTGTCGAATTTTGTTTTTTGGGTATATAAAAGTGTCGAATTGTTTGCTTCTAAACCAAGTATATATTTTTCCAACGAAAAAAATTGTATATTTGTATTCGGCTTTTCACATTCCAGGAGTTCTTTTGGGAGATCTAACGTAGGCCAAAACTGTTCGATTGATTATAATGCAAATCTGAAAGTCCCCATGGGAGGGAAACCCTGATAACCCATCTTTTGTCCACAGATAATTCACCAACGCTGGCAAAATAAAAGCTTAATCACAAAATAAAAGCTTAATCACAGAACCACTGTAGATAGATCTAATGGAACAGATTAATTCCCATAACATGACGAACCAAAATTTAAATTTTTATAATTAATACTTAAAAATATCTTAAATAAGATTGCCTATAATAAAAATATACTTATGTATAGCAAAAAGAAAAAACTTAATCACAACAACTAAGGCATGCATGGAAGAGAAGGGGGGAAAAAAGAAAGGGGGGGAGGTGGGGGGGATTGACCGTAGTAATCTCAACTATAAACCACCTGATAGCTAAGAAAGACGTTCACTTTTGCTCACTCACTACAAAGATGCTTAGGATATCATATTACAAAACCAGAAAAGATGAACTCGCTTGATTGAAAACAATGGAATAATTAATATCTCCCTAAGGTTATTACGTGTTAACCAAACCAACGCCAGACTCAGGAAACCACAACATGGAATGAGGTTTCATGTGAGAACCAATAATGACTTCAAGAAGTTGGAATTACAGAATATCTTTGTATAACACCAAGAATCCTGAATCTGCCACCACAAAACCAGAGAAACACGTCACCAATGGAACTTGAGTAGCAGTAGTTAGCAATGTACACATGCTACGCAAAACTACCTACAATCCTATCCTAATTATCACAACATTCTACCAAATATTATACAAAAGTTCGTTTCGAAACAAATATGGCCACCGGCCGCAATGGTGCAAAGTTCCAACAAACGGGAAGAAAAAGATCCCATACTGCATTTGTAGGATAGGATCACTGGTGGCCTTGACTGTGATGCTTCCCCTCCCTAACACCAGCTGCTAAATTTAGAACCATAATACGGAAGCTTCATATCATCAATTATCTACTCTAAATACCTGACAACTGCCACATGAAATGAAAAAAAGAGGTTGGAAAACAGTTAGCATTTAGCACAATTTCACAATTTTGTATACTATTGATAATGATAATAATCTTCAGACAGCCAATCAAGCCTTTTACACGTGCACATTTTAAAGGACTAAACATGTTGAATTATTCCATATAAAGACCATACTCGGCATTTTTTATTTTGGCCATGATCCTGAGCTATGTGCTCCTAAATCAATTACTCGGGACTTAATAGAGCATAAAGAATCGACAAGGATTAGAGTTCTACATAAGTAACCCAGACCGATTCAGCATATACGCAATTAGTTGAATTAGAAAACCATAACTCTGCTCTGCACAGTCAATGACAAAAATGATATATTCAGAGTTTGTCATGCATGACCACCATTTGTCCAGCAAACTTGGCACACATACATATCAATTGCCACAGAGGATATCCCTACAAATCTAAATCCATTTGATTTATTACGTATGACGGGGAAGCTAAAATGGATAATATCATGCCACTCGAAAGGGCAAAGAACTCATTTGCAAAACAATTAGCAGTACATATTGAATGCCAGCCCCATCTGAAATAGTTACCAAATATTTGAGTTTAAAACCAGTATCATCATATTGGATAGGGACTCATTAAATGATGAGAAAACAGAAACCCCATCTAGATGAGGTCACCACGTG
Organism: Leucaena leucocephala; assembly: GCA_037074615.1. Taxonomy (NCBI): domain Eukaryota; kingdom Viridiplantae; phylum Streptophyta; class Magnoliopsida; order Fabales; family Fabaceae; genus Leucaena; species Leucaena leucocephala. The sequence goes on from CM073545.1 coordinate 16,665,619, forward strand.
CTCTGCATATAGGATGATGCCGTGTGTTTTTCTTCAGAGGGGACTCATTAAATGAAATGCTTAAAATTTATATTATGGCACACCAAGATGTCACCTGTCTACAACCTTCAGATATATAAGACTGTAAATCTATTAGAGATCTTCAACGTAAAAGTAATTTTAGATTTAATGATAGGTTATTCCATTAATCTTAACAATTAACATTACCAATCATTTACCAAGATGCCTAAATGCCCTGACAGCCCCACAAACGCCCCACAAGCCAATAGCGCTCAACATACTAAACCAGATCATATGCCAAGTAACAATTTGGTGATCACTGGCTAAGGCTAAACGAGTTCAAGATATCAAACACATTTAGCAGCCATTTTACTGCACTTCCAAGAATTGGATTTAGCCCAAACAGAATTTATAGAGCCCCCCATGTAGTAAAGGATTGGTATTGGCATGCAAGCTCCAATTAAGTTTCTTTTTAGACACAAATAGAAAAACAACAAAATTAAATATAAAAAAGGCAAGATCCCCAATCATGGGGATGGATACAAACAAAAGGCATAGCACACACATGCTACAAAGAGAGGAAAAATACGGCAACTAGCTATAAATTTGAAGGAATCAAACCAAGATAATGCTTGAAAAACTTTAAAAAAAATGGAAAACCAAAAACTTCATCTAGAAAGCTACAATTACATTTCTCTACAATGAAAAAATAAGCCTTAACAAAAAGGAAAATTATGCAGAAAGTACTTCAGACCAAATGAAGATCACATGAAGTGCTAAAACTTTGGTATCTGTGATTATACCTTAGAGAATTAAATTAATTCAGGTCCTCGGTGATCCTGCATCAGATCCAGATGCTGAGGAACTTTCACTATCAGAATCTGCAAAAACGCAAAAAATGAGAAAGATAGAACGCTTGGTATTCAACTGCAATAGGAAAAAAGTAAATCTGTGTACATGGATGAGAAGCAGGATATATATTATCAAGTTATGAACCAAAGTACCACTTGAAGAAGATCCAGAATCACTACTTGAGCTGCTGGAACTGCTTGACCTACTCCCATTATCCACCTGCTTTTCTACTTGCGCAGGAAAAGATGCAGAAGTATTCCTTTCCCCTGCTCCGAGACAGCAAGACAAACATACATCAGTTAATAACAAATAACAAATTGCAAAATAATAATAGTTCAAGCATCAACATTCAGCTTAATAATATTTTACCTGCTATGGTTTCTTGAGGAGCCACAACCGCAGCAGGTTCCAGTGCCTAAAAAAATCACAAAGTAATTGTATTTAACGATAACTGTTTCCCAAACACAGGCTAGCAATCAGGAATCATGATTCAGGACAAGACTATACCATTTGTGGGGCATTCCTTGCAGCTTCAGCTCTTTGAATGGCAAGCTCAGCTTTTCTCTTGTTCTTGCTCAAACTTTTCTTAAAGTTGGTCACAAATCTATCAAGCTCCCAAAGAGTCTCAGTATCCACACTATCAATGTCCACTTCAATTTCATCATCATGTTGCGAAAGTGCAGAATTTCTCTTTTTAATGATCTGTACAATTGCATCTAGTTTCTCTGAAGGCAGACTTTGGAGACTTGTGCTCAGTTTTTGCTTTTCCTCATACGTCATGTCTCTTTTATAAGGATCTTTTGCCTTTGGCTTCTTTGGAGCAGGGGTTCTACTGGATGGAGTAATGCTCATGGGTATTGGAGGATGTGTCATAGATTCTGATCTACCCAAAATCCTTTTCATATCAAGGGGAGGTGGAGGTAATGCAGTAGCCCTTCTAGACAATGGTGATGGTGCAGAAACAGTTGTCCCATAATCTAATACATATCTCATTCCACGATTGTAATCCGATTCTATTATAGCCCATCTGTCCTCAAATATCTTTGACAGCTGCTCTGCCATTATATGAACATCTTGTCCAGGTGGGTTATATGTCATAGCATTACAAAATGTAAGTCTCACATCCTCTGCAAATTCCTTTGGCGATTTGTACCAATTCTTGCTCAGCCTTGTTTTCACAGTACCTAGGTCCATAGGATGTGTGATGATGCTAAAATAATCATGCAGCCCAAGTCCCTCAACATCAACAGGAGCATTGAAAACCCAACCATGCTTGTGTTTCATCAACTTCTCAAGCAGTGAACTACAGCTTTTGAAAAATTTTGACCCCATCCCAAAACCATTTCCCATTTCTCCCCCACCCTGCTTCTTTCCATTCAGTTTTGACTTCTTATTACTCTCTGCAGGAGGGAATTTATCCTTCCCTAGCAAGAACTCAGAATTTCTATATAACTGGTTTGCCTTAGGTGTTCTCTTCTCCTTTTCAACAGTTTCGCTGCCTCCTTGGCAATTCTCTAGCACTGATATACTTAACTGGTGCAAAGGTCTGGCAGATTCTCGTGGAACACCAACAGATGCCACCCCTGACTGAACACGCCTGGCCACAATGCCATTATCAATCCTATCACTTACCGGCGGATTTGACTTGCCATTCTCACCAATCTGTCCCAGTTTCACCTCAATTTTCCTGACCAAACTTCTCACCGCATCAAGCTCATTTTCAAGCTTCCTCTTGAGCTCCGATACTTCTTGCTTTGATCTTGAGGACAGGTTTAACTTAATTCGATTATCCAATCCTGCCTTTACAGAACCATTTCCTGATGGCAACTCCAGAGTACTGGGAGTAGCCTCATCCTGTGGATTGGAACTCAAAGGCTCGTCCTGTCGATGATGAGGGCTTGAATGCTCGTCCAGCTGACAGTTGAGGCTTGAAGGTTCATTCTGCTGACGGTTTAAGGTGGACGAGTCATCAGAAACCACATCCGGTCTCGAATTTAGCTGTGGTTGAGCCGAATTTCCATCCTCGGGCGATATAGTCTGGGACGGTTGCTGAGCATCGTTGTTCTCATTCTTCTCGGTCTCGGCAACGTAGTCATTCTTGACCATACTATTGTTGCTCTCATCTTTGTTGGCAGTTGTCGTGGCTGGAGCAGTGTTGGGAACAACGGCGGTCAAGGAATTAGCTTTGTTCTTAGGTCCTTTATATGCTTTCCTCGTGTACACCTTGCTCTCCGTATATCTCTGCTTCTCTTTAGCTCCATCATCTCCTCCCACTATAGGCCCCGACGCCATACATCCAAAACCCTAATTCTTCTACTCACACTTGCCTTACCAATACCTATTTCAAATCCCAACCAAGCAACCAAAACTAGGGTTTTATGGACCCAAAAACAGAAAAAAAGCGACAAAACCTAAATTTTTAGGCCTTTCTCCCAGCAACTCGAATTTCTAGGGCTCACGCAGACCCTTCTCCGACGAAATCCGAATAAACCAACTTTCACCTCTGCAGGCGAAGATAGCCAACCGACGCGTGAAGAGAGGAAGAAACAGGGTAAAACAAAGGCAAATTTAGGGCTTCAAAATAGGCAGTAGGGTTGCGAGCTTGTTACCTTGGTTTCAATCAGATCTTGCAGTATCTCCTTTGCTACACACACTCTCTCTCTAGAACTCTTCGTCTTCCCCCACTCTCTCTCTAAACGTAGATCGTTTTATCAAGCACCAGGTGTACGGCAACGGTGGATTCATGAGGAACCAGGAACCAGACGCAGCGTTTGGGTTGCCCCCCGAGTCATGCCCCGGAAGTATCACAGCCCCCCGAATGAAGGGGGTGGACTCACTTTAGTGTATGGCAAGTGGAACACGCACCAATGGGAAGGAGAGAAGTCTGGAAAGTGCAAGTGACTGACAAATTGAGCTTGTTTGATTTAGCGATGGAAACTCAAATGAGCCCGTTTCTAAACAATTGATTATGGGCGTGTGTGGTAAGTGTCAAAATCATAATTTAAAAAAAAAAATTGGTATAAATTTTAGTTTAAATTTTTTTTAAAATAAATAGTCATATTTATTTAAACGGACTTCTAGACCAAATAAATTATGGGTCTGTTTAGTAAGTGTCAAAACCATAATTTTAAAATGACTTTTAGTCCAAACTTCGGTTTAGAGAAATTTTAAAACAACCAGCCATATTTATTCAAGCGGGCTTCTGGACCAAACCATGGTTTAAAACTATAGTTTCAGATAAGCTGATCAGAGTAGTTTTTGAAACAGTAAAACCCTTTTCAACTACTCAATTACTATTTTACCCTTACTTTTTTCATACCCTCTCTCCTCTCTTCTCTATCTTTTCTACTATCTCTCATCTCTCCTCTATCTTTTCCACCATCTCTCATCTCTCATCTATCTTTTTCACTATCTCTTATCTCTCCTCTATCTTCTCTACCATCTCTCCTCTTTCCTCTCTCATCTCTCATACATACCCTTTTTAGTAATTTTTAATTATAATTTTTTTTAATAACTATCCAAACACTCATTTATCTAAAACCATTTTTTTTCTATAAACTTTTTTTTAAAAGCCCTTTTTTATAAGATGTCCAAAAACTCATTTTTTTATAAATATTTTTTTTAAATCTTATCCAAACACACGCAATAAAACCCGTATAGCATATTTGAGTAATTTGTCTAAAATTCTGATTAAATGTGATTTCAACCCGTATCATACTTTTAGCGACTATAAATAACAAATAGATTGCTTGGAGTCTGTTTAAATTAACGAGAAATAACTATAATTTTAAATGATCATCATTTTTATCAGTGGCACTAGTCATAATTTTAAAAATGTTACTTATGTTTAAATTTTATTTATTAAAATCACTTATGAATATATAATTATTAAAAAGGTATGAATTTTATAAAGTTTTTAATATTTTTAAAATTGTAATTAATTATTATTAAATATAATTTAATAAATTACATTAGAGATAGGACGTAGTACATGTTTTCTAGTGCAGTGGAGAAAAATTAAGATAAATAACATTGTGTGTGTATGAAAAAAATGACTTGTTATAATTTTTTTTTATATTATTATATTGATCCATTAGAGGAGCCTCCCTTGGACTACATGAATATACTCCTTCTGAAAAAAACCTATTTCAGCTTTTACATAACCTTTTTTAGGGGGGAAATTCCACTTTTTATGTGTACACCATATGCCAATGAAATTGCAACGGAACACTTGTGAGTTTGGAGAATTTACTTTCTCCAATGGCATTACCAATTCTATCATTCACCAGCATATTTGAACTGCCATAGCCACCCACTACCTTTGTTTCATTTCAATTCTCCTTACCAAACTTCTCACTGTGTCAAGCTCACGTTCTAGCCTCCTCCGAAGCTCTTGCATTTCTTGCTCTAAGCTTGAGCTTAAGTTGATCTTAATACGGTTCCCCAATTCAGGATTGATAACACCATTAACTGATGGCAACTCTATGGCATAGGGAACAGTATCCTGCTACAGATTGGGACCGTCTTGCTGAGGATTAGGGACTGAAGGTAAGCACTCCATCAAAAGATCCTTAAAAAGTACCTCTCTTCGTCCTGCTAAGAATTGGGACCTGAAGGTTCATCCTGCTGATGAGGATTGGAGCTTGAAGGTTCTTCCTACTGAGGATTGGGGCATGAGGTTCATCTTGCTGAGGATTAGTTCATCAGGGGTTCGTCTCGCAAAGGATTAGGATCTACAGGTTTGTCCTGCAGAGGATTGGGACCTGCAAGTTCGTCCTAACGACGATTTAAGGCGGAAGAGTCATATGAAACTACATCAAATTTTGAATTCAAGCTTGGCTGAGTCGTATTATTGTTTGGCAACATAGACTGCGCTGGGGGTTGAGCCAAAATGCTTGTCATTCTTTCCGGTCTCATTGATGTTACCATTACTAATGGTGCTGTTCTTGTTGTCGTCGTTGTTAGCTGTTATGGGGGTAGCAGTATCGGTAGCAACGGGGTTCAAGACGTTAGCTTTGTTCTTTGGTCCTTTAAAAGCTTTCCTCATGTACACCTTGCTCTCTTTGTACCTCGATTTCTCTCTAGCTCCATCATCTCCCCCTACTATTGCCCCGGAAGCCATACATCCAAAACCCTAATTCTTTTCTTTACACTCTCCTTTTCCCAAAACCAATCACAGTCTTGTATCTAATATTAGGGTTTTACAAACAAAGAAATGAAATATTAGCTCTTTAAGAGTTTGTTAAAAAGCATGGTGGATGCATACTTGGGAAAGGTTCATGTTGAATGTGATTGCAAATTGTTGGTGGATGCAGTTGTTATGAGTCTTATATTGAGGAGACAACCTTAGAATAGGAGTCTTATAAAATCTTATGTTATTTAACTCTAACAGCTAGTTTTTTGGGGTGTGATTCTGCTCAAGACTTGTGCTCATTATAACAATAGGGTTGTCTCTCTTACACAAGCCCCTTTGGTTAGGGTTTAGCTGTTGGATAATTTTTATTTATAGTTTTACAAATGATAGGGTTTAACTTTGTATTGACCCTAACTTATCATGGTAATACATTTTCTCTTTTGACACAGAAAAATGATTGTCGAACTAAACATTTTTGTAGGGGTGATTGAGATTTGATTCATATTTCTTGATTGAAACATTGAATTTTTTTTGTACCATTGATGGCAAAAAATATGATCATATATCATGGTAATCCTTCATCGGCATGATGCTATGTTGGTATATATTGTTTTTTTTATACAAAAAAAGTTTAAATGAGTTTGGTTCTAGTCAAGGCATAGTTCCAAAATTCAAATAGTATTTACAAATGACTTACGATATTGCCTACCAAATAAGTAATTATAATGGTAGCAAGAATCGAATTTACATTTTTATGAAATACGAATCCGTTTTTTACTATCTGTGTTAACTCTTATTGAAATATATCATTGATAAGGCCAATATGAGTATTGGGCCCTAGCCCACTAAAGAGAGTTAGGAGAGTTTTGTTAGCCTGTGACTAAAATAGTTAGTACAACTAAGTTGGTTATTGAGGTTAACAAGAGTTAGCATATATGGCAAGAAATAGATTCATATCTCATAAAGACATAGGTTCGATTCCTGCTATCATTATGAGGGCTCATATGATAAACGATCTTGTAAGTCTCCTATAAGCAATATCTGAACTCTATAACTATGCCCTAACTTTAGTAAGAAATTGGTGTCAAAATTATCTAAACTTTTTTGTAAGAAAAAAAAAAGTTGGTCACAAAGTACTTAGTCTATATATAGAAGCCTGTGTGAACCTTGATCTTTGAGTCATTGAGACTAGTGAATAATAAAGAGTACTCTTCTCCATCTATCTTCTTTCTTCTCTTAACCCTATAATTATATATGTATGACCTTCTCGATGGAGGAAGCCACGGAGGGAGAGGTGCACATGAGTGTGATTATTAAAAATGAAAAAAAGAATAAAGAAAAAGAAGGGGGGTTAATAAATTGCATCAACAGTGAAAATATTTGAAATAAAATAAGGTTACCAGTCACAATAGACACGACCTATAATTAGAGGTGGGAATACGAATTTATCCGCTAAAAATAGGCCAACCTGCCATAACCCACGGGTTTGCATAACCCACCCCAAAACGGGTTGGCAAAATGCCAACTCGAACCCGCCCTCTCTTAGTGGCCAGCCTGCCACTTTTTTTTAAATATTTTTAAAAAGTTATTTTTAAATTTTTAAAATACTAATAAAAAATTTATAATGTTATACTCTTAAAAATTTCTATTTTTTTATAAAAAATCTTAAATTTTATAACTATAAATCTAAATAAACATTAACATAATATTAATCAATTATAATATGTAAATATATATTAATAAATAAGTAATCATCTTTACTAGTATTCAATAATAGGGGTATTCAAAGTAATATTTGAGTAAAATAAATAATAATATTAAAAATTAAAAAAAAAAGTGGGCTGGCGGGTTGAGGGCCCAAAACGCCAGCTCGAACCCTCTCCCTTTAAGATAAAATACAGGATGAATCTGTTTTACTAACTCTACCCACAATACAGGACCATTATGCTACGGCCTTAATTAAAACCGGAGGCCAATTTGGTGTGTGTGTGTATATATATATATATATATAGAACTCAAACTATCAAACTGATTGTTTTACATACTGTTTTTACCATTTCTTGTTAGCCTCATGTTTAGAATATCCATCCGAACGTATTTAGATAAATGGTGTGCTTAAATATTATTAAACGCCGTCTAGCAGTAATTGTTAGCTGTACAAGTTTCCTCGAACATATTAATGTGGGTAATGTGGAAACGAACTAATTATGGCTATAATATAATTAATTAGTGCACTCGTTTTTGCATTGCACATGCTTTCTTTTCTTACTAGTCCCATAGCTTTAGGTTAGTTGTTCTTGGATTTGCGATACTGTGAACTCTACAACTAATTTGGGGGTATGTGTGTGTGAGAGAGAGCGAGATATTAAATCTTTACAGGCACGAATAATTATTTCATCTTACTTTAAATTTTAAGCGAAAATGGGGCTCGATATATGCTGTGAACTCTAGTTGACTGATTCTGCTTGGAATTGAAAGTTTAAAGTAGTTGACCATATTTGTTTCTTTTTCTAGTTGACCATTTCACTATAGTCAGTCAGCAATATATATATATATATATAATATCCTGATAATTAAACACATATAAGAAATAATATCCTGATATTATTTCTTATATGTGTTTAATATCATAATCTTATTTATAGTACAATTTACCCAAAATCTTTTTAGTGTGGTGCAATTTCACCTATAATCTTTTTAATTTAGTGTAATTTTACACATAATCTTATTTATCAAGTACTAAGAATTATACTAAATTAAAAAAATTACGGGTAAAATTACACCACAAATAAGATTATGATACTAGAAACATATGAAAAATAAGATCAGGATATTTGATGCTATATAACCTATATATAATATGTTGACTTCAAGCTAAGTGTTGGGTTTTATTAGAAAATTGATAGTGCTTCCTCACGTTTAAACTCTCTTCAACAAAGTGGTGAATTAAACTTTTACAATATGTACTGCTAGTGCTTCCTCACCTATAGTTTCCGATTAATATATATTTAAGTGTTATTAAGTCAACTTGTACATTTTTTTAAATAATGGATTATTCCTTCTATGCCTGAGGCTCTTGATTCTGAATAGTGAAGTGGGATCCAACAAATTGATGGGTTTTGAAAGATTCATTTATAAAGTAATCCTAAACTCAGGCTTTAATGTTTACCCATCTAATTCAAAAAGGGAAAGAAAATTATTAAAAGGTTGTAGGGTTAATCTCGCCTATAACCTCATACCATCATTAATTAATACATGTTTTAATAATTGCCAAAGCATGTTGCCGTACTTAGCAGCACCTAGCTAGCTGCTTCCAAAGTCCTTTCCTTGGTGTGGAAGGTCACATGTGCATGTGTTTATTTAAAAGTTTAATTAAAAGATTTAATTTAATATAAAATTTCCAAGGTCTAAGGTTTTGGAGGTCCAAACAAAAGCTTATAAAATAATAATGCTCTACATATCTAATAAAGAAAAACTTTATATTTCATTAATGCAGCAACCCTAAAACCACTCACAAGACAAAAACCCTGGTACTTAATAACTCTGAAGCCTCTTCCTTAACTCAACTAAACACCACTACGTCTTAAAAGAAAAATCAAACAAGAAAACAAAAATAAAGGAAAAAGAAGGACAGTAACAGCAGTACAGTGCACTCAACCTAACATAAACATATGCCTTCCAGGTTCCAACACAGTACGATGATCCGAAAGCAGGCATGCACATACATTTAGGTTTTTATTGGAAAATGAGGAGGTCTAGTAAATACTATATAAACTGGGTAAAACCTGCAAGCTACTCGACAGCAGAACCTAATTTCTAGTTCAACTTTGGTGGTGAATCACGATGATGCTTGGGATCTGGTCCTCCTGGTGAAGGTCTATCTCCACGACCAACTTCTTCCATAGCTCGACCACGTACCATTTGCTTCGACAGGTCATAATAACCTAGTTCATGAAGAAGCCTCATGCTGCTACGGACATTCTTCCGAATCAATGGGCGATTTTGTACCATGCGTGCCTCCAAATTCATGAAGAAAAAGCTCGAGAAGATGACGATGAGTAATAGTGCTATATTTATTTTGTTGTTTGCCATGCTGTGCGTTTGAAGAGGGAGGTTTAGGGTTCAGAGAGAAATATAGCCAAGGAGGAAGGGCTTGGGTGAGTAGTTTTGAAGATGACTATAGAGGTATTTATATACTGGTTGAACTTGAAGCAGAAAAGCATTTTCAACTGAGTTTTCTTCTATTTACATGAGAGAAACCCCTAAGTTTCAATAATTAATATGTAGGACAATATGGATCAGTGCAAGTGGAATCGACATGCAGTAGACCTCTACTTGACCCTAACTGAGATAAAAAGCTAGATTTGCTTTTTTGCTTTGCCATTATTTTTGTTTTTAAATGAAGGTACTAATTTTTTTTAATAGTAACGAAGCTTTATGTATACAGACAAGAATCACGAAGCAAAAGAAACTAAATAAATATACGACACATCCATATCCCATCTGAATAAAGAACAGAATTTCAGATGAATGATGAATATATATTTGGATTATTACTCACATGGGATGTTGGATGACTCTCTCTCGTTCCAAATTCCTAATTCACATGTATATATGAAACTATCTCTTTCCTTTCCCCATCGAAACTTGTCTCTGTTCAATGAATAATAGTGCATCAATACTAGTTGCAGCCTGCAGCGGCAAGAGTTGGTTAATTTCAATCCATGGTTACTTAGGGTTTCTACCTAGTAACGTTGAGGGTTTTTAAAAGATACGCATAATATATATACATACATACATACATACATACACACACACACACACACACACACACACACACACATATATATATCGTGATTTCGCTAAATATACTTTGAAGAATTGGACCGCCCGTGAGAGTGGCCCATTATTATCATTATTCTGTTCTTTTTCTTTATGTAACGAGCACAAATACTTAACCGAACCATATTCTAAAAATTAGTTGTTAAAGTTAGGGAACCAAGACCTTATAAGACCCTCTTTTAAGGCCACCCTCTCCAAATATGATATTCAGGACACTTTATTCTCGAGATCCCTACTAATTTGAAAGAATGTATATTATAAAAAGAGTTCAAAAACCTTAACAATATACATTCAGGCACTCTTTAATTTATTGTCGGAGATCAGTTTTATAGGACCACCCAAAAAGTTCTATATCATACCAAGTCCTTCCTAGCCATCTCACAGTCGCTCTTTATCAGATACTCTCATGCATATATATACATTCAGGCATCGAAAAGGACAGTCTTAAATAAGCATATTATATAGTATTATGGGAGTTAATATAGGTATAATATGAGAGTTGCGTTCACGGGGACAATGTGGATCTGTCAACTAGGAGAAAAATATGGACCATCCTGCAGTAAACTTTCAACAGTAATATTTGTTTAGCTAGGGTTTTGATTAATCTGGACTGCAAAATCTACCATGTCCATATGGCAACACTACTCATGTACCAAACCCTAGTAATACACTGTTGAGAGGTTCCTTTACCAGTAGGTCTAACCCCCATTAATTATGCTTTATACCGATGCAAGTTTAATTGGGCAGCATATTTTAACCTATGATAATATACAAAAGTGATGTGCCACATTTTGTCCTCCACAAATTCCTGTGAATATTCCGAGAGGGGAAGTAGAATAATATTTTGTGCAGAAGACAAACCAATGGGCATATGGTAAATGATAGTCATATATATGTATATAACCCTTTGGCCTGCTTTAGAAGCTTGACTAACCCTTCCAACGCTCAAGGGTCAGAATAAGAGATTGAATTAAAAAATTAGGCAACAGATTTCATAATGCCTGGGACGGCTGCCATTCTGTCAGATTAGATTTGGATGGGCCGGTGGCTCCACGTATGATTGTCAGTGAGATCGATGATCATGTGGCATATGGAATATATCTAATTTCGTAGTTATATATAGTTGCAAAAAGTTTATTAAGGAATAATTAAGAAAACATGATCCGTGTTAAACCAGAAACTCGTACTTAAGAGGTAGACCGATCCGTCTGACGTGCATGTGTGTCTTTGGGCTTGGAAGAATTGAAAATCTTGAGAGGGGAATCTAGCTAGCAACATTAATGTACCATAATGTTACAGTTAATTTTACAGCTTTTTTAAGGTGGAGTTTGCAGGATAAGCTAAACACTATAGACTTGTGAGGTTTGCCGCTTATCTTACATTTGACAGTGACATTTATATATTAACTAATAATTATAAAAAGTTGTATACAGTAACTTAACATCTCAATCTTAAAAGATTTTCCCTAACTTAGCTTCATCATCATGGCCTCGTTTGGCACTCCCTTCAATCCTTTGTATAGTGGGCACTTTCTAAGAAGATGAATGATCCTATATTATTTACTCATGTATGTATAGCGTACATTTAAAGTCTAAGGAAACGTTGTATTGTTAGACATATATTAGATATGTGCACCTCGATAAAGATTCAAACCTTAATTTATTATGTTATATAGATTATCTTATTTTGCTAAATCTAACCTTCCTAAGTGAAATATCTTAAAATATTTAATTTATAATTTTAAATAAGGGTAAATTTAAAATTCTCTTATCTATAGGCAAAGTCATTAATGACTTAATTATCTCTTCTTAATTTATGTATAATAACTAGATACGACTTATAATAAAAACCAAAGGAATATGTTAAAAGAATTTTTAAAGAAATGGGAATATAGAAGAAAATAGGGAAGGGAAGGGAATGCGGTTTTTAATGTATATTAGGTATTAAAAAATGAAATCTTAATATGATTATATATTTTTTTTAATTATATGTATTTGAATGACGGAATGAAGGTTAATGAAACAAGTTTTTCTGAAGGGAAAACTAGAATATATATATATTAAAAATATAGCTTCATGCTGCTCTTTTAAGATTTACTCTATACATAAAATCACACAACTCTTGTTTATTCAATAAATGGCAATTAAACCATGGATGGTGGTCGACAAATTATTAAATGGGTAGTCAAATATTCTATATATCTAATAACTGGCAATTAAACAATTATATATTTTTTTATAAGAAAGTTTAGGTGAGTTCGATATTGGTCTCCCACTAAGGTTAAAGTATATCCCTATGACTCAGAGAACGTTTACAAAAAATTTAAAAAATAATCTATCAAAAGAGCCTTCACAATAACAGTGATAATAGAACTTATAATTAAACACTTATAATTAGTTTGTGATCATATCATATATATCTTCCACTAGGCTTGCTTTTTTTCCCAACGGATCGCCACGTAAAAATATCACCTCAAAGACCATGTTTTGGTCTGATCTTATCTTTTATGTATATTGTATAATATATACAAGCTTCTATCCCTGTGGAAAAGGAAGAGTGATCAACACTTTAATAATTAAATGGAAGAGTCACTTGATTAATTAACGAAATCCCACCTTTTGTGCTTGCTTTGTTTTGATTTTTGTGCTCTTGCTTGTTCTATCAATTCACAATAGTGATCCGTCTCGCAATAAAATGCTGCCGTACTCAAAGATACACAATACTTTTAATATTTTAGTTATTCTATCATATTCTTTATTGTATATACTCATTCGTGGTTAATATATAATATTTTTAATTAAATTAAAAAATTAATTAATATGACATATTTTTACTAAAATATTATATATATTTCTTAACTCCCTTATTCCTTTACTTAATTATTGTTAAAAAAATATCGATAGAATAATTTAAAAAAATTAATAAATATAAAAATAAATTTTATATTTAAAATAAAAATCAGGCTCTCAATTAGATTTTATATTTAAAATAAGAGGAGTAGTAAAAAATTTTAATAACTTTTTTTATTATCTTTAATATTAATATTTGTTTATTAAATGTCTTAGAGATTCGTCCAAAATTACAACAAAATCATCTGTCCTCATTAAATTCACATCAAATTTAAATATTCTTTGACTCATTTGCACATATATACACACACACTTTAACACTCCAAAAACTAAATGTCATTCTAATCTACGTAAAAGCAAAACAAAACAAAAAATTGAAGATGAAAATAAAAAGCAGATTGTGGCGAATAATGCTATCTCCATGTAATTGGTTGAGAGTTATTGGTAAGATCAAAGGGGTTGGGGGCAGGAGTTTCAATTTAAAGCTTAATTCCATAATTTTCGAAAATATTCTTTTTTATTGTAAATATAAGAGTTAGTAGGGAGTTTATTTAAATTTTAAATACAAAATATTAATTTTTGTTGTCTCCTATATTTATATATTTTTTTAAAAAAATTATATTAATTATACATATTAAAAAAAGATATTTTCTATTAATATAATATTTTTATAGTAATTTAATTAATTTTATTATTTTTTATAAATTAATTATAGCTCGCGATTAGAAGGAGCGCATAACTGTCACTATCAGCAATTTGAATTATCTTTGCAACCTAAGCTAGGGCATTTGTTTTCTTTTCTTAATTCATGGCAATGGAATATGCCATCCCCCCTGACAAGATATTCTCTCTTTTAGAATCTACCAGGGTGATTTAGATTTTAATATATTATATTAATTTTTTATATAAAAAAATTAGATAAATTTAATACTGGTTTCTACTAAAATATGATATAGTCATGAAGTTTAGAAAATATTGATATGAAACTTATAAGATAGCATATTAAAGGAATTCACATGATGACAGCAGAAATCGAATTCACGTCTTTATAAAATACGAAGTAATTCTTTACTTCACCAATTCTTGTTAATTAATATATTTTTTTATAAATAAATTTTTAGAAAGGGGTTGAGCTCACATACGATTCAAGGGCAGAGTGAAGTCTCCCTTCCTCCTAGGAGATATTAATGTCGGGCATGGAGAGCCGTCTATTACCTTCACACATAAACCTAGGCACCTAAAAGTTAGGATATCTCCCCAAGTGCCGCAAATGAAACCACAATAAAGTGATATTCTCTAGGGATCGAACGCGTTTCAAATAGTCATATGTTTTAGCCCTTCGCTAGTTGAACTCATGAACAATGGGTAATTTTTTTTTTAGTTACCCATCCGATTCACCGGAACTTTGCCCCGACTACATCCAGATCTGACTCGCGTCTTGCACCTGGCTATAGTGGATGAATCTCCCAAGACTTAAACTCGATACCTCGTTTAAACGATACCTAACTGTTTATCACTCGGACTAACTCTTATTGATAATAATAGGTAATTAATATATCATATTAATGCTCCAAGATCCAACCATTCTTATGATTAGATGCACCTGGGCTGTAGTGCTGTTGACCCAAGAAAATGACCTAGTTGGGCCTCGGGCTGAGCCCAACCTTTTATGTCTATGTCAAGAAATATTTTTAAATAAAAATAATGCTCATCGCCTAGGGTGAGTTCAGTTGATTAAGCGTGATCGATCTCTAAAAAATATTATTTTATTATAATTTTAATTATAACTCTTTGAGAGATATTCTGATTCTTGAGTGCTTAGATTTACGGTTGAGAGTAATTGACAGCTCACCCTGCCAGACATTGATATCGTCTAAGAGAAAGAGAGGTTTCGCCTTACCCTTAGATCATGAGTGAATTTAACCAATTTTTAAAAAATTTTGTGTTAAAAAAAATAATTCTCTTCCGATCTTTAATATAATAGCTAATTAATATTTTTAATATATTCAAAAAGTCAAATAAATTATTTAATTATAATTAATATAATAGTTAATTGACTAATTTTAATACATTAATGAGTATATAATATAAATTCTTTTTAAGTTATTAAATTTAATCATAATTAACTAATTTATTTGATTTTATTAATCTATCTAAAAAATTTAACTAACTCTTATATTAAAAATTGAATTGGAGTAATAAAATTAGCAAACTTGAGTCCTCGCTGAGAAAAAAAGTTGACTCCTAGATTTTCACACACACACACACGGCTATGATAATATCGTGATAAACTATTATTTAAGAGAAGATAAATTATGTACGGGATTATCATCTTGGTGTATCAAGTCTCACTGCAACTAATGCTACTTTCGTAGTCATGGGTGTTAGATAAAACGATGGTAAGGGATGTGATTAGTGAGATGTAACTGGGGCATGGATTCTTATATCTCCATGTGAAAGATAAACAAAAATAATTGAATAATGTCAACAAACAAATATAATATAAGTTATATATATTTTTTTTAATTTTACTATAAACTTTATTATTATACTAAGTCATAATTATAAGATTCTACTGATTTTTTTTATAGAAATTAATAAAATTAAATAAACTATTTAATTATAGCATATGATATAAAAAAAATTAGTTTGATAAAAAAAATATAAAATATTTTAAAATAATTTATTTAATTTTATTAATTGTTTTAAAAAATTAATAAAATTTTATAATTAGGACAGAAGAAATAGTATTTTTCTCAACGGACAATTTAAACAAACGGGTTTATTTCCTTCAATATCCGCATGCAACGTTGCCGCCTCCCACCACTCCATTCCATCCCACTATCCTCTTACGTATTTATTGTATGCTTAATATAAAATATATTTAGTTAATTTATTAAATTAATTAATATGATATATTTTATTTAAAACATTCTTATTATCTCTCTCAATTCTCTTACCCACTCTCTTATTTAATTATTATTGAAAAAATATTTATAAAAATAATTTAAAAAATAAATAAAATTACTAAATATATTTTATATTTAATTAGTTCATGTATTGAGAATTAGAAAAATATTTTTTTTTTTAAAAAATGGTGAAATATCTTGTTAAATATTTTATGGAATAGGAGAACATACATTTGAATAGATGTAATTATTTTTCATATATGCAAATGATTATTGTTTTGAAAAGTTTTATATATAGTTAAAAATACGATAAATATTATTTGTTACACCATATTAAGTAATTTTTCATTCATCTTTTAACATAAGAAGCAAATCTATCTTGAGTACGTATTGATGTCAAATGTTAGAACTTTATCAACTAAATTTCTAATTGTTTTCCGGTTTACTGATATTTTATTTATAACTAATTTCCCAATATTTTTATTTGTTATAACATTAAACTTTTCACAGATAAGAACAAGTGCCTGGAAAATTTGTAGTAATCTAGCTAGTATATTTCGACCAATTTGAGTTTTTCACTTTCTTTTGTTATCAAATACAATTTTTATGGCAACAAGAATGTTTTCATATATCGGAATTATTACCCAATTTAAATTTAAGTAGAGGTAAATATAATTGGTGGGGAAGAAAATGTCCTAAATGTGAATGGACTTTCTGTCTGGACATGATATGCAGCCAATATATATGTGTTGATGTTTGCTCATTGATTAGCATGCAGCAACAACAAGCTCTCTATGATCGATGTTGACAGATCCTGATGGGGAATGTTGGTGAGGATTTTGATCTGCAAAAATTATATCTTAACTTAATCATATGTTGGTGGGGAACTTTTCTCTCTCGAATTTTCTCTCTTATTTTTTTTATGAAAATACAAAATTTATCAATATTTTCCTTTAGCTAAATTTTTAAATAGAAGTCATACATAATAAATATGGTTATTTTATTAAAATATTTAAAAAATAATAATCATATTAAAAAAACTAAAGTTATCATCAAATTTGATGGCATGTTTTAATAAACTTATTTGTTATTGAAATTTTAAAGAAACTCAATAATAAATTTAAGAATGAAAAATATAATTTTAAAAATTCTTGAAACTTCAGGTCTTTAAATATGTTATAATAAATTTGTTTCAACCCCGTTGCTTGTACAATATCAGCCAAGTGATAATATAGAAACAATGAAATATGAAGAAACAGGCAACTTTTAGTAATGTGATTGTCTGTCTAAGCAGTGACCGCAATATGGGATGGAGACAGGACATAGGAGTGGTTAAATTCCCCTAACACAGGCCAAAATCCATAATATATTATTTGTGGCAAATAACTTGCAAGCTCTCTCTCTCTCTCTAGGGATGGAGACAGGACATGGGATGATTCATATATATATATATATATATATATTCTCTCATTACTCAGATCAGTACATAACTTGGAGTTTTGAACTTTTAATCAATGTAAAAAATTAATTAAAAATATTAATAGAAGTCCAAGTTAATTGATATCAATGGAGAGGAAATTTAGCTAAAGCAACCAACTCTACTCCCTTAAATAAGTTACGTGGGGGTTGGATTATGAGCCTTTTATATATGAATTAGACTCAATTGAAAGTGACTCATCATTTTACCCATTGTATTATGTGGTAAATATTTTATTTTGTAAGAGGCTACTTTTAATTATTTTCCTTTTCTCTAAATCGAGATTTTGTAATCATTTTGGCTTATTTAAAGGAAAAAAGGGATGCGTTTTGATACTAAATTTGACACAAAAAAATAACATTATGTTTTAAACATTAAAATTAAAATTTGAGGTATGATTTTTTTTTTTAAAAAAAGGGCTGTGTGCACGTATAAATATTAATTTTTGGTTTTGGGATTTAAAAGAAGGGAAAAGTCAAGCAGACTTAGAGGGCTACTTGGGGGATCCTAGAAGCATGTGGAGAGGATTGGATGGCAGGTAAGTGTGAAGAAGCTGTCTTAAAAAATAAAACTCCAAATATGGAAATGAATAAAGTAAATTTTCTTCCCTTAGACTTTTTATTTTCAAGGTCATTTCACAACAGAACAAGCTTCTTCTTCTTTTGCATCAGCCCCTTCACACCTACTCGTTTCACAAACACAAAAAAAGTCATACCCCAACCCGCGTTTTCCAAGCAACCCCTTTCAATCACACACACATTAAATCAATCAAAAACTCTAAACTAATACCACTCCAATTTTTAATATAAAAACTAATTAATTTTTTAAATAAATAAAAAAATTAATTATAATTAATATTAAAATTAATTAATTATTTTAAATATATTAAAGATCATAAATTTATCTTAAAAAATATATTTAATTATAATTAATTAATTTATTTTTTTAATTTTTTTAAATTAATAAATTTATTTTTATATTAAAGGTGGATAGAAATATCAGAGTTATCATGAAAAATTCCTTCATTTGATACTAACAAAAGTTAACTAATAAATAAAAAATTAGCTCATTATTTTAAAAATTATAAGTTCAGAATAAATATGAGAATTTTATTAGTAATCAATAATATATTAGTGCTTTTATAAATATTATTTAAATCTAAAGGCATATTTTTTTCTTGACTCAACTCATATAAATTTGTATTTATATAAAAAAATTCCTCATTTAACTGTAGAAAAAAATAATATTTATTTATTTTATTGGCAGATGATGACATGGATTTATGTATCTTAAATCAAAGTAAAACAAGTCTATCTCTAACAACCTACAAACAAATATTCGTACTTAAAAAGTCAAGATTCAAAAACGTATTCGTGTCAACATAGGTAAATTGTGATAATGACATCGTCTCCACCTTAAAACATACAAAAACCTAGAGAAGAAGCACACATCCACCGTTGCACCCCTCCCAGAATCTCTCTTTCTCTGAGTGGCTCTCTGTGTCTCTGTTCTGAAGAACATCATGAGCAGTCCACAGGAAGGCGGCTTTCCTTTCGACTTTCCGGCAAATTTCCCAAGAACATCCTACTCCGATGACAGCAATAACTGGAACACCAAAATCTTGTACGTAGCCATTATCTCCTTGTCAATCGTCTTAGTCCTAGTCTTTGCCCTTCATTTCTACGCCAGGTACGTCCTCCGCCGCCAAGCCCGCCATCCACCACCTCAGCCTCGCCGTCGCTAGATACTCCTTCGGCGATCCACCAAACAACACCGGCCTCAACCCCACCGTCATTGCCTCTCTTCCCGCCTTCGTCTATAAACGAATAAACGACAACAAGTCTCGGAACGAAAATGACGAAGACCGCCGTGGCGATTCTTCCTCCGTCATGGAATGCTCTGTTTGTCTGAGCAATCTGGAGGATGGAGAAGAAGCAAGGCTGCTTCCCAATTGCAAGCACGTGTTCCACGTGGCTTGTATTGACCGGTGGCTGGCGTCTCATTCGACGTGCCCAATTTGTCGAACCACGGCTCGGCCGGTGATCGACCCGCGGCCACGTGAGGGTCCGGTCGGGGTCGGGCCGACACTGCCGGCTGCGAAACCTACTGCAGAAGGCACATCTGATGGCGGCGGAGCTAAAAGTAGTGGTTCAGTTTCAAGGTTGAGCTCCTTCAGAAGAATGCTAAGTAGAGAAAGATCGACCCCAAGAATCCAACCTTCTTCTTTTTCCTCTATCTGTGATGATAGTATTGATCGTGATTTAGAGAGACCGTGAATCATAATCTGGATTTTTTTAAAATTCTTAATTGATTTTGTGGTTATATATACCTTTTTTTTTTGGTTAAAAAAAAGAAAGATAAGGGACATATTGGAGATATATGTCTTCTTTTGGGCCATCTTGGGATATTTAGCAGTAATGAGGGGATTGTTTAAGGAGGAAAAGTGAGAGGAAGGACATGTGTTTCAATTTTGTAATACGTCATAATGTACAAAAAGAAAACAGGAAATTACGTTTTAGCGCTTAATTACAGTTTATAAAAGGCTTTTAACAATGGTCTATATCAAGTTTAAGTGGTTAAATGTAATTCTCTTATAAGTTAAGGTACATTATATTGGAGCACGACTGCAGGGCACATATTATTGCTGAAAGAGTGAAGGGAAAAAATATTTGAAACTATTTAAATCTGACAAAATTTTTATATATGAATTTTAAAATATTAGAAAATTTTAAATATTCACAACAACATTATAAAAATCACTATCAAGTTTTTGAAAAAAAAATAACTTTCAAATTTGAAATAATTTTGATTAATATTCTTCTAGAATTTAATTTGACATTTTTTAGAATTTGATGATAACAATTCATGTTTAAGAATAATTGTAATTTTTCGAAGATGTTTTAAATGCAGTCTTGCCGGAGAAAAAAGGTAGGAGAGATGATGCTATGATATTCAAACAAAGCGCAGTAGATGATATTAGTCAAAGAGGGGAGATTTTGTATTGAAATTACTTGCAACAAAAGATTTGCTAAGTGTTTGGTAAACAAAATTGAATAAACAATGGTTTGTGGGAGGAAATAAATAGGCAGATTAGGCAGCAACCCATGTGAAGGGAAGCTGCTATAACCATAAGCTTGCAATATTCAGTTCTTGCAAGACAGGGAATGGTATTGGATGCTTGATATTTTTTCCATAACATTATAATTATTTTTTTTAATTTTTTTAATTATTATTAAGAGAGTATTAATAAGTATAATTTATAAAAAAATAATAAATATAAAAAATTAGTCTTATACTTTAATTACGAAAATTAACTCCCATCTTATATTAAAGATAATAAAAGTAGGTTAGTACGATATACTCAAAATATTCACGAAAAACAGAAAAAGCCTCCGATAAATTGCATTACAAGAGCTGAGACGTTCTCACCAGTAAATCATTAGATAGAGCAAACTCAAGTTTAAAACATATGGCGAGAACATATGACATTCTTAATAATTCTGGTCTGGGTTCGTACACGCAGTGTGATCCTCAAAGGTCTAGCCTCTGTCATGGGAAGAAGGAAAAAAACCTTTGTAGTTCCTTGATTTACATCAAAAGATAATTCATTTCTTACTATCCTGAAACAGTATGTGAAACCATAATCAGCAGAAGTGTAGTGATAAAAGGCCACAACCACCTCCAACCCCTTGAAATTTCACTGAAGCCACTCATATCTTCACTTGGTCCCAATCCCATAGATGAAGAAGCTGTGCCCGAAAAGCTTCCATTGCTCGCCGTCAAACTGCCCCACTAGCATGAACCATAAATTTCAGTGTGTCAAACTCTCTCATATATATAGTCTCTGGAAATATGACATAATCCAATCTCGGCTTCATTACCTGGATTGGAATTTGCAATTATCGTGACCTGAGAATTTATGGAAAAGCAGAGTGTTCGGTGAGTTGAGGAAAAAAAATAAAATTAAACGACGACCAAAAGACAATGCGATTTCGGTTTTCAAGAAGGGAAATAGAGTCACAGAGAGAGAGAGAGAGAGGGAGGGAGCTTCACTAACTAGGATTCAAGGAAGCAAGGGCAGCGTTGTTATCGAAGTTGCAACTCTCATCGGATAAGCCGATCTTGAGGAAGTAGTCGTTGAAAGCATACGACGCCGTGTTGAGTACCCTGGAAGGATCGTAGCAGGGCCCTCCTTCTTGGATTGGGTCGCAATCAGCTCCACCGGCTCCGCAGGCCCAGTCCAGCGCCGCCTGCAACGCCGCGTCCTCAGAGTTTTTCTTCGCTACGCACCACAGCTCCTGCGGAGGAACGCCTTCTACTGGCGCTTTCAAGTTTCAATGACTGGCTAACATTGGCATCGGAAAACGGAGGAGAAAAAGCCAGAACTATAATAATAAGAAGAGAAAAATGTTGCGAGAAAGCGAAGATTTGAGGCATTCTTCAGAAACTTTGTGGAATGTGAGAATTCTGAGTGGAGTTTACGCTGGAAAAAAAATCCTTTTTGAGATGGCAGAAAATGAGACCATTACTTTCTTCCTGTAAGAGAAATCAAAGCGAAATAGAGATAGAGATGAATGAAGATCTTGGCAGTGTTTCAACACAGTGCAACTTGATCGTCTGGATAGTAACGGACGCATCACACATCTCTGGACCTTTGGTCTTTTTGCCTTTGCGTTTCTTTTCAGAAACTGACTGTTTCTTTCATCTTAATCCGTCCTTGCAATTAATTCTCATTCAATTACTGCATTTAATTTGAGTAATAGTTCCCAATGCAATGGGTAAAGGTCAGACTTGGATATGTAAAAGAACAGCAAGTTGTGAAAACCCAGGTGCTATAGCCATCAACACATGCATTTCCCATCTGCAGGAAAAGGAAAGTGGGAAGCACTTTGTTTTGAAGAAGTTGATAGAATCATTATGCTGCTATGGCACATGTGTGATGCCAGATCTGTTATCAATTTTTATATTGAATTTGCTTGTGTTTGTGTCGTCTTCCACACTGTTGAATGTCTGTTCATATCATTATTATACTGCTATATCTGCAGCATTCTTTACAGTGGAGCTCAGATGCCTAGTGGCAAGTTTCAAGGAGTATAAAATAAACAAAACTTTCTGAATGATTTGCTCAGAACTTATTTACACAGATACAGGGAAATTGTTTAAGCCAATCCAACAACATAATCAAGAATATATATTAGTAAAAGAGAGAAGGGATAAAGAGCCAAGGCTATGAAACACATCCAAAGAGGGAAGGTGGTGCGAAAGCTGGCAATGAGACCCATTGAAGTGCAGACAATTAGAATGATGAGAACCTCAGATGAGAAATTCCATGTCAAGTCACGAATGTAAACCAGAAACAAGAACACTGATAAGGAAAGCATGTTGCTCATTGTCACTGACCCATATATCTGCATGCATCAATGCGATGTTTGTATGTTATTATTGCTTCATAGGTTAATTCTGAGAAACTTCAAGTTAGTTTGATGTGAAAGACAAGATTAAAGGAGGAAGCAAAGCAAACCTCAGAGTATGTGAGTGATGCTGTTTTAATCTTTTTTCGGCTTGCGAAGATAAGACCGGAGACGATTTCGCCAGAGCTAGCAAAAGGGAGGATGAGAAATGAGACAAAAAATGAAAGGATGTTTGTGGCTGTTGAGAAGTTGTCCACTGCATCTACAAGAGGATCAGCAAACACAGCAGCAACTACAGTTCCCAGAAGCAGCATCAACACTGCTTTTGAGGTGTTCCACCTCGGATTTTTCACCCTTGCCGCCGTGGTCTCATCATCACTGTGATGATCACCCAACAACATTTCTTGTTCTTCTATTGTTTTCTGCAGATGAATGATATACCATCAATGATGTGTTTATAGGTTTAATTTAGTATTAAATCATGCTATCAGGATAGCAGATTAATATAATAAGCGACTTACCTGATGAAAATTTTTCAAGAGCCTTGGTGTTGAGGGACACTGCTCATTCTTTCTTGCAGAGTGTTTAACTTTCTGAAGCCATCTTGTAATTCCTGACAAACTCTTTTAGGTCAATTCTTGAGTCATGAGACTTGTCAAAATCCAACATGATTTCTTCTGCAGCTTCGTCTAACTCCATATTTGTTTCCTCAAAGTGCATTCCTATAATCAGAGCTCTTAGATCTTTTGCTTTTATGTATCCATCTGAATTCTTATCAAGTCTCTCAAATACCCTGTAATTTTGCCAATTCAATGTAAGACGAAATGGAGTCATTTCTGTTAAGTTCATGTTATCAAGCACTGACTATAGAAGACAGAATTTACTGACTCACTTGTGTTAGGTTCACTATTGTCTTTAAGGAACCTTCCTTCTCCAACTTGTGATTTTAGATGTTTAAAAAGGCCTGACATTAAGTTCTTATGTTTAACATAGGCAAGCTTTCTCCTTTGAATCCATGGCTGAAAAGCCAGCATTGAATGTTTTAGAAAATCGTTGTCTACAAAAATGGTTGTAACAGAAGATATATGAATATGGAAATCATATTTACAGATGGTAGCTACCTGATAAAGGCTATAAACAATCAACAAGGAAACAGAAACAATGAATGACAATATAATTGCTGTTCGACTTGAAGAAGTTGAATGCAGAACTTGAGGCAATTGGACAATGAGGAACGGAATAGTAGATATAATCATAATCCTTGCACCATAGCTGGTCCAGATATCAGTGCTTACCCCAGATCCTATGACATCAACAAAAATTAAGAATGAATAAGAAGGAACATAATCATGAAGATTTAATGGTTTCATTCGAAACATGCTTAGATAATAATAAGCGTTGAATCATGTCAAAGCAAATAAATGATAATAGGGATATACCAGTTAAGCTCAAGGCTTTTGTGTCTTTATGATCTATTGCCACTGAGTTTTCAGTGTCACACTTTCCCACAATAAGACAAGAGCCCCATCGTAAAGTCAGAAGCATTACAGTTGATCCAGCTAATAAGCCCATCCCTACAGAGACTTGTGCTTGAGCAGTTTCTTTGCTTCCAGAGAGTCCAGATGCTGATGAAACGACAAAAACAATGTTAACATTACCTTTCAAACTGAAGAAGAAGAAGAAGAAGAAGATGATGATGATGATGAAGAAGAAGAAGAAAATGATGATGATGCAGAGATAAGCTTACCAAGAATGATAGCTGCATCAGGAAGTGAGCTCAAGACAGGAAGGAAGAGACCACCAACAAGACCAGGGCCAAGAATCTGAAGCAAAATCTCACTGCCACATGACATTAACTTGGCTGCCGTAAACATCAAGTAGCCATAGACAAGAACTAGAAACGCATTGCCCAGAACAGTGGTTGTGCATGGAAGAAACCCATATGCCTCTGTTCAGGTATCTGCTGAGACCAACTTCTGGTTCAGGTGTATAAGATTGCTAGATTCCTTTTGATCTTGAACTCCATCAGAAACCATCTCTAAGGTTTCTTGGTTGATGATTGGGGGACCAAAACTAAAATTTGGTATGATTAACAAGATGATAAAGGCAAGGCAAAAGAATGAGATCTTCCATCCCATTGTTATTTGTTATGATTTGGCTTGTTTTATCACTTGTAAAGATCAATACTTGAAATCTACACTCTGTCTTCTTCCTATACGTCTTCTTCTATATACTTGTGTTTAGGTCTAAAATCGTCACTGGTTTTGTTTGTGTGGAGAAGAAAGGCAATGTGATGATGAAGCAGGGGAAATGTGTCCCCCAAGAACAAGGCATAAACAGAGTTAAATTGTGGGGTTATAAATTTATAATACGCTAGGCGGGAACATGGTTCAAAGGGATATGCTTTTTTCTCTTAGTTTCTTCTCTCATGGAAGTAATTTTCTGAAGAAATATTATGCAAACAAGTTTTGCTATTCTGCTGAATGATCAATACAGAACTGGTAAGCATGAAGAGGTTGCTTGGTGTGATAGTGCAAGCAATATAATAGCTTATGTACAAATATGTTAATAAACTAGTTGCTTTGGCTATGCATGTGTTTTCCTTCTTGGCTATTATGTAAGACTTCCAAAACTTGTGGACATCGTCATTGAGATTGTGCTGTACTGTAGGATATCAATAAAAGCATTAATACAATCAGACCATTAGTGTTAGACTCTCAAATTTAAACTAAAGATTTTAGTCATTTAAATTTGTTCTGTTTGAAACTATTATTCTATGTAATTTAAAACTATTAATTTGATTGTTAGTCCACATATACCAACTTAACACTATTCAAATTATAGGGATTAACAAGAATAAATTTAAATGATCAAAACTCATGATTTAAAATTTAAGATATTAAAATAAAAATTTATATAAATTTAAGAGATCAAAGATCGTATTAACTTTTAATAATATATCAAGTATTTAATATCAATCAATATTAATATAAAATATATAACAAATTCTATATAATATATGAGAAAACGTATGCAACTTGATTAATTATTTAAATTTCAATTGCAGTAATTAAGGGTATAATGAATAATCTCTTCCAAGACTTAAAATGCAAATAATTTTCATTTCTTACGCTCCACAAACTTTAAATTTTTTTTTTTATAAGAGTAAGACTATTTACTACTTTAACTAACAATTTGTTAGTAGATGAGTTTATTTCTTAATACCTCTTTTAAGATTTATATCAAGTTTTTTAGGTAGTTTCTTTTATAAAATTTTTTTTAGAGGGAGTTGGGCTCACTCACGATTAAATGATAGGCGAAGTCTCTTTTCCTCCTAAGAGATACTAATATTAGGTAGAACGAGCTGTCAATTACCCTTAAACGTAAACCTAGGCACTCAAGAGCTAGGATACATTTTTAAATACCGTGACTAGAATCACAATAAAATAGTACTCTTTAGGAATCAAATATATTTGATATGATAATATATCTTACTTCTTTACTAGTTAAACTTACAGACGATTGGTGTGATTTAAGTAGATTTATGAGAAGGGACCACCTTTTTTTTTTTACGGGCCATACCAAAGGCCCTAAACATTGATAATAAGAGTCTGCCTTCCTTCTCAATAATTGAACTCAATGTAATTTAATTTCAATGTAAGATAGTTGGTTGTGAATGAGTGTGTAAGAGTTAATTCTAATGTAATTTAATTTTTTGTTATTTGGGCATTTAGCCCTTTCTTTTAATAAAAAAAATAATAATTGAACTTATAATTTATGAGAGTTGATACAGATAATAAAGAACAGACTATTATTTCAAAAAGATATGAGTTCGATTCCTACTATCATTATGAGGTTTTATTTGGTAGGTAATCTCGTAAGTTTTATATAAATATTCTTTTAGCTTTAGGGTTTTGCCCTCAACCAAAGTTTTTTTTATAACAAAAAAAGTTGAACTAATAAAGGAAAAGTCCAAAAATAAAAAAATTAATTTTTTTTGGGTATAAAAATAAAAAATTTATATTTTCAAGCAGAAATAATCTAGAAGTGGGTAAAAAAGCCCAAGTTCAATGTTTTGTGCAGAGAGAGACCAATGAACAATAGTTGGTGGGTCCCAGCAACAAGGGTGAAATTGACTTTCGAGTCTCATTTCTTCTCCGAGCAATATTTTTAGCTGACCGGTGCTTTCGCTCGCATCGGACCCTAAACTCATTGGGACGTTTTGGAGTCCGAAGTCGTCACTGCCTTCACTGCCATACTATGGGCAGTCCAAATCCTCAGATTGCCGACGATACGTTGCCCTCCCAAAATCCAAGCTTGGTCGAGGATCAACAATGCGAAGACCAACAAATCCCACATTTTGATTCTCAATCTTCCAAAACCCTAATTTCGGATCATCAAGATCCTGAAAATCTTACCGAACAGGATGCGAATAATCCTCAAGAAGTTGCTCAACAATCTGAAAACCCACGCGATTCTGTCGTGGAAGTCCAGATGGATACTCGAAAGGTGGACGACGTAGATGCCACTTCGGCTCTCTCTCCTCGGAATGCTGATATCAACGTCTCTGCCTCCGACGCCTCTAGTCGTCGCGGACCCAAGCGGAAGAGAATGGGGCACAAGCGGACTGCTCAGGAAAAGAAGTCCCGGGAAAAGTATCAGGTACTCGTTGAAACTCTAAAACCCATACCGTTTGTACCCACAAAAGCTCTTGACTTTACGAGCCATGAGACACTCCTGCGGCGACTTGGGCTGTGGGATTTCGTTCATATTGAGTTTGACAGAAGTATTCGGAGCGATCTTGTGGTGCAATTGATAGCCGGTTATACCCCTTCTTCGCGTTCCAGTTATGTGAATGGGATGAGGATTATGGTGAACCGGGCTGACTTGGGCCGTGCTTTGAAGTTGCCAGTGAAGAAGACTGTTGTTACAGATGATGTTTTGGAGACGCTTGATTTGGCAGAATCTATATCTTTTATTGAGGAAGTCGTGTCAAATTGGATGTTTTTGCATGAGGATGCCTATATTATGCCTACTGAGGTTTTGACTTTTACTAAGATGATCAAAGAGGGGCACTTGGAGAAGGTTGATTGGGCAGGATTAATATGGCAGATGCTTGAAAAAGAATTGAAAAACCCACAGTTGGTAAATTGTTACTATGCATCACATTTGCAGCAGTTAATTAAGGTGCAGCGGGAGGAGTTCATAAGAGTAGAGCCTAAGGTGGAGATGGAGGTGAAGGAAGAGGAAGAGGAAGAAGAAGAAGATGATTACGGGAGTGGTGATCTGAAAATGAGTGGGCTTGAGGATGGTGGCGGTGATCTGAAATTGGGTGGAGTTGAGGATAGGGGCGGTGATTTAAAATCAGGTGGAGGGGAGGATGGTGGCGGTGATGCAAGATCGGGTGGAGTTGGGGATGGTGGTGGTGATCCAAAATTGAGTGGAGTTGAGGATGGTGGTGGTGATTCAAAGTCGGGTGGAGTTGAGGATGTTAGTGGTGATTTGAAAATGGGTGGAGTTGAGGATGTTAGTGGTGATTTGAAAATGGGTGGAGTTGAGGATGGGAGTGGTGATTCAAAAATGGATGGGGTTGAAGATGGGAGTGGTGATATGAAGATAGATGGAGCTGAGGATGGGAGTGGTGATACCAAAATTGGTGGAGCTGAGGATGGGAGTGGTGATATGAAAATCGATGGAGCTGAGGAGGGGAGTGGTGATATGAAAATCGGTGGAGCTGAGGATGGGAGTGGTGATATGAAAATCGGTGGAGCTGAGGATTGGAGTGGTGATATGAAAATGAGTGGTGTTGAGGATGGGAGTGATGATACAAAAATGGATGGGGCTGATGATGGGAGTGGTAATTTGAAAATGGGTGGAGTTGATGATGGGGGTGGTGATTTGAAAATGGATGGAGTTGATGATGGTGATTTAAGAATGGGCGGGGATGATGATAGTGATTTGAGAATGGGTGGAGTTAATAGTGAACGAGCCCAAGAGTTGGAGGAACACAACATTGAACTGAGTCTCGGGCAAGACAATGTTGAAAAAGTTGAAATAGAGAAGGAGCAGGATGTAGGTGAAAACATCATGAATATTGAGGAGTTTAAGGAAAAAGAGCCTAGGCAATGGCTTTTGGATAGGAAGAACAATTCAGTTGTCATGGATATTGAGGAACTTAAGCAAGAGGAACCTGCGCAATGGCTTTTGGATAGGAAGAACAGTGCGGGTGAGCCATTTTTGCGTCAATGTAATTTCAGTGATGTGAATGGTTTGGATGGTGAGTCAAAGAAAGAAGAGGGAGAAGGTCAAGAGGGGGTAGAAGATGAGGGAGAGGAGGAGGAGGACGAGGACGAGGAGGAGGTTGAAGAAGATGAACATGAGGGAGGGTTCCATCTATCATCAAAGTGCATAACTATGGAAGGGATGCCTTCAGGAAGTCTCATGCAAGCAATGGAAACAGGACAAATGCCTTTTAATTCTGGGATTGAACTTCGTGACAATTCTATTGGAGATTTTCTTTCTTCTAGAGAAGATGCTCAAATGATTTCTGGGGCATCCCTTTTTAATAATGGTCACAAAAGAGAGATTGGCCAGGATAATAATAACTCTCATCATTCTCTAAATGGCAGTAACAAGCGGCTTAGAAGTGACAGCCCATGGAATGCGAAACCAGTTGACTTTGAATTGTGCATGGAGCAAATGGAAAATTGGGTGGGAAAAGCTAGAATGATGTATGCAGCAAAAGAACAGTCTTGTGAAGATTTAAACATGAATCAACAATTCTTGCTGAATGAGCTGCAGAAGCGGAATAGCATGATTGATAATTTGCACAAGACAAATATGGATGAGAGTCAGAAGAGACAGATGGAGGTATATCGGCTAGAGAAGGAACTTTATATGGTGTCAAACCTCTTGGAGGGTTACAGAAAGGCCTTAAAGGAAACACAGAAGGCTTTTACTGAATATAGAGCTCGATGTCCACAAGCTGATGAACCCCTTTACAAGGATGTACCTGGCTCTGGGGGTCTTGTTCTGAGTG
Organism: Leucaena leucocephala; assembly: GCA_037074615.1. Taxonomy (NCBI): domain Eukaryota; kingdom Viridiplantae; phylum Streptophyta; class Magnoliopsida; order Fabales; family Fabaceae; genus Leucaena; species Leucaena leucocephala. The sequence goes on from CM073545.1 coordinate 16,696,132, forward strand.
TGATGGAACTAGAAAAGGAACGTCTGAAGCAAGAAGAAGAACAAAGGATGAAGCGATTGATGATTGAAAAGAAACTGAGAGATTTTGAAGGAGGCTGGATTACTAAACTTGAAGATCATCTGACTGGAGTTCAGTTGCTGGGTAATAGGTTGTTGGCTATTGAAGATCAAGTAAAAGATTTGAATGAATTGAATGCAAAACGCAATGTTTCAGATCCTTCAGAGTGCCCTCCAAGTGAAGAACAAACAGCTTAGTAAGGTTTATCTTTTCTGTTCATGTCATATAGAAGCAACTCATGTTTAGTTCAATGAACATCCTTTTGTTCATTGTGTACAAAGTTTACTATTTAAGCTGGATCTGTAAAGTGCAGAATTTTCCTACATGTGATTTTGTGACCCAGATCCCAAGATATGGTCATTTCTGATTGTTCATTTATGCGCAATGTTTATCATATATGCATATGGTTCAATATCTTCATGTATTATTCATTTTTGTGTTGCGACATGAAATTCTGTTTGTTCTGACACGTTGAACTTATTTTATATGTCATCTTTTCTTGACCAAGTGATATTAATCTGGAAGAATAAACTCATGCAATTATTGACTAGGACATCAGGGAACTCCTGCATCATCCATGCTTGGTGTACTGGATGATTTTATATGTTATGTTGATGGTTTATTAATATGCGTTACAGTGGTCCTAAATAGCTGATGCTATCTAAATTTATTTCTTTCATCTGCGAGGCTGCACTAAAGGTTTCCTCCAGCACAGTTTCAGATTGCATGTTGTTGCAATGGTCCTTCCCTCTTTTCATTTTGGGAACTTCAACTTTAGCAGACTTATATCTATTATTTCAAGTACAGATCAGCACCATTCATGAAACAGATGTTTTTTCTTTGTTCTTCTGATTTCCCCTAGTTATTTATCATGCACTTTACTTCATAAGATGAGCAGCATAGGTTGGCTTGGATTTCTCGGAATACTGTCAGGCTTTGTGTGGCATTTGTTATCAACAGATCATGCTTTCCTTATTTTTAACCATAAGAAGTTAGACCTGGTGCCTCTGCAAATTCTGAGAGTTTAAACTTCACATCAACTGTTTCTTTTCTTTTGTTTGGTAAATTCTTGAAATAATTATATTAGAAGCTACTGATATTATAAAAGTTCAATTTTTTTGTAAGGCTTGATGGTAGTCTTCATTGATCAGATGCAATACAGCAGAATGGAATCATATATCTATAAATAGTGATAAAAAGCGTGTTCATTTGCTAACACCAACTAGGCGTTACCATATGTCTATATAATTTTACCATGATTTATATTTACCAGAGGTAAGGGGAAACTTAGTGAAGTTACTTCTTCCTCGTTATCATATGATATTATGATTATTCCCCGGTGATTAAGAATTCTTTGGTCTTTCTGGATTATGTTTGTGGGTGGATTTTGAGTCCTTCTACTGTGCTGGCTCACTTATTAATAGGCATGAGGAATTTGATCGAGGTTGCTGCCTCGAAGGATGTTAATGGATTTTGCTTCCCAAAGTCGATAACCTCGCACTTTCTTTCTCTGATCTCGGGTTTGGAACCTTGGTTTGCCTTTCCGTCTGTGATGCATGCATGAGACGTCTTTCCCAGTTAGTTTGATATAAAAAACTAGTTTTCATAATAAAAAATGAATATTGTATTTTTATTTTAAATTGTAGAAATAAAAATTTGTTGATAATAATTACAAAAATTAAAAAAATGATAAATCTTGCAAAAACTATCTTCGGCAGAGCGTTTCTAAAGATTGATCACAAGTGTTTTTAGAAATCATCTAATTTTTTTATACAAAATTTTTTAAAAAAAGGTTATGTTTATTCACGATGCAAGGGTATGGCAAAATTTTTTTTCTTTTTAAGTGATATTAATGTCAGGCAGGGGGAGACTTAGTAGGATAATTTTGTCTTCTATAAAAATGATGGGTTAATCTAACTGTACAGTAGCTTTTTTTAAGCATTAATTAATTTTAGTGTAAAATAAAAAGAAACGCTTCCTCTTAATCTTGAATGAGTTTCTTGAAAAAATTATATACAAAAGATTTTTGCTTATATTTCTTATATTTATTTTCTTGATATAAACAAAATTACTCAATATATTTGCTCAGAAATAAAATAAAAATTACCCCAATAATCGACTTAAAGCTATAAATTCGTTTGATATATAAATAAAGCATGCGTACAATAAATGGAATTATTTTAAATTAACCTTTATGTGATTATATTAGTTGAAATTGAGTAAGAAAATAATCGAAACTCAAAACTCAACATGACTTTCAAAATCATCAATTGGTGTATTGAAAACAAAAAAAGTTGGGAGAGTAGATTACTATGATTCATGGTGAACACATAACTGTGGTCTTCATTCATCAAAAATATCTCACAGCATTCTATTTTGATGATTCAAAGCGATCATGCCCAATTAGTCATAAACATTAAAGAAACCTCTCACCCCTTGGTCATAAGAAAGGGCAATCATGTCTATATACACAAAGAGAATTAATTATATACACTTCTCTCATGTTTTCTTAATCAGTATGTCAAATAAAGGTAATTACATCCAAGCATAGCAGTTAAGTTAATATGCAAAGAGAATTGATTATTATATACACTTCTCCTTTGCATTTGTAAGTAAGTAAACACCCGTTTCTTCCTACTTGTGATGCACACGTGCTTTTTCTGCATTACATGACTGCTCTGTTTCATAGCAGCACAAGAGTACCTGGCCTTACCACTTTGAATGTGCCTTATTTTCACTGATTTTCTCCCCCTTAACTTCATTTATCAATTGGCTGATAAGGAATCATGTTGGCAGGAGCACAAACGTGGTTTTGGTAGAAGCATCCTTTGAATTGCTTTTGCCGAAACGTGGTTTTGACTCGCCCTGCCCTGATGTGATTCCAAACGCCTGTTAACACCATAACGGGAGAGAGTAACAAAAGAGAATATCCATCGCTTATTCTCCTTCTCCTCCCCTCCTTATTCTCCTATTATACTACTCAGCCAGCTATTGCAAGGAAATAATAGCTTTCTATTAGTTCTTTGTACTCTCAGTTAGCAGACTCAATATGTAACTAACAATTTATCCCTTCCTATGCTTCTTCTTCTTCCACTGACTCCTTTCACCCTTCTGATCCAAGACTGGGAAGTTTCTTATATACAGTAACAAGAATAACAGTGTCATACATAAACTAGCTACGTTGTCATTAGTTCATGACTATGGTAAGAACATTCAAACGTCGAGAAGCTGTTCCTGTTCAGTCAGAACATGACATTGTGGATTTGGTGAAGGAGATACTGAACCTGCAACATATTCCACGTTCTTGAGGTTTTGTTGCTGATACACGTGCCTAAGCCTCTCTATCTCCCTCTTAAGTGTATATTGAACAGCTGCATATACGTCATTATAATGTAAGATAACTGTTTGCTTGAGCAATTTCAACTTTGATGAGATTTTGTTATCATCAAGTTTTTTAACAAAAGTATAATATGCAGATTAGTTCTTTAAAAAATCCTATTCTCTCTCGTATTTAATATAAGAGTTAGGTGACTGTTTTTAATAGATGAAAAAAGTCAAATAAATTAGTTATTATGAACAAATTTAACCCTTTAATTTATATTATATGTTCCTTAATCTATCCAAATTAGTCAACTAACTCTTATATTAGTTATAATTAATTGATTTATTTGGTTTTCTTAATCTAACTAAAAAAATCAACTATCTTTTATATTAAGGACATAAAGAGTATTACAGTTGAGTGTTATTTAATACGCAGAAATACCATCTTTAAAGATCTTGTCTTGAGCGAGGGCAGCAATTCGTTGTTTAAGAGCACCATTATCAACATTTAGAAGCAAGCGTTGCTGATCTAAAAATGCAACCCCTGGAGACAGCACTGATACTTCTGCCTTCAATTTTTTTTATAGAATGAGAAAAAAAGTCAAAACTACTACTATTACATATCGAACCATGGCATATAAAAAATAACTATAATTTAAGATGTTGCAATCAATAAGTACCTGTAATGAAGTTACACTACGTTCTAGCTCGATTATGTATTGCAGCTTTCTCACCCGTGATCTTTGTGCAGATTGCCTATTTGCCAAGATTCTGAAGCAAAACCAAAATAAGGGGCGGATAGAGACACGTTATCTGATTAATTACCATTAATTGAAATGATGTAAATGCATGATTAATTACCTTTTGACCCTCTTAGGATCAGTGATCTTGTCAGAGGAAGGAGTTGGTAATGTATTATTTGAAGGCTGTGTTTCCTGCTGTTTGCTTATTTGATTTTCAACCTCGTCGAATTCATTTTTCAATTGCTTCTGCTGAGATTCTTCGTTCTGCTTGTGCAGGTTATGGTGGTGTTGGACTTGGTTCGGGATTTGTTTCTCATCATTAATGCTGTTATGATCAGATGATGGGCTTTAAGATTTTAAAGAGGAAAAGGTAAGAGGCATGGCAGCCTCAGATGAGTCATTATTGAACATGGACATGAATTTCTCATCATCAAACCTGTCAAACTCATTCTCAGCCTCAAATCTGGGTCGGACATTCCCAGGGTTATTAACATGACAATCGTGCAGCAACATGGGAGCCTCGAGGAAGGAAATGGAATTGCTCGCCGACCGGCGATGGGCCTGGCGTCTCGCCGAAGAGAAGTCGTGGAATTCATCCGCCCAAAAAGGGTCCTGAGTGGCGGCGGCAACAACATCGGGTGAGAAACTTGCAACGGAAGGCATCTCCGGTGGGGAAGAATCAGAAAGGTCAGACCAACTTAACGTCATGTTAGGGATCTTGGGAGGTAATTGCGCCATGGAAACTCTTTTAATTAACACAAACACAGTCTGCAAAATCAAACAGAACCCAGAAAGCTATAGCTATCTTGTTCCTATATGCATTTGAGCGTGAAAGAGGGAAGAGAAATGAACAATATTTATCCAACACTACGAACGACGCATTGGATAAATATGCTCTCAGAATTACAAACAAGGAGGAGAAACTGAAAACGAACTAATAATCCTTTTTATTTCTTAATATACATCCGTCTTGAAACCGCCATGGGTCTGATAAAAAAAAATTGTTAAAATTAATTCACAAAAATAGCCTATACAAAAAACGATTGAATTTCGTTAAAAAAATTATTTTTCTATAAAACAACCTAACTTGTTTTTATAATCTTTTAAGGAAACTAAATATAGAAGGTAATAAAAAAGTTGAAATAGAGAATAATATTAAAAAGAAACAGAAATAAAATAAATCTAGTTTTTTTTTTATCAGAAATATATGCGTGTGTGTAGTTAAATCGTGTTTTTCTTCGTCATATTTTATCTCCTAATAGTATCTCTCTCAAGAATCAAAGTGCTTGGTCTTGGTTAATGTTATCCGTTATTCGAACATTAAATAGTAAAAGTATAATATAATGTAAGAACTAAGAATATTTACTAATTATTATTAAATTTTGAATGATATATTTTTATTTTTCAACTTAAAAATAACTTCTCAAATATTTCGATATAGAATTATTAATTAAATATTTAGATTTTGTGAATATTTTATTATTATTTCAACATTTAATATACAAAATTTTCATTTTCACTTGAATTTACCACATCATCTTATCTGATTGGAAGGAAAGGAATAATTCAAGCTAATTTTGGCTAATTTCACCAATTGACCGACTTTAAACGTTTTCTTCCCCTAGTGCAATAATTGGTTCCAATCCAAATTTCCCAACATTCCAACAACAATTACCGCATATATTCTTATAAAACAAATAGTGTTGTTACTGCCAGATTTGTGCTTGCAGATTTAAAGCCAGACCTTATGTTATATTCATTAACTTTTGGACAAAAATTTGAACTTACATCGTTTCAAAGATGCTTGCCACACCAAAAATCACCAGTAAGCAAGCCTTAGGTAAATGTAGCTGAATCTAACCAACTGAGTCAACACTTATTGACTCATTTTCATAATTTAAATCCTACCCAAGTGTGCAATGTATTATTCTCACTCTAGCCTATCCCATTAGCAAATTAACCGCTAAGATCCAAGTGATGCAAATCTTCGCCTCAATGCAGAAGCTATCTGCCACTCACCAAGACTGGCCAAACCTTCAATTATCTGAAGACATTGATATGGGGTATAAAACCTCTTTCTGTCGTCCTCATTGCAACTTTTCCAGCCAAAACATACTCGGTTTTCTCCAAGCACCCTTTGATCACCATCTCGTAACTCTCAAATCCGACAGTGTAACCCTCATTCTCCAGGAACTCAATCATCTCAACTGCTTTCCATATCTCCCTATTCGCCCGTAATGCTGCCAACAATTTCGTTAGTGTTCCCTGTTCCGGGTTTAATCCGCATTTACTCACCATTTGCTTCATCAAGTCCAGTGCCTCGGCAGGCCTTCTTACCCTGCACATTGCTCCAATCACAATGGCGTAACTCACTTGATCAGGAAAGCATCCTGCTCCACTCATGCCTTTCAGAACTTTAACTGCTTCCATCCATTGATCAACTGCACATAGCGATGATAGTAGATAATTACACGTCTTGCAGTCGGGTTGGTATCTGATTGACTGCATCTCAAGTAAAATGTTAGAAACAGAATGACGTTGCTGTCGTTTGTTCAACCAAGCAGATTTGAGGAGAACATGGGTTTGAGGAACAGGAATGCAACCAGAACGAAGGGTCCATTGTAGAATGGCAAGAGCAAGAGGGAGGGGATCAGAGTTTTCTAGATTATAGGAAAGAAGATATGAATAGGCCATCTGACGCTTAGAGCGAGGTCTAAGATGTATGAATGATTGCAACATTTCATCAATAATTTGCACTCTCAAGTTTTGGGGAAATGAAGAAAAGAAAGAAAAAGGATTTGGACTTGGACAGGACTCTGAGGACCTGAGAAGGTCAGGAATTTTCTCATAATTTTTGGCTTCTACTTCAGCCCTAACAACCTGCTCAAGCTTCTGGGATGATAACGCTGAGTGAATATAATGACGTTGCTTCAGAAGAGGACTGAAATGAAACAATAGTTTATAGTGCATTGTTGTTCCAATCAACATTTCTGATAGACTAACATAGTACTGAAGCAGCCTGTGCCATAACGAAGACGAAATTTTCAGAGTATTGTCGGAGAAATACTTGTGTCGGTAGATATGGGGAAGAGTATGGATAAATATGGCATACAAAAAAGAGACAATATAGCTTGACTCTTTTCTAGTAATCCTAACAAAACTTAAAGAACATCTCTCTTATACTTGCATGCTCATAAGGAGGTTCCAAGTCATATAAATTAAAGTCAAATTAAGCTATCCATTTCAATTATGGTTTTCTTCTTCTTTCAAGAACTTCGTCAAACACTTGGTGTACACTTAGTAACATCTATCATGAAATAGGCTTCCTCATATTCAAGCCTTTTCCCAAACTAACATGCAAGCAGGAACCAAGGTACAAAAGGTCATCAGGGCAACAAATTCACCAATAAACAATCAAATTCAATCCCCTATTTCAAACTCACAAAAAGTGTTAAAAGAAGGGGAAATAAGAAACAATAATCTTAATAATATATATGCAAATGCAACCTAAGGGAATGAAGGAGAAAAATACATAGTAAAGCAAGTCATATGACCCCAAAGTTTCGGTCAACATCATACTCCACACTCCTTCTCTGTTTTGAGTTCGAAAATGGTGAGGAAATCATCTGCAAAGAGGCTATTTGATAGCATCAATCAAAAGGGAGGGAATTGTTAAGTGGCGTAAGATTGAAAGAAAGAGAGAAGAAAAATGAAGGAGAGAATCAGACAAAGCCAGCAACTATAGAGATAAGTAGACGTCAAGCTTCCAAATGCATTGTATCGAATCGTCTCCGCTACTGTTCCTCCCTCTGGTTTGCCTCAATCGGCCGGATTCTTCACTCCCTCGACTCTCTCCGTTCACTTCCACGGAACGAACCAATTTTTCTTGCGATGGATCTGTTTTTTTTTTTTAACAACCAGAGTTTTTGGGCTGAATCTGAAAGGCTCCATTTTGCAAGTTTATTTATTTATTTATTAACGATGAATTTAATACTTATATTTGGTCTAATATAATGTATGGCCTTTCCTCTTTTGTTTGCAAGCGGAACAATCATTCTTAACGTAATTAAATCACTTAGAAAATTTAAACTAAGTTAATTATTTCTATCATAGTGACTTGAAAATGTGTGCGTAAATTAAGCTATTAATTTCATTTTATATACGTAGCATTGTTATTCAAATATAATAAATTTATATTTCATAAATATGATTGCTTGTTAAAATTTTTATATCATCTACAAATACATAGATTTTATCTCGAAGAAGGAAAGGCAATGTAGTAAGATGTTTAATTTTGGATTAGATTTGTCCTTGAGCTTATGGTTTGGACATGACATAACAAGTGTGGTAAAAAGCATTAGGTGATAATCCTCTTCATAATGAAAAGATTAGTACCGTATTATCGTGGGGTTGCACCAGTGTTATTGATGATCATCATTAACATTAAGATTCTTTCCAGCTAATAATATATCGATTCCTAATAATCCACTTATTTTATCATCAATATTTAAATTAATAGGTATCTTTTTTTAAATAAACCATATAATATTGATACTAATAATTTGGATTGAAACAAGTCATCAAGTGATAATTCAAAAAAAAAAAAAACGAGCTCTTTCAATTCGTATATAGGGCTTGTTTGGCTAGATTTTTGGAAGAGTGCTTATGGGAAAAAATGACTTTTAAACAGCTTTTTAAAAAAGGCTTTTGGAGAAGAGTTTATGAAAAAAAATTGTTCTGAATAAATTAGTATTTGGATGACTATTATTAGAAGGTCTTTTATAATTGGTAAATTACTAAAAAGGGTATAAGATAAAAAATAATTCAGTTGCGATCATTGTTTACTCGTCACAATGAACAGCGGACTCCCTCCTCCACCGTCTACCTCCTTTGCTCTATCCAGCAAACGATGACGATGACGGAGGAGTTGAAGACACGACGATGATGCCTTGATGGAGGAGCTGAAGATGACAGAGTTGGACGAAGGAATAAGATAAAGACCACCGCGCGATGTTACCTAGCGACCCACGACAACCCACGGAGGAAGATGATGGTGGAGGAAGCGAGAGAGGATAAGAGAGAGTGTGTCAGAAAAAATGAAGGTAAAATGATAATTGGATAGTCCATAAACTCTTTTACTGTTTAAAATCTATTTTCAGTAGCTTATCCAAAATTATAATTTTAAATTATGATTTGGTCTAAAAGCTCTTTTAGACAAATATAACTGTTTGTTTTAAAATTTTTCTAAATTAAAATTTGGACAAAAAATCCTTTTAAAACTTAGGTTTCTAAATTATCCAAACAAGCACATAATAATTGTGTGCGGGTATATTAATCCACTTTCAATTTGCATATATAGATTTTTAGTCCATGTTGAAATTTTTTTCCAATAATCTAATTCTTAATATCAAAACGGAAGGAATTCTCTAAATAAGATTTTTTTCTAATCTATAATATTCTAATTCAAGACTTTATTTTAACGAGAACAATTTCTTTCATGATCTAAGTCTAACCCTTATTAATTTAATGTAAATGATCCTAAACTAAACGAGACAAAATATGTTCGAAATTTTAAAATTATATATATATGGGAAAACCATGCTCTAGGTCTTTATAGTTTCAGTCAAATTTGGTCAAAGTCCCTAGAGTTTATTTATTAAGATATGGGTCTTTGTAGTTTCAGTCAAATTTGGTCAAGATCCTTCTGTTAACTCATATGGCTTAACAGTGTTAAAATTAATTATGTGGCATACTGCATATATAGTTTTCCATATATATAATGTAAAAGGCCAGAAATGACACATGTATCAAATGATGATAGTTATCAAATTGAGATACATTGATATTTTGCCTTCAACAGCAATATTGTAGAGCAAACAGAAATTGGAAATCATCAAACATAAAATTATGTATAACACTTTTGGAGTGTGAAATAAGACACTAGACCCGACCAAGATTCCTTCCCGGATAGCGAGTGCCTTCAAATTGGTATTTATTTAGTTGAATTGTTGACCTACAGAAAGAAGACAAAATATAGTTAGAATACGTTAAAATATATTTAGTGCCTCCAAATATATATATATATATATGTGTGTGTGTGTATGTTTGGATATGATTTTAAAAAAAGGCTTATGAAAAAAAAGGCTTATGGACAGCTTATGGAAAATGACTTTTAGAGAAGAGTTTATGGAAAAAAAGTGGTTTTGAATAAATAAATGTTTGGATAGTTATTTTTAGAATGACTTTTTATATTGGTAAATTACCAAAAATAATATAATTTGATTAAAAGTAGGAGAGGGGAGAGAGGTAGAGAAAAGATAAGAGAGGGAAGAGAGGGTAGATGAGAGAGGAAAGAAGATAGAAAAAGGAGAAAAAAGAGGAGAGAGGATAGGGGTAGAGATGAGAGAGGAGAGATTGTGTAAGAAAAAATAGGAGTAAGATAGTAATTGGATAGCCCATAAGTTCTTTTACTGTTCAAAAAGTTAGTTTTAATAGCTTATTCAAAATCATGGTTTTATCTAAAAGTATTTATGGACAAATATGACTGTTTGTTTTAAAATTTTCTTAAACTAAAATTTTGCCAAAAGGACTTTTAAAACTATGATTTGGGGTAAACCTTAGGCCCGTATATATAGTGTTGGTAATATACGTTACAATATTAATAAAAATGGTTTGACAATCTTTTCAATATATTACAAAAAGACATGGTAAATGAATTGCAGGTGAATATATATGGTGGTTCGTTAATCTGTCCTCTATCTTAAGATGATCAATATACGCAGTTTAGTTTCTTTTGGATTTTATGAACCATAAATTCATATATATATATGTAAAAAGAAAAGATATTCATGGTTAATTACCTGAATAATAGTAAGGTGCAGGATGGTGTTGTTGAAACTGATTAATGACAACTTCAGACTTGAAACTCTCAATCTGTGAAAAATCTAATCCATACAAAGCAGAATCCATAATCATGCTATTATTCTTATGAGAATCCTGATGATGATGATGAATAAACTCTAACCCGTCCTCCTCAATTGATGGTCTTTCTCCATTAATCACCAACTGATGATTCTGATGAAAGCTCTTCAAATCCTGATGATGATGAAGATGATGAGATGATGGTAACTGCAATATCTGATGATGATCTTTTGGCACATTACTATTATTATTATTATGAAACTGTTGCAGCAGCTTTGTGTACTGATCATAGACCTTCTTGTACTGTCCATAAGAACCCAGAATTGGATCCTGTTGTCTGCAAAATGCTTCCCATATTAAAGACTCCACCAACTTTCTCCGATGTTCTTCTTTCGCGAATTTCAATAACTTGGTCGTGTTGCTCACTCCGAACACTTTGTGAACTGCTTCGAATTCTCTGTTCCTGTTTGCCGGAAAATATGGTGCTAATGCACAGTGTACGCTGCATTTCTTTCTTTGGTGCTTGCATGCTGCACATGCTGCATGTTGTGTCGTCTCTTTCTTATTCCCTTGCATTATATATTCTGCTTAAATCATAATAATATATTAATAACATCGATGCGAATATGTAACACAATTCAATCCCATTGAGATTTACTGCAGAAATGTATATAGATTTATGGAAGTTTAAGGTGACATAAAATAACGTTATCGCGTGGGATCATCATGTGTGAAATCTTGTTTTTTCTTTTTGGATGTCTGTTTTCACTCTTATGTATATTAAGCAATTATTTATTGAATACATAGAGCCCTAATCCTAGGAATAGACAAGGGAAAAACAAAACACCCCATGCTTTCCTAATATACGATTAATCTTATAACTATTCAGGTTTTCACTTAAAAATGGTTATGCAAATATTTCATCTCTCTAGCTAACATGCTATATTTTGGTATGGATGCATTTAAATTTATATGTTAATATTTGATTTTTTTATGGATATTTGTAAGGAAATTATTGAATCCCAGTCCTTGATCCTGTTGTACTGAATTTAAAATCCATCAAAATATTTACTGGATTTATCATGATATTTGCAAAATATTCATAATATCTATTTTAATTAATTAGTAAATAAATATAATTACTATTTTAATTATGCTCATTTTAAATCTCAACTTTCAAATTCAAAATCATATCGAAGACTTATATTCTCTTGAAATTAACAATAAGGAATAGTTTACTAATTGAAAACTTTAAATAATTCTTGTAGACAAAAAAGAAAAATTAAACTCGTGTATAGTTTTTTTTCCCTATCAATTACTAATTTATTTATTGATCTATTAATTAACTGATTACTTTTTCTTTTCTTGCAATCCAGAATACGTGCTTGTTAATAACAAGTCTATATATCAACCTCAAATGAGTACATATTTGTCATTTCATAAAATTTTAAGCATCCAATAATCAAGAAGAAGACTTAGAGGAATATAATGTATAAACTTTTAGCATTCAAAATTCATAAGGTTAATAAATCTATAAAGGGAACAGATAAAAAAAAGAAATGAAGCAATTTTCCTACAATTAAACAGCGGAATCATATGAAAAAGACAATTAAGAAAAAAAATTAAATGATCACAGAGAGAGAGAGAGTAACTTCAAGTTCAAAATACAAACCTTGCGATTGAACTAATTATCAGGATTTAAACTTCATGAGAATGGAAGAAAAATGGTGTTTGTATAAATAAGATTGGTTTAGCCAACTCCACGAGAAGATCACTTTCTTTGTCTCTTTGATTCTGGCTTTTAGTAGGTAGCTCATATGATCCATCACAATATTAACATATACTTAATTTATTAATCTCGTTTTTAAGTTTTTTGTTCATCTTTTATGCTTCAATTCTTTCTTATTAAAAAATGAGTCCCTAGAAATTTCCCTAATGGCAAATAATAGCATGAGAAATGGATGAATTTGGAAAAACAAAATAAATATTGCAACATAAGTGAGAAATTTAGAATGAGAAATATGATTAATTATTGCAACAATTAATAATTCTTACCACATTACCAACAGGCTATTAGTTGAGTTAGTAATCGATTTTATTCCTATAAATAAAAAAATATAAATTTAAATTTCAATAAGTATAATTGTTGGGAGACGTAAAAATCATTTATATTACAAGTTTCGATAGGGGGTTATGGGTTGATTAAATAAAAAATAATAATGTTTAATCTAATTATATAGGTCAGCTTCTAACATAATTAAATGGATACCAGTTGTACCCAAACAATAACTATAAAATTAATCTTGTATTATTTTTATGAGGAATTAAGAATATCATTATAAACATGTATGACAAACCCCACATATTTAAAGTTTTAATTGTGGCTGATTAATATATTTTTTAATTAGTACTAGTATTTATGTCCGTTGTCATGATGGTCTCTTGAAACTAATCATCAAAGCATGTTCTTGACATGAGGCTAATTAATAAATAAAAAGGATTACTTGACTAATTGAATGACAATCCACCGAAAGTAGCATTAACTACAGCAGCTAATTACTTCAAAATTCAAATCACACCAATTCAACATAATCATCAAATATCCCATGGTCTCTCTTTATAGGATTGAGATCTTCTAATTATAGATTTAATCCCTCTAGTAGTATCTTTCAATATTTGTCAAAAATTTTATGAGCTTTTTTTGTTGTTACAAAAATTTTTAGAAAGGGGTTGGGCTCACCCACGATTCAAGGGCTCCCTTCCTCCTAGGCGATATCAATATCGTGCAGGGCGAGCCGTCTATTACTCTCAAACATAAATCTATACACCCAAGAACTAGAATATCCCCCTAAACACCGCTTTATGAGCTTGTTGTTATTGCAGTGCCATATTTAGCAAATAGTAAAAGTAAGGAATTGAACTAAACTAATTATTGAAACGGTGATCTAAAGGTTAATGGTCAAATTATAGTTAAACCAGAGTGAACTTAATAATATAATTTAATTAAAATATAAAAATATTCTTATTTAATCTCAAAAATTTCTCTAATTATATATTAAGATTAATGTACAGATATATAGTGTCACACAAACGCAACACAAACGATATGATGGAAAGAATTGAGTGCTTTACAGAGAGCAATAATAATTTTCAGTTGGGACATGATTGGAGTCTTGAAGTAAAAGCAGATTGATGATTGTAATTTGTGTTAATAAAATAATAAATTAAATGAAAAGAAAAAGTTGATGAGGTTGGGGGAACACAGTTCGACTAGACCGTGAGTGAAATAGAATATTCATTATTTATTTTGTGGGATAAGCCGGGAAATAATAATAATTAAGATGGAATAATCATTAAAAAGCCATAGTTATTGGAGGTTTTTGTCTGGCCTAAGATAATTCCCTCCCTCATATAATTACTCTTTTAATTTCGACGTGTTTCAGCTATCTTCTCCCTTTTTTTATCTGTGCTTAGCTTCCAACACGCGCATGGCGTATAAGAATAGAAACACCCCCTAGAAAAAAAAAAACAGAATTGTAACTCCAAATTGATATGTAAATACGGTTTTTTTTCTACTAGTAATAACATATATATAAACATTTATTAGATTTTTAATGAGTCAATATTCATTTTATTAAATCATATGTATTTTATTATTATACAATTATTTGATATCCAATATTATCAAGTTACATTTTTTTATCTCATATACAAAGTTTAAAATCTTAACTTTGTTTAAGAGGGATTAAGCTTTTTTTTTAGTTGATCTAATTATCATTGATAAATTAATATTTTATTTAACTAACCACCCAAGATCATTAATCCTGCCTAGTGGAGAACAGATGATTCCCATGAATTCTGTGTCAAATTCATTCACCCATCCACTTGGAGTTGAGTCATTGTATCCTGATAGTTCAACTTGATTTTTCACCATATCATTAAACTTGTTTTTATAACACCTCATCATTAATTTTATTTTCTCATTTTTTTTGTGATCATAGTCATGTACTTAAACATTAAAAGAAAACTAAATGAAAGCTAATAGTCTTATGCTTAATGACATATAAGCAGTAAGCTTTTTTATAAGTGAGCCGCGAGTTCGATGTTGCTGTTAACATTAAGCTGTTAGTGTCTGCTTATTTAAATCTAAAAAAAATAAAAAAAGTATTTAAACCATTTTTTGTGCAACTGAGAATTGAGTAACTAATGGATTTCATGGTCATGGTTTTGTCCCTGGAAGGCACAACGAAGAAATGTGGATATTCTAAATACTAATAATGATTCATATTCACTATCTCTCCCTTGTACAATACTTAATCAACTAACACCACTTACTGCATCACCAAACGCTTCCTTTACTGGTTTAAAGCTCTGTCCTTCCCCTTAAAGTAACAGAAATCCAAAGGCAATAATAATAATAATATTAATAATTGTAAAGATGAAAAACACACCACACTAAAGTTGGTGCCCTTGGTCTCCTCTTAGTATTAAATCCCACCCTCCTTCCCCTCCATTTCTATTCAAATTCAAAACTCACTCCTCCTAATTTCCTCCTCTCTCTTCAACATTTCTAGTTCAAGTTTCAATTTTTTCTCAGACTTAAAGAAACCCAGAAGATCTCTGTGATGGATGCAGCAGCAGCAAAATGACGAGGTTTTCTGAGAATTGAGGGCAAAAGAGAAGGATCTCTGTGAAGAAGATGAGCACTGCAAGGTTCATCAAGTGTGTTACAGTTGGTGATGGAGCTGTGGGAAAGACCTGTATGCTTATATCTTACACCAGCAATACCTTCCCCACGGTATGCCCACACGATGTTTGATTGAATGTTTGTTTGTATATGTTTGAACTTGTGAATTAAGAATCTGTTTGGATTGATCAAAAAGGAAAATTAATTTGATCTCTTTTTGACGGGAAACAAAACTATAGGATTATGTGCCTACGGTTTTTGACAACTTCAGTGCAAATGTGGTGGTTGATGGCAGCACTGTTAACCTAGGATTATGGGACACTGCTGGTAAGTTCTTAGGTTTCTGTCACCAGAGAACAAGATCTTCTTGGAATCAAAATTCCTTAATTTTCATGTAGTAATTGTAGCTTGATGAATTTAGGACAGGAGGATTATAACAGGCTAAGGCCTTTGAGCTACAGAGGAGCAGATGTGTTCTTGCTTGCATTTTCCCTCATCAGCAAAGCCAGCTATGAAAACATCGCTAAAAAGGTTCTCCTTCAAACAATCACCAAACCTATTACACAAACAGAAAATCTTACTGAAAATATATGATATTATACAGAATCTGACACTAGGTTAGTATTTGATTTCTTTTACAGTGGATTCCTGAGCTAAGACATTATGCTCCAACTGTGCCTATTGTGCTTGTGGGAACCAAACTTGGTAATCATCTGAAACTGTAACTACTTATAATTCAGTCTCATTGAAGTTACGAGTTTATATGGGTTTCATACAATAGTTAAGAATCAAGGTTGTTGTTGGCTGCAGATTTGCGAGATGACAGGCAATATTTGATCGATCATCCTGGTGCTACACCTATAACTACTGCCCAGGTATGTCACTTGCACATTTCTAATTGGTTCCTTTTCCTTTTTCACACATAAGACTGATGATAAATCCTGGGCAGGGAGAAGAACTGAAGAAGGCAATTGGCGCTGCTGTTTACATAGAATGCAGCTCAAAGACTCAGCAGGTTTGGATATTTTATTCTTATACCTAGATACAAGCTTCTTAAAACATGTACAAGCTAGTTGCTCAAGTTTTTTCAGATCCTGTTATTAGGAACCTGACTAATGGCCCAACCTAACTGAGGTTAAGGGGGTAGGGATCTCCTAGCGAGGGTTTTTCATGCCTAGGGATCGAACCTGATGCCTCTAGTTAAGAGACTCAAGTACCTACTACCTCGACCAACCCCACCTTAGTTATAAAGCTTCTGCTCCAAGTCATTTTGTTGTAGATGCTAGAAGACATAAGATCAGTTTTCTAAATTAATGTCTTTATACCTTTTGTCTTCCATGCTTTGAGCTTTGTTAACATGCTTCACTCACATGCTTTGTGACCTGTATGATATATCAAAATCATAAGGAAACTGAGATTTTGAAACTTAGCCTGATTTATATGTTTGCTGTGATTTTACAGAATGTGAAGGCTGTTTTTGATGCTGCGATCAAGGTTGTTTTGCAGCCACCTAAGCCAAAGAAAAAGCGAAAGAAGAGCAGAACATGTGCATTCCTCTAATAATTAGTGTTCATGGTGTAACTCTTGTCCTGTACCTTTTACAACCTTCTTCTTCCCAAGTTCTCCTTTTTGATTACGTGCTACCTTTTTGAACATATGTACTGCAAACTCTTCTTCTGCCTTCTCTCTTACTGTAATTTTGATGTGCGTCCAAATGATGTTAAGATGTATCCGTTTGAAACAAGGACAATGTATTCAAATTCAAAATAAGACTTGTGATAAGGAAAGTTAATATTAATCATCTCTTTGGTTTGTCTCAATATTTTTATTTCTTCTCACCAAGCTACGTATAGCTTTGTTAACTGAATCTTCAATAAAATTAAACATTAATAATACTTTTTATTATTATATTCACAATGTTGGGATAATCATGATGAGGATGATAAGATAAATACGTATTTATACAACAACAAAAAAATTCATAATGAATATATATAAAATATTTGGCTACATTAAAAAATGTTTGAACCTTAATTACATAGGATACACCCTATCTTATCATAACCAACATTTAAGAGAAATTAGATTTAAGCATAATTTTTTCATATTTTATTATTAGGCCCTTCAATTAATATATAATAAGTTACAATCATAAATGGTTAGAATCACATAATTAGCATGAAGACATTTATATGGAAGAAGAAATATGAAAAAGAAAACTTACATTTCAAAAATACGAGATTTGCTACACAAACATGCAAACGAGTTATGTTATGCAAAGCCGATATCATATTTTGTTATCAATATTAATATATTATACAAAAATTATAAAATATACACTATTTATTATAAATCATAAATACTGATCTTATACTTTGTAGAAGCATAGAACTCATATTATAATTGCCAAGATAAACGAAAACCTTTTGTTATAACTTTTATTGCTATATAATTTGATATGGATTTTCATATTAAAAAGAGAATTGTTCAGATTTTGATCTGGTTCAAAAAAAATTCTTAAAAAATTTTGATAAATTAATATAAAGAGAAAATTATAATTGTAGTTTTTTGAAAATTCTTTTTGCCCCTCCAATTTACGCAGACTTGGCCGAAACCTAAAAATAAATGGTATTTACAGTAGAGGCTAGAGAGCAGGCAAGTGATCCTCCCGCGGTAGCCAAAACAGAAACTTCGCCACTTTCTCTTTGGGAGAAATGGCGGGACCTATTCTTCGTTCTCTCTGGTCCTCTACCAGAAAATCTTTCTCCTCTTCGCCGTCCCTTTTCACCCCATATCATTTATTGCCGCGAACCAACACCGGTTCCCGCGCCTTCTCCGCCGCCCCAGCTACCGCCGCCGCCGAACCCAGCAGCGCCCTCAACCCCAGCCGCCTCCGCAACGTCGCTGTGATTGCTCATGTTGACCATGGCAAGACCACCCTCATGGATCGACTGCTTCGTCAGTGTGGCGCCGACATACCCCACGAGCGCGCCATGGATTCCATCAGTCTGGAGCGCGAGCGTGGTATCACGATCGCTTCGAAGGTTTGTGGATTCCAGTGAAATGGCTTGAGAAATTGTGTTTAAGCACCTGTAGTTCCTATTTACTGTGAAAACTGAATAGCTTAATATTCTTACGGAGTGAGTAGTATAGCATTCTCAACTGCGAAAAGTCTGTTCTTTACTCCATTTTAGTGCAGTGAATGAATCTAAAGTTTGAAGCTTTGATACGCACTTCTCCATGCACTTTAAAGAAACATTTTTTGGTGGAACTATGTGAAAGACATTGAGTTTGTGTCTGCAATAAGGAAGCTTATTTAATTGAAGCCGTGCTTCAATTTATCGTGACGCCTTAATATGCAGATCATAAAATTTTATTTTAGTGGATGTAAGTGGTGGGAATCATGATACTGCCTTCAAAAGAAAAAAAGAACGGTCGTTCTAATTTCCAGGATTCAAATGTTAACACTCGAATCAAACAATCTATATCTTTTTACTCCTTAGTATTTCATTGTTCTTAGTCGTTGGGCCTTTTTTAACAGGAGCTAAGTGCAGCTTAATAATGGCTGGAGTTCCTTTTTGTTTGTGTGTGTGTAATGCCGTAGTCGGCTCTCTCAGGCTTATAGATTATGAATAACTGAATTTAACTTCCTATATAATATAAGCCTATTCTTCAGTTAAACTTGAACGATAGTTGTTTTCCTCCTGCAGCAAAGTTATGATTTTGAATTGCCATTTGCAGGTTACTTCGGTTTCATGGAAGGAAAATGAGCTAAATATGGTTGATACACCTGGACATGCAGATTTTGGTGGTGAAGTATGTATCAGCTGGCTTTATTTTATTTTAATTTATTTCTGCTTTCTTTGTTTGATGAAATCAACTGGGCTTTGATAATGGCATCAAACATTTCAATAGTTTTCTCATCAATCATGAAGTGGTGCCATTCTATTGATTCAGATCAAGTACTAGTGACAATATTAATCTTGTCTAAAAAAGTCATAAAGGATTATTTGTTGGCTTTTGAGAAATGCTAACATAATTGTTTATATAAACGTCCTGTTATTCTATTTCATATTTTCGTTGGCCTCATACCATTCATCTTTAATTTTATAATTGCTTGGGTGAACCATATAGGTATGCAAGCCACCTGAGGTTAGCTTAGATGGTAAGGGTGGGTGGGATGAGGGTAGACGATTAGGGTTGAAACCTCCTTGATCTTTCAAAAAAAAAAAAAAAAGAACTATGTAGGTATGCACATTGAATATTTCTGTTATGTAATTGTAGAAAGAAAAGGGAAATCGACAAGAATAGAAGGAGAATAGAAGAGAAACTGGAATTACACTGAATACTCAAGAGTTCACATCATAATCAAAGCATATCCTAATAAGACTGATAATCACCCTTATTTATAAGTGATGGGTAATCTTAATCCTAATTAAATATCTAACATTAATATATCATAATATCTAATCATGATATATATTATAATATATAATCCTAATCCTATTTAAATATCTAATCCTAATATATCATAATATATATATTATGATATATAATCGTAATATCACATAATACCTAATACTAATTCTAATAAAATAATAAAACTACTTAAATTGTTTATATATATTTTACATATCAATACTCCCTCCCCAAAAGACTCTTGTCCCCAAGGGTCAAGTACCAAGAACGATACTAAATTAGAGCCAAGAAGCATTTTAATCAATTCTCCTTTAAACCAAATCTGGACTAGGAGATTTGAGATCGCCAACATCATCGGTGCCAAACTTGAAGACATGTTGTAAAGTGCACTCTTAAATCCCTCACAATAATTGAGACTTGATGATCTATCAGCTCTAAACTTTAGTTTCATCACTTTCTTTTTACAAATTATATGTGAAGGTTCCTGTAAACCATTAATTGTGCTCTGAAAATTGATCTCCTTTGAACATGCTAAACTTCTTGCATCTTGGAAAATGATAGGCTGAATTTTCAACCCTTCCTGAACTGTTATCTGCACCGCATTAAAATCTTGAGTTTGGCTAGAGTTCTTGGGACTTTCTTGCATATCTTTTTGCTCATCAATGGGTGCCAAAAGGGAAGACTCATCTTCTTGAGATGCCAGGCACTCTTCTTGATCACCAGAAATGTCCTTTTCCTTTTGCAATATTTTCCGTGACTCTGCCACATCTTTCTTTACCGGCTGATTTTTCTGCAAACGGACGCTCATCCTGTCAAGATTCCTTATCATATTCTGAAAACGCCGCTCTATATCCATACCCATCCTGTCAAGATTCCTCGCCATATTCTGAAGACACCGTTCTATATCCATGCTCATTTTGTTAATGATTCTTGTGAGTAGCCGAGGAACGATCGCTCTGATACCACTGTTATGTAATTGTAGAAAGAAAAGGGAAATCGACAAGAATAGAAGGAGAATAGAAGAGAAACTGGAATTACACTGAATACTCAAGAGTTCACATCATAATCAAAGCATATCCTAATAAGACTGATGATCACCCTTATTTATAAGTGATGGGTAATCCTAATCCTAATTAAATATCTAACATTAATATATCATAATATCTAATCATGATATATATTATAATATATAATCCTAATCCTATTTAAATATCTAATCCTAATATATCATAATATATATATTATGATATATAATCGTAATATCACATAATACCTAATACTAATTCTAATAAAATAATACTTAAATTGTTTATATATATTTTACATATCAATTTCATATTTCAGACATTTTATGCCATGTGCCCCATCCATTACCTTATAATGAATCAAAAGTAATTATGCTTCAATTAGACTGCATTTCTGAACGTTCTTTAATTGTAAAACATTTTCTATTTTGGATTAAAAGTAGTGTTGGTGGTTAGGTTGAACGAGTTGTTGGTATGGTCGAGGGAGCAGTATTGGTTGTAGATGCTGGTGAAGGTCCACTTGCACAAACAAAATTTGTTCTGGCAAAAGCCTTAAAGTATGGGTTGCGACCTCTTCTTCTTTTGAACAAAGTAGACCGACCTTCAGGTAATCTGCCAATTGTTTGTTTTCAGATTTAATGCCTCATGCCAAAATATAAATAACTTAGTAGTATAGTTTATGATGCTAAAGTGAAATTCCCAAAAAAAAAAATCACCTACTTTTTCTGGCAGTTTTCTTCATACATGAATCTTGCTGCTTGGTCAACAAATTAATCCCCTTTCTCTGCTAATTGTACTTTTGTTTTCAATTTTCCTTCTAGGTATTGTTGGTTTTTCCTCTCATGACTTTTTATTCCGCATGCCATGCTCATGTACTAAATTATGGCCAAATTTATGCTTAAAGTTATATATCTCAGTTACTATTGGAGAAGAAGCAATTTTTTTCCCATGTTACCTGAAAATTATTGTTATATTTTATTTTATTTTTCATATTTTACCTTCTTTTGTAATTGGTTGGGCCTAATATTCAGTTATAATCTATGCAGTCTCTGAGGAGAGATGTAATGAAGTCGAGAGTCTGGTGTTTGATCTTTTTGCCAACCTTGGTGCAACAGGTACAAACTAGAAATATTTCTGGATTGTCTTTACTTGTATCATATCTTAGATTCTTTTCTTTCACGAGCTATGCATAACTCTTAATTATTTGTACATATAGAGGAGCAATTAGACTTTCCAGTTCTTTATGCTTCTGCTAAAGAAGGATGGGCATCCACTACCTTTACCAAGGATCCTCCTGCTGATGCAAAAAATATGTCACAACTTCTTGATGCCATTGTAAATCATGTCCAACCACCAAAAGCAGACATTGATGCGCCTTTACAAATGCTGGTTGGTATTAAATATAAATATCTTTTATTTTTGTTCTTGTTATGTTCATATTCAGGATTCTGTCGACACAGTATTGATTATAAATTCTACTTCCTTTTCAAATATTCAAATTCAAATCATAACTCATAATAGTTAAAAAAAAAGGTTTTGGAAACTATGGTTTCATTTTTTTAATCTCTTGAATGTGTTTTGAGTTTGTGCTGATTCTCTTATAATTTCTTGAGTCGTTTGGTTGGGATCAGTGAAAGACCATGCTTAATAGTTCCTTTCAGGTTTCAATGATGGAACGGGATTTCTATCTTGGGCGAATTTTGACTGGACGTATTCATTCTGGGATTGTTCGTGTAGGTGACAAGGTTCATGGTTTATCTAACAAAGATTCTGGAGTAGTGAAGATTGAAGATGGAAAGGTTTGTAGATTTATGATCATATAATTTCAGAATCATATGGGTATTTTGAAACTGGTACTTTTGCTAGTTTATGATAAGAATTTATCTGATGATTTAATACAACAACAACAAGAAGCCTTATCCCATTAGGTGGGTCGGCTACATGGATCATTAGTGGAAGGGGAAGCTTCCGGTTTTCTTAGCTTGCCACTTCACATTGTTTATTTTAAGAAGCATAAATGACCATATGTACCATCCTTCTTTTATAGAAGGTACATCTTGCACTTTCTATACAATGATTGAGATTATGCCTGACCGTAATGCTTTTTATGGAGATATTTAGTTAAAGAAAATTATTATTATTGGAGACAATGGTAGTGGTCCTAATATTAAATTTTTTGAAGCGGGTTACATTTATATTAAGATAATTCAAGGCTTGACCTTTAATTTTATATTTCCTTGTTTTGTAGGTTGTGAAATTAATGAAAAAGAAGGGTACAAGTATGGTTCCAATTGATTGTGCTGGAGCTGGTGATATTATTTCAATGGCTGGGTTGGCGAGACCAATAATAGGCAACACAGTAGCAACTGCGGAGGTAGAGATAATAATTAGTAACAGGTGTTTACTTTTGTTGCTATCAATGGTCATTTGGTTAATTCCTGGGCCATTTAATATGCCATGATTATAATATTTTTATTTTATTTTATTTTTTATTTAAACTGACAGATAAAGACAAAGTAACGATATAAGTTGATTTGCTAATGTAGAAAAAATCCATATCTAAAAGTACTTTAAAACCTGCTTGCTGGTATGTTTCCAAGTTCTTTGTTTGAGTGCAGGTACCATTATTTTCTAATACACCATCATATTAGTGTATTTATTATATTAACACTATTAAATGACTTCCTTTAACCATCCACGATCTTTTGTAAGGGAAGTGGTGGATGGAGAAAGGACCATGAATACTTTTAGGAACCTGATGTAATTTGCCGTTTTATAATATGATTCTCTTTTCGTTAAAAAAAAAAACTATTAAATGACTTCAGCCATTGTTCCCTGATTAAGAGTTCAAACACGTGACGTATCACCTAAATTCTAAGATGTGTGTATTCAGTTTATATGTAGACTTAGTGATTCATGTTCTTAAGATTCTTGCAAGCATAATTTGGTGATTGCTATAACTTTATGGTCTTAATGTCCCAGATTATGTCTGCATTACCCACAATTGAGCTGGATCCTCCAACAATTTCCATGACTTTTGGTGTAAATGACTCTCCTTTAGCTGGTCGTGATGGTACTCATGTAAGTTGTGTTCATTTTAGCATCCATTTCTTTTGTTGATGGTTTAATTTGCTGTATATGCCATTTGTCATTAGTGATATCAGCTAGTATTAGTAACCATCTGATTTAGGTTCCAAAACTATTTCACTATTCAAAAGTTTGTATAGTTTTTTGCTACTGGATTTACATCCTGAATTATTTGTAGTTGACTGGAGGAAAAATTGGTGATCGGCTGATGGCTGAAGCTGAAACAAACATTGCCATAAATGTGCTTCCAGGCATGTCAGAATCATATGAAGTTCAGGGAAGAGGAGAGCTACAATTGGGTTTGTTTATGCTTCTCTGAACATTGCATGTTTCTTATCAAGATGTATTTGTGAATATATCTTTCATTAACAATTGCTTAAAACTTCATCTTTACGAACAGGTATCCTTATTGAGAATATGAGGCGCGAAGGATTTGAGTTGTCTGTCTCTCCACCTAGAGTCATGTGAGTTTTGTAGGACTGAGTGGGGATACAAATTTGATTGTGTTGTTGCTTTTGGTTACACACTTCACATGGGACTGATATGTTGTGTATATAAATATTGAGTGAACGCTGCAATTTTTTATGCATTTGTTTTGGGTGTTTTAATAGAGATAGAGAGTGTGGCTAACAGCCATTAAGCACAAGTCTTTTGTCTCTGATTTCAATCACTTTTATAATTCACCGGATGAATATTCTCTGTGATTTCAGGTATAAAACTGAAACTGGTGAGAAACTTGAGCCGATTGAAGAAGTTACAATTGAGGTGAGAAATTAATTCAGCATTCATAACACTTTTTTGAAGAATGATGTTTTCTGTTTCTGACAAAAAGAAAGTATCTCTGAAGTATGATGTATTTATCCCAGGTAAATGATGAGCACGTTGGGTTAGTTATGGAGGCCTTATCTCATAGGCGAGCTGAAGTTATGGACATGGGTCCCGTCTCAGGAGCTGTTGGTCGGACTAGGTTGTCTTTGACTTGTCCATCAAGGTTAGTATAGTCATATCTTTATTGTTTTTCTTGTGCAATAAGCTTTTGGTGTCATTGTTTGAGAGAAATGTGGATTGTACATTTTAGCTGTTTTTTTGGTTGGATTTTGTATTTATAAGTTTCAGAACTTGTTTCAATTCTAAAATAGGGGACATAGTTTGTACGTTCAAACTTGCTTGACTTTTGATGAATTACACAAAAAAATTCTCATTCCTTTGCCCCTTTCTAAAGGGTGATTGCCACGTTCCGCTGACCTGTGACCTTAGTTTAGTACATAATCCTGCGGTGGTTACAAAATTACGTAGATGGTATTTAGGTTGAATTAATTAGTATTTATTTGGCTATGGCTTTTCTCCTGCTCAAAAATGGCTGTGGTCATCATGAATGAGACCACAAGAGTAATCACCTAATTTATTGTCCTAACATGCTAATTGTTTCCTTAGTTTGGCTAGATTTCCAACCAGTAACTTAATAGAGGAACTTGAGCAATTTTGAGCTTCTAGAATAGTTAATTGAGTTAAGAACATGTTTCATCAAGCATCTTATTTCTAATCTTGCTGATTTTCCTCAGAACTTTTAGATATTAAATTTTCTGATATTACTTTAGCGAAATTAAACATCTCGTAACTTTTACTTTCGTGCTATGTTTGTCAGGGGCCTGGTTGGTTATAGGAGTGTGTTCAGCAGTGACACACGTGGAACTGGCTTCATGCACCGTGCTTTCCTTAGTATGCATTCTGTGCCAAACCGTTGCCTCTTCTTCTGATAAGTTTGTTGGTTTCTATCACATCTAGTTGTCATGGCAGGGTTGTTTAGGATATTGTAAGGTTTTCTTTTATTGGCCATTTTATCTTACTGATCTAATCATCAGTGAAATACGTTTTGGAAATAATGCTCTCCATTTTATGCTTTCTTATTTTACTAACACCTGCTCATTTTCTTTTCCTGAACATGTTCGTTTCTACTTACAGCTTACCTTATGGTCACTGACTTAATTATATGACAGTGTAACTAATATACATTATTGTTATATTGCAGTGTATGAAAAATTTCGAGGTCCTCTTGGCAATGTCAGGAAAGGAGTATTGGTACGCTTGTCTAATGCTGTATTTACATATGCTGGCTAAGCAAGAATTGTTTTTCACTTTGACCTACTATTATTAAGACCTATGTCTCAATTTATAAAGATTTCTCTACTCATGTCATATTTTTTTTGGCCCTTGACTGAACAGATATCAATGGGTTATGGTACAATTAGAGCTTATGCATTAATGAGCTTAGAAGCGCGTGGGACTTTATTTGTATCCCCAGGAATGGAGGTGGGTCCTACCTGAATTCATTTTTCATCGTTTATTCATTAAATGTTTTCATTCTGTTTGGCACTTTCATATTTCAAATGTCAAGTTCTGTTTTTTGTGAAGCAAATATTATATTTATATGCTGCTAATTTTTTCATTATGTCTTTCTGTTTAAGAAAAAAATCTCCCCATTTCTTCTACTGTATGTCACATTGTTTCATCAACTCGCACTGGATACTTATGAAATCTGTCCGTTTTATTTGTCTGTCAAATTTGAATTTCAATCGCAAGTATGGTAGTTAACTTGTTTATATCTTGCTAAGTTTCACTCTAAATATAACATTTTGTTGCTGTCAATCTAACCATGATCTTGCTGATAAAAAGTGGAATACTTGAGGGTGTTTAAATTGGTGTTAATTTGAAACAATAGCTATGCCTGTAATTACTCATTCTTCCTTTGTTGTACAGACATACGATGGGATGATTATCGGCGAACACTCACGAGATACAGATCTTGACGTAAGGAGCAATATTCTTTCATTGATTGTGATTATTATGCGAGTCAGTGACTCACGGAGATTGATTATGATCCTGCAGGTCAATCCAGTGAGAGCTAAGGAACTTACAAATATTCGTGCTGCTGGATGTGATGAAAATATCAAGCTGTCTCCTCCTCGCCTTGTATGTCTTCAATTGATTCATATGATATTTTCTGTTTGTTTTCATGGAAAAACGGGCAATACTTGCTTTTATTAACTATTTTTTACTTGTAGAAGATATCTTTAATTATGTGGTTATCAATAATGAAAGTATGAAACACATAAATAATGGAGGAATTCCTGAGATTGATATCATGAATTGAAGAAATTTTCAATTGTCTTTGCAGATGACCCTTGAAGAAGCCATAGGATATGTAGCTTCAGATGAGCTTATCGAGGTTAGTTCTAGCTTTGATACATTATCGGTTGTAGTATAGGCACTTCTACCCCCACCTAAAAGAAGGGCGGCCTAGTGCAAAAGGCTCTAACTAAATAGAGTCTGAGGAGAGACAGATGAACACAATCTTACTCCTGCAATCAAAGAGGTGGTTTTTAGGATTTGAACTTGTGACTTCTAGGTCACATGGCAGTAATCTTTATGTTGCTTCGAGGCTCATCCTCTTCTACCCCTACCCCACTCTTACTAGAATCAACATGTTCTTCATTTGACATCTTCTATGTACTTGGCACTTTCTGCACCTTGATGGTGCATATAATTGATTTGCTTGCACCATGTTTCACTTGGCCCTTTCATTTAGAAGATATCAACATGTTTCACTTTAATTTATTTATTTTATTTTCTGGTTTCTGTGAAGGTGACTCCAAAGGCTATACGGTTGAGGAAGAAATATCTTGATGTGAACAAGCGTAAAAGCATGAGTAAAAGGCCAAAGGAATGAATGAGGAGTTGGTCGTTGTAACAGTAAGTGTATTTTATAGCGGCGTTACTCAATCACTATCATTTTTTGGTGATCCTGTTCTTGCTTAGTTCCAGTAATTTTATAAACACCTAATTACTAAAAGAATTATTCTTTGAGCAAAGCAACTCTGTGCTTTCTATGAAATAAAAATAATTGCAATGGATGACGTTGCTGGCCGTAATGTGACGTGAAGTTGGTTGGGCAATACAGTTGGGCGGTTGAATTTGCATTGTAAGATTGTGATGATTCATCATACCTTGTGATTGGTTAATCTATATCCACGAGGGTTCAATGATGTAACCGGGTATTTTATTTAGGGAAAACTATGCTCTGGGTCCTTATAGTTTCAGTCAAATTTGGTCAAACTGTGATGGTAGAATCATGTATTAGCTTCAGTTGAGAGAGAAAAGAAGAAGAAGAAGAAGAAGAAGAAGCAAGAATCATGTAGTAGCTACGGTATTGTCAGTTTTGATATCATGTCACGTTTTTACTTGACTTCCAAGCTAATAAAAAAATTTATCTTATTTTTAAATATAAAATTTCAATTTATTTTGTTGCATAAATTTATAAATATGTTTCAAACTCTATTGATTACACATGAGAATGAGATTTTTTTATCAATAAAGTAGTTTTAAAATGATTATTTTAAAGAAATCAATGTATATTTTTATAAATAATTAATTTAATTTTTTTAATATTTATAGTTTCATTATTTAGCTTTAAATTGGACGGAGTAGTTATTAACGGTTACATTTACATTTTACATTATCTATGTTAATAATGAAATTAGCTTGATTTTTTTTCTTGATACTCATTTAGTATTTAGACTTTTTTTTAAATCTTATTATTATGTATTTAAAAAATTGATTGATTTAGTATTAAAATCTGCGGCTATCTCTCTCAATATAAGTATCTCTTTTGAGATTTAAACTTAAAATTAGTGGGATTTAGTGAGGTTTTACATTATAAGATCAATTTTTTTTTTGGTAGTTTTATTTTTTTGGAGGCTCGAATATTTTACAAAATAAAATATCCTAAAAAAAATAAATCCATTGGCCAAATTGTGACTTGTAATAACGGTGACAAAGCACAACTTAAAATGGTTTGATGGATCACATCAACCGATGACTTGACTTGAGGCATTTTTTGCCGTCTAATGAAGTGTTAGTTGATTGATTAGCGACTAGTTCCTATTTTAGAATCTGAATCTGAAACTTCTTTACTGGGATCTCATCCTACTTACTACTATTATTATTTTCACTTTTAGAAGAAAATATCCTGAGTCAAAGATAGTTATCGTTTTTCCAATCTTAATATCTGTGAACCTAAAACGCTTACCTGCTTTTACTTGTTCAAAGGATGAAACTTTCTTAACCGTAACAAAAAATGATCATGTTTCGTGTCCATAAAAAAAAAAAAAAAAAGGTTCTATACGAGCATAATATTAAATGAATTTATGCACACGTACGCGTTTCTCAGGTTGTGCTTGCCACTAATTCTTTTCAATTTAATTAATCTTTATTTTAGCAAATTAAGTATGTCAATCTGTTAGCAAAATAATCATATTATACTATCCCTATCCCATATCAAGCATTATTTTTTTCTTCAAAAGTCAAAAAATAAATTGGATACAAAAACCCAAACATGTTTCTGTAAAAATATAAAAATAATACCAAGGAGCACATGGTTCTTATAATATTTTTTTTAAGTATCCATGCGGTACTTAATTAGAATTAGCATTATTATTAATTATTATTTCAGACAAAATGAAATGATGAGTTGCATTACTTTATAAATATTATCATTTTTTGTTCACAAAGATGAGTAACTAAATTAATTAAAAAAATCACTTCCTAAAAGAAAATTGGCTATAAATTCACTATTTAAAAATTTGATTAGTCAAAAAATTTTGATACGTTTTCATACACATAAAGTATTAGTATTTTAAAGAATTTATATACAAAAAATGTTATTATTCAAATTCAACTCAAATCTTTTTTGTTAATAAAATTTTTAAACAAAATTTTTTACCGATTTTTTCAATGAGATGTGATTTTTTTTTCAGAAAGATAAGTAAATAAATTAACTAATTAATAAAAAAACATTTTTTTCCTGAAGAGATAAAATGGAAAATGATTTTAGAGGCCGTCCGTTAATTCTCTCTATAAACTGAAAATGGCAGGGAGGCATTTGAGGGTGAAAGCAAAAACATACAAAAGGCCAAACTACTTCTTGTTTGTTTTTATCTGAAGGGGATGAGAGAGAGAAGATTTGAGCTTTGAATACTTCTCCCTCCTTCTCCAAGCGGCGCCTACACTACGCGCCTTTCTCTCTCTCTCTTCTGTACCATGCTGAAGGAGGTTACCATTTTCAATTGCAGTTTCCCATTTGAAGGCCTTAATTGTATTTGAAACTCTTCTTCTTCTTTTCGATTTTGATCCGACAACAATCCTTCTCGTTTCAATCGACTTCCTCTTCTGATCTCCCCCCAGAAAATGGCTGCTTATAGGGCAGATGATGATTACGATTACTTGTTCAAGGTGGTGCTGATTGGCGACTCCGGTGTTGGCAAGTCCAATCTCTTGTCTAGATTCACCAAGAACGAATTCAGCTTGGAATCCAAATCCACCATTGGGGTTGAATTCGCCACCCGTAGCGTTCATGTCGATGACAAGATTGTAAAGGCGCAAATTTGGGACACAGCCGGTCAAGAAAGGTATTCTTCTGTTTTTCTTGTCATTTCTTTTGGGATTTGATCTGGTTCTTTGCGTATAGCATGTCTCATTTGATGATTTGAAATTCATGAAATTGAAAGATTGAAATATGTTCGTGTGGTCTAAAGGGTGGTTTCTTCGCATAAATAAATTCTCATGGTTTCATTAGTTTTACGTCGAATTTGATTCCCCAATGATGCAAACTGCCTGATCGTTTTGATTATGTTGAGATTCTTGCTTTGGATCTGGAATTGTGGATAAAGAGGTCTCTGGACCACAGAGATATGTTCTTTTATTAATTTTCTTCGTCTTATATCAATTGAAACAAATTATTGTGTGTGACACTTTTATGAAGGATACATGACAGAGGGACACCCACCCTTTTGTGTGTAGCTGGCAGCCTGGCATTGATCATCCTTAGATTGAGTCATAAAGCAAGTTGAACAGCGATTGTGTTGATTTAATGAATGGGTTCAGAACCACTTTCTTTAGACGCCATTTCTTATTTCTTCCTTTTATTTCGAGTTCAACCCATGTAAAAGGCTAATGGAAGAGCAGGATTGTTTCTGTAGGATATTGTTGCTTTTGAATGAAAATGATGGGAGGAAAAAAAATTGAAGTTGAATACATGATTTTGTTGAAGTTTGTCTTTCTCTATGACCTTGATGCCGGTGCTTATTTGAAACTTATAGATCTAGAGCTTATAATCTGGGACCAATTAACTCTGTTCATCTGATCACTGCATCTTGAACCAATTGATGAAGAACTTGAAATGGGTCAGTTTATTGCATAGGAACTATGCATGTTCAAAGGGGAGGGGCAAACAATCCTTCCTAAGATGATCAATCTTCTTACCAATTTTTTTTTCTAATTTCAATTTCAATTTTTGGTTGTGTTAGTCTAAAAACTTGTTGCAGAATGTGACATGTAATTAAACCATTCTCATCGCTGTTATTCTATGCAGATACCGAGCAATAACAAGTGCATACTATCGAGGAGCGGTTGGTGCCTTGCTTGTTTATGATGTTACCAGACGCATAACTTTTGATAATGTGGAGAGATGGTTGAAGGAACTTCGGGATCACACGGACGCCAACATTGTGATCATGCTTGTGGGAAATAAGGCAGATCTCCGTCATCTGCGTGCTGTATCAACCAACGATGCTCAGGCATTCGCCGAAAAAGAAAACACGTTCTTCATGGAAACCTCTGCCTGTGAGTCCTTGAACGTGGAAAATGCTTTCACAGAAGTGCTCACTCAGATATATCATGTCGTTAGCAAGAAGACTCTTGAGATTATGGATGATCCTGCTGCATTACCCAAGGGACAGACCATTAATGTTGGAAGCAGGGACGATGTCTCGGCCGTTAAAAATGCCGGATGCTGCTCTGCTTAGTTTGGAGATGCAAAAAAGGAAGGATTTGATTTGACAATGTCGGTGCCTGTTCCATCTGAACTAATAATCAACAATATGGGATGTGTTAATATTTACATTTTTTTGTCCTCCCCTCTGAGCATTGTTTGATGATGATGATGATGATGATACATAGGAATGGTGTTCTTTGGAAGATTATACCAAAAATTTACTGTTGTCATACGAAATGGAAGTTTCCATTTTTGAAGACAGATTCATGTCCAAAATACTCATTATAGTCTCTTCCTCAATTTCTCCTTTTCTTTGCAAGAAAGGAAGAGGATGCATGCATACACCAGCACACGACCTGTACATTTTTATCAAACATTATTTTAGTTGTGTTTCAACGGATTTATTATCTTGTAGAAATTATTATTATTATTAGCTCCTCAATTATCATATTTTTGGATAACTATATCTGTTGTTTGGACCTCATAGTAATTCCCTGTTTAAAAATTATTCACACTCTTCCATAGGTGCACTCGAATTGAATTACTGATATAAAACTTGAAAGAAACAAACATGCTGGTTTTTGGGAGAAACGTAGCTCCCTTATTCTCTCATACATACAAGTGTTTGAAATTTCACCACTAGCACAGAATTAAAAACACACAAACATTGTTAGTGTTACAGAGTGCAGAATACTATATAGTACTGATAAGCCTTCTAACATTATGGATAAACCTCAATGATAGACCTTAAACCCAGAACAGGGGTTATCTTATAGGTACTGAAACCTGCAGAGGAAATCAACGGGGCCCACTCTTTCTCATTCCTGAGAGCATTGCCATCAACGTCAGATCAAATAGCAACTGTGTTTCAACCGATTCGTAATCTCCCTTATTCTCATCATCCTCAACCACCTTGTTTATTATAATCACCTTTCCTCGTTTGCCTTTGCTTGTTACTGCCTCCTTGCAGTTGTTCAGTATTTTCAAACATCTCTCGTCGTACAAGTCACATAGAATCCACTGCTCGTCATTCAAAGCATAACATTCCTCGTTAATATGACATGTTAAAAACATTCGAGTAATATCCTAACTAACTGTAAAACTTTACAGCTTCAATAATATAACTGGATTATTCAGATTTTAGAGTTACCTTCATTAAAATAACATCAGCAGGAGGAATAGCTTGAAACATGTCTCCTTGGACGAACTTGAGATTCCCAGAGCCTTTCATGCCACCAACAACGTAAGGAGAATCGAACACAGTACACTCCATTTCTGGAAAAGGTTCAGCTAGGGCCTTGGCCATGGTGCCAGTGTTACCGCCGACATCAACCAGCGAAGCACATTCCTTAAACACCTCGCTACACTGTTCAACCAACACTTTTGAAACCAGTAGAGAATCACCAGCCATGTAGTCTCTGAAGTAATTGAAAAGCTTAGGCACATGCCAGGCACAGTCACAGAAGGGCTTTCCGTGCGCCGTTTAAAACGGCGTCGGATAGTCGTTCTGAAACCAAGTGGACAAATGATCCCAGGGTTTCAACATGAGTGGGTCAAGCATGGCAAGTAAAAGAGGGGTGAGAGTGAAGGGATGGTCCTTGAGAAAATGGTTGAAGCATCAGTTAGGACATAACCTTCTTCTTCTTCTGAAGTTTCTGGAGAGAGAAGAAGCCGGTATGAGTGAGGTGGCGCATCAAGTGACGGAGGTTAGGGGCTTTGGAAAGGTTGATTTGAAGGGAAGAGTCGAGAAGAGGAAGAGCCATGGGATTGCCATCCTTGTGAATGATGTCTGGTATGTTCAACTCTATTGCAGATTTGAGAGACATTCAGTTTATGAAGCTCAAGATATGGTTCCATCCATGGCTTTGATGAGCAGCAAGCACTCTTCTTGTTGCAGCAGCTTCGTTTGTGGATCCCATAGTTTTTTTGTTTGTTTGTTGGTATGCTGTGTGATAGTTGAATTTAATTCTGGTGTTTATGATGGAATGCAAGCTTGTTGTTTGTAGGGGTCTATATATAGAGGCAAACCTAAGATCTTCATGGGCTGTAATTCCCTTGCTGATGAAAACCAGATTACTCGCGGCCTGTACTATTTACAATTACAAGTTAATATTTTAATAAAATAAAATAAAAATTAAATCTCAAGAACTATATCTTAAAACTTTTAACAATTTTTTAATTTTATCCATATTTAATATATATATATACTCTTAACAAAATTTAATTGATATGATCCTATGAGCTACAGTTTGAGTTTGTTTGAATATTTAATATTTTTTTAATATTATTTTTAATTAATTATATATTTCTCTCATTTTTTTCATTTATTCTTTCTCTCACTGACCCTCTATAAAAAAGAATAATTCTAAAAAATAAGTTATACTTTTCTTACATATTTATTATTTTTAATTAATTTTAACTAACTCCTTAATATACATAATTGAGCTATTTGAAATTTATGAAAAGGTACAGGTGCATCCAACACTCAAACTAATTTTATAAGAGTAATTAGCAAACCTAAAATATTTAAAGGTATAATTAGCACCCTAAATTAATTTTGAAAGTATAATTAACATCTTAAAATATTTAAATTGTTACAATTGTGTCCCTTTGCTAATAAAAATATAAACTTTTATTTGATACATGCCACATAAATTTTTATTTTGACACATTATTGTTTAAAAAGACACATGTATAATATTTTTTTAATAAATTACACTAAATAAACTATAAAATTTCTCAATCTTCACATATGAATTATATACAATGTTAATTTTAAGGTTTATTCAATACTCTTTTTTAAACAATATGACACATGTGATATTTTAAATAATAATATATTAAAATAAAAAATTTAAATAACATGGATCAGACATAAATTTATATTTCTATTTGTAAAAATATAAAATTATATCAATTTAAATACTTTAGGGTGCTGGTCACACTTTTAAAATTAATTTAAAATACTAATTACATCCTTAAATACTTTAAGGTATTAATTACTTTTTTAAAATTAGTTTAAGATATTATATGCATATTTACCTTTTATAAAAAGGATAATAATAATATATACAATAATACATAGAAGAATAAAATAGTATGTTCGATCATACTTAAAAATTAATGATTCGATTATAAATAGAACAATGAAATCTTTTCTCTTAAACTTATAAGTAAGAATAGATGAGTATACTATTTTGTAAAAGAAATTATTCAAAAAAATATCGACGACAGAACAAGCCTAATACGATTAAAGATTTAGATTCTGTCCACTCTCTTTTCCATCTTTCTTCTCTACTTCTCATCTCAACTAATGATTGAGATGGGATGTAGAGGGAAAAGGAAATAGAGAAAATCCAAGTCCAAGCAATTAGTTTTCCCTTTACAATTATTAAACAGTATATACAAAAGAAGTGTTAATAATGATATGTATTTCTTTTTGATCAAGATATTTAATATTTCAATTATTTACATTATTGTTTTAAATATTGCAGTACGTAGATAATATATTTTATAGTTATGCATTCATTTTAAAAAGCCCCATCGTATCACTAAAGATTTAGCTTTTGGCCTGAAGCTTTCGCACGAGAAACTTGTGATTATTGTGTTACATGTCACCTTCACCCATTGGTTTTATTAAAGAGATAAGAATTACAAAATATAATGTACCTAAATTGATAGATATTTCTCTTATAGTCTTTGATATAAGAGTTAATTTATTTTTTAGATAAATTAATAAAATTAAATAAATTAATTAATTATAATTAATTTAAAAGTTAGTTGATTAATTTAAATAAATTAAGGAGTATATAATATAAATTTATCTTGAGAAAAAAAAAATTTGGCCAAAAAAGAAGGAAATGAAATAAACTTTTGTTCAAAAAATCCTGTTAATTAAGGGGTATATATATTTACAAAGTCATAATAAATTGTTTCATAAGAAAGTCATAATAAATTTTATAAAACCTTTTTCCTCCACCTATTCGGATTTGATATGCACAAAAGGGCGAATGAATCTTGTTATCAACACATAGTAAAACAAATATTTAATATCTATTATATTTTTAATCATTAATAACAATTACTTTTTATATTTAATATTTATTTAGGGACATAAACTTTCTTTCAAATATATATTTTTTTTAAATCCATTCATTTTTATATATCACACTATTTTCTTTGACTAACCAAGATATTTCTTTTCTTTTCTTTTTGTGGAAAGATGTTGATTTTCTTTTTAATCATTCAATTGTTTGCATTATCAATTTTCAATGCTGCTGCTACTACTACTGAGAAGCATGATTAATTAGAATTAAAGTTAATCCCCATGAGTTTCATGACAAGATTAGATTTCATTCACGCCACCATCAACAATGCAGAGAGAATCACACCATTATTTTAATCCATTTGGAATTTAATCATGCCAGTCCTTCAATCATGTAAAGTGAGGCAAAAAGGGGGAAATAAACAAACAGATCTTTCAAAGAGCAAGGCTTTTTTTTTTAATAAGCCAATTCATTTGGGACCCTACAGATCTAATCTTTTTCCTATTTAAAGATTAGCCTTTTGTCTCTATATTTTCACATAGAGAATTCCTTGCAGATAAAGAGATGTTAAGGGGGCTTCTTACTTCCTAAACAGATCCTTCTACAAACGCTCGTTTTTAAATAAGCACAATAATATTTAAAATTTTGAAAAATATATTTTATAATTTGGATTTTTTCTGAAAAATTTTAGGGTAATAACCTAAGGTGCGAAAAACATATTTAATTTTTTTTAAAAAAACTAAGATGGAACTTTGCAGTATTGTTGAAAAGTTTAATTGAAAATAGTATACTACATTTTTTTTCAATTTTTTTTAAATAATTATACTTTTCAAATTTAACATAAGGAATCACATAAAATAAATGTAAAGTGATATATAGGAAAACTTAGCATGGTTCTTTAACCATTCTCTATCATCAGAGTATATCCTTTAATTTGTTACTTCTTTCTTTTTTGAATTTACTTT
Organism: Leucaena leucocephala; assembly: GCA_037074615.1. NCBI lineage: Eukaryota > Viridiplantae > Streptophyta > Magnoliopsida > Fabales > Fabaceae > Leucaena > Leucaena leucocephala. The sequence goes on from CM073545.1 coordinate 16,733,231, forward strand.
TTGAGAATTTAAATTTAAACAACATCCGTCTATTATTTTGAAGAAACCTGACAGAATAATCCCTCTATATCATATTTTCTAGATATCTTTGTATTTTATAAAGTACAAATACTCAAATAAAATGGCACTCATTTTAACTCAAGTCATTCTCACTAATCAAATTATGAGTAAAGATACATCTAACATCCTAAACTAATTTGAGAGGAATAATTAGTACCCTAAAATATTTAAAGGTGTAATTACAACTCTAAAGTCTTTAAATGTGTAATTAGTACCCCGAACTAATTGTTGAGGTGTGGCCAACACTTTAAAGTATTTAAATTAGTACAATTACGTCATTTTACTGATAGAAACACAAACTCATGTCCGATCCATGTTACTTAAACTTTTGATTTCGACACATTATTATTTAAAATGTCATATGTGTCATATTGTTTAAAAAAGAGTACTGAATAAACCCTAAAATTGACATAATATAGAATTCATATGTGAATATTGAAAAATTTTATAGTTTATTTAGTGTAATTTATTAAAATAATATTACACATGTAGCTCTTTAAATAATAATATATTAAAATAAAAAGTTTATGTGCCATGTATCAAATAAAAGTTTATATTTTGTTAACAAATAGATAAAATTACAACATTTTAAATATTTTATAGTGTTAATTATACTTTCAAAATTAGTTCAAGTGCTTATTATACCTTTACTTACAATTTTTAAACAAATACTTCAAACTTTATCCTTCTTATTTGAAAAAAAGGCATCCACTTACTCAACTATAAATTGAGCACACTATAGTGTGTTAGCTTCCACAATCTAAAAAATCCACGTCACATTATCATCATCTTCTTCCATGGGATCCCAAAACAATGAGCTTGGAGCAGCAAGACTCCTTAATGCTCAAACCCATATATGGAACCACACCTTTAGCTTCATAAACTCAATGACTCTTAAGTCTGCAATTGACTTGAACATCCCTGACATCATTCACAAGCATGGCAAGCCCATGCCTCTCCCTCTTCTCATCTGTTCCCTTCATATCCACCCTTCTAAATCTCCTTGCATTCATCGCTTAATGCGATTCCTCACCTATTCTGGCTTCTTCTCTCTCCAGAAGCTGTCAGAAACTTCTGACCCTTCTGAAGAAGGATATGTCCTAACCGATGCATCCACCCTTCTTCTTAAGGACCACCCCTTAGGTGCAACACCTTTCGTCCTCGCTGAGCTGGATCCCATCCTCAAAAAGCCCTGGTATGATATCACCAATTGGTTCCAAAATGATGATATCACTCCGTTTCACACGACATATGGGAAAACATTTTGGGAGTATGCTAAGGTTGACCCTAATTTTAATCATTCTCTCAATGAAGCTATGGCCAGTGATGCGAGCTTCGTGATAAGTGTGGTGATAGACAAGTGTAAAGAGGTGTTTAAGGGAATAAAATCCTTGGTGGATGTTGGGGGTGGCACTGGGACTGTGGCTAAAGCCATTGTTAGAGCCTTTCCAGAAATAGAATGTACTGTGTTTGATCTCCCACACGTTGTTGATGGCCTTCAAGATGGTAGGAATCTCAGGTTCTTAGGAGGGAACATGTTCGAGGACATTATTCCTCCTTGTGATGCCATATTGTTGAAGGTAATGATTTCATATATTTAATAACATGCATGCTTGAAGTAGTTACAATGTTCAACCTTGAACTCATTCATTTCACTCATTGGAAAGACTTAATCTTGAGAAATTAAAATCTTCAAAGCTCTTTTCAATGAGTTTTTTGTATGATGAGACGAAGCAAAGAACGTTCTGTCATTGTTTTCTAGATTGGGTTTTCTTATAATAGTTGGTTTGGATGTAAAACAGTGGATCATGCATGATTGGAGCGAGGAGGAGTGCCTGAAAATTCTGAAGAAATGCAAGGAGGGAATTGCAGGCAAAGGGAAAGCAGGAAAGGTGATTATAATCGACATGATTATGGAGAACGATAAGGGAGATAACAATAATGACAAATTGACTGAGAATCAATTGTTGTTTGACATGCTGATGATGGTTTGTCTAACTGGAAAAGAGAGGAATGAGAAAGAATGGGCCAAGTTAATATGCTATGCTGGTTTTACTGGTTACAAGATTTATCCCATTCTAGGTTCACGATCTCTCATCGAGGTTTATCCATAAGAAATTTCTGCATGTACCTATCGTTAATTATCGCTTTTAAGAAGGGGAAAGGGGCTTTGCAGTCTGTATCATATGTTAATGTTTCGTGTGTTTGATATGATGAGAGTAGTTATTGTCTTCAAGATATGAAGTTGTTTTGTAACGATGTTAAAATAAAGTGTGCAGTTGAGAAAGTAAGTGTAGGTATAAATGCCATCTCATGTTTAATAATTAAAAGATATGATAATTCTACTAACATAGAGTTGATCTAATCGTATAAAGCTTACTAAATCTTTCTGAGTCTTGAGTTTGACTATTAGAAGGGATATTTATATTAAAAGAGATAATTATAAACTCTGAAACTAAATACTTAGTTATATAAGCTATGTTTTATATAAAAGATTTGAGGAATAAAAAATAAAAAAATAAAATGTGCATGTGAGTGTTGGGGGTCCGGCTGAGGGAGGACATGCTGCCCTCGGCCGGCCTAGCCCGACTCGTTATGCCAACTTGGACCAGTGTGGCTTGATATGTTGGGCCTTTCAACGGGCTCAATGAACAACTTTAGTTTAAAATCAAATCACCCACCAGAAATTAAAGAGATAAGAGTCAACTAATTAATTAGATTGGATCTAGTAAAAAAATTAACCTCTTATAATATAATAAATTAATATTTAAATTTTTATTAGAGTTAAGAGATGTATATATATTTAATACTTAATAATATCTAGAACACAAATTTTGCAATATAAGGATATGTGTTTAATAAAAAAAAAAGTCTAAATTATGAGCATAAGGATTAAGTATATAATCAAGAAAATTATAACAACCTAATAAATAAAATACCTAATTAAATTAAGATGATAATTGATAAGCACGATTTTATATAATGTATTCATGGTTTCCGACTTATAAAATATATTGCTACTATGCGTGAATCGGGGAAGATATCTAACGCGTCAAGGTCAAAAAGAAAAAAAAAGAAATCGAAGGCGCCAGAAACGCCCGGGGTGGGACCATGCCAGTGCCCACGGGCCACAGCCACACGATCCAAAACGATCCAAAAGCGTCCAGTTGACGAGTTTATGCGAGTAAACACACGAGTTAGACCGAGTTTACAACCAGAGTCAAGATCCTACGCAAATTTTAGACACAAAAAGTATTTCAGACTCAAGTTAGATAAAAAAACAATGGTGTTTGTTATGGCTTCGGGAATAATTTCTTCTAGTTTTTGACTTTTTCTTCCGGTATGAAAATTCTAAAATTGAATTTTTAATATATAATCTTAATAAATTTTTATTAATTTACTTTTATCCTAATTTCAATTTATAAAAGTGGAATAATAAAATAAAAGTCATTTTCATCATCCACGTTAATCTAAACAAATCTCAATGGAGTAAGTGGGACAAATCTCCCGATAAACTTTGAGATCCAATCCAAAATATTCAAAAATCATGTTCGTATTAGGGTCTTAGCTAGACATCCCTCACCATGTTGTCTATTTTTAGAATCTCAATCTATGGATACCTAAATTAAACCAAATTATTTATACGAAAGTCTAATCCATTGGGTCAAGATTAGATTTTTTTTGATACATAGATTCCTCTTATCAGAGCTAAGTATAGAAATATCTATGAAGATAATAATAGAGATAAAGAAAGATAAGGTTTTTAAAAAAAAAAACATAATTCTACTTGATAAAGTGAGATATAATTTAAAACTCTCGGTCAAAAGATTCTTTTATAAAGAGTCAAGAGTACAAACCGACAAACACAATATTACACATGAGCTGGAAAGTATTACATGTGAGTTAGAAGGATGAATATAAACTTATGCTAGGACCACTTTAAAACTAATTAAAAAAAGACACCGAATTTGGATATACACACTTTATTAAAAGCTATTTAGAAGAGCACATGGGAATCTTTTTTATTAAAGGTGTTGAGGAGAGCAAACGAGAATATCCTTTACACCTCACTACCCTATCCTGTAGATAAACTCATAGTCATCATTTGGTGAGAGTGCTCTATGAGCTTAAAGACACATTGTGACACTAGTAAGCTTTCAGGATCTAACTTATCTAAAAATTTTGAAATGACATGTACACAGTGGATTCTACATGATTGGAATGATGAGGAATGTGTGAAGATATTGAAGAATGCGAGGAGTCAATTACAAGCAAATGGAAAGATGATGGGAAGGTGATTATATAATAGACATGATGATGGAGAATGCTAAGGGAGAAAATCGATGATGAATCAGTTGAAACACAGTTGTTCTTTGATATGTTGATGATGGTTCTGGTCACTGGAAATTAAAAGACAGAAATGAGAAAGAGTGGGCCAAGTTGATTTTTTTTTCTGCTTGTTTTAGTGACTGTAAGATTACTCCAGTTCTAGGTTTAAGATCTCTCGTTGAGGTTTTCCCATGATGTTTGTTGTTTACCTTGTTATATATGGTGTAACAACAATAATAATATTGTGGTGGGGTTGAACAATTTTATTGTGATTAGTATTAATTAATTATTAGAATATTTACAAATTTATTTTATTAATTTGGTTTTAGTATTGAGGAGATAATAACAAATTAGGTTCTAGTTAATAATGGATAATGAATAATCTGTGAAATTTTATGCAAGATCTATATTGAATAGATACTACTACGACTTGAGGCCTTTATATCATAATACTAACTTAATGAAGAATAATAGGTTTTTAATTTGTGAAATAATTAATTAATTGAGGTTATTTTATAATGATAACATGGCCACTATAGTTCAATGCATGATCTATTTTCAAGACAGAGGAACAACATGCTCTATACACAAATTTAGGAAGGACATGTTAATGGAAGAGTTGAAATTACTGTATTATAATTACTTTTATTAGGAAAATGTTCGATCCTAGTGAAAAATAACATTAAAGTTCCAAAAGATTGAATTAATGTTAGGCAGTTTTTTTAATTTTTTTTTTAAATGAGTTAGAAATATCGATTCATACACTTGTAAATAAGAGCATTTGAAAATTCCCTTAAATGATTTTAGTTGTATCTACTACCCATTAAAAAATTACGGGATTAGGTATGAAACTGATGACTTGTTTTTTTCTGTATCTCCTTGCAAGTGGTTATGTACAAAATGACAGAAAAAATTATATTATGTACAATTATTGGGAATTGTAGATAATTTAAAAAATATGAGGCCATAAAATGTCCAATAACTTCATTATCCACCATCTGATTAAATTTGACTTGTCGATCTTAATTTTAATTTTTTATTTGATATGGAAATTCAACATGTCTCATCAAAAAGCCAAGAAAGAGAGAAAATTAAAGTTAAATAAATTATTTTTTTTGTTGCCCACCCAATTTACTGGAACTTTGCCCCGACTATATCCGGATCCGACCCGCGTCGCGCACTTGTTAATATTGTCATGAATGGTGTTATGTATTGAACTTTAATTTTCTTCGGCCCATATGTTGGTTGGATGGCAATAGCAAATAGTATAAGTGCCCTGTATGGTTTACCCGGATGAGAGTATTTTTGGGTTGCTAAACAAGGGAAAAATGTCTAAAAATATTTTTATATTAAATTATAGTTTTAAATAGTTTAAAACTGTAATTTTAGATAAATTTATGGGATTAATTTTCGAGTGGGCAAAAATATTTTTAAGCTATATAATGATAATTTTACCCCTATATTTTTTCTCTATCATTATACCCATATCTTTTTTAATAATTTATTTATAAAAAAATTATTCTAATAATAACTATCTAAATATTTATTTCTTTTATAATAATTTTTTTCTATAAATTTTTTTACAAAAGCTAAACCAAAGGAACTCAAAATTGAAGTGTATCTTGCTTGCAGTTGTTCTGTTTTGTGTCAATGTGTGTGTATATTTAGAAGACGTGATAAGGACCCTCGTGGGATGGAGATTATTCTATCCTTAATATAAAATATATTTAATTAATTAAATTAAATTAAAAAATTAATTTAATTAATTATTATAATATTTTTTTAAAAAATATCATAATCATTTTTTAATTATATTATTTATTTTTTATTTAATTATTATTAAAAAATATGAATATAGTTAATATAAAAAATATATCTTATATTTAGAATTAAAATTAATTTTTTAATTAAAATATATCTATTATATGTATATTATACTAAAATTTTTAGAAAGGAGTTGGACTCACTTATGATCCAAGAGTAGGATGAAGTCTCTCTTCTTCTTAGGCGATCCTAATGTCGGGTAGGGCGAGCTGTCAATTATCCTCAAGCGTAAATTTAAGCGCCCAAGAGTTAGGATGTATTCCTAAACTTCGCGACTAGAACCACAACAAAACCTATAGACAACGCATAGATCTGATATATTTGAATGGAAAAAAGAAATTATAGAAGTTTTAGGGCCGTCTAACTTCCCAAGTTTTTAACACACGTTCCAAACATGATTCATCTCACATCACGCAGTATCTTGATAGATTTTTTGTATCATAAATAATTCAAAAGAGCATCCTACTTTAACATTCTTCTATATTTTCCATCAATTCCCCAACGATTGTAATAAGAATTTAGAACAAGTGGAGATGTTGAGCCTAAAAAATGATAAAAACATGATCGAGTGATCAAATCTCATATATATATATATATATATATATATATATGTGCGCGCGCGCATGCGCATAGAACCATTATTTTCCCTTAAATGTGAGGCAGCGCAAGTCATGGAAACCACGAACGAAAGTGAAGCTTCAAAACTCCTTGAAGCTCAAATCTGCGCATGGAATCACATTTTCAGCTTTATAAACTCCTTGTCCCTTAAATGTGCAGTTGAATTAGGCATCCCAGACATCATCCACAACCATGGCCGACCAATGCCACTTTCTGAACTCATTTCTTCTCTACCAATCCATCCTTCCAAAACCTCCTTTGTCCCTCGCCTAATGCGCCTATTGGTCCATTATGGCCTCTTCTCTCAGCAAAAGGTATCAGAAAAGAACCCAGAAGAAGAGGGTTTTGCACTAACTAATGCCTCTAAGCTTCTGCTCAATAACAGCCCCTTGAGCGTGACGCCGTTGTTGCTTGTTGTGCTAAATCCAGTTCTGATGAAGCCATTTTATTCACTGTCTTCCTGGTTCCGAAATGATGATCCCACGCCTTTCAACACAGTGCATGGGATGAATTTCTGGGAATATGCTGGGCATGATCCTGAACTCAATCAAATGTTCAATCATGCTATGGCTACTGATGCTCAAATAGTGACTAGTGTGGTGATTGACAAGTGTATGGGAATATTTGAAGGTTTGGAGTCACTTGTTGATGTTGGCGGCGGCACAGGGACATTGGCGGCCTCCATTGCCAAAACATTCCCACAATTGGATTGCACTGTGTTTGATCTCCCTCATGTTGTTGCTGGTTTGCAAGGTGGTGACAACCTAAAATTCGTTGCCGGTGACATGTTCGGGGAAATTCCTCATGCCAATGCTATTTTGTTGAAGGTAAATAGTACATCAGCCCACTCTATCAAAATCCAATCCATCCGGTCGGTCAAATTAATGAATCGAATGAATCAATCCCTAACTAATTTTGATTAAAAATCTTAGACGGGTCTACTGGGTTGGATTTTTTTTTTTCCTTCTCTTATTGATTATGAAAGGACATCATTTTGAGTTCAAAAGAATAAATACCCATTTACTATTTTGTGTTTAGTAACTAGTGTTTTGTTCACATGGGAATGCACTATTTACTTATGAATTAATGATTTTTTTTTATTCAAACATTACTATTGATCAAGTTATATATAATTTTTTTTATATTTTAATTAACTTATATTCACTCCGTTCTTAATTATAAGATATATTAAATTAATTTAGATAAATTAAGAAAGTTAGATGACTTAATTAATTATAATGATTATGTGTTAATTTACTTAAAATACTTCTTTTAATCATATGCATTTGAACTAGATACTTTTAATATGTGTAATTATATAGAGATACTTTAGGAAAAAAATTATAATTTTAAGAGGAAAAAAAAAGTGAATTTGAATCTTATATTTAAGAATAAATTCAACTCCCAATCTAACTTTTATAATTAGAAATGGAAAGAGTATTATTTGTATGACTGGTTCAACCTTAGGTTGATTGACTGAGCCGGTTTTCAGTAATGTGCACAAATGTAAGAAGTAGAATTTGATGGCAGGGCATATTGCACGACTGGGACGATGAGAATTGTGTGAAAATACTGAAGAAAAGCAAAGAGGCAATTACAAGGAAGGGCAAAGAAGGAAGGGTGATTGTGATGGACATAATAATGATAGAGAATGACATTAATAAAGACGACAAGAGAATTGAAGCACAATTGTTCTCCGATATGATAATGATGGCGCTGGTCACTGGGAGAGAGAGAAGTGAGAAGGAATGGGCCAATTTGTTTTTCACTTCTGGTTTCACTCACTATAAGGTAACTCCACTTCTGGGGATAAGATCTATCATTGAAGTTTATCCATGATGCTTTAATTTCTTTCTAATTACCAACGGGGTTGGTCCGAGTAATAAGCGGCTCGGTATCGCTTAAGCAAAGTCTCAAGTTCGAGCCTTGGCGTACGCAGAAAATCCCCGTTGGGAGACTCACCCACCATAGCCAGGTGCGCGACGCGGGTCGAATCCGAATGTAGTCGGGGCAAAGCTCCGGTGAACCGGGTGGGCAACCAAAAAAAAATTTCTTTCTAATTATTATATGAGAATTGAAGGACCTTTCTTGTGCATTATTGAATATCCTGTAAAATAAAAGTCTTACAAAACATGGATTTAAGTGCTTTTATTTTATCTTATTTCCTTTTGTCTATTGGATTTTTATATTGAATATCAGCTAACAAGTTTTTTAAATAATAGAAAGCTATTTTAAATATAGAAAGATATAGTGTTCAATATATAAATTTGTCATTTCAATATTATGTTCTGATTCTAATAATCCAACCAAAACCCATCAATCTGCATATGGGAAAGTCAAATTAAGATAGAATGGACAAGTTTATACAGAAAATGACCTTCCACTTGTATCAGTTTTATTGAGTAGCATTGCAGCAACACCGTGTACCTTTTGGATTCTATGTTGTAACCAGATTCAGGAATCTCACAGCCAAATGTCAATAAAGTTACAGAACAATGACAGTTACCAGTAAATGAACGAAACTGGTTGGGTTGGCTGTTACATTGACTAACATATTGTGCTATGCAAAGGGAAAAATCTAAAACCCCAAAAAAATATTGAGCCTGTTCAGAGTATATATAGTCAAAACCCAGTTCAGAAAGTAATAAAAGGAATGTATGTTGATGATTCTATAGCCCACTGGCACGTACGTGGTTAAGAGAACTTTCGTGTCACAGCTTCTTTCTCAGCACAAACTCTGATGTTAGTGGTTGAAAAGTTGAAACCTGGTCAGCTTCCATCTTCTTCATTGAATTGAAATGGAACGCCATTTTTGTGATGTTAATTCCAGAGAGACGAAGAATACAAGCAATGAATTGCCAGAGAACCCCTTTGTCTTGTAAACTGATAACTGTATCTTCGTCCTTCGTAATCATTCTGAACGGAGACATTTAGTCAGATCATGCACATAATTGACATGAATGTTGGGTTTCATGCAATTAATTGTCATAGACATCTCAAGACCAACAGTAACAATTAAAAACCATTGCAATACCCAACTCTCACTGAATATTGAGAGGGCAAATATAAAACTACAAATCTATGGGGATTGCAAACATGCAAAAGTTCATGGTAGTGAGATTTGATAAAGCAATGCCACTACAAATGCCTTCAATGTTTTTAAAATTGAATCCTAAACAATATCATTGCTCTTCTTCAAACATTCAGTTCAAACAATAGTGAGAACTTGGGAACTTCAGCGCTGGCTACATTCATCGCTTGGAAAAGAATGAGCGCATGAACTGTTCTAGTAACAGTTTTCTCCAGGCCCATCGAACCCAACCAGATTATATAAATTTCTGCTAGGATTCTAATGCTTTTATATTCTCTTTTTGCCATTTAAGGATAATAAATGACTCGCCATATTGGTATTGGGAAAGAGACTTCGCCCTCCCTTGATCTTGGTGAACCAACCCTTTTTGTAAAAAAAATTGTATAAAAAAAATATTATCTTCTTCATCCCACAACTACATTAAGAAATTTAAAAACCCCAGACTCCTGAAGGCCCATTAGATTTAGGAAATGTCTCAGTCACCTTATAGGCTCGAACAGATAAATGAGCAATCCTGGGATCTATAGTTTTTCTAAATAGGTTCAAAAGTTCACTGCCAATGAAACAAGCATATTATACAGTTCTCGCCTCTATGCTCCAAGTTACATTTCACAAACAAACAATTGCATATCGATTTGTCAAGTTAAAATATCATAGAATTGCCAAAAAGGTGGATCGTGAAGATGAACATACTATCCACTCGAACCAGGTCGATTTCCACTTGATGTCGGCCGTTTCATCATCCCCGTATCCAACGCGTCACCCCTCCTCATTCTCTCGTATCCACCAGACCTCGGTCGCGCATCTTCCCCATACCGACCAGGAAATCCGGCATGTCCTTGCTGCCCAGACCGAACCACATCAGGTTCGATCTTTTCCTCCTTCGGCACAAAGCCTGGCCGAAGATGCGGCGGCACGAACTTGCCAGGTTTTGGAGATACCAGGGGTGATGGTACTTCCACCTCTTTTTCATAATTCAATACAGGAGAGGAAAGAGACGACCCAGTCCCAGTGCGACCCAATGGGCGAAGTGAGATCTCATTCGCGTCTGATCCGGGCTGTGACTTGGGTTGATCTGAGACTTGTTGAGTCTGCTTAGATGGTTGGTGTTGATGTTGGTGGGATTGAATCGAAGGCGAAGGATGTGCCGGAGCTGCGACAGGTTTGGATGTAGGTCGGGTTAGAACATGCATCCGTCCATGAGGCTTGTTGGGGGAAGAGATTGCAGAATATGAGGCAGCAGAGTGAGAAGAGGATGAAGAAGAAGATGCAGAGGATGGGATCTTAGTACTAGAATTGGTGGTGGTGGTTTTCTCGTATACATGGTTAAAGTTAATAGAGGTGTACTTGTTTTTGGACGCCATTAACCACCGCCACCGCCACACTTTTAAAAATGTATAGAGGAAGCAAAAGAGAGACTTTCGGAATGTGAATTCGAAGGATCTGAATTATTCATCTGTTTCATGTTCCCAAGGGAAAGACGTGCAAGAAGGGAGAGGGAGAAAGAGGCCAGATATTGGGCCACTATATAGTAATATAAGCCCAGCATATTAACGAGGCAGTACATTTGGGCCTGGATTGGATCTCTTTGTGGACCATCTGGGATATCGGCCCATATATGTGGATATATGAAGTTTGAACTGATTGGTGAGAGTGAGACTGCATCGTTCCCCTAGTAGTCTAGAACAGAAATTCTTCCAATATTCAAAATCAAATTCCAGTTACCAACGAGGGTTATTAGGTCTAATGGTAGTTTCTCACCACGTGGCAAATTAATGTTCAAATTTTCATTAGAAGAAATATTTATATTTAGTGTCCAATATCTATATGCTCAGGGAAAAAAAATTCCAATTATATAACCAACCGGTTAACAGGCTATTTTCTCATAATATAATAAACTAATATTTTTTATTAGGAGAGGTGTCCATACTTGATGCTTGACGGTACTTTAAATATGATTGCTTATACAATATTTAGAAATATATATATATATATATATATGTGTGTGTGTGCGCGCGTGCGCACGCGTTAAGACTTAAGGATCATGAAATTTGAAAAGTTTTGTACTAGTATATTAGTAAGTGGGTGGGCACTGTATAGAAAAAAGAGATTTTAGTATAATTATCTACAACTGAATCAGAGGGGTATAAGAATGCATAATGATGAGGAAATTAATAATGGAGTGGTGGGCAACATTATCCCACATGGTATACAGCATGTGCCAGCCTGCCAAACCAAGATTTTATACCTTTGTTTTTTGTCCAAGCCCTCCCAACTTGACCTTAACAATACAACAAATGCTCTGCGTCACACCCTTCAAAATTCGTTGCACTTGGATGCCTCTATTAATATATATAATTCACATTTCCTCTCTTCATTAACCAATACAATCACTCTCCCGTGCTCATATCAGGTTTTCAACTTAAATTAATTACTAAATCAATTCGCCAGGGTTTGACTTGATCTCCTAGCTAGCTTTGCATGTTACAGCAAAGCACCACACTACATATTTCCCCATATTCCTGCTTCCAAAATTTCAGCATGATGAAACTACGTTTCACTCCCTTCACAATTATCCACGATATATTATGTCTCTTTCAAAAGCTAGCTAAAATCTGTACAGCATTCATTTGCTTGTTTCTTCATAACATGACCATATATATATAGCTGTATATATATTCTCTATAGCTATTGTTAATCTGTATTTTTCCGTTCTGTCACAAAAGTTTTTTCCCCCCTTGAATCCAATCAAAAGCAAGGCATGAGACAGCTCATGCCAACACAGTCCTCAACTAACCCGTTATCCAAATAAAAACCCTCCACCACGGCACATATTTCACTACTCTCTTCTCCTCCTCCTCCTCCTTTCTTCTTCCCTCACCAACATGGCTTCCTCTCTTACCCTCATTCTTCTTGCCCTCACTCCCACTCTCTTTCTCCTTACTCCTCAAGCCGGTGCTCAATCGGCCCCGGCGCCTGCCCCCGCCGGCCCCGGCCTTAACCTCACTGGAGTCCTCGACAAAGGCAGCCAATATACCACCCTCATCCGCCTTCTCACTGAGACCCAACAGGCTCAACAACTCCAATCCCAGCTCAACTCCACCTCTGAGGGCTTCACCGTCTTCGCTCCCACCGACAACGCCTTCCAGAACCTCAAGTCCGGCGCCATTAATGGCCTCACCGACCAGGAGAAAGTTCAGCTCATTCTCTACCACGTTACACCCAAGTACTATTCCCTAAGTGACCTTCTCACCGTTAGCAACCCCGTCAGAACCCAGGCCTCCGGCAGCAAAGGAAGCTGGGGACTTAACTTCGCCGGCCAAGGGAACCAGGTCAATGTGTCCACCGGAGTGGTGGAGACAGCTATTAATAACGCGTTGAGGCAGCGTTTCCCTCTTGCTGTTTATCAGGTGGACAAGGTGTTGCTCCCTGCGGAGCTCTTCGGAGTTAAGTCTGCGGCTCCGGCTGCATCGCCCAAGGCCTCTAAGTCTCCGGCTACAAAGGGTGAAAGCAGCGAGGATGGTTCGGCTGCGTCCTCGCCTTCAGCTTCCTCGGAGGATAAGAATGGTGCAAATGGAAGGAATCTGGGCATGGGTTCGGTTCTTGTGCTTGGGTTGATTTGCATGGGAGCCCTGTTTTGAGCAGAAAGGAAAGAGATGAAGATGAGAAGTCGTGTTCTTTAATTTCTTTCATGAGAATCTTTCATTTTTATTTTCGACCTTCATTGCTCTTTTCTCTCCTTCTTTTGTATAATTAAATAAATTCTTCCATTTTATTCACGGGGTGATTAAAAAAAGGCGCTATTTTGGGGCTCTGGCGCATGTACATCTGCGTTGAGTGTTGGTTTTTGTATTTAATATATTGCTTCTGTTTTTGCCCGGTTTGATGATGCCACAGATATTTGGTCCCAAAAAAAAGGAATATCCTGCAAATCTTTATTGTATATATGCCTTCCATGAATTCCTCCATTTATTTCTTTTTAATTTCCCCAAGTAACGTATAGATGCCGTTAAATACACTATTAAGAATATTAAATTGTTAATGGAATTTCATACAACTTTTTATATCTGTCACTGAATGATTAATTGAATAACACCATGTACAATAATTATATTTATTCGAGCATTTTTGTAGAAATTTTATAAGCGAACGAAACGCTAACATAATCTAAAGTTGAACGATCTATTAAAATAGCATAATGACAAATCGGACCTGTTGAAGACATTATCTTAGCCTTTTAGCTCTTACTTACGGATATGAAGTAAATATACGGAGTAAGTATGTTAATAGAATTTTGCCTCGGATTGGGCGAAAACCACTTTAAGTGGATTTTAGGGTTTCCTAAACAAGCATCGAGCTGACTATGGCTAGTGAAATGGGCCGAAGTTTGCATATGTGACGCCTTTGGTTCTTACTTGCGGATACTGCCTTTGGTTCGATTTGGGTTGTTTATGAGAGTTTGGGTTCCATGCACTACGGCATATTACTCGAACTATTTCATGAGTAAAAATATGAGATATATGATTATTTAAAGTGTATTTGATTTTTATAAAGTACTACTTTATTATAATTCTAGTCCTAGTATTTAAGAAGACATCTTAACTCTTAAATACCTATGTTTACGCATGAGAGTAATAGACGGCTCACCCTGCTCAATATTAGTATCATCTAGGAGGAAAGAAAACTTCACCTTACCCTTAGATAGTGGGTGAGTCTAACTCCTTTCTAAAAATTTTTGTACAAAAAAAAACTACATCACGGGATTGCATGGGACTTGGGAATTAAAAATCTTATATTTTAAGTCGAATGTAAAGAATATTGTCCTATCTATACAATAGAGGGATAGTCATTAAATGTGTAATCTTTTGATGATACAGATTCACTTATTGTTAAGCTGATTAAATGATGCTCAAATAGCCTATATTTCACAAAACTAAGTATTACTGATATATTGGCTAAAGATAGTTTATCTACTTCTTCTTTATTGAGAATTTATTTCTCTTATTTGGAGGAATTAGTTGTTAGTGAGAGTTTGAGAATTATTTTCTCCAACTAAATTTTTTTATAATTTAGGTGTATTCCTCATTTGTAACAAAAAAAAAAACTACATCAGGGGATTGGAACATTCCCTGAAAATAGTGAACTACATTTTCCATCTCCATTAAGTTTGTTTCTTTATATACAAGAGTGCTTTTTTATTTTTTTTATATGTTAGCTTAAACTTTAGGGAGTTGACTGAGCAAGTGGGCTGTTAATGGGCTGAACGCCACCTAGCCCCCATGGCTCTCCTAAGTCCTACCCTCGCCTCCTAAACCCTCTTCGCTTTTCTTGCTCGCGAGTTTAAACCCTACAAGGTTGAGCTCCACCGGAAGCTTCTCTCCGAGCTTTGTCGTCGTATAGTCCAAAAGGCGATTTTAAGGTATCATTTCTTCCCTGCGATTTACATGCCTTTCTTCTTAACCATTAAGTTATTTGCTGATTGAATCTTGAGCAATTTCTTATGATAAATCAAACATTGTGGGGTTCTTTCGTAAATTAGGTGGGATTTCTTTGTTGGCCTGTGATATCCTTCATTTCTGTTTCTTCGTTGTAGGCTATAAACTTTGTACACGGACTGGCCTTTTACATTTCTGTTTGCGTTTTTATTTTTTCCCTTCCCGATCCGTCTTCTCCTCTCTGCAAGAGATGTCGGAAAAGGAAATTATGAAGCGATTGTTGCATAGAAGTTGATAAATTCCTGAAAGTTTGTCTTTTAAGTATTTTTCCTGCTGTTTTATCGTATTTTATTGTTTTTCTAATTTCTATTTGCTTTTGGCGTATTTTCATTGCTGTCTTTGAAATGTAGTTGGTGAAGTTGAACTAACATCTCTATCTTTAAATTTCTCTTCAGCTTAGAAAATGAATTTGAAGAACATGAAAGTTCCGAACGTTCCAAGCGGCGGTGCAGCCTCCGCACTTATTAAACTGGGGATTGTTGGTGGGCTTGGCTTGTATGCGGTTTCCAACAGTCTTTACAACGTTGAGGGAGGTCACCGTGCTATTGTTTTCAACCGTGTTGTTGGTGTTAAGGACAAGGTCATTGTTCGGCATATTTATAATTTATTCCATGGAAATTTCGTTCATTGTTTTGCGAATTATCATCCAATATTGAATTTTTAATTTGGGCATTATATTGTAAATTAATTCACATCCAACGCTTTTCAACATACTGAAATCTAATGTCACCACAGCTAAATCTGAATAACCATAATGCGTCATAACAGTGTGGCAGTGCCTTAGAAGACAGCCTACATGACATTGTTAGCCATAGGATGCTGCTGATGGTTGCGATTGAAATATCACTGTTGTGTTCTTTGAATCTTTTACTGTCACTGTGATTTGAGTATTTGGCATATTTCAAGGGAGAATTTGATCTTTCCCTTTGATTTCATTTAAGTTGGGTCATGGATAAGGTTGTCCACGCTATTCATGTTCTGTTCTCTATGACGTGATCAAAATGTTCTTCGACATTCAGGTTTATCCTGAAGGAACACACTTCATAATCCCATGGTTTGAAAGGCCAGTAATATATGATGTTCGAGCACGACCTCATCTAGTTGAAAGTACAACAGGAAGTCACGATCTCCAGATGGTAACTTTTTTATTGCAACTTGCATACTGTCATGAAACTTTGTCATTTATTTATTTATTTTTTTAGAACATGGCTATTTCTCTCTATGTTGTTTACTTTGTTTAGTATTTGGCATTTGAGTATTTTAGATCTCTATAGAAAGATGTGTTGGTGCGTGTAAGCATGACATTAAAGAAAATACTCACAAAAGTTAATATAACCCTAATTTAACTAAATTTGTTCACAAATGGAACTTCATAAAGGATTCCACAACCTAAGATAGTTAAAAAATAATTATCACTCACAAGATGGCAGAATTTTTAGCCCAATTCCTCCTTTATCTTCTCTACTTACCTCTTTAAGACATCTGAAGCAACTACTTCACAAGGCTACAAAGATTAGCTATAGTAGTGTAGGCACTTCAAGGACGGATCAGGTTCTTCATGACTATAGATCTGTACAGCACTTTGTTCCAGTCATAGCATTAGTAGTGGATGTCTTTAGGTATGGTGACAAAATGTACTTTGCGTTATGTTTGAGTGGGTTGAAGTTCAATACCCTTACTATTGAGATCCAAATTACCAATTTATCTTCTTTCTTTCTCAATTAAAAAACAAAGGGAGGGAGGAAAAAAGAAAGTGAATGTGCTTATTGACATAGTTGCAATTTCTTATATATAATCACGAGTTACATGATTTCTTCAATGCCACTTAAACCCTGTTCTTGTTGAAACTTTTTCTAGGATGTCATCATTGAAAACAAACTGTCACCACCCAATAATGTGTTTTAATATGATGATTTTATCTGTGTTTAAAAGTGTTTATCATACAATCGGCTTTATATTGGTGGCAGATAGGCTTGATTTTGCAGAGATTTGAATTTGAATTAAATCATTGTTGCAGCAGTTTTATGTTTTGAAGAGTTTAACAAGTATAAATGCAAAACTTTTGGCTATTACATCTTGGGGTGCATTTTTTTTAAAATAATATGACCTCTTGATATTTTTCAACGTTTTTTTTAGGGTGTGTTCAATGCGAGTTAATGATTGTTTACTCCATCCCCACCCCGTATTTGAGAGTGTTCTTTGTCCTTTGATGATGTTTTCTTTTTTCTCTTTATAGGTTTTTAATTAAATTTACTTCAAACTGTAATTTCAATTTTGTGCAGGTGAAAATTGGACTCCGTGTCCTTACTCGTCCTTTGCCTGATCAACTGCCTACAATTTATCGAAAACTTGGTGAGAATTTTAATGAAAGGGTCTTGCCTTCAATCATTCATGAAACTTTGAAAGCTGTTGTTGCACAATACAATGCTAGCCAGCTTATCACGCAGAGAGAGGTTAGAAGCAAAGCTTATTAGTACCACAACTCAAGTTATTTGATCAATAAAGTTTATTAGTGATTAAGATGTCTGTTTCCTTTTTTGGCGGCATCAAAATGTTTGTTAATTTTGCTGCTGCTGCTTGTTCTTTTTAACAAGCCTAGTGGCTACAGCAAGTGACCATAATTGAGATACTCTTCCGAAGTCTATTCATTATTTCTCATTTCTTGTTAATATTATATGATTTATATTTAATCATGTGGGTGATACTTAGCTAGGTAAGGATTTTCCTGATTGTTACGTGTTCCTGGTGTCGTTTCTAGTTCCTTGCAAGTTCATGGGTGTCTGTTAGGAAGCTAATTTTGGTTTTTTCTAATGCAAGAGGGGAATTTTTTTTTTTACCGAACTTAATTTCTTGCAGAATGTTAGTAGGGAAATTCGGAAGATCCTGACTGAGAGGGCATCCTACTTCAATATTGCCCTAGATGATGTTTCAATTACCAGTCTGACCTTCGGCAAAGAATTTACGGCAGCTATTGAAGCCAAGCAGGTGGCTGCTCAAGAAGCAGAGAGAGCTAAATTTGTTGTGGAAAAGGCCGAGCAAGACAAAAGAAGTGCTATAATTAGGGCACAGGTGAGAAGAAATTCCAAAAGTTTCATAGAGCTACTATAATTTATTAGTGCAGCTTCGACCCAAAAAAAAAATTCACAAGAACTTGATCAGCGCTGCAAGTCAACCTCTAACTTTTAAGCATTTTTTTTAATCTTCAGGGAGAAGCAAAGAGTGCTCAACTGATTGGTCAAGCTATTGCCAACAATCCAGCTTTTATCACATTGAGGAAGATAGAAGCTGCAAGAGAGATTGCTCATACAATATCAAATGCAGCAAACAAGGTTTACCTCAATTCAGACGATCTGTTGCTGAATCTTCAAGAGATGAATTTGGAGCCAGCCAAAAAATGACCTGGTCGACCATTTTTAGAATGTGATTGACTGGAGTGAAAAGATTTCGAGAACGTCGAATATTTTAACTCTGATTTGAGCCTTTTGGAACTTTTGGCAGAGGGATTGATTGATATTTGAATGTTTAAGCGCACACAAAATGAAAGGGATTCAGCTAACTTTGTCACCTATTTTAATTTTTTTTTATTATATTTCTCCAATTTGCTTGGAGGATGTGCTTTAAATAAACTTTTCCTGCTTCTTGCTGTGCCCTCTGGAAGCTATATGAATTCTTCCCGTAAATAAGCACGACTTTTTAATTGTTTTTTTTATGGTGTATAAGGTATAAGGAGTTTTGCCTTAGATTTTTGCCGATGTGTTTATCCGTAAATCTAAACAAACATAAACATATGTTGTGTTCAAACATATCTCGATTTATGTCCCACCGCCCGCGTCATGGCTTATTATTAAGATATTTTTATTTTTCGTGTAAACTGGGGTAACATTTTCTGTTACACACCAATATCTCTATTGTTCATCTTAAGTTTTAAATTGAATAACTTCAAATATTTATTAATCAAGAGTTTTGGCATATTGTACCGCATCTTATCTGTATTCTGTGCGCGTCACTTGATTTTTGAATGGACCAGATCTCAGTTGGATATAATCTTAAAAAACTTTGCTAAAAAATTATTTATTGTCAAAAATACCTAAAATTTATTTAAATACTGATGTCATCGGTTTTAACTTATTCAGGCAATTGTAACCCATAGCCATAACAAGTAATGTAGGAATAGTAATTTTTGGATAAATTAATAGTGAAGGTGAATAATTAATTGTTTGGTAGAGGATACTATATAGATGGGGAAGCAAAGTAGGTTAAATTGGGTATATTTGGATAGGCTCTTAAAAAGGATTTGTAGTAAAAAATAGCTTTTAAACAGTTTTTTAGAAAATGACTTCTGGAGAAGAGTTTATGAAAAAAAAATAGTTATGAATAAATGAGTGTTTGGATGATTATTACTAAAATTATTTTTGTGATTGATAAATTACCAGAAAGGGTATGAGATAAAAAAAATAATTAAGAGTTTATAAAAAAAAAGTAGTTATAAATAAATGAGTGTTTGGATGGTTATTATTAGAAAGACTTTTGTGAGTGATAAATTACTAGAAATTGTATGAGATAAAAAAATAATAATTATAGTTCATTTCATGTCCCATCTACTTATTCACTGTTCATCATCTTCTTTTCTCTTCTTTCTTTGAGAATGGAAGGCTAAAGTTGAGACGACAGGTGGAGGTGAGGATGGAGACGAGGACGACAAATGGATGAGAGAAAAGAGAAAGAGATGACGATGCTGAAGAAGACGGAGGAGCACTACGTCGCCTTGACGATGATGACCATGTCTGTAACGACACCCTGATGACAGAGAAGCAGATCTGCGACTCCAAGCAGCAACGGAGGAGCTGAAGATGAAGAATTTGCGTCGACAGGCAGAGGGAAGAGAAAGAGGGAGAGAAGAAAGTGTGAGAAAAAATACGGATAAAATTATAATTAGATAGTTTATAAGATTTTTTATAATTTTAGAAATTATTTCTAAAAATTTATCTAAAATTATAAAATTATAGTTTTAAATAATAATTTAGTTTATAAACTCTGTTAAACAAATAAAATTATTTATTTTTTAAAAAAATTAAATTAGATAAATAAAATTATTTATTTTTTTAAAAAAATTAAACTAAAGTTTAAGTAAAACTTTTTGTAAAATTTTAGTTTTAACACACACATGGAAAGGGATCACACGGTGGTGGCATCGTGAATCATGATGTATCCCGCGCGGCGAAAACTACTAGGAACGTTCCCCAACCGGTAACGTGGGACCCACACCATGACAGCACAGTACGCAACGGATGCTTAGCTGGCTCTTACCGACGGTGACAGGGTCGGTTGACGACAACCCGCTGACGACGGATCTACCTCATTCCTCCATGATCTCTGCCACGTGGCGGGAATCATATCAGGCGATGCTGTCTCAACCAAAATGAACCTTCCTCTCTCTTGCCCACGCTGTAGCATAAAAGATGAGATTGCCATCAAATCATGTTCATAACTAATTAAACAACCTCAATTACTTTTAGAATATTTTAATTAAATATAAATACTTTATACTTGCTTGTCAACAATGGCGGAGCCGGGAATTAGGCTATGTGCGCTTATTACTTAAAAGAGGGAAAAGAAAAAACAAAAATCCTTAAAAAAACACTAAAAATTAATAAATATTAAATTAAGATTTTAAATATTATAAATATTATAATAATACGAGAATCTATTCTAACATTTTAAAATTCACAACCAAAACCTTTATATTATTTGTGATATTTAAAATTTATTAATTTTTAGAGTTTTAAAGATTTGTTTTAAAAAAACGCAAATGTCATGATTGCGATGGGGATAAATATCAACTGTTGCAGGGTGAGTACAGCTCACATGTTTGAAAGAATGGATAAAGTAATATGTGTGGGTGTGTAGGCAATAATAATTAGCTCATTCCCCAAAATTACAACCAAGATAAAAAAAGCTTTTGTGTAGCGGGAATTCCAAATGGGAACGATCCTCTGCGCTACATCCCTCCAGCTCCCTCCTCCTCATTTTCTTGCACCCCTATACTCCTCCAATTCTCTACTGTATAATATATAATTTAATTATATTAAAAAATAATTAAATTAATTAATATAATTATTATTTTTTAAAATATTTTAATAATCTTTTTTAACTTCTTCTCATCTTTTTTATTTAATTATTATTAATAAAATATTAATATAAGATTATATTTAAAATTAAAATTGATTGTATAATTAGGCCAAATATTAAAAGTCAAAAAAGTGTTATATGGCTATTTTTTTTAAATTAAAGAAACAAACAATAACTAACACAATGAGATTATTTAAGCAGCGAGTCTCTCACTTATAGCAATTTTCATCTCACTATGAAGTACATGACAATATTTACATTACTAAAAGAGCAGAAGAAAAACAGGAGGGACTCAAGAAGAGAGGATCCAGATCCGGCGAATTCGGGCCGGAACCCGCATGCAGAGACGATAGAGCATGGCGCAAGTGGGTCGCCGTCCAAATAGTAATAATAACAAACAACTTACGAAACAAACGAGATTGTGTAGCTTGCAAGTGATCTTTGGTTAGGATCAAGATGATGTTTATATCTAAGAGAAGTTGATAAAATTAACATTAAAAAAAAGTCAGATGGAAAAATGGTGAGATAAGGAGGAAAAAGACAGAATGAATAACGTCATGAGGGAACAAGATGACGAAAGGAAGGGCCGCGTAATATGCCACAAGTTGGAGAAATATTTGCGCAATTGGCGTTGACGTATACCTCATCGACTCTTTCCAACCCCTCCATTTATACCTTCTTCATCTCCTCCATTCATCTTCACAATTCTCTCTCTCTCTCTGATTCATTCTTAACAGCTATGCAGCAAGCAATTCCTTGCCGGTCGTCATGGAGACCTCTTCTTCCCCATCATTCTCATTTCAGTCACAGTCTGAACAACACCACAGCATCCTCCTCTGTTTCTGTGCTTGCTGGAGGAATTTCGGAGGGAATGGTGAAGAACATGGTGTTAGAGAACGCGGTGATAGTTTTCGCGAGGCGTGGATGCTGTATGAGCCACGTTGTGAAGCGATTGCTTCTTGGTTTGGGCGTGAATCCGGCGGTGTATGAGGTTGATGAGGGAGATGAAGTGGGTGTTGTTACAGAGTTGGAAGCCATTATTGGTGATCGGAAACAGGGGAAGGTGCAGTTCCCGGAGGTGTTTATTGGCAGCAAGTTGTTCGGAGGGTTGGATCGACTCATGGCCACTCATATCTCTGGTGAATTGGTTCCGATCTTGAAGGACGCCGGCGCTTTGTGGCTCTGACTCTACATTTTCTCTCGATGTGGAGGACAGGTCATAGACTCAGTTTTTTTTTAAAAAAAAAAACCAGAGAGTTAACTTTACTAATCTCCATGACTTTCCTTGTAATTTTAAGCTAGTTGTTTTAATTTAAAAACGTGTAATTAATTAGTGGAGTTCTTATAAATTTAAACGCTCTAATTTGGTTATCATTTGTTAATTAAATTTGATTAATGTAATCAATCATGTCTCATCTTAATATCATATATTATATATATATAGCATGAACATCTATCTAACAATGCTTGAAGTCACGTAGGTTGACTAAAATTGTATATTTAAAACGCACGTAATAGATATGATATTACATAAAGTATAAATGAATGAATATATCTAAAAAAGTTATAATATTCATAAATTATCAACAATGCATCTCCATATAAATGCATAGGTTTAGTCCACTCTAGTTTATTGATATGGGTCTAATTAAAATCTCAAAATATTAACAGATTACTTACTTCAAAACACAATTAATCAAGCTCAACAATCATCATGCTAGTGTTCATACAAAAGCAAAGCCAGCTAGCTACACGACACTAACTCCTGTGATGATTAAGGTTAAATGAAATATAAGCAATAATAAAGAATTTAAACCCTCCGATTCCATATATAATCCAAGAAAAAAAAAAATTCCACCTAGCTTAAGTAACATGGGTGAAACGATCTCATTGTACGGAAGTTCTATTTAATCATGATTGCAGTCACTGAAAACCTTGTAATAGTATCATTTTTTTCTTCAGACGACAAAATCTCAGACACATGACATCAGCCAAACATACCAAGGCCGGTAGATTTCGCCATCAATATACCAATGCGAAATGATGATCTAATAACCCTCTCTCGAGTTTGGTAGATTTCGCCATCAAAATTTTAGTATTACAAGGCATAATTCATTCAGGAACAACCATAACTGCAACCAATGGGGGGATAAAAGCAACGAGGAATTAGTTCTCTATCCTATGATTACAGAGTTACATATACAATCAATGAGACAATCATGAGGATTCACACTTCAAGTGGAAGATTGCAGGTCATTTTCCAGGTTCATCAAGAATTTCAAACTTCAATGGATCTTACATCAGACTCTTCTATTACTCAAATTGTATCCAACCATGATTCTAATTCATCTAACGTTTTAACGTTGGTTCTAGAATTTGAAGAAGAAGAGGATTGCGTGTCATGAAGGACAGGCTTTCCTTCAAGTGGCTGTAATGAAGTGTTTGGCTTCATCACTTTGGATGTTGCCTCCAACAAGTCATCAAGTTCATCGTCGAGACTGGCAGCAATTGATATGGTTTTGAATGAATGTGGTTCTTCATTAAGAATCTTTGAACTCACAGCAGAGATTCCTCTGGAAACAGGAAAAGAGGTATTGGGCGTACAGCCAGGAGGTTCCATAATCTTGATCTCACTAACTGAATCAAGAAGCACATCTAACTCCTCTTCTGCATCAGCAGCCTCAAATGTTGAGAGTTTCCTTGCAGGATTTTCAGTGGAAGATAAATTAACTTCTGAAATGGGACCAAATACTCCATGTTGGTCTGAACTGGGAATTTGCCCACATTCAACTTCAGCGTACTTGACAGGTACAACAATATCGTCAGACGATGGAAGGGTTGAAGCAACTCTGCTGACATCACGGGAACTAGATGATGTAAACCGATCTGCAATCTCATCATCTGCAGCAAAATCATCCAAACTAGATTCTTCATCGGGCACTGTAGTTTGCAGTGTGCCCCGGTATTCATTGCTGCTGACTGTAGAGCCTTTGGCACTCTGCAACAGACCAAAACAACGTTATATGAAGTTTGCAGATTATGCATCACTTATAGCCTTCATTTCTGACAGTTTAAGTGGTCCTTATGTTATTTCTGTGTTGGTTACTTTCAGCAGCAAAATATGCTACCAAAAATTGAGAAAGTTCTTGGATATAAAGTTCCATTATCAATGTAATTGAACTTTAATGTTTTGAGATTTGAAAAGAGACGGCCTAATTTAAGTTCAAATCCGTTAATCAGAGTATAAACATACCAGCTCCGGGGGTAACAAGTCAGGCTCAATAAATAGTATCTTTGATAAGTCAACTTTTGCAAGATTTTCAGCTATTGCGTGCAGGTTCAAGGAAAGAAATGATGCCTGCAGGACAACAGACACTTGGTCAATGAAGGTAACAACTATAAGTTAGGCAACAATTTGTAGGAAAATGAATTAAGAAGATGACAAAGTGTTGCATAATGAGTATAACCCTTAATTCAATTAATGGCAAAGCTATTACACCCAATTATAATCTTATGCTGGCAAAACCAATTCATTATTCCTCAATTTATTTTTATTTTTTTAAAAAAGGGGCCTCTGAACATCCCAGTGAACCTATCCTGAGCTGGTCATGTGTACTCAAAACTTAAAATTTCCTTAATAGTGTCAGAGATACTGCAACATGTTTCATGTTATCAAATATTGAGAAAGTTCTTGCAAAGGAATGGTAGAAGCAAATATAACAGATTTGGTTTATGGATGCATCAGCGCATGTGAATCTGAGGATATGTCAGACCAAAAGAAGGAGTAAACAGACACAAACAAAAAGATTGTATCTGATCATAAATTCACAAAGGTCAAGAAGATAGATCTAAACAAACCTTGATCTTTGAGTCAATTGCCTAGACCACAATTCTTAAACAGATACCACAGTCACAAGCATTAGATGGTGCTACAAATCTAATAATTCATACATCCACTCAAACAATTCAAACATTACATTATTAAAAAACTAAACAGAAAGAGATTCCCACAAACAGATAGGACCTTCATAATTTTGAAAATCCAAGCGCCTAAGAGTGCAGTCAATGGAACTCAATCCAAGCGCCTAAGCACCGAGATTAGAGGCCCTCATACAACTACCAGTAGCAGCATCAAATATAAGTATGTAAGCATCTGGGAAAAACCACAAGTCCCAACTCAATAACTCATAAGTAATAGGTAAAAGTTGTTTTTTACTTTGAGAGTTATTATTTAGGTTGTTAGTCATTCACCTTGAAATAACATTAGTTGAGGACTTGGCTAAAGCACTGTTTTATGAAATGGTACTGTTTGAGAAGTTAGCGTATATGTCAAATCTTACCACAATTGTTCATACTTGCTTATTTTCTATTTATATAGAATAGTTTTAGAAGGGCCGGCTTGGCTCAGCGGTAAGCTCGCTTGCCGTGGGGTCTGAGGTCGCGGGTTCGAATCAGCCTCCCTGCAATGCAGGGGTAAGGCTGCCTAGGTTATTCCCTTCCCCAGCACCCCCACCAAGTGGGGACTCGAACTGGGTTGGCCCTTTATATAGAATAGTTTTAGCTTCATTCCTACAATACCGCACTTTATTCAGGAACTGCTTTTCTAGTGCCTTTCGCTTTCAAGTGCTAAGGGGAGCCTAAAATTAAAAAGGGCAAATCATAATGTTGGAAGCAACAAACTTCAATATGGAAACCACAAAGTGCAGCACTCGGAGTCCTAAAGCTTCAATAACGTCTGATCTATGGCCTTCTCATTTTAAGGGGGCTTAATGGGATTGTTGAACTAGCTCCTGATGATCTTACTAATAAAAACTACACCAAAAGAAACATTTAGAAAATCATCTATACAACCTTAAACACTTATGATGAGAACAACCCGTTTTACATTGAGGATGGATTACTCAAACAATTCATTTATATTATGTTCATCTTTGCATTCGTCTAGTTACCTCATGAGTTCCACTTGTCTTATCCTCCACAACAAAATCATCATCCCCAACCCATGAAAGAATGCCCTCTCCTCTGACTGCAAGCATAGCACGTATGCCCTCATTGAACTCCCCTGCAAGAAATATTACTTCAAGATGTTAAGAATCTAAACACCATTCTTGCAATGCTCTAACAATGAATAATGGTCCAACAGAGCAACAAAACGGTATCTGATTCCCGTTGCTGAGTATCTGAGTGATGAAGCAAAAAAAATACCAGAAAGAACGTCATCCAAAGAAGTAACGCCATCCAAACTGGCATTTTCTTGAGACTGAGCCTCAGCAAGCAGATGGCGATAATCCGCCCCTTTACTTTTCCACACAATAACATCAGAGGTTTTACTGGAACTATCAAGAGAAACCCCTGCAGACTCAGCATCCAATTCTTCATCATCATAACGGTCCCAATTCGAGGGGAGCGCCGGTGAACCCTTAGAGCGATGGACTTTCTCGTTCACTTGCTTGCCCAGTGGCTTCTTACCAGTGCTTGCATCATTTGAACCACCTGATGAAGAGGGTTTAATCTTCTGATTTTGATGACTTCCATGAGGCCTCTTACTGTGATGCTGAGAATGTGCTCTCTTTGATTTTGCCAATGCTTTTACATCCATTACAAGCAAATAACTTGCCCTCAATAAGATGTGAACTTTATCGGAATTAATAGAAAACAGATTAATCAAGGAGTTAATTCATTAGGATTTGTGGCTTAGATCAAAGGATGATTAGGTTTCAGAGATTGGTTTGGAATCGATTTTCTTCACGAGGGAGGACGCTGTTCAGATGGCGGTCGCCACAAGTCTCGGGTCTGGGTCCTGCTCCTCGGGAACTGGATCGGGTGCTGTATACGGATTCGGGTCCTGGGCTCAGTGTGTGGTGGTTGGAAACTGGACCAAAACAGGCTGGGCCTAGACTTGCAAGTGGCATTAGGATTGGTTGGAAACTGGACCAAAACTAGTATCTACCCTACCTTTTGAGTGAACCCAATATTTTTTTAAAAATTTATATAACAAAAAAGTAATATTATTTATTTAAAAAAAATATTAAATTCAAATTTAACGTTCTCAATTCGGATTTAAGATGTATCCCTTCGATAAACTCAAAATTTGACAATACGTATTATCTTCAAAAACAGCTAAAATTTTAAAATATTTTAATATAAATTAATTAAAATCTAAATTTTCGGATTTGTGTATGGACTTGTTTTTTTTATAATTATTTAACACTTTTGGGGTGAATATCTAATTATGTAATGTGCTGATAACATTTTTTTTTTGCCCACCCGGTTCACCAGAACTTTGCCCCGACTATATTCGGATTTGACCTGCGTCGCGCACCTGGCTATGGTGGGTGAGTCTCCCAACGAAAATTTTCTGCATTCACCAAGGCTCGAACTCGAGACCTTGCTTAAGCGATACCGAGCCGCTTACCACTCAGACCAACCCCCGTTGGTTGTGCTGATAATATTTACTTACATGATCATATACAAATAATATCTAATTATCATAAGAATTATGGATAGTTTTAGGGAAAATATCAACCTAAGAAATTGGCCAGTGTTAATTAATTTGTGAATGGCATTAGGAGTTGGCAGATCCCACGCAAGTGGATTTTGGGGACCCAACTATGAAAAGGAATGTTTTGCAATAGGGATTATATGTAAATAATTAAGAAAATATGTTTATTGTATTTACACTTTTTTCTTCAAACCAAACTTTTTAAGCACCATCAACACAATTCCATTCTGGCATCAAGGTAAATAACAAACATCACTTTTTACACTTGCGTTCCCTTTTATTCCTCTTGCTGTAACGCAATAATCAATCATTTGTTTCTTTTGTTTTTTGTTTTTAATTTTCCTGTTATATAATAAATTCAGATCAGAAAATATTTATATTATCTGCATTTATCCTATTATACCTTCTGTCTAATCAAATGTAAATCGTTTGACTGAAAAGACTCACTAAGAAAATTTTTCTCACAAGTGTTAATAAACCATTCACTATATATGTTCATTGCATTTATAATAAATTTCTTGAGAAAATTAGTGGCTTTTTTTAAATAAATGGCTGAAAATTCAATTTTCAATATTTATACATGGGGAAAATTTGATTGAGGAGGAAGTCTATCATTACTCTCCGTAATTTGAGAGATTATTTTTTACTAAATAGAGAAAAGTATATAAAAGAATGTAGAGGATATACTCATCAATTTTATTTTTTATTTTTTTACTAAACACTCAAATATCCTCCAATTGAATACCCCCTACTTTACATGTTCGAGACACTATCAGACATTAAGTATGAATATATCTCCTAAAAAGGATTCAAACAATATTTCGTCATGTGAAGAATTAATCTCTTTTACTAAATCTAATCCCTGTTAATAGATCATATATATTCATGAATTTATTGTATTTTTTTTAATCAAATATAGAAAATGTAAAATGGCATAGGGTGTGTTTGAATTATATTATGTATAATAGATTATAGGTAAAATAAATTTTGAGTACAATACATTATAGAGAATTAAATATAAAAAAAATTGTTATAAGTTATTCCCTTTAACTTCTAAATTGATTGTTACAAAAAATTTGATTGTTTAGATAATTTATTAGTTTTGTAAATAATTAGTTATAAAAAATATAAAATATTTAAATTATTTTATCTAAAACTATAATTTTAAATCCAGTCACTCCAAACACGCCTATCATCAATCATGCGGGGGAGTGGAAGATGGACCTCATTTATCTTTAAATATATTGCTTAAAGCGAAGGGTTTTGAAAATCTGTCTTTTTTGTGCCTTTCCCCATATGGATCCAAACTAACCAATAATTCAATGAGCTAAAAGAAAGCAGAATAATAAACAATAATAATAATTAATATAAATAATTGGTGATGGTGACCTTCAGTGGAACAGAGAGACAGAGAAGATGATAATGATCTTTTGTTTTCCAATTTATATAAGCAAATTAAAGCTTTATTTTATATTTCTTAAATAAAATAATTTCTCATTTGGGCATTATTTGCTCTGTCTCTTTTAAGATGCATCATTGAGTGATGGCCCCTACCTATTTCCCTCTATAAAGAGATTTTTTTTATACAAATTTTTAGAAAAAGGTTGGACTCACCCATAATCTAAAGACAAGGTAAAATCTCATTTCCTCTTAAAGGATACTAATATCGGGGTAAGACGAGTCGTCAATTATCTTTAGACGTAAACCTAAACACCCAAGAGTAATGATGTATCTCTAAACACTATAACTAAAACTACAATAAAATAATACTCTATAAGAATCAAACACACTTTAAATAATTTTATGTTTCACTCTTTTATGAGCTAAACCCACTGAACAATGGGTTATAAAGAGATAACTACACCCACACTCAACTTCTTTATTCAACCTTGAAAATAAAAAGGGAGAGACTAGTCCAACTACTGGATAGCTAGTGATGAAGTTTTGCTTTAGTTTTATGCTTTTCTAAAAATAAAAGGGGGAATAAATGACGGAACTCAACCCTAAATCCTGAATTTGTATTTTAAATGACAAAAATATTAATATATAGTACAATAAATAACAACATGCATATATATGATGCATAAAATGGTATTAAAATATTAGGAAAATTATTTTGAGATTCCAAATAAAAGACTTAATTACGTAAAAGTTTTAGTGATAACTGAGAAGCGAACAATGATAAATTTTAGTATAAGAATTGACATATATATTACTTAAAAAAATTGATAATTAAATTTTTTTAAGACCTCATAGTAGTAATTTTTTAAAATGTTCTTCATTCAACCAACACTGGGATTGGTGAAAGGGACTATTATGATTGCTTAAATCTGAGGTCTCTGGTTTGGGTTTTGATGTAGAAAAATATGAACTATTTTTAATTGAGATTGGCAATACTTCCAAACCAATTAAATTTAGTTATGTAAAGAAAAACTTCATTTAAACAAAGAATAGTGAAAAATATAGTGAGAAAATGACCTTCTTAGTAATATTAACATAGATAACCAAGACATTAAGGGTACGTTTGGTATGATGGAATAATTTTTATAGAAGTAGTAATAAAAACAAAATTAAGCTAAAAATAATCTTTAAAAATTTGTTTAATATGATAGAATTGATGTATTTTTTATAATTTGGTGTAAAATAGTTAAAAATATTTTTTTTATAACTTGGAAAGAGTTAAAGTTATTTAGAAATTTTATAATTTAGGGTAAAATTGTCCAAAATATTTAACTTTTATTTCTATCATATAATTCTTAATTTTTTTTATGAAACTGAAATGACTTAAAATATTAAAAATAAAAGTAGTTTCTATCGTACTAAATAAGGGAAATGAAAGATTTTATTTCTACTTCTATTTTCATTATACTAAACATACCTTAAAAATACATATAAATTAGATAAACTAAAAAAGTGAAAAACTTATTGACACGTAAATGGGGACGATTATATTTCAAATATTTTCCTCATTTATATATGTTGAGAGATATTTAAGAAAAATCATGGGTGGGATCAAAGTGTCATAACCTAGAAGATATGCACGAAAGTTGAAATCCAGCATTAGTTGCTTTGCTTGACAAGTAATCAACATCTTTTTTCAATTTTGACCAAAAAGTCATCAATGATTAAGGAACAAGAGCGCAATAAGAGTATTATACTTCATGATTATCCACTACATGTAATTGCACATCAATCAGCCTCATCTCGTCTCCTTGGATATGACTAGTTTCATTATATTTGTATCAAAATACTCCTTCGAATCCTTAACAGGAAATTTATTTAATCAATTTAATTAAATTAAAAAAATTAATTAAATTAGTTAATATAATATATTTTTTTAAATATTATAATCATATTTCTTAACTCCTTGTTTCACTTTCTTATTTGATTATTATGGATGAAGTATCAATAAGAACAATTTAAAAAAATAATAAATATATGATATATATCTTATATTTAAGATTAAAATTATCTCATAAATAATTAAGTCCTATTAAGTACTAAAGAGTATATTGGTATATGATGTGTATCTCTTTGTGCTGTTTTCCCCTTGAATAAAATTTAGGGGTGGTATAAGTTTCAACCTTGTGGCAAAACATGCTGTAATTAGACTCTTTTATTTTATATATTAAACTATGCTTTACCATCATATTAGGAGATATGGTATAAGAAATTGTCTACACAATAAAAAAAATTCCCAACCTTGAAGAAATTAACTAACCAAATTTATGGAAGAAATGTTCAGAACTGAAATGGGATAATGCTGGGAGAGAACAAATGGACAACGAGCAACAAGGGGACACACATCTTAATTCAAAATTTGAAGGCTTAAGTTTATGATCCTTCTAGACTTTTATATATATATATATATACTTAAATATATATATATATATATTATACTTATTAGGCAAGGAAGAGAAATTAAGATAATAGTTAAGATTTATGTGTAAAGCTGTTACATCCTCTGGTACTAATACAAGAGTTAGTTAGGATGTTAAATTTTGTCATTAATACATGAATTCATTTTGTCTTACATGTTTTTTACTTTTTTCTTAAAATAATATACCTAACTTATTAACTAATATATAATATAATATTATACATAGATATTTTATAGAAATAATATTATATTTATTATAATTAATTAATTTATTTTATTTTCTCAATTCATATAAATAACTTTTATAACTAAGGATGGAAGGCATAATATATTGAATAACCATGCAATAATGTAATTATTCATATTGAAAAGAGAAAGCATGCCTATCTGTAGAAAAGTAAAGTACAAATTGCAAATCCTAAAGAATATTCATCCCAAGTGCCAATACTGTTTCTTGTGTGCGTTTGGTTCAATAATAATGCATGGACTCCTCTAACACGCTGCCAAGTGTATTGCAAATTGAAAATTTTTAAAAAGTTCAAATAAAAATAAAAAAATTGAATATTCAAAGAATTATTATAAATAAAAGAATTATTAATTTCTTATTAGTGTTAAAAATGGCACATATTCTCCAGCTTTTGATAAGCAGGGAGCATGTGAGGTTGTGTATTGGAATCCTAGATCTAAATCTGTTCAACTTTTTGGTTATAATAATTCCAATTAACTTAAGCTAGATCCACCTAATTGAACATTTTGGAATTCACTAAATTACCCTTATTACTATTTTGAATACAATACTACTTTTTAAGCTTAATTTTGAATTTCCCATCAAAATATGTCATATCAACGACCGTAGTCAACAATGAATTATATTCAAATAGTCATTAAAAAAATATTCAAATGAGAGAAGAAAATAATATAAATAACTCTGAAATCTCAAAATTTTATATTCAAGATCTTAAAAAACATCATCAATATAAAATGTAAAAACTCCAATAACAAACATACTATCCATGGCTTAGAAATAATGTGTCTCGTTTGTTAAATTTAATATAATATATGCATGAAACTCACATCTAATTATAATTATAAATTTAATAACTATATTAATCATGAAATTTGGAAATATCTGTCATCACTACTAGATTTAAAAAAAGAAGAAGTAATTGTGTCAAGTAACTTCTAACCAAACATCTCCTTAAGAAATTAAACAAGTTTTCTGGGTTTTGTTGTACTCAACACATGTCTACAGACAGAACAATATGCAACAAGAAATTTACAGTTCAAAAATTGTGTAGAAACAAAAGGACAAACATGGAAACGAACATCATCCTTGGTGACAACACTTTGCTTTTCCCTAAACACTTTGCATTTTTCAAATGCCTATTTGTTTCTAACTATGTCAAGCTAGAGAGAGAGAGAGAGAGGTTGCTGACTCAGAATAGGAATCTCACAAGGCATTGAAAGTTGAAGCCTTTGTTGGAGGGGGGAAGAGAAGAATATTCTGTGGCCGCAACACTTCAACAACTAAACTCCAAAAGTTTTACATTAAACAAAGTTTGAAACCCCATAAAAAAGAAAAACATCATTGGATTATCATTAAGGTTTCGCAATTTGAGCACCCAACAAAGTCAGCTCACATCCAGACGACTGCTCACACTTCCAAAAATTCACTGCCTTTGTCAGCTCTCTGTCTTCTTTCTTTATCACTTGTTCTTCCCTTTCTTCCTTCCTTCTACTATATTCAACACTCATATATTAATCCTTAATTAATTATATCAACTTCAACACTTAAATAAATAATATACATTAGTTTTTAATAATTGACACTCTAGCAGAAGCAGCCCTTGCTTTTACTCAGTGGCACTTCCAAGAACCAAGGTTTTATCGTATTCCCGTAACCACATGTGAATCTACAGAACATATATTGGCTTCAAAACCATAGCATTGAGGCTAAGCAATCTTTTTCTTGAAACTTTATAGCATGCCTTAATATATATATTGACTGAATATTTTAATTATAATTATAAATTAAAAGTATTGTAAGGAAATGTGCTTTAATTCAAAGTAGGTATTGTACATGTGTAATTAATTCCATTCATTTGATTAGCTGGTGGGACAGGTGTATATATATTGAAGGAATAAATGAATTAATGAATAATATTTTCGTATATTAGATTAAGAAACTGTTCATATACTTTCTCTAACAGTATATTTCTCTCTCTTCCAAAATAATTTTAAGAGCATTACTACTTTAATTTACTTAATCTGTTGAGCTATGCAGTAATTAAATAAGTCACTGTATCTGTGATTTACCCATTACATGTGATATATATACACATATAATTTCCCATTCAAATCTTTCTAAAAGGAAGTGTTAATATAAAAAAGCTTCTGAGGAAAAGCTATTTATAAAGTGTGTGTGTGTGTGTGTGTGTGTATATCTACCGTCTAAAAATTGATGAGAAAAAGGTGAGGGGTCAATATCTACCCCTCATAGATTGACCACCCAATCAAAGTCTTCCGTATCCCATCAACTTGTGTGGGTATATATATAAATAAGAAATCAAAAGAACCATATATAAGTTTGACTGCTTGGTTGGTATCATCACATTGATGTGATGAGATATAGTAATATATATAAATATATATAATTAATGATAAATTATAGTATTGATAATTAACAGTAACAAAGACAGGAAAACGATATATAGGTTTTTTATGTATATGTTAGAAGCCAAGTGGGAAAGAAAAAGCCAGTCAAATGTGAGACAGGGTCATGTTTGTGTGTCTTGAGGACGATTATTCCCTTTTCTGTGTTTGTTTAGTCGTTTCCTTTTTGTTTTACCTTGCTTGACAGTTTGGTGCGTGCATGGATACACGTGCATGAGTTACTATTTTCCAATAACAAGCCCAGTTTTAAGGTTATATTGATCCCAAACCATCGATCTTATGCACTACATAATTCCAAATTCTGTATCTTGCAGTGATCGCTATCAATTTCAAGTTTCAACCTCACCCCATTAATTCTTCTCTATACCTAAAGGGCCTGCATGCAATTTTCAACATTATTTGGCGTGTATGTATATATCAATCTTCTTCGGGAAATGACTTGCACTTTCACTTTGACTAAGTTCAGAAGACTCAAAAGATGTTGCTTTTTGTGGAAAAATGAGCATTAAAGAGCAACTTGTGTATGTGATTGGATAGGGCCTCTCTTTCAAGTCACACTCAAACATATGCATGAGACATAATGATGCTCTTTTCCACAGAAACAAGTGGGAGTTTTTATTTGATTCAAGTTGCAATTTCTAGGAACTTCACCAATATAATTCTGCAGACCCAGTGTTCATTTATAGGCATATGGTTCTCTGAATGGGAACCCTATATGTATAAAGTAAATCTAAGTACTAATAATCAACTAGCTTCTCATTAATTATAATCTCATGCAATTAGAAGATAATTCAGAGCAAATCTAAAGTTAATAATATTAAGTTTGGAATTAACTTAGCTATATATGTTCGTGCTGTTTTGAAGATAAACATAATGATCTTTATGTATATCTGGAAAACGTATATAGTGGGGTTCCTTATATATATATATAAGAAAAAAATGGTGATTATGTTAATCAGAGAGTGGATAAGAAAAATAAGAAAACAAAAGTAACAAATTATGGGACAATCATTCCGAATGGAGATTAACTTTCCTCCGACCTCATCATATGGGTCATCATACACCCTTGCTTCTCTCTCTCTCTCTACTTTATCTTTTCACCGCCTCCCATAGCATCTTAATTGTTTAATATTCCACCTAAAAAGCAGATAATTAAATTGACTGTAACGTGTGCGTGGGAGGAGGGAGGGAGAGGGAGAGAGAGGGAAAGAGGAGACAGAGAGATCCCATCTTGCTTATATCAGTTTGTGTTGTTTAGGGTTGGAAGCCATAATTAAGAGGGCTAGCTTGCCCATTCTCTGAGGTTTTCTTCTCTTAAATGAATTCGTCATCATATCACTAATACTTATTCTCATCATCAGCTTTAACTCTTACTTTCTGGGTGTCTCACGACCAAGAAGAAGAAGAAATATAGATATGCTGTTGGAGAAGATGGACGAGGGAGAAATTTCAAATATCGGTTTTCAGCATCAGAACCACCCACCAACCGCCGCATCCTCTAACAATACCAATAATCCTCCTCCGATTCTCAAGAGAAAGAGAAACCTGCCAGGAAACCCAGGCAAGTTCTATATATATATAAATATATCCTCTCTATAGTTTCTCTGATTCTCTCTTACTTTTATTTTTCATTCTGTAATCAGCTTTGAATATACTCCTGTCTGAAATCAGCTTTATGTATGTGTACAGATCCTGAAGCGGAAGTGATAGCCCTATCGCCCAAGACACTAATGGCGACGAACAGATTTCTGTGTGAAATTTGTGGGAAAGGGTTCCAGAGGGATCAAAATCTGCAACTTCATCGACGTGGACATAATCTTCCATGGAAGCTGAAGCAGAGGACAAGTAAAGAAGTGAAAAAGCGAGTGTATGTGTGCCCAGAAAAAAGCTGCGTTCACAACCACCCATCGAGGGCTCTTGGAGATTTGACAGGAATCAAAAAGCACTTCTGCAGAAAGCACGGCGAGAAGAAGTGGAAGTGTGAGAAGTGCTCAAAGCGTTACGCTGTTCAGTCTGATTGGAAAGCCCACTCCAAAACCTGTGGTACTAGGGAATACAAATGTGACTGTGGCACCATCTTTTCACGGTAATAATTAATATATTTGTATAACTAGTAACTCTGAGCAACAATCTGAAACAAGTAATTAGGTTCTTTCAGTTTTACTGTGAGAAAGTAGCAAAGGATATACTGAGATTTGCAATATATTGCAAAGCCACACGAGTTTACCTCACTTTCATCATAGAGCAGTAAATATATGATTAAACTTGGAGTATTTTAAAATCATGATGAAGAGCAAAGTATCTTTGGACCGGATTTAGTGTTTCTGAGGGATAAAATTTTGAAAACACTAGAGTAGGTCAATCTTAAAGTGTGAGTGTAAATGTGTGCCTGTTGTCTCCCTGTGGCTTTACGGAGTAAAAGCAGAAGAATGAGCAGACAAAGAACTTTCAGAGAAGAGCTTTTATATATGTATCATCAACGACAAAAGCTCCTACTTTGGAGTTATCTTCTCTTCAAAGTTCAAACCCTTCCTAATTATGTGATTATTGGTTGATTAATTCTGCTCATTTTTTGACTAAAGTCTGACCCCTAATATATAGCTCTTATGATTTTTGTTAAGATTGTTGATATTGGAATTTTTTTTTTGTATTGGAGCAGGAGGGATAGCTTCATCACGCATAGGGCCTTCTGTGATGCCCTAGCAGAAGAAACAGCAAGAGTGAACGCAGCTTCCAACAACATAAGTTACAGTACTATAATTGGAGCCGCTTCTTCCCTAGGACCAAACAACAACATGGCAACCCATTTTCCTTCAATCTTCAAGCCAATTTCAAACACCAATAATACCGAGGAACAAGCAAATAATCAAACGCCTATTAGAGGGCTATCTCTATGGATGGATCATCATCATCAGACAATAATGCCTAGTAATGGAAATATCAGTAACCCTACTCATGATCGTCAGAATATTCATCATCATCATCATCATCAACTTGGGAGCCACCAGCTTGTTTCACATCCACAGCAGCTAAATTGGGTGTTTGGGAACAAGCTCATTTCAAGTTCTTCGGCCTCTTGCCAAGAGCTAGCAAGCACCTCAATTGGAATGATTAGTGTTCCCTCCTTGTATAGCTCCCAACATCATCATCAAACATACCAAACAACATCGGCAAACATGTCGGCGACTGCGCTGTTGCAGAAAGCTGCTCAGATAGGGGCCACATCGACCACCTGTGACCCCACATTTCTGGGGAGCTTAGGGATGAAACGTAGCAGTGAAGGTGGTGGTCAAGAAGATGATCATGGAAGTGATAACAAGTATTATGGGATGTACAGTTCTGGTTTAGGTTCTGGTTCGGTTCTCACCAATGTTGGTGGTGGTGGAGGAAGTGATCAGACGACAGAGAACAACAACTCGGCTAGTGAAATGTCACAAATGCCCCCAGCAAAACGCCCGAGGCAGGTATTACAGAATGAAGAAGGAGGGCAAACTAGGGATTTCCTTGGCGTTGGTGGTGTGCAAACCATTTGCCACCCTTCATCAATCAATGGATGGGTCTGATGGTTTGATTTCCATTAGGTTTAATATTTCAAGACTAATATCAGACACAGTGCCACACTTCAAATTACATTATCATTCGAAAACTACATAATTTTTTCTTTTTTTTGCCACATAATGGTGTTTAATCCTGAAAATGTCTTCAGTTATATATAGTGTACCACGATCAGCTAATGCATGGAATAATAAACGACTTCTTCAAAGTGGGTAAATTAATAATCAGCTGATTTCACCACCTAAAACATATCCACTTTAAAGAGTTTTTATTGATTCACTGTACAGTGATGAGCTTTTACATTGCATAAATCTAAGAAATTACAGTACTTATTAGCTTGTCCCATTTTTATGCAATACTTTTTCGTTACTTTTTCTCGATGTAAGGGAAAGAAAAGATTAAGTGTGTGAAATGAAGACTTTGGAGGGAGGAAAACTGGAAATTAAAAGCCTCAGATTTTGAAGTACTTTACAAGGAAAAAGAAACGGCAACATAGAAATTATAAGTTTTATTATCTCTGTATATTGGGTATCTTATCCATATTGATCTGTTCTTCTCCCTTTCCCTCTCCCCCCACCCCCCTCTTTATCATCTGAAACTCATATTGAAGGACCACAAAAGCAGCAAAATTAATTCTTTTAACCAATTTTAACAATTACATATACTCACGATATCACTTGTTATTACAGATGAGATTGAACCAATGACTTCTCATTTAGTGAGGGTTTTCATGTCAATAGGCTACAAGGGCATTGACACTACCCTGCTAGTTAAGTTATGTGTTTATTAGTTATAACTAATCTCTCACTAATTTCATCGCATATTATTTTACAGGATATATATGGGAGTTATATATATTTGAGTGG
The DNA here is from genome assembly GCA_037074615.1 of Leucaena leucocephala. Classification (NCBI taxonomy): domain Eukaryota; kingdom Viridiplantae; phylum Streptophyta; class Magnoliopsida; order Fabales; family Fabaceae; genus Leucaena; species Leucaena leucocephala. The sequence continues at coordinate 16,772,253 of CM073545.1, forward strand.
TTGCTTGTGGTGGAAGAAGAAAAGGAAGAAAGAGAGTGAAGAATGCATATTCTTTTGAATCTTGAAAGCTGACTCAAATTTAATGTAAAAACGGGAGCTTTTGTGAAAGGGAATGAATATGTGGGCTAGTGGGAACAAAGCAAAGCAAAGAAAGCAGCGCTTTTGGACTCCATTATTGCTCAGTTTTGCGCATCTCTGTGTTGTGCTTCTTGTAACTTGTCTTTTCAATCTCTCATGATGGGGGGGAATTTCCCTTTACCTTTTCTTTTTTCCCAATCACAAAAAGCATGATTCTAGCTTTTTTGTGCTATGACTTTTTACGTTAATTAATTAATTATTTTATTAAATTCAAATATAATGAGTAAGCTTTTCATCATGTTCATTCTCTCCTACGATGCATATACTTGTTGTAGTATTTCGAGATTGGCTATCTTTCTCAGACATGTCAAAAATGGATATTCTCTGAGAAAATGCACATGACCTTCTGAATTCTCATTTAATAATGATCAATTCTCTTCTTCTTCTTCTCTTCATTTATGGCCAGGCCACTGTCATCCCATTAATTATTTCTTTGCATTTTTCTTTTGGATGCAGAGAAAAATATGATAGAGCAAAAGCTAAAACAGAAAAATAAGAGAACAAAATAATTTTTTCCCTGTTTAAATGACAAGAAAAATGAAGGAGAAGAAAGGTGTTGGGCACACATGAATGTATGTTTTCATGATCAGTTTTTGGTTATATGTATAATAGTATATGCTGGCTTTATATATATATACACACACACAGAGAGGGCAAGTAATTAAAGTAATTAAGAAGAAACAGAGTTGAGGAGAGATTTGAAAGCGAAATAATAGGATAAGGATGAGAGAGCAGTGAAAGTGAAGATAAAAGAAAGAAAGAGGGAGTGAAGTGAAGTGAATGCAATAATAAAAGAAGACACATATATTCCCCCGTCTTAGACTGCCGTACTACATATCTTTGATCTTGTTTTCCCTTTTGGTTACATCCCAGCGTGCTCCATGGGACACCTCCTCTCAAATTCATCTTCACCTTCTTATTTAAGTTATGTAATCACAACATTCATTTCATCTACTATTTACTTAAAATATCTTCAATGTTAATATTATATTTTCAACGTTAGGACAATTTTACTAGCTCAAGATAGGTTATACATAGTTAAAGGAGAGCGACACTAGTTGGAGACAAGTTATACATGGATCTTTACACAAATTTCATGTATCTTTTTTCAGAAATTTTCCCTTATATTATATTTATTTTATTTTATTTAGTTGCCCACCCGATTCACCGGAGCTTTGCCCCTACTACATCCGGTTCTGATCCGCGTCGCGCTCCTGGCTATGGTGGGTGAGTCTTCCAACAGGAATTTTTTGCATACGCCAAGGCTCAAACTCGAGATCTCGTTTAAGTAATACTGAGTCGTTTACTACTCGGACTAACCCTATTAATTATTATATTTATATATGTATGGACATTTTTCAGCCTATTTTCGGACAATGCTCAAGATCCATATTAGAGTTCGAACATTGAGTTTGGTCCAAAAACAGGATCTGTAATTGGGCTTCAAATGGGCCTTATCCATCAAGAATCATCAATGAAACGTGCTGACACTGAATCCAGGAGAACGAAACAGAGGGAAGAGGGAGAGGGCATGAGAGCGAGAGTGAACACTATGTATGAGATATTTATTATTATAATATAATCTATTTAGATATTAATTAAGATAATTAATAAATATTTTTTAGTGTGGCCTATAGTCATTTAGACCCATTCTAATGTGGGTTATTGACTCAGTTTATTAAAATTAATTTTGTGATGGTAGAAATTAACAATTTACAATTTTATCGTGTGATAGTTTGAATTTCATAGCGATAATTTAGTTTCTCTGCTCATTCTTAAAAGTTTTTCACTGATGACGACAGTATACAAGTTGTCATCACTGTACTTAATTAGCAGCTGAAAGAATCTATTATTTATCTAACAATATTTTTTGATTAACATATCTTTGAGTTGAGTTTTAGTTTTTTCTCAGATCAATTAAACTAATATCGCATCTCATGTAAGTTGTTATAATTATGTTATATATAGGATGTTTATATTCTAACAGCATGTTCACCGACTCGCCGGTGATCAAGCTTCCTCCGTTTGGCCTTTATTGGAACAATCCCGATCAAATTAAGGCTCTTAATCCACACTTAGGCTTCGTCATCGCTACCGACGTCGTTTACATTGAAGAATCCGTCGGTCAATTGGTCTCCGCCATGGAGGCCCTTCTAGCCTATAAGGGCGTCTTTTTTCTCGGTTACCAGTTAAGGTTCCCCGAGGCGCACAAGCTTTTCTGGGAACTGTGTGAGAAAGTGTTTGCGATTAACAAAGTTCCTCACGACCACCTTCATCCTGAGTATGCATATGAGGAGGCCGACGTTTATGTACTGAGGAAGAAGAGAAAACAATCATAGCCACTGTGGAGTCATAACTAGGAAGAATTATCGGTAAACTTTCGATATTTTTGGGTAATCAATGTTCCTTGTTAATATATATCCTGAAACTCGTAGCCTCGTAGGTTCTCTGGGCAAAGTTCTGTAATGTCCAGTGATTTAGCTTCAAGTGCATAATGTGCAGTGATTACCATTGGGATGTCTGTTTGTTTTTTGTTATAATTGATGCTTTATTTCGATCATCAGATTAATTTATATCCGTTGGTTAAAATCAACATGAGTTTAGATTGCTTGTTTCCTATATAAAAGAGTGTACATTTCGATATTTTAATTCTTGAATTGAATTGCATCTGGTGTTGAAATTTGAATGAAGTAATTGATGAGGACATGGCTGAAAGATTCATATATCGAAGTTGACTCAAGTTTGTGGCGTGTTGATCGATGCTCAGGTGAGTGTTTTGACTTATAATGCTAGATATGCCCATGGGAGGAGAAACCGTGAGCTTGGGTTCAGATGCTTACCAAATTGTTTCATGCTTTGCTTCCTTTCCAAAAGGTTATTGAACTGATGAATCTGGACTTTGACATGATTGTCATATTAAAATAACATCTGAACATTTTGGATTATGTTTGATTTTATCAATATATAATGTCAACCCTAGATTGTAGTTGGAAATTGATAATGTCAAAACAAGCGATTGACATGTCTTATCTATATGGTATAGTACAGAATTAATATGCCTAAAACTGAAGCTAAATTGGTTTCTAGGTTTGAGGAATTATTGGTGAATGGAAAATTTTCTTCACTACTCTGGTGGGTCAAACTTTGGGTGTTGTGGCCGATGAGACAAAAGAATCCAAATCACGAGTATACAAAAGGAACTCAATTATAAAACTTTTAGATGATTTCACTGTGCAGCGTTGTAGATCCCATATGCAAGGTGTAAAATGATTCAGTGTTTGGAACATCTTGGAACCAAGTTCTTGGTTTGAGAGAAAAAGATGATGATGGGTTAAGTTATGATAATTGGATTATAATAAATTATTTTAAGTTAACATCTAGTCAGATTATTTTTGACGAGCCATTACCACATATCTTCTTCTTAATGTAAATTAAAATTAACCTATTATAGTTATCATCCGAGGACTTTAATAATATTTTGGAAAATTGGACCTAAAGTTGTAAGTGAAAAGGGCATATGATCTGAAGCTGAAGATTGCTTGAGGTGCACTCTACAAACCATCGTACAAACTACTCTTCTAATATGATTATACACTGTTCAAAGCAGGATATATAAATCTATTTTAACAATGGATTAATATTAATTTAAGATTATATTATTGCACTTTCTTCATTAATAGTAAGCATCATAATATACATAGTCAAGTAGTAATTAAATGATCATAGGGTTTGAATCCTGACATGCTTTCAATAAGAAAACAAGAACCCATTTCAACCCATATTATACTTGTAGAATTAATAAATTAAAATTTACCCCTAGCTCATTTCTTCAGTGAGAGATTACACACACACACACATATATATATAATTATGATAATTTGTAAAATTGTAAGTCTTCATCACCTATGTCGTCTTCTTCTCTCATACCCAAATTAACCTGTTTCCATTCAAGCAATGAAAGGAGATTCATCATCATGAACTGGGAAATGAGAAGATCTTTGTTGGGCAGCTTGATCGAATGATATGAAGGTAGCAGAGTTATAGAACTCAACGAAGCCATTATTGTTCTTGATGTTGGTGACAGCTCCATGAAGAAGATGATGTTGATGAAGCAGAGGTTGATGAGTTTTGAGAAGTGAATTACCACACTGACGAGGCTGTGTCTGATAGAAAACCTTGGACACAACCAACTCGCCTTCCTTCTCCTCTTCGTTGGATCCGAGGTGGTACTGATGCATCACCCAGTTTGTCTTCTCAGGCTTCCTCTGTTTGCGATAGTTGGCGTAAAGTACAAGGATTTTCTTGTAGCCTTTCAACTTTCCATTAATGAAGGCAGGCCTCGTCTTGCCTGTTTTGTGCCACCTCGTCTCACTTCCTTCTGCTTCTTCTGAGTTTACCTTTCTCCGTTTTCTTGTTCCCGTTGTGTATGCTTTTGATGGCCTGTGAAAGAAATGCCGGATCAAGCCATCTTTCTAACTCCTGCATGCACCACAAATTAACACACACACATGTATCAGATCACATGTTAATTTATTTTACTATATGAAGGATATTAATTCTTTTTTATATTATATTAAATGGGCACTAACAGCATGAAATGTTACAAATGGGATCAAATTAACGACCTTCCAATTATAAGGAAGTTTTCATGGTGAAGGATATTAATTCTACCCTGAAATAGTGTGTTATTAATCCTACTCTTGCAATTTGTTTAGTAAATTATCAAACTAAAACTCATGATTTACGTTCAAATTGAATGCTACCAAAAATATATTTCATGCAGTAACTGCCATGCAAATCAATACACATGCACACTTCCATGACGGAAATTAATACCGATCAATATTCTCCTGCTTAATTGAATGAAAGACTAATATCTTTCAGCAGGGGAACACAAGTAAAGCCCTTGCTAAATAAACATTATATTTCCATGACGGAAACTTGAGTGAAATAGGTTTATCGAAGCTTTTAATTATACACTCATATATATATTGTTAAAGTTTAGGTTTAGCTAAACTAAAATCAACCTCATATCATGTTATAGGGAAAACTCGACAGCATTTTGTCCAAAAACTATATATATATATAAACACACACACACAGTAACATTGTTGAAGAGGAATATTCCTAAGACGTATATATAGTGGTCACATATTCTGCAGTAACGAAGATGATAATTAAGAATATATATATACATATATATATACGTCGCTTCCACAATCTGCTTCGTTTTCTTGTTCATATGCAAACGAGTCTGAAAGAAGCCAACTTCTACCATGAAGGAACTATATTATACACACTTCTGTATCGAAGTGATGATATAGCTTAGATATTAAAAGTCATGATTATGAAGAGGAGGAAAGAAGAAGAAGAGACCTGGGAGTTTCTGGGGATGAGTAGAGCAGATTCCATTCTGGGCTTCAAGAGTAGGAATGAAGTCATCGATCAAAGGATGAAGCTTTTGAATATCAGACCTCACCTTCGCCTCCAAGTGTTCTAAAAGCTCCTGATCACTCGGATCGAACTTCACTCCTGCTGGTAATCCTGGTAACTCATGTATTCCTCCCTATATATATATTTCCCATTTCATATTCATTCATTATATATATATATATACAGAGTTAAACCAAGGATATATGTGAATATATATAATGAACCTGGTCTTTGACATGATGGCCACACGAAGGACAAGTTCTGTCCGCAATACTCATATTGCTTTGCTGTGTCATTTTTAATTATTCCTTTCTCTTACCCCATCTCTTCTTCATTCCATTCTGCAATATATATCTTCTCTTCTTCACACTTCTTCTTTTTCTCTTCTGTTAACTCGTAAAGCATACAACAGAATCTAAAGAAGGCCAGAGAGAGAGAGAGAGAAGTTTAATTATCTATATCGGAACAAAAAGCAAGTTAATAAAAAAGGTGAGAGGGAATAAAGAAATGTACTGTTTTGTGTGTCTTGTAAAGATTGATCCCCTCATACAACAAATCCTTTGTTGAGGGGTGGAAAAGAACTGAATTCTCTCTCACTTTTCTTTTTCACTAAAGACTTTAAGAGAATGTTTCATAGTCCTTCCCTCTAACCCTCTCCTTTCCTATTCTGAGAGAGAGGTCATACCTTAAAAACCTCAACAGACGATGAATGTATATGTATACAGAGAGAGCTAGCCTCATGGAACCTAAAAAATAAAATAAAAAGGATCGCTTTGATCTCAAGAATTGTTTTAATGCTTTGTATGGAAACTTGTAGAATAAATATGTGTGTAGGTTATAATTTTGTCCTACTTACTCCATTACTAACGCTAGCAGCTGAGAGCGTTTGCTTTACTCTCTTGTTTTTAATCTTAATTCACATCTTATGATTCAGCCATTAATTGTTTGCTTATAATATTTTGTTTTAATACAATGACAAGGCACCAAACAGCTGTTTTATTTTGGAAACGAAAATGTGTTTTTTTTTTATAAGTTTAGAAGAAACTCTCTCAGAGATATGAAGTGGAGTGGGATTGGGGCAATCTAATTAACTTGGAAGAACCACACCAAGAATGGTTGGAATTCAGGTCTCATGTCGTGTTGGAGTGCAGGTAAAGCTAAATTGTAATAACCAGAACGAAGACGAAGAGCCTGGTGACGATGAAATCAAGTTATATATATATATATATATATATATATATATATATATATATATATATATATCTGAAAGTATATATCAGAGATATGAGAGAGAGCCAACCATAAAATCTATTCCTTCAAGTAAACTTGTCATGCATAGCAAGAAAGCAATGTACTTCTGTCAGGATCTTCCTGCTTATTTTAACCGTACAAAAACCTCGTGATTACTCAAACACGAGATCTCAAAATTCAAATACGGGTAAATGTATAAAATACTTTTGGTATAGCTAACTCCAATTGAGCGCAACCATTTGAATATAATTTAATCAAATAGCGATATCAGTATATGTGTGTTGTTGGTGACATATAAACTTCTTGCAAAGGTGTCAATTGTTGGTGAAGGACAGAGACAAAAAAAAACCATGTTCAATTAATTAAACTCATGGGAATAGAATGTGATTTTTCCCAATTTATTGTATTTTTCTATTATTAGTGGAATGTTTGTGAACCCTCATTGTGATTATGATATTTTTGATTCGTTGCTGCTACCAAGTGCTGCTTGTTATTTGGTAGAGTAGTTATTTTGTTACGTAACTTTTAATTAGATTAAGTGTTATCCCCAAAAAAATAGAGATTTTGACAAGAGACACAACTTAATTAAAAGAAGAGAAATCAAGGATCAAGAATTGGTTTCTCATAACATAGAAGCATTTCATTCTCACTATAGGCTTCTCCTCATAAAAGTTGATTTAAGTCACACTCAATAAAATGTAGTTCTTTTCTTAATAATATATATATAGGTATTATTTTCAACCCCTTAAAATTTATACAAATTAAAATTTTTAATCTTGGCTCCCTTCAAATTGAAGATCATCTTTCTGTTTATTTACGAGACTTAAAAAAACACTTATAAAAGACTTATAATATTTCTTACATGAGCCCTTGTAACACTTATAAAATTCGACGCCATTTGAGGCCCTTGTGTGTCGTCAGTTGTGAGGCCTTGTTTATCTATCTTTTGGGCCAGAGGAATTTTTGTTTATTTTCCAATTGTGACTGCTTAAACATTGGGCCTTTAAAAAACACGAAACCCAACATCAAAACTTCAGACCAAAACATAACCTCAAAATCAATTTCTTTCCACCAACCAGGAGTTAGTCCGAGTGGTAAACGACTCAATATCACTTAAGGAAAGTTTTGAGTTTGAGCCTTAGCGCATATAAAAAATTTTCGTTGGGAGACTCACCCACTATAGTCAGGTGCGTGACGCGGGTCAAATCCGGATGTAGTCGGGATAAAGTTCCGGTGAACCGGGTGGGCAACAAAAAAAAAATATTTCCACCATTTAAAAATTCTTTAAAACATACCAAACAGAGGTTGATCCGAGTGGTAAGCGGCTCAGTACCGCTTAAACGAGGTCTCGAATTCAAGCTTTGAAGTATGGAGAAATTCTCATTAGGAGACTTACCCACCATAGCCAGATGCGCAACGCGGATCAGATCCGAATGTAATCGAAACAAAGTTACGGTAAATCGGGTAGGCAACACACAACAAAAATTTTTTAAAACATGAGAGCTAACACAGTTAATACTTAGTTAAATTTTTTAAATATCTAATAAGAAATTTAATTCTTGATAGTATTTATAGACAGTCTCATGATTAGTAGTAAAAATATTTCAAAAAGTTTAGGATGCAAAAAAAATTAGTCGTTACTTGATTAAATGTAAAACTTAACAAAATAAATAATTTCCTCTTACTAAGGACTTTTGCAAGTGACTAGACCAGTGAGCTGCAGAGTAACGCATGTCGTGGGCGTGTGGCGCAGAGAACGGGAACAGATGCATGAAATCCAACGTGAATGTGAGGGAAGCAGATCTTCTCCTCTTCATTTCTCTCCTCATCCCTCAGTATCACTTTTCTTTTCATTTTTTGCCTTGCATACTCCGTTTGTTGCCTAAAAAAATATTTTTTTAAAAAAAGATTTTTTTAAAAACACTTTAAACAATGTTTTTAATTATTTTAAAAAAACGTATTTTTTTACAAAAACGTATTTTTTTAAAGAACTTATTTTTTTAAAAAACACTTAAAGTGTTTTTTAAAAAATACTTTTTAAAAAAATCTTATTTTTTAAAAAACACTTAAAGTGTTTTTTAAAAAATATTTTTTTTTAATTTTTTATTTTGTAACAGAATGGATAAAGGAAGGAGGTAAAGCAAAAAGAAGGAAAGAAAAGTGATACTGAGAGATGAGGAGAAAAATGAGAAGAAGAAGATCCGGATCCGAATGTGAGCGGCAGTGTCATTAAAGTTGCAGATGCTGTTACTGTGAGTTACAAGACCTTTCTTCTAAAGGAGCAAACACTAACAAAATAAAATTACAAGCGTTATCAAATGACTTTTCATTTTGTATTGGCTAATTTTGAACAAAAAAAGGATATTAAACATATATTTTACAACACTAAGTTAATTAAGGAATCAACTCATAAATTAAAATAAATAAATGCATTCAAATGACGTGTTTCTGTTCTAAAACTTTAAAAAAGAACTCGGTGATTATTAATTTAATCCACGCTAAAATTTTATATTTTTTTGTCTTAAGAAAATTCTTCTGACAAAGACAATATTTCACACAACAAAAAAAAGGAGACGCGCACCTAATTGCCTAATCCCATAAATTTTTCAAAATAATTATCTCACCAACAGAGTAGTGACAGTGGAAGAATCGAAAGGGAGAGCAACACAACAAATTTATCCTACAATGGAAATAGACGGCAGGAGAAGGTGCCGCTGCCATTTGTGATTGTAGGTATAGATAACTTGCGTCAAAGCTAAATACTTACTTTTCTGCAAAGATGTAATTATGTAAACATATAATACTAACAACATACAACTTACAGCAGTTGAGACACTATATTAATATGCCATCACTTAAATTTGGATTCTTACACTTTGATCTTTTCAAGTACAGTTACCTCACTATGATTTCTTGAGGCCTACGTAGATTAGACTCTGCTTTCATGATCACCGGCTTCTTCGTGATAATAAGGGGAGAGTTTTCCGTCCCTCTTCACAGTACTTCTGGATTTTGGATCTGCAGAAACTTCCTGAAGCATTTTCACCACTCGACGCATGGAAGGACGAGTTATGGGAAGACAGCTTGTGCAAAGAAGCCCTATACTGAGTACCTTGCTGATTTGTTCTTCGTATTTGGAATCAAGACATGGATCAATCACTTTATCTATTCCTTTCTCTTTCAATGATTTGGAAACCCATTTCACCAAATCTTCTTCTCCATACTGTGAATCAATGGGGGGTTTCCCTGTCACCAGTTCAAGAATAACCACTCCAAAGCTATAAATATCACTCTTTTCATTCACCCGAAGGGTATAGGCGTACTCTGTACCAGATTCAACCATAACATATATCATTAGTGTTTGAATTTTATCAGGCTAATGAATGAAGCATGATCTAAAAGAACAGAACAGAGAAGGAATCCCAAATTCAGATTGAGTAAACTAAGTTCACAAACCTGGTGCAATGTAACCATAAGATCCGGCAATGACAGACATGGATCCTCCGCCTTGGCCGGCTCCACTGAACATTTTGGCAACCCCAAAATCTGCTACTTTTGCCCCAAACTCTCCATCTAGCAGTATATTGTTAGACTTCACGTCCCTGTGAGCAATTGGTGGGACACAATCGTGGTGCAAATAAGAAAGTCCCTCAGCAGCATCAATGGCAATCTTATATCTGGTTGGCCAATCCAACAAGCTTTTCTTGCTACTGTGAAGTATGTCAGCCAAGCTTCCATTTGACATGTATTCATAGACTAGAAGCTTGCTATCCCCAGTGTTGCAGCAACACCATAGCCTTACAATATTCTTGTGTCTGATCTTTCCCAAGGTCTCAACTTCAACTTCGAATTCATCTTTCTCAGGACCAACACTTCCATCTTCTTTCTTAGTTGCCCTCCAGAGTTTCTTCACTGCCACTATCTCGCCATTGCTAAGCGCTACTTTGTAGACCTTTCCAGATGCTCCGCTCCCAATCACGTTATCTTCACTCAGCAACTTAACAATCTCAAGCTCGCTGAATCCATACCTGTGAAATGATCTCCACTTTGACACGTTAAATCCTTTTCTCAATTTCTTGAAGCTTCGGTATTTGAAGTAAAACCATGCAACCCCAACAACAAATACAATACCAGAAAGCACAAATATTGACCGGAAAAGCCACAGATACCTCGGGTTCTTACTTTCACCGTAGTGTGGACAAAGTCCATAGAGATTACCACAGAGGCCCTGATTCCCTATGAAACACTTTCTGTAATTCTCGTTGTCATAAAGAAAAGGAATGTTCCCAGAAAGATGATTGTATGACAAATTCAGCGAATTGAGCTTCAAGTTTTGCAACTGGGGTGGAATTTCACAACATAACTGATTGCTTGAAAGATCAAGATAATTGAGCACAGGCAAGCTCCCTATTTCCTTTGGAATATTCCCGTCAAGCATATTGTTTGCCAAGTTAAGCTCACTGAGCTTATTCAATTCATCAATTTCTCCAGGTATTGCTCCGGAAAGTTTATTGTCACTGAGATCAAGCCTTCCCAACTGGCTCAGCTTGACTATACTGGCCGGAATCTGACCAGAGAATGTATTATGGCTGCCATCAAAGTCAACAAGATTATTCAACGACCCAATCTCATCAGGTATCGAATCAGAAAATTGGTTGTTCGAAATTAACAACTGTGACAGATTACGAGCACCAGATATTTTGCTGGAAATTTGCCCAGATAGAGAATTATGAAGAAGCTCCAGCAAATACATGTGAGGTAGACCCCAGAGAGAATCAGGAACTATGCCTGAGAGATTGTTATTCCTCATTCGGACCCTGTTTAAGCTCGTGCATTCTCCCAGACTCTGAGGAATTTTCCCAGAAAATGAATTGTAAATCAAAATCAGGGCTACCAACTAGCCTCCTTCACACAAAAGTCTCCGGTATTTCATCATAAAACTGATTGTACGAAACGTCAAGAACCATGAGCTTCGAGTTATTACCAAGAGCACTTGGTAACTTCCCCGTAAGCGTATTGTTAAACAATTTGAGCTCCTGCAGATTCGGCGAAAGAGCTATGCTCTCTGGTAAGAGTCCAACAAGTTTATTGTCGTTCAAATTAAGAGATTCGAGCTCCAACCGGCACAACTCATCAGGAATCGTCCCAGTCAACATGTTCGTCGACGCATCGAAGCGTCTCAGATTCGTCAGCTTTGACATTCCGACAGGTATCTTGCCGGAGAGTGAGTTCTGATACAGCTCGAGTTGAACGAGGCTCTTAATCCCCACAATTGATTCCGGAATAGACCCATTGAGTCTGTTCATGGAAAAGTCCAGGTTCCAAAGCCGAGTGAGACGACCCAACCGGAATCGGACCAACTAAGTTACAATAAGTGAGCCATAGTTCCTCGATGTTCTTCAGGTTACCAAATTCAACCGGTATAGGACTCGGAGCAAAGGGGTTATAAGCAAGTCGAAGAACTCTGAGGGAAGAAATATTACCCAGAGAACTCGGTACTGTCCCGTTCAGCAGATTCATAACGAGCTCAAGCGATTCGAATCGCTGGAACTGACCAAAAGACGCCGGAATATCGCCGGAGAGGTTATTGAAAGAGAGGTCCAGATGCCGTAGACCTGAAATTTGCGAAAGCGTGTCCAGGATGGGACCCACGAGGGCGTTCTGAGAGAGATTGAGAAACTGAAGATGACGACAGTCGGAGATATCGGCGGGAAGCGAAGAGTTGATCAAGTTGTTGCAGAAGGAGATGAATGTGAGGGAAGGGAGGCGGCAAAGGATGGTGGGGAAGGGTCCCTGAAGCTGTGCGTTGGGGAGGTTGAGAGAAGTGACGTCGCCGGAGTGAGTGTCGCAGGTGATGCCGAACCAGTTGCAGGGGGTGGCATCACGGAGGTTCCAGTTAGAAAGAGCATTGTCGGGATCAGAGAGTTGAAGCTTGACCTGGTGAAGGAAGAGACCGTCTTGAGTTAGAGAGAGAGTGAAGGGAGGAGAGAGAAGGAGAAGCATGGTAGGCGGCGCTTCTTCGTGTCCAGCTTCTGGCGCAAGGTGGGGAAGGATTTGAAGAGACCAAAATCTCATAATCATTAATTTGGAATTTTTTATAATATTTTTTAACTGTAAGTTTTGTTTATTATGTATTTTATTTGATGAGTGGATGTCTTAAGAAAATTTTATATATATATATATATATTGGATCATTCAAAATCTATAGCATCACACGTGCATGGTGAGATGGGAAAGAAATAAACAAAAATAGATCCCACTTCTGTCCGTTTTTGTTGATTTGTCAGAGGTGGGGGTAAAGCATGAAAACGAGTGTTTTTTTTTTATCAAATACTAATATTATCATTTATGGGAAAAGGCTTACACTTGATACTACAAATACTCTTATAATTAAATAGTAGTTCTTCAATTTTTAATATAAAAATTAATTAATTTTTTTAAATAAATTAATTATAATTAATATAAAAAATTAATTTATATAGATTAAAAAATTATAATATAAATTTATTTTGAGAAATTATATTTAATTTTAATTAATTTATTTTTTAATTTTATTAAATTTTATATAAAGAGTTAACTAGAGTAATTGTAAAATGGATAAAAAAACGAAATATGAATGGACGGAGGAGGACTGGAGGAGGAGGAGGTGGGGGGATGAAAGAGGAAGGATGATAGGATGTGGAGCGTCGGGCGGAGTGACATCGAGAGGGGACAGTCAACCATGCGGTCAACGTCGCCACTTAAATGCTCTCTCTTCCGCTAATGAATTCCAATTCCCCCTGCTTTCCCATTCCCTCTTGGAACAGATTAAACCTCCCCCAACTAATAAGTGATCCTGCTAGCTCCATTTTTAATCATTATTTATATTAATTAAACCATATTGACATATGGTTTACATTATCGAAATGGAGATATATTGATACCGATGATGAAACTACTACGGTAAAACAAAATTCAAATGTGGTTCAAGTTTAGGAAATTAAATATGTTGCCTCATTCATGTTAGTTTGTTGATTTTTTTAGTAATGTACGATAACATTAGAAAAATGTTATAATATGTTTAATTGTGTTTTTTTAAAGAAAAAAAATCAGTGAATTAAATTAAATGAACCAATCTAACCAAGTCACATGCCTCGTTAGATCTTCAACTCATTTAATTGAAGTAGATTAAATATATAAACCATACAGCTTGTTTAAGAGAGTTATTGGTCTATTTAGTTCACCCATATCATTTTGATATTTCTAAACTTAGAAGTCACATTCAACTTTATTTATTCCACCACATTATCATATGAAATAGTGCTATGTATTGAAACTTAAAGGTAATATTAATATTATTAATATAAAATTAGTTTAATAAGTTAAAATTTTATTAGATCTTTCTAAATTTTAAGTTATATTTTAAAAAAATATTTATATTAAAAAAAATAACTATGAATTTTAAAATTATAACATTTAATAATAAAATCTAGTTAATATTATATATATAAAAAAAAGTAGGATTGATGTTGTGGTCACCCACGTTGCTTAAATATTGGGGCATAATTCATCACTTTATTTTGTATTAAATACAAATAATAAAATAATATTTTTTTATTTTTAGTATAAAATATATTTAATTAATTTAATTAAATTAAATAAATTAGTTATATTAATTAATATAATATTTTTTTTAAAATATGTGAACTATTTTTTTTAATTATCTCAATCTTTCTTTTATTTGATTATTATTATAGAATATCAATAAAAATAATTTAAAAAAATAGATAAATATAAAAAATATATCTTATATTTAAATTATTAGTCTATTTAGTTTACCCATATCATTTTGATATTTCTAAACCCAGTCACATTCAACTTTGTCCCACGACGATATCATATGAAATCGTGGTATGTGTTGAAACTTAAAAGTAATATTGATATTATTAATATAGAGTTAGCCACATAAATTGAGGTCTCATTAATTTTTTTTAAAATTTAAATTCAATTTCTAAAAAAATATCTATATTATGAGATATAGCTATGAATTATAATATTTAATAATAAAATTTGATAAATATTATATAAAAAAGTAGTATTGATATTGTGAGCACCCAAGTTGGTTAAATACTGGGGCATTATTCATCATTTTATCTTATATTTAATATACATAATAAAATAATACTTTCTATTATTTTTAATATAATATATATTTAATTAATAAATTAAATTAATTAGTATAACATTTTTTTAAAATACATTAACTATATTTTTTAATTATCTATATATTTCTCTTATTTAATTATTATTATGAGAGTATCAATAGAGTTAATTTAAAAAAAATATATTTTATATTTATCATCAATATCAACTCCATAATTATTTTTTATATTAAGAACAAGATGAATATTATCAATAATAATTTTTAAAAGTACAAACAAGATATCATAGAAAACATTAAGATCTTACAAGATACTCGTCCGGTCTTTAATATATTATACGTTTAACTAATTTAATTAAATTAAAAAATTAATTAACATGTTATATATTTTATAAAATACTCTAATCATCTTTCTTAATTATTTTTCCCTCTTATTTAATTATCGTTGATAAATTATTAATATGAGTCATTTAAAAAAAATATAAAAAATATATCTTATTATAATTAATATTAACTAGATATATAGAAACAATAATTGTTGCTATTTGATATAGGTTTGTGGATCATTTATAGGTGACCATGATATATAAGGTGCAGCCGAATGAATGAATGATCGAGGATTGGAGATGAAGTGAATGAATGGATTCAATTTCAAAAAAGGTAAGGCAGTCTCCTTATTGACCAAATTTATTATAATGATGCCTCCCCACAATCCCCCATTTTCAAACCAAACTTTACACTGTTCCTGCCTTTTCTTCTTCCATTGACATCCATCCCACAATAGATGCTTCCTTCCATCTTTTCATTTTCAATCCCACTTTTACATGCATTTTCCTACAAAAATGTTATTCGCATCTCAATCATTATAATGTATTTAAAATATTTTACATATGTTTGGATTATCATTGATAAAAGTATTTTTTATTATATTTGATTTCTATAAAATAAGTTCAAATAAAAGTCAACTAATATAATAGAATTTATATTTAGATAAATTTATATAAAAAATGATATATTATAAAAATAGTTTTAAAATATTTAAATATAAAAAAATATATAAGTAAAAAGAGTTATTTCATCTTTAAATTAATTTTTTAAAAAAGAGTCAATTGTCTATAAAGTCATGCACAACCCAACATAAATTAGTTTTAAGTCTAAAGTAGTTTAAGATATCTGGGTTCCCACACACACAAAAAAAAATCGTAGTATGACTTCAAATTATTTTATATCATTGCGAACTAGCGAGAACCAAACATACATTATAAGAATTACGTTTTTAAAAAAAAAAAAAAAAGTGAGTGACACAGAGTCAGTAATAATTTGTATGCTTGTTAAAGTTTATACTAGTGTATATAAGAGGAACCCGGGGAGCCATTGGTTGGCCTTGGAGGGTGCTATTGTGCTAATCGGGTTGCAGGAGGAGTTATACAAATTATTATAGGAGAACAAATCATTTTTCCAACACATTCTTCAAATAACTATTAATATGAAATATAAACATTAAGAAAAAAATTACCAATAAATATCAAATAAAAAATTAGATATAGTTATACTTTTTAAATTTTATTTAGGTTAAATTACATTTAACGTCATAAAATTAATAATGTCGCATCATTTAGACGGTGAAAATCACCAAAAACTTTTGTAGTGTGGACCCCTCTTTACAAAACGTTTGACGAGGGGTCTACACTGCAAAAGCCTGACGGAATTATAATTTCTTGGGATTAACCTCATAATCCCCTGCCTAACTAAGTCATGGATTTTTTAATTTCCACGTGTTATGCTCTTTCTTTTTTTCTGGTTTCGAGTTTTGGGTGCCTTGTCCTTTCATTTCTTCAACTTGATATTAAGTGAAGCAGTCATTGTTAAGGGTATTGGCAATCTTTGGTTGAAATATGAAGAAATATGAAACGAAGAAGTTGGTCATGATTGAAGGGGTTTGTGTGGTAGAGTTGATGGGAAATACGGCAAATTAGAATGTAGAGAAGTGTAAGTCTAAATCAGAGAGAAGAAAGTAATATGTGAATGTGAGTGATTAGTATTTCAAACAGACAACTACCCACCTCTCTCCCTCCCCTCCCTAATCACTTGAGCACTCTACCCTCCACCCCCACCCTACTCCCTTCACTGCAAAATCCTAATATTATTTTAATTTATTGTATTCTGTTTTTTTTATAAAAAAAAAATTAGAAAAGGGTTGGGTTCACCCACGATCTAAGGGCAGGGCGAAGTTTTCATTCCTCTTAGGCGATATCAATATCAGGCAGAACTAACCGTATATTACCCTTAGGCGTAAACCTAAGCACTTATTAGAAGTTAGGATACCTCCCCAAGTGTCGTGATTGAAACCATAACAAAGTGATAGTCCTTAGAGATCGAACACGCTCTAAATAGTCACATGTCTACCGAGAGACAATGGGTTAATTTATTGCATTCCCAACATGAAGATGCAGGTGAGAGTGTTAAGCCCAATTTCAATCATTTTAGTGGGCTGGGCCAAACGTGAATGGATGGATAGTGGGCTCAAGGCATTGTTTCCCCAGCTTTACTAAAAACTGCTCCAATATGTAACAAAAAAAAAAACTGCTCCCATATCCGCTTCCTCGCATTCCCATTGCTTCGCCAATTTCGTCAAGTCATTTCCAATAAAAGCCTTTTTACCACTTACATGACCATAATTAATAATGCTCAACCTTACCAACCAACATGGTTAGGGGTTACTCCCAATGACAAACTCAAATTTAAATTCCTGCAAGAAAATGTACTTATATTTAATAAATACTTGATAAACTCACCAAATATAAATTACCTTATAGAAGGATTCTAAAAAAATAAACAATTTGTATTTTGGTATTGTCCCTTTTACATCGAGAATTTCACGGGCCAAAACTAATATGGATTAGGTCAGGGGACTTTTTCGAGGGGACGTTCTATCACCTTTTGATAAAATATTCCTAGACTTAACCTTGATTAAGTTGGAATAATTCTTTTACCCATGATCAATTTAAATAGTATTTTATTAGTTATGCTTCTCAGGCAAATGCTTCTCTTGCACCAAACGTGGCTTTAACTGTCACTTTGACGTTGAATTGACATTTGCGTAACTCTGTATAGCCACTTGATTCTCTTTTTATAAAGCTGATTTGTACAAATACCTAAGTAGCGGCTTTATTTATTAAAAAAAGAAAACCTAACGTAGTTTATCTTTGCTGTTTAATTTAGTATATAATAGGATAAAATTTGAAAAAAGGTTTATCAAAAAAAGATTTTTATATAATTTAAAAAAAAAATAGAAAATAGTTTATAAAAAAAATAATTTTAAACAAATGACTGTTTACTAGAAGATTTTTTGTAATAGAAAATTTATTAGAAATAATATAATTTTATTAAAAATATGAGAGAGAGGAGAGAAGAGAGAGGGTGTAAAAAAGAAAAGAGAGAGGAGAGATAAGAGAGAGTGGAGAAGAAAGACGAGAGAGGAAAGATGGTATAAGAAAAAGTAAGAGTAAAATAATAATTAGGTAATCTAATAAGCTCTTTTATTATTCTATAAGTTAGTCTCAGTAATTTATCTAAAATTTTTATTTTAAACTATAGTTTAATCAAAAAATTCTTTTAGACAAATATAACTATTTGTTTTAAAATTTTATCAAACTAATATTTAAACAAAACTACTATTTTAAAATCTTAATTTAAGATTTTTAAACTGCCACAATATACACGAAAAAAACCGCTATACTTTCAAACTAGAAAGCAAAAATAATCAAGAAAAACATGCTTAGACTCTTCCATATGAATCAACTGTCAATCTCAACTGCATAATATTTATGTCAACATATTAGGTATTAACTCGATGTTTAGGAGTATAAAAACTTTTTTTATAAATAAGAAATCATAAATTCTACTTATAACCTAGTTTATTACTATACTAACTGTTCATTTTATTTAAAATCATATCAACCAGATAATTAATGTTCAAGTGAGAGCTACCAATTGTAATTAATTTGAAGATGTAACTCCAGGGACTTAATAATCATACTTTAATGTTTTATAAAATGTTGATTTGAAAAAATAAATAAATAAATGGACGATATGATTCAAAATAAGTACAGATTACACTTTACAGTGTTACTACTAATTTAATCCGTAATTAACTGGGCAGCATTTAATTTTACCCCCACCGTAACAAATTAGCGTAAGGTGCACGCGCGAGAATGTGCGTGAGGTGGGACTCAAGTGGGGAAGCTGAGACGAAACGTACGACAACGTCCCACAACGAACACAAACCGTCGAAAGGATGGAGCGGGTTTAGATCAAACGATGGCTACGGAAAAACACAAACACGACCCAAAATTTCAAACCTCCACCCTCAAATCCCTTTTCCAAGAAAACCCGAGAAAACAGAAATCCATCAAAGAGAAAAGGTCAGAGCGAGAAATCGAAACTCACACAAAACCACGATAATCCTCGTTGGGGAATCAATCGCCGGGTTGCGTTCACTCTCATTTCAACGAAAAAGCCAGCTGACTGACAACAAATGCCCATCTTCTCTCTTTAAAACATCTGAATTTATTATTCCTTTCCTCCTCTCTTTATCAGTTTTTATATTTTTCATCTCTCTGAAACATTATCGAACCTATTATATGATTTGAAACATAAAAATTGCAAAAAGCGAATAAAATTATGGCAGCGATTGGGGAGGGCAATGGCATGACTGTTCGTTCGTTTGTTCGTAGTTTCTCTTTTCATCAAAGATCAAAATACCTCTCCTATTTTTATTATTGTTGCATTCTTCTTTTTCTCCGTAATCTATACTGTTGTAGTATTAATTATTATTGTTTGTTATTCCCAAAATCTAACCGCACATCTCAATCACACCCTCAGAAAACTTCTTCGATTCCCATAGAGAGAGACTCCCAGTATACTAGAGAGAGAAAGTCTGAATTTGTACCCGCAACTTCCCCGTCAAGCCCACATGGACGGTTTCGTGTTTCGAATGGGGTAAAAGGATTGTCAGTTCTTCTCCATTTTTTCTTTCTCAGGGTCTTTTTTTTTATTATTTCTGGGTTGTTTACGAAAGCTTTAGGGGCCTCAGTTCGTTGGGCGATTGTGTTCCGTGAGGTGTTTGGCGTGGTTTTGTGGAACTGTGATTTTTTCTTTGTCCCCAGGAGCAATTTATTGTGTAATGTTAATTGTTCTGTGGGGTTTAATTAGTTGGGACTTCTGTGCGAGCGTGAGTTGGGTCCTTAGCAATGGAGGCTTGTTCAGAAGGAGAGAAGAAAAAGCCAGATAAGACAAAGCGCAAAATGAAGACTGCTTCCCAGTTGGAGATTCTGGAGAAAACTTGTGCTAGTTAGTATTTTTCAATGTTTTTATTCATGTGGTTTTTTTCTCTGGTATTCGATGTGAAATTATGCTGAAATGCGCCTTTCGTTTTCTGTATCGTGCAATTTTATTCAGCCGAACCTTATCCATCCGAGGCATTGCGAGCAGAGCTATCGGAGAAATTGTGTCTTTCAGATCGTCAACTGCAGATGTGGTTTTGTCACCGTAGGCTGAAAGACAGAAAGGCTCCAGCAGCGAAGAAGCCGGGAAATGAATCGCCACCTGGAGCGGTGACTCCGGCGCCAGTGGCTGATGGTTTTGAGCAGAAGGTAATGGGTGATGGTGGTCATGCGCGCGATTCCATTTCTGGGAAGAAACCATACAGTCATATGGATTCACGGCGGGCTGTTCCACGACCTGGTATGGCCTTTACTAGTATTGGATGGGGATTGCCAGCAATGGAGAGTTACTATGAATCACATCAGTCCAAAGCTAAGCTGAAAGCTATTGCATTTGTGGAAGCACAGTTAGGGGAGCCATTAAGAGAGGGCGGGCCAATTTTGGGGATGGAATTTGATCCGTTGCCACCCGGTGCGTTTGGTGCACCAATAGGTAAAGTTGGTTTTCTGATGCTCTCCATTTTTGAATGACCCGACATTCGTTTGTTTCTCATCTACAACCATACTCAAATCTTAATCCTTTTAGGTTTGGCGTTGGAGTGGAGAGGAGATGTCAATATTTTGTTTAGTTAGAAAGCATGATTTGTAGTAACTAGCATCTACTTCTGGCATAGCTGGGCATGATATTCGATTATTCATTGACAATGGAACTTTGGTGGGAAAGGATTAAGTTATCAATCCGAACCTGTTTAATCATTCTAAAGAGAGCCCCTGGGTATTCTCCATACCGTTATAAACTTTTGGATTGGGGACTGGAGAAGTCTGTTTGACCTGTTTCAATTGGTATGGCTTCATGTTGTAAGGTCTAGTGCATTTGAACTCTTTTCAAATTTCCTTTTTAATCCAGGGCCAACTGCAATGGCAATGCATCGGCAATCTAGAAGGCCTTTTGAGGCAAAAATTTATGAACGATTGGACAAGGTTAGTAGTTTGTGTCTTCCTTCTCCCCTGGCAAAGTACCACAATCTTTAAGTAGTTTTTGTAGAAAGGCACTTCTACTTCAAAAGTTGTTTTCCCTTTGTTGTTTCAATAAGAAGTTGGTGTAATTTTATTGTTACCTTTCTGTTCTATTTTCTCGCTTCTTGTTAACACTTTTAATAAGACAAATATGTGTTTGTATTTATTGTCTAACAAGTTCAATTTCCAGGGCGCTTCAAGGACTCTCCATGAATATAAATTTATTCCAGAGCAGCCAACTGTAAGAAAGGAGACACATGACTATGAGAGAGTCACCTCTTCTAACCACTATGGTTCTCTTGAAGTCTTGATGGAATTCCACATGCAAGGACTTCATTATCTAGTGGGCGACAATTCCTTGATGGGAGTGAAATTGCTTCCTATGGATATGGATATCAGAATCTGATGCCAGGGTTAAATCTTTTGTCTCAGCAAGGCAGGCAGAATCATCTTTTACCTTCTGCTTCTAGACAGAATGATAATGCTCCATGGAAAAACACGTTGCCTGCTGACTGTCATATTGGAGCTTACCCTGCAGCTCAAATTGACTGCATATCAACTCCATCCGACCAGAATGTTATCCATGAGGAGCAAATTTCACGGTTTCAGAGGAAGCGGAAGGTATCTGAAGATGGTATTGCTGCATTATTTATCACTATAGAGTTGTAGCTCAAGTGTTTTTAATTTTTACTTGCAGAATGAGGAGGCTAGAATGCAGCGGGAACTTGAGGCACAAGAGAAACGGATCAGAAAAGAGCTTGAAAAGCAGGATATTTTAAGGCGAAAGGTTTGGATTAGTCTCTTCATTTTTACCCTTCAACATTTTGCTCTCTGACTATTGACTAACATTGTGTGGTCATGTCATGCATTTAGAGAGAGGAGCAGGTGAGGAAAGAGATGGAGAGGCATGAATGTGAAAGGCGGAAGGAAGAGGAAAGGATATTGCGGGAAAGACAGCGGGAAGAGGAGAGATACCAAAGAGAACAGAGGCGTGAAGTAGAGCGGAGGGAGAAGATTTTGCAGAAAGAGTCAATCAGAGTATGTAAAGAATTTAGCTGGGTTGCGGTGATCTGGCATTTCAAAATAAGTGATGCTTATGTTTATTGGTTCTTGCAGGCTGAGAAAAGGAAACAGAAGGAAGAATTACGCAAAGAGAAAGAGGCAGCAAGGATCAAAGCAGCCAATGAGAGAGCTATTGCTCGCAGAATGGTCAAAGAATCAATGGAACTTATTGAAGATGAACGGCTGGAATTGATGGAGTTAGCTGCATCTGTAACTGGACTTTCTTCAATTTTGTCCCTTGACTATGAAACTTTACAGAATCTTGAATTATTTAAAGGTGAATAAAATGATTAGTTGAGATACCAACAATTTAATATATCCTACAATTTTTTACAATATTATAAAATTTTTGGAAATATTGCTCCAAATTTATTAAATTCTCAGTAACAAATAATTATACTCTTTTGCGTGGCCTTACCTTGTGGTGGACGTGTAAGTTGTTTGGCATGTTCCATAGCTAAACTCGTATTCTTTGCTTAAATTTGTTATTTTCTACTTCTTACTTAGGTTTAATTTTTGTGGTTGAAATAATGAATGTTCATGGAAGCAATAGTTGATATTTGTTTTTCAGATGGGAGGACTTCATTTCCACCTAAGACTGTGCTGCTGAAAAGACCTTTCTCAATTCAACCGTGGTTGGATTCTGAGGAGAACATAGGAAACCTTTTGATGGTAAGACCATTCCATTTGTTTCTGGGTTTTTGGTTAAGTTTATGAAGAAAGAGAATCTCAGATCTGGTTTATGTCTGTTGTTACAGTTTTATTATGCACTTTAGTTCTGTAGCTGATTCTGTCTTATTGCATCGTGTGGCCAAATGATTACATATAATACATTTCTACTCGTCTTTTCAGTTATAGCTAAATATATTGTTAATCAATGGGACCTTTAACATACTTGGGATTGAACTTGTAACCGTATGGAGTTGTTTTATGTATAAAACATTGCTTTGGTTGCATGTTCTGAAGTAAAGAAGGCTTAGCACATTGTTCAATAATATTAGTTTTTCAACTGTACTTGTTTCAACAGTCCATGCTTTTGCAAAATTTTTCTCATAATATTGGATTTTATTTTTCAGGTTTGGAGGTTTTTGATCTCCTTTGCTGATGTTCTTGGGATTTGGCCATTCACTTTGGATGAATTTTTACAAGCTTTCCATGACCATGTATGAATTTTTACAAGCTTTCCATGTATGCTAAATGTTTTTGCCTTGTGTTGATTGACGCATATCTTCTTTTTTAATGGTTTAGGATCCTAGGTTATTAGGCGAGATTCATATTGCTCTTTTGAGATCTATTATAAAAGATATTGAAGATGTTGCAAGAACTACTGGGGCAGGAGCTAATCATAAGAGTGTTGTCAATCCTACTGGGGGTCATCCGCAAGTAGTTGAAGGGGTGTGTTTTCTCATTTTTGTTGTCTGTAAATGTATTCTTTTTGCTTCGATAAAAAAAATAGTAATTTCTATTACTCTTGTTTGGTACTGTTAGGCATATGTGTGGGGGTTTGATATAAGAAATTGGCAGCAACTCTTAAATCCCTTAACATGGCCAGAAATTATGCGGCAATTTGCTTTAACAGCCAGATTTGGGCCACGATTGAAGAAAAGAATCATTGAGCCAGTGTGTCCTTGTGATAATAATCAGGTGAATTGTTTTTACTCTATCCATCTAATTCTTTTATCAAAAGTTGGAGTTACCAGCTGCCATGTCAAATGTAAGCATTTTATGACAACTTGGATTTGGCCTTAATCTTGTTTCTTGTTTTCTTTCCTTTTCCGTTTTTTTGCCCCTTTTCTTTCTTTCTTTCTTCTGTTTATAATTTCTCTCGGGGTTGAAAGTGCAGGGTATTGATGGGGAAGATGTTATTTCCAATTTACGTAGTGGGGTGGCAGTTGAAAATGCTGTTGCTATCATGCAAGAAAAGGGTTTATCTAACCCAAGAAGATCTAGGCATCGCTTGACACCTGGAACTGTTAAGTTTGCAGCATTTCATGTCTTATCTCTTGAAGGAAGTAAGGGCCTTACCATATTGGAAACTGCAGACAAGATACAGGTATAACTGTCCCTATAGGATATTGCATTCATTGTTGTAGGTTTAGGGATGAAAATTACTCTATTCACCTTAATAATAATGTTGTACAAGCAGCCTTAATATAGGCAGGGAAAATCAAATCATATCCTATCTTAATCTTTATCATATCTTAATATTAAGATAGATACGATACAGAAAATAAAATCAGATTAGCACTTAAATATGAGTAATATTTAAATATAAATAATCCTAATCTAATCTAAATTAGTTATAACAGATTTCCTAATGGACTTAGGTCCAAAGTGGGCTTTATTATTCAACAATTGTTTTGTGTGTAATTAACCTTACCAAGTTCATTCTATTTGTTATTCCTAGAAATCTGGACTTCGTGATCTTACGACAAGCAAAACTCCAGAGGCTTCTATAGCTGCTGCTCTATCCAGGGACACAAAGCTTTTTGAAAGGACAGCTCCTTCGACATATTGTGTACATGCTGCATATAGAAAGGACCCGGCTGATGGCGAGGCAATCCTCTCAGCTGCCAGGGAAAGAATCAGGATATTAAAAAATGGACTTGTCAATGCCGAAGAACTGGATGATGGTGAAAGGGATGGTGACTCAGAAATTGATATGGCAGAAGATCATGAGGCTGATGATTTAGGTACTGAAACAAATACCAAGGAGGCTTCTGATTTTGTGGAATCTAGTTTGAACACTGTAGTTAAAAATAGAGAAGGCAGTTGTGAAATTTTGCCAACTACTGGTGGTGGCAATGTACAAATGAATGAGGGTTTAGCATCAATTGTTGCTGAAGAATTTAATAAGGAAATTGCCGGTAGTAGCAATGTTGTTACTAACCCTGATCTGGAAGACACCAATATTGATGAAAGTAATACAGGTGAACCATGGGTTGAAGGGCTTATTGAAGGAGAATACTCAAATCTTAGTGTGGAGGAGCGACTTAATGCCCTTGTTGCTCTGATTGGTGTGGCAATTGAAGGAAATTCAATCCGTTTTGTTCTTGAGGTACTATTTATTACTATTATTTCCCAGCAGTGTGTTTGTAAAATTTAGAACTTTTTTTAAACCTTTGTGAGCAATGTTTCAGGAGCGTCTAGAAGCAGCAAATGCTTTAAAGAAGCAGATGTGGACAGACGTGCAGCTTGATAGACACCGAATCAAAGAGGATTGCTTTTTTAAGGTGCAGTCTGCCACTTATGTGGGCAATAAGAATGAACCAACTCCTTCTATATCATCCATGGAGGGTAAACAGAGCCCTCTACTTAGTGTTGATGACAGGAATGACAAAACACTACTAACTCCCCTCACCCAGCAAGTACAGTTAAATGATCTACCGTGCAATCAGACCCATCTTCAGAGTGTTCCATCAGAAGTGAACATAAAAATGCAAGACTCTGCTGTCCCTGATAATTATTCTTGCCAACAATTTGGTTCCGGTGCTGAAAAGTCAAAATCAAATTTCAAGGCATACATTGGTCAATTGGCAGAAGAAACTTATATTCATAGGTCATTGCCTCTCGGTTTGGATCGGAGACATAATCGATACTGGCAGTTCATTACATGTTCTTCTCAAAATGATCCAGGCTGTAGTAGGGTTTTTGTGGAGATGCACGATGGTTGTTGGAGGCTGATCGATTCTGAAGAGGTTTTTCTTTTCTAGCTGAGCTTTTCCTTGATGATCATTATATGATACAAGTGCTGCCAATATATTCATTTTCTCTTTTTCTGAGTAACATGGCGGTTAATTTATATTTTCTGTAGTCTTTCTTGCTGGTAAAGTCACCACATTAAATGCCTAGTTGCTACGAGTGAACTTTCGTTTTTTACTTGTACCTTTTATTTCTTCAAGCGATCAGTCTGTCTTGTATTGAATTTTTATACCGAATTCATTTCACTCAGGGTTTTGATGCTCTCTTGGCATCATTGGATGTACGGGGGATTAGGGAATCCCATTTGCACATGATGTTGCAACGAATTGAAATGTCCTTCAAGGAATGTGTTAGAAGGAATAAGTTGAGAAGGCAAGATGAAGACACTGTTAATACAGAAGCTTTTCAGATGGCTACCGAGCATGGTTGCTGTGCTTCCATGTTCGAGACATCAACATCTTTTGTGGTTCAGCTGGGAAGGAATGATTCTGATAACCAAGATGCTTTGAGGAGATACCAGGACCTTGAAAAATGGATGTTGACGGAAGGCCTAGATTCCTCAGTATTATGTGCGTTGAGGGCTGGGAAGAGAAGGTGCAGTCAATTGCTGGGCATGTGTGATTACTGCCATGAGATCTATGTATCTGAAGAACTTCCATCTCCTTCCTGCTGTAGAATCCTTCGTACTTGTAAGAGCAACTTAAGCTCTTCTGAACATATGGCTCAATGTGAAGGAAAAGTGAAGATTACCAGTGATTATGCATTTAGTGTCTCCCCCTCTTCTCCATTAAGAATAAGATTGCTTAAAGTGCTGTTGTCAATAGTTGAGGTGACCCCCTATATATCATTTTGATACAGCATACTTTGTAGAGAACTTTTGATGTAGCTATATTTTGAATATTTTTTTGAATAAGATGTCCGTTTATCTTGTTTTTTCTGTTGAAATTGAACTTATAATTTATAACCATGATTTGGCAGGTTTCCATTCCTGAAGAAGCTCTTGAACCTATTTGGACAGACTGCTATAGGAAGTCTTGGATTATAAAGCTGCGTGCTGCTTCTTCCTCTGAAGAACTTCTTGAGGTTGTTTTTGTCTTTATTTGATAAACTATGATTTGAAATTTCAAGGCATTAATGCTTTTTGTTGTTTGTTCTCAATCTTGACAGCGCACATGTGTGATCTTCCTTGTCTCTCATAAATGACAATCGATGCACAATGTCCTTTAGTGGGTAACATATCTCAAAAATACAACAGGACAATCGATGCTCAATTTCCTATAGTGGGTAAACATATCTAGAAGATACAAAACAGGAACAGTGATATCGACCGGAATAATAATGCCTCTTCATAATAGGATTATGATAATAAACTCAACGTGAAATATTTGCTATTGCAATCTTATTGTACTTTCACTCTTTTTATCTTCATAGTTATTTCTAAGTCCAGTACCTTACAGTGATAGAATATAGTCACGTGGAGAGAGCATATTTTGTTCACACCACTTGATTAGGCCCAATCGTTGTGTAGGAAGATAAATTTTCGGCTAAGGACTCAAATTTTCTCATGCCTTGAGATGCTTTACTTGTTCAGACTTTTTGGTGATTGTAGTGTGCGATTTTTTTGTTTATTATCCTTTTCCGTCTTGTTTTAAATATATAATATGTTCTTTTTTCTAAACAATATATTCATGATACATGAAATATGTGGCATGTGATTTTTGTTAAGATTTTTCCTTATTTATTTACATGTTTGCTTTTGTTTAAAACATTATATCCTCAGATTTTGACCATACTGGAGGGTGCTATCAAGAGGGATTATTTGGCTTCAAACTTCAAGACTACCAGTGAGCTGTTGGGCTCTATTTTTTCTTCTGGATTTCATATTGATTCCATGGGAGCTGAAAGAATTCCTGTGTTGCCGTGGGTGCCTCATACAACAGCTGCTGTGGCTTTAAGGCTCATGGAACTTGACATCTCAATCTTTTATACCCTGGAGCAGAAGCTGGAGTCTGAAAAGGACAAGACAAATGAGAATGTTGTGGTCAGTTTCCTCCTTTGACTTGAGTGAAAAACAGGGATATGTATAAATATTTAAGGGAAACATGGTAGAATAAGTCAAATAATTCCCAACATAGAAAGGCAAGAGATGCACATGCAGCTTTGAAATATTGTATTCCTTGCTGAAACAGTTAACCTTTGCCAAATTTCTCGTATGTGATATGGGGTGTGTGTTTGGCCAAAAAAAAAAATGCTGCGTGTTTACCACAAAAACCCTTTGGATTTTAAAGGATGGGGAATTAGTTATTGAAAATCCGATATGATATAACATAAGAACCACTCACCGGAAGCTTAAGTTGTTTATCCACATGATTGGTTTTATAAATATATATTTTTAAGAGTTTTATTTTATTATTTTAGTAATATCTATAGCAGTAACAATATGTAGACACAAACTATTGGCATGGGCATAATTTAATATGATTTTACTGGAATGGAAACTTAGTTCTGGTTGAGTAAAGTATCTTGCTATGCTTTAAATTGAATTTTGAGATACAAAACAATAATCTTGCTTCTTGTTGTGGTGTTGTGCTTTTGTTGTAAAGGAGTATTCTTGTTTGAAAATTATTCCGACAACTTCTTGCCTCAGAAATTTCCTTCAAAACATGCTTCTGCAAAAATTGCCCAAGTTGCTGGTACAGCTGAGACTTCACATTTAGCTGGGCATAACATGGTTGATCTGGGTGCTGGATTTGCTAGCTACAGTCGAGGACAAAGGCCCCATGGACAGGGCATAGGTCGCTCTCTTGGCGGGGGATCACAGGGAAGGATCATCAATTCAAGATCTGAATCTAGAAAAAAAGTTACTGCCACTAGCAGCAGGAGGGTTGGACAGGGACTAAGATGGAAAGGGAAATCACGAGGTCATGGAGGGCAGCGTCGCACTCGCCATAGCAAGAAGAAACCAGCAGCTAAAGAGCATGAGATTACTGCTGAGAGGGATGCTCCCAAAGAGGAATCAGCTGGTACTTTTGTCAGGGAGGCAAGCAATGTAGCTGAAACCATTGGTTTTCAAATGGAGATTCCCGAAAATGCTGCTAGCAATTCTGGGAGATCAGATTGTGAGGAAGATAAATATCAAGTGACAGGTGACGAGAATGATTATCTGGTGGATAATAATGATAATGGCTATGATAGATGTGGATTTAGTGGGAAGTCTGAGAATATAGTAGAAGATATTACTTTAGTTAACTTAGATGATCAGGAAGATGGGGGTGGATTTAGTGGGAAGTCTGACAATTTAATAGAAGGGATTGATTTTAATATAGACGATGAGGAAGAGGAAGATATTGATGAGGACGAGGAGGAGGATGAGCAGGTCGGTGTCGGGGTCGACGTTGAAGGCTTCATAAATGGGGATTCAGATATAGGACAGAACTCTTAATCCTCAGAGTACAGCGGCTAACAAAAGCATGATTAAGGAGACTAACTCCACAAGAGTATGTAGGTTAATTTTGCAATGTTAACATGCTTAGTAATGTAGGAAAGTAGGAATAGTCCTAATGATTAAGGTACCTTTAGAGTAGTCATCAATTGTGCATGTTATTTTGTACAAAAGATATATTTGTAGCTTACAAAATGGTGAAATGAAATTTGTTTCTCCTGTCATATAATGGGAGAAACTTTGTTCATGATCATTTCCATTCTCTCAATTCTACAGTGTTACTTTGTTGTTTTGAATTCAAGTCTCGTGTATGAAAAAAATTGCTAGAGAGAATTTTACCCTTTTATGATTCAATCCCACTCTATCCAAACAAGTTGAGGGGGAAAAAATCTAAAATATAGAGAAGAGGATTTGGCCGAAAATGAAATTCTCTTACCATGGTCGTTATATAATAAATTATTTAGATTTGATTAAGATAATTAATTAATTTAAAACGAAATAATATAATAATCATACAATCTTTTATAGCATGTGCTAAGCTATCCTCAATTCGCAGCCAAAGACTAATCCAAAATGTAGAGATTAAGCTTTACTTAACCTTTCCCAACAGATTTTTCTTTCATAATAATGTTGCTATCTTTATTATCATTGGCCGAATAAAATCCTCTTCAAATTGATATGAAATAATAGGTTGTTTTGATTTGATTCAAATTATTAATTATTTTATTTATAACAAAATAACATAATAATTTTACAATCTTCACTGATCTTTGTTCTATATCTTTTAATCAAATAATATCATAATTAAAAATAACATTTAAGATTGTCCGATATGATTTTCTTCTAGGCTGTGGCACACGATTCAGAAAGCATTCTACAAGGCACAGCTGATGGATCAAAGCACGATATACATTTTAAAACTGCAATATCCACCAACAAACGAATTCGTGTTCTAATCATTGGGAACACCAGCTGCTTATTTCCATTCACTGACAAATTACAAACCAAAAATAATAATCTATCAAAATTTGTATCACTACACTAAAGATACATAAAACGAGATTATCCCATTCTCATGCTGCTAAGTTTCGTGTTAAGTCTGCTGCATTTCTTCACCATCCCCTAAACTTCTGCCAAGTATTACCATCTTCAGCAAGCTGCTACAGAAAGCCACCAAGATTGATTTTTTTTTTTTTCCTCACTTTGTATCTACTTAGAGATTCTCTCCAACTTTTTGCTCTCTTAGTACGAGAAATCTCAAAGTAAATCCAACAGTGAGGAAAACCCAACCTTTGAGGAGGCTAAGCTTCCCATTTGAAAACCTCTTCAACTTGGATCTCAAGGTTAGGCCCCCAAGAGTTTCCTGATTCCTGCCTTCTGCTCAGATGTCAGCCGAGTTGGGAACTTAATGTTGAACTTTATCCTCAAGTTTCCCTTCTTTGTGGGATCCTTTTGAAGTGGCATGCCTTCTCTTGGAACAACTTCCTCATAAGTTGGATGAATCACATTGTTGACTGGTATGGTCAGGTTTCTTCCATCCAAGGTAGTCAGCTGCACGGTATAACCAGTCAAGGCCTCCACGAGAGAAATCTTTTGCGTCACAACGAGATCATTTCCCTCCCGAGTGAAAACACTGTGAGGCTTTTCATCGATGATAAAAACAAGGTCCGCAGGGGTCACATTTGGCTGCTCATTTCCCTTCTCTGGGAAGGTTATCTTTGTACCCTTCTTCCAACCAGGTTTGATATTGATAGTTAAGATCTCCTCTACAGGCAGGGTTTTGCTGCACCACCAAAGCAAAGCCAACCCATCATTAATCAGTTAAAAGATGAAGCAAAACAATGCAACAAAGAAGTGAAAGTATAGCTTGGATGTGGAATGAAGATGCGGCCATATTTTCAATTCTGCCAAATGATGAGCAGGAAAGACAACAACCCATATAATGATTTCCAAAGGCAAAATTCTGGATGATCCATTTATTTATCCCAACAGATTACAGATATGAGAATATAGAAGTTGTGATGCAAGATCCACTTGACATAAGATTTACACAACCCATAGAATGATATCTCATCTATAAGAAAATGTATTTCACACGAAAACAGTTCATACATTCATCGCTTAATTACCTAACCACCAAAGCCTGAGACTAGCATACGAAAGATCAAATAGTCAAGTAAACAAACAAAGGGTAACAGACAACAATGTAGAAGGTTTCATTCATTCCACATAAATACTCATTACAAAAACAAGCGATAAAGAGCGCCGACAGCTAAAACAAATGGTGAAGACAACTACTTACCCACTAGCATCAGCAATTTCTCTAGAGATCTTCATCTTCTTTGTAGTTCCTTGATACAAGTCTTCGAGACTACAGGGCAATCTGTTCTCAATCGGAGGAGCTTTTCGAGGAGCACCTGGATGCATATGGACTCCCCTTCCGTCTCCAAATGATCCAAACATATCATCACCAAAAATCCCACTAGAGAACCTCGACGAACTCATCCCTCCATGGCCACCACCGCTTCCAAATGGGCTCGTGAACCCGAAAAATTCTGCAAAAATGTCGTCGGCATTTCTAGGATTGAACCGAAACGACGTCGGTCCTTCTCCCGTTGAAAAGAAAGAAGCTCCTCCGGCATCGGGAGGCGGAACCCCACCCTTCAGACCCTCTTCGCCATATTGATCATAGACAACTCTCTTTTGAGGATCACTGAGAACCTGCCAGAATTACAATAAACAGTAAGCATCGCCTCCTAAAGTTCAATCATTTCAGAGTAAAAAACAGAATTTTCGATCTCCATATAAGCTACAACGAAGTATGATTGAAAACAAATAACCAAATAAACAAAGTCGGATGAAATTTTAGAGAAAACAGACAAAATCTGAGAAACACGTATAAGGCGTAAGGAAGTATGTATAAGATCAACTTACGTCATAGGCTTCAGATATCTGCTTGAATTTTGCTTCAGCTTCTTTCTTATTATTGGGGTTCTTATCAGGATGCCATTTCATGGCAAGCTTCCTGTAAGCCTTCTTCAAGTCGTCATCTTTGGCATTTTTGTCAACCTGCAAGATCTTGTAATAATCGACACCCATGTTGGAATCGTGTTCCTCAGCTCTCTTTCTCTTCTTCAGCTCCTCAATCTTTGTAAGCAGCGAGTGGAATAGAACTCCGGAATCGATGAATGAATGGTTTGAGAAGATGGGGTGAGAAGGAGGGTGTTTAATTGGGTGTAGGATCCGAGTCTCTATGGGATTCGGCAATAATTTTGATGGTTTGAGAATTCTGTGGAAGGTTCGAGCATCGTGAGTGTTGTTGTTGAAATTGGAGTCGGATTACCATTCGGAGCTCCTAACTAAGAAACGAAACGGTGCGCAGATCCAATTTCGGTATCTATTAAAAAAAATATTCGGTATCTATCTAGATGAGTTGAAATCAGGGACAAGTGGCCATATAGTTTTTTTTTTAAAAAATTATCGTTTAAATAAAATTTTAAGTTCGACTCTTAGTGTATATAAAAAAATTTTATTAAGAGACTCACCCATTATAGCTAAGTGCATGACGCGAGTTAAATTCGAATATAGTCAGGATAAAATTTTGATAAATTGGATAAATAACTAACACGAGAATAATTGTTGACAAAATGAGAAATAGATAAACGAAATGGGACACATGACGTCCTAACTCATATAAAAGCAAAGGTAAGGTGTAATAGAGGCAAGAAGTTCAAATTTTCTTAATATATTAAAAGCAACAGAAGAGACGTAGAATTTAGTAAAACATGATCGAGATTTTAACGCACAAAAAAGGAGGTCAAGATTTCGGATTGTAGTAATCCAATTTCGGTGGCCTTAGTTTATATACATAGTACACTATGTTCAAATAATAATAATACATTTAAGTTCTACTTGAAGATTTCTTCTATTTATTCACCTAGAATTTGTTTAATAGTATAAAATTTAATTAGAATCTTTTAAATTTTAAATTTAATTTTTTAAAAAAATATTTACACTAAAAGTTGTTATAACAAACTCTACAACTAAAATATTTAATAATAAGATTCAGTTAATATTAAAAAAAAATAACGATGAATATATAGTAGCAAGCATTTATATTAGTTCGCACCATCGCATGCTTGGATAAATGAAGTTTTCATTTAAGAAATTAAACATATCCGCAAGAGAAGAAGAGCTATACAACTAAATATGAATATCAAAATGCTTGGTATTGGAGTAATTTATCAAGAAGCTAGTTTTTGTTGTTGATCAACTCAAGAAATATTGATTAGTGCAAAATGATTAAGTTGAAAGCATACTAATATTGAAGATTCTGAGAGAATCAATCCTATCCAGAGTCAATTTGTCCAACAAACTCTCTGGAATCGCAAGTGCCATGCATATAATCGGAGTTAAGATGTAAGATTTCAAAGTTGAAGAAAGAACCATAACGTGGAGGCAAATGATCCTGCAATTGAATTGAACCACATACAGTATTTTGTTGTGCTCAGTCGAAGGATCCTGCAATTGAACAACGAAACGAGAAAATTCAGATGTGAGAATTACAGAGAGGGAGGAGAATATTATTCTTCTCATGATTGATTCGATCGAGATTAGCAAGGAATGTGCTGAAAGAACCATTTCAGAACTTCCATCGGAAGGCTGGTGAGACCGAAAGCCTTGTCTGTAACTCGATCGCAGCTCTTGAACCATGGGCACACCTTATGCAGCATTCTCCTATCCACCATTTCAACAAGAGAAAAGAATCAAAGAAGGTAAGGTGACCGAAAATGAGAAATCACAAAATCAGAATATATAGGCGAAATTAACATAGATTTGAAGGAGAAGGAGAATTCATCAGACAGATGAAAACTATTGTCTAACAAAAGAAAAGGAACGAATGATGGATCGAGAAGGCAGGTACCCGAGGAGCCAGATAACAGCAGCCATAATGGATAAAATTAAAGCGCAGCCAATAGAGCGAAAGGCGAACCCAGCAACAGAGCCACATGCTTGCAGCTTCCCATGATTGAAGAAGAAGAAGACAAAGACGAAGCATATAGTGCGAGTGTTGGTTTTCAAACTCTTGGGCCCAAACCGAATCACCAACGAAGAAGCGTGAGTTCGTTTCAGCATCTAACCACCTTTATAATAGACTCGCATATCAACCCCTCTGCCCCTCACACAGGATTATAATAACTACCTTCTTTTTTTTGTTTAATTTCTCAATTGTTTCATTCAAGAAAATAAAAATAAAAAGATGGTATCTTTCTTCCACACTCTAATATTTCCCTTGCAAATCCCCGAAATAATAGTTGCTCTAATATAACATGAGATGCCATATTATTTTTACTTGATGTCCATGTCTTTTAAATATACTAACATGTTTCTCGTTTCAAAAAATAATGAAAATTTTGTCAAGTTCGTATCCTTTTACATCAAGTACTGAAAATAATTGAAAAATTAAATTAAAGAATCTAATAATTTGCTTACAATAACAAGGTTATTTTATTAAAAAAAAATAGTATGCTCCAGAAAATATTGTTTTCCACGGAATGGGCGTGAACCTGGGGTATTCCGGCCCATGAATGGTAATGCCCAAACAAATTGGGTTGGAATTTCTAAAGGGCCTACGTTGGCCCAACAAATTATAATGGGCCTCCAGAATGGTAGGTTCGGCCTGTGTGGTGGAAAGGAGTAACGCTTTCTGTTTCCTCTGCATATGCTTCTTCTATGGTCATTCTTGTCTAATTGATCAATTTTTTAACTGAACCCCTTATTTATGTCATTATGTGCCCGATTATAACATTATTTCCTTTTTTAAAAATATCTGGAAAACATATTTTTGTAGTAAAAAGACTTTGTATTCTGCAAGTTGAAATGTTGGATTTTTCACATACATTATATGGTCTGGCCACAAATTAATTCCCTGTGTGTCATTTCATGTGGGTGATTAAGAAATCTCAAAGTCAATATCAAAGGTTCATAGGTACTTAAGATTCCTATATATATATGTATGTATATATTATTTATTATGTTATTGCTAATGGCTGGGAGGTCTCCACGACTATTTGAAAACAAATTTGGCATAGTATGTGAATTCAGTTGGTGAAGAGGTGAGATATGCGATTATTTAGAGCATGTTCGAACCCTGAGAAGTACTATTTTATTGTGGTTCTAGTCGTGGCGCTTGGGAGATATCTTAACTCTTAGGTACCTAAATTTACGTTTGATAGTAATAGACAGCTCAGCCTACCTAACATTAGCATCGTCTATAAAGAAATGAGACTTCGTTTTATTCTTAGATTATGGCTGAGCCTAACTCTTTTCTAAAAAAAAAAATTTATACTGAAAAAAAAAACAAAGAAAACAAACTTGGATATTTCAAAACCTATGACAAATTAATTATGACTCTTTCTCATTTTACGTACTTTTTTCACTGCACTCATCAATCAAGCACTGTGAAACTTTTTTAATTTTGATCTTCAAAAAAATTGCCAATTTACCCCCCTCGTCTTTTTTTTGTTTTCTATGCTTAATTTGTAATGAGTATTACATATTAGTTATCTCTTTTAAAGGAATGTATAAATAATTAATGTGTTAACTAAAGTTTGAGAGATTATTTTTTTGGAAAAAAAATCCATATTTGTTTATTCTTTATTTTTACAAGCACCAACCAATTGATCTACTCTAGATAAATATATAATTCGGGATTTTGTGGGTGTGCCTGTGTGTGGCATAATATGAGATTGCTACTTGCAAGTATACTGTGATTTTATTTTTTTATACAAACTACTTTGAGTTTTTCTTTACACATATATTTATAAACATAAAACTTGTTATATAAAACGTTTCACACGATTCTTTACAAATCTTCTAAATTCTAAAAATTTAAATCGATCTTAACTGTACTCCTTAGTCAATTCAAAGTTAATATGCCCTTATAATATCATCAAGAGATAGTAAATTTTAAGAAAAATGATTATACAAAATTCACCGTTATATATATATATATATATATATATATATATATATATATATACATACATACATTGGAATAATTAATTAAATATGTTGAATTGTACACCAAATTAAATTACTAGGACTCCTTTCGGTATTAAATATATATATAAATTCAGAAAAATAAAATGCCGATCGAATCCTAGTAAATATATATAAGAGTGTGATTGAGTAATAATAAAAAAAATACTTTGAAAAAAATAAAACAATGGTTTTGAAATAAAGTAGTCAACTATATTTTTTTAAAAAAAACACTTTATAATTTAAAATCATGGTATTCTATAAGCCTACAATTTTTATTTTTCTATAAATTATTCTCTAAAAATTTATCTAGACATAGCAAGAGCAGTATCAATTTAGAGAGAGACCTTGGGTCCAGGAACACTTGAAAGTATAAAGGGGAATGTTCTCAACTCCCAACACAATTCAAATATACTTGATCCTCATATTTTTAATAGTTGATATAATTAAAAAGTTAATTTTAACTATAAATATGATATATATTTTTTATATTTATTAATTTATTTTTAATTTATTTTTATTAATATTCTTTTAACAATAATTAAATAAAAAATAAGAGGGTTAATAAAAATTATCAGAGTATTTTAGAGAAAGATGTCATCTTAATAAGTCTGATTAATTTTTTTAATATAATTAAATTAGTTAAATATATTATATATTATAAATTATATGAGTATATATATAAAGGAAAACTTATTATAGCTAATGGTTTTACATAAACCGGAAGTTTGAAGGAAGATCTGCAATTGTATACATATAAGAACAAGATGGTGGGCCAATAATCCTCTAGGCATATATCAGTCTGTGACTGTGCTTTATCCTACAAAACAAGGACGTGCCCTACCTAATGAGGATACTCCCACTCCAAAAGTCATATTCTTCCTTTATGCAATTCATGCGTGTGTATACACACACACAGAGAGATACGTATACATAATAATAAAATCGGGTCTCTCTTTGCGTATATACACGTATGTGTATATGTATATTGAGTGCAGACAAATCTATAATGACCACAAATATTGAAGGAGCCTCGAATACTTCCATGCAGGAAAGACAAAAACCTCTTCTCCACAAGAATAGAGAGAGAGAGAGGATGGTGTTGAAAATGTCATATTATAATTATGAAGGAGATCATATCCCTACACATCCATTGTGTTGTTCCCTTCAATATCTATCATGTTACCTTTTGTTTTCTTAATTATTGTTTCTCTTACCCCTATCTGTTCTCCTTCTAACATGACACACTCCTTCAATTATTTTCAGGACTTATGCCTTTGGTTCAACGGATCTCTTACACCCGGGAATAGCTTGTTGGGGAAACATATCTATGCAAATTAATTAATTTTAGTACAAATTAAAACTTATATCAAATTATTTATATTTATTATATCAAGTTCTTCCTCATACTTATTATTTTATTATTATTAACTGTTAAAATATATACGTACACTTATAAATTTATTTTTGAGCATTTATCAATTAAAATTTATAAAATTTTATATAGAAATATGTGTATTATAATAACTTTACTTATAAAATATGAACACGTATTTTTTTACTATTAATAATTATTAAAATATATACGTATACTTGTAAATTTATCTATATTTGACCTAATATATATAAATATATTTAAATACATGTTTACTCGTGAGGTTAAGACTAATATATCCCTTCTTAGATTAAACTTTATGTAATGGGAGTCTCACGTATTAATCCTCCTTTCATATGTATACTTGTGAATAGGATTTTCAAATTATGAATTTTATGAATCAATGATTATTCCATAAATTGTGTTCATCGGTCCGTGGAATCTTTGCACAGTGATGCATTGATTATGCTAACAGGATTGTGCACCCGAAAGGCGAAAAAATCATTTCAAAAAGGACGCAAGGACATTCATAAAATTATTAGATAGAATTATCACTGGGATGACAATTCTAAATTGCAATAAATATGTGAGACTTTTACCCCTCTCAGTAGATGTTTGACTTATGAATTGAGCCAATCGTTAATACAAATTAATTATACTTAACAGACATATAAAGTAACGGTATGCAAAGGCAGATAATACTTAGAAAAAATTAGCGAGGTCTTAAAAAAATAATATAAATAATAAAAAATATCATAATATATAAGTGAGTAATATCTAGTAATAAATTTCGAAATAATTCAACTCAAAAATAGGAGAACCAGTTAAAGGAATCGTAAAAGGTTAAGGAGTACATTTTTGAAGAAAAATTGAGTGATGATATATTATTATATATTAATGTGTATTTTTTTGTGTGGGTATTTAATTTAAATGAAAGAGTTATATGACTTGTGATGGAACAGTAGCTGCAGGGGGTGGAATTATTGAGGAGAGAAGAAGAGGTGAATGCTGGTGCTGGGTGCTGGGTGCTGGGTGCTGTTTGGGAATATTAGTGGGGAACGAAATCTGGGACCTCCTTCGTTCATTTCCCTCTCACTTATGA
Source organism: Leucaena leucocephala (assembly GCA_037074615.1). Taxonomy (NCBI): domain Eukaryota; kingdom Viridiplantae; phylum Streptophyta; class Magnoliopsida; order Fabales; family Fabaceae; genus Leucaena; species Leucaena leucocephala. The sequence goes on from CM073545.1 coordinate 16,811,400, forward strand.
GTATGACCCCTTCTCAAGGCACAAAAACTCATATATTCTTGTGTTTATAAAGTTTTTTTTATCAATAATTTCATATCCAAAAATAGCACATATAGTATATACTCAGTTTCTACTTTATATTTATTTATATTTTGCTTTTATAATAGTGCCAGTTTGAGATATAAATATACGTTGACATTGCCATCTATCCGCCAAAATAACTAGAATCAATTTGATAGGATATCATTTAATATTATATATTTTCAAATTTTCTCCGTAATTATATATTTTAATATGGGCCTGTTTGGTAAGTTAGCAAACTGCGGTTTTAAAAGGGCTTTTAGCCCAAACCTCAGTTTGGGGAAATTTCAAAATAAACAGGCTTATTTATTCATAAGTGCTTTTGGACAAAACCATGGTTTAAAACCATGGTTTTGAATAAGCTATTTAAAATAGCTTTTTCAACAATAAAAGCACTTATGGATTATCCAATTACTATCTTACCCCTACTTTTTTTTATACCCTCTCTCCTCTCTTCTACTTTTTCTTACACCCTCTCTCCTCTCTCCTACTTTTTCTTACACCCTCTTTCCTCTCTCCTACTTTTTCTTACACACTCTCTCCTTTCTCCTCTCTTTCCTCTCTCCTCTCTCTTCTCTTTTCTCTAACTCCCTCCTCTCTCTTACTTTAAATCAAATCATACCCTTTTTGATAATTTACCACCATAAAAAGTTATTCTAAAAATAACTATCCAAACACTTATTTACTCAAAACCACTTTTTTTCTATAAACTCTTCTCCAAAAGTCCTTTTTTATAAGTTGTCCATAAACCTTTTTTTTTATAAGCCCTTTTTTAAAATCCTATTCAAAGGGGCCTATGTGTGCGTGGTAAAATCCAGGCAGGACCATGACTATAAAGACGGCTGTCCTTTCTCTTGGAGGAGTAATCAATATAAAGAGTTGCTATCCTACCCTATATATAATGGTCCCTTCATCCACATGGTTTTGAGTTTGAAATGGCTACAAACAATAACACTGTTTTCCTCTCCATTTATTATCATTGTCATTGTGATTTTAAATCATCATTCAGACTACATAAATTTCAACGATGTAGACTTATATTTTTTTAAAAAAATTAAAATATCGATATCCAGTTTAATTGAACAATCCATCCATTATAATATAAAACATATCCAAAAGCAAATTCCACATCATCATCAGTAACGTCACCACCCTCCATCTTCTCAAATTGTATTATTTTCTTAATTTATACATCCAATAGAAGTGTTGGTGGCTTTTCACATCACGAGCTCACAAGCATTTGTTTCAAGTCTATTTATCTCCTTTTTTTTCTTTTTTAAAATTAAAATATATATAGAGTCTATTTATATATTTATATAAGAGTTTAAAAATAGTTTATAAAAAAAAATTGAATAGTTTTAGAAAATGATTTTTGGAGAATAACTTATAGAAAAAAAATAATTTTAAATAAATTAGTGTTTGGATAATTATTACCAGAAGGACTTTTGTAATTAAAAAATTACTAGAGAGGGTATGATTTTACTAAAAATATGAGAGAGGAGAGAGGGTGGAGAAGAGAGATGAAATATGAGAGAGGGTGAAAAAGAAAGAAGAGAGAGTGAAGAAGAAAGAAGAGAGAGGGTAAAGAAGGGAGGGGAGAGGGGAGAGAGTGTGTAAGAAAAGGTAAGAGTAAAATAATAATTTGATAGTTTATAAACTCTTTTACTATTTCAAAAGTTAATCTTAATAACTTATCTAAAATTTTAGTTTTAAACTATAATTTTGTCTAAAAATCCTTTTGGACAAATATAACTGTATATTTTAAATTTTTTATAAATTAAAGTTTGGGCCAAAAAAACTTTTAAAATTTTAATTTTATATTTTTCTAAACACTTATATAATAACCTAAAATTATAAGTGAAATTGATCTCTATGCATATACACTTTAAGAAAAGGTTACATGTATGTTTATAGGCTATAGGCTACAAGACTAATGATAATTATTTCAATTTTGGGCCAAATTTTATCCCACTCATATCTTCCCATGGATTACCCTTAATCGCCTGGGCCATGCATATATAACCATCGTATATATATAACAAGTCATGCGCGCGCATATATATATATATATATATATATATATATATATATATATATAAAGTGGGAAGTCTTCTCCGATCATGTCATCTTAATTACTATACATATAATTGAATATTCAAGTCTTCATCGATCTTATTGCAACATTTGAATTCGCTGCCTATGTTAGGTACGTTATCTTATTGATTCAACGTTAACGAGATGAGTGCATTTGCTCACTCTTCGATATATATATACACACATATATTTTTTTTAATCTTTAATATATGATATAATTAAAAAATTGATAGTAATATAATAGTCTTAAATATAATATTTATTTTTTATATTTATCAATTATTTTTTAAATTATCCCTATTAATACTTCTTCAATAATAATTAAATAAATAATAAATTAAGGGAGTTAAGGAATATAATTATGATATTTTAAAAAAAAATATGATATATATTAACTAATAACTAACTTAATTAATGACTTTAATATAATTAAATTAATTAAATATGTCATATATTAAGGATTAAATGAGTATATATATATTTGTCAACTAATCTTTGAAGAAATATAATAATATAAACATTATATTTCCAATACAATATCTCTCTAAATGATGTTTTACAACTAATCAACCTCGTTTGTCTAACGATAACGGGATGGGAGGAGATTCAAGTCAATAGGGAAACTTTTTCTTTCATCTCTAACGTGATATGAGTAAGCAAAAGAAGGTACAGTATATATACAGGTGTTGGCACACACCCAATTGATGCCAAATCGTTCTCTCCTTTTAATAAATGTGTCTAAATTACACAATCATTTCATTTAAAAAAAAAAAAATCCCATTTATGTGTCATTTTCTCAAATCCAAATATGCATCGTTAAAATATTGATATTGATTTAGTTATTTCATACACATAGAAAGTTTTTTCAAATAATTGCCCTTTTGAGCTTCTGATGGCAACAAAGTGGGGAGAAGTTGTTGGATTCGGAGCTGGCACAATCTTATCCGGACCCATTAAACCCGGACCCATCACACTGGCTGTGTCCCACGTTCTGGACCCATCCATGTAAACAAACGATAACTTGACTTTATGTTTTATTTAAAAACATATTATGGATTTTTTAAAGTTTTTTTATTAAAATTATATATTTTTATTTTTATATAAGCATGTTATTTTACGAAATATAATTTTATTTGTACTTCAGTTCCATTTTTTAAAAATAATTTTTGCTTCATTTTAGTTATAATATATATATATATAAGTTGTCAGCCTACTACATTTTAATTCACACAATAAAATTTGACTAAATTATTGGATAAATATATGTTATAGAGAAAATTTATATATATGTAGAAAGTAGGAATATAGTTTATGTGATGTTGTATATAATTTGAAGTATATATTAGAAGATATTTTAAATGTAACTTATGCAAATTAAGCAATATAAGTTAACAATATATGAAAAATGATAAAAAAAACTCTAAAAATGATAAATACTAAAATAGGACTTTGTGTTAGTAATATTTAATTTATAGTTAGTAATACCTGATCTATTATTGGTAACTATTTAATTTTAGCATTTATAATTTTCTAAAGTCTTTTTCTATTATATTTCCTCACATTTAACTAGCAAATCACTGTTTGCCATTATATTTAGATTCATACGTATATAAAACCCCATCCTTGTTACACGCGTCCTCTCTGATTAATTACCTTCTCTATATATATTTATATTTTTGGGATAATTACTATCTTCAATCTTAAATATAGAAGTCACAGTTAACTACCTTATATATAATAAAAAAACTATTAGAGATAGTTTAGCTTCTTAAATTTCTTCCAAATTGTAATTATTTTTCAGAATTAACCCTAATTAAATGGTTTATCATTTAGGTATCTTATGACATAAATTTAATTATCCTTAATCTCTTTCATGACGAGTTTATCGTTATATTCTTTAATTAGTCCTTATTAATATTTTTGAAATTTTTATTATAGATATTATATCTTCACGAGTTTAGTTGTTTCATATCAATATATTGGCTAAAAAGTATCCAAGACAATATTATTCAACATTGACTTTCAATCACACTGTACACCAATTTGCCAACAAATTAATATTGATCTAATTAATAAGAGTTGTCACATAATCTAAAAAGTTTTGAGTTTAAATCCCACTATTGTCGTGAGAATATTATTGACAAATGATCTATAAGTAACCCTGTAAGCACGCGTTCAACCTTGAGGTATGTCTTGATTCTAGGGAGTTTTTAGTATTCAACTCACTTAATTTTTTTTATATTAGATAAACTCTTAATTCTGCATGTACAAAAAAAACAAAGAAATTAAATCATGTGTGAGTATATTGAGTTGTCATATAATATATTTTTTAGTATATATAAGAACTATATGTATAGTTTAAAACAACAAAGGATTAGTTTTTCTGAAAATGAAAAACCTTGAAGGAAAAAATGCTATCCACAAGAATAAATTATGTTAATAATAAAGGCGCAATTAGCAGTCGGAGCCAAAAAGATAAAAACAAAATATCATATTCAAAACTGCAATAATAATAATAATAATCAAGTTGTGGTGGAGATGCAATGCAAGCCTCTAGTTCGTTTCCCATACATATACAGTACTAGTCTCTGAGCACTTCCAAAAAAGGCAATATAAAATTCTTCAAAATCAAAACATCCATCAATGCTTGTTCCAGTTCAAATAATTCTCATTCTCATCTTCTTTTCACAGACATGCCCAGCTTTCTGCAACTTCGTCATCATTTCATGTTGCACTAAACCACCAGCTCGCAGTTGACACTCTGCTTTACTAAAGTTCCAGCAGATTTTAGCCATATAAGTGTGTATATATAGACGCACTAGGAGGGTTTAATTATTGAGTTGTAGGAAATCTGGGAATCGATATTGATGCTCGCGGTGTCACCTTTGAGGGGAACCAAAGATGAAATTAAAAGCTTCCAAGGAGAGATGGTGGGAGGTTTCTCATCAATCATCGCCGGTGAAGATGACGACGGGTTTGGAGAATTTTGCGATGGGAATTTATTGGAAAGCATCAATTTTGACGATCTTTTTGTCGGCGTCAACGTCGACGACGCTGGAGAGGAGTCGTTCGAGAACATGAACTCCGAAATCCTGTCCGAGTTCTCCATGGAGTCGTCGGAGAACATGAACTCGTCGACCTCGCTTTCAGTGGAAAATAATGATAATAGATCAGCTGATCAACACCAGACCAGTATTATTACAACTGGGAAGGAGGAGGAGGAAGAGGAAGAAGATTGTAACGATAAAGTTTCTTCAGCTTGGGATTCAAATTCTGGGTCAAGTCGAGCAGAAGAAGAGACAGTGAACAAAAGAGATGAAGCTGCAACGACGACGAAGACGAAGAAGTTGAAGCCATGGACGAAGGAAGAAGGTGAGCAAAAGGGAAGAAAATCATCAGGCCAATCCAACAATTCACAGGGGAAGAGAAAGGTGAAGGTAACTAATATTAACTACCTCACACAAACGAGTAATTTTTGTTTATTACCACACGTTGAAATCTAAAAGAGGTCCAGAAAAGGAATAATAATTAGGGAGGTAGCAGAAATTCTGGTGTTAGAATGAGGTTGTCGTCCATGTGCAGCAAAGCTAGTCCTTAAGGATCAGTCTCTATCTCAATTATGGGTCTTCTCTCTTCAGTCACAAGTGGTGTCAGCTCACGGGTATACCATAAGACATTAAGTTGAAACGTAAGAAGTGGGAAAGGGTAATTATATTATAAGCTACAGATGGAGAGAGAGAGAGAGAGAGTGCAACATTAATGAAACAAATATACATGATATTTTTTTATGGGATAGGCCTGATGATGATGATGATGTTTTATTAGCGTTGTCGGGTGTCGTTGCAGGTGGATTGGACCCCAGAATTACACAGACGATTCGTGCAGGCAGTGGAGCAGCTTGGAGTGGACAAAGCAGTTCCTTCCAAAATCTTAGAGATTATGGGAATTGCTTGTCTAACTCGCCACAACATCGCCAGCCACCTCCAAGTACTATACTTAAATCTTATATATGTGCTAAATAATAATAATATATATATCATATGCATGCAACTAATGGAGAGAAACTGCTAGATTTATCTGGCGTATAATACAAGAGTTTAATTTGGAATGAATGAATGTACAGAAATATCGATCGCATAGGAAGCATTTGCTGGCGCGTGAGGCAGAAGCTGCGAGGTGGAATAATAAGAGGAGAGAGGTAAGGCCATGGGCGGCGCCACCCACCGTGGGTTTCCCTCATATGCCTCCTCTTTCGACGTCGACGCCCACGATGCCCCAATATTTTAGACCCTTACATGTATGGGGCCACCCCACCATGGACCACTACTCCTTCATGCCCCGCTGGCCTAAACAACATCATCATCTTCCACATCCGGCGGCGGCGGCCTGGCCATACCCAACCGCTCCGCCACCTCCAGACCCTTCATTCTGGCACCCTCACCACCAGCAGGTTATATATAAGTTGATTATACCTGACCTACTCCTTCCATTTCTTAAGATAGGAGTTTGTTAATTTTTTTAATTATATTAAAAAAATTAAATAAATCAATTAATTATAACTAATATAAGAGTTAATTGATTAATTTGAGTAGATTAACAAGTATATAATATAAATTCGTATTGAATGTTAGATTTTATCATAATTAACTGATTTTTTTTAATCTAATAAAAAAATTAATTAACTATTATATTATTAACTAAAAGGTAATGTTTCTAATGCAGGCCGATCTGAAAGTACTAACCCCGGGAATAGGAACATATTGTTTCCCACCACCGCCAACAACAGTACCTCTGACTACGTCGGTAAATAATTTTTTTTCCATAGATTCCTTGCTGTTTTGGAGCCACTCAAGTTGTCTTCTTCTTGAGAAATTGGACATTCTTGTAGACAACATTACCATGTAAAATGTTGTCATATTTACTCGGACAACAAAACTAGTACGTCTGAGTTTCTTTCACAATAGGGGAAATGAATTGAATAATGTTAATATTTATGGTTCATGCACGCAGGGATTTGGATCTCCACCTGTCCCTGGCATCCCACCACCTCACGGCATGTTCACGGCAGACCCCGACATCGGATCTCCCACCGGACAACCTGCCCTACCTTGGCCCAGCTTTGACTTCCACCCGGTAACTTCTCTTCTTGATCTCCCATCTTCTCTACCCTATAGGCCATGTGCCCTTCTTCTCACGGCCGCAAAAATAAAAACTTCTCATTATTTCTATTTTCTTTTCTACTGGCTGGTAATTAAACTTTTTCTTTGTCATCTTTACTTCGATATGCGTAGGGAATGAAATTCAGAAAAAAAAGTAAGTAAATTAAAATCGGTAAAGTAATATTCAATATCATAATCTTATTTTTTAAATATATTTAGTATCTTAATTTTATTTATAAAATAATTTAGCCCTTAACATTTTTAATTTGGATCAATTTTTACCTCTAGTTAACTGAACTCAAATCTCTGTTAAAAATTAAAACAGTGGACACATGAGCAAAAAAAAAAAATTCTAAATTCCATGTCAACACCATCTTCTTCATCCTTCACTTCACGGACAAATGCTGGCACCACCGCCGACTTCGCCTCCTTACTCCGATCTCCAATTTCTTCCACACAAGTGCCAAAAGCTCAAATATGATAGCCACCGAGGTGTTGCTAAGTGATTCCTTCTCTTGCTCCATTATGAAATCGGGAAGCTAAATCATCGACTTCAGCTCATCATTGGCCCAACGTGACTTCCTCTTCTTCGTTTTGGTGCCCTAATTCCCAATTTTTTCCTTTGAATGAGACTGTTGCTGTGGGAAGTGAATGGGATTTAGAAGATTGTGAGAGGTGGTGGAGCAAGAGAGAGAGGGCCAAGCATTTGTCGATGAATGATGAATGAAGAAGATGATGTTGACGTGGAAGTTAGGAAAAAAAATCCTGGGTCGATTGCTTTAAGAGACGTTTGGAGATCAGTTAACTATGGGTGAAATTGATTAAAATTAAAAACATCGGGAGTAAAACTATATCATAAATGATATTAAAATACAAATACATTTAATAAATAAAATCAAAATATTAAGTATTATTTTATCTAAAATCTAATGCAGGACAAAATATACGTTCCATAAATTAGTGTTAGGTGAACTATCTTGACATATATAGTACACATGTTGTTAATAACTCTGTAATCTAGTCACATATAATTTTTTTTTGGACGTAGGAGAGAGAGATAATATGAAAAAAGAGAGGGAATAGAGTAAAGAAAATAATAGAACTTTAATTTCACGCGTATATAAATATACTCGTTTATGGTTTCCTTGGAATATATAGCTATAAATTAAACGTCTGTAACATTTTTTTTAAATTAGGTTAAATTGCTTATATCTATTAATTATATCAAGTTTATAGGTGAATTTATAGGGGTACCAATAACAAAATAACAAGTATCAACATAAAAAATAAATTTACAAATTTCAATTTTAACAATTAATAATAATAAATTAACAAATATTCACATAAAAATGTATGAATCTTAATTTATATTATGAGAGATGATATAAAAATTTATAAGTATTTATATCTAAATTTACAAGTAGATATATATAATATTTTAATAACTAATAATAGTAAAATAATACGTGTAATTAAAAAATTTAACTTAATAGATATAAGTAATTTTATATAAATTCTGTCCTTTTTTTTTACGATACCTTAAGGAATTAACTTAATATAGACGCATGCATCGCATTATATATGAAAATATTTAAGAGTATACAGTATTAATTAATTGATTGGTTGATTAATTAGGTTAATTATTGATGATTTGACTAACGTTGTTGACAGTCGAAGGAAAGCATCGATGTGGCTCTTGGAGATGTTTTATCAAAACCAGGGCTGCCACTTCCTCTGGGTCTTAAAGCCCCGGCGCTTGATAGTGTGTTGAGTGAATTACAGAGACAAGGAATCCCGAAGATTCCTCCCTCTTGTGCTTGACCACCAAAAACCCTAATTCGACGAATTCTCATTCTTTTAATTACATGCTTGCTCATATGTAACATCTCTTATATATATAACGCATATATATATATATATCTATGCGTTATAATTACGAACCATGCCTCATTTTTCATCGGTATCTTTTTTCCCAGAATAAGTGGGGGAAAAGTGTACGAGTGTTGTTGAAAAGTAAATAAATGATGTACTAGCTAGCTAGCTATACTTCATGTATGAGACTAATATAAGGTGACCGCCAATTCTCAGTAAATTAAAGTCTTGTAGTAAATTTTTCTTTTTACCTAATCTGCTTTCACGACACTTCAAGAGTACTATGTTCTCGTAAATGCCGACATTCTTGTCTTTTCTTTTTTCCTAATTATTAAACCGGCCACATTTAAGAACCACATCATTCGTTGATTAACCCGAGTCAAGTCTAATTAAGGCCATTAAAAACACAAAGCTCTCTTAAGAAGTTTTTAACGCAACTACGCGCGCGTGTGGTTTGAACTGGGGATTATTGGTTAAATTTTAAGTATATCACGACTCCTAATTTATTTACAATTGCTACATATTTATTTTGATTATTATTTCTTTATAATAATCATTGAAAAATGGGTCATGTTTAAATAATATTGGGTCCATAATTCATATATCCGCCATAGAAAACATGACGTTAAGAAAATAAAAATAAAATATGGGCATCAATGGATGCTATAAATAACTCATAATGCTGTATATAGCTTAGTAGAAAAAGGAAAAAAAAGCACTCTATCAAGTCCATTGGAAGCTAACTCAGGCTTTAAATATATGGTTACGTTGTACTAATTTGGAGCTAATTCGATCGTAAGCTAGAATATCAATATATTAGTCAAAATAATTAAAAAATATCCATTGCTATAAGAGAGTTATTTTGCGAGCGAGCTAGTTAATGCCCATGAAATGACGCTGGGACCAAAATATTACCTACCAGTTTACTAATATTGATTGTAAGATATTATTTTCTTCATCAATCAAACTATAACTTAACGCTCTAATGAATGCTTTATGGCTGTCCTAATAATTAAGAATAATATGTTACGAAGTTTTATATGTATATGTATATATATATATATATTTAATTTCATTAGTTTTGCCTTGTTCATTCCCACATGAACCAAAGGTTCAATTACAGAAGAATCGATCTGTAGTGGAAAATTAGTGAATGTGGATTGATTGGACAAGCAAAAATGTGACCGACCCAAGGCCTTATTTTTTACATCTTTAGAAGATCAAGACGAAAATCTATCATGTTCAGCCAGTTGCATCGTCAACAAACAAAATGACGAGATAAACATGAAATATAAAATTATATTTAACTTAACCCCTTATTTTCTAGTAAAGCAGATAAGCTACTCATCCGATCTTTAATGTGTGATTTAATTAAGGAGTTAATTATGATTCTAAATAATAAGATTTATTCCCTATATTTATCTATTTTTTCTAAACTACTCCTAATACTCCCTCAAGAATTAAAAAAGATGATTAGTATGTTTAAAAAAATATTATATTAATTAAATTAATTAAATAAATAAATATTATATTAAGGATTAGATGAATATTTTAAAAGGTACAACACGCCGTATTTCCCAGTGAAAGCTGAAACATATCATGTGTGGATGTATAATTAGACTAAGTTTTATTTTTGATATGTATATTGAAGTGTTTGTTTAGTATTTTTTTTTAGTAATAGTTGATCATTAATTCACGATCATCCTAGTTAGGCCCACCTCGTGTGTGTTAAATTTTCTTCCTCTTTTTTTTTTTTTTTAAATTGTAATTCACTAATTAAATTAAATTTAATGAAAAGGATATGACTATTTTGAACTAGCTCGACGCCTCGCCAATTTCATTTGCATACTTCTTTCAAGTTTCAAATGTTGTACTTATTTTATTTCGCAAGACTTGATACAATGTACAAAAAAATACTAAAAGAAGGTGATGTGAAACTCAATAAAACACGTATACAATATTCATAAGTCATAAATAGCTGGCTTATATATATTTTTTATATTTTAGTAAATTTTGATACAAAATCTAAGATGAATTTGATAGTTTATGGCTTCGATTAAATTTTTGTCTAGACGAAATTGATATATTATATTAACGTATAGATGTGGTGTAAGTGGATGTAGATTTGTGCATGTAATATGAGAAAGAAATTGAGAGTGGGAGACACGCGCGGTGTGGGCCCAGGGGAGACAGAGATGAAAGCAAAGGAGGACATCGTCAGCGGATGATGATTTGAAATCTTGAAATGAAACCATGAGAAATGCCACATGTAGGCCATATGATGTCGACACGTTTCATAGATAAGCCGAGTCAGACAGCCCTACGTGGTTGGGGCCACGCGCGAGGTGAATGCATCTAAATGCATGTTTGGTATCATGGAGGTGGATGTGAGGATGAGAGAATAGAAGTAAAAGATAAATCAAATAGTATAATAAAAATTATTTTTATTTTTAATATTTTAAATTATTTTAATTTTATTAAAAAATTAAAAATAATATGAGAGAAGTAAAAATAAAATATTTTATCTAAAGATATAAAATTATTGGATAAGTTTAATTTTTCCTAAATTCTAAAAAAATATTTTAAACTATTTTATCATAAGTTATAAATAAATATATATAAATTTTATATTTATTTTTAACCTATAAAATAAATTTTTAAAATTAATTTTTAACCTACTCCTATTTTTATTTTTATTTCTTTTTTCAGTTTCACTCTCATCAGAAACACTTTTATCATGTACCGTGAAGTCCAACGTGGCACTCGGGAATGGGATGATACAATTGCAATCCCAAACCCTGACCCTTGGTGAGTGGGAAGAGACAGATGGGGTGGGGTGGCCTCTAATCAACATCATAAACATTAACAAGGGTTTAATTTGGAAATAAGGAGGGAGTATATATGATGATCAACTTCTTAAATCTCAATATGACTGAAGATTTTTTATGAGTTTTAAATAATCAAGCAATGGCAATTAATAAGAAGTGGTTATTGGCATAGTAGACATTTGTTGGCTTCTATAGATAAAAAGGGGTAAATTATCCTATTTAAGCCGTATTAACCTTTTAAAAATAGCACAATTTTAGATGTATTTACATCTCACTCATATTTGAGAGTTAGGGCAGTTTGGTTTAAAATTTGCAAAGTAAAACTAATTTTTGATGGGTATTTTTTATTCATAGCTGGCAACGATGGAATCTAAATATAGTCTAGATCAATCTTTTGGTACCAGCTCTTTCCATACTTAACCACGTTTATGATTGCTGCTTCCTTAACTCTTCAAATCGACTGTTTTATAAAGTACATATATCTTTCTATTTATAGCAATACTGTTCGAGTTATCATCAAATAATTAAATATAAATATATCTTCTAACGGATATTAAAAATTTAATTTATCATATTATGAAAGACTAATTCTTTCAATTAGACTAAACATCCATTATTTAACTCTTCAAATCTTGTTACGAGGGATGTGGATCATTTTGGAGGCTTTTATCCTGATCAAGGAGTCAAGCCTTCCTTTTCTTCTTCTTCTTTTTTTTTATTAAGCATATATATCATTCAATTTGAGTCATATTCAAAATACTGTTAGACACTAAATATAGATATCTCTATTAATAATAATTCAAAATTTGATTCGCTACATTGTGAGAGATTAGCTGATTCTGTTAGGTTTACGCCTGAGGGTAATAGACGAATCGTCATTCCTGACATTGGTATTGCCTAGGAGGAAGAGAGACTTCGCCCTGCCCTTATATCATGAGTGAGCCCAACCCCTTTTTAAAAATTATTGTAAAAAAAAAATATGCTAGTTATAACTCCCATTAGTAATCATTCTTCTTCTTTTTTTTGCCCACCCAGTTTACTTACGCTTTGTCCCGACTATATTCGGACTCGACCCGCGTCGCACACCTAATTATAGTGGGTGAGTCTCTTAACGGGGATTTTTTGCATATAACAAGGCTCAAACTCGAGATCTCGTTTAAACGATACCGAATCGTTTACCACTAAGATAAATCCCTGTTGCTAATCCTTTTTTGGTTGTAAGGTAGGCCTTTTTTTATTTTCACAGCCCAACAATGATTTCAGTACTGGGCCTTGCCGCAAGTGGTAATTGGGCCAATACCTCTTTTAAAAAAATATTTATATGAACGGACGAGTCCATATCCATAAAAAAGAAGAAGCAGAAGAACCAACGGAGGTTGGTATGAGTGGTAAGCGGCTCGGTATCGCTTAAGTAAGGTCTCGAGTTCGAGTCTTGGCGTACACAGAAAATTCCGGTTGGGAGACTCATCCACTATAGCCAGGTGCGCGACGCAGGTCGGATCTGAATGTAGTCGGGGCAAAATTCTAGTGAATCGGGTGGGCAAAGAAGAAGAAGAAGAAGAAGCAAATCTATCCAGCAAATCCGTAATAGCACGAGAGAATTATATAGAGGCACGAAATTCGTAAAATTTTGTATTTTCAAAAACCCCTGATGATAAATACTTACTGTTTCAGTTGTAAATTTGTGTTATGTTCAAATAGAGAATAATGTTTAATACCTTTTCTAATTATAAATTTACTTTATGCAAATGATAAATATTCATAATTCAACCGGTAAATTTTCGTCATGACAATATGAATGATAAATTTAATAATTAATTTGTGAATTTAGCAATTCTTCCAAGTAGCTTATTTCATATTTTTTTTTTGGATGTCCAGCTTCAAAATTTAGGGCCCGCCACAGCTGATATTAGGGGTGAGTAACAGGCGAGTTAGGCTAGCCTGATAGTCAGCCCGTGCTCTGCCCGTTTATATTTTAATAGGCACGGGTTAGCCTATGCTCGTGCCTCAATCCGTTTAAGCTCGTATTAAACGGGTTGAGATGAACCCGTTTGGGCTGAACGGGCATAGGCAACCCATTTAAAAAAAAAAATTAAACCTATTTAAAATTCTAATAACAATCAATGCTAACAAATAACATAGTGTACAGTGATAATAAATAATAGTATACACATGATATAATTATTCATCTTAAAATCACAACCGTACAAAATATCTATTTAAATATTTTAGTTTAATATTATTATTTTAAAAACTAGACCATCCCATAAAATTTTAACCCAACAAAACTCCGTCCTCTCTAAAAATTGTGGATAAATATTATAATCTTTTATAATTTAAAACTTCACAACTTCAACGAAAATAGTAAATAGTATAATTTATTTAAAAAAATTATTAAATAAATATTTAAATAAAAATTTATTAAAAATATATATACACACATGAACGGGCGGGCATGGGCAGCCCGATGGTGTGCCCGTAGCCCGCCCGTTTAACACATACAGCCCGCCCGTTTAAGCCCGTCAGTTACGGGTTTAATTTGGGCGGGCTCAAACAGGGTAAATTTAAGCTGGGCTCGGGCGGGTATACCGGACGACGGGCACTTTGCTCAACCCTAGCTGATATATATTATATGAACAAATGAATCCACGACCATTCTTCCTTTTTTCTTTCATAAAGAGGGGGGGGGGGACAGAGAAAACATGAACCTAAAGTCAAAAAAATGTATACCCAAAACAGAGGAAGAGGATGTTGAACATCTTTTTCAGTGGACAGCTTCGAAAGAGCACCATACGGGCTATGTTTTTCAATTGTTGTTCCGCTCATCGCGCCGACGCTCCAAACTAACGTGAATCCTGTCTCCTTTTCGTTATGATTATTATTCTTCGTTTATTTACCTTTTACTGCATACCATCCTTTTCTTTTTCGTCCTCAAAGACAGTAAAGCACTTGGAAGAAGATTTCATGTGTTGGCGGCAAAGAATTGAAAGCAAGAGAGTTGAATGCTTAATAGTCATCAGCTTCACTTCTTTTCCCTTTTCTCCTTAATTTGTTTTTTTTTATTAATTCTCTTTGTTTGTTTTGAGTATTATATGCATGAACTTCCATTTTCATAATGGTGGCTCGCCAAAGTGAGACCACAATGTCCTCCGTTAGTTTCGTTAACTAGAGCAAAACAGGAAAACAGCGCCTTTTGACCATGACAAGTTATAAACAAATTGAGTCCCATGCACTCTCACAGACATATTCTTCTTTTTTTTATGGCCCTTAGGGCCACCATATTTTTTTTAATTATATTACTAGGTATTTAAATATCTAACTAATTTAATTGAGATTTTATGATTATGATATTTTTCTTTAAAAATATTTTTTAATAAGGTGAGCGTTAAACTTCAATTATTTAACTTTGTAATCTGGTTGATTCACTTATTATATTGGATAAATATTACATATTCTCTTACATATAAAAAATGTTGACTAGGAAATTTGAGGCCTAGGGATTAAAATTAATTAGTGTGCATGGAACAAACAGGGATGGGTGTGTCCCCGAGGCTGCCAGTGAGAGAAACTAGCACATGCAGCATCAACTACTAATTAAAGTGCCCTTACCCCACCCCTACCCACTCTTCCTTTCTTCTTTCCTCAATCCACGCACCATTCCACTCCCCCCTCTCATTTTCCCAAGTACCTACTTTCATGTTCTTTCACATTCTTATTGTCTTAAACATAATTTTAAATGGGACCATTGCGTTGTTATTTACTTCTTTATTTATTATTAATTCCTCCCAAATGTGACCAATAAAGTTCTATATAACGAGCCTTCCCCATTCATCCTTTGACACTGCACTGTCCAGCTATCTAGCTTTCCACTTCTCTCACCGAGTTCCCACCATGGCTTCCCACCACTATTTCCCTTCCTTCTTCTTCTTCCTCCTTGCTTTTGTTCTTCTTCTTCTCTCTCCTCAAACTCAAGCCAGACGAGAAGGCAAGTTCCTCAGCTTCTTCTCTCACTTCACTACAACCTCTCACAACAATCACAAGCCACCTCAAGTCGTAGTTATCCCTCCCAAACTCAAATCTCACCCACCCTCACCCTCACCTTCACCTGCATCTTCTCCTTCAGAATCCATCGCAGCAACACCGGAATCAATCCTAGCTGCACCGTCTCCCGCACCGGCACCAGAATCCACAGAAGCAGCACCAGTTCCTTCACCTGCAGAATCAGGCGAGTTTGTCGACAGAGGAGATGGCTATGGCCTCTATGGCACCACAAGCTTCGTCGACAACAGTAATGGCAACCACGAGAGCTTCAACACGGGTTTTGGCACCAAGTTATACAGCAACAACTACAACAACAACAACAACAATGAAGAGGAATACACAAACAGCTACAACAACAACCAAGAGTATTACAACAATAATCACAGAAGCAAAAACTACTACGAAGATAGTTACTACAACAACAACAACAATGATAATAGGTACTCCTACAACAACAACAACAACTACAATGATAATAGGTACTCCTACAACAACAACAACAACAAGAATGTTTATTACAGTAATAATGGTTATAATGGGTATGAGAGGGAAAGAGAAGGAATGAGTGACACTAGGTTCGTGGAAAATGGCAAGTACTTTTATGACGTGAAGGGTGAGAATCAGAATTATAATCACTATAAAGTTGATGGGTATGAGCCTACCACGGGAAGATCAGAGAGCACCGCTGAGAACAATAATAACTATGGAGGGAGTTACTATGAGAAGAACAACAACAACTACAGAAAATACCCTAACGAGTTTGACACCATGGAAGAGTATGAGAAGCAGCAGGAAAACCAGGGATACGTGCCTTGATCCATCTGTGTTCTTTTAGTTGTCTTTTTTGTTCTGAGAGGCACAGAAAGTGATGAGTACGTATGCATACAAAAAGATTGAAAGAAAAATTTTACTGAATTATATATATGATGAATGCGTGTTATCTGTTATCTTCTAGTTTCCTTTTGTGATCCATATATTGTATTGCACAGTTTCATTTTTCTGCAGTTAGAAACAGATGGAGTATTAATATAATTATATGATTCTGTGGTTGTGGCTTCGGTTTTGAAGAGTGGATATATCTGGCATCTGAATTAATATGCTCAATCATGGAAACTGGATTATTATGTTTTAAGTAAATTCTAGACGAAGGATGGCATTTATATTCAAATTAAATTGGTTGTTCTTGTAACTAAACTTTGAAGAAGAGGAATAATATATGCTCAAACTGGATTATTTCTAAACTGTTAATTCTCTCTTCTTGAACATTCTTCACTTTATTTCTCAAAATTGCTGGAACAAAATCACGTACAAGATGTTTTTTTGGCCTACTCACGTATAAGATTAAGTAAGTCCTCTTTTGCCTAGGACCATGCTTGTAATTTAACTTTGAATAAAGAGGAGTCATTTCAGACACAGGCACAATAAATGCAATGAAATGAAACAATTCATTAAATTATAGATGTGTCCATTTTACTCTATTCTCGTTGCCAATGTACTATAGTACAAATATGTTGGGTGCAGAAAAGTAAACCTAATGAATTCACTTTAGGAGTCCTTGGTGCATCTGAAATTTCAATAGATTGAAAGGAAGAATGTGAGGTTACTTGAGATATACTTTGATTCACAGTTTGGACATAATTCGTTATTATGCCTAAAATTATTGCTCCATGGGATGACTACTCCTTCAATTAATCCTCGGATGCTGCAGGCAAGCACGATGCAATGATTATCTCTCTTTGTTCCTTTTCTTTTCTTTTTCTTCCCTTTTCTCTTTTTGCTTTTTTTTTTTCCCAGTACGGAGGGAAACTCTGTGGGGGTAAGATCTGGTTCTTTAACTATGCCCCCCATTCACACTTTCAATCTGGATTGTAGTTCAGAGCAATTTCTTTCGCCGCAAAGCTTTTCAATAAGGCATACGACTACGCGTAAGGATTTTTTTAGGAACATTCAATCATATTAGAAGTTAGAACCGGGTCATCCGGTTAAACTAGTGAATCGTTTAAACAATCATTTAGTCGGTTTAATCAAGAATTTTGAATTGGTTAACTAAATTAAATTTTATATTTTGTTTTCCCCTTTTAAATCTGAAACAATGTCGTTTTAAATAAAAAATAATACTTTGTCATATTTATGTTTTTATTAAATTATGTGTAATTTATATATAAATATTTTATTTATTCATGAATTAATACCTTTTTATTTAAATACTTTTTTCAATATTATATATAAATATTTATATATTTTTTAATTAAGTTATATTATTTTAACAATGTTTGCGTTGACCATAATCTAACAAGAGTTGGTCTACTGAACCTTATACGATGGATTCAAGGATTGGTCTGGTTTTCAATACCTTCCTTTTTTTTCACCTTTCCGCATAATTTTTTTTTTAGTTGCCCACCCGGTTCACCGGAGCTTTGCCCCGACTACATCCGGATCCGACCCGCGTCGCGCACCTGGCTGTGGTGGGTGAGTCTCCCAACGGGGATTTTCTGCATTCGCTAAGGCTCGAACTCGAGACCTCGCTTAAGCGATACCGAGCCGCTTACCACTCGGACCAACCCGTTGTTTTTTTCCGCATAAATTGAACAGTCACTTATCATTTTTTTGGTACAAATATTTTTATTATATATAATCTATGATAAAAAAAGGCCGCATTTAACTTTTTTCGGGCCTAAACTGTCTCTTCTTTTCCACGTCAGCCCATCAAGAGTTTTATCCAATTAATGGAAAAAGAAAAAGAATTTTTTTTTTTGGTTGTCCACCTGGTTCACTGGAGCTTTGCCCCGACTATATCTGGATTTGACCCGCGTCGCGCACCTGGCTATGGTGGGTGAGTACAAGTTTTTATACACGTTATTTTTATCCAAATCCAGTCCATCATCTTGACGAAAATCCAACAAAGAGTGGATCAAATTTCGATCCACCTCCACAAAATTGGGTCCCGAGGGGGTTCTTGGATGGTCCATAAAGCCTCTTGGGCCGAGCAAATAATATGCAAGGCGTGAGAAATCCTGGACAACACGAAAGCTACGTGATACAATACGAAGTTGCTTGCTTTGAAGATTTTCGAGTCAGTTTCAGGGTCTCCGAGAATTTCCGGTATTTTCTTCTCCTTGTGCTCTGTCCTCGAGCTAGAACCTCAGATGTTCTGTTGTTTTCACTGTTGAATGCTTGCTCTTCTTATCGCAGTATTTTCCAATTAGGGTTTAAGTTTGTTGGGGACTTGCAATGGCGCCCGATCCAAACCGTACTGCTGGCGGTGCCAGTGGGAGTGGTACCACCAAAGAAGGCAAAGATGAGGCCTTGGCGAAGAAGAAGGTCGAAAACGAAGATCTGGTGAGTCTAGAATAGTAGATTGTAGTTGTCTGGGGTTTTGTCACTTATTCTGGATTCGAATTTTTTGAATATTGAACTGAAGTACCTAACGCATAAAGAAAAGTTTCTAAAATCTCTGTTTTCTTTAAGTCGGAATAGATTTTTATTAGCAGCTGAAATTTTGCTAGTATAGTTACTCTTAGTTAAGGTTTGCCGCCTTGAATGAATACGTATTCTTTCTCAGAATAGGGGCTAAGGACTACTTCCCTTTTTGATTTTTCTCTTCTATTTCGATCCACCTGGCTCGTGTCAACTTCTCTTTAAAGTTGGAATGTCATGGAATTGTTTGAATTGTGGGTGCAGTCGGATGAGGATTTAGCGTTAAAGCATCAGCTGGAATTGTATGTGGAGAGGGTTCAGGATCCGGACCCCGGCTTGCAAAAGGTCGCTCTCGAGAGTATGAGGTAAGCGTACATGTACTTGATCATGACACTTTGATCATTTAAGGTAGTTGAAAGGGAGGTTAGTTGTTTTGGGCCGGAATTTGCATTGTTGGTTAACATTGGATGTATACTTGTGTTGCAGGCAGGAAATTCGTACGTCAACAAGCTCTATGACGTCTGTTCCGAAGCCACTAAAGTTTCTGCGCCCCCATTATGCAACTCTGAAAGCATATTATGAGGCTATGGCAGAATCTGATTTGAAGGTATCATATGCGTTATGTTTATTTAAGATTATTTGTATTTCGATCTTAAATAAGTTGATATGATGATCTTATTCTTAGTCAGTTGCTCTCTACTTAATGCAGAAGTACTTGGCTGACATATTATCAGTTTTGGCATTGACAATGTCTGCTGAGGGAGAGCGGGTAAGACTTGCCATTTAAGATGCTGGTTGACATCTCTTTTAAACCCATAAAGTTCTCCTCTTTTCTATTAATGCAAGACCTATCTCTAACATTATACATTTTTATTGTGTCATGCTATGTCGACTGTCAGGAAAGCCTTAAGTACAGATTGTTGGGTTCAGATGGTGATATTGGCTCATGGGGCCACGAGTATGTAAGGTGAGCATCGTGTTGTTTGTGAAACAATTTGTTTTAAAATGATTGGGGTGGATTGTTATGATGTAACAGTATACAATGAGGAGTTTTTTTATTAGGCTTGTGACTTAACCGGACAGTCGGAGTTATGGATAAATCTTATTCTCACTAGTTCCGTGTTTCCTTTTTTTCAGGAATTTGGCAGGAGAAATTGCTCAGGAGTATGCTAAACGACAGGTTAGGCACTACTCTAACCCAAAAGATATTGATGTTTGTTAAAATTGTTGCTGATGCTACTTTAGTATGTTATGTATTTTTGGTCCAATGAATAATTGAGCATGCCAGAATTACCTTTAGTGTACCTATATTTTCAAGTATTGACTATCTTATGTTTTCAAAAGTTGAAACTTAAAGCCGCTAGAAGTGATTTGGTTTTGAGGGATTTGGGTAATATGCATCAAAATTAAAAGGACTGAAGACGCATTAGCATTATTCTACATGATATTATGTGGTAACTAGAATCGAAGTTGCAATAGTGTTAAATGTCAACAGTTGTCAAAGTAGATTACTTTGTTCGGAAAAAATGTTCGTTAGATATTTAGAATGGCAACCTGGACTTGTATCCAATAAGTTTACCTGTGTATCCGATTTAGCTCAGGAGTTCTGTGTTTCTCAGTTTTCCCCAGTTGGAAAATTTCTGCCCAATCTAAATTTATTATGATTCTCTTTTGCAGAGTGACGAGGCCCCTATTGATGATCTTATGGAGCTTGTGCAACAGATAGTTGCTTTCCACATGAAGGTATGATATATCTCAATGTTTATGCAGTGAAGAATGGTAATCTAGTTCTTTAGGATAGATGACTCTCTCATGGAATAGACACATGTTGGACGAAGATATTTATGTTTTGACAAATTTGAATCCTGTTACAGCACAATGCAGAACCCGAGGCTGTTGATCTCTTGATGGAGGTAAGCTGTCAAATCCTTTTTAAGCTCCCCACAACCCCCCCACCCAAAAAAAAAACTGCTTAAGATGGTAAGCTAAATTTGTTTTTGTGATGAAATGTTCATTTATAGGTTGAAGACCTTGATATGTTGATTGAACATGTCGACAAGACAAATTTTAAGCGGACTTGCTTGTATCTTACTAGTTCAGCAAGGTAAGGGTGATAAAGTCCATATCTCATGCGGGTTTTTTAGCATAATGTGTTTATGCAGTTATAATTTCTGAGAATCCATTCTTAGTTTGAGCTTCTCTACTGAGTTACAATTTTTGTACTTTAGAAAGGATAAGTTTACTAGGTAGAGTTTGATGTGTAGCCGGGTCAAAATGGGAGGGGGAAATTGCAGTGTTTCATTTGGGGAAGCTGTCTTGTGTTTATGTTTATTGTTCAGGGTTAAGGTTAATAAATTGACTTTCTGTTCCTTTTCGCTCATGCACTCAAGTAAAAAAGTTATATTTGTTGCATTTTCAGATATCTTCCTGGGCCAGATGATATGTTAGTGTTGGATATCGCATACATGATCTATCTAAAATTTGAAGAATATCCAAATGCACTTCAGATTGCATTGTATCTGGATAACCTGCAGGTGGGACTTTGTTGTTAAACGATTTATTTTTTCTCCTTTTGAAGTCTTCTGACTCTGAAATTAGTGATTAATACTTTTTTTTAATTGTAAATTGTTCATCTGTAGCTCACTAGTTCGGATGAATTAAATCTTGCTGTATAGGACGCATAATTTTTATCCCTTTATGTTTAGATATTATATTAGTTTAAAACTAACAATATGCTGCATCATTGACAGTATGTGAGGCAGGTTTTTACTTCTTGTGACGATCTTCTGCGAAAGAAGCAATTTTGTTACATACTTGCTCGACATGTAAGTCCTGAATTATCTGTTAGTACTTGATGACCATCTAGTTGGAGTTCCCTTTGCCCGTTTCATGTGGACTTCCTCTTCTAACCTGTTTTTTTCGAAAAGATATTTGATGATTTGTTGATTACTATTTCCATGCAGGGAATTACTTTTGAGCTAGATGAGGAGATGGTTGCTGATGATGATGACCGAGAGGTGCTGCAGGATATCATAAACAACTCCAAGTTAAGTGAAGGATATCTGTCCCTTGCTCGTGATATTGAAGTAATGGAGCCTAAATCCCCTGAAGATATATACAAGGTGCGGATTGTGGTGATATTTCCCTTTTTCTTGAATAAGACTGGACTTGATATGACCCTTTGTGCTTTTTTTTTAATTTTTTACTTTTTCTGGATAGTTCTCCTTCCTAAGATAGCCATAATTACTTTTTCTTGCATTGTTTTCAACCTCATAATTTACTGTTTTTTCTCCCATAGGCACACTTGCTTGATGGTCGGGCTAGTGCTGGTGCTAGTGTTGATTCAGCTAGACAAAACCTGGCTGCTACTTTTGTGAATGCATTTGTAAATGCTGGCTTTGGTCAGGTATGTGTTCATAGTTGCAGGGTTGCATGTGTGGAAAGTTGTTGGGTCAGTAATTTCTTCTGATGCCTTTTCTCCTCTTCTTTCTGTGCAGGATAAATTGATGACTGTTGCATCAGACTCCTCAAGTGGTGGCTCTTCTGGAAATTGGCTTTTCAAAAATAAGGAACATGGGAAGACTAGTGCAGCAGCAAGTCTGGTATGCATCTATTGCTGAATTATCATTTTGCCTTATGGACTAAAACCTTTATTTACAAATCTTTGCATTATAACAGGGCATGATTTTACTTTGGGACGTCGACACTGGACTTGCTCAACTTGACAAGTACTTCCATAGTAATGATACACATGTGATTGCTGGTGCTTTATTGGGAGTGGGGATTGTCAATTGTAGCATCAACAATGATTGTGATCCTGTGAGTTCCTTTATTATTTTGCTCAGCCTCATGTATATAATTTCGATTTCTATGTTCTATCTTATTTGATTCATTTCTTTTTCAGGCAATGGCACTTTTAGGTGATTACACTGACAAAGAAGATTCATCAATTAGGATTGGGGCAATTATGGGGTTGGGAATTGCCTATGCAGGTTCTCAGAATGAGCAGGTGAATTGTTTCTCTTCATTTTTGTCTGCTGAATGCTGATCCTATACCTGGGATTCTGTATGTATCCAAGTGGCCTCATTTTTTCTTTTGGGGAAAACACTTACCTTGTCCATGGTTTTGTCAGTTACGCTACAAATTGGCACCTATACTGAATGATGCTAAAGCTTCACTTGATGTGGTTGCTTTTACTGCAATTTCATTGGGCTTGATCTATGTGGGTTCTTGCAACGAAGAAGTTGCCCAAGCAATTATATTTGCACTAATGGACCGCAGCGAGGCTGAGCTGGGAGAGCCCCTCACACGGCTTTTACCTCTTGGCCTTGGCCTTCTTTATCTTGGGAAGCAGGTACAGAGATGTTTGGCAGCAATCTTGTACAGTTTTCCAGTAGCATCACTTCTTTTATCTTAACAAACTTTATTTGGTTATAACAGGAAAGTGTGGAGGCAACAGCAGAAGTTTCAAAGACCTTTCATGAAAAAATCAGAAAATATTGTGACATGACGCTATTATCATGTGCCTATGCTGGAACTGGAAATGTTCTCAAGGTGCATTTTATGGCATTTTAATTGCAATTTCCCCTCCCCACTAGCAAATATTTATAATTGTTCATGCTTCTTTCAATCAGGTGCAAAATCTTTTGGGTCATTGTTCGCAACATCTTGATAAAGGTGAAACGCACCAAGGTCCTGCCGTGATTGGAATTGCTATGGTTGCAATGGCTGAAGAATTGGGTCTTGAGATGGCAATTCGATCATTAGAACATCTTCTACAATATGGAGAGCAGAATATCCGCCGAGCAGTGCCTTTGGCACTTGGCCTACTGTGCATATCAAACCCAAAGGTGAGTATGAGCTTGCTTTCCTGTGGTTTTTTCTGCACATGGACTTTTAGCAAATGAACTTTTGGCAAACTGAACCAAAATATTCTAATTCTGTGGATTGGATGTTCATGACAGGTCAATGTGATGGATACCTTGAGCAGGCTGAGCCATGACACTGATTCAGAAGTAGCAATGGTAAGATATTGGAGCCAGATTTGTTTCAATGTTTTTGGTCTGTCTTCCGATTACTGGTTGTGGCTGAAATAACAATGTTCATATGCTACAGGCAGCTGTTATCTCTCTGGGTCTAATAGGCGCAGGGACCAACAATGCACGAATTGCTGGCATGCTTCGCAATCTTTCAAGCTATTACTACAAGGACACCAGCCTTCTATTTTGTGTATGCTTTATCGAGTTGCTCCAGAGTTTCCTTACTTCTGGCTTTCGTATGGTCACTAAATTGCTGTTGCCCTTTCTACAGGTGCGAATTGCCCAAGGTCTTGTACATTTGGGGAAGGGCTTACTAACACTTAATCCATACCATTCTGATCGCGTCCTACTATCACCGTACGTTGTTCCTCACTCACCCAGGCTGCCATTTTTGACCTTTCAAGTTTTCTTGCGTCCATTCCATCATCTGAAAGAAACCCAAAAGTGACATGTATTGCTTTGTTGTAAATGTTTCTGAATGACATTGTTCTGCTCCTCTTTCCCAGGACTGCGCTTGCTGGACTGGTTACCATGTTGCATGCATGCCTCGACATGAAAGCCATTGTCTTGGGAAAATATCACTATGTTCTGTACTTCCTCGTTTTGGCAATGCAGGTTTGTTTTCTTGTTGAGTCATATACCCCGTCTTGTCATATGTTGAGACTCGGTCTAAGCTTTTGTTTTTTGTGGCAACAGCCAAGGATGTTGTTGACTGTGGATGATAGCTTGAAACCTCTGCCTGTGCCTGTTCGTGTGGGTCAAGCTGTAGATGTTGTAGGGCAAGCAGGTCGTCCGAAGACAATCACGGGTTTTCAGACTCACTCTACCCCCGTCCTCCTTGCCGCTGGGGATAGGGCAGAATTGGCCACGGAAAAGTAAATACACAACTATCTCAAAATTTCAGATTACCATAAATTTTCAGTGTGATTATACCCAACAATACTGTTGTTATTTTTGCTGCAGATATATTCCACTTTCGCCCATTCTTGAAGGTTTTGTTATTTTGAAGGAGAATCCAGATTACAGGGAAGACTAAAAGAAGTGAAGAACCACGAAATGCGGCCCCTCCCCCCTCCCCCTATCCCCTATCTCTCTCTTAATGTTAAGCATTGGATTAGTATTTTTTAGCAAAATTGGCTTAAATGTTATAAAAAAAAGTTATTTAAATTAAAATTTTCCCCTTTATGAATGAAGCAAATTGGTGTGTGTTTGGAGGTCAATAACGTTCCATGTCAATTGAATTTCGGAGAATCAATAGCAGCATTAGTTGTTTGAACTTGCATACCCGATAATTACAAGTGAGACAAAAGAAAGCCTACTTCAGAAGTTTACTCCTTTAGTTAACTTATTGTCAAACATGCCAGCTTGTTATTATGACCTCAAAATCTGACATGGGATTATTCGGCGGTGTTAGCCAAGTAAGAGTTAGTGGATTGTCAAGATGGTCGCTACGTTTTGTATTAATTAGGACTAGTTATTTGAGAAAATAATTGATATTTAATATGAATACTAAAATATCGGAATGTTCATATTTTGGCTTAAACAGGCAAATAGCATAACTGTTTTTGGTCAACACTAGCAAATAGGCATGTCCATCATTCACGTTCTATTTCACTTTAAGATCTTGCTTAGACCTTTTGAGTCTCGTTTCCGTCGATGATTACCGAGCACTGTGTCAGATCCCGAGAGTCTCGACGGTGCCGGGAGTTGTATCGAAATTCGACGCAGCCGAAGACGACCATGCCGATTCTGGGTGTCCGGACCGACGATGCCGTTTCGTCCGGGTCGCCTGAGCGCAGGATCATAGTCGCGAACAAATTGCATAAACGGGCTTATCGGGATGCAAACACCAAGAAATGGAGTTTCGAATTCGATAGTGATAGTTTGTTCCTGCAGCTGAAAGACGGGTTCCCCTCCGATGTCGACGTTTCTTACGTGACCAAATGGTTCGCGGTTTGTTTCATTTTGCTGAAGCTCCGGATTATAGAAACGAATCCGAGTTCCAAGTTTCAGATTTGGCATAAAATCGGAGATTCAATATCGTGTAACGCATATAACGTAGATAAACTATTGCTTCCAAATTCTGAAGGTAATTGGAATTTTCTTCCACAAAGAAGGGAGAGAATGAACAAAATCAGCTGAGTACGTAGAATCATGAAAGGCTGTCTCTATTTCTAATTTCGTCGTTTCCCCCTGTGATGGTGTTTTGTGACTTAATTTCAGGTTCCTGATCGAGCAAGGAGACAAAGTGCTGGGAAGAAAACGCAGAGAGACGTTAGAGAGAGAGGGAGGAGGGAGGATGAACATTTTGGTAATTTCCGTCCGAACTTCAAAATGTCAGACTTTACCCCCTTTATATAGTATTTACAAAGGTTTAAGCCCCAATTTAGATTTTCCTATTTTTAGAGTCTTTTTAAGAAAAAAAGTCTAGCCTTACCAACGTAAATTTTATATATATTATATGGATAGCAAAAGTATACCAACTGACTCTAAATTAAAATAGTTATAACAAAACATAATCAAATGCCTAATGATTAAAAAAAAAATGAAAAACAGAATTCTCTCATGCTTTCCAAAAAAATACTCCCACAATATAGGAAAATCTACCTAGTTATGACGTCAATATGAAATGTTTTTTTAGAGAACATGCATAATAATTCATTCTATAAAAAAACTAAACATAATTTGGATATAAATAATTTTAAATTTTTTTATGTCAAATATTAACTAATAAATTAATTATTTGGCCTTAAAAATAATAAATTATTATTATTTTTAATCAAACAAGTAACAAATTATTAAAACATAGTACATATTTGAAAAAGACTCTACTTTTTTTATATTAGGGGCTATGCACGTGCCTGAGCTTTTTTTTTTTGTTGAGGTATAAAATTAGTTTTTATCTTTTTATTTTTTTATGAAAAAAAGTGCATTGTATGTGTTTTGTTCGTTGCAGTCGGCATTAAAAATTAAAAATAAAATCGTTAACATATATGTATTTACTTTTGAATACCTGCCGCCATCGTCTTGTTCGTTTCGGCGCTAGGGTGGTCATATGCAGTTTACCCTCGTTCCGTTACACTCACTGTTCAAAGCAGCTGCTTAACAAAGAAGTCATGCCATCTCTGCTTTTTGTTTGGACCATTATTTCACTCTATCCGACGATGCACTAGAGTTAGGTCTTTTGGGTAACTTGTGTGATTAAAAGATATTGACAGGGTCGTGAGATACGGCGTGAATATTTTGTTCCTTGGACACCATGAAGGTTAAGGTTATATCACGCTCTGCTGATGAGTTCACTCGAGAACGAAGTAATGATCTTCAGGTAATGCACGCTCTGCTTTTATTGTTTTTTGGTTTCTTCTGAATCGCCAAGTTACTTTTTGTTTTCCTTCCTCTCTCTGAATTTGTGTTTTGTTCATTGGAATTGGAAAAGAGGGTTTTCCACAATTATGACCCGAGTATTCGTAGTCAAGAGAAGGCAGTAGAGTATGTGCGCGCTGTTAATGCGGCTAAGTTGGAGAAGGTAAAGTTGATTTTCTTAGCTGAAGATTTTTTTTTTTTTGAAGTTTCTAATTTGGAAAATTTAGATTTTTGCAAGACCGTTTATAGGAGCCATGGATGGGCATATAGACGCTGTTTCGTGTATGGCGAAGAACCCTAATCATTTGAAAGGGATTTTATCAGGTTCAATGGATGGAGGTACTTTTCTATTGTTTTGATCCCCTATCTGTTATTTAGTTATATTCGCATGAATTAATGGATGTGCCCATATACTTTAGGAATATTTCACGCGGCACAAATTCTGCATTGCTCAGGGTGATAGTTAGATAGTTAGCTTCAGGATACAGTGGGAAGGATAGATAAGTTGTGTATACAACGAATCAAATAATACTGTTTAGCTCCTGTTTGAGGAATGAGATACGTAGTGAGAGAACACGACATTGCTTTTCCAAATTGACTAATATATCTCTAATTTACTTAATGGGACATGAAAATAATTGGGATTTGGGACACCCATTTTTGTTGTTTGAAACTTGAATTTGTTCAAGCCTAGTAAAATTATTAATTTGAGCCTCCTTAAAGCAAATATAACTTTGCTTGTTTCATGTTAAGTACTAAAGTTTGGAGAAGCTAATTTCAATATCAGAATGTTTCTGTGTACCATTTTTTTTAGTACAATGTAATACCTTTTTCATGTAATAATTATGAAATATATCCAATTAAAACTTATCATACCTTGCCTGACTTTTCCGCTAACTTCGAGCAATTTTTTTTTTTGGATTTTTAATTTATGGCAATTATTTTTGTAGGAAATGTCTCCAGTATAAATTTACCTGTACTGTCCTGCCTTGAGTTGTGAATTGTAACTTCACACTTTCTCCATTTCCATTATATACTGAATTTGTGATTTTGCTATGTATTCGTTATCAGTCTGGCTCCTATTTTGTGACTGTTTTACAGCTTTATCAATGTAGGCTGAATATGTTGGATTGCCTAAGTGTAAGTAAACTTGTAACATTGATCATTGTGTTTGCAGATATTCGGCTCTGGGATATGTCTTCAAGGTAAAAACTTGTTTAGTTTGATTTTAAAAATATTACTTATCTATGATGCTCGTGCAGTGAAATACTATATAATATTCTTTTTGCAATGTAGAACATATTTGTGCGATTTACTTGGGAACTCTTAATGATCAGTGAAAGGCCTAATGGGAATCAAAATTTATGTGAGGAACTTTTTCTCCACGCATAGGTTCATACTTTCAACACAAATGAAGTATTGACCTGTAAATTAAATTCTTTTGTATTGTCGTCTCAAGTATGAATGTTTGACATGTACTGGATCAAGGACATGTGGTACCCGTTATGTTAGATATTTTCTCCTGGAGAGTTTTAAACACAAGATCCATGCTTTTTATCCTGCAACTTTTTTGGTGTCCCCATGTAATTAGTATTCATTGCTTTTTTTGGAAATAAAAAGGCGTACAGTTTGTCAATTTCCTGGTCATCAAGGTGCCGTACGAGGCCTGACAGTATCTACTGATGGACGGATTCTTGTATCATGTGGAACTGATTGCACGTAAGGATAATTTTTTCCTCCATTCAGTAATCTGTTTCCCCGTTATCAAGCTTTCTTATCTTTGTGTTTTGGGCTTTAGTTGCTAATTTTTATGGTCAAAACTGGATTTTCTTCGTTCAGTGTCAGACTTTGGAATGTTCCTGTTGCTGCACCTATGGAGTCAGGTAGCTCAACTGAGAATTCTGCCAAGGTGGTGCATTCTCATGCGTTATTGATCATTAGTTTTGTGCTAGATATGATTTTTTAAAGCATAGTCTTGCTGACGATTTTATAAACCACTATTGCAGCCCATCAGTGTTTATGTTTGGAAGAATGCATTTTGGTAGGTATTGGAGTGAATTATAACATATATCATAAAGATATTAGAGCCAGTGCTTCTTCTAAGGCTTTTATTTTTGAATTTTAGGGGTGTTGATCACCAGTGGGACGGTGAGCTGTTTGCTACTGTTGGTGCTCAAGTAGATATATGGAACCACAACAGGTTTTGATTTCAGTTTCTGATTAGTGTACTTTCCTTAAGCTGTGTCTGAATTATTTATCTCCTGATGATGTTCTTCCCTTGTACATGTCTCAGCCAGTAAACAGTTTTGAATGGGGATCAGATTCAGTAATATCTGTCCGGTTCAATCCTGGAGAACCAAATCTCTTGGCAACATCAGCTAGGTATGCTGGGATTTATGGGGCCTAATCCATTTGCAAAAGAGTGAAATGACTATATTGACCAAAAGTTATGGAGAAAAATATCCCAAGCCTCTTCAAAAGTGGAATATAATTAAGGATTTGGTTTCCTTCATTTAATGTTTAACATAAGTTGCTCATTCAAATTTCAACTCATTTTTGCTTTAAGCTTATTATTGAATGCTGTTAGAAAAGTGATGATGGATTATTTTACTTGTGTTCCTGAGTTAATTTTTTTAATTTACCTTCTTTTTGTAGTGATCGGAGCATAACACTATATGATTTGCGTATGGCTTCCCGTGTCAGGAAAATCGTAATGATGGTAATGTTTACAAGTTTTTACTTTGCATTGGAACACGAGTGTGTACTCCTTGATATTCCTGTTTCTATACTTGTAAAGCATGGATTTCACATTTATTTCATCATGGATTTGATTCTCAGCTAGATGATACTTTTCAATCTTTATGTTGGGTGCCTTTTTTGTGCTTTTCGAATATATTTGTACATGGCAACACTGACTTGTACTTCATTGTTACAGACCAAAACTAATTCTTTATCTTGGAACCCAAGAGAGCCATTAAACTTCACTGCTGTAAGTTCATCAGCTGTTTAATGGGTGTTTCCAAAGTTAATATTTCTTAGACATACTCGTGTTTGATATGCATCTGATACGATACATGTATCATACTTCACAATGCATGCAACTTATGTTAATATTTTTATTATTAGTTTTTTCTTAGATATTGCAAAACGACTTACCCAAAAGTCAAGTTTTTGTTATTATTGTTTCTATAGTACTTGTAAAATGTTTGTTGAAAACTCAAATCTTTTTTTATTGTTAATTTTTGTGTTAATTTATTGAAGATATTCATAATTATACATGCATACCTCCAGCACTTGTATGTTAAAATTTTAAAATTTGTGTTATTAGACATATCGTATCGTTAAAGAGAACACTCAACAAGGTTATTGAACGGACCACTTGGTTAATTACTTATCCAAGGATTTGGCTTTTGATAGAGAACAATGATGTCGTGCAATCCAAATAGTTGACCCACCTAGTGAGATAAAGTTTTTTGTTGTTGTAGACATATTGAATTGCCGTCCTTGTATTTGTGCATCTGTAGTTGTTGGGATATATGTGCATAAGTTCATATTTTTAGTACGGAAATGTAATGAGTTATGTTTTCTGATCTACAAATTCCTTTCATATCCAGGCAAATGAAGATGGTAATTGCTATAGCTATGATGCTAGGAAACTTGATGAAGCCAAATGTGTTCACAAAGATCATGTTTCTGCTGTGTAAGATGAATGCTCTTCACATCTTTATCGGTTTTTTAGAGCAATTGCATTTAATTATGATATTAATATTTTTTAAATATTTATTTCATTTTACAGCTTGGATATTGACTACTCACCAACTGGCCGGGAATTTGTCACTGGATCATATGATAGAACAGTTAGTTCCTTTGGATCTGCTTTAACCTATCTATTCTTTTTAAATTCTCATTTTGCTAACTGGCGTTTTCTCGTTTTATAGGTAAGAATTTTCCAGTATAATGGTGGCCACAGCAGGGAGATTTATCATACCAAGAGAATGCAAAGGTTCACTTGATTTTTAAATCTTGCACCAAGGGTTTCTCTTTGTTTGTTTACTTACGTGACAATTAAACACTTGAACTGACGGATTTCTATTCCATGAGATGACTTGATCTATTTCTTTGTTGTGCAGGGTATTCTGTGTTAAATTCAGCTGTGATGCAAGTTATGTGATTTCCGGAAGCGATGACACTAATCTCAGGCTTTGGAAGGCTAGGGCATCAGAACAACTTGGAGTTGTAAGATGTCTTCCTTACCCTCAAATCTTTCATTACAGATTTCTAGGTGAATTTATTAATGCATTTTGTCCTTCATTGAGTATAGAGGCATTTTCTTGGAGCTAATATACAGGAATATCATGCTCATTTATAATATTATATGTGATGAATTGTTGATAAACTGATTTCTTGATTGTGACTACTGTGCTGCAGGTTCTCCCAAGGGAACGGAAGAAGCATGATTATAATGAAGCCTTAAAGCATCGCTACAAGCACCTCCCTGAAGTGAAACGTATTGTGAGGTAAGATATGATCAAACAACCACCATTCTAGTGAACTGTTGTTGAGTAACAATCATGTCATGCATTATATATACATATATATATATATATTTGAGGACAATGAAACCTGGCTTATTTCTTTTGGTTTTTTGCTCAACAGGCACAGGCACCTGCCAAAACCAATATTCAAAGCCACTAGTCTCATGCGCGTTATGGCCGATGCTAGGAAAAGAAAAGACGAGAGAAGGAAAGCTCACAGTGCTCCAGGTAGCATCAAAACAGAGCCATTGCGGAAAAGAAGGATCATCAAAGAAATTGAATAAGATATATATGGGCCTGTATCTTCCCGGAAATAGAACCAAGACATATAAACTCACAAGAATTGGAGATAATATTCGATTAGCATGCCGCTGGTGGGACCGCCCTATGTTGGTATATATTTCGCACTCAGCGGAGACCACTGACTGTAAAGCATATTTTGCTTCTCTTGTGCACTTCATTTGATGAGCATCTCTTTTGGTCGTACTACATAAGTATTGGGTTTTCCTCTTCTTTTTTTTTTCTGGCTTAATATTTGCTTTTCAGTATCACTGAAGAGATTTGAATTTTATACTACACTATGGTGCATATATAGTTGAAGAAATCGATTATTCATGATCCTTGGAGATGAAGATGAGAATTATTTATATTTTGACAAGTTGCTTCCATTTGTTTTCCTTCAGGCTGCTAAAAGGATCTGACTTTAGCAGACTCTTGACTATTTTTACCAAATATGATCATCATCTTAGTTCAAACAAACAAAAAAGAATGGGAGGAATATGTAATTGCTCCATCAGAAATAGATTTTACTTTAAGATCTTCAGCAATTCATGCAATATCATGCATTGAGAATACAGCTGAGATCACGGTTGAAGAAAATTGTTATTAGGGCATTCTCCGCCAAGTATATTAATACAATCAATTACAATTAATGCCATGTCACTTTTTAGTCCCATTACTTCATTTCAAGAGGAGGATTAATTTAAAATTTCACGGTAACGGACTCATTCTTTTCCGGCCTACTAACTTTGCTTTATTCAATTTCCTCCTCCTAAATTGTTTTATTAAAATATATGCTATATTTATTATATTTTTACATGTTAAGAGGGGAATATCCTGAATGCAATACAATTATGTGGAGTTAGCAAATCAAGGTACACGTAAGGTTGGCAAATCCTTAGTACAAAAGAATAATATTTGCGTATATCATCCCAGCTTAATTTTTTGCAGTCACAAATATCTTTGCAAAACATATCTAGAGAGATAAAAGAAAAAAGAAAAAAAAAAAAGATATAATATGCGCAAAAATATGAACGAACATATATGAAAAAGAAGATTATTCCTAGTCATTGATGGTTACCAGGAGAATTGGGTTCCTGAGTAAAGAAACCATCATTTTCAAGTAAACATTTCAAATTTGCAATGAACATATAAGCTTTGATTGAGGATACTCAAGAACTCTGTAGTCTACAGCATAATTCGAAGCTGTGACATCTGCTCCTGCAGTCGTATCAAAGAAAAGACTGCAATTATGAATGCATATATGATACATCAAGTCCAGGTTCGGTGCCAATTTCCCTGTTAACGTCCTTTCCAGATGAGATCACTTGTCGGTAATTTAGATCAATATCGGTTTTTTTTTTTCATGATATTTGTGGTCTGAAATGATAATTTATGTTTTTTTCATGATAATATTCTTTCCCATTTGAAATGATACTACACATCCATAATCTGTTGCCATTAGATGATTCATGTTTTCTAATCCTTTTTGGCTATCCAGAATTCATGTTGATGAAAGTATTTTCAATACAAACCAAATGCTAATGCTAATGCTAATGCTAAGATCTTCTTTTTCGATCATCTTCCTCGTCATCATCAGAATCACCACTCTCACGAAATCGTGGATTTTTTTCCTGCACCAGAGAGAGTTATTTTTGTGAGACAACTCAGAGCAATAACAAGAAGAAACACTATATATATAAAATTGACAAATGAATGAAGCATCACATCACGCCTTGAATTGAGAGAATAAGCCCGTAGGCTATGGCAAAATTGGTTAGCAATTAAAACTGATTGAAACAAATAATCATAATCATCATCATCATCAGCATGAAGTAGATTTGTGGTGTTTGTTTACCGGTCTAGAGTCATGATCAGAGTTCCTCCGTGATTCATGATCTGAAGATCTTTTTGAGGACTCGTAAACATGGCGATCATCATCTCTGTGTCTCTTCCTATGGTAATCTATCATTTTAAAGAGACATTAAAATTATACAGATGTTGATTTGAAGGGAAAGTCGATAACAGAAAACCATTTTGTGTGCTTCTGAAACTAATGTCAAACAGTAAAAAAAGTCTTCAGGAAATACCTCTACCATACCGATGAGAACCACCATGTCCGCCATCTGCAGCAGCAAAATTGCAGAAAAGTTAAATTTGAATGACAGGCAAGGTTGTAATGATACAGTATTACCAGGATGGCTCCCCAATAAACCAACAAGTGGTGTTCCTTACTTTTATATACTGACACTTATTTCCATCTCCAATTCAGTGTTTTACTAACAAGCATGCAATGACACAACAGAGACACAGAACGGCAACAAACTGACAACATAATTTGAAGGGCCAAATCATGTCATATTGGTGTCTCATGTGAACCGGATACTGCTCTACTTTTGAAGTGCCCATGCCTCATGGATGTCTTATAACAGCACATTTGACATGTCATAAGCAATTCACTTCATATTAGAACTGGCTAATAGGAGAAAATCAAATCTATAGCACAGCTGGACAAGCAATTCTTCTCAGCATTTATTTTAGTTAGCCATGAACTTCAATCTATATGCAGGAAAGCGCAATGAAGGAGTAACTGCCAATTGTAAGCATAACTCTGTACCATATGCATGTACTGCATAACAAATATGAGGCAGTAGCAATCAGGCTAATATAACCAGCAGATTGATGCCTCGTTCTTCATATTGACTCAGAAAGTCATAAGGTTTAGACCCCACAAAAATTGTGATCATGCCTTTCTATTGGAGACTGTTCACAACTTTTCCACTTACCATATCCAAAAAATTCAAGCATCAAGACAAGACAATTAATAATTCTGAATACTAACATAAATACATGGACTAATATCTTATGTGTTTTTATAACAAGTGGAAAATATGAACACCAATAGTCCAATCAGCTCAAGATCTGTGCTCTGAGTAACTTACAGGATGGTTGCAAAACTGGTGGAAAAGAGCCCAAAGAACCAGCACCATAATCAACAAGCTGCCTTTGTGCCTCCAACTCTTTCTGAACTAACTTTCCATAGCCACCTCTACGTTTAAATAATTAAGGAAACCAAAGAAAGACTAGGATAATAAGCAATGCCATCAATGAAGTTGAAAATACCTTTAAAACGGATTTGAAGACTGGCCTATTTAGACCTTCAAGAATGTAGTTAAATTGTGAGTTCTTAATCACCTTCGTATTTGCACTTATTCTTTTTTTATAAGTGACACATCAGAGGTTTGAACCTAAGGCCTAATATAATATACTTTTAGTTCATTATACATTTTAGCATTAGCAATCTACTAATTTAAAAGTGAAGTCCCCAACAAAAATATGATGAAAAAGGTTAGGCAAACATGTTTAAAACAAATTTAAAAGAAGATATTTGTTCAGTAATGACAAATTCGTGTGTGTGTATGTATATTACCATGTCTATCGTCCAGATTCATAATCAAAGCTCCATACTAGTTTATATTATTCTGAGTCTTAGTTTTCAGGTATGACCAAATTCATGTAGATGACTCTAGTATCAATATCACTTTCATTATAGGGAAGAAAATTGCAATTCAATTAAAATTTAACATGTAAAAGGATATCAGGATCATAATCAGTCCGATATTCATCACGCACCTGCACAAAATGAGGAAAAATCAAGTTTACATCAGTCAGGATCAGAGGCGCCCTTAAACAGCATAGGCATGACCACTTACCTGACCACCACTGCGACCCCGACCCCATTGTCTTCCGTCCTGGAATCCCCAGTCAAAATCTACACGAATAGGACGATCATCAAGTATTGTCCCACTTATGTACTTGACAGCATCTTTGGTATCTTCTCGAGAGTAGAATCTGATAGATGATAACACACACTATCACCAATCACTAGTCTAAAAGAGCGACTATAATAAATCACTACAACTAACACCGTATATTCATCACAAGAATAGACTATTCAGGACAGTTTCAACATGAGGTCCCAATAAAGAATCTCCCAGAACCTTATGCAATAGTTTATTCAGCCACCACCAATGCCCTACATATAAAAGTTTAAATAATTTAACATATCCTTGGAAGCAAGAAATGAGTAGATTATATTTTTAGAATCCGATATCAGAAAAAATATCTTGACGCAAAATAAGCAAACAGATACGAGAAAGGAGACATTTGTCAGAATAAGAAGATGACGGATGCAAACAAGTCAACATGACAAAATTTGCAGAGGCGGATATTTGTATGATCAGAGTTGTAGTAATCTTACAAAACAAAACAAAAACCACAGGGAGTTTTCGAGTTTTTATCCAGTCCCATGATAATTTTCTTAATTTCTCCAGCTCGAGAAAAAAGTTCATAAACTTGCTCTTCTGTTGTGTAAAACGACATATTTCCCACATAAACAGTTGCTGAAGTCAAGAGCGCTTGCTCAAATTCCTCTTGTGTTCCCGGAAATTTTCTATCTCGATAGGCTGAAAGCTTGGATAGATCCTAGAAGCAAAATAGAAAAGAAAGAAGGTAAATGCTGTAAGCAAAACCACTTTATTTAGTATTTTAAGATTGAATATAAACCCCTGAACCTGTGTATTAGACAAGGGAAGAGTAAGGCGATGGAAATAAAAGGAACCTACTTCCCTTTCTCATATAAATGCAACAGAGCATCCTTTCTTAACCCAAAGAAAAAGAAAAGAGAGAAGAGAGAAGATACAGAGAAAGAAGAAAAACAGAATTTTTTCGTCTTCAAGGTGGTTCGTAGTTCCAATTCAAATGATTATACTGCAATTGCATTTTTCCTTTTATCTATGTACGATTGGCTTTTCCCAGCATGTGGCAAAGAAAGCTGAAATGTAAGAGGTTTTACAGGCAAAGAAAGCCAAATCCATGCCCTCTTCGCACATTAGTTTCCCTAAACTTCTGAAATCTAAGTTAAAAGATTGAAGCATATCAATCCCCTAAGCCAATAAAACTAGATAGAACCAAATTTTGTGCGGAGCACAAAGAGGCAAAAGCATACCTTGAACAACGAAGACATATTTTCCTCTGCAAGTAAGCTGGAATAACGTCAGTTTACGTCGAAAAGTAAGAGAAAGAAGAAGAATCAGATGGACATGAGGAGCTTAGGACCTAGGGCATGGAGTAATGGAGAAAAGTCAGAAAACCGAAGACGAAGGGGACCTTCTCACGTGCGACAGTGCGAGCGTGTCCGCGGGAGATCCAATCGGTCTCTTGATGAATAATAATCTGTATCCACCTGCCCGACCCGATTGACCCGAATTGACAATTACCTCGGGGCAGGAATTACTATCCTCATGACCAAACATTTCTCACGGTTTAACCCTCCCATCAAATTCCATTCCCTCCCCTACAAAAACCTGAACCAAACACTCCTCACGTCTCCTGTCTCGGAGCATCTCCCAAAGGCCAAATCCCCTTACCCAATGCCCCGTTGATTTGGAGTTTGCAGGTGCTAAACAAACATCTCCGATCACGAAATGGCCTCCTCCTCCGCCATCAGATCAATCTTCCGGAGGTGCTCGGCTCGTCGCTCTGAGTTTCGTCTTGCGTCGGAAGTTAAAGTATCTCGTTCTCCATTCCGCCTCGCCTCCAATAAACCTCTCTCGTATTCCACAATCAGGTGAGTTGCGCAAGATTCAGATGCATTAACTCGTATAATAATTCTCTTTTGTGGTTTCTGAGAAAATGTAAGTCAAGTGCAACACTTATTTATGAGATGAAATTGATTGGATGATAAGGTGCCCTGCGGAGTTGAGCTTTTGTGTGTAAACGATGCTGCCATACCATACTGCAACTGCTTCCGCGCTAATGATTTCGATGCTCTCCTTCTCTAGTCGCCGTCATGGATGGCTGGCCGAATCTTTAAAATTTAAAATATAAAGTTCTAGTTCGACTCGCATTTTAGAAATACTGTTTTTAAGAGATATTTCGTGACCCCTCATTAAATTAAGAAGCGAATCTCTTAAGGATTAAGCGAACTCTTCCTGTAAAAATATAGAAAAACATAACTGATAGAAGATAAAATAATCTCAGAAGATTGATATATCATTCTTTCTGTGTTTCTCTATGACAATTCTCTGTTCTTCTCCTTCATCAAGAAGCTCCTTTTATAAACTGTGGAAAGATACGAGACATATATTTTAGACATATGTCCCTTAGATTCAAGAGTTATGTCAGAAAGACATTTCTTTTTTCAACATACCCTTTTACAACCAAGAGTCATGTTAGAAAAATACTTTTTTCTTTGACACACCCTTTCACAATATTAAAAATATTTCCAACAATCCCCTATATGTGTCAAATAAATACCATTAGATGAGTTTTATACATGAATATAATCATTGTATCCAATGGTCATTTGGACTATGAACCAGACCTAGACTGATAATACTTGGTACACAGAAATACCAGTGGTCCTCGGGACTATGAACCAATACTTCTTAGGTGTATACCAGAGGTACTAACAGCCAGATTATACCCCCACATTTTCACTGTTTACCTCATTTTTTTGCGCGTTAGGCAGCCATGTGCGTGGCCTGTTTTTAACGAATGCTCTAGAGATTTTGCCACGATCTCATAGGAGCGGCTCACACTCCTCATTCGTATAGGTGATTTTTTTAAGTGTATCTGCACATAATACACCATCCTGTGGGATTTAAAATCATTAAGAGCTTTTGCTCATCCTCCTCTATACAATATAACATTTTCTTGCACACCATAGGAAAAGACCAGCAATAATTATGTGCTAGCAGAACTAACAAACGACTTGTTCTTACCCATTGAACCTTCTTCATGGGATCACTAGTCACAAAGGTTAGGTTGCCATCGCTGTCGTTATCAAACTGACTTTAGTCCTATTTTCCTCGATGTCTCAACAATTTTATTTGTTTTCTTCTCAAGGGTTTTGTTAACGGATCCGATAGGTTTATTTTTGACCTTACCAAAATTGATTGAGATAGCTCTATAATTTTTAAGCATGCTTATTCTCATAGTATCTCAAACGATTGCACCATTGTTCTCTTAACAATGTTTATTGCCATTTCGCAATTTTATAACTCATCAACAATAAGTGTTACTCATCTTTGTTCTCCTTGACAAATGTTATTGCTATTTAGCAAATACAATGAATCAATATTACATGTTGTATATCTTTGTTATCCTTAACAAATGTTATTGCTATTTAGCAAATACAATTCATCAACACTAAATGTTGTACATCTTTGTTATCTTTAATAAAGGTTATTGCTATTTAGCAAACACAATTCATCAACACTAAATGTTGTACATTTTTTTTATCTTTAACAAAGGTTATTGCTATTTAACAAACACAATTCATCAACACTAAATGTTAGTTTTACATTAAAATATTTACTAAAAGATTTTCAACTACTTAGCCTCAGTGTCAGCCAATTCCATAGCAATAAATTCAGAATCCTTTAAGGACTTGGTTAGAATTATTTACTTGGATGATTTTCATGTGACTGCACCACCACCAAGAATAAACACATAACCGCTAGTAGATTTTAACCCTTCTGAATTTAAAATCCAGTTCACATCACTGTATCCTTCTAATACAGTGAAAAATCCATTATAATGTGTACCATAATTCATGGTGTCTTTATGGTATCGCAATAACCTTATTAGAGCATCCCAATATTCACTGTTTGGACAGTGAGTATATATACTCAATCTATAAAGTGATAAACTCAGAATATATCACCATTTAACATCCGTATATTTTAATACAACGAGAATTTACCATACATAATACCAACAGTTATGGTACCCTTC
Source organism: Leucaena leucocephala (assembly GCA_037074615.1). Lineage (NCBI taxonomy): Eukaryota > Viridiplantae > Streptophyta > Magnoliopsida > Fabales > Fabaceae > Leucaena > Leucaena leucocephala. The sequence continues at coordinate 16,851,888 of CM073545.1, forward strand.
AAATATTTCTTTCATTCTCCTCATGAGATTGGATTTTTATATGTATATGCTCAATCCTCCACATAATATATGCTATATCACAATAGTTAGCACTAAATTACTAGAATTTATCCATAAACAGATTGAGCAAATAACACCCTCAAATAATATATTATCATAAGGAATAATTACAATATGGTTCTCAAAACTAAATTTTAACATTTTTCAAGATATTATATATTCCTTCGTGATTTTAATACCCAAAAATATATTTAATTCACCCATGCTTTCAAACTCATTTAAAGCAACAAAACATTATAATATTTCATCCACATTAAACATATCATGAAAATTAAACATATTTATCTTTCCAATAGATAAATGATCAAATTTTCATGCTTCTATCATAATGCTTGTTTAAGCCACATAAAGTTTGATAAAATTTAATGTCAACAATAAATAATAAAGCCTCCATTTAATTTTAATTATAACACACTTCACAATTATAAAATGAGGCTAATAAATACATATTTTTTCACTCATAAATTTTATAAAGTATCCCATATCTTAGACACCCCCATATTTTTAAATATCAGATTATATCTTAATAACTTCTCAATAATAATTCTAATTAAATTAAAATTTTATCATATAATCTTCTGATTTAATTTAGAATTTCTTCCCAAACCAAATTGGTAAAATCACTACATGTTGTCGCATAAAATAATATATTCATATATATACACATATATGTATGCATATTTTTGGAAGCTATTATGCACCCCATAAATATGGTCACATTAGTTATGAAAGCAAATAACGTAATGGGCCTCGTGAACGTACCTTTATCACATGAAGCCTATATTATGTCAATCTTGTGCTCAACATGCTCTCAACACCAAAAAAAGAGACGTTACAGGAATGGAGCTATCACGTCTCTTGTGATTTTCTTTTTCCTTTTATTTCCTCTTTCTCTTTCATTGTGATCTTGACCCTTCTTTCTCTTATTCTTCGTTAACTGCATCTAATCTTCTCTTTCAGTGAGGGTAGTTCCCAAGATGTTTCAATGTGTGGATGAAGAATTTTAGTCCTGCTATCACCAAATCTGTCAAGCCCATGTCTCCGTACACCCGGAGATTCTTCCCCAACACCTCTTGCTATGACTATATTCTTGCCTTTCACTTTCATCAGTGAACAGATTGTGTTCTTTACCTGCGAAAATAGAAGGAAGAGGTAGATGTGTTGTGAAAAAGGAAAGAGATGCATGAAGTGCTCTCTGGTTGGGTAGGATCCAATTCCATGCTTTGCTTCTGCCAATGCTTATCTCAAGCACGAAAAAGTGAAGACTTTTATTGGGTAGAGTTCAACGGACATCTTGATTGAAAGCGATTTCCTTGGACCTTCAACGTTGGACGGAAGAACATGTGATCAAGCCTCTGGTTCCAGAATTTTCTCCCTCCATCTCTGTTCTATGCTCATCCATGGGATTGTGGAAAATAAGTAAGGGATTTTTACCAAGTCCTTTCTTCTCCTTCCCTTCACCTTTGTCTTCAGTAGAGGAGGAGACTTTAGATAACTGTGCTTTTCTGTTTCTTGGTTTCTTTGATTTATTCACAGAACGCAGAGCATATCTTTGAATCTTTGGCCTTGCCGAGTTCGAAGCAGAGGCATGTTCCTTGAAAGGTTTCTGCATTGATTCTTGTGTTTTTGATTCAGAATTTGCACACCCAGGTGGCTTCTTCTCATATATATATATATATATATATATATATATATATTCCATTGAACAAATAAGCCAGGTCGCTTGGATTAGAAATGTTGTTCATGAACTCCATCCACAAGCCCATTTTTCTTTTACGTCAAGCCCGCTAAATTTCTTGTGGAACTTCTTCTTCCGCCCCTAAATGACTTCATCAGCAGTTGTATCCATTTCATCAACATCTCGATGGCTTTCTCTTAACTTCCAAAATTTGTAGGTAATATCTCTTAAGATTGTTGGCGAAATCTGCAAAATATAAAGTTTATAGTTCGAGTCGCTTCTGAGGACACTGTCCTTAAGAGATATTTCGCGACCCCTCATCAAATTAGGAAGCGACTTTCTCCAGGATTAAGCGAACTCTTCCTGTAAAAATACAGGGAAACATAACTGGTGGAAGATAAAGTAATCTCAGAAAATTGGTGTATCATTCTCTCTGTGTTTCTCTATGACATTCTCTGTTCTTCTCCTTAATCAAGAAGCCCCTTTTATAGACTGTGGAAGGGCACGAAACATGTCTTTTAGACATATGTCCCTTAAATTCAAGAGTTATGCAGAAAGATACTTCTTTCTTCAACATACCTTTCACAACTAAGAGTCATGTCAGAAAGACACTTCTTTCTTTGACATACTCTTTCACAATATTGAAAATATTTTCAACAAAGGTAACTTCGTATCTGTTCTAGCTTCACGTCAACCTAGCATGGATGCCCATGCAGTCATGCTGTTTGAAATATCACAGATGTGTTGGAAGTGAACTTATCGGATTAAAATTTACAATGAATAGACATTTACATTTATACATTTAGAGAAGATTTAAGACTACAAAATTTTGCAGTGATGCTTTCTCACATTTTGTACTCTCTGGGTCAGCTAATTTCTAATCCTTTTTTAACTCTAATGGCTGTTACAACTTACAACTGAACCTAGGCTGAATCTGCTCTTTATGAGATACTGGGATTTTGGCCACAAACATGTTTGATATTGCTGTTGATTTTTTTTAATGCATTAGAATGGTAATTCTAATGGTAGGTTGCCTGACCATTGTATTCTACTTTTGGTTTAGGTAGCTAAACTTATGTAGGATTCCTTGATATTCTTTCTTCAAAATTGTTCAGAGTAAGTCACTGCTTCTATTGATTCTTGGGTTGAAATTATGGAAGTCTGTATTTGGAATCTAACATCATTATAGGCAAAGATGGCTCTTTATCCGTTAAATGAATCAGTACTACACCTATTTGGTGCATTAATCTATTCCCTACATTGTTGACTTTCCCCTCATGCAATTAAATCTATCAGTGAAACCATATACATTCATTTTATCTGTAGGCCAAAACAAGACTAGATGAAGATCAAGAAGCAAAGATGGCATGACTTGGACTTCTTATGATATTGAGCCTTAAACAAAATTTTGTTATATCAGTATTAGGAAACAAGATATCTATAATTATTGTCTGAGCTTTATGAAGAGCACATTTGTGTGCTTGTGTGCTGAGATTACAAGTTAAAATACATTAGCATGCTTCCCAGATACATTGCACATTCAATTATAGATCCTCTCTGTGTGCTCTGAATTGTACTGTTCAAATCAATTAACCATCTTGAAAATAAGCAGCGTCATTTCTGTGTTTCTAATTTTCATTTAAAAAGTAAGTTTGCTTGAATACCTGATGCACATTACCAGGAATTACTGATAAAACCAATATGATAAAATGCCACACTATTGTATTGTTGGAAGTTCCCTAAAATTTCAGAAAATCAGCCTGTTCTTTCTATACGTCATTAATTGAAGTATAAACTTCTATTCTATGTGATTGTGGGTGGTGCTGAATTACTTCATAGTACCCATGAATTATGCATATACCGTTTCTTTTCCATTCTTTATCTACATTCTTAAACGTTATAGGTTCAACAATTAAGGGATCTACTGATCTTTTTTGGTTCAATCAGATTGCAATGATGACGTATAATAAGTGAGAAGATTGAAGCAATCTTCAATAGAAATCCGCATAGCGAGACGGTGACTGCAGAATTAGCAGGAGCTCTCTGATTGAGCCCCTGGACAGACGAATTAAAAACTTTAGAATTCTGGTCAATTGTAGCTTTTTAGTTCTCCATTTGTGATTTATGGAAGATTTTTTTTGGTCGAAGAAGGTTGTACCTTAATACAGGGCTTTCGGTGCCTAATGCCTTAATCAGTCATATACGTTGAAAATGTATTTGAAAAGTTATTCGGCAATCTCATGCAGAGTCAGCTTAGCAATGGTGAGCGATGTAGTAGGTCGCTGAAGTTATGATTCCAATAGAATGACCTTCACGGCCAATCAACAAGAAGAAAATTCCTTTTGAACAGCCTTCCATTTTGGAGGATATTAAGTTGACCCGAATATACACTCTTCTTGTGAATCATTTCCCTCAAAGGGCATGTATTAAGCCCCAAACATATTTTTCATAATTGTCATCAACAGTGAACTAATTCATAAAAAGTAGATTTATAATACTTGATATTTAACTATTATTAATTTACAATGTCCCCACTCCCCACGCGGGGGAGTAAAATCTAGTTCTTCTAACGTTATGTCGTAATGAATAATTGAAGATCTTAAAAATTCCAAGTTATCAAGTGAATTTAAATTAAATGTTAATTATTTAGTCAAGTTTTTTTTTTATTACAAATTATGTAGCGAAGTTGATGGCGCACGGGACCATTGTTGGACTTTTCACAAGATGGTTGGAACATGGTTGGACTTTTCACAAGATGAACAAATTACAAAGACATGATTGTTCACCATTCGGTCCATTCCCAACAATCGTTCCCCATCCTCTGATTCAAGTGAAACAAATTTAAGTGAACCCCGATCAGAAATTATCTTATTCCCAACAATCGTTCACCATCCTCTGATTCATAATGACACGTTGGTAATGGTCCCTTCACACAGAAGAAGTATGGCATTTTGGTATATGACGCAGGCTGAAGGCTTTTATTCTGCTGAGGGCATCTTCAAGAGCCGGAGGCTCAACTGCAAAACTTATCCAAAGCCAATTCTTCAGTCCAACAGTAACACCTGTAAGTATTATTCAGCAATACCCAGTCATCGCCTTTCAACGAATTTAAGATTCTTATAACAGGGAGAGCCTTACCAGGGAGCAGAATTACAGATTCCTCTTTGGTTAGCTTGGCACAGAAGTCCACATCATCAACAATGCCCTCAATTTGTGAGAAGTTAATCTGCACCTGCTTTCGTCAAATTGCCACTAGTTGATCATATCTAAAGGCACTCTCTCATGTCATTATTATAGGATGGTACAATATCTTAAATATTTTTTCGCTACTTACCATCACAGTCATGGTACTTTCTGGTTTATGAGGACATATTAGACAAGGGATCTCCTTGCATCTAACATAGAATATTTCAGCAGATTCTCTCATTATATCAAGATTATGTGCAAAGAATTCCATCTTTGGTCTTCTCAAGGATTTGGGGTATTGCGGCCTGAAACACAAAACAAGATCAATTTATTCTCGAGAAGGAACAAGAAAAATGTAACAAGATCATGCACACATGTATTATGCTCTGAATGTATCCATGTTGATCTGGTGGCCATACAGAACATGACAATCGAAGATCTAGTTTGACAACAAAATTCATCGTTACCTGCATGAAGGTTGGAAGGTCAGTAGTGATGTCCAGATATTCGATATTCATCACTATCTGAAAGAGAGAGAATAAAATCACATGATTTTCAGCATAATCGACTACCGTATGACTAATGTAAGAAACTCTACCACTCAAGCCTTGTTTAGATTCGTTGTTAAAAAAAAATAAGAAAGATGCATGCATGGACACAAGCAAGCACACACTAACTAAGATCAGCAAAATAAACCCCAGTTTTCTGAAAGATGCCATTTGGATCGCATTTCACGATCCATCCTATTCTCTAACCGGGAACAATCCATCTTTTTGACAAAGACCGAAGTGTTATAACAGGCACTATTGATGCAAACACTCCCATAGGCACAAATGGATTGCTTGCAAAGGTTATGTGAGCATAAACTTCATCAGCTACCACAAAGATCCCAAGTTTCCTAGCAGTCTCTGCAACCTGCAATAGTCCTGAAAATCAATCTCATTTTTCCTATCTAAATTTCCACTCCAAGACAATGGAATTTAAAGCATTTTTAAAATACCCTTTTCAAATGATGGTATGTGAAAACATTCCCGCAAGGATTGCTTGGATTAATAATAACCAAGGTCACAGTGTTCTCATCTGCAAGAGCTTCTAAAGCATTGATATCAATCTCCCAACCTCTCTCAGGCAAAAGATCAAAATGGCGAACTTCAAGACCACTGCAAGCTGCACAGGTAGCCTGGTCTTGGAAGAAGAATGTTGGCGCCAGGACGTGCAAGGACAGATATTATTATATTTATAGCTTGAGTGCAACCAACGGTAAAATAAACATCGTCTGTTGATAACTGGAACGGAAGATCAGAAGATAGATGTTCTGCAACAGCCCTGTTAGGGTAATTGTACTTTCACCTATCAATTTGGAAGGTAAAACAGATATTTCGCTCAAGAAGTTGCATATGCATTTATGTCAAATCTCAGTTCGGATTACCATCATCTTTGGTGGGACCAAAATTTCCATCTCAGGGTAAGAAGTTAAATTTTTCTGGTTTTAACGGAAGGATTGAATTCGCTCACTGCTAAAACTTTCTCTATAAGTATGAATATACAACTCGTTAGTCATTAACATAGATAAACCCATTTAGGACTTTGGTCGAATACCACATAATGCATCGTCATCTAATAAAGTCTTGGGCTCGAAGATTGAACTAACCTCCTTGCCTCAAGCAAGCCAACGGTGGGAGGGTAACAATTGAAGCGAAAGGACTGAACAGCGCTAGTGATAGCATCAGGAGCCACAGGGGTGGTTCAAAAGCAAGAGGAATCGGCGGGGTCAGCACGGCAAAGACGAAGCAAAGTTTTCTGATCTTCTGCGTTGAGGTTAGCTATCAGCACTTTGAAGGCCCCTCTCACTGATACTGCTGAAGAATTCAACTCTTCGTTCCCCTGAAAGTTCCATTTCTTGGGTTCCTTCTCCTGCTCCATTCCGTGACTACGAGTTTGACTTTCAGAGAATAACTACGGGAAGTTTAACAATGGGGATTAGGGAGGAGAATGCCATTTAGGCCCCAAAAGCAAAAGCAAGATAGGGTGTGTTTGGATAAAATTTTAAAGATGGGTTTATAGAAAAAATGAATTTTTAGATAGTTTATAGAAAATGGCTTGTAAAGAAGAGTTTATGAAAAAAAGTGATTATGAATAAATAAGTGTTTAGATATTTATTTTTAGAATGATTTTTTATATTGGTAAACTACTAAAAAGAGTATGATTTGATTAAAAGTATGAGAGATGAAAGATAGTAGAGAAAAGATAAGAGAGATGAGAGAGGGTGGAGAAGAGATAGAGAGGAGATAGGAGAGAGGGTAGAGAAGAGAGATGGGAGAGCAGAGGGTAGAAAAGAAAGAGGAGAGAGGAGAGAGGGTATAAAAAAAAGTAGAGATAATATAGTAATTGGATAGTCTATAAACTCTTTTACTGTTCCAAAAATTAGTTTCAGTAACTTATTCAAAACTATAGTTTTAAACTATAGTTTTACCCAAAAATACTTATGGACAAATATAATTTTTTGTTTTAAAATTTTCTCAAACTGAAGTTTTACCTAAAAAAAATTTATAAAACTATAGTTTTCTTTTAAACTAAACAATCCATAGTGATATATAATAATGCCATAAAACCTTAAAACTTCACAGGAAGCTCTAGGGTATGTTTGGTTGGAGGGAAGTGAGGTGACATCTTTTATTTTTTTTCTCTATTTTTACTTTTATTTTTTTATGTCATTTGCTATTAAACAAAATTAATAATTGAAATGATGAAAGTAAAAGTAAATTTTTTTAGACTATTTTACCCTAATTATAAAATTCTTAGATAACTTTAACTTTTCTCAAGTTATAAAAAAATATTTTAGACTATTTTACCCCAAGTTATAAAAAAAATATACATCAATTTCATATTCACTTCCATTCTACCAAATAAATTTTTAAAACTCATTTTCAACCTAATTCTATTTATATTTTCATTTTCACTTCTACTTCCACTTTTATCAAAAACTCTTCTATTCTACTAAACGTACCCTAATGTTATGTTTGGTAGAGTGGAAGTGGAAGTGGATTCTTCCACTTCTCTCGTTTGGTACGATAGAAGTTACTTTCACTTTTACTTTTAACATTTTGAGTCATTTTAGTTCTATAAAAAAAGTTAAAAATTAAAATGATGGAAGTGGAAGTGAAATTTTTTAGACAATTTTACCCCAGTTATAAAATTTCTAGATAACTCTAACCCTTCTCAAATTATAAAAAAATATTTTGGACCATTTTACCCCAAGTTTAAAAAAATATACATCAATTTCATACTCATTTTCATTATATTAAACAAACTTTTAAAACCCATTTCTAACCTAATTCTACTTTTACTTCTATTTCCACTTTCATTTCCATTTCTATAAAAAAAACTCTTCTATCCTACCAAACCTACCACTAAGGGGTAAGCCCATGATCCTTTGATTTATCAAAATAAATAATTTTGATCATTAAACTAGTAAAGCACTTTAATTATATGATACAAAATAATATGTATTACTGTATAAATTTAGTTTCAAACCTTTGTATGAAAGTTGAGAATTTTGGACAAGTTCTTGTCATGAATTTCTACTCGTAAATATTCTAAAACAAAAATCAAATAATTGACTTCAAAATGTCAATATTTAAGGAAAAATTTGTCAATATCTAAAAATCGCTTAAAAAATCTTGTCAAAATTCGACCACAACTTTTTAATGTTTAAAGAATTTATCAGAATCGGAACTCTAACTTTTAATATTCTAAAAATAAGTTGTCAAATTTAAAGACCCTTTAAACATTGGCATGGATTAATTAAAGGGTCAATAGAAAGTGAACTTTATGTCGAATGAGTAATGATATATCTCAGCTGCAACGTAAGATATTTTCATCAATTTGTGAAAGAATAATTAAGGCCCAATCAATGTGATGATAGGAATTAAATAAAGAGAATGTACTCGTGCAAATCACTATGACTTATATACGATTTTTCAACTACAATATTACCATGCATGAGTTGTGAGTTTATGGTTCATTAATAATACATCCTTAAAATCTACTGAGTCAAGCTACGTCATAGTAATAGCTTTACTCATAATTTATTTTAAAATAATATCAAGTGCAACGCACGATTGCACGGGTTCATCGCCAGCATTATTGAATTCTTTCATAGAGTGGTACTACAATAGAATGAGACTGAAATCACTTCTTGGAATGCCTTTGGCAGAAGACTCGAATCCTCTCAAGGCCTTCTTCAAGTGTTGGAGGTTCACTTGCAAAAGTTATGCGTACCCAGTTCTTTAATCCCACATTCACACCTGCAATTCATGAGCTTTGTTATATATGCAGACAGAAACATGTGTTTCCTAGGACCTTGACCAGAAACATGCTGGATGATGTTATGATATCATAGAAAAGACAATTAAGATGTAAAATCCATGCCTGGTAAAAGGACGAGAGATTCCTCTTTGGCCAGCTTCACACAGAACTCCATATCATCTTGGATTCCTTCCAAAAGTGATGGGTTTAGTTTTACCTGGTGATGTAATTATCATTTTTTCTGGTGACTTTAGAAGGAAATACAATGAACTATAAAGACAACAAACGTAATGATGTAGGAACGTACAGTCATAAACATTGCTCCCTCTGGCTTGTATGGGCAGTACAAGCAAGGGATCTCTTGGATTTTGTTATAGCACATGTCAGCAGTGTCTCTTAGGTTCTTAATAATCTTAGAATAGAACTCATCCTGTGTCTTTTCAAACATTTCAGGAATTGCTCCCTGTTTTATTTAACACAACAAAACATAGAAGAAGAAGAAATTGTTATTCCCATAACATCTGGAAATATGGCAACACTAAACAAGGGAGCTAGAAAGAGAGTATCAAAAAATGGGGGGCATGATACAGAGAAACCAGTGTTGTGTCGTGTCGTCAATCCATTAAGATATCTTATCAATGTGTACTTTAGTTGTACATGGAAAAGTCCAAAATTCATAATATGAGACATAGATCCATCATTCATGAGAAATTTTGAAAGTGAAAATATATCAAATGAGGTAATCTTATTCTAACTGTACAAGGGATCCCCCTATATGGTATTATACTCAAAAGGACATATTGAGTAACAGCTAAAGAAAAAGTTACATTCTTCCAATCCTAAATGTAAGAGTTAGATTAGACTAATTTATAAAAATTAATAAAATTAATTAGGTTAATTATTTATAAAAAATATATGTTAGTTTTCTAAAATATCTTATTAATCAATTGCATCAGAAACTATTCCTATTTCCTACAACCTCATTCCTTTAGTATGTGTAATTAATATGGGTAGTATAGGACAAAGTGAATTAAAATATGATCAAAGAAAATCGCTCAACTAACTCCTAAATTTATGATGGAAGAGAGAATATGAAAATATCACTTCAAAACAAGGAACAAGGAAGTTACAAACCTGAAGGAAAGTGGCGGCATCAGATGTCATGAGTTGACAAGATTCTAAACTTTCGACAATCTAAAATGTACAAATGAATTCAATTGGAAGGAGAAAACAAGATCAGTACAAGTCAAGAATAAATGATCAACCAGAAGCTTTTCTAAGCAACATAAAAGGAGTTGAGGTCTACACTGAAAGAGACAGTACCCCAGTTTTTCGTAGGATGTCATTAGGATCGTTTGTAACAAGCCAACCGAGTCTCCAGCCAGGAACGAGCCATCTCTTTGATATAGATCCAAGTGTGATGACAGGAGCAATTGATGCAAAAGTTCCCATTGGAACAAAAGGATTTGCCCCAAAGTTGAGGTAAGCATAAGCTTCATCAGAAATTACCATTATCCCAAGCTTTCTAGCAGTCTCTGCCACCTAATGAATAACAATCAACAACAAATGAACATATATAGTCATTTGTATTAAAACTTAGTATCCTTGTTGTTCCATGAATGTAATTGTGTCTAGAACATGTCACATAACGCAAAAGTAGATATATGATGATGCGTGACTTCAAAAATATGACCATGGGTAATCAGAGGATTAGCGAGAATCAAGCATTCGGCTCATAACATATGTAACCTGCAGACTAATTGTTATGTTCTATCACAGTTAAATCATTTTTCCATACCCATTTCAAGAATCAAAAGGCCATCAATCGGAGTACCTTCATCAAATGCTGGCGACTGTAAACATTGCCGCAAGGATTGCCAGGGTTAATGATGACGATAGCGACAGTATTATGATCTGCAAGAGCTTCAACGGCTTCAAGATCAACCTCCCAGCCCTTTTCTGGTAAAAGATCAAATAGGCGAAACTCCAAATGGAAAAACAAAGCATGAGCTTCTTAATCAGGGAATCCAGGACTTGGAAGCAAAATGTTGGCATTAGGGCGAGCTAGCACTGCCGTAATGTGTTCAATGGATTGCTTACATCCAGATGTAAGAAACACATCGTCTGGTGATACCTTGTATGGCAAATCTCGCGAGAGGTTTTCTGCTATTGTTCTGTAAAGGTAGAGGGTGGGGGGATTTCATAATATATAAGCATCATATGTATTTTCGAATCTCAGACGTATTCATGTTAACCTTGGTTACTTATTTAAACAAAACAAAAGAAAGAATAAGAAGAATACATTCCATAATATATGTATTATCTGAGAGTTTCGATTGTAAATAATGAATTAATGACAACTAAATCTCGTAATTTGTAGTTAAAAATTTTATATTGACAACTATCATATCGCTATCTACAATTTATTTTTCAATAAATTTTTTTTAAACATAACTGTCATTAAATTATGAAATCTATTATTGTTATTCTTCTTTTACATAGAAGAGGGTATCACAACCTGTAGTAATGACTAATCAACTCGCCGCTAGCTTCCACTTAAGAGTAAACAACTAGCTATAGGATGCTTTCCATGCCTATTCGAATGCCCCCACTTAGATAAAAAAAATCAATCGAGCTAATTACTAGGCTACACCCACATGGTTAAAAATATTGGAGTACTAAAAGAAAATCATTGCTTAGGGTAAACAAGCCATCTCTGCCATATTAAAATAAAAATTATATATATTTAGGCTAGTATTTCATGTTTTAGTTCAAGTTTGATTAATATACAGTAATTTATAATTTAATATCAAGTTATGAATATATAGTTTTAACACTTACATTGTTTAACCTTTACATAATTATTTTCACATTAATATTTTGTCATAAAAAATTAATGACGAAATGGTATAAAAATATAATTAATAAAAAATACTTGTGTGCGTTTATTAATATTTAGTGGGCTCAATAATTTGACAAGCAGAATGGTTAGTTGGTATACAATATAATAATCACTATTAGTTAATTAGATCCAATATAATTTGATCAATCATGTCATATTAAAGTAGCTACTAGCTAGAGATCTCTACCAAAAAAATAAAAGAAGTGAGAGATCAATTGAACTGTTAAACCAATAATATCCCTGCACTTATGCGTTATCGTCTTTGTCATGTATATTATATTGGCGTCTTACTATATCTCATCACCTTCTTTAAAAATACGTGATCACAGTTCTTCAAGCTTTTCCGTGCTCTTACGTCACGTCGTTTTCACCAAGAGCCGGAAGAAGATTACAGTAAATGTCGTGGGAAATATCGTTATTACCTTCTTGCCGGAAGAACACCATGGAGGCTTGTGCAATAGTTATTGTAATTCCCAGACCTCACGGCGTTGACGACAGCGTCTTCCGCTGCGACGGTGGTTCGGAAGCTGGGGAACATGGAAGGGTCGCCGTGGCCGAGGAGGATGGGCGGCCTTTTATCTTCTTTACTCGCCATTTCTATCAAAGAGACGACAACGTTTCGTAGGCATCGGGAAGATGCTGCGATCATCTCTTGGTTCGCCTGGAAACGCCACTTGCTTGATCCATTAACCTCCATGATAATCTTCTTTTGCAGGTCTCTGCAGCTAGACATCTCCTTTCTCCCTCTTTCTCTCTCTCTCTCTCCCCCCAAGTATCTGTGTGAATGGGTGTGCTCATATAGAGAGAGAGAGATTCGACTGCCAGCTAGGTTCGTGCATAACATATTTCAAAGGTGGACAAGTGTAGTGAAAAAAATGGGCAGAAAATCCATTTTATGAGCCCTACAGATTATATTTTATTTGTGGTATTTTTAAGTAAAATTATATAATAATATTTTTATAAGATATTAAATCTAGACCATTGAAAGTTTTTTTTATATAAAATTTTTTTAAAAAAAATTAGCCTCAATAACTATAGAGGCTTGTGCATTAGTTAATCCAATAGTTATGAAGGGAAAAGGATGGCAGAGGAGAGAAGCCAAGTAGCTACAATAATGAGCCATTTTACAAGCATCCATAATCAGGAAGCCCAGAGTAATGGGCCTAACTATACTATCGTTGAAGGGCATTGGTTGGAAGCAGACCCCAATTTGTTGTTGTCCGATAAATTCTCTTGGGTCCAATGGGTTTATCACGCAGGATTATGCAATCTTCTCATACGGCCTAACCTAACGTCTCATGAATCATGGACATCACATCACTTATTCTGCTGATTTTTCTTTTTCTTTTTTTTTTTTTTTTTGCAGAGGCACAGGTATCGGATGCAATCATATTTATAACACTGTTGAGTGTTAAATGGGTATGCCTCTGTTAGCAGGAATTTAAATATTAATTCCCCATATTGTAAGAAACTAATTCTTTCTATTATACCTAAATCTCTTTTAGTTATTTTGTAGAATTTTAATAATCATGTCAATATCTCTTATCCGTGTTGGTTTGGTAGTGTATTGGGTATGAGAATTGATGGTTGGGTGGATTGGGACATCACCCTATGGATCTTCCAAATGAGTTGAGGTTGAATACTTGCAACATTGTTTTTAATCACATATTCAGCTGCAATGTAAGATATTTTGATCACATTGTGAGAGAATTCAGGCCCAATAAATGTGGTGATGAAAATTAAATAAAAGAAAATAGATACTCATGCAAATTATTATACGACTTTTGAACGTTGTCATGATGTATGGTTTTCAACTACACTATATATTACCATGCACGAGTTGAGTCTATGATTCACTAATATATCCTTCCAATCTAGCCCTTCATCATTTATGATATCACGTACAACGCACGAGATTCATTGCTAGATTTTATTAAATTCTTGCATAGATTGATACTGCAATATAGAATGAAATGCAAATCACTTCTTGGAATGCCTTTGGCAGAAGACTTTAATCCTCTCAAGGCCTTGTTCAAGTGTTGGAGGTTCAACTACAAAAGTTATGCGTACCCAGTTCTTCAATCCCACAGCCACACCATGAGCTTTGTTATACTTGCTGACACAAACATTGTGCTTCCTAGGACCTTGACGAGAAACATGCTGGATGATGTTATGATATCATAGAAAAGGCAATTAAGATGTTAAATTCATGCCTGGTAAAAGGATGAGAGATTCCTCTTTTGCTAGCTTCACACAGAACTCCATATCATCTTGGATTCCTTCCAAAAGTGCTGGGTTTATCTTTACCTAGGCATGTGAATGTAACGATATAGGCACGTACAATCATAAACATTGATCCCTCTGGCTTGTATGGGCAGTACAAGCAAGGTATCTCTTTGATTTTGTCATAGCATATGTCAGCAGTGTGTCTTAGGTTCTTAATAATCTTATAAAAGAATTCATCCTTTGTCTTTCCAATCATTTAAGGAATCGCTTCCTCTTTTATTTACCACAACAAAACATGGAAGAAGAAACTGTTATTCCCATAACATCTGGAAATATGGCAAGACTAGACAAGAGAGCTAGAAAGATATTATCAAGAAACGGAGGGGAAAACAGAGAGATAAACCAGTTTTGTGTTGTGTCGTCAATCCGTAACGTTATCCTATCAATGTATAGTTAGGGCCTATTTAAATTAACTTTTTGAGAATAGATTTTGAAAATAGAAATATTTAGATTTTTAGTGTCAAAATCACTTTTTTATATTAGTAAATTACCGGGTATAATTTAATAAAAAGTAAGAGAGAGGAGAGAGGGTAGAGAAGAAAAATAAGAAATGAGAGAGTATAGAGAAGAGATATGAGAGAGGAGATAGGGTGGAGAAGAGAGATGAGAGAGGGAAAATGGTGTAAGAAAAAGTAGGGGTAAGATAATAATTGGATAGTCCATAAGCTCTTTTACTGTTCCAAAAGCTAGTTTCAGTAGCTTATTCAAAACTATGATTTTGCCCAAAATCACTTATGGACAAATATGGTTGTTTGTTTAAAATTTTCTCAAACTAAAGTTTTGCCCAAAAGCGCTTTTCAAACCATAGTCCCAAACACACACTTAGTTGTATATACAGAGTAAAAGCTCAAAAAAGTTACTCCCTCAAACTTAAATGTATGAATTAAATAATTAATTTACAAAGATTAAGAAAAATACTTAGAATAATTATCTATTAAAAAAATCTGTTAGTTTTCTTAAAATACTCTGTTTAACTAGTTATAGTATGTGGGTAGATTTTTAGAAAAATGTTTTTAAGTAGTTTTTGAAAAGAGGCTTTTAGAAAATAGTTTATGAAAAAAAAATGGTTCTAGATAAATGAGTGTTTGGATAGTTATTACCAAAAGGATTTTTGTAATTGAAAAATTATAAAAAGGGTATAATTTTATTAAAAGTATGAGAGAGGAGAGATGAGAGGATAAAAGAGAGAGAGGGGAGAGAAGAGAGCATGAAGAATATAGAAGAGAGATGAAAGATAGTGGAAAAGATAGAGGAGAGAGAAAATAGGAAATAGAGTGTAAGAAAAAGTAAGGGTAAAATAGTAATTAAGTAGTTCATAAGCTTTTTTACTGTTCTAAAAATTACTTTGACCAGTTTATCTGAAACCATAGTTTTAAATGATGGTTTGGTCCAGAAACCCTTTTGGACAAATATGACTATTTGTTTTAAAATTTTTCCAAATTAAAGTTTTGCCCAAAAGTACTTTTAAAACTATATTTTCAATACTATCAAAAAAAAACTATAGTTTCAATTGAAACCAAACAGGCCAGAAACTATCCTCATTCATGAAAACTTATATTCAATTATATAATTAATATGAATAATTTTAAAAAATATAAATCTAGTAGATAAAAGTGAATTGATAACAAGATCAACCTCAGAACTAGTTACTACATTTATGATTGAAAGAAGTATATGGAACTTGGCATCACTTCCAAAGAAGGAAGTTACAAACCTGAATGAGAGTGGCAGCATATCAGATGTCCTGTCTTGACAAGATTCTAAACTTTCGACAACCTAAAATATACAAATGAATTCAATTCGAAGAAGAAAACAAGATCAGCATAAAACAACGATAAATGATCAGCTAGAAGTTTTTCTAAGCCATATGAATAGAGACAGTACCCCAGGTTTTCGTAGGATGTCATTAGGATCATTTATAACAAGACACCCGAGTCTCCAGCCAGGAACGAGCCACCTCTTGGATATAGATCCAAGTGTGATGACAGGAGCAACCAATCCAAAAGCTCCCATTGGAACAAAAGGATTTTCCCCAAAGTTGAGATAAGTGTAACAGACATCAGACTAATTAAACCAATAATTCCTACACTTTTGAGTTTCTTTTAATCACGTGGGCAAGATCAAAGCTTGATCTAATTGAGGTAAATTAAGAAAAATAGATAAATTAATTAATTATAAAAAATATGATATGATCTTTTTTAAAATGTATATGTGTAAATGTAACATTATTTTATATATATAACAGTTTATAAATAAATTAGATATATTAATTTTAAAAATTAATAAATATAAAAAGACAAATGAATTGAAATGTTAAGCGTGTGTAGGGGATCAAAACTAGTGCTACAACTAGCTCGTGTGTGTATATATCATATTCGCGTCTTATTATATCTCATCTTAAAAATAAGTGAATCCTTTCTTCAAGCTTTCAAAGCTCGTAGATGACGTCTTGGGTTTTATGGAAAACGTCGATATACAGAAATGGACGTGGGAAATATCTTAATTATATACCTTCTTGCCAGAAGAAGACCATGGAGGCTTTTGCAATAGGTATTGTAATTCCCATACCTAACGGCGTCTTCCGCTGCGACGGCGGTTCGGAAGCTGGGGAGCCCGAAAGGGTCGCCGTGGCTGAGAAGGATGGGCAGCGTTTTATCTTCTTTACCTGCCATTTCTATCAAAGAGACGACAACGTTTCCTACGCATCGGAAAGATGCTGCGATCATCTCTTGGTTCGCCTGGAAACGCCACTCGCTTGATCCATTAACCTCCATACTCTTTTGCATATCTCTGCAACTTCACCTCTATCTCCTTCTCCCTCTTTCTCTTTCTCTTTCTCTCCCTCTAAAGATCTTTGCGAATGTGTGCATGAACAGTTATATATATAACCATGGGGAAGGAAATTTCCAGCTACTTGTTGTCGTTAATTCCTTGGTGAAGGAAATGGAAGGGAAGTCTACCCTTCCTCTCCTAATAGTCCTATATATAAATATCAGACACTGTTTTGAATAAAGCCATAGTTTTATATGTGTGTCCACTAGAGTATTAGTGTTTTTTTTTTAAATCTCCACTAATATATTTACAGCTTTAAAGATTTTTTTCAAAATACATGATTTTAAATAGAAATCTGATCTAGAAGAAAAGGAATCAGGTTGTACACTCGTAGTTAAATGATTTAGATCCTCGTTCTATGATTAAAGAATTCATGGATATTTTTTATTACTTGAGCTCTACCTCTACTTGCAAGTGGCTAGATTCGCCCCCTTGTAGTTAGCTACCCTTCAAGTTTAATAAATGTCAGATCCCTTCTACTAAATTTTCATAAGGAAGGAGTATTTGGATCAGAAAGATTGAGAGAAAGAAAACTTCTTCCTTTCTCATCAATGTTAGGTATTATGAGGATTTGATTCAAAACCTTGTATGAACAAAAGGACCAGGCTTTCCTCATTACCAATTTTTACTTCTTATATCCTTTCAGATGATCACTTGGATTATGACTTATAACTCCTCAAAGAACTTACCAACCGATTTGGTAAAAATAATAGGCTTTAGCAAGATCCCATGTTATAACAAGCTACTGACTCATTCCCTCCGGTGTCGTTGCAGATGACATTATTGTTTTGACTATTTTTTCTGGCTTTTATTTATATATTTCAAATAATATTTCTTTCTTTTCCAACTCCAATGCCTCCGTTTTTAAAATGGGATTTATTACATTGTAGCGTCTTTTTATTGTTTTTTTATGTATTGTTATTTGTTAAAAACTAGAAATAAATTTGGAATTTATTTTTTTTAAAATTATTTTAATGATTTAACTAAATTTTGACTGAGTAACATAACCAAAAGTACGTTATATTTTTTAAGGCCAGAAGGAATATAATAAAAACACTAATGAACAAGAATAACCAACCGTGTGGTGTTCCCAAGTGGAAAGGTTCTGATTTTTGGTTAAAGATGGTCAAGGTGGAAATGAGTCCATATAATTTGAAAACGTTATTGTTGTTAATCCTTACCTATCAACTTCAGACGTTAAATATTAGCTAACGGAGTCAAAGGGCCGTCAAGTTGGATTATGTGGCACCAACTTACGGAGGACACTGGGAAAGAAGAGAAGTACGTACCAAAAGAAAAATATCCAGTGAGTTCAAAGCTTTCCTTTCCATGGTATTCAGAGTCGATGGACCATGGCCCTCACCCATGGATTGATCTCTCGTTCTCCATTTACTTGATTTTCTTCAGCCTCAAAAAGAAGATAGTGGGCCCTTGATGTCCGCCAGTATGAAGAACCTGCCGCCGTACGTGAAGAACGTTGATGCCCGCCGCCAGACCTCGTTCGTCTCCTCCTGTTCCTCCGGTAGTTAACAAGTTTGTGTCGCCCACCGTAGGGAAGTCTTGGGTCCAACCATTTTAAACACCAAATTTTCATTTAAGGCCTAACAAGAGCCCATTTCATTAATATAGAAGAAACAGATTATAAACACACTAATAATAATTGCCATTGAAACCAGAGAAAGCATCAAGACATAAGAAACCCTTAAGCACCTTAAGTACAACATATGTCACAAAACAACAGCACAAACCAACTTATTAAGCTAATGCCAATGATAATTTGTGACCCAACGAAATGTTGCGATCACTTATCACACCAACCACACCCTTTTCATATATCAATACTGCAATAGAATGATGATCACTTCTTGGAATGCCTTTGGCAAAAGACTCTTATTCTCTCCAACCCTTCTTCCAGTGCTGAAGGCTCAACAGCAAAAGTTATGCGTACCCAGTTCTTCAGTCCCATAGCCGTGCCTGCAATACAATGAAATACATTTATATACTTAACTTGCAGAAAACAAAGGTGGAGTTTCAAGTGAATTGAATAATGTTTTGGGATCACAGAAAAGAATGGTTTAAAATTCATACTTGGTAAAACGATGACAGCTTCCTCTCTGGCCAGCTTCACAGAGAACTCCGTATCATCACGGATTCCTTCCAGAAGTGCTAGGTTTAGTTTTACCTGTGAATGTAAACCGTAAATATCTTTCTTTTCTTTTTTTTTTTTTTTGTGACTTTAGAAGGAAATACAACGTTAATGATGTGGGCACGTACAGTCACAAACATTGCTCCTTGTGGCTTGGATGGGCAGATCAAGCAAGGCATCTTTTTGACTCTTTCATAGCATATCTCAGCATTGTCTCTTAAGATGTTAATAATCCTAGAAAAGAATTCTGGCTCTGTCTTTTGAAGGATATCAGGAAGTGCTCCCTGTTTTATTTAACATAAGAAATTGTTATTCCCATAACTACATCAGGAAATATGAGACATTGATCCATATATCGTTCCTGAAAAATTAAACATGGAAGATACAAACCATAATGAAATTGGCCGGTTCAGATGTATTGATTTTGCATGCTCTCAAACTTTCGAGCACCTAAAAAACACAAATGAAAATCATCGACAAGTTTTTCTTAACCGCGCATATGAATAGAATTAAAGCCCTCATAGAAAGAGACAGTACCCCCGTTTTTTCTAGGATGCCATTAAGATCATTCGTTACAAGCCAACCAATTCTCCAACCAGGAACAAGCCATCTCTTGGATATAGATCCAAGTGTAACGACAGGAACAATTGATGCAAAAGCTCCCATTGGGACAAAACGATTTTCCCCAAAGTCAAGATGAGCATAAACTTCATCAGCAATCACAATGATCCCAAGTTTTCTAGCAGTCTCCGCCACCTAATGAATAAATGAACATATTCATTTGCATTAACATCTGAGATTCCATGAACGATGTTTAGAACTTGGCACATAAAGCAGAAGTATACATGATACATGACTTGAGAAATATGACCATAGTTAACAAGCAGAATAAGTTTCTCAGCATCATGTCAAGAAACCAATGATTGGATCTAAATCAGAAACTGCGACCAATGTAACCTAAACATTTATCATTATTATTTTATATCAACAGTTAAACCTTTCATTTTACATGAATCCAAGAACGTACCTGCTTCAAATGCTGGCGACTGTAAACATTTCCGCAAGGATTGCCAGGGTTAATGATAACCATAGCGACAGTATTTTCATCTGCAAGAGCTTCGACAGCTTTAAGATCAACCTCCCAACCCTTTTCTGGTATAAGATCGAATATGCGAATCTCGGTATGGCAAAGCGCAGAATGAACATCGTAATCAGGGAAGCCAGGTCTTGGAAGCAAAATGTTGGCATTAGGGCGAGCTAGAACTGCTGTAATGTATTCAATGGCTTGCTTGCATCCGGAGGTAAGAAACACGTCGTCTGGTGATAACTTGTATGGCAAATCTCGCGAGAGGTGTTCTGCTACCGCCCTGTATCATTTTTGTTAAGTTTTTTGTATGGAGTTTCAAGCACATGTTTTATCCCGGCTAATTAAATAGGCCGGCTTTAGCTAAATAGAGTCTAAGATTTAAGATTTAGGGTTTAAAATTTAATATTTAGTTAAATAGGCATGAGCCTCTAACCAGAGTCTAAAAGCCTTAGTTTGTATACAGGCATTTTTTTTAGGCTCTAATTTGAGATTTTAAAAGATTAAAAAAAAAAATTAGAGGCCTATTATAATGTGGGTGTAAATAAATCTCTAAAAAAAAAATTATATTTCAAGCCTTAAAAACTGTAAATAAAAATTGAATATTCCGTACTCATAGTAATAACAGTGTTCACTATTATGGTGATCAAGATCTAGACAGTATTCATATTTACAAATTTTTAACTAATAATTTTTTAATAAAAAGTTTTTAGAAAAAACTAACAGTTTAAAATATATATTTATTTTAAATTATGTACAAATTAAAATAATTTTATTTAAAAAATAAAAGTAAAAAAAAATTGGACGGTTTAGTCCAAACTCAATAGATTGGGAAGTGAATTTTATGTTCATCAAGGGTGATAAACATTAAAATCTGGACAGTTCAGAATTAATTCTTTTTAAATTTATGTTTTAAAAAGTTATTTTGATATGTAAATAATCTCAAAAAAAAAATCAGGTCAATTTTGTAAAAAATAATTTTTTTATTTGATAATTGTTGGTTAAAAATATTAAATTTAAACAATTGAAAGTATATTTAAATCATAAAAATCATACCACATAGACTACTTCCGAGAATATAGCACCCTACATGTGTTTTTTATGTTGGTATATTAGGGTCTCTGGATCTCAACAAGAAAAGTTAGCGAGATCACCGTTGTTCAAGCTTTCAGTAGTGCTCTTCCGTACCGGCAGGCATCATATTACCTAGAACCTTTACCGGAGATTATTTGTAGAATGGAAAAAGGGAAACAGAGAAAAGGGCGAGCATGGGAGAGAAGCTACTGTACCTTCTTGCCGGAAGAACACCTTGGAGGCTTTTGCAGTAGCTATTGTATTTGGCCGACCTAACGGCATCGATGACGGCGTTTTCTGCAACGACGGTAGTTTGGAAGCAGGGGAAGGCGGTAGGGTCGCCGTGGCCGAGAGGGATGGTCTGCCTGGGATCTTCTCCGCTTAAACTTTGCAGAGTGATGACAGTGTTTCGTACAGAAAGCGACGTTGCTGCGATCATCTCTTGGTTCGCCTGCAAATGCCACTTGCCACATGATCCGTTAACCTCCATGGTCCTCTTTTGCAGATCTCTGCGCGGCTTCACCTCTCCTTCTAAGTTCTAACTCTGCCTCTTTCTCTCCCACTCAGAGTATCTCTGTGTGAATGTGCGTTCGTGATATCGGATATATAGAGCGAGTGATTTGACGGGACCATTGTATCCCCACTCAGTGTCTCTCCATTTACGTCCGCTAAATTAAAGCTTTGTTGGGGCTAGCCTTAGAAAGCCTTAAAAGTCAGGTGGGATAAAAAATATAACAAGTTAGATGAAAAAATAATGCTTGATGTATGTAGCCTTTAGGGCCATTAACTTTTTATCCATAAGTCACTGCTAAACAACTTGTTCTGACTCATGGCTTTTTGACTTTATTCAGGCAAGGAAGTTATCTAAAATCGATTTTTTTTAGGCTTGTTTGGATAAAATTTTAAAAAAGAGTTTATAGACAGCTTATAAAAAAGGGCTTTTAGAGAAGAATTTATGGAGAAAAAAAAGTAGTTTTGAATAAATAAGTGTTTGGATAGTTATTTTTAGAATGACTTTTTATATTAGTAAATTATCAAAAAGGGTATGATTTGATTAAAAGTAAGAGAGATGAGAGAGGTAGAGAAAATAGAAGAGAGAAGAGAGAGGGTAGAGAGTAGAGAGAAGAGAGGGTGTAAGAAAAAGTATGAGAGAAGAGAGAGGGTGTAAGAAAAAGTAAGAGAGAGAAGAGAGGGCGTGAGAAAAAGTAGGGGTAAGATAGTAATTAGATAATCCATAAGCTCTTTTACTGTTCAAAAAACTAGTTTTAATAGCTTATTCAAAACTATGGTTTTAAACTATAATTTTACCAAAAAACACTTATGGACAAATATAGCTGTTTGTTTTAAAATTTCTTCAAACTAAAGTTTTGCCTAAAAGAATTTTTAAAACTATAGTTTGGATTACATCCAAACATGCCCTTTATATATATCTTCCAAACATATCTATGTACATTTTTCTTAATAAAAGTTTATTTAGCCATAACTTTTATCTCAATTTTAATTTATAAAATTGAATTGGAATAAAAAGTTATTTTGTCAACATTAATCCAAATAAACTTTAAAACGATGCCATTCCCTCATCGCCAGGAAGGAAGCAGAGAGAGCGTGAATGAAATGGCAAAAAAAGGAGCATGGGGAATGGCTATTATTTAAGGTGGTTATCGCTATTGAAAAAAAAATTATCGACAAAAATATACCACAAACTATTTTAAAATATTAAATACTATAATAAATATTTTAATAGTAAAATTATACTAAAAATTATTTTAAAATGTAATGTTATCAAAAAAAATATTTTAAAATATTAAATATAATTTAATATTTTATATTTATTTTATTTTATTTTTCACAACTAGAAACAAAATTATGTTGCCATTTGTTTTTTATGAAAAGAGACAAACAAGGAAAAAGTTGAGGGGAAATGGGGGAGTGAAGAGAGATTTTTTTTTCCCAGCGGTTTATCAGAATTTTATCCCTACTATATCTAGATTTGACCCGCGTCGTGCACCTGACTATGGTGAGTTAGTCTCCTAATAAAATTTTTTTGTATACGCTAAGACTTAAATTTAAAAATTTATTTAAATGATACTAAACTACTTATTACTTAAATTAATCACCGTTGGTGAGAGAGATTGAAATTAGAGGATGATAGTAATAGAGCACATGTGGGAAACAAAAAGGAAGGGGAGAGAAGGGCCCACGTTGTCATATGAGGATGCTCCTTTTCTTTTCATTTTGATTCTCGCTACTCTTCGCTTTCTGACCATTTAGGAAACGACATCGTTCTAACCGTCCTATACCAATAATCCGGCTTATCAAACCACTTTCTTAAATAAATTGACGAAAATGATAATTATCGGGAAGCATTAATTAGTCTTCTTCCAAAATTACCACCATTTACAGCTTTTAAGAATATTTTTCCGAAATTCATATTCTATTTTAAGATCATTTTAATAATTTAACCATCACTTTGGTGTCGTAATAATTAAAAAATATTTTATATTTAAAATTAAAATAAATATAATAAAAATGCTAATAAATATTTACTAAAATTTAAAACACATAAAATCTCCTAAATTTTTTATCAATTTCACCTAACATCTCTAATTTTTAAAAATTTAAATTAAAAAACCTAATATTTATATTTTAATTATGAAACTCTCACTAATAAAATTATCGTTAAAATTAATAGTTTTTAATATGTTATTATTTTTATATTTTTTATTATATATGATTTCATTTAAAAAATAACATTCGACATTTAACATAATATTAGTTTTTTAAAATATTTAAATAATATTTAAAGTATTTTTAAAATACTTAAAAAATATAAAATACTGAAAAAAAAATTAAAATATTTATTTGACCACTTATTTAAATAAAAAAACTATAAACTGCTTAAATAAATTATATGTAAGTTGTTAAATGTTATTTTTTAAATGACACAGTATATAATAAAAATATGAAATTATAATAGACAATAATTTTAACAAGGAAGCTTGTTACTTAAAATATAAAATATTCAAATTTTTAATTTAAATTTTTAAAAATTATAAAAATTATTTGTAACTAATATAAAATTAAAAAAAAATATTTAAGTTATAAAAAAAGTAGGTACATATGTAAGGAAAAAAGGTTACGGTCCATTTGGTAAAGCGGAAATGGAGGGTAGAGGTGAGAAATTTTAATGAGTTTAATTTTAATAAAATTGATAATTAATGGAGGTTAATTCGAGTGGTAAGCGGCTCGATATCACTTAAGCGATGTCTCAAGTTTGAGCCTTAGCGTATGCAGCAAATTTTGGTTGAGAGCTCACCTACCATTACAAGTACGTGACGCGGATCGGATCTGGATATAATTAAGGCAAAATTTCATTAAACAGAGTGGGTAATAAAAAAAAGAAAATTAGTGAAGTAAGGTTAAAAAATTTTAATTAATTTTTTAATTAATCTATCTTACCTCTTCTCTTTATTAAAATTCTATAACCCTATTTATATTTTTTAAAAAAATTGAAATTATTAAAGTTTCAATCTTCCCCTCCTCTTCCCCCAATTTTCTCATATCAAACACACCTTAGAGAAAGAGGGTTGTTAAGTTACGTATGAGTATGACTCACCGAATCATCTTGATCTTAGCATGAAACACGTGCAGCAATTTCCTGGTTTAATTTACCCATAGATGGAAATGTATTTTTTTTTTTATATAAAATGACAAAATGGCATGTTAAATCCAACAAAATCAAACAAACAAAAAGAAAGTTACATAAATAAGTCCATTTGAAGAAATTAAAATAGAGGAAAACAATTTTGGCAAAGAAAAAAGATATATATTAACTAATAATGTCAAGCTGAGAAGACTTGGAGACCTTATGTGGGATGAACTGTTTTTGAATGCATGTAATATTCAGCTTCTCATTAGCTGTGAAGGATGAAGAACGTTGCATCTATAGAGGAGCTGATCTTAAAACACTACAAATAGGAGTAAGAAGGAAGGATAAACCATTTCCCTTTTCGACAAGAATCTTTGAGCGGAGACAGGCATCATCATAGTAACAAAATTATGCCACGACGGTATCATTGATGACTATATTTCTGTTTGGCGAGAATAATTAGGGGGAGAAGGATGAGAGGATTCTTGCAGAGAGGCACTATGGAAAGCAAAAGATTTGAGAAAGAAACCAAACCACATATCTCATGTGTGTATAACATCTTCAAGAGGACCACCAAGTTTAGACTTATCAGAAAAGTATGTTAGATTTATATTTCAATCTATTTTATAGATTATTATTTATGAATTATAAGTATTTTTATTTCTTTAATAAAAACAACAATAAAAAGTTAGGTAAGGTTGCAATGAAATGAAATGAAAGGATAGAAGTGATAATTTGTGTGGATGAGGGACAACTCTATATATACGTTACTTTCGTTATCTCGCTTTCATTTCTGGCCAGAAAACGACGTTCCACTTTCTTTTATGTGGGCCGAGCATCTTCAAAAGATATATAGGGACACACACATGTAGACATGTATGTTTATGAGCTTTGGACATTTCATCTTTATTACATCTCTTCCAGATTTTATCATCTGAGCTAATTATAAATTAGACAATAATTAATTATTAATTTTATTAAATTAAAATTTAAAATATTTCAAAGATTAAAATGAGACTATTAATAACATTTTTTAAATAAATAAAATAAAAATACTAATTCATCACCTATTTAGACAGATTTCGACGGGATTTGTAGGTCTTCGGAGGAGGCCATAGATGTGCCGACATAATAGTCAACGAATGTATGAACCTAGGACCACAGAGGAACATATGGATAGTTCCCCCGCAGTTTGTTAGTAATTTATTGATAGACGATATGACTCCGGTAGAAATAATCCTAGAATTTAAATATAGATAATAAAAAATATATTTTTATTTTATAAAGTTATAAGTTTATTCTTACTGTTATTTTAAATTTTTTTTTAGTAAGTGATTTCATAATTTTTTGTAAGTGTTATTTAAATTTTAGAGTTATATTTTTATCTTAGTGTAAGAGTAATATTGAATTTATCTAAATTTTTTATAAAAAATAAAACCTCCTAGGATTTAGTTTAATTTTGTGTGTTTGGGATCTGCCCCTCATGTAACCAAAAAAGAGAAAGTAAACAAGTCTTGTCCGCTTGAGTTTGACCACTTTTCAGGTAAATAATTAGTAATTTAGAACAAACAGCCACTATATATATAGTTGACTTGTTTTGGTCAATAAAGAAACAAAAGACTATAGTTTATTTTAAATAAAATAACGTTCGTGGAAATCACATATTAAATAACTTACATATATAATAGGGGTGTACATGGATAAGGCTAGGTAAGGCTGTCCCTGTACCCGGTGCCCTGTCCGAAAAAAGTATAGGTTGCATTTTACAGTCCGATGCCCGGCCCAGTAAAAGCCCTAACTATTTTGGGCTGGGCATACCCAAATTTTGATGTCATGCTCATGTTATAAAAAAAAATCTGCAATTATGAACTTATAAAATAATACCATATTCATATGTCTTTAAGACTTAAATAATATCCATAATTCACTAAGAATAAAGCAACAAAAATATAATAATTAAATTCTTGAAATACATTGCATATAAAAACAAGCCTTGAAGTCTAAGTAATTTACAATTGTAATTATGCATCAATCTCCCTAATGTTGACAAATATTAAGCATCTGAAAAAAATAAAATAAATAATTATAATTTATAATGTAATCATTTGATGATTAACAAAGTTAAAAAAAAATTAATATAGTTATAAATATTAAAAGATATAACTTACCTGCTTAACTACTCATATTTTTAAAATAACCCTCTAGTCACTAGTAACTATCATATTCTCTCTTCTAAGTGTAGTATTTAGGGGAAAAAGTAAGAAAAAATAAAAGAAGTGGTGCTCATGGGCAGGGCAAGGCAGGGCAACCCCTCTGCCTGGTGCCCAGCCCAAAAAAAGTATGGGCTGAATTTTGTAGCCCGATACCTAGCCCTGCCCTATATTTATCGGGCTGGGCAAGCCTATTTTAGTACGGGCTAGGCTAGGCATACCGAGCTATAAGCTTTATACACAGATGTACAAATAAGCAAATGTTACTATTTAACTTATAAAGTGCATATATTTAACACAAATAATTATACAAACGACAAATCTAACAAGGCCCGTGAAGGAACGATTAAACCAATGATTGTGCGGTGTCTTTCACAGTAACCGTTAGATTCGCACGTGTCTCTCTCCCAACTGCAGGATCAATCTAACGGCTACTGTGAAGGCACTTCCCAGGCATCGCACGTTAGGCACCAGAGGCGATTCGAATCCCCGTTTAATGCTTTTGGGATTTAAGAAGAAGTGCATCCTATTTATAACATTAACGTGTGATTTGCAAATAATAATACTATAATACAATATAATTTTAAAACTTCATCGTTAAATACGGTGGCTATAAATATTGAAAAAAAATTAACCATGTAATTAGTTCCTGAACCTGTTCAACTCAATTATGAACTTGCGGTACCCTTGTTATAATACAAGCACGCACACACTTAAACAGATTATGTATTCTTTTGATTTTTAAAAATAATTTTCATTTTTGGGCAAACAAGATGCCGTTATATTAAAATTGAAAAAACAGATTACAACCAGAGAAAGAGAAAGCATAAAGAAATAAGAAACCATTAACTATTAAGCATCTAAGCACAACCTATATATGTCAGTCAGCAGACAAAGAAACAAAACATTACAACAACATATATACACATAAACTATTAAAGCTAATGCAAATGATAATGTGAGATCCAACGCGCTGTTGATGATCGCATACCGCAATAAAATGAAATCCAAATCACTTCTCGGAATGCCTTTGACAGAACACTCTCATTCTCTCGAGACCTTCTTCGAGTGCTGATGGTTCTACAGCAAAAGTACGAGATTGTTATATATATATATATATTGCTCATATATAGTCTCTCTCTCGTACGCTCGCACTCAACTTCCAGTGAACATAGGTGGAGTTATAAGTGAATTGAATAATGTTGTGAGATCACAGAAAAGACTGATGTAAAATTCATACCTGGTAAAACGATGCATGGCAGCTTCCTCTCTGGCCATCTTCACAGAGAACTCAGTATCTTCACTGATTCGTTCCAGAAGTGCTGTGTTTAGTTTTACCTCGAAGTGTAATTCGTAAATATCATTTATCTGGTGACTTCTGAAGGAAATACAACAAACCTATAATTAATGATGTAGGCACGTACAAACACTGTGGCTTGCATGGGAAGATCAAGCAACCGGGAAGTGCTCCCTGTTTTATTTAACAGAAGAATCTGTTATTCCCATAACAATCAGTAAATATAAGCCTATATAAACTAAGACATTGACTAATAAATATCACTTCAAGAACACGCAAACCTGAATGAAATTGGCCGATATTATGTTATATCACTACCTAAGACATTTTCTTTCCCATGAATCCAAGTACGCATCTTCAACAAATGCTGGCGAGTGTAAACATTTCCGCAAGGATTTCCAGGGTTAATAATGACCATCGCGACGCTGTTGTGATCTGCAAGAGCTTCAACAGCTTCAAGATCAACCTCCCAGACCTTTTCTGGTAAAAGATCAAACATGCGAATCTCGATATGGCAAAGCGCAGCGTGAACATCGTAGTCAGGGAAGCCAGGTTTTGGAAGATTCGTATATTTGATTCGTTGCATAGCAAGTAACTAATCATTACATTAGATCCAACCCCTGTTGGGAAGATGGAGATGTTAGTTGCCTGCACATCTCTTTTAACTTTGCAGGTGGCTCCAACAAAGAAATTAGAGGGAGCCCTTTGTGAGAAATAAAAAGACCATGTACTTTCCATAGCGATAATATTAGTTAACAACAACTTATGAATAAACAATTTCAACAGTATATAGTTAATGACGAAGCGGAAATAAAAATATAATGAAAATTTATTTGTGGGTTGTTCATTTATGCACATTTAGTCTACTGTTGGTAAGCTGAGTCAATCTTTGATAAATAATTCGGTTTAATATAATCTTTATCTCTTAGATTTACATGAATTTTAATTTTAATCTCTTAAATTTTATGCAATATTAAACTCCTGCGAAATATGAGGAAAAAAAAGTGATGAAAGACCCTCTTTTTTTTTTTGCTTGTTCATGTTGTGATCGCAGCTTCTTTGTCTTGCGATCGCATTAACATGGCGCTGTCTTCTGTTTGATCCTCTCGAGTCGAGCCAAAAAGATCTCATTCAGGATTGGACTGCTTCATCTTGATTTTGAAAATGGAATTTCCTCTTCTGAGGTAGCAGAAAGGCGAGAAAGACTAATCTTCGAATACCGCTTGAAAACTAGACATATTTTTAAATTAACACTATTCTTATATAATAACTTTGCTGCAAACCATAGGACCTAATCAATTGGTATTTAGCTGAATTCTTTTAAGTATTTAATAAGGGATTTTATCTTTGACAGTGTGTATGGAAGAGTATCTCATGACTAGTATTAAAATTATTTCAAAAAATCTACTGAATTAGTTACTGTTTTAAAAAATTAAAGTATAATCAAAGATATATATATATTTTAAATTTTTAATAATAAAAATCTCATAGTTATGGAGTACCATTTTCTTTGATGTCCATTCATTCACTCTGTCTCTCTGTACAAACACTCACTGCTAGACCCCTCAATCTCGTGATACTCTCTGCGTGGGCCCTTTCTTTCTTTTTCTTTGTTGTTCTCTCTCTCCTCCCATTATTTCACTTTCCTCTCTGACGTCCCTTTCTTCTTTTCCTCCGTACGTACTACGGACCCATTTATTTTACATATATAGGTTGTTCAGTTTAATTTATTTTTTTTAGAAAATTTATTTTAAAATAATTTTATATGAAGTTATTTTAAAAAAATAAATATTTAAATAATTATCATAATTTTTTTGAATAAGTAAATTATCATAAAAACATGAGATAAAATGATGATTATATAAAATATTATTTTAAATTTATATTTTTTATTTAATATTAAAATAATAAATAATATTTCTTCCAAACAATAATAAATAATATACATATATATTATTAGAATAATTAATAATTAAAAAATTATATTTATATGTTTTATTTTTTGTACATAATTAAAATTTTAATTTTATATATTTTGATTAATATAAGTAATTAAAAAGGGAAGTGAAATTAGTTAATCATAACACCAATTTTAATAAGATTTAAGATATATTTTGATAGATTTTAGAGAGTTATCTAGGCAATTTTGGGATATTATTTTGAATTTATTAGAGCAAATCAATTTTGAATATTAATTGGGAGATTAATTATAGATATCATATATTTTTAATTAAATATAGATATTATTTACATTTAGAAAAAAATAATAATAATGATAATAAAAGATTTGGTTTCCTAAAATGAAAAAAGAAGAAGCAAAAGGATAGTTTCAGTTTATTTATATTCCGTTTTTCAATTTCCAATTTCTGTTCTATTATTTTGTTGAAATTATTTTTATGTTATTTCCTATTTTTGCAATGGACGCACCGTTTTAATAAAAGGACGAAACTTTGCAAAGACCTAATCCATGTTGAAGGCATTGTTTGATTTGAGGTTTTTGAGGAGGAGGAAAAAATTTAAAATTTTATTTTTTTTATTCCCCTCCCCTAAAAAGTTTGGAGATCTTTTTTTAGAGATGAGAGATTTTTATTTTAATTTTAACAAAAATACTTATAATATCTTTTTATTATTCCAGTGTTATTTCTCTTATCTTAAAACTAATTTTTCTATTATATATCACTGTCGCTATCTTTCTTTTTACATCACCGTCACTGCAATTTTTTTTTTATGCTTTTTAGCTATTATCTAGTAAAATAATTTGCTGGATATATATTTTGAACTACTTATCTAAATTATTAATGTTCGTTTTTTTTTTCTATGTAAATTTGTAAAAAATTAATATAAAAATATATATTTTAAGATAATTATGTTGATAGAAAATAGTATGTATATATTATAAATATATTTATATGTCTTACAATTATAAAACTAATGACAAAATGTTAACATTTTTTTATATTTTTTAATTTTTTAATTTTATATGATATTAAATTAATAGGATAATATATTAAAATTAATAAAATTATGTTTTGAAATGCATCTAAAAATATTTTTATTATATATAAATAATATAATAAATTTTTTAATATTTACATTTTAAAAATAATAATTCTAGTATAAATATTATAAAAAAATCTAAAAAAAAATAATAATATATTTATTAATTTTTAATTGTCTTTCTTCTCCTCCCCCTTAAGCAAACAATAAGTTTCCTCTTTTTTACTCTACCTATCTTTTAAATAAACAAAATTTATAACTTCACCTATTCTTTTTTACCTTTCTCTTCCCTCTTTTTCGTTTAGTTGAACTAAACAAGTTTAAAAGGATTTTTGGACGGGGTGAAAGAGGCTTCGAGATAGACTACATTGAGTAGGGGTATTCATGGGCAGTGTTGGGCAGAGCGACTCCCCTGCCCGGTGCCCTGCCCAGAAAAAGTATGGGCTGCATTTTGCAGCCCGATACCCTACCCTGCCCGTTAAAAGCCCTAACCATTTTGGGTTGGGCGTGGGCGGGCTGGGCATGCCCAAGTTGTGATGCCATGCTCATGTTGTGAAAAAAATTTGCAATTATAAACTTCTAAAATAATATCATATTCATATGTCTTCAAGAGTTAAATAATATCTATAATCCACTAAATATAAGGTAACAAAAATATAATAATTAAAGTCTTGAAATTCATTGCATATAAAAAAACTTTGAAGTTTAAGTAGTTTATAATTATAACTTTACATCAATTTCCCAAATGTTGACAAAGATGAAGTATCTAAAAAAATAAAATAAATAATTATAATTTGTAATATAATCATATTATGATTAATAAAGTTAAAAAAATTAATGTAGTTATAAATATTAAAAGATGCAACCTACATATTTAACTACTTATATTTCTAAAATGACCCTTTAGTCACCAGTAACTATCATATTCTCCCTTCTAAATGTAGCATCTACGGAGAAAATAAAAAAAATAAAAAAAAAGGGAGCTCATGGGCAGAGCAGGGCAACCTCCTACCCGGTGCTCAGCCCGAAAAAAATATGGGCTGCATTTTACAGCCTGATGCCCAGCCCGATGCCCAGCCCTGCCCTATATTTATTGGGCTGGGCAGGACCATTTTTTTGCGGGCTCAGATAGGTATACCGGACTGCGGCCTTTACGAACACCCCTAACATTGGGACATTATCTTCTTCCTTGGAGCTGACAGGTCGAACCAAAGGAGAGTACTGTCAACAAGGCATTCCACTTTTTGAATCACATAATTCCACTTTCGTTCTTTTCGATTTATGAGAAGAACAAGCCAAGACTGGCAATAGGAGTGAACAGAGAAGAAGGGAAGACGCTGGAGAATAAGAAGAAGCCAAGATTTGGTCACCGCACATGCCTACGGGAGTGAACGGAGAAAAAGGGCAGACGTTGAAGAAGAATAAAGCTCCTATCTAGGCAACCTACATGCTAAGAAGACTTAACGGAGGAGGGAAGATGCCGAAGAAGAAAGCTTCGACCGGTACCACCCACATGCCGAGAAGAAGGGAGGACGACGGAGAAGAGAGCTCACGACGGCAAGCTAGAGCAGAGGAAACTAAAGGGGATAGAGAGGGTCGAAAGGCAACTGTGTGTGAAAGAGAGAAGAAGTCAAAATTTACAAGGGCAAAATTGTTATTTTTCTTTTTTAAATCTAAAAAACCCATCCGAAAGTTTATGTGAGTGGGTTTTCTTGAATCCATGATTTTATCTAGAACCAACTTTACCCTTTAAGAATATATATTTAGTTTTTAAGTCTAAAAACATTTTTTTTAAAATCGTATTAAAATAGGTAATATTAAATTATACATTAAATATAAAATAAATTAAAATATTTATGATAAAATTTAACGGTGTAACTAATTTTTTTCATGTTAAGTAGTAAGGGGTACACCTTTTATACCCAC
The DNA here is from genome assembly GCA_037074615.1 of Leucaena leucocephala. Lineage (NCBI taxonomy): Eukaryota > Viridiplantae > Streptophyta > Magnoliopsida > Fabales > Fabaceae > Leucaena > Leucaena leucocephala. The sequence goes on from CM073545.1 coordinate 16,885,523, forward strand.
ATCTTCAAAATAAGATTAGTAAAAAGTAAAATGTTGGATGGAAAATACATGATTCGATCGTGGCAGACACTTGGGGGAACACACGTATCAGTTAGGGCCCGTTTGGGATCCACAAGATCTGTCACTTGAAATAGCATATGGGGTAGATCCCTTCCTTCGGCCCATTGCGTAGGCCCATGTGGTGTTCCCATCAGAAAAGTCATCCAACATATAATATAATGGAAAATCTGTAACCGCACTTAATCCCCTGGCGGGGGTGTTACTGTTAATCCCCGTCATCAATGTGACATCTTTCTTTTCATCATCGTTTTTTTTTAAAAAATAAAAAGGACATAATTCTTTTGAAATCTAAGAGTAGATTAAGACAGATTTTTTTTAAGTCGTACAAATCTACTCATAAAATATTCTGCCATGAGCACTGGACACCATAGAGAGCCCTCTCTTTTGCAAAGATGCAATAGCTACACAGCCCTCTTCTTTAGCTTTTTTAGTCATAGAAGAATATTATCAGAGAATTTAGAAAAATGATGGCGGATGAAGAAATCCGGGGGGGGGGGGGGGCGCTCTAGAACTAAAGAGGTGTGGCTATTATGTCGTATATAGGGTCAGATAGGGCCTTGGGAGTAAAAATATTGAACAACGCAATGAGAATGTTTGTTATACCTTAGTTGACTTAAAAAGATACAACATATTTTGTACAATTTTAGAAATATGTATATGCTCAAACTTTTTAATTAAAATGTTTACCAAGCAGTTAATATTATTCGATTTAATGATCGTGATATTTTTATATCATTTTAAAAATTTTATATGCAATTTTGCATTCCAAAAAAATTATGGTGTCCATTGTCTATAGTGGAATATTTCTTGGGAACACTTGCCCCTCATCTTATATGTTTTTTTCATTTCTGAAACTCTTGTTCCTTGTAATTTAGAGTATATACTTAAACGATACATAATTTTTATTTATTAGAAAGGCGCTACATTTGAAGATTAATTTTGCACATTAATGAGGCAAAAAAATTGTAAATCAATATTATATGAAATACATTACTCATATTACTCTTAATATATAACCTATTTAAAAAATTAATTTTGATATTAAATATAAGATATATTTTTTATATTTATTAATTTATTTTTCTTAAATAAAAAACTATCTTCATGCCATTAAATTATCAAAAACGGATGTAATTGAATTTTTTTGGGTTAAAATAGACTGATATTTTTCTTTTGCCAATCAAAACGGACTGATATAATTCAACGAAATATTATAATTCACTTACATTATACTGAATTTATTTATTTTATATAAAAATTATAGAGAATTTAATTTTTTTATACAAAGATTAGACTGAATTTAAGAAAATAAGTTATATGATTTTTGAATGTGAATTTACTAATTCCTAAATATACGCTGTGAAGAAAAGATTCCCCGGGAAAATAACGGCGGACTGTATTCACACGGATCCCCACAGGCGAAAGAAAACGTGTAGTACGAGGAACGCGTCAGAATCCACCAAAACCGGCCGAAAAAGATATTTACACTTTTGCCTGTTGAATCACAAGCGAAAAAGCATACTTTTATTTAAATGTTTTTTCACAAAATCTCCTCGTCCCATTCCATTTTTTTAATGAATCGTACAAAAGTCTTACAAAAATAAGTAATTATGAGATTTTTTTAATAATAATATTTCTTCCTGAAATCTCATAGTAAACTTTTTTGAATTAATATAATCTTTATATTTATTTTAAATTTGATCCCTTAATTTTTAAATTATAAATTTTATTCTTTTAAATTTTTTTACATCTTAAATATTAATTTTTATAATTTAATAAAAATTTATATAATTTTATTTTTTAAATGATCAAAACTAAAACTCATATAAATTTAAAGGTTAAATATTGTATTAATTTAATTTTTTAAATTTTTTTTCCTTCTTCTCTCTTTCATGTCTTTTTTTTTAATAAAATTTTTAGAAAGAGATTAAGTTCATTCACAATCTAAGAGCAAAATAAAGTCTCTTTTTCTTTTAAGCGATACTAATGTCATACAGGATGAGTTGTCTATTACCCTCAGGCGTAAACCTAAGCATCTAAGAGTTAGAATACCTCTATCTCTCGTATACTAATTCCAGCTATGACCATCTCCATCGCCGGGCCCAAAAATGTGGTTCACACCAAACTCCATTGGGCCCACTTCGTTTTTCTGAGCCCAAACTTTGAAGGTTATGTTTTTGTTCAAAGATCCGTTGATCCTTATAGAGCCGCCCTCAATTGAACCCGAGGTTGACAGGCTGATAAAATTAATTAAAGACCAAGCTAAATTCTCGTCCATTTCATGGAATTTAAAAAGGGAATTGTCCTCCATTTTGCCAATGATATAAGTTAATAAAAAGCTTATTAAACATATAAGATATTATTTTTATTACGCAACATGGTTAAAAGGGAAATTATTCACAATTTTCAGAGATAATTTCATACTATAGTTTAGAGGTGATAATGCGGGTCAACTTATATGATTGACTTGGAAGCGGACCGATTTTAAGAGACCCACTCCAGACGGATTGGTATTATACTAGCCCAAACTCGCCAACTTTTATTTTTTTAAAAAAATAAATTATTTACATGTATTTTTTTAAAAAAATTATTTATATGTGTTAATATTAATTAGATTCGAAACATGATTTGAAGTTGTCAAAATATTTATTTCGTCAACTTTGTTATTATCGTAAATAAATTTGTCCAAAGTAAAGTAATAATAAAATAAAATATATATAAATAGATGACTCAATGAGATAAAATTAATATAGATGAAGTGTACTATAAACTTTAGCTCGGCTGAAACTCTAAATTAATAAAGTATAATATAAATTATAAAAAAATAATAAAATTAAAAAAATATGTTAACCTGCCAATTTAACGGGTTTAGAAATGAGCTACAAATTTAATAACTCAACCACTATTTTTTGGTAGCTTAGTAGATTGAGCCCACGGGTCTAACTCAAATTAATGGCACTACTATAGTCACACCGCACATGCTGGTATTTCACTTGCAAATCTATATTATATGCTTAAAATATTACTAGAATAGAATTGTCTCTAATATATTTTAAAAAAAATTAATTAATATATGATGTTGTTATATATTAATAGCAATTATTGATAGCTATCCATTTTTTTTCACACATGTCGCTGAGATTTGTGTAGTTTTTTTTTTATATAAAAAAAAAGAGCGCTGGAAAGATTAGCACAATCTTCCAAAAATTTTAAGCGGTCTTCAATTTTGTTTATGGCACTATGGGACAAAGAAACAAATATCTTATTTGCTAAAATTACTAATGAGCATTAAATAGTTTATAATTTTTAAAACAAGCTGAAGTACAACAACTACCAGAGCTTGAGGAATAAACTGTTTCACTCCTTTGAGCTAAAAGTTAATTTTTAATTAAATTTATTTAGATTAATCTCTCCAAAATATTGATTGGAGAATACCGTATGAATTATATTAAAAAAATAAATTTTATATCAAAGATTAAATAGAGTATTTTTTTTATAATAAAATAAAGTATGAACTGGTGGAAAGTGTGAACAAGAGAGCACAAGGCAGATGCACCGCCAACGTTAGAAGGTGAGAGGCGCGCCTACGGACTTCAACTACCTCTCGTTAAGCAGCCTATCAGCTTCAGCTGCACTCCACTCATTCATTGAACTTTACTCATGTAACTCTAAACTACTACGGTTTTAAAAAGTTCAGATTTTGGTTTAATTTTTTTAAAATAAATAATTATATTTATCTAATTTTTAAATAAAATTATAATTTTAAATAAATTAATAATAGATTTTAGAACATTACAAAAATGGATAGATTACATATTTATTTTTTTTTATTTTTTTTCTCACTCTTCTATTTTTCTATTTCTTTATCAACGTTAGTGTGCCTCTACTATTGTCATTCTTTCAGTCGTCTCTACCGTCATCCCTCTTCTTTTCTGTCTATCAGTCCTCTCTCCTCTCCCTACTACTGATACTTGTGTTTAGTCCCATGTTCGCCGCCTATGATTAATAAAGAAGAAAGGGGAAGAAGACGAGGAAGTAGAAGGAAGAAGAATACGGCAAACAGTACTCCAGTAAACATTCGTGAACGGTAATAATAAATAATAATAAACAGTGACAATAAATAGCGCATTGTGATAAATATTATAATTAATTTTTTTATCATATATATTTATAATTAATTTATCAATTATAAAAATATTTATAATAATAATTATTTAAACACTTATTTATTTAAAATTATTTTTTACTTAAATTCTTATTTAATTTTTTTTTCTAAAAATTGTCAAAAGAAAAAACTTTTTGCCCCCTAAAAATTTATCAAAACGGCCCATATCTCCTTCGTATTCGTACTTTTATTACTTCGGATTTCACCGCTACACCTCCACACACACCCGCATTCAAAACTAGGCTCAAACCTCGCTGAATTCGGAAGGTGTAGAGACCATCTGTTTAATTTTTAAAATTCAATAATTGATTTTTCTATACTTTTAAATTTATGCAAATAATCCCCCATTTAAATTTATTTTTGTATGCGTGTAATGTAACTCCTTGAGCTTTAATTTGTACGCAGATCAACCTTTAAATTTTAAGCCATTAACAAATAAATGATGTTATAGTGTTATATGTAGCTAAAAAATAATATCACGATGGGGTGTTGAATACATCAAGCAAAATAATACTAAGGTATTGAACGGTATCAGAAAATAATATAAAGGCAGACGTTTGGTGCTATTTTATGCATCCTCCTCAACTCAACTCAGATCTAAGTCGTATAGAAACACTTAGAAAAACTAGGACAAAACACGTCATCTCATGGAATGGGCGACGTGTAGAAGAGTGTTCTCTAGGAAGAAAATGATAAACACGCCTATACTATTTTTCTTCTATGTTCATTTTCTTTTTCCCCCCGCCCCTAACAAATTTTTATTTCAGGATATATTTTTGTTTATTTATTCTAACAATTAGCATGAAAATGAGTAATTTTTTAAAAATATTACATCAACTACCCTTCCTCCTCTTTCTCCCAATCCCTCTCTATACGTGTGTGTTACTATGTATATAAAACACAAATTGACGTAACCAGTTTTTTTTGTAACCTCGAATAAATATATAACTCCTTAAAAACCACAACTTCTAAGAAACACAAGTCATTATCTGAATGTTAGGGGAGGACATCTTAGGAGGGGAGAATGTCATTAAAATAATGTAAAAGTCGAAAATCCAAAAAGCGGAAACTTCCGCCCCTCCATTGAATTCCACAATCCGTGTTGCCATTTTAGGCACAAATTACAACTTCACCTCCCTCTCTTTAATTTTTAGCGCATAATTTCAGCTGGATTACGACGTCGCAACCCTTGCCTCCCCATCCCCCCCCCCCCCCAAACCCCACCTCCGTATTCTCAACCTCCCAATCCGACGCTCCACAGCCATGCGCCAGATCCATCGCAGCCGCGCGTGGAAGCAATCGAAGCAAGGAAGCGTGCGGGGTGAGAAGTGGAGTGATCTGGAGGCACACGGTGATTGGTTAAAGAAGCAAGAGGAAGGACAGAGGCGTAAATTGGGTGGAAGGCACCTAAACAAATGATGATCACGGCGTGACCGGTTTCTTAGAGGACGCGTCATGAGCAAGACAAGGACACGTGTTTGTGTTTAAGTGGTCAGGTTCACTCCCCGTTCGCGAACTGTCGGTCCAAAGGAACGAATCAAAAGCCTAGAGACTGAAATTATGAAAGTAGATAAAACGAAGTATACTGACGATTGTTAGAATCGGTCCTTTGTTATCCAACTAAATCCTTTCACTCCACCCCACTCTATTCATTTCTCGTGCCTAACACGCTCCTCTTTAGTTTTTCCCAATCCTTTTGCAAAGCATCTTTACTACATAGCTCTAAATTTTTTTAATTATCCGTCTGATTCTCTCAAATTTTATTCCATTACATTTAAATCTGATCAATATTATACTTTTAATTATAGTAGACGAGTTTTTTAATAATTTTTTTTATATATACTAAAATTTAAATTTAAAATTTTATTTAAATGATATCAAATCATTTATCACTAAGACTAACTCTATTTAATATATAGCTCCAAAATTTAAAATAATCAAAAGTGAGTTTGTTCTTTTATTTTTGAACGATGAACAGTTGAGAATCGAACAACCGTAAACTCTCACTATTTTTACTTTTATGTTTTTAAAATGATCAAATTAGTTGATTTAGCTGTCGAGGACGGAGTTAAAATGCACAATACTTGATTATTTTGAAAAAGCGTTATTTGAAAAAAAGGGAAGAGAATCGAGAGCTGATATTTTTATAAGGAAAATATTTTTTTCACAATAAAATATAAATTACCACTCCCAAATCTAAATTACTATATTTTTATAAGGTTTCTTTTATTTGTAAACAATATTAATAATTTAAGTAGAAATATAAGGTATGAGAGAGAGTATGTGGGAAAAATTGACTTATATGTGAAAGATATGAGAGTAAAAAAATTGAAAGAGGAGCGGTTTACACGCACTGAACAGAAAGCATAGGGCTAGCCGAAATAACGCCCCGTTAGGTTAAAAGCCGGCACCACATCAAGCCCCTCGACGCTTGTCTCGAAAATCCCGCGTGCCACGTCATCACCTTACCCATCTCTCTCCTCTTTCACACCCTAGGGCGGCTGCTCTCCCCACAGTCAAACTCTCAAACCGCTCGTTGACTCCAGCTTCGTCCCACGCTTTTCCTCTCTCACACCCCACATTTCTCTAACCCTTTTTTAATGAATTAAAAATTAAAAAAAGAAAATCATGCCTCCTCCCCAACTTCTCGTACCGTATTTTTATATATACCCACCTCTTTCATGTCGCAACCCAAGCTTGTGAATCCGCAAGTGGTTGTTCTGTATTCTGTTTATATCTTTGGATCATGCGAAACACACCAATGGCTGTGAAGGAGAAGCTCGGCATCAAACACACCAAGCCAAATATTGCCAAGGATGTTGTTCACTACAGGGGCGTCCGCAAGAGGCCCTGGGGCCGTTACGCCGCCGAAATACGAGATCCCGGCAAGAAGAGTCGCGTTTGGCTCGGCACGTTCGACACGGCGGAAGAAGCTGCAAAAGCCTACGACACCGCCGCCCGGCAATTCCGTGGCCCCAAGGCTAAGACCAACTTTCCTCTGCCCAACGTGAGCGGTCCCAACGGAAATAACCAGAGCCCAAGCGAGACTAGCACCGTGGAATCATCCAGCCGAGATGGATCGGAGCGTGAGATAACGCGCCGTTGTGACGTTGGCGTTGTCGTGGATCGGTTTCCGTTTCTTCCGATTCAGCCACACCACGTGGCGTTTGGTTGCAGCGGTCGTGGTGGTGTGGCGGGTTTGGTGCCATCAGCTGTGCGTCCGGTTTTCTTTTTTGAGCCGGCTGCAGGTGGTAGGGCCGAGTTTGTGGGTCAGCCATATCCATTGCCGGTCGACGTTACGACCAAAATGAGAAGTGCGGCTTCGAGTGACTCCGATTTGTCCTCCGTCGTTGATTGTCAGCCTAAGAAAGCCATCAATCTTGATCTTAACCTGGCTCCTCCATCGGACGATTGAGATTTCGCTCCATCACACCCTGAGCCGCAGATGTTTTTAATTTTTCGAATCTAATCTAATGATCAATCTCCTCTTATGTTAGCGAAGAGCCGAAGAGGAGTAATTACTGGTAGTTATTACATCTTTGATGTAAATAGGGCTTTTCCCCCTCCCTTTTTTAATTTAATTTAACCAGCTCATGAAAGCAGATCCGAATTTCTATGGATCCATTTTAACTTCCTGTAACATATCTAATTTAAATTATATGCCAATCAGCTTTTCGCAGCTTCGACTTGTTTTGTCCAGGTGAAATGAACTGCGCCGGGGAACGAATAATGACTCGCCTGAAGCTTTGTAAGTCGCGAGTAAAGAACCGGAGGCTTAAAAAACTAGCATGGTTGTAGAATTTCTAGACTTGTACGAAAGTAATAATGCATATAAAAAACTAGCGTCCTCGTAAATTCTTGTTGAATTTCGATATTAAAGTTTTCTCATTTAGTGAAAAAAATATTATAGATATGTTTCAGAGCTTAAAATAAAATTCCATGTAAATGTGGGTGGAGTCTATGGTTTTGGATGGCGATTTGCCAAATTTTACTTCAGCTACTTTTTTCGCTCTAATTGTGTCAATCCAAGGAGTTGCTTTTGTAATTTAAATTTTGATATCTTATTGACGATTTAATTATTACAATTTTAAAAAAAGCAAGGATATTTAGACAAGATAACTTCCATTTATTTTTTTTATAAATTTCAACTACCATTTTTTTTGTGGTTTCAAAACAAGATATTAAAATTTGGAAATTGCAGTCATATGAACTCTCATTTCAACGTCAAATCGCATTCACTGTAGTATAAGGTGAAGTGCATTGAAAAACAGAGAAGTTTGGGAATGTGCAAGAAGAAGAAGAATAAAATAAAGAGAATATATATGTAAAAAAAAATAGAGAACATATAAACGGTGGTACGGAGCATTTTTTTTTTTTAATAAACAAGACTATAAAACAGGGGAATTGTCGTCAGAATTGAAATCGCCGCGCTGCTTGGAACTGAGAAGGGATTAAAATATTATAGGGTGTGGGATGAAATTAGGGGCAATGAACGAAGCGTAGGGTTGGATCAGTGGTGGTGGGAGGCACCGACGCGGATTCGAAGAGAAAATAAAGGAAGAAGAGGCAAATCACGGGACTGTAGGGCGGCAGACGTGGGCCCCACGTGGGCATAGCTCCGAGTTGACGGCTACGTGTCAACGTATACGGCGGACGCCACGTGTACTTCTTTTGCCGTCCAAATATGAAATGCTACTAACTGCAATCTTAATTCTTAAATACGACCCCCTTCTTCTGTTTTTGTTTTTTTAGAAACATTTGGAGTTAATTAAATAATGGAGTCCTTGGGAGGGAAGAGGGAAGGAGGAGACAGAAGGGTGGTGCCGTCAAATGCCGCTTTCGGTGGGACCCGTCTGCGGAATCTGGGGAGAGGATATCGCTTTCGCCTTTTGTTGCTGCCTCGCTGCCTCCTCCTCCTTTTCCCCACGCTTCCCCTCTTTCCTCTTTCCCTCCTACTAGCATAACTGCCACAACGCAACCCACGCCGCCCCCTCTTTCTTAAATTAATATTTAAACCATTTTTTAAAATTTAAATTACTTTAATTTAATTTAATTCAATTCTCAGTTTTCATTTTTGTCATGGCTGAAGCTGGAATGCATGGGGTGAATGGAACAGCGATAAATCAGGAGAATGAATCATTCCGTGCGTGCTGAAGAAAAATAAAAAAGGTGAAGACGGGGATAAATAATTGTGTTCACGCAGGAGGACACGCGTGGGCAATGAAGGCGCTGGGAAAGTGTTGGGTTGAGGCGCCACCAGAGGCGGCCAGGCGTCACAGGCTTTTACTAACGTTAGTGGGATCCAGTCCAGATCTGGGTACACCTCGACACGTGGCCTGCTCTTGCTCGCCCTGATTTACTCGCATCAATTTTCTATCTATTTAACTGAAAAATTAAAAAAACACTCATAAATGTATTACTCCCTCTTTTATATCCTAATTATAAGAATAAATTATTTTTAATAAATTAAATAAATTAATTAATAAAAATTTATATTAATTATAATTAATTTATTTAATCTATTTAAATAATTAAATAGTTATTATAATTATGACAAAAGATAGTGTTATATATATTTCAATTTTCACCCTACTACTATTAAATTTGCATATGTTGTTTTGTTTCAAAAATACCACATTATCAATATATATATATTCATATGCATAGATATTACTAAATAAAAACTCAATCAAACTAGTATTTATTATATTCAAATATAATTTAATATGAGATAATTAAATAAAAGTTAAAGTAGATATTTAAATTTTTATGTTTGTATCAAGTATTATTTTAATATCTTAAATTTAAAAAATATATTTTTAGTCATTTAAATTTAATAATATTAACTTTACTAACTAAAAATTTACATTAAATAAATTTAAAATGATAAATCATCAATTAATCAATTAAATATCAATTAAATAAGTATAAATTTTAATTATTTAATATAAAATATAACAATTTAAAAAGATTAGAGTAAAAACATACTTTATAAGTGATTAATTATAAAGTTATCAATTTAAATTTGATGAGTAAGCATATTTTTTATTAAATAAAACTAATTTTATTAAATTTAAATAATTAAAAATATAATTTTTAAATTTAACAAAGTAAAATAAAATTTTATATAAATATAAAGAATGAATACTTTAGCTTTAAATAAAAAAGCTTATGATGGAGGAAATTAGGAGGAGTGGGGGTGTGGGGCCTGAAAGACTAGAGATTGTACACGGAAGAGAATGGGTGACGTAAGGCAGACCGCCCATGGAGTTGAGTTGCTTGCAAATCTAGAAAAGGTAGTTTTGTGTGTCGGAAGCCTATGGTGTGGCCGCTTTTTGAAGCGTTTCAAGTACCTTTTATTTTTCCCTTTGAATTGAAATTCCTCTCATTTGCTTTTTCTTCCTTTTGACTCTTCTCCCCTCCTCATCTTCTTTTTCCGTGTTTGTCATGGCCCCCTTGTGTACGGTTTATATTAAAATACTGGCCTAATAAATCTCTTTCCGCAATCCGCGTGGCATTTGCAAATTGGTTTCCAGGAGATATGTCCCAAACACACGTTATGTTTTATAATTATTTCTATTTAATTTTCCTTTTCAGATACGGTGGATTCCACGACTTATTGGTATTTATTTACTTTTTTAATTTTTTAAAATACATAAAATTAAAATATTTTCATACAAATTAATTTAATAAAAAAGAATAATAAAATCAATATAAACACATAAAAATAAGAGAAAATTTCAAAAAATACGCATTTAAATTTTAAAATTTTAAATCAAAATTTTAAAAAAATTATAAATAGTTTTACAAAAATTATAAATAACTTATAAAATGTAGTAAACGGAATTTTAAAATTTGAATGGGTATTTTTTGGGATTTTTCCTAAAAATAATATTTTTAATTATTTAATTTATATAATCAATTTAAGTATAAAATAATTAAAACTATTAAAATAATACTTATTAAATATGATAATTTTTTTTAAATTGATAAAAATGATATGATAAAATATAGATTTATCAATATATGAAAATGTTACTTACTTTTTATAGAGAGAGAGATCTAGACGGGAAAGGCTCAAATTATTGAATGAAAGGCCATTTTTTTAGTCTGCAGATTCAAGATTCAACAGTTGCTCTCTTTATAATCACGATGGGGTTTTGGAATAAATATATTGGGAACGAATGGCATGATATATATATATATATCATAAAAGATTTCAATGTACCGAATAATGCAATTAAAACTCAGATTTACTGGCTGGGGCCATGCATCTGCCACACTGGGTATGAGTGCTCATTCGTGCTCTGATAGCATGATGGAATTCAAATTTCAAAGGAGAAAGATGTGAATATTGATTGATGATATCTCTAGTGTATAGGCTGGAGATATTTCTAGTAGTACGGGGTCTGTTACAATAACCAACACAACTACTATAATGGAATAATGGTACAACTATCTAGCTACCATATCTACCCCTAAATGTACTGCTTGTAATTTCTTTTGCTACATATATCACCCTGATGTTATTTTGTGATCGCATGTCTCTGGTGTCATTACTAGAGCAATTATTCTACTGTGAAAATGTCATTGGATGAAATTAATTAGAATGATTTGAAGATTATAATTTCAATATTATTTTGCTAAATTACACAGTATGTGGCCTTTGTCGTTGATGGTTGGGCTCTTGAGATTGCGCTTAATCACTGCCGGAAAGCTTTTACTGAGCTTGCCATACTGTCAAGGACTGCTATATGTTGCCGTGTGACACCATCGCAAAAAGCACAGGTGTTTCCTGCAACTTTATGTGTGTATTATCGGATTCTCTGTTGTTAGAAATATTCATGAATTTCACTCCATTCTTTGCCTCTCTTTTTCCTGTTGTAAAGGGCTTGGGCTCCCTCTATGCCTAATATACTCTTAGACAAGGACGGTGTGCCTAACTAGAAGTGTACTAATAGAAAAGCCAAGCTTGAAAGGGAAAAATTAAGAATCGATGACTGGTCTGATTTCAAATTTTTTGTCAGTGTATTGAAGTTTCTTTTACCCGAGAGTTTTATATGACAGCTTCTTCTTAGCATAAGGCTGCGTTACCCATTTCAAATTGTCATTATAGATTGAACAGTTATGTTTGGTTAAAAGATAAATGATGCACATTTGAAAACTCAGGACCGTAAGATTCAATATTGTCTGATCTTTGTATTCTCATTTGCTGATATTAACAGCTGCCTCTTTGATGAAGCACGTCATTCATGCATATGAAGGCTTTTGCTTCTTTGTTCCCCTTGGACTGATAGCTGCCATTCTTGTATTGTTCTTTTTAACTTCTAATGATACAGGCTAACGCTGTATACACTGCTTGTTGCAGCTTGTAGAGCTTTTAAAATCATGTGATTATAGAACACTGGCAATTGGTGATGGTGGAAATGATGTAAGGATGATACAAACAGCTGACATAGGTGTCGGCATTAGTGGAAGAGAAGGGTTGCAAGCAGCAAGAGCAGCTGATTACAGTGTTGGAAGTAAGATCCCTTTTTAAATAATAAATAATATATATATATATATCCCTTTTTCATGGGCAACTTTCAAGTCAAATGTGTGTAAAAGTTCTGTAAGACTGTTTGCCAATTACTGTCTTTTAATTTCCATTTGAACCTTGTCAAAGAGTTGATTGTCAGAACAATAATTGATATAGTTGACATAAGTTGAGCCAAGCTCTTTTAAAAGAGTTATTGATTCCAGTGACCGCAAATTATACAATGCTAGATTGATCTTACATTGTTTGATTTGCATATAAATAGAAGATGTCATCTGCTCTTTGGTGATGATTATATCTGTTAATTTGCAGAGTTCAGGTTCCTAAAGAGATTAATTCTTGTCCATGGCCGGTACTCTTACAACCGTACATCATTTCTTTCTCAGTACTCATTCTACAAGTCCCTACTGATATGTTTCATCCAAATCTTGTGAGTTTCTTCCAACTATGCCCCTTCTTTCTTTTTCTTCATTCTTCGAAAGGGGGAGTATCTATGCATACTGGGGCATTGTACTATCAATTATACGTAAAGGGCATCCCACAGTGAGTCCAAAGAAAATTTGAAAGGAAAAGTTATCATGAGGACCCTACCCATCATCATTCTCAAAATTTATGGATGTTGCAGTGCAAGAGATGCATTTTAATTTCTTCTTTCCGTGCTGATAATTGCATTTTCAGGGGTCTCTGGAACCAGCCTTTTCAATTCTGTTAGCTTGATGGCTTATAATGTTTTCTGCACTAGTGTTCCTGTACTAGTCAGCGTGCTTGACAAAGATCTTGGTGAAGAAACTGTGATGCAGCATCCCCAAATTTTATTTTATTGCCAAGCTGGGAGGTTTGACATTTTAGTATTATTTAGTCTTCATTTTTTAAATTCCAGTTCATTGTAATCAAACAACAGTGGAAATATTATATTAAATTGCACTGGATAACCGCTTCATCTCCAGTCTCTGAATTGACTGAAAAACCTTGATCAGGCTTCTAAACCCGAGTACATTTGGTGGATGGTTTGGGCGATCTCTCTTTCATGTAAGTGCTGTTTATGAGCATATCGTTGGACAGTAATCGAATATTTAATATATGCGTATTATTTTCACTGATATGCCGCCCCTTAAAAAAAGATTGAGTTCCTTTGCAGTTAAAGTGAGTTCTTTAGAGCCTAAAACTTTCAATGGCTATATACTTTCTAATTGGTATTTATGCCACCCTAGTTTTCCCTTATTTGCAGGCAACAGTAGTATTTGTGATAACCATACATGCCTATGCTCCTGAGAAAAGTGAAATGGAGGAGGTCTCGATGGTTGCGCTCTCTGGTTGTGTATGGTTGCAGGTTTTTGTGGTTGCAGTGGAGACCAAGTAAGTTTAAACCAAAGAAGATATAGATGCAACAACAGCCTGTCAAAATTTGACATGGCATTGCATTAAGTTAGTTCAACTTTTGCTCTTGTAATGTTAAATATTGGCTTAAAGAACACTGAAATATGCAGTTTCAGTTGTGAAGGTAAAATTTATACATGGTTATTTTCTTTATTTGCTATTAATTGCGCCAACCTATCGGAACATTCTCTGTTTTTACTTCTTAACGTCGGACTTATGTTTGATGCCTGCAGTTCCTTTACAATATTGCAACATCTTGCTATATGGGGGAATTTGGCTGCCTTTTATATCATCAACTTCATCTTCAGTGCCATTCCTTCGTCAGGGATGTATACAATTATGTTTCGGTTGTGCCAACAACCATCATATTGGATAACAGTATTTGTAAGTTCCTCCTCCTTCTTTTCCATTCAATCCCATATACAAATGAGTTTAATCCCAAATAAAACTCAATTTCTGTTGTTTTAAGGAATTGATCATGGTCCTAGGAATTTGGATTCCATGATCACTTTTTATTCTTCCTTCATATTCTTAACTCTGTGGATTAGTCACATTTTGATGGAAACTGTAATGGCATATATATACACAGCTTACATTAGCAGCTGGGATGGGTCCAATTCTAGCCATCAAGTACTTCAGATTTACTTATAGACCAAGCAAAATAAATACCCTTCAGCAAGCTGAACGTCTGGGTGGAGCAATTTTGTCTCTGGGCACAATTGAGCCCCCATCCAGATCCATAGAGAAAGATGTCTCTTCACTGTCAATAACACAGCCCAAAAACAGAAGTTCTGCGTATGAACCTCTCTTATCGGATTCTCCAAATGCCACCAGAAGGTCTCTTGGAGCAGCAGCCCCATTTGATTTTTTTCCAATCTACGTCGTCGTGATTATCGCTATCTAGTAGTTACACAAGAAATTGCAAGGATAACTGAACCCACGAAGCGGTTGGAACAGTTCTACATGCAATAATGTTGTACATAGTTAGTTCCTGGTAATCTAAATCTTGAGGAAATAAGTTTACTTTCTTGGTCTTAAGCCAACGTATAGTCTTCCTGTAGCCCTGTTTTACAGCATAGGACGTCTGAGAATTTTTGTGGCCCTGATTAATTAACCCAATCATGATTGTTCTGTCTTCCCCGTTGGGACTTCACAACTTGCTGGAGCAGAAATTTCTAGTTTACTTTTAAATCAGAACCTTGAAGAATTTCTTGTTCTGTGAAAGTATCTGTAATCAATTTTGATGACCATTCGAATCATCAATCTTATAAGAGAACAGGTCACCAGTCCCCTTCAGAATTCAGTTGCAAGTCACTATTTAGCATTGAGGGGGCATTTCATAGGCTTAATCTACAATTTTATAACTTATTTATTATATACATATATATATATATATCCACTTATGTGCGTGTATCACAATTATTACCTTTCTGTTGTATAAGATATATACGATATGTAAAGTTTAAAATTGATTTAAAAAAAAAAATTGAATTCCTCATGTATTAATGGTCCTTTGGACTCAGGATGCACTCACTCGCTGAGTGTCGGCAGTCTCCTCTCCTTTCAACTCACAAGTCACAAGCATAGCCCTATTTCATTTTGGACGTTTTTCTTTTTTACCAATTTTCTTAATTTAGCCCATCTTTATATATATATATTAAACTTTCCAGTTATATAAAATAACCCTCTAATCACAAAAAAAAAACTTTAAATGGTAAAGCCTCTGCCCTCTTGAATTTTTGTAATAAATACTGATCACTGACCCCTGCCAATATATATAATTCTTAGGACCTCAATTTTTCTTAAATTTTTAATTTGGTGTGTATGTTTTTTTCTGTTAATTAAATTTTTAATTTTGTTCTGTTAATACTATTGACTTTTAAACAGGAACTAACAGCGCTAATAAAATAAAATTATAAGGGTTAGTTATGTGAATATAACAAAATTAAACGATTTAATTAAGAGAGAAAAACACAGATACTAAATTAAAATTTGGGTGAAAGTGTAGATACCCTAATATAGTTTTCCTAATTCTTAATATATTTATAGACTTGCTCATATGACTAACTTGATTTGTTATTTATATTTTATAAGCAAATCTGATCAATATATAAGCAAAAGATTTAGTCCGTTAAGTGTTGATGATGATGCCATCGGCCAAAATACAAGCGTTGCTAATGCAATATATCATGTTGAAAAGCCTGTTACTTGTCCTTTTAAATAAATTCATAACACTGTTTATAGATAATACCATCATAAATGAAATTACACACTAAAGCTTACAATAATGAGATCCGTGTTTATGAAACCTAAATTTAGTGCATCTGCTCAACAACCAACTCTAATTATACTTTAACAATATCATATCCAATTATCCATTGTAAAACAAAAAAAAATCTTTTTAGCCATTTACCTCAAAATGGCTCAATGATACTAAACATTAAAAAACCTCCATATATCTCGATGATTACTCTCTAACTATCGAGTGGGTAGAGATACTCTAAGGTTTCTAACAAAAAGAAAACCTATGTCTATATATACTTATTTGCATCTAATTTTTATTGTACTATAAACAATAACTTTGGGAGGGTGTGAACAATTATTACAATATATATATATATATATGTATATATATTAAACCCTAAAATGGATGGAGGTTATTAACACAAGTGTGGGAGTGAAGATAATCATGGAAGGTAAAGTAGAGCCCACCTTTTTATCTGTCTCTGAAATAAGTTTGCCTCCTAGGAAACCAAATTCCATAATACAGTAAACACACACACACACAACATCTCCATTAATGGCCTCTCCCTCACCTCCTTTTAATCTGGATCCCAACTCACAATCTGTTGCTATCAATAGGATCACCTCCAAAAGCCATTGAAACAAAGAAATTGATCCCAGAAAACACAGAGAGAGAGAGAGAGAGTTATAATTATTGTCAACCACACGAATCTACGGACGAGATTCTGAACAAAGGTGTGTTCGAAGGTGAATGCATTTTTCTTCATATGACTGAGATATTTTAGACTTTAAGACATCTTGTCAGCTGTCACAATATTAATAAATCAAACAACCTCTTCCTGTTGCAATATTAATTAATTCAAGATCGGTAAAGAAAGAAAGAAAGTGAACAGAAGTATTGAAGGAGGCTCAACCTTTCGTATTCAAGTACATCAATGTTCAAATAGTAAAAAAGTGAGATATGTAATCATTTAGAACGTGTTCGATTCTTGGAGATATCACTTTATTATGATTCCAGTCTCTTAGGGAGATATCATAACTTCTAAATACCTAGATTTATGTCTGAGGGTAATAGACGGTTTGCCCTGCTCGAGATTAGTATTTCTTAGGAGAAAATAAAATTTTATCTTACCCTTAGATCTTAGGTTAGTCTAACCCTTTTTTAAAATTTTTATAAAAATAAAAAATTCTACTCGGTCGATGGATGGCCATGCATTGTTATAATACACACTAGCAATTCTGTACTTTTCATTTCAATTCAAGAGTGTGGTGAGCAACTTGAGTGATAACTATGTTTTGACTTTTTGAAGATTCATCCTTAATTAGTAGGTAGTTGGTTGCTCCTCCTTAATTCGTCATGCATGTCCAATTCCATTTCTTAAAACGAACCGACAATGTCATTAGGAGGCTGAAGTAGTGTCACACGTATATGGTACACATAATTATTGATGGTTAAAATTAAAAAGAAATAATAGCTGGGTTAATCTAACGTACAAAATAAGTTAGTCCTTCGTATAACGAATTAAAATTTAAATTCTACCGAAATAGCTTTCCACATTTTAGTGACCGCTTGTAAATAGTATTGTATATAATAGGAGTATACCTATGTGTTAATAAAATGGAAAACTATGATATGTAGCTATTTTTATTTTCTCTCAATTTTTAATTTGATACATATATTATATTTTTTTGTTAAATTTTTTAATTTTTCTCTGTTACGTTTTTTAACTTGAAAGTTTACTTAGTTAGCACTATTAGTGTTGTAGAAAAACTAACTATACTCGAGGAGAAAAATTAAGCAATTTAATTAGGAAAAAAATAACATAGCTACCAAATTAAAAAATTTAGAAAAAATATAGGTACTTTAAAAATAGTTTTTCTTTAAAAAAATAAAGATGGGACGAAAAATAATATTCGCATTCTTATTTGTATTTTTTTTAAAAAAATTTCCTTATCATTTGTTACATGCTACCAAACGAAGACGTGTCCCAGCGCCCTTCGTACTATTTTTAGGGCAGCTTTGTTTGTCTACTATCACCAAACATGAAGATAATGACTCCTTTTTCTGGTTCAAGAAGATAATGACCCTTGTGATTTCTCTAATTTCTTTTATATTTAATTAACGAATTACAGTTATGTGAAAAAAAAAAACTGTATGTACTTCTTTTCTCCCCCATCGTCTGTGTATATATATTACACATACTCTTTTATTTTTTCCCCTAAAATCAAGAGGATTATATTGAATGATATATGCTTGTATTTTGTATTTCCTCTTTTTAAAACTTTTATTATAAATAATTCTGTGATCTAACTTTGAACCGTGCGTGGTCTAGGTGCCTGTTTAGATAGTTATATAACTTAGATTTTAAAATAATTTTTAGCATAAACTTTAGTTGAGAAAAAAATTCAAAACAACTAGTCGTATTTCTCCAGAAGAATTTTTAGATCAAACTATAGTTTTAGATAAGATACTAAAAATAACTTCTAAAATAGTAAAAGAACTTATAGACTACCCAATTATTATTTTACCTATATTTTCTCTCTCCCCCTCTTCTCTTCTCTCTTTTGCTCTTCTTCTCATCACCGACTGTGTGCTGTGGCCATATTCGTTGGAGTTGCTTCTGTGGGTCATCCGTGAGCCATGGGTCGCTCTACCTTGTCGATGTCAGTATGCGTGGGTCATTGCTATTTTTGTCGCTGAACTCGTTACAGAAGAGGAGGAAGAAGAGCTATAATTGTTAGAATTTCTAAGAGTAAACAATTTTTTTTATCATATATCATTTCTAATAATTTACTAATCACAAAATTTTTTTTGATAATAACCATCCAAACACTCATTTATTCATAATCATTTTTTTTCATAAGTTATTCTTTAGAAGCTTTTTTATAAAAACTGTCCAAATTTTTTTTCCAAAAATCTATATAAATGGCTATATATCAAATCCTTCAAGACTCGGTCTTATTAAACTTAAAAGTATATTTTAATAAAACAAAAATTTATCAGATTATTATATTCCACTTTGCATGCATGCTGCCACGTGTATGAAGATTCCCTTTTAAGTAGTACTACCAAAATTAAACAGAATTAATAATCATATTCTGAAGACGAAATTCTCATCCCAAAGATATAGGTTTCATTAGGTTAGGTTCAACACGTAATACCACAAGCACATGAAGATAAGGCCCCCAACACTCCAAAAGCAAACAACAAAACATACAACTGATCCACACATCATGAACTCTCTCTAATAGCTTTAACCTAAAGCAAAAACATATATATATATATATATATATATATATATTGTGTCTGAAGACATTGGGCATGATAAATTACAACAGAATGGTCAAAAACTTAAAAAACAACAGATTCAGAGAAATTAATGAACTTGAAACAATAACTAATAACAATATAATAGACTGGAGACACCCGCCATTACTACTCCGATTCACACAGTATTCACACTTCTGCTGCATCATTATCATGAATCAACGAACTTCTTCATGAAATAATGGTCACCGTGAATCTATATTAGCAGGTCATTGACCCAACCCAGATCTGGAGTTGCACATGAAGACCCATTATTATCATCGTCACCAAAGATTCTTCTCTCGTTAAAAAAAAATCCAGTTGAAAATTTGCTTGAGGCAGATAAAGCTGTTGATGGGTTCTGGGAAATTTGATGAGAAGTAGAAAGTGAAGGAATGAACTGATGATCATCACAGTTAAAGCAAGAAACGTCAAGCCAGTGCAGATTTGGAGACTTATTATTAGTGGCAGTTGCAGAAATTTCAGTTGGTGGTGATGAAGAAGCTTCATTGAAATTCAGAACTTCTAAGGAGCTCATCAACTCCGTGAGAGCATCCCTGTAGCTCATGACCATACCCTGATTATTATTATTATTATAAGCCTCAGATCCGTTAATTCTTTCACTGTATCGAGAAATTGGTGATAAACCATTTGAAGAGGTTCCTGTTTCGATCGGCGACACAGGGGGCGACGACGGCGACAACGGTGGTGAAAAGTGGGACATCCCGAAGAGAGTGGAAGTCGGAGAAGAATTAGAGTTATTAGCAGAGCGATGACAGAACATACAGCAATTATTGTTTGATCCCAATGAGGGTTTTAAGAATTTGTTCTTCTTGATGTCTGAGATTTGATCAGGTGAAGAAGAAGAGCAATTCACCGGCAAAATTCTCAGTTGGCGAGGTGTGTGAGCGAAGAAGCATACCTTTCGCTTGCAATTCTTACCATCCTTACAAGCTTCCGTTCTGTACCTCGCTGGGTGAAGCCAACATTCAAACACGCCGTGTGCAAACTCGCAACTATCGCCACGTCTACATGCGCCGCTGCGGCGGTACTCGGAACAGATAGTGCCGGAGTAGTGGTACTTTCTGGGATCGCGCCGGAGAGCCTTTTCACCGGGATGAGCAAAGGGGCAGTCAGTCCAGTCGTGGCTCCGGCTGCGATTGCACCGGCGGACCTTGAACTCGTACATTCGGAAGTGTTCGGAGGGGTACGGGTCGGGATCGTCGTCATCGGATTCTTCGGTGAGGTTGTTGTGGGGAAGGAATTTCCGCAGAAGGGTCTCATCGGAAGAAGAAAACCGCGGGGAGTCGATGAACATATCGGCGACGTCGTGGATAGCAGTTTTGGAGGCTCCAAGGCGAGTGAGGAGCTTCCTGGGTGGCATGTAGTTGCAAATGTCCCTGATCATTGATTTCTTTGGGAAGAGGAGTTGGTGGGTATCATCGTAGAACTTGTGCTCTGCGCATTCAGAACTGCCCATTGTTACAGTTCCGTGAGAGATTTTCACAGAGAAAAAGAGAGAATATTGAGGAAGAAGGTAGAAGAAGAGAGATGGTAAGAGGATGGGTTGTGTGTAGAGGTGGAGGGAAACATGCGGTGGCATATATAGGCGGTTGAGGAGGGAGAAACAAACAAGAGGCAGGAGAGGGAGAGAAAAAAATAGTCAAATAAGCTTTTCTTTTAATTATTTTTTTGATGAGGGTCAATTTTTTTTAACATGAGAGGGCCTAAGCCTAAAGGTAAAAAAAATTAGCTTACTGAGAGATTAAATCTTATCAACCCTAAATTCGCTAAATGCCTCAAATATAAAGGACACGTGTCAAATATAGCAGATCTAAAAAAACTTTTTTTTACTAGTGTATCCGCAACTTCGTTTACCTGTCTAGGAATAAATTGCAATTATAAATTCTATTGTTTGCACCTTAGCTCCTCAATCTGAATAAATAATAAACTGTCTCTTTGCCTGATATTAGTTTCAGCCAATAATGATAAACTTTGCATCAGATTTAAGAATGACATTCCTAAATACTTGATTCCCGCAGTCTAGATTCCTTTGAAGATGACCAATTCTTTTGATTTAGTTGCAGTACATACTCCAATAAAAAGAGAAAATCCATATAGCCACTCTCTATTATGGTCCCTAATCACTCCTCCGCATCCAGCTTTATTAATGTTCCAAATCATTGCACCATCTACATTAATCTTTACCCAGCCCACAGGGAGTAGTTGCCATATCGGATTGTCAACCAAGGCCAAATAATGCAAATTAGTTTCATCAAGAATATGCACATATTTTTTCCAAATTTGTAAAATGACCAACTTTGATTGTTTAGGTGTTGTGGCATCTAGATTAAAGACAATCATATTCCTCCAAAACTAAAACTTCCAAATAACCACTCCCTACATTAACTTCCAATTAGTTCTCATATTCCCAATTGTCTCTTAAGATTTAAAGCAAACCAATCAATCAGATGAGCAGCAAATAAAGCATATTGTTGTTGAGGTAATAACAATTTAAGCCAAATGTTCCTTGCATAACTACAATCTTTCAATACATGTAGAGTATCTTCCCTTGCCACTTTATAAGTTGGACAAAGATCAAAATTTGGGGACTACTTACTTCTTCAAACATTAGCTGGCAGTCTATTATTGACAACTATCCTCATGAAAATTCTAATCCTCTCAGCACTTTGCCATTTCCAAATGCTTTTATATATTGAGCTATAAGGAGTCATAATACCTTCCTCTATTAGGCAATAAGCACTTCGTACCGTGAAGGTTCTATTTGTAATAGTACTGAAAGACATAACATCAAGACCAGCATCGACCCTCAGTGGTGGCATCGTGATGAGCAGTTGAAAAATATTAGTTGGGACTATGGTAGCCAATTTTTAAAAATCCCAAGCTCCATCGACAACTCAGTCTGAAAACCTAAAAGGAAGAGGCTGTGCCACTGGAGTACTGGGCTGTTGACTTTAATTTTTTTAATTATTAATCTTTAAAATTATTTTATAATTTTATTATTTAGAATTGAACCAAATATATGTATCCTTCTCATAACATTATGTGTTTTTAATCCATAGTTTTATTTTTATTCAACATATTTCATTAAAAGAACTCACAGTTCAAGTAAAATATGTTTTGACCACTAACATAAAATTTTAATTTTAATTTTATGTAAATATAAAAAATATTTAAAAAAAACTATTCATACACCTATCATAAAAGGTCGAACTCACAATAGGCTAAAAGAAAGAACTTAGCGTCATTGAGCTAAATCATTCCGACTAATTTTATAGACAATAAACATTTAGAGGGGGCCGATTTTAGCTTACATTATGTTTACACAGATCGATATGCATGTCTTTACCATCTTTAGACACAAAATTGATATCCATATATATACATGGGTGTGTGTGAGTGAAGGAGAAGACTTGCAATAAGTAGATGGTTCCTCTAGTATTACTCCTCAACACTATTTAGTCATTAAAAAAATTAATTAAATTAATTAATATTATTTATTTTTAAAAAAAATTAATTTTTTTTTTAATTTTATCTCTCTCTCCCTCTTATTTAATTATTATTTAGAGAATATCAATAAAAATAATTTAAAAAAATTAATAAATATAAATAATAAATTTTATATTTATGATTAAGATTACTTTATTAATTAAGTTATATATTAAAGATATGATGAATTATGTATTTAACAAATCAATCAACAACTTCATTGATAGGTCTTGGAAGTAAAAGCAAGGCTTATATATATATATATATATGCTTAACATCTTCAATAATATATAGTTACTCATTTAGTCATTAATATAATATCTAATTAACCTTTTTTAGAGAGATTATATAAGCTAAATAAATCAGTTAACTATGATCAAATTTGACTTAAGATGAATTTATATAATATATTCATTAATCTACTTAATATAATCAACTAAGGACTCATTTTGGTTTAGCTTTTGGAGAAACTCTTATAGAGAATAAGTGATTTAAAAGGGAGAAGAGTTTATGATTTTTTTTTGAATAAAATAAGTGTTTAGATTGTTATTGCCAGAATAAATTTTGTGATTAGTAAATTATCAGAAAGGGTATGAGGTGAACAAAAAAATTCTTGACGAATGTTCATCATCATCATCATCATCATCCTATCATCGCCTCCTCTCCTTATTCCTCTCCATCTGCCTCCATATTCTCGACGACTTTTTCGGCGACTTCCTCCTCTCCGCGACCCGTAGGGTCGCCTCCTCTGCAGAGCTAAGGCCGAGATGACAACAACCATCGACGATAGATGGTGATGACCACGATGGTGGACAGAGACCACCAATAGAGAAGACTAGAGACGGATAGAGGAGAGATCAAAGTAAGAAAAATAGAGGCAAAATAGTCATTGAACAGTTCATTAGCTCTTTTTCTCACCTAAATCTATTCCCTTCATTTTATTCGAAATCATAGTTTGAAACTATGGTTTAGTTCATAAGTTTTTATAGATATTTGAAGATTGTTGGTTTAACTTTTGACATAAACTTAAAAGCTCTTTTCAAATTAAGATTTGGAGTGGAACCAAACACACACTAATTTTAATTCTTATATTAATTATAATTAATTAATTTTTTTAATTTATCTAAAAAATTAATTTAATTTTATATTAAAAATAAGAAGAATATAATTTATCCAACCCTTGTCTAATCTTTAACAAGACAAGCCTGACTTGGTCAAATCAATCAATAGGCTACTTAATTATAGTCAGATTCAAGCTCTCTTCTAAACACAACATCAACGAATGAGATTAATAAGAATGAGATCCAGAATTATAAGAAGAAATTAAGGATTCAAGTTAAATCTTACTTATATGAAGAGCTCGCTAATACGTAATTTGTGAGTGACTATGAGATTAATACATTTTAAATTAATTAATACTTGTATGAACGACTCAATTATTTGGAAATGTCAGTAGAACCGGATCCCATATAGAAAAGAAAAGGGGCTCCTAGCATTATTGGGACATGCAAAAGAGGGTACGTACGTGGCGGTGTGAGAATTGATTGCAGGAAGTGGATGAGGACATGGGTAGCGTTTTGACCATTTCAAAGGAATAATGAATTTATAATTCAACTTCGATTACTTCGTCTCTTCATGTGATTTCTGCTTACGTGTTCCTATCTTATAAGGGGACGTGTTCACATATCTTTGTACGTACTTGATTACTTTGGGGGATCATCCCCCCAAGCTGTTAAATTGCGAGCCTGCACTTTTTATATAATTCATAAATAATTCTGACAAGTTTTGCATTATAGATAAATTTCATCAGATTCCTTTGCATAAACTATTTCATCTTAGTATATTATTTCCTTATTTATCAATTATTAATTATTTAGAGGAGTCCAAACTTGGTAGAGTGATCTATGTTTTGAGGTCCTTAAAGCTGTAAGGTAATAAATGCTTACGAAGATTGATCCAATTACTAAAAATGTAACTCAGATTTTAAAAAGATTTATTTGTTTAGTAGCACTTGATGTAGATGCCACTGTTGTCACAAACGCCACGTGCCGTTTTATGAGTTTAGCCGTCTAAATCTTGCTAACTTATATATAAAATCGCACTTTTATAAATAAAAGCTGCTTTTAGAAAATAAATTATATTTTTTATATATAATAACTAATTTTAATTAATTTTTTATTTACGTGATTCCGTTAATTTAGGAAAAAAGAAAAAAATCATTAGAAAAAAAATAAAAAAGTAACGGGAAAAAATTACCGGGAAAGAAATAAAAGCCATTTGTCGCTATTTTTTATGGGTTATTATTACGTCAAATTCCTTCATGCTTTTTTTTTTTTGATAAAAACGTCAAATTCCTTCTGGGTGATATTGAATTGTTCTCAATGTCTTTTATGCTTCTTTGTGTAGTATTTTATCCTCTTTTATATAAAAAAAAAAGTTTACGTTAAATTCAAGATCTTCATAGAATAGGTTTGAGCCCATTGAAATCCTGAAAAGAAAATGGCAAGCCCATTCAACAATCTGGTTTGTACAAACCCACTTTTAACACGCAAAATAAAATAAGAGGATCTTATAAAAAAAATAAAATAAGAGGAGTTGGATAAACCCACGTGACCTGCACAGGAACCATGCTATGAGGATCACTTTAGGCTTGTCTAGATAAGCTTTTAGAAAAAAAGTTTATAAAAAAAAATTTGGGTAAAAGAGAAAATGATTTATGACGAAAAAGAACTTATAAAAAAAAATAGTTTTAAATAAATGAGTGTTTGGATGATTATTTCTAGAAAGACTTTTGTATTGGTAAATTACCAGAAAGGGTATGAGATAAAAAAATCACTGTTAGTCCTCTTCACTGAAAATTTGCTAATTTTTGTTTGGGGTTAAGTTTTAATTTTATTCTAAAAATTTCTGGGCAGGACCTGTGGGTATCTAAAATATTTTTTTTGTTAATGTCATTATGAAAATATTAAAAAAGTAGCAAAGTAACTTTAACTATTATAAATCTAATGTATCATTGTAATCTTTAATGACTAAGGGCAATATTATTATTATTTTTAACATTTTCAGAGCAATATTTATTCACAACAAAATTTTAACCCATTTTTTCCAACTTTCATTTTAACATCATCATACAGTCATTCTTTAATATTAATGATCAATATGCATCATTTCATTTAATTATAGAAAGAAGTTGACAACTAAGACTCAAATCATCCCTATATATAGAATATAAGATTTATAAAAAACTGTATTATTTATAAAACCATAAGTAAAGTTCATCATCCCCTCTAAAAGTAGTTTCTGCATGATGCGTGGATATATTGATTTTCAATGAGCCTTCCAAGGACTTGGCATGGTTGAATCTAGTAAATTTAACTTAAAAATAATGCTCCTGAAACTATGATTTTAGAGTTTCCCAAACATGTTGGATACTGTACCAAACTAGATACAGTATTTGACTGTAATCATTTGATTAATGAGGCAGAACATGTCTTATGGCAAACATAGTAAGCGTACATTGGATTGGGATTTTATCATTTGTAGACATGGAATGAGTTTGTTGGTGGAAACAAACACTATACACACATCAGCTTTAATTTAGTTCCCTCTGCTAACTTAAATATATATATATTGTGCCATGATCATCATTATTGGAACTTGACAATGATGCATGATATGTCATCCTTACTGTTCCTTGCCACAGCTTCTTCTATCAAGCGCTTCGCTGCACCCTGAGCATCCTTTGCTTTTCTTATACAATCCACTGCTTCTTGGTTTGTCATCACCTTTCAACATTCACACTAATCTTTATCAGTTTACTAAGCTACCACATTAATCCAGGCCATATAAAGTACTAGTTCAATATGTAAATTTTTATCTTGACAAGAAGCACTAGTTCAATATGTTTAGCCTTTCTTGTTTATAAAACAAAGTACTAGTTCTTTGATCTATTTTAGAAAGGTTCAAGAGTTGCCATAAACTTTATAGGCTAACGGTATGAAAGTTTATCCTCTAAGTGGAAAGACAGTACAGGTTTATTTATATTTGTAATATCGTGCTATTAGCCCCTCTAACCTCTTGCTTAACTAGATCCAAATTTCTAAAATTTCATTTTGAGAGAATTAGAAAGCTGACTTTCCATCCACCAACTCATAGACATTGGTCCTAGTGGAACACTTAAACACAATGTCTTAAGTTTGAATTTAGGTTGGTATGGAATGCAGAGAATATTTTTGGGAGAGTTATCCCTAATTAGACACGGTAATACTTAAATTTGATCAAGTTAGATAGCCATATACAAAAAAAAAAAAAAAAAAAGGAGAGATCGCTAACCTTCCAGATTCCATCACTTGCCAAAATAAGGGACTCTGTGCCATCTTCAATCTTCTGTACAACGACATCAGGTTCAGAAGTAAGATGCATCTTTAAACTCTTATCACCAAAAGCCCTCGCTACCGCCAGCTTTCCATCTACACGAGGCACATCTCCTGCAAACAAACACAATTTCACAGTCCTATAATAATTCATTTTTCTACGTACATCTGTAACAACGTAGGACAGGACAGAATCCAAAGATCTTAACCTGAAAAAATAGCCACGTACCTGGAATGTTTGAGACGAAACCACCACGGCTCTCGATCATCCTTTTCTCCTTCCTTGGCTCGTGATCGATGGAAAGTTGCTTGGACTTGCCATTCTTGCTAATAACAGCTCGAGAGTCTCCAACGTTTGCTACTACAAGTTTCTGACCATTTATCAGTATTGCAGTTACAGCGGTTGATCCTCCTCGTCCCAACTCAAATGATTGTTCCAATATTTTGTTGTCTGTTATAAGATAAGCTCTCTTCACTGCACTTTCTGTATCAGTCCAGAAGTCTTCCTGTTTTAGGATGTTGTCGAAAAGGTTGTTCTGCAAATAGCTTGCAACATCATGGCCTAAATGACCATCAAATATTGCAAACAAACCTAATTCCTTGTCCTTCTCTTGCTTGAATTTTGAAACTACATAATCTTCCATATCATGAGCTGATTTCCCCTTCACCAAGTGAAATCCATGTGTTAAGTTCTTTGAGATTTTGCTTTTCCCTTTCCCTCTGTCACCTCCTGATGTTCCAAATGCTTTCACCTGCAACCAAGTTTCCATCTTGAACAAAACCCATATTTGCAAACTGATAAAAAATTGCTGGGATTTTAATTTCTCAAAAGCACACATGAACAAAACCAGTTTTTTTTTTTTGTTGACTTACCTTCATTTTCTGAAGGATTTCTTTACCAGTCATGTTGACTTATTTTGCAGAAGATCTATCTGTTGCTCAGGCTTCGGATCAGTTTAGAGACAGAGAGATGAAGATGAGAGAGAGAGAAATTAAGGGAGGAGATGAAGAAGAAATGGAAGTTTGACTTTTAAGCACGTGAACAAGTTGAAGGTTGAAACTGTGAACTTTTCTTTGCAGTATTATTATGGAGACCACGTCGTTTTCAAACAGCGCATACTTGCTTGCCGACGACCTCAAATTTTCCAAGTCTTCTTTTCTCCTTCATTCCCCTTCCACTTCATCATTTTTTACAAGTCTTATTTAATGTCCCACTGGTCGTTTCCTTCCCATTCTTCTACAACTAGCCTAATAGCTCTTACAATTAAATACTAGTAATTAATTAATTTAATATATTATGTATAAAGTATAATCAGTTTAGTTTTTGAGTTGAGAAAGTTCTAATCTCTCTCTCTCTCTCTCTGTTTTTTTTTATCTGAAGTTACAGCCTTATTTGTACTATACCAACCTTATATATCATACGCAAATATATTAAATTTTCATTGCCAAGTGGATATATAAAAGACATGAGGGCAGACTAAGAATATCCAAATTTCGTCGCAGATAAGGGCTGCTAATTGTGGCCAAGAAGAAAGAATCTTTCCAACAAATTAAATAAAACAAAACTAGGGAAGAAAGAAGCTGATTGGAAGGCCAACATTTGGTATTGATCGAAAGAGATAAAGAAGTTTTGGCCAAAAAAGACAAGGGAAAGAGATAAAGAAGTGTGAACATTGACACAAGTATGTGATATGGTACCGCTTGTTGTTGAAGTGTGATTTACAGTATCTGGCCTCAAAACAAACGTTCTGCTATAACCAGCATAAGTCTTTAGAAAAATCACTTTTCTTAAAAGTCAAGAGGTCCTCTCTAATTAGCCGACTATAAAAGTATCATTATAACATAGAAATCATTGGAAGAACCACTCACCTCAAAAGTTAACTGTTATAGTTATGAAATTCAGTACCTTGTAATAGGGGTGTTCATAAAGCCCGCGGCCCAGTATGCCCACCCAAGCCCGCGAAAAAATAGCCTTGCCCAGCCCGATAAATATAGGACAAGGCTAGGCATCGGGCTGCAAAATATAGCCCATACTTTTTTCGAGCTGGGCACCGGGCAGGGGAGTTGCCCTGCCCTGCCCATGAGCACCCTTTTTTTTTATTTTTTTTATTTTCTCCGTAGATACTACACTTAGAAGGAAGAATATGATAGTTACTGATGACTAAAGGGTCATTTTAGAAATATAAGTAGTTAAGTACGTAAGTTGCATCTTTTAATATTTATAACTATATTAATTTTTTTAACTTTATTATTCATAATATGATTACATTACAAATTATAATTATTTATTTTATTTTTTTAGATACTTCATCCTTGTCCATATTTGAGAAATTGATGTAAAGTTGTAATTATAAACTACTTAGACT
Source organism: Leucaena leucocephala (assembly GCA_037074615.1). Lineage (NCBI taxonomy): Eukaryota > Viridiplantae > Streptophyta > Magnoliopsida > Fabales > Fabaceae > Leucaena > Leucaena leucocephala. The sequence continues at coordinate 16,915,461 of CM073545.1, forward strand.
TCAAGATTTTTTTATATGCAATGAATTTCAAGACTTTTATTATTATCTTTTTATTACCTTAATTTTAGTGGATTATAGATATTATTTAACTCTTGAAGACATATGAATATGATATTATTTTATAAGTTTATAATTGCAGATTTTTTCCACAACATGACCATGGCATCACAACTTGGGCATGCCCAACCCGCCCACACCCAGCCCAAAATGGTTAGGATTTTTACCGGGCAGGACAGGGTATCGGGCTGCAAAATGTAGCCCATGCTTTTTCTGGGCAGGGCACCGGGCAAGAGGGTCGCCCTGCCCAACCCTGCCCATGAACACCCTTACCTTGTAACCCTCTTGATGTAGAATTCATGTATCTATTCCGTTAGGTTGTTGCTATATATCATAGTCTATTTGTAGGTTAAGGTATAAATCTACTTGTAAAATATTACCCCATGCGCATCAAATACCATAATATTTTCTCGGGTGCAAAAATACATATAAAATTTTTAAATATTTTAAAAATATCATAGCCGTGTTACGTTAACCAACGTTGACCGTTAGCAAATATGTCAATCAAGAAAATTGTGTAAAAATACACATGCGTTCTTTAGATTGTGTAAAAATGTTATGGTTATTAAGTTAAGTAATATCGGTCGTTTAGCAAACACTCCTGACATGTGTTAAGTAATATTGATCGTTTGCTCCTAGGGGCTCCGTTCACTACTGTGAGATCTTCTACACAATGGAATGGCCGTACCTCTTCAATACTGGAGCTGCCCCTCCCATAGCCACTTCATCTACCATCCTTTAGTTTCTTTATCGTCAGTAATTTTGCCTTAGAGACGAAGAGGATGATGACTTGTCTGTCATAAAAAAAATCAACGAGGTGGCTAGGGAAAGGGTAGTTTTAACATTGATAAGGTGTATCTATTATGTCATGTAGAAGATCCTACATTTGTGAATGAGGTCTTTAGGAGTGAAAATATTGTGCAACACATGTGAAAATATTTGTCAAACAGTCAACATTAGTTGATTTAATAGTCATGTCATTTTTGCACCATTTAAGAAACTTTATATATATTTTTGCATCATTTTCTTAACTAACATATTTACTAACAGTTAACATTAGTTAACTTAACGATTATAACATTTTTGCACAATTTAAAAAAATTTATATATACTTTTGCACCCGAGAAAATATTATGATATTTGGTTCTCATGAAATAATACTTTATAGATAGATTTACGGATTAACTTTTTTTTTGTTTTCATGAGATGTAAACTATAAAGTTTTACCTCTTCAATTTTTTAGAAGATGTTAGGATAGGAAATACATAGAGGACTCTATATTAGAGTCAAGAGTAAATTATGTTTTTTTTAATTAGGCATGTTTTAATATATATATTGCCCAGAATTTGAAAACGAAGTTTTACTATTCGTAGTTGTATCAGTATATATTCATATAGATTTTATATAATTTTAATTTTCCACTAAAATATAATTTGTGCTAAATACGTATGGAATATACTTTGAAGAATTACGAGACATTTTTCTAATCGAACAAAGTCTATATGCCTATTCTTCACATTCTATAAAATTTATATAAACCCATACTTACAACAAATTATGAACAATATGGCATATGATATAAAAAACCTTAACAAATCATATTATTCATAAGTTATGAATTGTATATGACTAACTTTTCGTGTTCCATTGTAACTCAGACTAGTTTCAATTAAAAATTTTAAAATTAGATTAATATATAATGCAGCTTGTTGCATGTAAAGGGAAAAGTATTTATTGTAAAAAAAAAATTAAAAAAGGTTTTGATCACAAATTCACAATAATTCAAATATGTGCATCCCACCACGTGCATGATAAAAGGATTTGTGATGGGAAAAAAATCTATCAAGGAGGCTAGAAAACGTGAATAATTAATAGCGCAGACATCAAATGTATTATCAATTCATTTAAATATGATTAAAGTAATTATATTATATATCATGTGAGACAAAATTTGTAAAGTTAGAGAAAAAAAGGGCGAATTATTGCAGAGAGGTAGATGTATCATGCATGATTATTTGAGTGTCTTAAAAAGCAGAAGATTGTGTTTAGACTGAGAATCAATCAGAATCAGAAGATAATAAATTAAAGAAAAAGAAAAACCACCACTTGCTTTGATTGATATGCCACAATTTCACACCAATTAATATTAATAATCTAATCTAAATTAATATTGGTGAAATATTATCAATAATATAATAATCCTAGTATCATGTAACACGGTTGTTTGTTGTGGACCCAATATTGTCTCTACAGAGAGAATGCATTGTATTTGTACCTAAACTTCATCGTGATTAAATTAAAAATCAATTCTTTTTTTTTTTTTGGCTAAAAATTAAAAATTGATTCTAGTGTGTGTGTATATATATTATGGTTCGCATTCAAACGACACACCAGGCATGTGTCACTAGCTAAATGCTTGAAGCATATTTAATTTGATTATAACCGCGCCCCTTTTTCTGGAAGCAGTTTTGGCCTACTTCTTCAACATGATAATTAATTACCGCCTTCTGAGGAGATTCAATTATTGGACTTCGATAATTTTTCGGGAACATATAATTAATTAATTAATTATTGGATATGGTATGAAAATACTTCTTTTTATTTTTTATTTCATTTTAAATATAATACTTTAGTAACTAATATATTTGTACCTTTAATAAAATTGGTTAGGTAAATTGTTTGTGAAAAATATGTATTAATTTTCTTAAAGTACCATTCATAAAAAGCTACTCCTTTAATGAAAATTTTTACTAATATGTGCAATCAATAAAAAAAATATTTAAAAATAATAATAAATTTATGAGATAAAGTGGATTAAAATTTTATATTTAATATTAAAATAAATAATTTTATTAACTCTTATATTTAGATAGATTAAAAAATTAAATAAATTAATTAATTATGACCAAATTTAAATTCTTAATACGAATTAATATTATATACTATTTAATTTACTTAATTAATTATCTTTTATATTAGTCATAATTAAATTAATCAATTAATTTTATGTTAAGAACTAAAAGAATATATAACTATAGTATATTTATCTTTCTTTAACAAGTTAAAAGAAAACAAAAAAAAAAACTCCAAAGTAACAAAGAATCCTTAATTACCACCTTTGTGTATGTGTAGCATGATTCTTACCTCCGAAATTTATGTCGAAACTAGAGGGTAATTCATGTTCGTACAAGGCCATATCTATGTTTCATTAATTATTTGTCTGCTCATTTGACGTATATGCTATAAAGACAATTCAAACTAGAGTTATATGAGTTAGAATCATTTTTTTTTACTTCACATTTTTTTAATTAAGAAACATAGATACTTTTTTTTTATAAAACAATTTAAATAGATTCGACACCAGTCATCTAATAAAGTTAGGGCTCAAATAACGTTTATAAAGAACTTACGAAATCAACTACTAAAGGAGTTATTATAATGACAGTAAAAATTGAACTTACATCTTTATATAATACAAAGTTATTTTTTATTATTTATGTTAATTTTTATTAGTAAAAAACATAGATACTAATCATGTGAGTTTTGTCTCAAAGCGCCTTCGCATAATCAGTTTATCTCTATTTAAAATTGATGAGAAATGGATATGATCACAATTCAGTGTGTGTTTGGGAGCCCGTTTTAGAATTGATTCTGGGCCAAAACCGCGGTTTAGAAAATTTTTACACAAACAGCTATTTTTGTTGAGAATTGATTCTGGGCAAAACCTCGGTTTGAAACCGCGGTTTTGAATAAGCCACTGAAAATAGCTTTTGGTTTGAAACCTAGGTTTTGGATTATCCAATTACTATTATACCCTTACTTTTTCTTACACCCTCTCTCATCTTTCCTCTCTTTTCTCTATCATCTCTCCTCTCTCGTCTCTTATTTCTCTTTTTCTCTTTCCTCTCTCTTCTCTTATCTCTCTTTTTCTCTCTCCTCTATCCTCTCTATCCTCTCTTCTCTCTCCTCTTTCTTCTCTATCATCTTTTATCTCTCTTACTTTTAATCATATCATACCCTTTTTAGTAATTTACCAATATAAAAAGTAATTCTACTACTAATCATCCAAACATCTTTATTCCCAAAATCTATTATTCCTAAAATCTATTCTACCCAAAATCTATTATTCAAAATCTATTCTTCCCAGAATCTATTCTCCAAAAGCTAATCCAAACACACCCTCAGTGAATTTATTTTGACCAGCACTAAACTCTTCAAAAAAAGTTAATGACCTAAAACAAAAAAAATTAGCTAACGACCTTGGTATTTATTTAGCTCTGCTGATCTTGGGGAGTGTTACATGTTCCCTAAGCTTAGGGAAGAAAACATAAACATGTAATGAGAATTCAATGAGCAATAGAAAACTGCCCCGTTGTGTAGACTGTTTTGACCATCAGCATTTTAGCGAGTTCAAAACGACAGCGTTTTATGTTGGAATTGAGCGTGCCCACGGGGAGGTAGCCGTTGGCAAGTTTCTTTTACGCTTGGACAGATATAACCAGTCATACCGTTAAGAGAGCTGGCCCCATTTTCAATTTTTTCGACCGTTGGAGATCTAAACGTTACAATCTCTCCCTCGACTCATATCTCTCACACATTCTCTTGCAGTCTCCTTCATAAGCCGCGAAGATCCTCTGATCCCTCTTTTAAAGCAGTAAAAGTCTTCGACTGAAAACTGAATGTGAAAATGGCGCTGGCGGAGGAAAGCACCGGCGGGATCACGATGATCGACGAGACATATGAATTCTCGGCACCACGTTTCTTCGATTTTATGAAGGCGGAGTCTGAAGAGGACGCGAGCAGAGCAGAACTCTGGTTTGAAACTGCTCTCTCTTACGCACCTTCTCGTACGGTTCTTCCTCTTGCAACCTTTTTCCTATACTTTCTTTATTAATTGGTAACCTAAATGGTCTGCTCCTGTTCTATTCCCATCGAATTGTTTTTTCTTGAAAGCTCTAGGGTTTCAGTTCAAAATTGTTGCTCTTTTGACTCGATGTTGAACTAGGTTAGCATGATTCAGTTTGAATTGAAGGTTGGTTTAAAAATTCACTTGCTGGTTCTTTGTTGTTCGAATAGGTAGATTTGGTACTAAGAAGGCCTGATTTTTTTTGGTTTTGCTTGCATTTATGGTTTGATTGAGGGCCGATTATCAAAAACAAGTGATGTTTTACATTTTTCTTTGTTTTCCTGAGTTTCTTGTATGGTAAAGCTACTTAGTTGATCTTTTGGGGATTCTAATATATTGCAGCATTCATGCCAAAAATCAAGACCGGAAGATCTATTACCGTTGAGAGTTTGTGCGATTTTAGCGAAGCTGACAAAATGCAGCAGGTACTGTTATTTCCAATAGCGATACTCGCATTTATGATTTCTTTTACGTCACTGATTTTCTATTGTTTTCACCAGACAGAAGAAAACAATAGATCTCTAAAAGCTGATGATAATAATAATTTGGATTTCAATATTCAACCTCAGCGCATGAGTGCCAAAATAATGGACGATACACTTTCCTGTGAAGTCAAAGAGGAAAGAAGTCGCCATGATTATGATGGGAAAGACGCATGCTCAAGTGACAATAATCAGCCACAATGCACAATTACCAAATCGAAGGAAGAAGAAGCACATTGTAGCGACCATCAGGTAGTTAATTTATACATGACTCCTTTTTATGCGGTAAATTGTGATTCAGTTTTTATCGTTCTGATCTCATATATTGTCTCCTGGTTCTCATTTTCTCCTCATAATTCCTTTTTTTTTTCAGGTTTCTGGTGACATAGAAAGAAGACATCCAAGTTCTAATGAAGGGGACAGTGCATGCTTAAATCCTGTAGGAGCGTCCATTGAAGTTGTTAAAGAAGCATGTACACCCAATCCATCTACAGCATTGCAGAAAAGAGTCATGAGTACAATGTCGAAGAAGCAAGAAACAGCTAAAAAGATAGCCGCTTTAGTTAAGAATCCGTCAGCGTTGAAGACAAGAGCTCAGTTACAGTCATCAGCAATGAGGACAAAATTACCACCATCAGCAGTAAAGACAAATGCTCGGTTACTGTCGTCAACCATGAAGAGTGCCGCTGGGACTCACCACTTATCACAAGAAAACCAAGCTATTAAGAGGCAGAAATTGGAAGGAGGAAAAGCAAGACAGGTGACTGTCATTATTTTTGTCCTTTTCTTTTTTAAATTTTAATTCTAATTTTATTTTAGTATTAGTTTCCCAGACGTGTATGGTTCATACATGTTCATGTCGAATAAGTGATAGCACTTCTAATTTTGTGTCAGGTTTTTATTTAGAATTCTAAGCTCTCAAGTCCCTATAGTGAGATAAACAAAATAAACTTCTTACTTGACTTGAGTGTGTATGGTTCATACATGTTCATGTCGAATAAGTGATAGCACTTCTAATTTTGTGTCAGGTTTTTATTTAGAATTCTAAGCTCTCAAGTCCCTATAGTGAGATAAACAAAATAAACTTCTTACTTGACTTGAGTGAACAAAATATTGAAGAGTGTTGTCACTTTATTTCGCACACACCGCCGTGAAAACTATCTGGATATAGTAAGAAACGTCTGCGAGACTGCGACTAGATCTTTTGAACTGCAATGGATAGATTTTTTTTTCAATTCCTCATCTCTTTCTGCTTCCTTAGTAAAATGTTATTTGAAGTAGGATTAGGCTAAAACATCCTGCGTTCTTGAATTATTTTCACATGTCTGAAAGCATTGCAAACTATCCGAAAAATAAAATGCTGACACTTAATTTTCTCTAAAAATTTTCAGATTCTGAACGTCAAGCCTCAAAATTTGCCGCACAAGTCAAAACTGAGTTCAGCCACTAGCATTGCCAGTATCTCATCAAATGCTAATAAAACTAACAAGGAGGATAGAAAGGTTGGTTTGTTTTATCCATTAATGCTGTTAAATTTTTTTTTATTGAACTTAGAATTAAAAGCCCATGAACTTTGGATGAAGGTTTATGTTCGTGAAATGCCCACACCAGCATCAGTACCATTTGTATCTATGGCAGAAATGATGAGAAAATTCAATTCAAGTACTAGAGACTTGTCATTGCCAAATGTCAATATTGGTCATTCTCAGGTAATACATAGATACTGTTTTGACCCACATAGATTGATTTCTTTCTTTTGTTAAATACTTTTGACTAATTCAGGGAGATGCCGGTTCCATGATCCAGACGAAACCAAAACTCACGTTGACCAGGCCTAAAGAACCAGAATTTGAAACAGCTCAACGAGCCCGGTCGGTCAAAGTGAAGAGTACTGCTGAGCTTGAGGAAGAAATGATGGCTAAAATGCCAAAATTCAAGGCTCGGCCCCTAAATAAGAAGGTAGTCCATGGTTGCTGACCTTTTTTGTGCACATAAATTTTTGTTATTATGGCTACAAGACCCTGAATCAACTTTTTCAAATCTTAATTTCAACATCAATTATAACCTTAACTTCCTAAACCTAGTTTAACCTCCTAAGTAGCCAAAACATGTTCAATAGTCCTGATCAGTGACCTTGAACATTATCATCCTCTGTGAAATCCCAAAGCATTATCATCCTATGATCCTAAAACCATTTTTTAACCCCACTTTTTGCACTCGAATTCTGCCGAGTCTTGAACAATGTATTGTCCATGATTTTGACTTCTGCCTGCAACTTGGCATTACAGATTTTGCAAGCTCCTACAATGCCTATGGTATCAAGAAGTACACCCCAACCGCCAGAGTTCAAGGTGAATTGCACTTTCCCGTTGAGAACTGATACTTGAAACAAATTAGCCATGATGTTGAATCAAGCAACTTTTGTTTTCAGGAATTTCATCTAGAAACAGCAGCTAGAGCCAATCAGAATGCAGATTCAGCTTCGGTGGCTTCAGGAAAATCGTCACGTCAGGTATTTGTTGAAGCCAATATCAACCCTTTGGGTCACTACATTTTCTTTTCTTTTTTTCTTTTTAAAGAAAACTTTGGATTACTATTCAACGATTAGTCAATGCGTTTCCCTTCTGTGAATCAGGAACCATGGAAGCCTCATCTCACGGAGCCTAAAACGCCAGTGCTCCAAACATCACTAAGGGCCCGCCCACCTAAGGTGAAAAGTTCACTGGAATTAGAGCAGGAGGAGCTTGAAAAAATTCCTAAATTTAAAGCTAGGCCTCTAAATAAGAAGGTAATTTTGTTAATTTTTTATGTTATAAACTGAGCTTCCTTCCATCCTTTTCCTAACCCATAAGAACATATTCTGTTCATTAGATTTTTGAGAGTAAAGGGGATATTGGAATCTTTTGTCATACCAAGAAACTTGTCACTCAACCACAAGAATTTCATTTTGCAACAAATGAAAGGATTCCTCCACCTTCTGCTATAGTCGATCTGTTTGACAAGGTAATTTGAAATCAATTTTAAACATAACAGTGTAATGTGAAATAAATTTATAAAATTAAATATTAAGGTCACCGTAGTCTGGTTTTGCAGTTATCTTTGAATTCTGAACCTGCACATAAGAACCCAATTCCAAGAAATACAAGACCAAATCCATTTCATCTCTACACGGAGGTTGGTTTATTTCTTTCCATTTCATCTAAAGTGCAGCAATTGGATAGTTTTTAGGAATTCTTTCCCAACATATTTTTCTTATTTGTCAGGAAAGAGGTGCTGAGAAAGAGAAGAGACTTCTCATGGAACTTCAACTGAAACAGTGGGAAGAGGAAAGGGCCAGAGTTCCCAAGGCGAATCCATACCCTTATACTACTGACTATCCTGTGGTACGAATTGTTAATTCTTGGCTCAATTTGATTCTAATTGTGAAATGAAATAATTGTTATTAATATAAATTTACTGATATTACAAGCAGATCCCACCAAAACCGGAACCCAAGCGATGCACTAGAGCAGAGCCATTCCAATTAGAGAGTCTGGTGAGACATGAGGAAGAGATGGAGAGGGAAATGGAAGAAAGGCAAATAAAAGAAAGGGAAGAGGCTGAAATGAGAAAGTTCAGAGCGCAGCCAATCTTAAAAGAGTAAGCAACAAATATTTATATTGCACTGAAGACGTTTTTTTAGTTTGCACGTATTGCCAATAAAAACAAGTAAATTCTTTCTCTTTGAATGTTTATATTATGCAGGGACCCAATCCCAGTTCCTGAGAAGGTTCGCAAACCCCTTACACAAGTTCAGGAGTTCAGCCTAAATGTAAATGAGCGAGCAGTTGATAGAGCAGAATTTGATCAGAGAGTAAGTACTTTTATAATGGGGTTCATTTGCCAAAAAAAGGGAAAATTTATTATCCAATGAATGAGTTAGAATCTATGATTTGGACAATAATACTAAGAGTTTTTCACATTTGTTGTACAGATCAAGGAGAAGGAAATGATGTACAAGCGGTATAGGGAGGAGAGCGACGCTGCAAGAATGGTATTAATTACACTTCTCTTTTTTATTATAAATGTCAATATAAATATAAATGTTGATGGTAGACAGCAGATATATATGTGACATGTTGACTGCAAATATATACAGATTGAGGAAGAGAAGGCCCTAAAACAGTTGAGACGGACTATGGTTCCACATGCTAGACCGGTTCCTAATTTTGACCATCCATTTGTTCCCCAAAAGTATGATCAATATGTATAAAACATCTCTCCCCTTTTATATATATATATATATATATATATATATATATATATTTGGACTTACTTCAAGAGCAATCCTAATGGGAGAGTACATATTGCTTGTGAACAGGTCGGTTAAAGGGGCAACGAAGGCAAAGTCACCAAACTTGCAAGTAATACACAGAAAAGAGAGACGGAAGATTTTTAATGGCACAGTGACATCTAGTCCTGCTTCCGGTTTAAGATGATGATTAAGATTTGTTAATGGGTCGCGAGCGTTCAAGAACTCCTGAACCCACCCGACGACACCCTTCTTCTTGTGTACTTTTGTCCGGAAAGAACTCTCTGTAAAATGTTCAATTAAATCTCAATATCAATTATTTTTTAATGATGTAAGAACAAAAGATATATACATTCTGAAAACATGTATTGTTTTCCTCGCCTGCTATAAGAAAAAGTTTTTTTTTTTCCTTCCCGGTTTTAACGGCTCCCAAGTTGTTGCTTTGATTTTAAGAGTATATCTCAAACATCTTGACATGAACAAAGTGAGAAAATGTAGGGACGCGAGAAAGGAGAATGACAGCCCCAGCGAATATTTTCTTATTATTGTATCACCATAACATTAATACAGTTATACAAAAAAGCTATTTTTTTTATAAAAAAAAACTTACCATAAAAAAATTACATAAATTATTTTCTTAACAATGGAATCGTTTCAATCCTCATTGCCATGAGTACCCTAATGCTCATCAGTCTAAATACAGTTTCTACAATTTAAATTTAAAATTTTCAATTAACATTTTTTAAATAAACAATTATTTTTTAAAAAACTGACAATTAAAATATTATCTTTTAGATTCTTCACACACTAAAATAATTTTTTTAAAGAAAAAGTATAAATTTAATCTAAACCATCTAAAATATATCTTGAAGATGCGCAAATGATGAAGCTCTTGATGCCCATCCGCTTACCCCCTCCCACTGAAACTAACAATAATCGGGCCTTTGTAACAAAAAAAAAACAATAATCGGGCCTCCATTATAAAACATTTAATGCAGATATATGCTTCAAAATCCTAATTATGAGATGTATCCAAATATGAATAATCCCAAAGAAAAAGAGACGGCCGCTCTGAAGATGCCATGCACAAGTCCATCTTTTAGGCTTCATAACAGGTTTCTATAATTTTATACTGTAAATTCACTTTCTTGAGAATGCAACTAGAATTGGCAATCGGTCAACTTCATATATACATATGGTTCTGCCATCCTCAATATCAAAACGGTCTGTTCAAGCATCACTATATTTTCTCCTTCCTCCTAAATGCCAGAATCTGAAACAGCAGAAAGAGGATCAGCCAGCCATTACACATTACTTGAACCATCAAGAACAGTGAACCATGCCTATATATATAGATACATATAGGCATTCGGAGGAAAAAAACACAAAATAATGCAATTATATATGATGATCATAGAAAAATGGTGGCTTAGTGTACAAAGCTTCTATCAGATAGGGTCCAAAGAGCAATAGATATATGCAATCTTATCTCCGCAAATGGAGATGCTGTTTCCAAGATAAGTGAATACTCACTAGGTGCTCCATTTTAGATATGCATTTGGACTTGAGCCCAGCCAAAGTTTCTTGTACTTGCAAAATTTCCAGTTCATCTTTGCAGGGATCTACAATCAGTGTAGTAAGCTCGTCATTTAGCAAGGCAGAAGCCTCATCAGCTGACTTATCACAGATGATGCTGCAGCATCCTTTAACCGCCAATATCTCGACTTCTTCAGCTGACAACAAGGTCTGACGAGCAATATACTGTGTAGAAATGAACCAATAAGAGAGAAGCCTAGGGAATCAAAAAGCTTCTTGTAGAACACCAATGCAACTCTTTGGAGTAAACTTATGGTTGGATCATTGATAAAAAGACTAAAATCATGCAAGCGATTCGCTATTTTTAGGGAACTTATGAACTTACTTTCAAAGGCCAAGTTACATAAGCCTAACAATCTAGGGATCAAATTGTAAATTTACTCCATTACTCTATTGCCTACACCTCAAGTTAGGAATGGTAAAGGTGTCCAACAAACAACACAAATAATGCAATCCAAAAAGTTTCATATTTAAAAAGTTATTTTTTTCAACAGTCCAAAAAGTTGATACTTGTTATTTGAACTAATTAATTAGGGGAAATCTTCAGATCAAAGGGGTCAACAAAGTCAGATACTTTTGTCACAACTATGGCATAAAACAGTAAAGGCAAAGGGCTATCTCACTTCACAAAGGTGCTTGACGGACAAAGTTGGCCGACAGCAAAGGTGAGGCTGCTGCAAACTTGGTATACTTTCTTTGTCCAAAGAAACAAGCATAAGATGGATATCATACTGCAAGTAAGAATATTAGAGTTAATTAATTAGATTGAACTGAAAAACTAAAAGAAGAATCTAGGAGTAAAACCTGTCACCCATGTATACACTGACAGGAGACCAAAAACAGTGGATAACAACATCTTATACCTCATCTGTGTTTTCATCTAAGCTTCTTAAATATTCAACAAACTTAGACACGCGACTAACGCGGGAATTCTTGCTAGAGCTACCGCTGCCGCTGCCATGTCGGATGTGACTCCTAAAACCACCCCTTCCCCAAGTAAGCTTCTGAGGTTTTGACAGATGCCTTGAAGAAATTCCTCGATTTTCTCTCATTATGTCGACATCACTCTCTATAAATCCACCATCAGGGCTTGCCATTGATGAGGAAGGCAGGGGGATACGAACTCTTGTCCCTCTCTTTCGCTTTTTCTTTGGTTCTGCACTCCGCTCATCAGTGGAGGATGAGTCCTTTTCTCCATTATTTTCATTTTCCTCTTCATTGTCTTCTGATCCTTGATCAATTCCATGATTTTGTCTCCTCGTATTCCTTTGATTACGCTGTGACCTTGTGACAAATGCACCTGGTGGTGTATCCTTATTACGCCTCTTAACCAGTGCTTCAGATTGCCGTTGAACCACTTTTGCAATTGTAGCTTGAATCTGTCAATAAATTAGACAATGCTAACAAACATTACACTTCAAAATGCACAAGGATAACCAGAGCAGAAATTTAATATAAATTAAAATAAGAAAGGTATTTCAAAGATGACATACCATTCAGGTTCTCATCAACTCAATAGCAAGAATCAATCAATTATAAATAAATAAAATTTGCCAACAGTGTTCAAGAAAAAGAAATTACAATAAAAAGGTAATTCATAAGACTAACCTCTGTTTACTAGGGCTAAAACCAAGTCAAATAAACTTGAGACTACAGGAGGACTCACCAATCTAACCAGTGAACAAACATCTAGAAGGTGAACCGATACTTTAATAAGTTTATTAAAAAAAAATACTCACCTGCTTATTGCGGGTCTTCTCCTCTTCACGAAATTCAAGCTCCTAGAATGAGACAATCAAAGATATTTCTATTTAAATTTAAGTAAAGATTCATGCATGTGCAGTAGAGATGGAGAAATAAACAAGCAACTTATACCTCTTCCTCATACTTCTCAATATCTGGATATAAAGCAGCAATTAGAGCATCATAGTTTGGATCATCTCTCAAGGAACGACGACTGGCACAATGTGTGCGGCAAGCAGGGCATTCATTATTCCTGAGATAATAAAAAATAATAAATCCAGTCCCATACAGACATCATAACCAGAGTATGCTCAATGAGAAGCAAGACAAAAAACCTAGATGAAAACTATCCGTAGTATATAAAAACAAGAGAAAAACAGTGATGGCTTCTTGTGATTTACCCTAGTCTCATTGACTTGTCAATGCATTCCCTGCAAAACCGGTGCAAGCATTCCATGACAGTGCGTGTTTTCTTGATAATACCTGTTTAAGCACTTAGAGTAATTGGTTACTTCTAACACAAATAAAACATTCGCCAGAAATCAAGCATGAAGTGGGCTGCAGGTCTAAAAAATTTCCTGCACAATGAAATGCAGAACCTAGCAAAGTCATTATTGAAAACAGCAATGGGAGATAATACCACTGTTGGTATTTGACCACTTTATCTAGAGTCATAAAAGGGCCTACACTACATAAACTCGTATCCCAATTACAGACATGAGTAACCATTTTTTTTTTACTTCTCAGTCATTGAGGTCTTCTGGATTTCCTTTTCTACAAACAATATTTAACATTATAATATGTAGGTGAAAAAGATTTAAGCACAGCACAAGAGCTCAATAATTCACTTGGAAATTTGAGCTAATCGGCTTTTATATTTTGCACAATAAGTTTACATTGTCTAGATTCAAGATTGTTAAACATTGATGCTACTTGATAAGACATCAGTAATTCCACAAGAGAAAGACAAAAGTAATGCGTAAATCACTGTGGAGACTTGTCCTTCACAGAAAGGAAGGTTTGAAAAACAAAGGACGGTATCATTAGTAAGAAGTTCCATTACACTATAAGTTCCTGGATTTCAACACTCTCAGGATTCCTCCTTCCACTTCCACCGCAATAGGTTAATCCAAGAAATCATTTGCCTTGATTTGATTATTGAGAAAGCAAGATTTTTACGTTCTGAAACTAGTGCAATGAAAGATAGAACTGACCAGAGGTAGGAAATTAATCCTAACTCCTATGTCCTAGCCTATAGCTCTGGATATAATTTGACTACAACAAAAACAAATCACACAATTTAATTGCCCAATTATGTCATTCAAGAGGGTAGAAAACCTTACCAAGGCAAATAGGACATTGGACATCTTTACGAATTTCCAAAAGTTCAACAAACACAAATCTGCAGAGGAAAAAATTGAACATAAACTTGATACTGGCACTTCATGAGGTATTTGGATCAGCATATCTACAAGGAACTGAATCTTGATAGGCAATATATATATATGGGGAATTAGGGAGAGAGAGTAGCAGTAACAACAATAACACAATAACAAAACGTCCAAAGTCTTAAACACAGTAGATAAGCCTTGGTTTCTTAAAGTAAATCTCAAAATGACCAAAGCATGTAGCTATCAGTTTTGCTGTCACAAATATGTTGACTCCCTTAATAACTAAAGTAATATAGTATTGATTAGCTATTCAAAAGTAACACAAATTAAGATATCAGAATAAAATGTTCACCACAGTCCTTGGTCATCTAAATACTCTAATAATGGTAGAATGAAATTTCACAATCCATAACTAACTTCTACAAATTGACGAAAAAAAAGAAGGGGTAGAAATGATATTTTTTTCCGAAATTTAGTTGAAGTCTTGTAGATATATTAGATCACCAGCTGCAAAAGCTTCAACAATTGCATTCTTATTTGGTGGATGTTCACTATTCATCAATCCTTTAACTCATGCAAACTGCCTAACACATGCTAATATGCTTTTTTGTTATATTTGTACCTTTAAAATCACCCTTCAAGATTATGATGAAGTATCCAAGTATCATTAATTCAAAGTCGTTACAGAACTATTAACATCCATTGAACACGAAAGACATATTTCTTTTTCAAGGAAGACAACAATACCTAATTATCAAAAGTTAATAAGAATCACAGGTCCTGAACTCATGACCATCCATAAGGAAATGACAATCACGGAGTTTCAGTAAAATTAGCTCCGGATATTTTTCATACAAATCAATACAAATTAGATTTGACAACTCGATACTTGCTAACGCACATCACTAAAAACTCGATCCAAGCTGGAAGGCTAAGACAGTTCATGACTGAGCCATTACACACTTACAGTTATTAGTTCATCCAACACTCCATGAAGAAGGTCATGGTGCCGAATGAAATTGAATCGAAAAGTTATGCAATAACACTAAGATGTAGAATTCACACCATAGACTGGGTAAAAAAAATCTAAGCAGGAAAAAAAATTACTTTCGTTCATTGTGGAACGAATGACCGAATTTCGAGCATAAACAAGACGAAAACACAGGCATGCAAACGACATATAACGAATCAGATTAGGGAGAATCAGAACATGTAGACATCCCAGCTTAAATGACCCGCGCTGTAGGTACCCCCTTCAACGAAGAACGAAATCAAGTGACGAACAAAATGTAAGCGTTCGAATTCAACGAAAGAAGGATGGAAACTTCAAAATTCACCCCCAGCCACCACCCCAAAATAGATATATACGATGAAAACTTGAAATCTAGAAGCACATATAAGTGTGAAAGAGTATAAGCAATACGTGAGAGAGAAAGAGAGATAGAGAGTATACTCAGGTTTCTCTTCGGGTTCAGAATATGGGCTTTCCTCAGAATCTGGCAAGGCAAACAAAAACTTCAGAACTCGCAAAGCAAAACCCAGCTGACAAAAACCAATTTGGCACTGTACAAACGTATAATCACAAAGCAAGATGGATAAAACAACAAAACAAATTATACGTAACCCTCTGCTTTCTCCTCCTTATCCTGCTCTTGCTCGTTCTGATGTCCTTCTTCTTCCCCTTCACCAAGCTCCCCTTGCTCAGCTTCCTCTGCCCTCCTTTCCTCGCCTTGTAGCTCTCGGTCCCGATGAGATTGCTTCGCATGACGGTGGTTGTAAAGTTCTGAGACCTCCCCATCGTCTGTAGACTCCGGCAAAGACCGCTTCTGCGCAGGCATTGGTGCTTGAGAAAGAGGGATTGGTAAAATGCTCACTCGCTGCTCTATATATCTGCTTGCGAAACTGATGAGAGAAGAGAGAAGAATGAGAGAGGGAGGGAGCGAACTACGACGAAGAAGAAGAAGAGGAAGAAGAATCAAGATGAGATTTTGGATTGTTAGTTTCTCGCTTGCGTGATTTTTTTTACTTTTCGTATTATTATATATAACGAAGAGAAGTAAGAAAGAGAGGAGCTCGGAATCAGATGTTACGGCAAGAAAAGGATGCAGATGGTGGCTTGGTGGGAAGGACTGAACTGGACGGCCAATGGTCTGTTGAGGGTGTTTTCGTCCTTGCATTCATCGTCGTGTTGCTTTGCCCTCTTGCTTTCTCTCTCTCTTCGATATCTGTATATATTATATATCTCTATATATATAATATTATATCAGCACTCTATCCGGTTCTCCTTTTTGCCTTTTACTCGTTTAGAAACTTCCGAGTTTATAGGACATGTAAAGAACTCTTCTATGCCTATTGTCTATCTATTTCTTCTCTTTTGGCTAAGTAAAAATATAGTGCTAGATAGATTTTTTTAAAAAAATCTATAGAAAAAAAAAATTAGATAATTTTTAGAAAAAGATCTCTAGAAAAAAAATTATAAAAAGAAATTAGTTCAAAAAAATGAGTGTTTAGATAATTATTAATAGAAAGATTTTTGTAATTGATAAATTATTAGAAATGATATGATTTTATTAAAAATAAAAAAGAAGATAAAAGGTGAAGAATAGAGAAGAGAGATGAGAGAATAGAGAGAGGATATAAAAAAAATAAGGATAAAATTGTAATTTGATAGTTTATAAACTCTTTTACTATTCTATAAGCTACTCCCAATAATTTATCTAAAATTTTAATTTTAAAATATAATTTAATTTATTTTTTTTAAATAAATATAGTTATTTATTTTAAAAAAATTTAAATAAATATAGTTATTTATTTAAAAAAAAAGATTAAATTAAAGTTTAAATAAGGTCTCTTAAAATTTTGATTTTTTTTATTTATCAAGAATATATATATACGCACACACACTAGAAAGATAGGCACAAAATCTAAAACTAGGCTAGTTGACTACTCTATAAGCCAAAAACAAATACCCGGTTGATATTATTAAACAAATCAATAGAACATGCCAACATTACAAGAAATTGTAGGAGGGGCAAAGTATTTATTTGTTTCTTTGACTAAAAAATTTGCTCTATGATTTATTATTACTTTTAAGGAGTTTTTACTGTTTGTAATTTTATTACAAATTTATAATTAATATCTAAAAAATGTATCCAAGGAAACTAATGGCAAAACATATTGCCATATGATATAAAAAAATTTCCTGGCTCTCTTTGTAACATTTTTTTTAAAAAAAAAGTGAGATTTACTCAGTAAGTATTGCCAGCTACTCATCATTATTTACATTATTGAATTTCTTACATTCACATAAGAGAATAAATCTCAACAAAAATTTATTTAATACAGACATAATTATGTTGACTTAAACTAACCTGACATTTTTGTTAACGCATTGTATTTAGTCCAAATTGTGTTTTATTTGAATAGAATGGGTCTATACATTTGCTGAGAATTTAATATTAACCATACCTTACCTTTTGGTCAAAAAAATATTAACCATACCTTTTATAGCGTGTAAATAATGCAACTCTCTACAAGTTTTATTATATTAATAATTAATAACAATTGATGATTACTTAATAATTAATATTGATATTGATAACAAATATGTATATAATATAGAAATTTTAGCAAGCTATATTACTCATGAATTATGAACAATATTCATCATACTCTAAGAAATGCACAGAATCTACACTAGTATTCATCATACGATTTAAAATATTATGTAAAAGTAATGTAAATTAATAAAAATTTATATATATATAGTTGTTCATGATCCTATTACATTGGTCATTGATGTATTTAATTAAGGAACTTGAAGCCTGAATATTGTTTGAATAAACATAGCTTGGAGCTTAGCAATGTCATCCCATTTACTTATGTTATGGGAGTATCTTAAAATTTTGATTAGCTACTAATCTCTGCATCAATAGTTTAAGTCATCTCTATTCTCTCTATTTTTTTATACTATGAACTGAATTTTTTTCCTAAATTATATTATGAGGCATTTAAGTAATTGATTAATTTAATTTTAGAATTCATGGCTAATATATTCATATTACCATGGTGGTCCCTCTCTATTCTCTTTTATCTATTTTAATTTAATTTTAGAGAAAATAATAAAGTAGAAATGCTTAAGCTAAGACTCGCTCAAATAATTAATTTGCAGCAATATTATTCCCAACCTGAGTTGAAGTAAGCTGATTAGGAAGTCAAACTCTGATAAAATTTAAACTGAGATTGCATTATTTCAATTTATGGTCCTGAGATATCCTCTTATTTGATCAATTAAATCTTTTTGACCAAAATTGCAAGATGGAATTGTTATCCAAATATATTTTTTTTAAAAAAAAACGAGCTGATAAAAAATACTGTTTTATTAGTTGAATTTTACTTTAAATATTTGCAGTTTTGTATTTTGGGCTGGGTGAGATGAGCGTAAATCTCAATTATGTAAGAAATAATAATAAGTTGAGTAATGTGCATTATCCTTTTTTGTCTCCACGTATGGAAAATGTAGTTTATTTATTGCTTGGATAATGAATACTACAGAGGATGGGAAGTTGGAAGATGCCTTGCATTTATGTCAATATATATCAGTTACGTAATGTTATTAAAAATAAAACGAGTTATAAGTACGTGGTATATTTATTAATATGAGAAAATGAAATTAGTTGTCCAGGTTATATTAGTTATATATGTTTCTGTGCGCCATGTTAATTTCAATAATAAAATTTATAATTGGGAAGCCAACTAACAAGAAGCTTTAGCTATTTAGACATAATATTTTCAATTCAAGCTTATATAAATTTAGCTAATAAAGGCACGAGTAAAAATTTTTGAGTAGACAATTTTATAAAACTTTTATAAATGGTGTCTAAATTTTAAAGTTATGTCATAACTTTAATAAAATATTAGTACTAAACTTAATTAAATTTTTTTATATTAAAAAAATTTATATAAATACAAAAATTATTTTTAAAAAATTAATACTAATTGAATATAACTATATGCGAATGACCTAATTAAATAGTCATCTAAAAAAAAATTATGAGTTAACACTATTTACTATTACTTTATAAGCTATAGAAAATTTACTTCACTTATAACATGAACAACCACATTTGTAAATACAAACCATTTAAAAGTATAGTAATGATTAATCCCTATTAATAGTATAATCAGCGCTTTAAATTAATTTTAAAAATATAATTAATATAATAAAATATTTAAAAATACAATCAATATTATAAACTAATTTTAAAAGTATAATTAATATTCTAACGCTAACAAAAACACAAACTTTCATTTAATACATATCATATAATTTTTTTATTTTAATATATTATTATTTAAAAAATTATATATATATAATATTATTTTAATAAATTATACTAAATAAACTATAAAATTTCTCAATCTTCACGTATAAATTCTATACAATATCAATTTAAAAATTTATTTAATACTTTTTTTAAACAATATAATATATATGACATTTTAAATAATAATTTGTTAATGACATGAATTGGACAGAAATTTATGTTTTTATTAATGAAAATGTATAATTGTACTAATTTAAATATTTTAGAGTGCTAGTCACACCTCTAAAACTAATTTAGTATGTTAATTACTCATCTAAAATTAATTTGAGATGCTAAACAAATATTCAGAAAATATAACAAATATCAGACAATTGAAACTGAAATTATAACCAGTACTCAACTTAACAACTAATGGGCCCGAAAGATTTCCATTAAGCAAGGGCACAGTCCAACCAACAAAGTTGAACTGAGAAAGCCACCGGCTTTGAATTATTTTAACAAAGGAGGGCTGGAAACTACACCGCTTAAAAGCTCCATGTCACGAACAACAAAATTACAGGTTCATAATACTAGTATTATCTAAATTTCAAGTCTGTAAATCTTTTGAAAAACTCGACCGCTATCTTTCATATCTAAAAATTATTCCATTCAAAGGGACCAACCTAACTGTCCCATATAAGTATGTATATACTGTCATCATTACCTGTGTCTCAACCACCTCCACCAGATCCGTATTTCTTACCAAAGAGAATGAGCTGGAGCTTGTCATAACCAGCAAGAACCCCAGCACCTGCAACAGCACGCAAAATGTTTACACCAGCACCTTTGAAGAGTGACTTGGTACCCTCGTTCTTGATGATTGTCTGGACGGCATGCAGAGAACTTTTGTATTTCACAGCTTCTCCAGAAGTCATCATCATCCTTCTACGTACTGTGTCAATTGGGTAAGAAGCCAAACCTGCACCTATTGTAATCCCCCATCCCAGAAGGAAACTAGCAAAGAAACTATCCTGTTAACAAAATTGATGCAATTGTAAGCAAGCATAGAGAAAATATCATTCAAAAAAGTTGGCAAATGGAGCCAACATTTGCAATAGCAATAAGAAAGCAGCAACAGTAAATCGCATCACTTTGACTCCAATAATAAAATGCAAAAACAGGATCACTGAAATCAAAAGTGCAATTGGACGGGTGTAGCCAAAGCTACGAGAATTCAACCAACTTGTTATAGCCCGGTTATTCATGCATAAAATGCAAAGAAAATTGAATGCAAGGTGAACTGAGATGTACAAAGGTGAGTGGGTTCTACTAAAAAGTGGGGGGGAAATCAGACCCTGAACATACCTGCAACCCACCAACCAGAACCACTGGTTTCAGAGAATCATACATTCCAAAGTAAAGACCACGGTACACTATGATTCCAACACATGAGATGCTGAATCCACGGTAGAGACCAGCAATGCCATCAGACTTAATGGTTTTCTTGTAAACATCAATCAAGCCATTGAACTGCCTCTCACCACCCTTCTTAGCAGCCTTAGCATCATTAGCCAATCGAGTTCGAGCAAAGTCAAGAGAATAGACAAACAAGAGGGAGGAAGCCCCAGCAGCCCCACCAGAGGCCAAATTACCAGCAAACCACTTCCAGTACCCATCTCTGTCTTTCTTAAAGTTGAAAAGCCTCTTGAAGTAATCCTTGAAGGCGAAGTTAAGAGCCTGGAATAGACAAAACAAATAATTTATAATAGAGAGTAAGTTGCGCAGAAATAATATGGTCGCATCTACTAATCTCTATTCTCTAAGATCATCATGAGAGAAATGCATAAAAGCAGTGTTTGCACATACTTGAAACAAAGGAAAAGTACCTGAGTAGGGAAGTATCTGATAACATTGGCAGTGTTTCCTCTCCAAAGAGACAGGACACCTTCATCCTTCATTGTTCGGGCAAAACAATCACCTATTCCCTTGTATGGTTCAGACAATCTACCACTTTTGATCATTTCATCCTGATTTTGAATAAGCAATTTGACTCGTTCAATTGGAGCAGCAGCTGTCTTAGAGACAGCAGCAGAGACTCCCCCCATCAGGAAATCCACCAAAAATGCAGATGCTCCTTTCTCTGCTGGAGCACGCACAGTAACGGCCTGCATAGGTGGGACAACTGCCATGCCGCTGACATTACATGGCAGCTGCAAAGAAGGCTGCACACCTCCATTTAAGTAATTACCAGTCGTAGAATAATTTCTATGGTGAAATTTGGGGGAAAGCTTGGACACAAGATAAGACTGTCCAGCCATCTTCTGAACTACAGATGGCTGCCGTGAACCATCAGCCATGTTTGTAATCTAGACGGTGCCTGTGAACATTTAATGCTACATCATCATATATTTGATGACAGCACCTGACAAACTCGTTTATTTAATTAAAAAACCTCGTATGAAAAAAAAAATAGAATAAAAGTCTTCCCTCACTACTATAATAATATAATGCATCGTTCTTGGTAAATTTAGAGTTTCTAATCGAATAAAAATGCATAAACCAGTAGAAATGCCAAACATAGTTGAAATTCCCTGCCACCTCCCTTTTTCTTCAGAAGGGTAACACACTTAAGAACACATTATCTTTATAAATAATTTGCTCCATATCTTCAACTTCACGCTAAATCCGCATAAAAACTACTTCTGACCAAATAGCGATAAGCCACTACAGGAACATGTCCTTTTAGTAGTGCGGCAATCCTATAAGCATCACGACCATTAAGAATAGAATCCGAAGAACTGCCAAAGCGAAGGGTAGTCATAAGCCCCAATGAGTCTAAATTGAAGTCCCATGTAACTACTTGACTCAGTTTGACTAAGAAGTAAGTAGACCAGACAAGAAAATTTAGCGGAGAAAATCTCTCGGACTCGCACCATTGCTCTTCCGAATGAATACAGCACATATCCACCAAAAAGAAAAATCGCATACGTCTCCACAAATTTCGGGGACTTACACCGAGACCACTCAATTCACAACAAAGCACAGCAAGCGATAACATTTCACATTACAACGAATAAACTGGCTGATCAAGCACGGCCTATGGCAAAATATACGTTAGGCCATGGAGAGAAAGGAAACAAATCAAAGATCTTCGACGGGAAAAAATAGTAAGAAAAGGCGATCAACATTACAAGATGCTCAAATTTCCAAGCAAGGGAAACGAAGCGGTGCAAAATCAACCGGACAAAGTAAAACCTGAAAAGGTCGCCGAGTCCTTTCTAGGAGGATGGTTATGGAGGCGTATAAATGATAGCAGCAGCAGAAGAGACTAGAGTTTTAGACAATGACGCATTTGCCCTTGCCTCACCTAACAACGACACCTGTTTTCTTCAGTTTTCTTTACGCGTCTCATTCCTTTGTCAGTTGAACCAGCAACGACACCTCGGCGGCGTTCTGTTCTTACCTTACCAGTTTTACATTCGCATTTGGGCCGAGAAAAACGAAAGTAAGTCCACCCAGAAAGTTGTTTAAATTGTACACGACCCAATTCCATAGTCACCCAGAAAGTGAAATTCAGGGGATCATACTCTTGGTCAATGACTCCTGTGTGTGTTCATCGTGTCAGGCTTTCGGTCTGGTTCGGCGCCAAACATGGGATTTCAAATTTATATTCATAATTCCATAATTCTCTAATTATGCCAAATTGGATGTCCTTATTCCTCACATTCTAACTTCTAATAATTTAAGCCAACCATGCCTCCATGCAAATTTGAGCTCTTCATTCATAAACGAAAAACTCTACCAACAAGCACCATTCACGGTAGACAGTGTTTTGTCCACTTATACATAGAATTTTGAGTTTAAAAATATATGAATATGAAAAATATTTTTATAAATATTACCCGCACCAAATTTTTCGTTAACAATGGGTAAAGTAGAAAAAATTGCGATTCTCCTAAAATTTAGATAACTGCGTGAAAAATCCTTTTTAATATATATATTATGCGAAGAGCTGAAAAAAAAAAAAGAGTTGTAACTTTCATGAATCACATATATTATTATTTAACTGTAAATATGTTAAATATTATAAAATTAATTAATGAGATTTATTTTTAATTGAATTAGGTATAGTAAGATTTTAAAAATATAGTTAATAATTTAATTACACTATAAAATATATTTTATATTAAAGATAAAAATAGTATTATCTTGAGAAATAAATTTAAAATTATTAAGAAAGTTAAGAAATTAATTGAAGTCATAGATAATTTTTATAAGTGGAAGAAGAGTGGGAATCTAAATTTTTTTCGCCGCCGGAGGTTTGGTTTGGACTTGGTCTTCTTTGTGAGGCAAGGGTAAATACGTCATTATATAAAAACCCTAGGGTCTCCTTCGCGCTGCCATTTATACTACAGTCTCGGGGCTCGCTACTCCCTCGGTATCTGAGGAGGACGCATTTTGACTCTCGGCGGTCTTTTCAGGTTATATTCTCTATGGTTGCTTCTGCTCTGTTCAATTCTAATTTCCATAGAGACATAAGTAATTTGTTGTTGGGATTGCGTGAGCATTTTATTATTTTCTCTGGAGATCTGTTTTCTTTTTTATGCATTTTCTCAGTGACCTAACGTTGATTTCGCTATGGACCATGCTCATTTCATTCATTGAAGTTATCATTTCCTGTGTTTAATTTCAAATTGAATTGTCACAGCACAGTCTACGTCATGTCTTGTGTAGTATGTGTTTATTCTGAGCGCAGGTCTTTTTCTTCGAGGTGGTAATGATGACTTACTTCTCAGTCAAACTTAGTCAAACCATTGCATCTGGCTTCAGTTTGGCTTTTCGGCAGTTGATATTGAGCTCGGTTTATGTTATTGCGGTGCTGCTAAAACGGAATGCTCCTGTTTTCCCCGTTGTTTTTTTGGGTGTGGCTAGAAAATGTGGTGGTATGACTTTAAGACTTGATCCGATTAGATCATTCGAGGGAAAAGGGGGCTGGTAGTGGTAGCCTATTTCATCTAAGCAGCACAGTAGATGTTGGAAGAATTTTTCTTTCAAATAGTTGTGAAGTGTAACGCGAACTAGCTTGTCATCTTGCTTTCAACTAATGTATGATGTATGACTGACTATGCACAGGTCACAGTCTGTATTGCAATCATGGCCGCTGGGTCAAGGCATCCGTCAGTAGTTCAGAAGATGGCTGGACAGTCCTATTTTATGTTCAATCTTTCCCCCAATTTTCACTCCAGAAACTCCTGTACAACTGGAAATTACTTAATTGGAGGTGAACAACCTTCTTTGTCGCAGGCATGCAATGTCAGTGGCATAGCATTTGTTCCTCCTATGTTGCCAGTTACTGCGCATGCTCCAGCAGAGAAAGGGGCATCTGCATTTCTAGTGGATTTCCTGATGGGAGGAGTGTCTGCTGCTGTCTCTAAGACTGCTGCTGCTCCAATTGAACGAGTCAAATTGCTCATTCAAAATCAGGATGAAATGATCAAGAGTGGTAGATTGTCTGAACCATACAAGGGAATAGGTGATTGTTTTGCCCGTACAATGAAGTATGAAGGTGTCGTGGCTCTTTGGAGAGGAAACACTGCCAATGTTATAAGATACTTCCCTACTCAGGTATTTTTCATTTATTTCAAGTATGAGCTAACACTTCTGTCGTGTATATTTTCCCCTGACAGTCTTAAAGAGTGCGTATTTAATTGTCATCTTATATATATTGCTGATGGAAGACTTACATTTCTTCTTTGTTATTGTGTTTAAAATGGTTTCATGACTGGGAGAGTCACTGTTTTCCCCATCAGATTGTTGTCCACTGCTATCTTATTTAAACATACTCTTCATCTCTTCTGGCTTTTTACCAATACTTTGAATACAGTGTTGAGTACTTGAACAAATTTTGTGGACCTATAGCGAGTCAAATTATAGTTTGATAGTTTCTCCATTCTATTTCTTTGCCACTTACTTTCTAATTTCTATTATTAATTATCTATTCCAGGCTCTGAACTTTGCTTTCAAGGATTATTTCAAGAGGCTTTTCAACTTTAAAAAGGACAAAGATGGATACTGGAAGTGGTTTGCTGGTAATCTGGCCTCTGGTGGGGCTGCCGGGGCTTCGTCTCTCTTGTTTGTCTATTCTTTGGACTATGCTCGAACCCGTTTGGCAAATGATGCAAAAGCTGCAAAGAAGGGTGGTGAGAGGCAGTTCAATGGCATGATTGATGTTTACAAGAAAACCATTCAGTCTGATGGTGTTGCTGGTCTTTATCGTGGATTCAACATCTCCTGTGTTGGAATCATAGTGTATCGTGGTCTTTACTTTGGAATGTATGATTCTCTGAAGCCAGTCGTTTTGGTTGGTGGGTTACAGGTAGGTGCAGAATTTGGAATTATAACCTCATTTTGAAATGTTAAATATCTATACAATATTAAGTTTTAATGCTTACTTACACATGCATTGCTCTTGTTAACAGGATAGTTTCTTCGCTAGTTTCCTTCTGGGATGGGGGATTACAATTGGTGCTGGTTTGGCTTCTTACCCAATCGACACAGTACGTAGAAGGATGATGATGACTTCTGGAGAAGCTGTGAAATACAAAAGTTCTCTGCATGCCTTCCAGACGATCATCAAGAACGAGGGTACCAAGTCACTCTTCAAAGGTGCTGGTGCTAACATTTTGCGCGCTGTTGCAGGTGCTGGTGTGCTTGCTGGTTATGACAAGCTCCAGCTCATTCTCTTTGGAAAGAAGTACGGATCTGGTGGTGGTTAAGACTTTAAGACAGAATGACGACGATAATTTCACAAGACAGTTGTGTTGGCTCCTTTTTAAATTCCATAATTTCGGATATATTAAAGATAGCGGTTTTTGTGGTTTCCTAAAAGTTTGTGTTTGATATTTTGATATCTTAGTTTTGCGAACTTCTGATTGGGTTTCATCTGGAGTTTCGAACTGTGTATTTTGGCGAAAACTTGAAAACTTCTCTCCTACCATTCCATGTTTGTTTGGATCATGCTTGATCTTGTGACATAGTAGCGTCACGAGTTGGGTACTTTAAGAAAATGCTCAACGCACGTAGCTGTCCATGTTAATGTAGTCAGATTCATTGTTTTTACTTTTATTTATTAAAAAAATATTTTAAAGTGTAGAGAATTTAAATTTAAAATAACTATAATTTTTCAATTGTAGTTTTTATAAAACCGGTTCTTTTATTTAAAAATTATCAATTTAGACTGTTAAAATTATATTTAGATGGCGTAAATTTCAACGTGAAGAAATTTATCAGATTCCGTAGGACACGGTCTGGAATTGGATGGAGCTATGAGCGAAGAAAAATTATATTACCATCTGTTACGGATTTTCTTTTTCTTTCTTTTTAACTCTTTTATCTTAGATTTTCTCTTCATTAAAATTTTTTAACCCCGTTTCTCTAATTTTTTCTACCAATGCATACTGATTTTGAATTCTGCAAAACTATGAACTAATTGGAATTGGAATTTAATTACAATATATCACCGCCTCACTGGTACAATCAGACTCAGGAAATAAACAGAAATGATTGTTAATTTCGAACAGTAATAACATGGGAAAAGGAATAAGAATAAATTTCATATTTCGAGGGAAAAAACAAATAATATTCATTTCCTTCTGAAATTATTAATTATGCACAAAACCCATACTCCAGTATGAGGAATCGGGTGGTAATAAAATCATATTACAAAATGCTGGGAAGAAAATTCTGACGATGTGCTTTCACCTATCAAAATAATGTAACACCTTGGGTGCCATCAAGTCATTACCCAAATTACCAAGCCCCGTCCATCGGTCCTATTGATATAAACACAATTGACGTTTCCCTATGTCGGAGGCAGGGGCCGGCGGCAAGTCGGACACTCCATCTTTATATCCATCCATCTTTGCAAACAACCAGAGTGGAAGAAATGATCGCAGGGTGTTACCTAAAAGAGAGTTTGAGCTTTAGACTGATCCCAGATTGTGAATTATGATTCTAACAGATGGAACTTATATATATATGTATGTATATATATATTCAAATACCATGCATTCATTGGATCTCTGAGAAAAATCAATGGCCGCCATGCAAATAACACAGTCAGAAGCATGACTTCTGCCTTGATCAACCCTCCTATAATAGCTGTATTTCTCTGGTAGAATCTGTAAATCATGACCACAAGTTAAAATCAAAAAGGAAGCATGCTGGATCATGTTGCAAGTTTGATTCAGAAATAAATCGTAGAGGCAATGGTGCAGAGCTCAGAATCTAAAACGACAGGGATAAAGTTAATCCAATTGAACAAGGGGAAGGCAATTATCAGGAAGAAATCGGAGTTGAAGCCCCAACCTGTCGAGGAATGAACCAACGGGATCCAAGGTAGTGCTGAAGTAAAAGAACCCCGGCTTGAAATCCAACAAATACAAACAAACAAATACACCAGTTCTTGTGTGGTTCGATGCGCATGAAATTGTTAGGGCAACCGAAAAGATATAATGGGATTGCTAGCCGAGTGATGGTTATCCCTAGGATATACTGAGGATGCAATGGTTTGCGCGAATCACGAACAACATTGGTGATAATTTGAGGTATCCAAAAGGAGTACATAAGAAGAACAATAGGCCTCCAACAAGTATAAAACTCATACATGAGCAAAATGCCTCCCAATAGGATCCCATCTGCAAAAGATGTACAGTTAAGTCAGATTTGAACCACTTCTTCATAAAAGAAGCTCTCCATACCCGTTAAAACAACAGGAAACACAATATATGACTATGTCACATTAACTGATTTTGCGCGCTACATAATGGCAAGAGCATAAAAATCTTGGATCACACATTTGGATGCAGGAATGATCGTGTGTGATTTGGCTAGAGTATATAAGGCAGAGTCACAGAAAGTATATCAGTGAACTAAGGATTTCATATACGTTTATGTGCATGTTTGGATAGACTTTTAAAAAATGGCTTATGGAAAAAAAAAATTGGATAGTTTTTATATAAGCTCTTCTAGAGAAGAGTTTATGGAAAAAAAGTGGTTCTGAATAAATAAGTGTTAGGATGGTTATTATCAGAAAAATTTTTGTTATTAATAAATTACCAGAAAGGATATGAGATTAAAAAAACAAATTACCCACCGCCAGTGTCACATCCCACCCATCACTGTTCCTCTTCTTTGCTCTTCTTCTGTGACAGTATGCTCCAGAACAGGATGACGGCGAGAGCAACTCCAGCGACAGAGTAATGACCTATCCCTGTTCATCTTCTTCCCTGCACAGAAGGGTTGTCGGGCTGTTGGGGTGAGCGACTCAGCAGCAAAAAAGGACGGCGGCAGCAATTGAACCATAACCAGTGGCGACGGCACAACAACAGCAACACGGAGGGGACGAAGAAGAGCAGAAGAGAGAGGAGAGAAAAGAGAAGAGGGAGAAGAGAAGAGAGTGTTAAAAAAAATAAAGGTAAAATAGTAATTGGATCGTTCATAAGCTCTTTTACTGTTCCAGAAGCTATTCCCAAGAGCTTATAACATGGTTTGGTCCATAAACCTTTTTGAACAAATATGGCCATTTTGAAATTTTTCCAAACCAAGACTTAAACTAGAAACCCTTTTAAAAGTAGGCTTTTGAGTTATCCAAACAGGCACTATGAATTATTTGGCTTGGTTTAAAGCAAGTATTGACTAGTAAAATAGCAACAGAAATAGCTTAACCCAACACAGACTAGCTCCTAAGTATGATGATCATCATAACCCAACAATTTAGGTCAACTCAGATACCATCCTGGCCAGCCCACATTCATTTTGATGAAATTACAAACAATTAGATTGCAGACAAGAAATTTTATTCTAAATGAATACTTACAGAAACGACTGTATAAAACTGAAAGCTCCCGTCTCATTGTTTCCCAACCTTCCCCATTGTTGAAAGGCCTACTCGCCTTCCATATGGCAAGGAGATATCTCATCTCAAATATTGAGAAGACCACAAACTTGAAAAAAGCAGCAGTTGCAAAAGCATTGAACAAAGACTCTGCATGGCAGAAAGTAACCATCTATTCATTCACAATCTTACCTAAAGAAGATAATCGTTCAAGCCACATCTTCTGTGTCAATAATAATTCCATACAACAAACATGAAAACATAGCACTTCTCTATTGCCCCAGATAAGAGAATATTTTTCACGCCCTTTTGAGCCAGAACAAGATATTGTTATGCTGACTATAGTGAGAGTTAGACAATGTATGTACAATTGTTTTGCAGAGGGCTTTAAGGATCAAATGTTGTATATCATAAGGTCTAGTCTAGAACAGAGTTAGTTTTCAGGAATAAATTAGAGTGTTAAGAAGGTTAAAATGGTATTAATACAAGCATATTCATAGTCTCGAGGTTCTGGCCATCCAAGTATATCTATCCAATGTGTATTTGTGTTTCAATGATAAGATCAAAATCTCCTTTCCATGACCATCTGAGTATATAATTGCCTGTTTATTGCAATTTGTATATACAAAGGAAAAGATAAGGGCACAGAAAAATATTTTAGCTAGCCTGCCAATTAAGAATTTTATGGACACAAATAATTTGAAGTTTTTCATGCTGCAAAAGATTTCCCCCCTTTATTTATCAATTTACAGACAAATAAGAGATCGGTACGAGGGAAGAGAGAAAGAGAGTGCACAAAGTCTGTTGAGTAATCTCAAGAAATTAGAGTTTTTAGCACTTATCATATAAAGTTACCAATTAGTATCCCAGCAGTCAGATGTAATAGGCAAAGATAAGCATCCATGATTGCCTGTTGGCCAATCATAAAAATTGAAACCTTGGCAGCTCCCTGCAGAGGTATATGAAAAATTAGCTTAGTTTTCTATAAATACGATACTAAACCATGAGATAAATATAGCCATGTATACAATACTAAAACATGAGATAAGTACAATACACTGGAACGCTAAAACTTCTTTTTATTAATAAATAACAACCGTGAAATATCATTGTCTTTAGATAACTTCTTACAGATTGAGTGTTGCCATGCTCCATTTGTCGAATCAATAAGAGAACTTGCACAAAAGACACCTGATATATGCATATTAAGGAGCTAAGCAATAAAGGAATGGGCACTAACAGTGTCCTCATTTGCAAGGATGTTAATGATTGAAGGATACAAAGGTAACCATCAATGTGTAGTTCACTGCTTTGTTATAGTAGACCTCGATGTTAACAGAAGTTGCATTTAGTAGTAAAGGTGAGAAGCAGTCCCCATCATCATCAGTTGAGGGACTCTCTGTTAGCCCTTCAAGATGGAAAAGGTCCCGATCCCCATCTGCAAGAATATTGATCATAAGGACAAAATTACATTTCATACCAATAGGAAAAACGCAATGAATGACAATAAAATTGCAGAAGAATTATGGCTCCATGTTAATATTAACATCACAAAGTTATTGCGCATTATTGATTATCTATTCATAACAAGATCAAAAGTTTCCTGCTTGCCTTGCACTCGGGCTGCTCAAAATATTTTCCTCCTCCTGTTTCTCTCATCTCCTTTCTGCTACTCAACTCCATAATGTAAAAACGAAGGAAAAATACAGGGTTGACCCAATATTGTCTATACACATCAAAACATAAGAAAAATCACACATTGTTTGATCCCTCCACATATGATGGCCCTGACCAATAGCTTGTTATGTCTTCTACAGCAAGTAAAAAAGTGGCGTCTATGATCAGCGGAGAATTATCCACAACTTACGAGTTGAGACTGATGATATAAGTATTCTCTTTCATCGGTAAATTTTTAACCTTTAGCTTATTATCTTATGTGCAAATGAAATCATGAAACACCTGAACATTCATCTACACTTCCTCATGTTAGCCAAATCCGTTTAGATAATCAGAACACCAGATACACACACATGGACACTGAAGTTGAACTGAGATTTAAAATTTGAATATTAAGGGAGGCAGGAATTTCTGTTAAATAACAATACCTAAATCTCCTACAATATCAGTGAACTAAAAAAAATAAGAAATCAATTGTTCAAATGATCATTGAGGAAAAGAAAAATAAGAAAGAACAGAAAATATTCATACGCTGAGAGAACTCAAGTACCATTTTTTGATGATGACAGTCGTGAAATTTGTGCAGCAATTTCAAAATTGCAACGTTTCTCCACATCATATATTCGAGCTGTGATAAGCAAAATAATGGCAATTAACTACAACATTATAAGAAAGGTAAAGAAGAAAGACTATACATTAAAGTAAAATAGTAAAATGGAATATTACAATGTTTTCTTCTCCACATCTTATCTCGTGAAGATTCTTGGAATACTTGGGATGAGAATACTCCAAGCTTGCAGAGAAAACAATATATGTAGTAAGTACTCCAGATATTTAATGTAAGTACAAAGGTACTAAAAATTAATTTTCTTTGCATTCACACAACCATAATGAAGACCTAACACCTGCTTCTCTCAAACGAATTTACAGAAATCTAGATGTCTAACTTATGTCCAAATCCTGTATAAAGATCCCAAAAGGAAGTCTTTTTAAAGATAAGAAAGCATTCTAAAATTGAAATTTTTAAAAAGGCCACTTTACATTCACAAGCTAACAATACCAGGCAGAGAACTTTGTAAGAGAGCACTCATAGGCCTCGTTAGATGTATATTACAATATAAAGAGTAAAAGCTTCAGAGATCAAATAAATCTTTGCTTTGATAAAAGAATTTTTATTAAGAGAGAAGAAAGATACAAATGGGAATCATTAGGTGCCCTTCAAGAAAAAGAGAGATCAAATAGTTGCACAGAGAGTAAGATTACGCCAACAAAGCAAAGACCACCATAAGTGACAAGCTTATGATGGGAAAAGTAAAACACGTCGAAGCAAACATTTGATCCTGATCACACAGCACTTAATAATCTTAGCGGCAAATCTGTTTCAATATGATAAGTCAAAGAAAGAAAGACAAAAATGTCCATCCAAACATATAATCAAAGTTAAGTAAAGAAAGAAAGCCAAAAATGTCCATCCAAACATATAATCAAAGTTAAGTAAAGAAAGAAAGACAAAAATGTCCATCCAAACATATAATCAAAGTTAAGTATAAATACCCCTTCATGGGAAAGATATGAATGGATAAATGTTTTATTTTGTCTGAACTGCCATTCATAACATAGACATCATAGAAACCTTTTTTCCGATCTAATGCACAACAGTCAAATGTTTCATATACAATTACAATTACAAATAAATAAATAAATAAAGATATATTACCAGATGATATGGATTAGACAAAATATTATCTTCACCCAGATTTAACTCTCCCTCTTTTCCACTGCATTAGAGGAAACAAAAAAAAACAGCATAATCAGAATTCAGATATTTACGTTTACATATCACCTGCTTATATCTATGAAAGTCACCTGCTGGCTACCATTCGAAGCTGTCTAAAAGGCCATATATATACACCTTCTACTCTGATTTGAGCTCCGCCGACATTGTACTCATTGTCAAACACATCATGGAATATAACTACTCCCTGATAACAAGCAAGAAGATGAAATAGGTATCTTTGATAAAAGAATTATTAGTATTATACAAAAAGTTATAAGGATTTGCCATAAGTAAAAGTCAAGAGATGCAGACAAACGAGAATTTAAATCATTTTACCAGAACACTGATCATCCACATATAAACTAGAAGCATAAAATACAGAAAAAATAATATGCTTGGCTCAGCAACAGTGACAGATGCAACAGAATATGACCCCTGATGGCATTGAGACCTTTACAGATGAAATTCTCAAACATTTGGAGGAAAGATAGACATGGTTTGATCCTGTGGTACACTAAAATAGCCATTTTTACATGGGAAAGACGCACCAGAAGAGTTTGAATTGCTGATGTATGAGAAGACATCAACGTGTACGGCATATCATTGTATACTTAGTAGCAAGTGACAAGTTCTGTTTATAATACATGCAAAAAAAATATGCACCCAAATTAATACATAATAACACACATGGATGGAGAGAGGACGAAAGAGAGACAGAAGGTAGAGAAAATCAAGGATGCACTAGTGCTACATCCACATGCATTTTATGCACAAGCGGCATGAATAAAATAATGCATGCTAATGTGTATGGTGCACAAAACTCATCATCATTGAGATTGCAACCATCAATATAGCAAACTGATGGACAATTTTGATCAAGTCTTTAAGTATCAGTTAGTAAGAAAATGCTTCTATCATACGTTATAACATTGCCTCTCCCTCCCCATAGATAGGAAGAGTGAATTTACAGAAACCAGCCTAATATTAAATGCACGTGATGAATGATGGCATCTCGGTGAACAGAAACTATGGTTCAGAAACATCAAATGATGCAAGTGGCGTCACGACTAAAAACCAATCTTGACCAGCAATCAAGTGGATCAAGATACGTGGCAAGGCGAACCAGAACGAGATAAGACGGTTTGCATGATCTAGTATATCAAGAGCATGATTGGCATCAAAACTTTACTATTTAATACAATCACTTTATCCATTGATATTTCCAACGAATACTCTTTAAGACAACACTAATATAGCCTCTCCATTAAGCTAGAAGTGCCTTTATCAGAAGCTGAACTGATTTTAAAATAGTGAATTGAACAAATAAGAAAATAAATCACAAAAGAATGCAGAATTCCAGCTGAAATGAAACCAACTATACGGTTTAACATCTCACCTGCACATAATGCACACCCTTTATTTTTGAGGGTGTACTAACTAATTCAATTACAGTATTGCCATCTGTTTTTCTGATGTCAGGAAACCTGGAAGAGCCATTGGTGGTATCTAAAAATTTCCATGTTCCTGTAACTCAAATGCAGCGTATAAATATCATCAGATTGTGGCAAACTTGCAAACTCAGGCTGCAGCACCTTAGTGTAACAAGTGTGCGTATGTGAAGAATATAAACCCCTTTTAGTGAACAACATTTCAATGAACTGGATGAAATTCTCTCTTTTGTGTCACACACCAGACTCAAACCAAACATAATGCCCATCCAAACATATAATTGCAGTAAGAAATACAAACCTTTGTATGTTCCTGTTATGTTCCATTGTGAAAATGGACCTAGTTCACTTTCCACTTTTGTTGTGACTAGCCACTGAAAGAAGCAAAATCAATAAGATGCCAAGAATGAATTATCCTCCAAATTGTTTGCTTCTACGCTCATACCCGGAAAAGAAGTAACAACTAAAGCAACTACTGCAGCTTGACAGATAAAAGCCTAAATGCAAGGGCCCCATGATAAAAATAAATTGCTTTAAATGGGTCCAAGCTCATTAAAAATTCACATTATGGCATCTTCAATTACCATAATCAAATAGCAGCACTGCAATTAATTACAAGTTCCAACACTAACCTCATCGCCCCACGGTCGAATTCTCTCCCTCAGAGGTCTCAGACCCGCCACGGGACGAGTAAACAACAGAACAGCCCACCAACAAAACGCAACCTGCAATAGAAACCCTGATCCCCTTCTCTTACTTAGCCATAAACCCAATCTTCTACCGGCAACCATGTCAAATCTCAGGCATACCATATCTCTCAAAATTCAACTGCAATCCCACATCCCAGTCCTTATTCGCGGCTTATCACAATGCACCAGAAATGCTAACCCAAAAACCAACATATCATGAGAGAAAGAGAGCGTTTGCTTCAAAAGGAGTCAAAGACGAGAACTACCAAAGCACAACGACGAGTCACAAGTCCATCAGATACAGAAAGTGAAAGCCTAACGACATAATCACCACCAAATGAAAATTTTCAAGCAAAATAGATTCCTTCACCAGCTTAATTATCACCAAATGCAGCCTTCGTTGTACTGATAAAATATTAAATGAAAAAGATTATAATTTTGGATTTTGATGAAGATTTCTTTTCAGGGTTCTCGTCCTCTCGGGCAGTAGAGAGTTGACGAGTCTGCCGTGCTGTGCTTTTTGGTTAATGCAGGTCAGACTGGCTCTCGTTAGGGAGGCGACGACTAGTTTACCACGCGCTTTGAGGAAAGCGTAGTCACGTACCAATCAAAAACAATTTATTAGACGCTGGTTCAATGCGTAGACCGCGTGAGACGTCGAAAGCTTGAAGTTATGTCGGGATCATACGATTGAAGTGAAACTTCGGCGTTAGTTGCAACACAGCGTACATCAAACTATACAATAATTACAATTATAATTATAAAAATATTATTTTTCAAGTTTAGATGGATAAATCCAAGAAGAGAATAGAATGAAAAGTTTGTTCCAGTGAGAATTTTGATTTGGAACTATTTTTGCGTCTTATTTCTAGCAAAAAAAAAGGACTTTATTATTTTGATGAGGTTAACTATTCTAAACAAATTTATTATTAAGGGGTTCATAGCCTAAGAAGTTTAAAGAAGATAATGGTTTTAAATCCATTTATGTCATCTTACTGGAAATGCATTAATTTATTATTCTTGGGCTAATTATACGTCTACGACTCAACAATTGAGATGCTTATAGATTATTTAATTTGATTGATAATTTTTAATTGAAGTGCCGTATGCGTATACTAATACTAATGTATCACGTTATATAGTTGAATTATTCCATATAACTTTTCATTCTTTTCGATTATATAGTTGAATAATTATTAAAAAATCGACTTTCCATTAAAGGATATGGATATGAGACTCCGATCATAATTTTCACTTAATTTTTTACTTCCCTCTCTCTATATTTCCTATGGATCGTCCCTTTCTATGTTTGTTCTTCATTGGAAACAAGCTATACCTCCTTTAATAGTATAAAACACCACCTATAACTAATTAATTTTAATACATGTGTCTTATGCGGTAAGAATGATATGAGAGAAGGGGAGAGATGCGTCCCAGTCATGGAGGTAACTTGTAGTCCCAGCATTGGCTGATCTCTGTGTGTGAGAGGGAGGGAGGGAGGGAGAGCCCACCAAAGTACTAGTATATTTTTCTTTCTCCATGTATTAATCTTAATACATGTGTCTTGGAGCACAAACCGAAGTAGGATAATAGAGCTTCGGAAAACCCTGCCATAAGTAGAGAGTAAGGTAGGAAGGCGCAAACTTATTTATAGGTCAGGGTGACCTATAAACTTATTCATAGGTTAGGGTGACTTATAAATTTTTTTAAATTAAAATTTGAGTTAAAAACTCTTTTAAAATTATAATTTTAAAAAAAACTAAACAGACTCTTTATAAATCAGGGTGACCACCATATTTATGAGATGTGATTGCTCCATTTATTGTAGGATGATTCTTGTTTCACCGTTCAATTCAAAATCAAGAAATTAAATGTTGATTAATTTCATAATTCAAATTTCTCATAACAGTTAATGCTGAATAATTTCTCTTATTCGATTAATTTTTTTATTGCTAATCAAATAGCCTGGCTCATCAAATAATCTAAGTCAAACATTTATCCTCTAGGTCATAAATATGGATCTAGTTAACTTATATATATATATATATTGAAAAAATTAGTTTAGTTATTTATTTTTTTATACAATTCTTTTAAAAAGGGATTAGACTCATCTACGATTTAATTGTAGGGTAAAATCTCATTTCTTTCCAGGTAATACTAATGTTTGGCAAGGCGAACTATCAATTACTCCCAGGCTTAAATTTAAACATTAAGGAGTTAGGATATTTTCCTAAGTACCGCGACTATAACTATAACAAAGTCGTACTCCTCAAGGATTGAACACGCTCTAGATAATTATATGTCTCATTCTTTCACCAGTTAAATTTACAGACTATGAGTGAATTATTTGTTATTAATCCTTCTGATCTACACCACACGTTTGACTAATCTGTTAAACTCAACCCTCCTTGATGGTTCAAATCATAGTTTTTCTCTTTTTGGTAAAAAACAAATTTAAAAAAGAGTTAGGCTCACCCATGATCTAAAAGCAGAGTAAAATCTCTTTTTTTTCTAGGCGATACCAATGTCGGATAGGACGAACCGTCTATTACTCTTAAACATAAATTTAAATACTTAACAATTAAGATCCTTTCCCAAATTTAAATTATAGTTTATATGCCTAAAGCGAAATAAAGATTAGGCCCAAGGAAGTAAAATAAAGAAAATTTGTTATAATTTTTTTTTTGTACAAGTAAATTTGTTATAATTTAATTGACAAAAGAAAATCAATAGAACGAAAAACTGGCCAGCTTGTCTATTTGGGCCAGTTACCGACCCAATCGTTTCGGTAAAAGCCCGTCCACTTCAGGGCCTATAAACATGC
Organism: Leucaena leucocephala; assembly: GCA_037074615.1. Taxonomy (NCBI): domain Eukaryota; kingdom Viridiplantae; phylum Streptophyta; class Magnoliopsida; order Fabales; family Fabaceae; genus Leucaena; species Leucaena leucocephala. The sequence continues at coordinate 16,953,543 of CM073545.1, forward strand.
TTACAAATTATAGATAAGTAGGATTATTCCTGTATAGTCATTAATCCTTAATCCTTAATATAATTTAAAACTCAAAATGCTCTTTGGATTTTTATTGTTGCTGACCGTTTTATATAAATGATACTCTTCCTTTATATTTTTGTAATATATTAGCATGTGTATTTGTGCAAATGTAAGTAAATAATTAAATACACCCTACATGGCTACATACTTTTAAATTCTTAAAATACTCATAAAAATTTATACACTCATGGCCAAACAAGTAAATTTTGCAAGTACAAAGTCACGTGGTGTATGATTTTGTCAATCCCTAATTAGTAGACACGTGATTAAGGGGAAAATTGATGAATGCATTAATTATGTCATGATTAGTAAAATAGAACTTGACGAAATTTTTTTAAAAACATTAAGTGAATATTTTTTATAACCTTTGGGCCACTCATTATCCATTATTTTTTTATTATATTATCAAGTACTGATCAATTCAAATTAAAATTCTACGATTAAGATACCTTTCTTTACGATTTTTTTTTAATAAGATGAGAATAAAATATTATTTTTTATATTATGTGATTTAGTTAGTTTACCGTTAGATTAAATAACTTTGTTGATTAAAAAAAAGCGTCACTAAGCTGTAATGAAAACATTAAATGAATTTATTTATATAGCCAGTCTTCTGTACGTGACATGATTATTTGGCCAAAATGGTAACATAGTAAAATTCAACTACATATTAGTATCAGTTTTTTTTTTCCAAAATATGAATAATCAAAATCTTGAATGCTATTGTTGGCTTTAAAAAGAACTGAGATCCTTCCAACAATATCCGAAACGCTAATCGGGTAACTGTTTTTCAGTTTTTAGTTCGAATATTTTCAAATTAAGTATCATCAGATTTTGCAATAAATTTCAATAAAAACACAATTAGAGACTATAGTAAAAGTAATTACAATTCCATTGATGTAGCAATTAGCCGTTTGCTGTTTGCACTTTCGAATATTATTGATTTTTTAAATCTCGATTCCACCGTGGAGTCACGTGTAAACAATTTTAACATTTTCTTTTTCATTTTTATTTTCCAGTAGGCATTCCTTTTGTTATTCTGTAATATTTTTATCTTTTAAAAAATACATAATAAAACGAAGATCATTTTCAACTTGTACTTTCCTTTTAATGAAAATTTGTAACAGTTACTTTAAAAATGATCATTACGATTAAAAACTTTTTATGTACACATCTATATCTATATATCTTCTAAAATTCCAAGATGAATGTGATCCTGATGAGATTCGATATCATCTCAGTGAACATAGAATATAAAGATCAAGCAGAGAAAGAATAGTAAAGCCAGCTTGAGAAACGCTTAGGATGATTTATAATCAATTAATATCCCTCTGAAGCGATTCTCATAATTCGCCAACGTTCATCTTCTCTGCATCATCACCACTATATATATTCATATATATCCCTCCCTGCAGTTTCATACTCTTTCTCGCTCTTCTAGGCCATACATATACATCAGTTTCAGTGCTATAACAACAATGGCGTCTGAACCACAGAGATTGATGCTTGGTCTGTTTCTTCCGATGATTCTAACGTTGCTACTTTGCTTTTCATCGTCTTCTCAAGCTTTGAAATTCAACGTTGGTGGCAAAGATGGCTGGGTTCTGAAGCCTTCTGAAGATTACAATCACTGGGCTGAAAGAAATAGGTTTCAAGTCAATGATACTCTCTGTAAGTACAAATTTTTACAGGTTAAGGTACGTTTGATTGTAATGGTTTGATAATCTTTTCTGTTATTTTGTGTATGTGTTCATGTAGATTTCAAGTACAAGAAAGGTTCTGATTCGGTTCTAGTTGTGAACAAGACGGATTACGATTCCTGCAACACCAAGAATCCCATGAAGAAGATGAACGAAGGTGATTCTTACTTCGCCTTCGATAAATCGGGTCCTTTCTTCTTCATCAGTGGCGATTCTGGAAATTGCAAAAAGGGTCAGAAGCTGATCGTCGTCGTCTTGGCTGTCCGGCACAAAACTCCGGGTTCACCTCCTGCTCCGTCTCCAGCGGGTGGGAGTTCACCGGCTATGTCGCCTCGGCCAAGTGAGGGACCAAATGCCGGTGACAATTCCCCGGCGCCATCGCCTACGCTTCCTTCGGGTTCTACGAGGTTCGGTGGTTCTGTTAGCGTGGCGGGGATGGTGTTGCTATGGGGTTGCTTCTTCGTTGGGCTTGTTTGAGATGTTAGTTTGTGTTGGTCCGTAATAAGTTGTTATTTTATGTCCTTTTACTTTTTAGTCGCGAGTTGATTTTATTTGTTGAAGTTGAAATTTGAGTAAATTCCTGGCTTTCGATTTTTTGGCGAAAAAAAAATTATATCATTCTGGGTTTTGGAATTATTTGTTTATTAAATTTTAGACCGTAGAATTTTAGCACTTAAATTAAAATTCAGCTAAATTGATTTTACTTTTATTGAAAAACTTGATATAGCAGAAATAAAAAATAATACATCTTGAATTACGATGTTAGACCAAAAAAGAGAGGACACAGGTGGAATGTTTAATAAATAAAATATTTGGGTCAAAAAGAAAAAAAAATAAAAATATTATAAAAATAAATCTTAGTTGACCACATTATCAAAAGATTTTTTTTGTTACTCACCCGGTTCACTGGAGTTTTACCCCGATTATATTCGGATCCGACCCGCGTCGCGCACCTGGCTATGGTGGGTGAGTCTCCCAACGGAAATTTTCTGCATACGTCAAAGCTCGAACTCGAGACCTCACTTAAACGATATCGAACCGCTTACCACTCAGAACAACCCGTTGGGTTATCAAAAGATTAGTTTAACACCATTAGTAAAATTCATCTCAACGTTCATTTTTTTTTTACAAATCTCGTCTTTCATAAACTTAAACGATTTTATTTTTATTTTTATTTTTATTTTTATTTTTATTTGTACAACTTTTTTTTTTAATTGCCCACCCGGTTCACTGGAGCTTTGTCCCGACTACATCCAGATCCGACCCGCGTCGTGCACCTGGCTATGGTGGGTGAGTCTCCCAATGGGGATTTTCTGCGTACGCCAAGGCTCGAACTCGAGATCTCGCTTAAGCGATACCGAGCCGCTTACCACTCGGACTAACCCTGTGGGTTTTATTTGTACAACTTAAACGATTTTTAAAATCTTAAGAAATAAACTAAGCCCATTGTAAGTACACAGGTGGCCTAAAGCCCAAGCCCAGGGAAGCCCAAAAGCAGATTTGGGAACTAGGGTTTTCGTTGAAGTAATTTAAAAGCCGCGCGTCTAAGTGCCTGTTTGGGAGCAGCGTTGGAAAATGAATTTTAGGCAAAACCGTGGTTTGGAAAATTTTTAGACAAACAGTAATTTTTGTTGAGAATTGATTTTGGACAAAACCTCGGTTTGAAACCTAGGTTTTGAATAAGCTACTGAAAATAGCTTTTTCTTTGAAACCTAGGTTTTGGATTATCCAATTACTATTATACCCTTACTTTTTCTTACATCCTCTCTCCTCTCTCCTCTCTATTATCTCTCCCCTCTCTTCTCTTATCTCTCTTTTTCTCTTTCCTCTCTCCTCTCTTATCTCTCTTTTTCTCTCTCCTCTCTCCTCTCTACACTCTCTTCTCTCTCCTCTTTCCTCTCTATCATCTTTCATCTCTCTTACTTTTAATCATATCATACCCTTTTTAGTAATTTACCAATATAAAAAGTGATTCTACTACTAATCATCCAAACATCTTTATTCCCAAAATCTATTCTTCCCAAAATCTATTCTACCCAAAATCTATTCTCCAGAATCTATTCTTCCCAGAATCTATTCTCCAAAAGCTAATCCAAACACACCCTAAGTTGCTTCTCTGCTACCCTCCATTCTCTCGTCTCCTTAAGCTCTTTAGGTGCGTTGCTATTTCGCACAATGTCCTCTTAGAATTTATCTCTTTCTCCTTACCTTTCAATTCGTTGTGATTTTATTGTATTGAATAAATTTAGAAAAGATGTAGAAGTCGACGAAAAGGATGAAAGCAAATCAAAGGATGTGTGATCATCGATGATCAAAAATCCTCGCTACGTTCTTTCTGATTCGTCTATCAACTCTGTTTTCTTCTTCTTATGAGTTTCTGCTTATTTCCTGGAGTTGTTTCTTCCGATATGGATTTTGGATCTTAAATCCAAACAAGCACATATAACTATAAAAGCGGTGAACTACAATTTTCTATTCTACGCTGTAGGCATATTCATCATTCTCCAAGCCAGGGTCGTAGAGAAGAATGTTTAATTTTTCTCCCTCTGCATTGGGGAAATTTGATTTATTATTCGTCTTAGTTTTAAAAAACTCAACAACTGTATTCTTTTGGTGGTAAATCAGCCACGGAGAATTGTTTATTTTGCATAAAGGCTTTACATCTGTAAAGCAATAATGGAGAATTATTGATGGACAAAAAATTGTGATTTTCCCCAACCACCATCCTCGATCGTACTATGCCATTAATAAATTGCTCCGATCAGGAAGAGGAAAAGCAAATATTGATCCAGAAATGTCCAATAACATTTTCTCGTGATTGAAGCTATTAGTTACTTGTCATTTGCCCTCTTCTGGAATTTTACTAATCATCTTAAATTGGTTTTGTTAATTTTGAAATATCTTCAAGCAAATTTGAGAATAGTTCAAAATTTATTTGACTATATCTTGATCAAATGGAGTACTTTAAACTTAAAAAACTTAATCGGACATGATAAATTTTGGCCCCAAAAATAAGGAAACAAAGATGACAAATGGAATTAAAATTGAAGTTAAAATTAAACTGTTTTTCTTAACACCATGGTGCATAAAAAATCTGCATTTGTGGATGGATTTGATTAAACAAGTTTTAGTCAATTTTTGTTGTCCCTTAAATGGAATGGACACTTAAAGAGACTTATCAAAGGACAAACGGGGATGATATTTTTTAAATGCCTTGTCCTCTTGGCCTACCTCATAGGCATCGATTTAATTTGGTGTTTAATGGAAAATGATGCCCCCCCCCCCCCATTTGGAATATCACCAATATAATGAATATATTTCATAGCATAACATAAAAATATAAAAAATTCAAAGTATTTCTTTATAAGGAAATTTCAAAATAAGGTTAATATAATATTGTGTCATTTAAGTTTGCATGAATCAAATCTCCAATATATATATATATATATATATATATATATATATAAACTATAAACATTTGAAAGACAAGGTAGAAAGTTAATATTTATCTATTCCTTAATATATGAGATAATTTGAGAGTTAATTCTAATCTTAAATATAAGATATATTTATTATATTTATTAATTTTTTTAAATTACACATATTGATATTACATCAACAATAATAAAAAAAAAGAGAAAGTTAAAGAAAATGATTATAGTGTTTCAAAAAAATATGTTATCAATTAATTTAACTAACTTCCTTAATATAATTAAATTAGTTAAATATATTATATATTAAAGATAAGAGGAATATTACAATACCTAAAATCTCTACACACACGCATTAATCAACCAAAACTTGCTAATATCCACAATTTAGAACATATATAATTGTAATATATGATTAAGAAGATATTATGATTTTCCAAGACATTCAAACGTCATTTTACTGAAAAGGCCTTCAACAAGATATTCAGGTATGCGAGTGAATGGAGTTTTGGTGCACAAAGACTTCTGTATGTCATGGAAAACCAGAAAATCCTCCTAGTAATATATTACACTACGTATATGTTCTTAATGTATATATATAGGTATATTTTGGGATATTAAATAGGTATACGGAGCTACTTGTGACAAGTGGAATCATTTCATATAGATAGAAATCCACTTCATAGATAATTGATGATTATTTGACTTTATATACACATTAGATTGAAAATTGGCTTATCGGAACATCCCATTTATGTTCCCACGCAATTTATTCAACGACTGTTGATTCTGGATGAAATCGACTTATTAGTTATTACGCATATTCGTGCTCCAATCAAAAAGCCATTTATGCCGACACGTTTCAAATTTTCATCTTATATCTTGTTCCTCTTTTCGCACATCGATCAACGATCCATTCAAGTCACCATAGCTTTCCAACTCAAGTACGCAACTTTGAAACACAAAGCCAATCATTAATGAAGAAACAGTTAGGAAGATGATGCACTTATATATATGTGTATATATATATCCCCTTAGCTTGTACCCATAACCACCACTACTCCAAGCTCAAGTCTCTCTCATTCTCTCTCTCTCTCTCTCTCTAAAACGCATACGTTACCATTATGGAATACTTGAATGAAGATCATACAGAACCTGTGAGTCCTGCTGGAAGATACTTCAACAGCTCTGTGATATGTTCATATTGTTTTGGGTTTTTAGAATCAGAAGTTCCAATCGATGACTCTCAAACGATGTCGTTGCTTCGACAAGTGTTTCTCCCCATTAACCCTCGTTTCTCCTGTATAATGGTTCTCCTTCTTTCTCTTCCATTTTTCTACTGTTTCTTATATATATATATATATATATCAGCTCTTAGTTTTGTACATATACTGCAGGTTAAGGACGAAGATGGGAATATGGTATGGAAGCGAGTTGAAGTGAGGCCTGAAGAACATGTGAAGGTGCCAATATTTCCAGAGAGCGATTCAGGGTTGTATGATCAGTATTTTAGTGACTATGTTTCAAGGATTCTCACAGAGAAGACACCAAGCAACAAACCTTTATGGGAATTTCATGTGATTAAGTATCCAACAAGCACTGCTTCTGGAACTATCATCATGAAACTTCATCATTCTCTTGGAGATGGTTACTCTCTCATGGGTGCTCTTCTTTCTTGTCTTCATAGAGCTGATGATCCTTCTATTCCATTAACTTTTCCATCAAGAAAACCACCATCATCAGATCAAGCTGTGCAATCTTCCAGAAAGAACTTGTTTAAGAGGTTGCTTTCAGTTATTTTCTCCTCTTTTAACTCCATATCAGATTTTGGTTGGAGCTTGATAAAATCTGGAATGATTGAAGATGACATAACTCCCATAAGATCTGGATTTGAAGGAACTGAATCTCTGCCTTTTACCTTATCAAACATATCATTCCCTCTTGATTGTCTCAAAGAAATCAAGTCAAGGCTTGGAGTGGTACGTAAGATTTATATATATATATATATAACACCTTGTTATCTATACGTATCAGAAGATTAAGCTAATTAATGAAATCGTTCATGTTTATTATTGCAGACAACAAATGATGTGATTACAGGTATGATTTTCTATGGGATAAGGCAATACATGGAAGAGATGAACAAGGCAGGGAAAGCGAATTCCACAGCAGTGGTGATGTTCAACACAAGAGAGGTTGAAGGATATAGATCAGTGAAGGATATGCTGCAACCCAATTCCAAGGGTCGGTGGGGGAATCAGATTTCCTTCTTACAGTTGTCAATTCCTAAGATGAATCAAGCGAGGATTTCAAATCCCCTTGAATTTGTTTGGAAAGCACACAAGTTGATTCAGAGGAAGAGGAATTCGCTAAGTGTTTTTCTCATTGGATGGCTCTTAGATTTGGAGATGAAATTAAGAGGGCATGAGGTAGGGGGAAAGAATCAATGTTTCTAGCTAGATCGACATGTGTCTCTGCATTAACTCCCACATTTTTCTTATAGCAAATCATAATCTTCCAAGAGATTCTACATTTATTAATTGGCCAAATTACATAAAATTCCCTTAAATTTTAGATAATGTACAAATAACCAATTTTTAACCCCTCAAACTTTGATTGATATGAGTATAATCCCATGTGTGTGGATAAATAATATACAAATTAAAACTAAACGTAGGAGAGTTATATGCATAAAGGTAAGAGTTTATGAGGTTCTATTGTAAAGTTCCAAAAGTTATGGGGTTATCTGTACATGATCTTAAGTTCAGGGTATTATATATAATTTAGCCTTATTAATCATATAACTTTTTTGTGATGAAAATGTCTACTGTAAAAAAAATAAGTTATATAATATTACACAATTCCTTGACAAATATATATAGATATTATTGAAATTATAAATATGTATAATTTATTTTAAAATAAAATAAATATATAATGTTTAACAAAAAACAAATAATATTTAAATATTTCTTACATAATTTTATAAATTAATTTTCCAAATGAAATAAATTATTATTTTCTTAAGAATATATGTATTTTGGCTATATTTTAATTTTAGTAGAAACCAAATTCTTGGGCATCATGATCTTTTGCATGGAATCAATAGTAAATAAGTTGTACTTTTCATGATTTAGGGGGTCGCTTTTTATAGATATAGGTAGATCTTTAAAGTTGTATATAGTACTTTAAGGCATTAACTACTTTTTTTATGCCATAATTGAACCATCTTTCATTTTGGAGAGAGAGAGAGAGAGAGAGGGAATTGCATTGACTTAAATAAGTCGTTGGATATTCAATGATCTCAATTTGATATTTGTATCGTTTGGAATGGTGGGTGTGTTGCAGGCAGTAGCAAAACGAATATACAGCACACTTGGCAATTCAAGTATAGTAATATCAAGCTTGAACGGCCCTTTGGAACAGATGGCTCTTGCAAATCATCGCGTCAAAGGCTTTTACTTTACAATGACCGGTGGCCCTGAGGTATATATATAAAAATTATTACCGAGTTCTCAATAAATAAATATAATAATTAAAAAAATTTATAATGAGTTTTAGGGTATAAGTTGACAATAAATTTATACTATTTTTTTATAATTTTTGAATGATTACATTTATTCTTTAGAATTATAAAATAATTTTCAGTATATTACCATTGCGTGCTTCTCTCGTGCTCTTTCATCTCATGACTTAAGCAAACTACTATTTAATTTTAAAGTTAGGAATTCACTTAATATAATGTTATCCCTGTCAAATTGCTTTTGGTAATTAATTGTTGGGGACCTGTTTTGTGGTTGGTTGCAGAACGTGAACATTACAATAATGAGCTATATGGGAAAGCTGAGGTTTACGTTGAGAACATTGAAGGGTTTTATAGACGAGCACAAGTTCAAGTGGTGCATCCAAAATGCCTTTGAAGTCATTCACAAAGCAGCCATGAATACCCCAACCAACAAAAACCACTCGTAGAACTTAATTAACACTCTTTATAGCATTTCATTTCCTTTTAGTTTTTTTTGTTAATTTCTCAAAGAATAATAATATCAAAAAAAATATGGTTCTCCATCAATCTACATCACATTATTAATGGGGTGTGCGTTCATATTAATTTCCTCACGTTATAAGCTTTTCTTCTTTCTCGAATCATGAGCCCACCGCAAGCTGAAAGCGATTATCATCATTGTTGTTATTTTATGATCTGAAAGTGATTATTGTTAATTACTATTAATAATTAATAATGGAAAGTAATAGAAATGGTCCGGTCGGTGACGGATGGTCCGTGATGGCTCCAGATCACCGGATTTATTAATTGGGTTTGCATTGTTATGATACCCCACACTATTTAATAAGCCTTTCCCATCCACTCATGCATCAATTAATTAATTAATTAATTAAGTATTATATTTCTCAATGAAATGAGAGTTTTTATCCTTTGATGTTATACATGAACGTGTATATATATATTACAGAAGTTGGAAGACTTTTGAATTCGATTTCATGTGGTTGATGTATACTTGATTGAATCGCTATGGTATTTATTATAAGTTCCCTTGTAAAGAAATTTTATATCTAAATATAAGTCTATTTAGAGATTATTAATAAATATTTTTTAATTTTATTTTTATTTAATTCTTGTTAGAAAAATAGAAAAATAAGATAGGGGTGAGAATTATTTGTAAATGTGAAAAGAGAATAAAGTTCAATTTAAAACATTTTATCAATTTAATAGATATTTAAAGACTTGACAACTATTTATTAAATTGTGAGAATTGTTAGTTAAAATGAATTTATAATAAATAGCAGAATGGTACTTATCAGTCCACTTGTAAGTCACCTTAAGGACGAGCCACGATATGTATTCAATTTCTTCATAAATAAGTATGTTCTTTGAATCTTAAAAGTGTGTACATTAAGAGAAGAGGTAACGTGTAACTAGATTATGAACGATTCAGAAACAAGAGGAACTCTTGATGTCGATTTTTGATACTTCATTTAGTATGGCAAAAAGGTCTCCTTCCATTCAATTTTAGAGTTTAAAAATTGTCTTTTATTATATATTTTAAATTAATATATATTATATATTTAATTTCATAGGCGTAATTATTTCTTATCATTTTAAATATTTAGGTTTACTTTAGATAAATTCTCTTTTGTCAACAAAAATTACCTCGTATCATATGTATACATATACGCCATTTAATTAATTCAGTTTTATTATATAATCGTATATATCTCTATGTAAAAGGCTAAATTATTTACTCCCTTCCCTCCTTATTATAAAAATTATTTAATCTTTTTAGATAGATTAAGAAAGTCAAATAAATCAATTAATTATAATCAAATTTAATTTCATATTGTATATTATTTAATCTATTTAAATTAGTCAGCTGACTCGTATATTAGTTATAATTAACTGACTTATGTAGTTTCTTTAACCTATCTAAAAAAATTAACTAATTCTTATATTAAAAGTAGGATAATTACATAATTTTTTTTTAAATTTTGAGCTATGTATATAAGCAATTTCTTTAGCTTTTCAAGAGTGGAAAGCTCTATAAACTTCTAAATTTATACCAATAACCATATTTCAATTACTCTCTAATCCTTAATATAATAATTAAATGATTAACATAAGTATATTAAGAAAATTATTTATATTAGTTATTTGTAATAAATATAGTTTAATTTTTTTTTATTATGACTATTCATAGATAAAAAAATTTCAACACATGTAATCAACATAGATACTTTAAAAAAAATTATAAATTTAATAGACAAAATAAATTTAAATATTATATTTATGATTAAATTTAACTCATCAACTAACTTTTTTTTATATTAAGTAACATGCTAATATTTGACTAGAAAAAACACAATATCGCCTATGTATGATATCATGACTGGGCTAAATATGTCTTCATTATTTCTAAGGGTACTTTTCTAAGATGTGTCTATATTCGTTGTCACTTCATGCAACCAAAACCCGATACCCCATTGTCACTTGATTAAGGGTGTATTTAGATTAGCTTTTGGATAATAAATTTTGGGAAGAATAGATTTTAGAGAATAGATTTTGGGTAGAATAAATTTTGGGAAGAATAGATTTTGGGAATAAAGATGTTTGGATGATTAGTAGTAGAATAACTTTTTATATTGGTAAATTACTAAAAAGGGTATGATATGATTAAAAGTAAGAGAGATGAAAGATGATAGAGAAGAAAGAGGAGATAGAAGAGAGTGTAGAGAGGAGAGAGAAAAAGAGAGATAAGAGAAGAGAGAGGAGAGATGATAGAGAAAAGAGAAGAGAGAGGAGAGAGGGTGTAAGAAAAAGTAAGGGTATAATAGTAATTGGATAATTCAAAACTTAGGTTTCAAACTAAAAGCTATTTTCAGTGGCTTATTCAAAACCGCGGTTTCAAACTGAAGTTTTGTCCAGAATCAATTATCAACAAAAATAGCTGTTGTGTAAAAAAATTTTAAACCGCGACCCATAATTAATTTTAAAACGGGCTCCCAAACACACACTAAATTGTCCTCATCGCTATCATTAATAATGCCCCAATTCATGCATGCTTGTGTGTCTCTGTTTACACCATATACTTAGCGAGCCAAATATAAAATACAACTCAGACCAAGCAACAATGGCCAAACCGAGCAAAGTTTCATGTTGTAAGTTTCTTTCTTGTCATATATAATAAATACACTTTTTTCTTTAGGATGATGGAGTATTTAAGAGATGATGTAACACGTACGACATATAAATGGTTTAATAGAAAAATGGGAGTGCCGTGTGATATTGGAACGCTATTTACTATCTGTAAGATATCGTGGAATGCATTTTCTGAAAAATGTTTTTAAATATTTTCAGTTCAGACTTAATATTTCTTATAATTTTGTATTTTAATAATATTTTTTAAATATTAAATTCGGACAGTCTTAAACTTAATCTAATAATTGATGGATACATATAGTAGAGGAAACCTTGAATGGAAAGAAGCAAGGGTACTTTGATTCTCACTCTAGTTTTCAAATGACTGCTACGACCAAGAGACTTTTCTGGTATTTCTTGAATTTGTGGAATTTTTTTATCAATGTAATTCTTAAAAGGGACTAATTTGTTATTTTCCATATACTATAAAGGGAACTTTACTCAAACGACACCGTGCCTTCGTTAGATTGCCCACGCGTTGAGTTCTCCGTCTCTGCCTGTGAGGCTGTGACCGTAATCCCAGCCGTTCAGCCCTAGGATCCTGGCGTCTAAATCCTCTACAATTCGGTTGGGGATGCACTCCGTGCATCTCAATAATAACGGCGTCGTTTGCCTATGTGAAATCTCGGCCATCCATTCCGTTAAATCCTAGTCTTCAACTTCTCATATTCTCCTTCGACATCTGAAATACTACAGCGCCGCCGTCCTCCGCTGCTTTTCGTCCATTCGGAACTCAGCCCTGCCCACCGCTGTGCCCTTCCTAGGTTTCGTTCTTTCCTTTTCATTTCGTGCGGCGGGAAGATCGTGTGGAGACGTGAAATTATGATTTGGTTATCATAAATTATATTTCTTATCTCGCATTAGTGTTCAAATGGGATTGGATATTTCAAGAGTTGGACTTTGCAACTATTGGGCCTGATATTGTCATTTTTTGGTTGACTTTTTAATGCGTGACTCTTTGGACCTCCGGTTTTTTTATCAACAGTTCGATTCTATTAGCCTGGGTTGCATTAATTTTAAGTAAATTGATAGCAGTAGATCATATTCTCAGTAGTTTTTCTTTTTTCAAACAGCTTATGTAAATTGGTCACTCTGCTCTCACGCTGTCACTTGTACAGTTTTCATTTACTGACAAGGGGAAACAAAGGAATTCCGGAGAGGTGCGGCTGTCCCCTCTGCCACTTCCTTGGTTCCGCCTCTGTAGATATATATATATATTATATTTTATATACAAACATATGTAACTCAATATATATTTATTTATTTAGTTATTAAAGGGAGAGATAATATTTGAACTAAATGAATGAAATCAATTTAAATTATAGTTATTTATAAATATATTTGTTATGTATACGTGTATTTTATTTATATATATACAAGTAATAACAAAAAAAAAGGCAGATAGGGTTGATAGGTCTATAGGCTAGGCTTTTAATAAATAAGCCTGGTTAAAAGCTTAAACTTGACCTTATATCGAGCTAGACCAATTCTTGCGTCCAACAAACTTTGACTTTAACTCTCATTTCTGCACGTCAGCTGCTGATGGAAAGAAGATAAATCTATTTTAATTTTTTATACCAAGAGGGCTAGAGCCCAAAGAGAAATAAATAAACGAGTGGGGATTAATTCTCATACACTCGATAGATACTAACATCCTCAGATGAACAAGAGTTCATTAAGGATGATCCCAATAAACTCTCCTTTGTTAAAGTATCAGTAAGATGATTCTGGTTCTGATCTCTTGAAAATACATGAATCTTCAATTGCCAAGAATATTCCATCTAGAAGATATTATATCTTTTTTTTTTATAAAAGTTTTTAAAAAGAGGTTGGGCTCACTTATGATCCAAGAGTAAGGTGAAGTCTCCCTTCCTTCTAAGCGATACTAATGTCGGGTAGGGCGAGCCGTCTATTATCTTCAGACATAAATTTAAGCACCTAGAAAATAGAATGCTTCTTCAAATGTCGTGACTGAAACCACAATAAAGTGATACTCTCCAAAGATCAAATACGCTCTAAATGATCGTATGTTTCATCCCTTAACGTAGGATATATTATATCTGAATAAGCTAAGCTCAATAGCTTTTCTCTAGAAGACATCGGAGCTCAATAACCCGGATGCATGGATGGGTTATACAATTTAGACGTTGGCCCAAATTTCCAGCCCAACTTACTTCCTGCCAATTGTCAAAATAAAATCCAAAATCTCACTAGAGGTTTTTATTTCTTGCCAAACAAATCTGAGAATCGATTCACATGCACAGATCAATATAAATATAATGCTTTTTTGTTGATATGATTGGTAAGGAGATAACTCATAATCTATAAAATTATGTGTTCAAATCATATTGCTGATGTGAAAATTTTACTGATAAATAATTTATAAATACTATATATAAACTCTTTTTGAGCTAAGATTAAAGTATATCTTAACCTTGGTAATCTTGAAACCCATCTCGCCTAGAATTTCTAGTAAAAGAAAAACAATTGAATGTGAAACCTGAAAAAAAAAAACAGTACAAAGGCAGATGAAGATGCCGGATAACTCCTCCTTGACCTTCCCAGATCAGTCTCACTCTCATCGGTGTTGCAAGTCGTACAAAGATTTGTCTGTTTGGCGACTTTTCTATTTGGTAAGTCTATGTCGTTCTATACAAAGAATAGGATCAAATTTTTCCTTCATTGCCAACCAGAAGTTGATGCATATTAGGAAGTGAAATTCGGTAAAGCCGTACTACTTGTGTTGCTGTCGTCTTCTTCTTCGTTGCTTTCTCAGGCAAGCGCATTAAGGTGTTGTTCATCAATCGCAAAAGGAATAAAGTTAGCTACCACTAACAGGTCTCTGGAACATTACCAACGCATAATTTCAGAAGAATTTCTAGTCTGTTAGCACGTCATTGGCAAGTGAATATATCATTGATTTTAGAGGTCACTCAAATACATACATATATATATATATATTGATTATATCCATTAAATCTAACTTAGAAATCAAATATTGTCATGTATATTACTTTCATTATTGATGATATTTTAATAGAACTTTGACGTTTTCTTTATGTGAATTTTCGTTATTAGTAATTTTTTTTTACCTGCCATATGTCTAGTGAAAGTTTATCGAAATGAATTTTAGGTACCAAAAGTGATATCCAAACACTCCATTAAATCTTATCAAAGAGGAAATGAAACTAACACGCGGACCAAAATTTTCGTTCATCCACTCCAGTCTCATCACAAAACCTCAACTACAGTACGGTGCATGCCGGGAATGTTCTCCCGTAAATCGCAGGTGAGCATTGAAGTCTTGGGTTTCAGTGGCCGGACATGGTCTCCGGCCACCGGCAGGGCTGCCGCCGATGACCTGTCTAAGGTTCCAATCAGCCACTTTGCTTCCATGTATTTTTGCTTTCTCCATGGTGCCAAGTGCATTTTCTTCTCCTTCATGCATTTCTTAGCAGCCGAGCACAAGATCTTAATCAACACTCTTAATCTCTCAACCTTCCCCACAAATACTTCCGGTAATCGCCTAATTAATCTGTTGTAATCTTCGCTCGCACGTGCCATCTCGAACTCAGTTCGAAAACTCAACTCTATCACCACTCTCACTTCTCCTCTTCTACTGCTCGATTTATCTGTCACTTCCAGATAAGTGTGCTCTCCTGAAATAATTTCCAGAATGTTTCAATATTTCATTCATAAATTTTCTTAACGTTTTTTTTTTATAATTCGAATCATGGATATATGTATATATACCTGAGGGGATTTCTGAAGAGCTCTTCCATTTAGGTTGACAAATGGCGCAATTGAAGCCCTGGCTCAAAAGGCGGTTGCAAATTTCTCTCTGGAGGCAACTCCGGCACCCGTACGCCATCGCCGGTCGCCGGCAAGCGCATTGCATTTGCATACCCGATGATACGCTTAATTCTCTTAGAGCCTCCTTTGTCGCTTGCCTAATTTTCGACTCTATTGAGGTTGTTCTGCATAAAGTGGCCTGAAACAAAGAAAGGGAATTGACTTTTTGAGAGACGAGATAAGAGATTCGTGAACACGAATTTTGTAGAAAAGTTCATGAAATTTTGGTGGCTTGTGTGTAAAATTTAGTACCTGGAGGAGCTGGTCTTGTTCGTCCCAGAAGGCTTTGTTCTGTAGCCGGGTGCTGAAATTCTCGTCGTCGTCGTCCTCTCCGTCCAGAGAGTAGACGGAGTTGGATGAATTATCCGACGAGGAGTTGACATCCTCCCAAAACGAAAATACTGTATCGGGAAAACTCATAGCAACGTCGCCGTTTTGGTACATCTCGTCGGAGATCAGGCGAGTGGCCGGAAACAACTCCGATTTTCTGTACATCAGGATTGCTAAGGTAAATGTCAGATGTGTTGGTGTTGTGCAGCTCATATGGATATGTCTGCGATTTATATACAAAAAGAACCAATGGCCGTCTGGCCCACATTTCGACCCTGCAAGCCCTGGACGCTGCGAACGCCGAACATTATAGGGCATGTTTGTATAAATTTTCAGAAAACGGTTTATAAAAAAAAATAGATTTTGGATAGTTTAAAAAAAAAAATTATAGAAAAAAATAATCCTAAATAAATAAGTATTTAAATAGTTATTATTAGAAATATTTTTGTTATTAATAAATTATTAGAAATTGTATGATTTTATAAAAAAAAAATTATTTTTTTCTCTTTCTCCTATTGTCTCTCCACACAGGCAAAGACGGCGGCGCATACGGATTGCGACCTCTACTGGTGATGATGAGCATCGACGGCGAACACATACGAGGAAAGCAACGAACCCATGAGGACCAGCGACACAGACGGAGCCTTGACTCCGACCTATGCGACAAAGTTTTTACGCACAGACGGAGGAGAAGACGCAACGGTGATGGAGATCCTTCTTTGTGAAGTCTGCTTTCTCTCCGATGATGATGACGCTCCTCTCTCCCAGCAACGACGACGACGACCATAGACGGAGGAAAAGAGGACGAATGAGGCGAAGCTAAAGCAAATAGAAGAAGAAAGAGAGAAGAGAGAGTGTGTGAGAAAAAGTAGGGGTAAAGTAGTAATTAGATAGTCTATAAGCTCTTTTACTGTTCTAGAATTTAGTCTCAGTAGCTTATCCAAAAAATTAGTCTTAAACTATGGTTTAGTCCAAAAACCCTTTTGGACAAATATGGCTGTTTATTTTTAAATTTCTCCAAACTAAAGTTTAGGTTAAAAACCCTTTTAAAACCTTTGTTTCGGGGTTTTCCAAACATGCACAATAAGTCCTTATTTAGGCCCATTTGGATAGAATTTAAACAAAATTATAGAAAAAAAATTTAGACAACTTTTAGAAAATATCTTTTAGGGAAAAGCTTATAAAAAAATAATTTCGAATAAATGAGTTTTAGATAGTTATTACCAGAAGAATTTTGTAATTGGTAAATTATTAGAAAGGGCATGCTATTAAAAAAAATTCTCCTCTTGAGAACTTTCTTTTTCTCTCTCATCTTCTCATCACGATGGTAGCGACAGAGACGGAGGAAGATGACACGAAGTTGAGAAGCACTGACGGAGGAAGAAGAGAAGATGATGGACCACACGACCCACGACTATGGAGGAAGAAGAGAAGATGACTAGAAGCCGAGAAGTACTCACGGCGACAGACCACGCGACCCACGGTAACCCACGCGATCTATGGCTATGGCCCACAGCGATAGAGAAAGAAGAAGGAGGCGACGGAGAAATATGAAGGAGAAGGGGAGAGAGAAGAGAAAATGGAAAAAATATGAGTAAAATAGTAATTGGGCAATCCATAAGTTATTTTACTGTTTTAAAAGTTATTCCTAGCAGTTTATCCAAAACTATGGTTTCAAACTATGATTTAATCTATAAATCCTTTTGGATAAATATAACTGTTTATTTTAAAAAAATTAAACTAAAGATTATGCCAGGAACTTTTTTAAAACCAAATTTTTCCAAATATCCAGGCACTTAATGTATGTGTTTGGATAAGATTTTAGAAAATGGTTTATAGAAAAAAAAAAGAAAGATTTTTGGACAACTTTTGGGAAAATGGCTTTTGAAGAAGATCTTATGGGAAAAAAAGTGATTTTGAATAAATGAGTGTTTATATAGTTATTACCATAAGGAGTTTTGTAATTGACAAATTATGATAAAGGGTATGATTTTATTAAAAATATAAGAGAGGAGAGAGTGAAGAAGAGAGATGAGAGAGGGTGGAGAAGAGAGATAATAGAGGAGAGAGAGTGTAAGAAAAAAGAAAGGGTAAAATAGTAATTGGTAGTTCATAAGCCTTTTTACTATTTCAAAAGCTAGTCTCAGTAGCTTATCTAAAATCTTAGTTTTAAACTATAATTTAGTTTAAAAACTCTTTTAAACAAATATGACTATTTATTTTAATTTTTTTTTAAATTAAAATTTAGACTAATGGTTCTTTTAAAATCTTGATTTAAAAACTTTCTAAACATGCCCAATAAATCACATGTTGAGTTGGTGCTGAGGCCAAACACAGTCATATAAAGAGGAGGCTATGCCTAGTTGGATTTGTTAGAATGATTTTTTTTAATATGGCTATATGATTTAATTAAATTTAAATATTATTAAGTATAGTTTGAGTAATTTTCTCTCTAGATATTTCGTGTGTTTAAGTAGTTAAATTTTTGTTTATTAACAGTAATGCGTATTAGTTTGTTATAATGATTTTTATAAATAAGAAAAATAAGAATAGATAAGATAACTCCCATTACTTTCCAAATACAAAGGGACTCTGTTTATTATTGTAAGTATGTGAAAAAATGGGGAAAAAGAGTCTTGGGTTTTAGTCACTTCCAAATAATTAATGGAATTTTCAAAATAGAGCAAGGTTTTTTAGTTTTCATTTTCTAAAAAATCATGAAATACGTCAGGGGAATGGTGTTGACGAGAAATCAATTTTTGCACATTTGAATTAATGTATGTTGTCTAATCTAATCATAAAAAAAAATAATCTAATCATCAAGAGAATGGAATAATTACAGTGGAGAAATGTCGAGGGAGAAGCATGAGAGGATCTAATCCGGGTTTATGCCCCTTTGTTCTGATTAGCTCACGTGTCATGAGTTCAGTGGCAGGAGTACTGAGGGAGAATGCCCAGCGGAGTGCCATGTCAGCTCGACGAATACCCTGTTTAAAAAGAAGAGCTAAAATATACTCAAGCAAATATCTCTTTTAAAAATTAGATTTAAGGGTCTTATAGCTCTAAATTAACTATATATTAATTTAAGTTGGTTATTTTAATAGAGTTTGATGTAATCCTTCATGTTGATTAGTTTAGTAAATTAGTTTTGGTGATATTATTTTTTTAGCTTTAGTGAAAGGTTAAAATTGTCTCATTATTCTTTAATTTATAAAAATATTCAAATATTTTTCTTATATATATAGTAATATGAAATTATTTAATAGTACAGAATTATGAGTTAGGGGAGAATTTTTTTGTTATTAATTAAAATTAAATCAGTAAAGAAATCATGATTTCACGTAAAATTAAAATGTAGAGACTAGAGCCATCCATCCCTTTGCAATAAAGAAACATGGAGATATCAAATATTCATTCAATAAAAACCACTTTATGTATAAAAAAAAGTAATTATATTTACAAATATTAAATTAGTAGAAGTAGAAGGTGGGAAGCGGGGGATTGGAGAACTCAGGACAGGGTTTATCCAAAAGGAAAAGGGGAGGGAGAGAGGTTATCCAAAGAAGCAGGTGGGACCCACACCCTAATCCGTCATTGTCATTGTCTTGTGAGCATATTCCATCATTGTGCTCCCTTCTCACAGAACGTGGGAATCATTAAACACAGGACATTAATAGGCCAATCAGTCGCACTTTCATTTTACGAAATTATCCTTTCTGCTTCTTTCCTGACACTATCACAGATGACAAAGATGGGCATAGGCAGCGTTAGATAAAGCAATCGCTCTATCTCGCATTTTATTTAAAAAAAATATAGACCATATTTTATAATATAATAGATATATTTAAATAAAATTTTAATAAAAGATTATGAAAAAAAAATTTATAAATAGCTTATGAAAAAAAACTTTTAGAGAAGAGTTTATGAAAAAAAAAATTATGAATAAATAAGTGTTTATATAGTTATTTTTAGAATGACTTTTTATATTGGTAAATTATCAAAAAGGGTATGATTTGATTAAAAGTAAAAGAGAGGAGAGAGGTAGAGAAAATAGAAGAGAGAGGAGATAGGGTAGAGAAGAGATAGTATAAGAAAAAAATAGGAGAGAGGAGAGAGGGTGTAAAAAAAGTAGGAGAAAAGAGAGAGGATGTAAGAAAAAGTAGGAATAAGATAGTAATTAGATAATCTATAAGTTCTTTTACTGTTCCAAAAGCTAGTTTCAATAGCTTATTTAAAATCATTATTTTAAACCATGATTTTATCCAAAAGTACTTATGGACAAATATGGCTGTTTGTTTTAAATTTTTTCTAAACCAAGGTTTAGGCCATAAGCCCTTTTCAAATTATGGTTTCAAACAAAACCAAACAGGCCCAATATTTAATCCTATTCGATAAAAATCTTAATTATTTTAGGTTATGTATAGATGAGCTGAGCATAGGCAAGTTAAGTATGCCTAAATTTTGATATCATACTCATGTTATAAAAAAAATTCTGTAATTATGAATTTATAAAATAATACCATATTTATATATTTTCAAAACTTAAATAATATCCATAATTCATTAAGAATAAAATAACAAAAAGATAATAATTAAAGTTTTAAAATCTATTGTATATAAAAAAAGCCTTAAAATCTAAATAGTTTGTAATTGTAACTTTACATCAATATTTCTAATGTTGATAAAAATTAAGCCTTTACATCAATCTTTCTAATGTTGATAAAAATTAAGCATCTAAAAAAATAAAAAAAAAAGAATTATAATTTATAATGTAACTATATGATGATTAATAAAGTTAAAAAAATTAATATAGTTACAAATATTAAAATATACAACTTATCTACTTACCTATTCATATTTTAAAAATAATCATCTAGTCATCAGTAGTTATCATATTCTCCTTTCTAAGTGTAACATATAGAAAAAAATAAAAATAAAATAATAAAATGATAGGTGTTCATAGGTAGGGTAGAGCAGAATAATCTCTTGTTTGGTGCCTAGCCTAAAAAAATATAGGTTATATTTTATAATCCGATACTTAACTTTACCTTATATTTATTAGGTTAAACAATATTATTTTATTATAAATTTAAGTAGACATATTGAGTCACGAATTTGATGTACGCCCTTAACAAGTAAGTAGACGAATATATGTCTAGATTCAACGAACGTGAATATTTTTTGTCATTTGACCAAGTACTCATGATCATGATTTTAAGGTTTGGTAACAGCCTTTACTTGTTTAGGATCAACTGTGGGTGTCACTTTTGTATATATATAATATTTCATTATTTTTAATATAAATATAGTTAATTTTATTTAAAAATTTAATTATAATAAAATCTAACTAAATAAAATAAATTTATTTAATATATTTTTTAATTTAATTTAATTAGTCAACTAATTTTTATAATAATAATAATTAATTTATTTATTTTTTTAAATTTATATAAAAAAATTAACTAGATCTTATATAAAAAATTAAAAAATAATACACAATTTTAAACTTTAAAATTTAATATTTATGTTAGATTTTGGCTAAGATGGAATCCCCTCACATCTTCCTCTTTATCTATTTATCATTTTTATATTATATAGTGGATGCTTTAAATGGTTTTTTTTTATAAAGTACGCTTTAAATGATTTAAGATTGCCTAGTTGTACATGAACTATATTATAATATCATTTATATCCGATTGGCTTTAAATTGTTTTTGTTTCTTAAGTTATTTTTATGTAGAATGAGAGATTAAATAGAAAAAATTGGTTAAATTTATATGTTTAAAAATTTTAGTAATTAAAATATCTAAATTTAAGCAAGAGTAACTCTTGTTTTACTGTGTGTAATATATCTTAATTTTTTAAACATATGTTTTTAACCTAATTTCCCATCAAAATAAAACAAATCCCATTTATTCTTGTTTTTTTATCCTTTTTCTAACACCAAATGAGAAAATCAGCCCAGTTTTATGTCAGGTTTCCTGGAAACATTTAAATACAAAAATGTGAACACTACCAAATATTTTTTTGTTTCACGTCTCACACTATTAATGAGAACAACCAAATACAGTACTCGTGTAGGGAAATATTCTACTTATTGATACTCACACACAGATTTCACATATGTGGAGACTAACCCCTTCTTCAATTACTAAATTAATCTTCTAATCATGTATTTATTTTCTTGATCTGACTTGTATTTGTTATAATATTAAAGAAACAATCTAACTTGCCTGGTTCTTACCTATTATTGCTTTATACATAGCTTTAGTTAATTACTCGTCTAATTATATTTATAAATTACTTATAACCTGTTTTATCATAACAAAAAAATCTTAAATCTCATTAATCTTATTTTACAATTTAATAATTTTTAATTTTGCCCTCATTTAATATATATTATAACTTATAGAAACAAAATTTACAAAAAAATAGTAAAATTATATATTTATATAAAAATTGAATAAAAGAACTTCTCTCTATTTTATGAACCAAGATGAAGAGTAATTTCAACGGTTTTTGTAGGGAAAACAACTCTAAAAATTTATTTTTTTTTAAGGAAAAAAAGAAGTAGACGGCAAATTATAAATATGTATGAATTCCCCAAACAGGGAACAGAAAAGTAACAAGGGGGATAGTCAAGAGGTAAAAGGTTGTCTTGATTAAAAAAGGAATAAATCTCTGCTCAATTACCCACCGAAAAAGAAAACAGGGAATAAATTAGTTGAGATGATGATAACTTGACTCCGTTTAAACTATATCAGCTTAAGGATTGAACCCTATGATTATCCGAACAATAATTTAGTGAAAGCTTTTTCTTTTTTACGTTTTTGCCTTTGTTCGGTGAAAAGAGCCCACAAAAATAGTTGGAAAAGTGACTAAACGACAGAAGGTTGTGGGACCTTTTACTGTTCTGCTTGTTTCGTGAGTGTTCTTAGTTTTAATTTTTTAAAACGTTCTTTTTTTTAATGCTATAATCTTTTTATTCCTAATATTTTATCTGCATTATGCATGACCCAACAGGCTGTGCGACCTGCCCTCTGCTCCATAAATAAAATGAAATTTAAATTGTTTCGATTGATAAAACAAAAATTAAGAACTTTTTTTTTTAAATAACGAAAACTGTATTCCATCAAAAGTCAAGTGAACACATACTAGGCAATCGAGAAACCACCCTCCCCATCAAACTTTACCTCTTACTTAATATGCCGCCTGCGATTAAAGATACAAAGATTAATTTCCATGTCCTTAAAAAAGAAGAAGGAAAACTTGTTTTTTTTTTTAAATTTGGCAGTATATCTTGCGGATAACTTAAAAACTAATTATCTCAAGATAATAAAAATTATCAAAATATATTTGACATCTTTTAGCAAAATATTTTTTTATATGTACTGTCTAATTCAAACTTATACTAAAGTAGGTGTTTGGATATGATATAAACTATAATTTGAAAAAGTTATTTTTAGCTAAACTATAGTTTAGAGAAAAAATAAAATAAATATTTTTTAAATATTTAAAAGAATTTATGGGTTAAATCATAGTTTTAAACTACTGCTTCGGATAAATTTTTAGGTAGAGAAAATAACTTATAGGATATTCAATAACTATTTTACCGTTATTTTTTTTGACATTATCTCTCTAATAGTCTCTCTTTGTCTCTTAGTTGATGTCTTCTTCTTCTTCATAGCATAGCAAGGGGAGGAGGGATGGACGATAGAGGCGAAACTATTGTCCCAGGTTCTATTGGAATTCTCTGTCATTGTCTCAGTTGTCTATCTCTGTTGTTATGCCTATGTTTCTCTCTGTCATATGCTTTTGTTTTTAATTTTTTTTTACTTCATACCCTTTCTAGTAATTTATTAATCACAAAAGTCATTATAATAATAATTATCTAAACACTTGTTTTATTAAAAATTATTTTTTCTCATAAGTTATTTTTAATAAGAACTTTTAAATTATTTATTCTCTATAAGAGTTTTTTAAAAAAATTAAACTAGATAAGCCTAACATATTTAATGAAGTCAGTCATTTACTAAGTAAGAAATGAAAGACTTCTGAACAAAGAAAGATAACAACCTCGGCAAAAAAATCTACTTCAAAATATCATCGGATAAAAAATCCCATGCACATCCTTTTGTATTATTTTATTTATTTACAATATAATTACATTTTCGTCCCTGTATACAATTATTTCCTTAAATTCAACTTGGGTGGAAAAGTGACATCTACGGCTGGAAATTATAGCCAGCACCATTTTGATTGGTGTTAACTCTTTTTTCGTTGTTGTTTTGTGGAAAACTCAGTGGCGTTGATTTCTCATTTTATGTTTCAGTATATATAAGGACAATATTAAAATGGATATTTCACTATTAGATATTTTATATGATAAAGACGCAATTCAACTTCATATATTGTAAGAAGCACGTGGACTTCATTAAATATTGTATTCCTCCACCTATACTCTCTACCCTTCTCCGCTTATAAATTCTAACCACCTCATCAAAATTCAATAAAATAGATAAATTTTTAACTTGGTCTAAAAATAAAAAAAAATCATTATTTACTCATATTTAATATAATAAATTATATCTAAGAATTCATAGAATGTACAATTAATAAAATATTAAATAGGAACAATTTAAAAAATAATTAATACTTGTTAGTTTGTAATAAACACCATCTATTTCTTCTCAAATATACTTTATATTAAAAATACGAGGGTGTATAAACATAGCCTAATTGATTATGAGTATTGATTATTGGGTTGTAAATTATATTTTCCCCTTTCCAACTGCACAATGTAAATGTAATTGTATCGCGATTTAAAATATTTTTAAAATTAGGTTGCTTGTACATTGAAATATTTTTATTATATGTACAATTGCAATTCTTGTTTTTTTTTTTCAATTTGTTAGGGTCTTTGTAACTCCAAGTTGACAAGAATATTTTTTTATTAGACGAAAACAATCGATCACGGAAATAATTAAATGAATGATTGTTTAATATAAGAACGGTATCTCTTTCAAGAAGCATAGGACAAAGATATATACGTAGCTCATATTCATCTTCTGGAAATGTCACGAACAAGACAAATCTTGGTGTAAAAAACCTACCATGATTTCGACATCCTAGAAAAAGATTTAAACTTTATCATTAGTTTAATGGAACCCTTTTGATTTATAAATCACTGATTATCCAGCTATCACTGCCAAATCAGAGCTTAATCATACAAGTTATTAATATCGGATTAGATTCGATAGGAATTTGATATTTATTTTCAAAGGATCGACCAACAAATAAAAAGTACCTACATGTAGTTTAAATATAGTAGTTGAGTTTTCACAGAAATTAAATTACTCCTTGCTCGTCCCACGAGAGTTCTCAAGGGTCACACGACGTAATATAACACAACACAAACCTTGTTTTGGATTTGTTAAGCAAGAATCTAAGTTAAAGCTTATCTAATCTGAACAGATATTGAATCCTTAATCTTGTTTTATATAATATTATTTGAGGGCGACAAGAGTTATTTACTTTTACTGTTGTGTGTTACATTACTCTCCTATCTGCACAGGATATATATCCTCGTAGTAGTAGAGATATTATATTTGTTCAATGAACACTAATTTTATAGGGCATGTTTGAATAGACTTTTTAAAAAGAGACTTATGGAAAAGAAACTTTTGGACAGTTTTTAGAAAAGAGCTTATGAAAAAGAACTTATAGAAAAAAAATGACTCTGAAAAAATGAGTGTTTGGATAATTATTAGTAGAAGGGTTTCTGTGATTGTTAAATTACTAAAAAGGATATGATTTTATTAAAAATAAGAGAGAGGAGAGAGGGTGTAAGAAAAAATAAAGGTAAAATAGTAATTGAGTAGTTCATAAGCCTTTTTACTGTTCTAGAAGTTAATTTTAGTAACTTATTCGAAACCTTAGTTTTAAACTATGATTTGGTCTAAAAGTTATTTTAAACAAATATTGTTGTTTGTTTTAAGATTTTTTCAAATTAAGATTTGAGTTATAAGACATTTTAAAATAGTGATTTGGGGGTTTCCCAAATACACACATAGTATTTGGATGGATGGAAAAATAGAAGAAATTAAGAAAAAATACTATGAAATTTTTTTCTAAAAATAAAAAAATTATTATTTTTAAGAGATTTTATTTTAATATTATTTCTTCTCTAAATTTTTGTTTATCCAAATATAGGGTATGCGGGCACCTTTTATAATAAAAATCTAAACCTTAATTTATCATTTTGTGATGCTAACTTTCCGTTGTACCTAATACATGTTGATTGTTCCAATTACTACCATTTAGACGATATATTCTTGATGCCTAGATATAAAATTTGCAACATTTACGATAATGCCTTCAAATAATAAGTAAGCTTAGCTTCCATGATGGGAACAGTAATTAATAATACTATAATTTGCACTTTTTTTTTATGATATAGTTCATCAGCAATGGTCGTTGGGAATCAATCAATGAGAAAGAAGAGCAGTGAGAGTGAAGGGGACAGCGAAATAAAACAATGAAAGATCGATGATTAGGCTTGAATGGCTTCCAGCTAGGGTTCTTGTCCGTGGGTTCCTACGAACCGTGCTTTGCTATTAATTAAATTATCATGCTAACGTTGTTTTAGCAGTGATTGATACAATTACATTAAATTTAATTTGTGGTAGTCACCTAGATCTAAATTCAACGTTTCGGGCTATACATGTAAATATAAAAAATGCGTGGCCATTATTTAATCAAGCCTAAATAAAACGAAAATGTGAAAATGTGAATTTCAAATTTCCAATAAGAAGACTGCAAGAACCAATTTTCGTAGCCCATACTATGAACATTGACGATATCCTATGAAGGCCCAAAAATTCATAAAAGCCCAACAGAGACAAATTCATATAATATAAAGGCCGACAAAGTTCAACTAGGATTGTACCAAAAAAAAAAAAAAGATAAAGTTCAACTAGGACCCACATATGACACAATCATCACTCCCTCCAGATATTTTCATGCAAGAAGCTAAATTATTACATAATCACATAAATTGTCGAATTTTGGTGTCGCGAAGTTGGATTATAGGAGCAAGAAGCAACCATATTGCAATTTCCCAGCTCCGTCGACCTCCCTGTACGCAGCCATAAGCCTCCATGATCATCTATCATTATTCTATCTCAATTTCTTCTAACTTTGGCTGATCGTTGATGGCCGATTCTTTCCACTGAACTTCTCAACATTCTCCCTTCTTCCTGAATGATCATCTCTTTTACTCTCCAATGTCTTCCCCACTCATCTCTCTCTTTTTCTTCCAAATCCTTCGCGTCCTTATCTCAGCTTCAGCTACTGAATTCATCTACAACACCAACTTCACCTCTACTAACATCCTTCTTTCTGGCAATGCTTCCATTGATGCTTCCATTCTCACCCTCACCAACCGCACCTCCTTCTCCGTAGGTCGAGCTTTTTACCCTTTTAAAATATCCACAAAGACTTCTAATTCTTCTTCTACTTTACCATTCTCAACCTCCTTCATTTTCTCTGTTGCTCCTTTTAAAGGCCTCCTTCCTGGACATGGATTCGTCTTCATTTTCTCTCCTTCTACAGGAACAACGGGAGTAAGCTCTGCCCAGTATTTGGGTCTCTTCAATTTCACCAATGTCGGTAATCCCGACAACCATGTTTTTGGTGTTGAATTTGATGTGTTCAAGAACCAAGAGTTTAACGATATCAATGATAATCATGTGGGTGTGGATATCAATTCGCTTACTTCTTTTAGTTCGTATGCTGCGGGTTCTTGGGTTGGGAAAGATGATGTGGAGTTTGAGGATTTGAAGCTTAATGATGGGGATAACTATCAAGTGTGGATTGATTATCTGGATTCTACACTTAATATAACTATAGTCCGTGTAGGACGAAAAAGGCCTCGGAGACCGTTGATTAGTAAGCTTGTTAATCTTTCTTCGGTTCTTTTGGATGAAATGTATGTGGGATTTTGTGGGGCAACAGGGCAACTGGTGGAGAGTCATAAAATTTTGAGTTGGAGCTTTAGTAATTCCAATTTTTCAATCGGTGATGCTTTAGTGACTTCGAATTTGCCTTCATTCTTACTTCCTAAAAGACCAGTTCTAAGGTCAACAGGTTTTATTATAGGAGTCAGCATGGGTGTCTTCTTTGTCATTGGCATTGCCAGTGTAATATTCGTACGTTTTCTTAGAAGGAAAACTAGCAAAAGAAATGAGGAAGAAGACACTGAAGACTGGGAATTAGAGTATTGGCCACACCAAATACGTTATGAAGATATTTATGCTTCCACTAAAGGATTTTCGGACCAAAACGTGATTGGGTTTGGAGGGAATGGAAAAGTCTATAGAGGGGTTTTACAAGATGTAGAAGTTGCAGTAAAAAGAATCCCTTATGAGAGTGAGAGAGGCATGAGGGAATTTTTGTCTGAAATTTCAAGTTTAGGCAGATTGAAGCACAGGAATGTGGTGCCATTGATAGGTTGGTGTAAGAAAGAGAAAGGAAGTTTGATTTTAGTCTATGCTTATATGAGCAACGGAAGTTTAGACAAAAGGATATTTGATGTTGATGATGAGGACAAAATTTTGACATGGGAGGAAAGAATCAAGGTGTTAAAGGACGTAGCTCATGGATTATTGTATTTGCATGAAGGTTGGGAAGTTAGTGTCTTGCATAGAGACATCAAAGCAAGCAATGTATTGCTCGATAAGGATATGAATGCGAGGTTGGCTGATTTCGGATCAGCTCGAATTTGTCATCACGGGCAGCCTACTAATATGACTCAAGTGATTGGGACGGTTGGATACATGGCACCTGAACTAGTTCAAAGAGGGAGAGCCTCAACTCATTCCGATGTATTCAGTTTTGGTGTGTTGATTTTAGAGGTGGTTTGTGGGAGAAGACCAACTGAACAAGATAAGCCAGGTTTGGTTGCTTGGGTTTGGAGGCTAATGGAGAGAGGAGAATTATATGATGCTCTTGATGAACATTTAAAGTGGACAAGAGATCACGACACCGATGAAGCTGAACGGGTTCTTCATCTTGGTTTGTTGTGCACACGGCCTGATCCTAGTGCTAGGCCTACTATGAGACATGTTATGAAGGTGTTGGAAGAAGATAGGATGGATCTGAGCTTGACTGAAAAATTAAATTCTGCTGCCACCTCTGCAGTAAAAGCTGGAAGCTTCAATTACGAAATTTACCCGACTGTCGAGGAAATTTCCCGGTCCCATTTCTCTCTCACAACTCAGGAGGGTCGATGAGTTTATTTTCCAAAGAACTGGTTCATTGGTACCGTCACTCTGCAACTTTAATAACTCCCTTGCATTTTTCTTGGATTGATTAATTTTGGCTGCGTCCAAATGATATCTTCATTGTTCATATATATCTTTTGAGATTCTTTTACCTGCCAATTTTAGCTCTTAAGTTATCAGATGTGTCATTTTTTGTTTTTGTCTGAGTTCTGTGACCTGGAAAAAACTGAGAATTATGGAGTGGGAAAAAGGTGAAAGAGCAGATGTTGAATCCAATAACCTCAAATCATGTGAAGCTTAAATAAGCCTTTTGAAGTGTTATAGATTATTGAAGTGAATTGGATTCATGTCTTCATTTATGTTGCTTGGAACAGACTGTAGACTTCTCATGACTTCAAAATTGAAGATCGTGAACTGTGAAAGGGCAGATGTTGAACCCTATTACTTCAAACACTGTAATCCTTATTACCAACAAGCTCAAAAATGATAGTAGGATCAAAAGAGAGGAAATCAGTCACATTAAAATTACCTTTTGAAGAGGTTTGCTTGATATTCAAAAACTGCTCAACAACAGGGGAATGTGGAGTAAATGTTTATTTTTTATTTTTTTAAAGAGTTTGATTTTTGGTACCAAAAACACATCAAAGAGCTTGATTAATGAATAACAAAAAAAACTTTTAGTTCAAGGTTAGTGGTGGTGGTTGAAACTAAAGGTTAAGCCATGGAATTTGCATGCAAGAGGTACACTTGCAATGGAAGAGATAGGGCAGTTCAGTTTACGCAACTTAACGAGCAGATTGATTGTTTTGACCATATACGATTTACCGTATTATTTAATTTCTTATTTTCATTTTTTAAGGGTTAGATTCATGAAACCAAACATGTCCTTTTAGGGTGACTAGGTTGTCGAGAGATTAATATTGTGGAATTGACGCTTACTTATGTTGACTTGCCTCTCATTCACTCGCCTATTTCTTCTTTCATGCCACCACCCCACGAGACCCGCGTGTTTGCATGATAAAGTATCGCTTTTAATAACGTGGGTAATTTTTCCAAGGAAGATCATATTTATATAAGAGTTTAAAAAAAATTTATAAAAAAAGAGATTTTTGGATAATTTTTAGAAAATAACTTTTAGAAAAAAATTTATGAAAAAAAGTTATTTTCAATAAGTGTTTGGATGGTTATTGTTAAAAGGATTTTTATAATTAAAAAATTATTGGTATGATTTTATTAAAAATATGAGAGAGGAGAGAAGATAGAGGGTGAAAAAGAGAAAAAATGGAGAGGAGAAATGAGGGATGAGGGATGAGAGATGAGAGATGAGAGATAAGAGTAGGTAGAGAAGAAAGATGAGAGATGAGAGATAAGAGATAAGAGAGGAGAGATGAGAGATGGTGTAAGAAAAAATAAGGGAAAAATAGTAATTTGATAATTCATAAGCTCTTTTACTATTTTAGAAGCTAATCTCAGTAATTTATTCAAAACATTGATTTTAAATCATGATTTGATCTAAAAGTTTTTTGGATAAATATTGTTGTTTGTTTTAAAATTTCTTCAAACTAAATTTTGGACTAATTTTTTTTAAATTACGGTTTAGATATTTTCCAAATACCCACTAAAATTATTAAAAGTTTCTTATTATAAAATTTATTTCTTAAAATTACCTAAAAATTTGTTTAATAATCTGCATGCAACTTATATTTATAGTTGTGTTTGTATACAATATATTTTTGATTATATATAAAATAAAAGATATTCGTATAAATTTTTAAATTGGTCTCAAATAAAATTAGGTTAATTATTAATAGTTCATTCCTCTAAGAAAATGTTAGAGATCCATGACTTCTAAATGGGATTTGTTTGTAATTAAATATTTATTTGGGGTCTATTTGTTTTTTAGTAAAAATAATGATGAGATAATCTTATCTATCCTTAATTAATTTTGGCGCGATTTGTTCCCTACAAAGGATTTTCACGCGCGCCATACAACAAAAGGGCACTATCAGTGTACCCGAAAGCGGCAGGCATAAGTGTGCCAGTTTGAAAGGACATTAAACTATAGTTTTATAAATATTTTTAATTTAAATTTTGATTTAATAATTTTTTAAATAAATAACTATATTTTTTTATAAATATTTTTATATTAAACTATGATTTAAAATTATAGTTTTAGATAAACTATTATGATTAATTTTTAAAACAGTAAAATATCTTATAAAATATCTAATTACTATTTTACCTTTATTTTTTTTCTCTTTTTTTTCCTCTTTCTCTCTCTCCCCTCTTCCATATCTACTGTCACCTTCGCCTATACTTGCCATCGACATGTTTAATGCTTCTATTATTATGTTGCTGTTTCTGTTTTGCCGTCGACGTGCTCGTCTTTTGTCATCAACATATGTGCTATGGGAGAATAGAATTAGACAGGGTACGTTGCGGTCGACAATAATACTTGCGAGATGCAGAGGTGTGTGAGCAGTAGAAGAAAGAAGGAGAGAAGATTTTTTTGTTTTAATAAAATTATATTTTTTATAATAATTTATCAATAATAAAAATCTTTCTACTAATAACTATCAAAACATCCATTTTTTTATAACTATTTTTTTTATAAGCCTTTCTCTAATTTTTTTTTTAAATTGTCAAAAAAAAATCTTTTTTTTCTATAAACTATTTTTTTAAAATCTAACTAAACAAGCCTAATACCTACCTCACATAGCTCCTTTCGTGGGATCTTACCCGTTTAACTAATTAATTATAATAAAAATTATTATTTAACATTTTTAAAAAAATAATTGTTTAATTCTTTTTTTTTTAATATTTATTACTCTTTATCATTCAGTTTTTTTTTTCTCATTAAAACACGTCACAAAATTAAAAATTCTGTTGACAGCATTAATGACTTAACAGTCTGCCATGGATTTCGGTACTTCAACGGAGCAAATGTGATTTGGCCGTAGTAATGAATTTACTGTAAAAAGTGTCATTTTTGCTAATCGGGAGGCCAAACATGTTGAAAACAACCGAGTCTTAAATATTTCCAACTAGTCCTGAAAATCTCTCCAATGAATCCACTCTTCCTTCACCCATCAGAAAAAGAAAACGTTAGAACCGAAGATGCCTGTGTTTTGTGTTATGCTCTCATGAACCAAAAGCCTCCATTGAAATTTACTTGAATGTTCACTGAGTCTTCATCATCTACCTTCCCTTCTCTCCAAGTTCTTTTTTCATGGGAAAAAAAAGCATTTAAAAAGGACCTCACTTGTTGCTCTTCTCTACCTTATCATCTCCCTTCTTCACTCGACAACTACACCGCGCTCTGTGTCTGCAACACAAACTTCAAATCTTCTAACATCTTCCTCTGTGGAAACTCTTCTATTCAGTCATCCATTCTCGTTCTTACCAATCGAAGTTTCTTCTCCATAAGCCGAGCTTTTTACTCTTACAAAATACCCACTAAGGCACCTAACTCTTCTTCTACCCTTCTTCCCTTTGCAACTTCCTTCATTTTCTCTATTGCTCCCATTAAGCATTTTCTCATTGGTCAAGGCTTCGTCATATTCTCACCTACTAGGGGCTTCAACGGCACGACCTCATCTCAGTACATTGGCCTTTTGAATTTCACTAATCAAGGTAATCCTCAAAACCATGCTTTTGGAGTTGAGTTTGATGTCAGAAAGAATGTAGATAAGAGATTACCAAGAGATTATTGCAGCAACAAGTGGGTTCTCATAAGAGAAGGTGATAGGAATAGGAGGTAATGGAAAAGTATATAAAGGGGTCTTGCATGGAGAAGAAGTTGCAGTCAAGAGACTCTCTCATGAAACAGAATCAGGAATAAGAGAGTTCTTGGCTCAGTTTCAAGCTTAGGCAGATTGAAACACAGAAATCTGGTGAACTTCAGAGGTTGGTGCAAAAGAGAAAAAGGAAGTTTCATATTAGTCTATGATTACATGGAGAATGGAAGTTTAGACAAATGGATCTTTGAAAGTGAGGAAGAAGAAGAAGAAGAAGAAGATAGAAGAAAGATGCTGACTTGGGAGGAGAGGATTCAAGTTCTAAAGAATGTAGCCTCTGGGATTCTATACCTGCATGAGAGTTGGGAAGGTCTTGCATAGAGACATCAAATCCAGCAATGTTCTGCTCGACAAAGACATGAACGCGAGATTGGGAGATTTCGGATTGGCTCGCATGCATGATCATCATGGGCAGATAGCAACGACAACAAAAGTGATTGGAACTATAGGGTACATAGCCCCAGAAGTGATAAAATCAGGAAGAGCATCAACAGAGTCTGATGTTTTTGGTTTTGGAATATTAGTTTTAGAAGTGGTTTGTGGGAGAAGACCAATTGAAGAAGTTAAACCAGGTTGATTGAATGGTTAATGTCTCTAATGGTGATTGATGAGTTACACTGTGCTCTTGATGAAAGGTTGAAGGCCAAAGGAGGATGTGTGATTGAGGAAGTGGAAAGAATGATTCGTTTGGGTTTGCTTTGTGCAAGTTCTGACCCTAATGTTAGGCCTACAATGAGGCAAGTGGTTAATATGCTGGAAGGAGAATTTGAAGGCAATAATATGACCGAACAGAACAGTGAGGGAGAGAATTTGCTTGAGAAAATAAAATCAGCAGCAATGTGGTCTGAAACTGCTCTAGCTTTTTCTAACGCAAGACACCCAACATTTGATGACTTGATGTTGAGTTCTTATTCTAAAACTTCTGCAAGTAACTCATATGCCATCCCAGATTCAGATATCATCCTAGAAGAAGGAAGATAGGTGTTTGGTTATGACAGCTTTTGGTTTATTCATTTTTTGGTTTTGTAACAAAGTATTCTTAGATTAGATAGATTCGGTTTGCTAAAGAATTTCTCCCAGTCTCACTAAAATGGAATCCAACTTAATTGCCTTTTTTTGGCCTGAGGGCTAACATGTTTATTTATGGATCATTCGCTCTCCCTAACTTCTTGCACTCTACAATTTCTGCGTAATGAGCAAGGGGACTGTAAAGTTCTGGGCGGAAAGAAAACATGTCCAAGTCTTCTTTAGACTTTAGAGTCTATGGCCAAAAGTAAAATTATACTTTAAAGCCACTTGCAACAAATAAAGGCTACTTTGAAGTCTTTGCAAAATCTTTTAATAACCAATGGTAACAAATATTTCAGTGATCTTTTGCCATTGAGAAGATATAATGTAATTTTCTCAGAATTTCTGCAAATCGTATGGTGCTTCAAAATTGGCTTGTTACGTATGTATAGGAGAAATATATGAGTAGTGGAAGGAGCATCAATTTCTTCTTATAGATGCTTTCAGTTTACATGATTAAATATTACAGTAAGGCTCTCTGCTATATAATGAAGGCATATATGTGTATATATAGTCATTAAATTATGTATTCTGCTGCAGAATTGGCAACAAGTGAATAACTAACTAATTGAAGCCTACTTTCTCAGTGCACGAATTTTCCCACCTCTTGACTTGTCAATTCGTGCTCGTCTTGAAAATTCTTGGATCTTTCGATCATGCTCTTTAAGCATCTGATCCATGCTGTTTGA
Source organism: Leucaena leucocephala (assembly GCA_037074615.1). NCBI lineage: Eukaryota > Viridiplantae > Streptophyta > Magnoliopsida > Fabales > Fabaceae > Leucaena > Leucaena leucocephala. The sequence goes on from CM073545.1 coordinate 16,988,467, forward strand.
AGAAGCTAGTAATGGACCAGAGAGATATATCTTGTTTTCTGTGTACCCACCACGGCCTCCCTGAAACGGTGACCAACAACAAGAATTCAGCAAAACTCCAGGAAAATTTATGAATTTAGTGGAGTTAATCAAATATTGACCAGGTAAATAAAGTAAAACAAGAAATCAATGAAGACCAACCGGAGTCAATTCTTGAGTAGAGCCTCTTGCATTTTCTATCTGACTGAGATCCACAATTCGAGGGGAATGGCGTTTTCTATCATGCCTTCTTGACTCTGACGCATTAGTTGACTCCACAGATTTTCTAACTTCAATTGTTTTTCTGGGCAGCAAGGAAATTGGTTTTTCCTCATGATCTTCAGATGATGAAGTAGTCCTGGAGGCAACTAAACCAGATAGTTTTGACAAGTTGACTCTGTTGGAACCAAGAGGCCCTTCATCAACTTCCTTTCCACACCTTGCTGCTAATTGAATACCAGGAACCAGTGGACCTGAATGTGAAGGCCTCTTATAAAGAGGTCCACTGAAATTATTTTCCATTTCTTTAACATGTGACTGTTTTTGTGGGGGATAAACCCAAAATCCAGAAACAGGTTCTCTGTGGGGGTTGTTGTTAAACACTTCACTTCGGCTCTTTGAATTGGAATGTTGCCCTCCTTGCTGCATCAAATAAGAATACGATGAATCGAGAATCAGAAAAACGAGATCTATAAAATTAGGAAAAACCGATGGAAAATTAGGATTATAAACTTCTTTAGATTACCTGTGTTGATATGCGTGGCCCAACGACATTGTGCTTTGATGGAATAGTTACCCCCGGTTCCTTTTCTTTTCTAACTACTTGCCTGAGACGATAAATAAATATGTCCAATTATTAACAATTAATAGTACGCTTAAATAGCAAGAAAGCCTCCCATTTGAGAGAAACAGCTGGAATACTAGTTGCTAAAACAAATTAAATCTCAATTTCTTCCTCAACCTAAGAGAATTATCGAATAGCAAGTACCTTCTGGTTTCTTCATCCCGTAATTTAGAATCAATCTCTTTGCTGGGAGGATACTTTGGTAAACTTGATGGATCACAAGCAAGGGGATCTGTAGTGAAGAACTAGCAATAGAGGAAAAAATATAAATAAGGAGAATTATATGCGAGGAACTACAATATATTGTTTAAGGCATTTCAGGAGAGATACAGCTACTTTCTACTTCCCAATATAGCAGTATGGTGACACCATATATAGGATGAAGGTGCTATTTAATATGAAAAGATTATATAGCTGAGAAAATAAAGGAAGGAAAACGAGGACCAAGAGACAAAATGGGAAAACTTGACAAAAAAGAGTTTTGCTTCTCAAGTACACATTAAGATGAGAAGTTACTCGGTGCCACTTGGATAATTCTGGAGTAGGACAGCTCAGTCTCGAGTCTCAACCAGACTATGCATTTATAGATTATATTGGAAAAATAACCAGCATACCTCACTTTTTAGAGCACCTGCTGCTGTCCCTCGTTGTGCAGGATCTATAGAAAGTAGTGTCTCTATAAGTCTCACCGAAGCAGATGGATATTCTTTAAATGTTTCTGTAATACATTTTCTGTATCGGTGAGGAGGCCTGAATACTGCAGCATGTGGCAATCGCTGTTTAAGCCAATAGTCCTCAGATGGTGATCCACAAAGCTTGAAAATCCTGTGCAGTTGCTCAACCTACATGGAACTAATTTTTTTTTACTATATACAATAACTACATTAACATACAATATCAATTTGAGAAACTGGAATCAGCTGTTTACTCTGGTATATATGAGCTTGGAATTGTGCATAAGAAAGTGGAAACCACTGTTGACTTTAATGTAAACTTGACTGTGGACAGAACGGGGAAAAAAGACAAGGAGATAACCTGATAGGGTCCCACAACCCTTGAAAACCTACAGCAGATGTAGGAAGAGGGCCAGGACTGCAGAAGGGTGTAGCTGTGGGGTCATATGAGAAACAGAGAGGATATGGAAAGGTGCAAAGATCAGAAGGTTTTGAAGTAGTGGGTGAAAAAGTCAATAGGGGAGTGGGTGTGGCAGAACACATGATTGAGCAGTAGTTACCCATAGCTAACTACTGCACGTACCAGCCATTAAATAGTAGATAGGCAGTTATTTGCATTCTTCATGTTATATTCTTTAATTATTACGTATAAACTTCAGGCCAAAAGATAAATTAAAAAAATCCGATCCTTTTATAGTATAAATAGGTAAAAGCTAATGATTATGCGTCGTTTATATAATTGGAGGTTCTCTGTTCTGGATTACTAGAATATGATGTGTCGCAGATCTTTCCACCTACTGCTCCAACAATATTCTTAGCTTTATTAGTTTTATGAGTTAAGATACTTGCTCAAAATTTATAGTAAAGATTCTTTCCTTTCTTCTCACTTTTATCTATCTTAGATTCTATCATAACGCACCAACAAAAAGTGACCATTACTACGTAATTTGCACTCCAGATGTAATTTTTCATTCATAAATAATGATTATGCTCCAAGCATTCTCATTTGACCTCTTGGATTAATACATCAAATGCATTAACGAAGCCTAATGACTAGTAGTGAAGGCATTCATAGATAAGTATTGAATGATGAAACTAGAATCTTAATTATCATACCTCAGTTTTTCCTGCCAATATAGGCCTTCCAGTATATAGTTCCCCAAGTATGCAACCAATGCTCCACAAATCTACCGCGACTCCATAATGAGATGCTCCAAGTAGAAGCTCTGGTGGTCTATACCAGAGAGTAACTACACGACTGGTCAATGGAACACTATGATTGGGGTCAAAGAAACTTGCCAACCCAAAATCCGCAATTTTTAAGATGCCATTGTTGTCAATGAGAAGATTTGAGCCCTTTATGTCACGGTGGAGGACACCACGACTATGACAATGATCCAATCCACTAAGAAGTTGTTGCATGTAGCACTTAACCTGATAACAAACATTACTTCAGATTCAGACCTTTTCACATCAAAATGAAGAAGAAAGAAAGCACAATATCAAAAAGAATTCATCATTACCTGTGGTTCAGAAAACTTGATGCCAGGACATGATGCTAGTCCAGAAAGATCATGCTCCATATACTCAAAAATGAGGTACAGGCTGCGAGAGGTCTGAGATGTTATCAAGCCTTCCAACTTGATAATATTTGGATGGTCGAGTCTACGCAGAAGGAGGATTTCCCTTGCCATAAACTTTACACTCTCAGGATCAAGATTATCAAACCGAACTCTCTTTAAAGCAACAATCTTTTGGTGAGTCACATCACGTGCTTTATAAACGGTACTGTAAGTTCCTTGGCCAATCTGCAAGGTCAGATGTTATTGCATGGCTTATTAAAGAAACAAATAGAGCATCATCTCCATACAAATGAAACTTATGTTGCAATAAGACATAACTAGACCAACCCAACTGGCAACTGGTATTCTCTTTTTGCACAAAAGAATGAAAAATAACCCTGTCGGGGACTCCTAAACATCACATTCAATTGCAAAACGCATTTCTATGAAGTATCTAGTCTACCACATTTTGAAATCAAACTTTCCCGAGTCCCTTGCATTCTTTCCTAAGAAATCGAGGTTCCTTATAAGTAGGGATTAGCCAAAAGAGGTATCCTGGTTTATGTTTCATGAATTAAACATCCACATGATTACTTGTATTAATAATTTTGATGTGATAAAGATAATTATCTTCTTTAAATACAAATATTAGGCTATTTATATTCAAATTTTCAAATTTCACAACGTAGACTGAGTAACTAAAATAGATAGTTAGAAACTTACTTTATTTAACCTCTCAAAAGTATTGGCACTTCGAGGTATCCATCCCTTGATAGCTTCACCGGCCACAGAAGAAAGCCAACTCGGCCATCCCGCTGCAACTTGCTCTCCTTCTGCAGCCTTTGGAACCTTTCCAAGACCGGGATTGTTAAGGACTGTTAATTCAGGCTTCTCTATTTCCTTATTCCCCACTTGATCATCATACAACTGAAATGCGCCATTGGTTTTCTTGTCAATCAATGAAATCTTCACATCACTTCCATCTAACTTATCTGTTGCCCAAACCCCCTCGTTTCTTTTAGAGGAATTCAACCTTGAAACACGCAGCTCTGACCCTCTCTTGCTAGATAATGATTTCTTCGTCAAATCTTCCCGGCTGTCTTCCACAGCTGATGTCTTGGAACATATGCAGCCCATGTTGCCCTTAACTAATTTATAGCTATTTCACGCTTCAAAAGCAAAGCCCAAGTGCTCACAAGCTGAAGTTTCTGTTTCGATCAACTCCTTCATAACGATTCATACGCAGTCACAAACCAATTCAATTTGTCCAAAAGAAGAAAAAATGGGACTTCTGCTCATAGGCTCATACCCAGATCATGTTATAACCATCCGTCAAAGCACTGACCATGAATCAAAGAACTAACGCTTTATCCAACTCTTTGAAAACTTCAAACTGACCAAATTCTAAGGTCACTGACTTCAATCAAACAAGCAACTCCCCGGTAACTAGGAAGAGAAAAATCTTCAGAGAAATAAAAAGTAAATAGAGGAAAGAAAGCAATGTATGGGATTGTGGCGATTGAATGAATATACCTGGCAGTAGAGCTTGAAATGGAGCTTAAGGAAAGGGAAAGATGAGAAGCGTAATAAAAGAGAAGTTGGGGGATATGGCTTTAAGAACAGGAGAAAGTTCAACGCGTATTTGATGAAATTAAAAGAGCAGTATAATCTCATAGACGGCTTTTGCCGGCTGGGCTCGTCGGAAGACTCAACTTTCTTTCTCTATCATCAAAATTTTCAATTTTTATACTCTCTCATGTATGACTCCTCATCCTTCCTCTTTCCGTCATTGAAACGATTGGTGTTGTTGGCTTTGCGTTCCAAGCAGGTAGTTGAGTTCTGGTTCTCATTTCTTAATTCTGTATTAAACGCGTTTTTCCAAAATATTAAATAGTTAAATAATATTATTTTATCTCTCTTCCATCTTCAATAATGCGATATATTATCAGTATATCATTAGAAACAATCGAAGGTATTTTTGGTTGTTTATCTCTCTTCGTTGGATGTGTTAAGAAATTCGTCTAATTTTTTATAAAAAAGAAAAAATAAATTCGTCTAATTATCTTTTCTTTATTCATGGCGGGATTTTTTATTCCTGGAGCGCAAGATCATGATCTTACTCTGAGATTGTATCATAGCACATGGAATTAAAATACATATACTGAGCTAGTTGATATTTAAAAAAAATAAAAAAATAAAATTAATTAATTCAGTACGTATTTTTAGAAAGATTTATTTAGAATAATATTTATTTTTTGTAAAATCATAATAATATGAACAAGCAGACCAGGTAGCAATTATTCAATAAAGGTGATTAGTTCAAACTTCTACTTAATAATAATAACCATGAAGTGCCGGTCATAAATATCTGCATAGTGTGTATGACAATTGAATAGTACAGATTAAATATTATTTTTACTTTTTAATTGAAAAAATACAGTAGAAGGATCCAATGAGCTAAAAACAAAAGCAGGAGCTAAAAAGATACCTCTGCCAATACCCATCTGGTAAATGCTTCCTTCCTCGTGTCATCATCCAACGGTTGAAATCGTCGTTGAAACTTGGGCTCGATTTGACCAAACATTTTTATATTTTGCTTTGACCATTATTTTATATATAGAGATGAGATTGATGAGTATATATGTATTAGGAAGTTGCATTGTTATTTATAAACAATGAAAAGTGTGGGGTTAATTTGTGATGAGTAATAAATGATAAACAAGAGCTTTTGGAAATCGGAAGAGATTAGAATAAGAAATTAAGAATATGATTGATGCATTCTTTATTTAAAAATATTTTTTTTCAATTTATTATGAAAATAGAACATGTTAGGCAGGGTCACCATGATGTTGCAAATTGCAACCACGTTAATTAAGACTTGTCAATTATTTGTATAAATAATGTTGAATTATTCAAACATGAACAACAATAAAAATATATTTTTGTTAGGGGTTATCCAACAACAGAAGTATCTTTCTATGAAGTTGTTATATGTTAATTAAGGATATTTTTTTATCGGTTGAAGAAAAAAATTGTGTGTTTTGTGTATTTTGTGATTAAACTTGTGAGATTATGTTATGTTGACCAGCCCCTTCTTTTTAACAACGGAAATAAAAATTAACACATATAATAAAAAATATATTTATATATCATAAAAATATAAATTTGATTTTTTTTGTAAGTGCTCCTTTAGTAAATAATCTTATAAATCTCTTATAAATACTCTCTAAGTCTTGGGGTCGTACCCTAACTTCAGTGGGCCATCGGTGTTAAATTTACATAAATTTTTTTATAAAAAAATAACACATTATAATTGTTTAGTGAATCAGGTGGGGGATTGCATACACGTGCTAAGTGAGCATCCCACTTATAATATTTATAAACATATAGTAATAAAGTGGTTTGGAGAAAATTAAAGAGGGAAGCGTGGGGGTGGTGATTGAAATGAAATCAGCAGAGGCATTATTTATAACTACACCACATTTCCCCCACTCACTTTGAAAGCTGGATTTTTAATGCTATTTATGTACCACTAAACAATTGATGACTATATATTACATCGTCTGGTTCTTAATATAAAAAATAATTTATTAATTTAGATAGATTGATAAGTATATAATATAAATTTATTTTGAAGGGGTTAGATTTAGTTATAATTAGCTAATTTATTATTAAAATTAGTCAACTAACTCTTATATTAAATACCTGAAAGAAGAATACAATATTATACACAATAATTAAATCTTTTTCTTTGTGACACCATAAAGATGGCCTAATTTCTTGAACAGATAGTTTAATATTAAGTCAATGACATATAAACTTCTTAATAAGTGGAAGATTAATAATTTAACAGTTGAATATGTAAATAAGAAAGCATATGTATAGATTGGAAGGGATGTGATGTGGATTCCGACATGAGAGACCTTTCCCCTAATTTGCCATACTTTGGATACGTACGATCGTCTTGTCGTGTTGGCACTGGTAGGGGAGGGAACGTGTTACTGTTATATTGCCCTCTCCTATTGCTTGTGTGGTCTGTTGCAACTCAACCCACTCACATGCCCTCAACTGATCACTTTCAACTTTCAACCACTCCAACTTTTCTTCACTTTACCTCCCATTATATATTTCTATTTCAACTCCACATATTTATATCCAAAAGTTCAGAAGGAAATCGTGTTATTAATCTCATGTATCAAACCTGTTTACACATGAAATCCCTTATCTCTGCTAGCTTCACATTTTAGAAGCGCACCATTCTTACAGACAGCGGTCTTTCATATCTTCTTAAGCTGAAATAGTTGATAGATTTATGAGCCATGGTGTCCAAAGATTCAATCTTTCCCTCTGGGGTAGGAAAATCATGATTGGGATTATATCCCCAGAAACTATGAAACTTGGGCGAAATGGAATAGCCTTATATTTAGATAAAACAAAATTAAATATGTTATTAAGTTTACTGGTCTGTTAAGAACTTGGCTAGAAAGATGAATTGATTGAGTTCCCATTTACTCCCTTCAGCCTAATATATAAAAAATATTTAGAAAAAAGTGTTTATCCTAAATATAAAAAATAAACATAGTTATTAACGAGTTTTTTTCTATTTTACCTCTTGTCACAAAAAACCAGTGAATTATAAATGTAGGAGAGAAAGTGAGTAGAGAGATATAAAACATAAAAAATAATTTTATTATTTTATACACATTATTTGACAAAAATAAATTAAGAAAATTGTATTAATTTAAGATATATCTAATGACTTAACTAATATTATTTGATTCATCTATGATTTGATTAGTAATTTTTTAAATATTAGACTGTAGGGAGTATTTTTTTAAAACAAAATATAAATGTTACAAAACTTCTTTGCCTTTTATATTGGGCTTGAGTCTTCTTCCACAAAGAAGTCTAAAAGTGGGAAATTTGGCGACTCCATTAAAGCTGTAGAGCAGAAAAAATAGAATCACCCACCTGGAGCTCATTCTTCCCCAAGAAACGACGTGTGTTTTACTTCCTCTTTGAATTCCCATTTCAGCCCTGCAAAATCCCCAAAACTACGGCAAGTTTTCACATCATCAACACCAAACGCGTGTGAACACGTACCAATTAGAATCCAACAAATTTCCACGTGGCAGAACTACATGGAGAGTCCCGTCCCCGCGTTCCAGCGCGCGGGGTCCCTGAAGCACAACCTTACACAATCTACATTCTCATCGACTAGAGTCACAGTCACTGGTCAGAAATTCTGAAAAGAAAAGGACCAAAACGCGCAAATCAATCAAACAGTATCTTTGCAAAAGCTAAGAAATTACCGACCTGCAAGGGAAAATTCTCAGATTGTTTCCGTCAATGGCAAGGATCGAAGAGGTGGGACCAGAAACACCGGTTACGGTTACACCACCTGCTTCTTCGTCGCCGCCGCCACCGTCTTCTTACATGTTCCTCTTGAGTATCATGAGCAAGAGGAGAACCTGGGCTTGTATTTTCGTGCTCGTGTACGGTATCCTGCTTGTCTGTTCGTGGAATTTCCTGAAATCGATGCTTTCTTGGTACAATTTAGAAGCCGAGTCTTCGAGTTCCGGATGGCCGGCGCTTTACGCGTCGGTGCTTCTCGGAGTGGTGTTCGGGGTGCTGTCGATGGCGGCGGCTCTGGCGGTGATGGTGCCGGCCGTGCTGGTGACGTGGATCGCGGTGGTGGTGTTGCTGGCGTTCTTCGGGAAGCCGAAGAAGGCTCTGGTGGTGGAAGGTAGGAAGATCACGAGGGAGATATTGAGTTTCGTGATGAGGGTTTTGTTGAAGGAAGGGAATGTTGTGGCGGCAGTGTGTGCCGTTTTGGGGTATTTTGCTCTGGTTAGAAGGAACGGGGATTGATTGAAAGAGAGAAGACGGTGGTTGGCTGGTGAGATTTGGGGAAGGGTCATGGTGACGTTTTTGACATGGCGTGGTCGTTTTGCTGCAGCTATAGGGATTAGGCAAAATGTTGAGCGAAGCCAGCTAAGGTAGCCATATTTACTAGTACTCGTGTATCTTCCTTCTTGTTGCTCTTTCGTTAATGAAATCTGTGAGATCATATTTATTTTGCTGGTAGTCTTAGGTGTTAACTATGATTCTGAAATATCGATGAGTGGATTATGTTAAGTTGTTGTGAGATATAATGCAGAACTAGTGAGCCACCGACAAGGTTGTTGGAAAATGAATTGAATTGGCGAATAGTTTGCTTAGGTTGTACACATGGATTTGGAAGTAGCTGTTGGGTGGATGTGTAAAATGGAATGGGGACAGTTTAATTGGTTGGGGATAATGAGGATGCAGGGAGGGTCAAAAAGACAATGACAAGGAAAACAAATATGGGTTAAGTTGTAGCAGACAACAACCACCCAGCTGAGACCAAATTCCTATTATTCCTAAGCAGATCCTGCTTGCTTACTCCGCACTTGTGTGTCTTACCTTAATTTTAAAAAGTCCATAATATATGCAGTGATTATTTGATGTAAACATCATCCATCTTAAGCGTATGTTTGGAACTAATTTGAAATGGTTCCGAGGCTAGGTTCCAAGTGCAATTCAAGCGATGAGGTGAAAGGGAAGATAGACATATAAAATTATTAATTCAAGAGAATAAAGCGCATGCGCCACAAATGATTCCACGACTTTATCATTAAGCATTATGGCGTTAAGATTATGTATTTAAGAAAGGAATCATTGTCTTTTTTGGGGCAGTCATAGCGTTTGTGTCCAAAGCTAGTTTTGGATAAAATAATTCAAACACTCTTTATTTTTTATAATTTTTATAAAAATTAATAAACTATCTAAATATTAATTTTATTTACAATTAATTTTTTTATAAAAATTAATAAATTATTCAAACACTAATTTTTTTCTATATTATTTTTCATAAAAACCAATAAACTATTAAAATACTAATTTTTATCCACAATATTTTTTTTACTAAAACCATAATTTTTGTATAAGTTAGGGGTTAGGGGAACAAATTCTAACGAAGTGCTTATATTGGCTTTTAAAAGATAGATTTTTGGGGGAATAATAAATTTTGAGTATAATATATGTTGTGAAAAATCTATTTTTTATTGGTGTATTTGGATTAGTTTTTAAAGAGTATATTTTACAAAAAATTTGATTGATAGAAATGGTTCCCTTAACTTTTTCAAAAGCATGGTTGCAGGTGAAAAATTGTTTGTGGATAAAAATTAGTGTTTTGAAATTGGTTTTTATAAAAATTGATTATAGAAAAAAATTAGTATTTGAATAGTTATTAGTTTTCATAAAAAAATTGATTCTAAAAAAAATAGTGTTTATATAGTTTTAGTAAAAAAATTGTTCGTAGAAAATATGGGGTGTTTAGATTATCTGATATGAAATCATGGTTTGGATTAATTTTTTTTTATAAAAATCTATTTAATTCAAAATCTATTATATCCATAATCTATTATCCAGACGGTATTATATTTAAAATATATTCTACCTATAATCTAATACAAACAATGGTAAAGTGATTATTTCTAACCCCATAATTACATGTATCATCCTCGCATGCAACTTAAGTTAAATCATGATGTATACATTTCTAACAGCAGTTTTATATATTTATATAACAGCAGTTATATCTTGTTATGTTTACGTTAATACAAGTCAATTGTCTGTCTACGTTTCAATTTTTCTGTCTTTTTGACAAAAGGCCATTTTTCTTTGGCAATATTATTACAAAATTCTATCATGCTTTTGAAAAAGGTTAAGACTTAATTATAGCCTATATGTATATATTCACTCTATCCCATGCATGCATGCATGATGTGTCTGCCCTTCGCCCATAAACATTTAACATTTTTCTTGCTTGAATTATATATTACATCGAGAGAAAAATATAATCAAATGTAACAAGAAAAATGGTTAATAAAATCCTGAACCACCAGCAGTTCGTCTCTGAAATTAATAAAAAATACGATAGCTACCCTTTCAAAGATGTCATGATCAGATAACAATTGCCAACTCTACAGATCGAAGCAGAAAATAATTTGTATGAAGGATATATTCAAAAACTAAAACAGAACCCTTTAATCATTGCTAAAAAAGAGATCATCATTACCAAAAGAATGTGTCAGGGAAACTATATATTGTTATTCGGACTCCAAGGGTAAGTAACTATGGCTAATATATATTACATATGATCTTCTCTCTGACGGATTACTTCTAATAGAAACGTCGGTTCGAATATGGTTATGGGAATTTAATGCTTGAATTACGTAAACATCTTAAATTATGAAGGAAAGAACAAAAAGGTGGCAAGCATTTTTCATGGAACTGACCTTTGATCCAATGCTTACTTAGTAACAAAAAAGTAAGGCACCTGGGTCCTGATGTGATACATTATTATCTATATATTTAGAAAAAGTTTCAAATAATTGATATGATATATCGCTCATGCAAACAACCTAGCTTTATTTGGATATTACTGCCGTTGATATTTTAAAACAACTAAAAAATTCATCCAAGAAAGCCATTTTTTAGCTACTTGATTGTTGAACTTTTTGACCATTTCTAATGGATACCAAGTAAAATGATTCCTTAAATTGGGGTTAGTTAAATGCTATTTTATTTTTTCCCTTTTATAAGGATATGTCATCAGTGGCTGAATTGATAATTTCGGAAAATTATTTCAATCTAAGTGTTAATTTGAACAGTTCAAGTTAATATTAGTTACTATTGCTTTTTTTATTTTCTTCTTCTTTTGTCGTATTTTGGTGCTCTAATTGCGCAGTAGCTCATGGCGATACAGTGATAAGAACACATGTAGACAGTCCAAACGTTGATGAAGTGGGCTCCACGTGAGCCAAGCTTAGAAACATGATCACGTCTGCAAATCTAAAAGCTTGCTCTCAAATATATTAAATCAGCGGAATATTTGCTTTAGAAAAAACTCACTCTAAAACAGAATCTCGACGGAGTGAGATTTTCATTTTTCTTTTTCTCTTTGTTAATTTACTGAAATATAATTCAATGCCTTAATTTGGTAACAATATTCAACGAGGCTTAAGGGCCTTAAGGTCTAGAAACTGACAAGCCTCTCTCTCTGCTATTGAGATTAGAGAATATTAACAAAAACAGAAGGAAGGAAGAGAAGCTGGGATATATAGCTTGTAATCCCAGATCTGATAATCCAAACAGGGTGACATAAACGTTTCACCACGCTCATTTTCTGTTTTCTTTTCCTTTCTCAAGCCTCATCATATTTTCTCTTATCACAGTTTTGGAATAAGAACGCATGTGATTATTCTCTCAACCTCCCTTACTTGAGGAAGCCTCATCATAAATGTATTGAGGAAGCCTTCCCCAGTTCCCCCTATAAATGCGTTTTTATTTAGAGAAACCAGTGAAATTTGTAGCTCAAAGTTAACGCCTTTCAACTCCATCAATGATCTTGTCAGAGAGATCTAAGTACCCAAATCAGGTAGTTTTCATAAACATTCTCTTTCACATCTGGTCCCTATGAGGTTCGTTCATTAATTAACCATCATCTTCATCTTCTTCTGGTGTGACTGATTTTGGAGATTTTTTTCCTTAATGTAGAGCAAAAAGGGTATCTGGGAATCTCTCCAATCTCCTAAATCTCGCTGTTCTTCGCCGTCGTTTATATACAGAAGGATGGCGGCCGGAAATGGTCTGTTTTACCCTATTCTTGGTTTTGTTTCCTGTGTGGTTTTCATATACATGTCTTTTGGAGACTTGAGGCCGAGATTAAGGGAAGAACGGTCATTGTCATTTGTGAAGAGAAATGGGACTCAGTTAATGTTAGATGGCAGACCTTTCTACATCAATGGTTGGAACTCTTACTGGTTTATGGTTCATTCTGTGGACGAATCTTCCAGACCCAGAGTTCGTGCGATGCTTCAATCTGGTGCCAAGATGGGTCTCACTGTTTGTAGAACTTGGGCTTTTAATGATGGCGACTACAATGCCCTTCAGATTTCCCCTGGTCGCTTCGATGAGCGAGTTTTTCAGGTATTGTAAATTCAATGTTCTTGCTTGTTGGTTTCTCTTCGGTCTTATTGTTGTTGGTTTTATGTAGTACATAGCTGAAATTGAGTTACTTGGGTAATTTATAATGGTAATAACGCTTGTTTCGTATTATTGTCGTGATTCATCATGGCAGGGTCTGGATTTCCCAAAATATGTTCAAAGAACTATCTAAGGTCAACGGAATTTGTAAAATATGCCATCAATCTTGAACCACAGAGCTAATTATTGTGTTTGTTAGCGAGATATACATGTCCCCTAGAGTGATTATATGTAATATGTGATATAATACAGACAAAAGGTAGCATGTAGTCTCTCTATGCATCTTGTGGTCAGATTTTTCGTAGTATTTTCTTAGCGGCCTAGTGCGGCCCAATGCATGAGGCTCCCATTAGGTAGGGTCTGTGGAGAGAGATGGATGTATGCAGCAGCCTTACCCGGACAAGCAGAGAGTTTGTTTTCAGAATTTGAAACCATGCATGGTTAGATTTTTCATAGAATGGTGTTAAAAAATCCTTTTGGTTTTGTTTTTGGCCTCTGAATTTGCGTCCATTAGCTTGATGATTCAATATGAAATATGCTGGACTTGTTTCACTTCTTTTCCATCTTTTTTCCCATGAAGAAAGTTCTCCTTGTTCCATCTGTCACCTACAAAATTGTTCTAAGAAATGTGTCTGATAAAATTCAAGGAGGTGAAATGACAATCAAAAGTTTTGGGAAAGCAAACAAATATGTGCTTTCATTTCCAAACTTCAAAGATACGTCATTAAATTTTGTTTTATATAGTCTGTGTCCTATGTCCCATTTAGTGCTAAATTTGTCCTTTTTGTCTTTTCTGATAAAATTAAAATAAAAGAAGTTTCAAACATGTTGAGAATTGGTTGGGTGGCAGGCCTTGGATTATGTCATAGCTGAAGCAAGGCAAACTGGAATTCGGCTTCTCCTCGCCTTGGTCAATAACTTGCATGCCTATGGTGGGAAGACTCAGTATGTCAAATGGGCATGGGAAGAAGGGATAGGGTTAAGCTCATCCAATGATTCTTTCTTTTATGATCCTTCAATCCGCAGTTATTTCAAGAATTATGTCAAGGTATTGTAATGTTATCTTTCTCATGTCAAGTTATTCTATGTGTCTTTTGTAGCTGCTTTTACTTAAAAGGGCAATATGTAGTATACCTACGTGGATGTTCTTGTCGTTCTGCCCAGATAAGTTCTTGTGCTGTTATTATGTCTTCTATGATGGCCTAAGCATTTATAGAAGATGGACATCATCGTAACACTTTCTGGAGGCAAAGGATAAGATTATTTCCTTTATGTTAATTTCTCTGAATGAAATAACTGATTCTAGAGTTAAACTTTTCTTTAAGATGCATAACTTCATCTAAAATATAATTGGTCACAAGACATGTGATCATACTCACGATACAAATCACCTTCCAATTTTAAGAATCTTTAGGTAAAGAACAAATGGTGAAAATTATTATCAAATGGCCGTATGGTGATTATAAGATGTGCATGCGTTATTGCTTTTGTATTTTTCCTTAATATGTACTGTTGCCTGTCATCATGTCTGTTGATAAATGTAATTTCCCACAGCTCCCATTCTGTTCATGATGATTGCATGACTGTTTTTCTCTTTGCTTTTCATTCTGCTTCACATATTACTTTTGATGAATATTTGTATCCTTGAGACTGTTCTTAGTTAAACCATTAGCTTCCTCTGAATTCTTTTGCAGACTGTTCTGACAAGGAAGAATACTATCACTGGAGTTGAATATAGAAATGACCCCACCATATTAGGCTGGGAATTAATTAATGAACCTCGTTGCATGACTGATCCTTCAGGCGACACTCTCCAAGTAAGCTCTCTTCAAGCATCGCGACCCATTTGAAAATTTAAAAAGTATGCTGTCAATGTTTTTGATTTGTTCGAGGTGTATGCTGCATGTTGCTTGTTCCCGCTTGAGGGGATTTGAAAAAAACTAAAGAAAGAAATCAAATCTGTGCTTTTTTTCTTTCCTCAACTATGTTTTGGGATGAATTATTAGCCGATTCCCTGATGCTCATTTTGATACTTAGTTTTGTTTTGTTATTCTTTGTGAGGAGACATAAAATATAAATGGATCGGATGCTTTGAACCCTTTAAAAGTAATTATGGTATAATCAGATGCTTGCTCTTCTGGTTCCTTGTAAGCTTGTAAAAGGAAACAAAGAAAACAAATTAGGTGTTCTCAAGTCTCAGCCCTTGTAAATCTGAGAAGGGAAAGAAAATGATAGTGGCTTTACTGCTTCTAACATAGATATTTGAGTATCCATTACTTGGCATAAATTGCAGGACTGGCTTGAAGAAATGTCTGCTTTTGTCAAATTGATAGACAAGAACCATTTGGTGACTATTGGCCTTGAAGGATTTTATGGTCCTAATGACCCTAAAGGCCCTTCTGTCAACCCAGAGGAGTGGGCTGCCAGACTCGGATCTGATTTTATTCGCAATTCTGGGATTGCGAATATCGATTTCACCGCTGTTCATATCTATCCTGACCATTGGTAAACATTGCATGATTGCCATATCTATACTTTTGGATCTGTTTTTTTTTAGTCATAGGAAAATGGAAAAAAGTATCATAGAATGAGGCAATTTTGGATAGGCAATGCATCGAGTTAAGTCCTAACTTACCATTGAGTGCAGTCCACAGATTACTTGGTAGGCATTGCCTTTCTTAAAAGGAAAATATCAGGGCCCCATTTGATATGTAAGACGGGGCGAAGAATGAAAATAACAAAAGAAAAATATACATGAAAAGTATCTCTTCTATCTCTGAATAAAATATGTTGTTAAGGGACAGTGGTAAACTAAATTATTGCATATCACTATTTTTGAGCAAGAGAAAGAGAATAATTTTTCCGTTGTTGAAAGCAAACTGGACAGAAGAGAACTCCACCTTCAGAAGGAAGGGCAGCCATTGATAGAGTCTGCTTTAAATTTCTCTCTTGCTCTGAAATTTTCAGCTGAATTTGCTGTTTAAGTCCTCTGTTGAAACTTGCCTTCATATTAAACAAAATACAACCAAAAGCTACATATGATATTCTGAGATAGCTTATATATGTGTGTATACTTGGTATAGGTTAAAAACGCATGACTTTGAAGTGAACCTGAATTTTGTCACCAAGTGGATGCATTCGCACATTGAAGATGGCGACAAAGAATTGAAGAAGCCTGTTCTGTTCTCTGAATATGGGTGGTCAGACCTGATCAAGAACTTTTCGGTATCTGACCGTGAAAGGATGTACAGAACAATTTTGGATATAATCTACAAATCTGCTAAAAAAAACCGGTCGGGCTCTGGTGCCTTGGTGTGGCAATTCTTAGTAGAAGGAATGAACGAGTTTGAGGATGATTTCTGGATGATCCCATATAAAGGATCATCAACTTATTCTCTATTCCTTGAACAATCATGCAGATTGGGCAAAGTCACAGGATGGACTCAACATGACACAAGTTTCAAAGAGGCATGTAAGAAAATTTGATGGAATTTAAAGCTTTTTTGGGTTAGTGAATCAAAATGGGGATGGAATATAGGTTCTTGTTGTGGTTCGGTTATCTGTTAGTGGTCTAAATGGCTAGTTTTGTACTATATCATGGATTTTCTTACATCATCAATGCCACAATCAAGTGACTGCAAGAGTATATAGTGTTGCAGCACAGCTTAGAGTATCTTATGTAGCTGTTATTTCAAAGAACATCCTCAAGATCTAATTTTGCGAGGATTTATGTAGGTGAACTGAACTGATTGCTTTTTGAAGTCATATAAGTAAATCATTGATCTGATTTACCCTACTGCTGTTACTTGAAGAATTATCAACTATTGCCAGCATTTTGTATCACTTGCAGCCCTTCTTCATTTGGAAATTTGTTATGCAAGGCCAAGATGATGTAACATTTGAGAGTAGATTTTCCTCGAAATAAGGATTATTTGATAAAAAGCTTGTTTTTTTTTTCAAGAATTAGACGTTTCTTCAACTACCTGAAAACAGGCAACACAACCATAGATACACCCAACTTCCATAAAGATAAATTTTGACTTATTGAAGACCATGACGAAGGATTAATGAATAAGAAATTCAAAAATAGGCAGACGAAATTTCAGACGATTAACGAACGAGATCGGATAATTTTGCATGAACATAAAAATATATATATATACAGACAAACACAAAAGCGAGTCTCTCATCCCAGATTATCATACATACACCGAGGGAGCCCATAATTTCTATCAAACTAAAGCAAGGGAAAAAACAAGAAAAACTACGGAGAGGAGCCCTAATCAATTCTACGAAGCTGGATACTGATAGAAGACGAAATTGAGTAGCACTATTATCAAATTAAAGGCTAGTTGGAGTCACGCTTTGACAATCTTGTGGAAGTTCTAACGCCGTTATTGCCAGAAACAGTGTTCTTCTTACCTTGAATCTTTCAATTCTTTCTAGCTTTTGCCTTCTTTGCTTCATGATTCGGATTATTTATCTCTTCAGCCGCATTCGTAACAGTAGCAGCAGCAGCATAACTTGTCAATTTCCCAATTTTCACCTCGTTTCCAGTTTCAGATAGATCAGTTGTCTCATTCTCCATAGTCACCCTATCAAAATCGTCCCAGAGCTTCTTCACCAACTTCCTACGAGCCCTACGATTATCAGCTCCAATTTCCTCCACCTCCGTTCCTTCCTCCTTATCGTCGTCCATGAAAGCCATGTATCTCCGTCGCTTGGTCACAAGCGGTGCTGGAGGCGGGGTAACCAAAGCTGCACTATTCTTCTCTAATCCACCACAAGAACGAGCCTCCGGAATAGGGCTTTGGCTCTCACGCTCGGCACGAAGCTTGTTGCCATTGTTCTCAGTTTTGCCCTGAAGCGTGAGGCCACCGAAGCGGGGACCACCAATTGAAAAGTGAGCTTCGTTCGTCGATGACATCAAGGAGACGGTGATGGGCACCGGCTAGCACTGAATTGGACGTCAGTGGAGGAAGAGGGAGGCTAGGGCTGCCCACTTTGCCGGGAACCAGAGAAACGCACTTCTTGGCGGGAGGATTTGGCGCCTTTTTGTGAGATTTTGGATTTTGGAGTAAATGTAATGTGCCTGGGTCTTATATTATGGATCCAAAAATGCATCATCATCATCATCTAATGATACATTTGTCAATGATGGTATGTTTTGTTGGAGAAAAGTGTAGGTGGGGAAATAGAAATAGGAGTGAATGGAAGTTACTTTTCCTTTTATTTTGTTGGGTCATGATAGAAATAAAAGTAAAATTTTTTAGATTATTTTACTTTTGATTATAAAATTTTTAGACAATTTTAACCATTCCAAGTTATAAAAAAATATTTTAGACTATTTTACCTAAAGTTATAAAAAAATATATATATTAATTTCATACTCACTTCCATCCTACAAAATAAATTTTTAAAGTCCATTTCTAACTTAATTCTACTTGTACTTCCATTTCCACTCCTACTTCCATTTTCATCTAAAACTCTTTCATCCTACCAAACATATTTTTAGAGTTAACAATGATGGAATGAATAAGCTCATATCTTACAAAGACGCGAGTTCGATTCCCGCTACCGTTGTGAGAACTTATTTAGTAAGTGATATCGTAAGTCCCCTGTAAACGCTCTCTAAGCCTTGAGGTTGGCTCCCGATTTTGATAGGGGACCGATGTCGAATTCATCTAAACTCTATCAGTATAAAAAAAATCTAATAATACATTTTTAAAAAAAAAATAAAGACACGAAATAATATTTTATCAAAAATATTTACTGTTAGTTGCGCATTTTGAGAAATAATAAGCATTTTGCATGGTCTCAAGACTCAAGGCGTGACTTTGAAACTTTATTTGCCTTGTGAGATGTGTTCTCCATAACAAATAAATACTAGTAAATTTTCAATATTAATAGATACAAATATATTTACCAAAAAAAAAGATACAAATATATCAAGTTACTACTAGTACTTTTATTATTATAGACGGATATTAATTTATTTGAAGTTAAAGTTAAAAGAGTAGCTCAATGCTCAAACGAATCAATAAGATTCTGTTATGACACCATGGCATGATGGCAATGTGCTTATAGCAATTTTGTGCGCATATTGATTTTTACAGCATATAATACAAGGGGTACAAGAATTGTTATAATTTGTTTTTTCTCTCTAGTTCTGTATACAAAACGAGTATATATATTTTCAATAAAAATTGCGTAATATATATGTGGGGAAAAAACGTGATTTTATCAAACTTTAGCAAGCGCTCTCCAGTGAATCAGTGAATAAATGAACAAACCACATCTCCTAACCAAATGAAATATTTAAAAAATGGGGAAAAAGTGACTAATTACAGTAACACACACATATAGCCACAGCAGAGAAAGACAGGGATAGAAGTTAGAAGGTGCCCTCCCAATGGATATATTCACAAACCATAATCGCCTCTCCTAACTCCAAAAATAACTCGCATATCTAAAGAAAAACGTTTATAAACTCAAGGCCTTCTATTCTCTGTCTACTCCACCTTCGTCTCATTCCAACGTCAAACCTGCAAACAGAAATGCAAACCTTTTACATTCCATGGATTTTCATTAACTTAAATAATACTCGTACTTTGGTGACAGCTTTCAATTGCCACTCTAAACATGTGATTTTTACATTCCATGCTTTTTTATACTTTGGTATCTTTAACCTAAAACTCCCAAAAAGGGATGGAGTATCCTGCAGGTACACACACTAACAGGTATGCAGGGGGCACCAAAAGAAGACAGAAATCTTACATTCCAGAAGGTTCAATGGCTTAGAGCTCCTTGTTTAAATGGAAAGGGTAAGCCCACAACAGAAGACTCCATATAGCCATATCTCAGTTGAACTGAAATTAGAGGAGGTCATCACGTAAGCACAGCCAACAGGTATACAGACAGTGAAAAGAAAAGGCAACTTTATGATAATACAATGAAAAATAAGTCCAGGCCTCCACAACAATACATATATTTGACACAGAATCACAAGGTTCTCCATTAGTGACAAGGTATTGGCCAACTTCTCAGCAGTGACTTTGTCTAACACTACTGGGATAAAACTATAACTCTGATGGAGCGAGTTCAACATATTTAGCTATGATATGGGTATTCGGTTCACTCAGAATATAGACTATTAGTTGCACAAGGAAAGAAACATAGTTCCGGCCCAAAAGTAATAAAGGTTTATCTTTGTCTTCTTAAACTTGTCTATAAGCAAAAGATCCGCAAACAAGAGTAACCACACCAAAATAACAACTAATAAAACAAAAATGTCCAGTAAAACGTACAAATAAATATTACCTCAAGTCACAAGTTAACCAGCAGACTTTTTGCCTGTAATGATCTGGAATATCCGAAGACCCCTGCTGAATGCTTCGTTGAAAAGAACTCTGGTCTGCATAGACTGAAACCCTGGCAACCATGAAAGTAATGCTACAGGAGCCATAACAATTACCCCAAATAGTATATCATATAGACGAGCCACAGAAACAACCCCATCCCAAATGATGGTGGCTTGTAGAAATGGCCGGAATACTTGGGCAATTAATATGAGGCCCCAGCCTGTGGGAATGAATGCCAACATGCTTGTAAAAATATCCACAAATTTCAATTCAGTAAATTCCAGCAAAGCGATCATCACAAGTATCACAAGAATAATGATAAGGAACTGAACCAGCCGATAATAGATATGTTCTTTTGCTGCATATTTGTCCCGGGCATATGATAATGCCACATAAAACCCAAAGATAACAAACACACAGATCCAAGATAACAAGTAAACAGCAATACTGGTACTTCCATCGGCAATACCCAGCTGATAAACAATTCCATACTGAAAAAAGAAGAACCGAAGGTCCAAAATTATCTCCAATAACTTCCCCCAAAGGCCAGTTACCCTAAGATGATCTTGCTCTTCATTCCACCATCTTTCCCAGCTCTGTTCGGCTTTAGCAAACACACTTCCATGGTACCAAATCCAATTCATAAAATCATCAAAATCATAAACAGTCTTTAACCAATCAAAGCCTGAAGGATTGAACACAAATGGTGCCATAATCCATGATACAACTAGAAACCAACTAAAGATGGTCATGGCTATATACACAAATGTGTCAGTTGCTACAGGACTGTGTGATGCATAAATAACAAGTATCAGTCCCAATTCAATTGCTTTCACAAAATGGCTACGAGCATATAGCCTATAGTTTTCTGCAAAACTCTTGTGCTCTACAACAAATCCACGACCAGTCGGTCGATACTTTGCCCCACCATGAAGGATTGTCCGGCCAAAGTAATGGCTACGAGTACCCATAGAGAATGTGTAGAAAAATGATGAAAGCTGGAGCTGCATTGTCAGGAAATCCCAAATAGCTTGAAGGAATCCATGCTCAAGAGAATTCTCCACAATCATGGGAAGGGCAGTGAAAATACCAAGTTGGATAATGAACTGTTGATTTAAAATGGTACCTAGTGCTTTATTGTTATTGCTGCCACCCTCCATACCAGTTTCAACACCACTGAGAGTAAGGTAAAGTCGGCCCCATAAAAATGCATATACAGTCAAAATAATCATCATCGTATTGAAAAAGAATCCCACAGTAGTGTAGAAGAACGAGAGCATTCGGAAGAAATCGAGCCTATGGCCCAACCTGTAGACATCTCTGCTCAAAACTTGCTCCCCATTTCCACTGGAAACCTTGGCTTCGAACATTGATATTTGATTCAACCCCACATCCCTTCCCTTTCCAACCTGAATGTATTCATGGTGTGTGACATTACCTCTACGGAGAGTACAGTTAAAGCCAGCGAAAATGTCCTCACTTATGTTGATTACTCTGGAAGCTTTACTAATACCACCTCGGGTTAAGAACCAAAACCGGTCAAACACATCTGGATGACCATAATGCATTCTGACTTTCAAAGGATTTGCCAAAACTCTCTGCCCTAAGGTTACAAAACTTGTTTCTTGAGCTGACATGAACCAAGCAAGAGAGGAAACAGAACCAGTGAAAATGTGTTCTCTGACTCCCAAAATAGTAGGTTTCCGAATACCATAATAATGCCTGTATTCTTCTAAGAGATTCCGCATTTTAAGTGCTTCTTCAAAGTAGTTGTCCTGGTTCATGTCAATGGTCTGAAGAGCTTCACCCCGGGTGAAAATGATAGCATGATTTTGATTTTCTGGCTTTCCTTCTCCAAGTTTCAAGGGGCCTGGCAACTTAATACGATATATTTCAACTTCCTTATCCAATTGTTGGTCATACTTGACAAGAACAGAGTAATACTCCTTTTCATCCCTCCCGGTGGTAACCTCATCAACATAAGCAATTCGAAGGGCTTCATTATTTTTCATTAGATATAGTATTTCATCAGCACGGGGGTCCTTTTTCTCCTTCTGAGTCCCATATATCTGGCAAGTAACCACATAATTGAATTTCATTAAAGCAGTCCCATATTCATGGCCTTTGAATAACATACCTACGGAACTGCTAGCTCTACTCAGACTCTTAGAGGAGGGAGACCTTTCAGAGTTAAAACCATCTAAATTGTCTAGCCTCATTGAACCTAGTTCACGTGAGCCTTCTCGAATATCCATTTCTGATGCAGAATCCAGAAAAGCCAACATCTTAAGAGCCCGATAGTAATACATCATTCCTCTAACAGTTCGAGCCAGCGTTTGTCCTCTGTAGGATGCCCAAAGCCTCAAATCCCTTAGTTTGTCAGTCCAGATATCGTTATCTTTTGCCATCCCCTCCCGCCGCATCCTTTCAATAAAATTCTTCCACTCATCATCATATATAGTCTGCAAGTAGTACAGGATTGAAATCCCATCTTCATTCTCAGTTCTAAGTTGTTCTTTGCTGAATAATACATCTTCACTATAGTAAGGGGTCAAAACACTGAAAGCCATCATTTTCTCAACTTGAGGAGCACGGGGCATATTCATGAAAAGTGAGTTACTAAAGAAAGCAATCCGCCGCCTAGCTTCAAGATTTACAGGAATGCTTTGCATTGAATCCCTGGAGGTAAGAATTGTATGCAAGCGCCGAACCTGCCGGTAGAAGTTCTCATTGTCGGTGTGAGGCAACTGAATGGCATTTGCAAAGAGTAAATCCCCCAAGGAAGCTGGATTCTGTGGAGCCAAGCCATCCTCACGTAGCTGGTCAGGACTCCTTTTCTCCTTCAAAAAATCTCGGGTAGCAATCTCATAAAGGGCCTGAAGATTATTCACCAATTGGTTAGAGTCTTTCTGGGGTTTGTTCAATAACTCAACAAGTTTAATCAATTTGTCATGTAGCCGGGGCAGTGCAGTTGTTTTAAACGTTTTAGTGAATTTCTCGATCTCAAGAGAGTGATCAATTTCTTGAAACAAGACCATCGCAATAGAATGCTCTTCACTATTAGGTTTGATAATCTCAAGGACCAAGTACTTGATACAATCGTATACTTCAATGACAGCACAACGCCTGTACTCATTCTTGCATATCTTCTTCCAAAGCCACTTATCTGGACAATCAACTAGTTCTTTGGCCTGACTGAGTGCCAGCAACAACTCATTGCAGAGTAG
The DNA here is from genome assembly GCA_037074615.1 of Leucaena leucocephala. Classification (NCBI taxonomy): domain Eukaryota; kingdom Viridiplantae; phylum Streptophyta; class Magnoliopsida; order Fabales; family Fabaceae; genus Leucaena; species Leucaena leucocephala. The sequence continues at coordinate 17,012,227 of CM073545.1, forward strand.
AAAACATGGCCAGCGTATCACCCTGACATTCCAAGAGTTTGGTGGGAGCTCCAGCAGCTCAACCTCTCGATCAGATATGATATCCTCCTCCCTGAAAGACATAATTATCTCATTCCATATCAAAGCAAACTTGGTGGCCTCAATCTGGTTAGATTCAAGCTTCCTGTAGGGGTGGCCAAGCCCATACCTAAGCTTCAACCTGTGTATAGCATCCTTAAACTTGCTCTTCAATGTCCCCCTTGCATTTAACAACTGCTCCTCTGGCATGAGATTAAACTGAATTGCGCTAGCAAAAAATTGGAATCTCAATCGCAGATGTTGCATATTTCTAATCTCACCCAAGTGTGCAAACAACCCCACCACTGCCCCGACCAATGATGAATATATTGAATACCAAATCTGAATATCCATCAGATAGACCAAAACAACAGGAAGCCACAGTAGGCCAACAGCAAGTCTGTTGCTGTTGGGAAGAAACTCGTGCCATTCATACTTAACATTCTTAAGGTCCAACACTGCCTTTGATGGAGCAATCATGGGTTTAATCTGAAGGAAGTAGCTGAAACAAAACTTAGTTGCAAGAACCACAATCCAGAACAAGGTGTATTTAATGTTATCTACAAGACCTTCTCGCAAACCACGGCCAACAAAAGATCTACTCTGAAACCACCAGGATAACATGTAAAAAATTCTCCAATTTGTGTTCTCGATAAAATTTCTAATCCAAGGAATTATAAAGAGGGCTAAAGCTAGGAGCTCTGGAACGATAAAAACAAGTGCGACCTCAAGAAAATTCACCACCCGCCTATTTGCTTCAGCTGACCACCTCCTATCTTGGTTTCTCTGCGACCATATCCTCCCATAAAATACACCAAAGACTACAATCCAGACAGCAGCAACGACACATTTGAGGACCATTCTCACTCCAAGCGCCATAGTCTCCCTTGAAATCAACCTATAATGCATCCCTACATCAAGCAGAGACTGCAGAAACCTCAAACCACTCCAAGTGAAGAAAATTATTAAAACACGGACCTGTACAGTCCTATCCTCCAATGCTTGCCAAGGATATGTCTTCTGCTCCCAAGCAACAATTATTGCCGCTTGGAGAAATAGTATCAACATTACCCAAAGCCTATCAAAACTCCGGTACAAATTCCAAAACGACCTCTGTTCGACAAAACCAGTCTTACCCACATGCTTTGCCCTGCTTGATATCACAAAAAAGTTACTTCCAACATTAATAGGCCACTTTAGCTTCTCGAAACACCGTTTACTCCAAAAATACTCATTTATATCATCATAATTTCTCCAGGCACTGTGAGGTTCAGTACCATTCTTACTATTCTCTACCTCAGCCCTCATCGTTTCATAAATGGGTTTCACCACACCGTTTAGGAACGAATTCTCCCCGCTAATCGAAGGCACCACCGGCTGGCCGGTATTCTCATCGATGTAATCCTCCAAGATCTTGTTAAGCTCCATGGCCATGTGATGGAAAATATAGCAGAGGCATTCAGGGACAAATCGAAGATTAGCAGACTCACCCCAGATCAGGAGATAGAGGGAGACATAAAGCAGCTCTCGTCGCTGATCGGAGGAGGCCCCTCGCAGATCCGAAATCCAAATGTTGGATTTCTTTCCTAAATAAGAGCACCAACTGGTATAGTTCTTCAAAAGCTTCTTCCGGAATCTTCGTAGAACAGTGCCATCCAAAGTATCAATGTTATCAGGGGGAGGAGTTAAGCTCATCTGGCCATTTGCAAGGTGGAGCACAAGGTGTTCACGCTGGTTCCGAACGTTTTCTCTCTGGAAGCCAAAGAAAAGGCCGAGCCAATCAAGGAGGTCCATGTGAGGGAGCCATTGATTGAAAGGTGGCTTTCGGAGGTCACCAACGGCACGAAGGCCGGCGGCGGCGGCGCGTACCTCGGGAAACCGGAGAGAAGGGTGGTCAGCGAGGAGGTTGTGAACAGGGATGATATTGTGAACTTCATCTTCAGGGAACGGACGAGGCCGGTTTTGACTGGAAGCCGGCGGGTGACGTTGGCGAAGACTCATGGCATTGGGAGCAGAAAGAAACAGAAAAGGAGAGCCAGTGAGAGGAAGCAGAGAAGTCTGAGATGGGCTTTGGTGTTAAATGTTTGGGGATTCGAATAAAGGCGAAGTCGAATTATCAGTTGACAGTTTCAGAGTGGTGGTGATAGGGGTGTGATCGTTGTCGTCGTCTTCTAATGGAAGACGTCTTCCGTGTCACCGGAAACAGAAGGTTTAAACCTCCTTGAGAAACCCACGTTACTGTTAGAATAGTCAATATAATTTTTTCAATAGATCGATTTTTTTATATTTTTATATTTTTTTAATTATAAAACTAGGTTGTAGGTGGACCCATATTCTTGGTGAGCTAAACTTATTTGCATTTGTCTTTAATTTTTAATATAAAATTTATATTATAAATTAAATTTTATATTAAGGATAAGAAGAATATTATTAGTTATTACTGTTGATTTGCTAATTTAAGAAGAAGAAAAATATAACTGCTTTCTATGTAAATTTGAAGCACAATAATAAGAAATGATAAATAAAAGAGAATCTTCTGACATCAACGGTTTATGATTTGGATAAATGGTTTTTTTAAGATAGTGAGATTTTTGGTTCAATATAATTTCCCTGAAAAAGGAGATACTCAATTATCAGTCCCCAATCATGAAAGTTAATTTACCTTTCCTTGTTTAAAGGATTCCTCACATGTAATTGGTGAGAGCTTACTCTCTTATCCATAAATAAATTCAATTAAAAAAATTAAATTTTTTATCTTATTTAGGGTTTTATTGATTAATAGTAATTTCAAATACTCCTTGTATGTGTCTATAGAGTGTGTTTTTAAAAGAATTTCTCTCCAATTGTTTGGTTTTAAATTTATACAGTTATATAAATTTTACTCCGCTGTCTAAAATTATAAGACGTTTTCACTAGGTTTTATCCTGAGAAAATAGTTTAACATCATTAAAAAAAACCCTACTATTTCCATGTTTATCATTATTTAACGGCACAACTTAATCACAAATAAATATAAAAATTTAATTAATTTCAAATATCCATAGACATTTTTGAAAAAATTATTAATTACTCTGAAAAAAATACCAAAATGCCATATTTTATTATTAATTATATTTTCAAACATTGAAAGGGCAGACAAATTTCTTGTAATTTTAAACAAGGGGGTATATATTATAAAATTTAATAAATATAGCAAAAAAAAAGTAAAAGTAAGGGAGAAAATAAAGCCATGCAGGCGGCGGGAGGTAGTGGCGCAGATGGCACGCTACACGCCTGCGCGGACGAAACCAGGAAATTTGAAAGCAAAGTGGGCGGCAGCGTCTCTGACTCTGCCTGGATCTGCGGGCCCCATTCACACGTTCCTCTTTCCTAACCGTTATTCCGTTAAGCACCCCTTCCCCTCATCCACTTCCATTACTCGTTTTCTTTTTCTTCTGATGAAAAACAAAATAATGATGATTCCCATTAACTAATTTTCTATTCGACTAAACTTTTTTTTTTTATCATTATTCTCCTTTGCCACCAACTTTTTCCCCTCTTTATATATTTTTTCCTGATTGTATATTTATGTTGATTTTTATTGTTTTTATTTGCTTATGAATATAGTATAATCATAATTGCATTATTTTTTATCAATACATATAGTTAGTTTATAGGTGTAAGGACCGTTAAATTTTTCTAAATCTTAAATTCAATTTTTATATGAGATACTTATGTTAGGATAATCATGAACCTAAAAATTGGATATTAAATAATAGAATTTGATAAACAATATAAAACAAGTAATTGAATTATTGTTTTTTAGATATACAGCATAAGTTTTTATTTAAATTTTAAGTAAGTTGAGTTCTGAGGCTTATCAGAGTTAAGGCATATTTTTATATTCAAAAAATATTTATAGATATATTTATATATCTCCTACTAATAAAATTTTAACATGATTTGAACTCAATATTTTATAAGTTAAATTAATTTTTAAATGAATGATTGAATGAATCTATGTGGGCAATCATGCACAGGAAGAATTTGCATTTTGGACATAAATTCTTTATTTTGGTGAGAGAATTAAGAATCATGGAATACATGTGGATTCTTAAAATCAAACGACGCCTAACTTGAGGCGTTTAAAAATTGTTCGTTCAAATCAGCATTTCATGGGTTTTGCGTTCCAAATGGCAGCGTCATGTGGCTGCCTGAATGCAAAAATTGTCAACGGTGGAGGCCATTCCCAACCATATCCCAACTACATTTACTATACGGACCTTTTTTATATTATAAACTTGCAGGCTAAGATAAACTTGATAGTAATCGAATAATGATTACATACACATCATAATTCTATTTTTACGTCAATTATGATTTATTGCACAGCGAATTCCCCTCCTCAAAAGAATTTAAAAAAAAAACCATTAACCTTTCTGAAATTCTATTTACCTTCAAAGCATTATGATATTGCGATAAGCAGTAGGGAGAATGAAGATAGTTAGATACAAATATGATATTATGTGCAAATGTTTGGCTTATAGTTAGCAAATTAGGAAACGAATGATTCAGAAAGAAATGCAATCACGTGGTGGCCCATTAATGGTGATCCACCAAGAGACGTCAATCATCAAGGGAAGAAAAAGGAATCGAATTGAATCGAACGGCTGTGGAGAAAGTATCAATTTTGTATACAAAAACGTAGTTAAAGAGTGTACCCTATGTAGACAAAGTATCATTAGAGATTGGTATATACGCAAAAGATTATTTATTGGAATTTGGAAAGCCAAGCCAATCTTGATATCAGCAATAATGAGGAACAGAATATAATAATAATACTGGTACAGGTTGTGAAAATAAACTCATATCAAGAGATTGAAGAAGCTCATAAAGTCTTCACGAATAGAGAGAGAGAGACCTGGAAGCTGCCAACCCGAGAAATACTCCCTTAGGATGTTAACTTTACTCCAAACCTATGTGGCTATGTGGTCCTCTTTGACGCCTTTCATTTTCTTCTGTCTCTCATTCCTTTAACGTACCAATTAAGAATTTGATCCTTACATGATTTGTGTCGAGTATTCTTCTCTTCTTTGTTCCTTTTTTGCTTTTTGCCAACTGATTTGTGTCAACGATCCCCTTTCGCCAAGTTCGAAAAAGGTGTAGAAAATAAAAAAAAAAAAATACGTACGGCTAACAAAATCGGGATTGATGGTCAGTTGTAATTTTCTGAACTATTTTACGTTCTAATTGCTTATTAAACTGGTCAATTAAAAGCTCTATAACTCCATAACATCATACAGAGTTGAAACTAATTACAGAACTCCAAAAAAAATCTACATATTTCCTTGAACTTTATAAATATTTAACAGAATAAAAGAACAAATGACTATAATTATCTGTGGGCTGCAAATAGATGAATGTGATAAACTCATAACGCCTCTCACTAAAACCATCTCTCGATGAAGCCAAATACTACATGGAAGTAGATGGCAGCCAAATATTTCACTGTTAATGAAAGATAACAAGTAAAGAAGGCCCCAGACAGATATAATCCTTATACATTTTACATACGGCAGACGTTACACACATTTTTATTCCATGCATAATAAAAAGCGCAATGGTTTGAGTCCTGAAATTTGAACACAACGCCCTCCACAACATCTAAGCATTGTTCAAGCGGGGCGTCCCACAATACAAACAACTTCATCCTGACCATCCTCTCTGGGGTACAATAGAGCCATGAACGTTCAAACGGTCGAGCACCGAGTTAAAATCTATGGGCTGCCCAGTCTCCTCCATCCTCTGAATCACGCTCGCCACATGATCGCCTCTGAATCCCATGCTCACCAATTTGTCTATTAGTTCATTGTAGGGATGGTTGCGAACGAATTGTGATGGACTAGGACTCCGGACCATGAGACCATGACCGGTGGGGTTCTGAAGGGAAGCACTTGCTGGAGGATACCCGGATTGAGCATAATGAGGAGATGGGGATGGATGTGCTCTTCCTCCCTCACCATCATACATCATGTATCCAGTAGCAGGAGGAAGTGCAGGGTGGGAACCGGTGGCTCCATATGCATCGCCCGGCGGTGCTGGAAATGAACCCTTCATTTGCTGGGGAGGGGGTTGCTGTGGGACAGTTCTACCACCACCATATCCATAGGGCACAGTGTCAGCGCGGCTAGATCCAGGTGGTGGAATCCCCGAATAGGGCATTTGCATTGGCATGCTGCTGGGCAGTGTTTCTGGGGGAGATTGATTCGTAGCTTGGCTTGGAGGGTAAGAAGGATAAACTGAAGAGGGTGGCCTCATTTGAGGTTGCATAGAGGCAGGTTGTGGAGGCTGCACCGGCTGAGGTAACTGCTGAGGCTGCCATTGTTGCTGCTGCTGCGGAGCTGGAGGCGGTGGCTGCTGATACTGAGGATACTGTTGAACAGGTGGGGTCTGAGTTACTTGAGAAGGTAGTTGGGCCGATCGGTACTGTGGATCAGAAGGCAAATACTGGTTCTGGGGAAGCTGAGCCACGGCTTGTGGATTGGGTACCGGGGTGGCGGCCATGTAATATGGAGGTTGTTGTGCGGCTTGGGACACATTAGGTGCTGGAGCTTGAGAGTGGGTTGCCATAGACGGCTGCTGGGGAGTGACTTGATGGGGTAGGGCGAGAGCTAACTGTTGATTGTGAGTGTCAGATGCACTATCAGTTTTCTTAGGATCTGCAGCAGAAGGGGAAGATCTCTCCTCGTTGGACTGCGTATGGCTTGAGGAAGATGATTCTTTCTGAAAAAGTTGAAGCTTGGCTAGTTCTTTTTGAGTGTCAGCCAGCTCTTGTTTGTCTCTTAAAATTTGTACAGACCTGTGGACCTACATAAACACCAATCAGAATCAGAAAAAATAAGAATAAAAACATGCAAAAGAGGCCCACAAATCAAAATATCAAATTACAAATCCCTCTAGTGGGAACCATTTGACCAAAGGTGATAAGAACGTTAAGTCCCTGTTTATCCATTAAGAAGACTGATTCTTAGTTTAAGATGCAAAAAAATTATCTAGCACATGACAGAAAAGGTGAAATCAAGGAGCATAATGATTGCAACTTACTTCTTGAAGGTGTTTGTCAAGAAATTTAAGCTTTAACTCTGACTCTCCATTGCTACGATTTAAATCAGTTCGCATTTCTCCAATTGATTTGTCAAGATTGTAGCAATATAACTCCAATTGCGATAGCCTTGAACTAATTCCCTCAAGAAACCGCATGAGATTGTCAGCATATTTTTTCATGCTCTTCTCTACCGTGGCAATCACATCTTGACTTAAAGAATCCTCTGGTGGGCTATAAGCAGTAGCAGGAAACATTGATGTCCTTGTCATCCTTGTTTTGTGAAAATCCGGCTGAACGAAAGATTTTCAAGGACTCAATTATGGTTTATAAAAGGTAAATTTGATGCAAAATGCTCAAATCATACACATGAACTGTGAAAAGCAATAAGCATAAGAATGGCCAAAAATTCCATATTAAAACCAGCTACAATGTTTATAAACCTTAGCCTTCACCATATAATGGCCCCCCAATATCTTAATGTAATGAAGCTTCCAAGATCAATGTTCACAATCATATTCCCATTAAACCAAATCAAAGAAATCCATGAAGCAACTAAACTTTCCAGCTTTGCGAGAATTAATCAATCAATAAGTCACAAATGTGAGAGCCCCTAGAGAGTCCCAACAGGTACAAAGCATACATCCAAAGATCTCCATTGGTTGAGGTACAAAGGAACAAAAAAAAGAGAAACTCAAAATTAAAATGGAAATAAATGTTGAAACGAAAATAGAAGTTGGAAATCAAAACAAATGTTGAAATAGAACGCAGATGGAAATCTGAATTGACTTGCAGATTCACATGAGTGGTGCACCAGAACTTTCAGCCAAATATAAAAAGATCTAAAAGTGAATTTTCACTCCAAGTTTTATCATATTGGGTAGAGCCAGGAGCCATATCTCAGTTGTATCCTTCCAGTAACTGCCGCGTGACTTTGACTTTTATTTTTACTTTCTACTCTCTTTTCTTGGCTCGATACACCTAGGATACTTATTTAGGGATATCCTAGGCTATCGTGTCGGATATGCATCAGACAACAATAAATGGGAAGACAAGTATAAAAGGGGGGGATTCCACGAGCAAGTGCTTCCTAGTATTCTGTCCCTCCAATCATAATTCCCTTGTCCTTTTCCTTCTCAATTATTGTTACATCACATTCATTTACAATTTTTTTTTTTTAACTCACTGCCAGTTGATGTTTTCCCTTTCATTAGGTTGGAGACAAACAAACTAGCTAAGCAGCTTATACATGCCCCAAAAGAGCTACCTTACTACAAGGAGTTTATAGCTCTAAGCATGGTGACACTTACTCTGATGAAGCTAGTCCACTAAATAGACTTTCAGGGCAATAATGACACTGAATATTTGAGCAAAGCCAACTAGACAATAGATTTTGATTCATCATATAGATTCATCGCAAAAATGTAGTGTTAATTAAGCATGCTGCCCTTTTCTTTTCCCCGCCATAAAAAATGGACGTCCAGTCTGAGAAAACCAGACAATGATTCGGCTCATTTCCGAGAAAATCGTCTAAACGATAATAAAAATCCCAAGTCGCTTCAAATTTCTGCTATTTTTACATATTCCTAGAAACCCATGGAGCCCAGTAACCAGCAGAAGAATAAAGATTGACGAATCAAATTCGCAAGAATCTATCAACGACAGAGGAAGGGAAAAATTACAAGAAAGACGACAAGATCAAATAACTTGCTTCCGCGACCACCAAATTATTCGCTAAAACGATGTCAGATTTCCTAAACCCTAATCACTTATTCCTAGCAAAGCATCGCGACCAAATTGGGAAATTCCCCGAGATGGAAAGGTAACAGAAAGTCAACCTAGAAACCTTGATACAGACCTAAATCGACCTAGAAAGACCATCGATACAAACCTTGGTAGAATTGGTGCAGATGACTGGATCGCTGTGATTGCCATTAGAAGAATCCTGGGTGCCATAGTCCTCGTATGAGCAGAGGATGTCATCGGACGCAAAATCAAACCCTTTGGAGGCGGAGTTACCGCGACCAGACGATCCAGACGCCATAGCTAGAGAGCTTCGCGAAACGGAAGAGACCTTCAATAAAAGATCGAACCTTTGAGATAAGAAATCTGGGTAATTTGAGAGAGAGAGAGAGAGAGAAGGATTGATTTAATGCATTGGCCTTTGTGCTAGTATGCCAAAATCAAGTTTCGCATATATTTATGAAAGTTTAGATGAAAAGAAATTAGAAAAGAAATCATTTTTATATGAAGAGTATGCTTTGGTTTGGAGAGAAAGATAAGGATGAGGACCGGCCACATGTCTCGAGATGAGGTAGCCTTCAGAGCGGTTGAGATTAATTTTTTCTCCCACATGCTTCAATTGCACACTGTATTATTATTATGCAATACAAAAGTATGCTTACGCATAAAATTTAGACTGTCATGTTGATTTTTTAATTCATAATTTATTTTTTTATAATAAAAAATTTAAATAAATTCACATATTATCTACAAATTTATATTAATAATAAAATTTAAACTCACTATTTTATAAATTATATCGTGTGAGTCAACTTATTACTTATTATATAAATTTTTATTTGATAAATTAATTTAATTATCAGTGTGTCTTGAGAGTTTATAAAAAATATGAAAAGCTTACCCGGAAAGGATATTAATAAAAATTCATGTAAATTAATAAGTAATAAGGTTCTCCCTTTAACAAGTAAATTAGAGGTTTTTTTGTTTTATTTTAAAATTTTAATTCATGTTTCTTGACATTGAACATAATTCTGACAAAATTGTTGTGCAGATCAAACTATTAGAACGGTTGGCCCAAAAAAAAAGTATATATTAGCATTATAAAGCCGAAAACTAATTTCAAATGCACTACTTGACGTAAAAAAAGAAAAAGAAAAAAAAAAGGAATTCGAATGCACTACGGTTTGTTGCGTTGCGACTTGCAAGGGATGATTGATGAGTCATCGTTTTATTATTCGTCTTCTTTATTATTTTTTTTAGTGTTATTATCCGATCCTATCAAAGAGAGTTATTTATATACAAAGATAATTTAAAATTCACTAACATAATATCACCGGCCATCAATTTTTTAACAAACGTGAAGATGATCAACACATGTTTTCGTGGACCACGTTATTTCTTTGGGAACACAGTAGTTAAACTTGGGGCCCCTCGTCAAATTTATGTGGTACGTACTTCCATTAAACGTATAATTTTTTGTCTTTGTTCACACTGTACAGTATGAATAATAATTATAATATCTATTAATTTTTTAAAAAATCATTTTAAAATATTTATATTTATCTTTTTATTAAATTTATTTATTTAACTTATAAATTATTAATTTTAAAAAGATTATGTAACATATATTATAATTAAATAAATTTTTTTAAAAAATTAACAAAGTTTTATAAAATAACTAAGACCGAATGTAGTAATATAGGAATTGTATAAAAATTGAGAAAACTTTACAGCTTTATCTAAATTTTATACTATTTTACATACATACATACTAATAATTCATGAAGTAGAATAGGGCATAGAGCAAGCACAATGGATCTAGTAAATTGAAGAGGCTTCGCTGGAAATAAACCACCATGAAGTTGGTATGTGTTACATCAGCCAATAATCTAAGTGTTGGTTTGTCTTGCTTCCTTCCACCAGCTTCATACTTCCATTAATGCCTTTTCCCCACTTTTTGCTACAAGGCGTTTTATTCTTAATTTCTTTTCTGGGGGGGGGGGCGCGGGGGGTTGTTTAGGGGGCAAATTCGTAGTTTCAGTGTTTTACAAGACAATAAAAAAGTCATTTTTTTCATTCTTTCCCTAGTACATGAAACACTGGTTGTTTTTATTTTATTCTGCTAATCATTCTGTTCTTAAAATGTTATTCCGTTTTTCAACCCACCAAAATGGAGCTATCAATATCATTTTGATAGAAGTGACTAATTGCGTTTAAGAAACAATTCATAATAATGATGATCACTAATCCACAAGACAAACACCCAATTACTTGTTAGAGAACCGTCCTAAGTGGGAAAACACAAATACGAGGATGCCCTCAAATCCAAGGAATGGGTCAAAAAAAGGACGCAGAAACACAGCAAATAACTTAGAACAAAAACCTGACAACTATTAAACCTAAGAATGAGGGCAACCTCCTCCTTTGGTCAAAAGGAGAGGATCAACGACCGTGTGAATGGAGTACATAAGGAGAATCGCGTATATTATGACGGCCGCGAAACCGGCCACCAGAGCTCCGGCGACATGGTTACAGTAATCTCGGACTTGACCGCATATTGGTAACCACCCCGCATAGAGATTCCCTTTCTTCCCCACATACGCTATTGCCACTGCTGCCGATTCGCTTGATATCAGCAACATTGTGAATACCTGCTCCACACACAGCCAATAAATCCATCACTTACTTGGGCTGGACAAACGGGGTCGAACTTAGGCCCATTACGTCATCCATATGGGCTTAACAAAACAATTGGGCTTGTATTTACGAGTATATTGACGAAATCAATCTAGTACTCTCTAAACCTTAGAGTTATGCCCTAATTTTAGTAAAAAATCAGTGTCAAATTTAACTAAATTTTCTTTTTACTAAAAAAAATATTTCTAGCCAACTGGCTTAAGTGGTGGGGGTGAGATAAAACAGAGGTAAAGTAAATGGGTTATAAAAAGCTGATTCATTTTTTTTTACTGATTAAAAAAATTGAATAAATTAATTAATTATAAATAAATCTAATATTTTAAGATAAATTTATCCTATATACTCTTTAATCTATTTAAATTAGTCAAATATATATTATATTAATTATAATTAATTTATTTATTTAATTTCTTTAATCTATTTTAAAAAAAAACTCAACAATCTCTTGTATTATTAAAAACGGAGGTAGTAAAACAAGAAAGAAACCTATCTTTTTCACATTTGCATATTCATTGACCATTTTCTTATGGACCACAAGTATCCTAAGCTTACCTTGTAACTCAGGTCAGGGATCATACTAATCCAGATATCGAGCTGCTTAATAGGACTCTTGGCTAAATAATGCGTATTATGTTCTACTGTAGCGGAAAAGAAAGGAGAAGTGAGTTTTAGAGCAGAAAGAAATTACCAAATCCAAAGCGACTGCGAATCGCCAGAGCAAACTCTTGGGAGGAAGAAACATGACGAAGAATCCATACACAGTCACTACGGAGTTTGCAATCACAAAGTACCTGGCAAGCTTTTCAATAATCAGCTTCATTTCCCCAGAAACAAAAAAACACTGACTCATTCATAAATTCATTCTGCAGAAAAATGAACAACACTACTTACTTGAAGGCAGGCGTGTTGGTATACTTGGCATCATAATAGAAAGGGAAAAATCCAAGTCTCTCGCGGCTGGTAACCATCACAATGACCGCCGAAAGAGTGGCTCCAAAGGCCAAGAACCTCAACGCAAGGTGGCAGATTCTCTTAACCTTGCTCATGCTGGGGCTTTGATTTTGATCTCACAAACTCTTCTCTGGTGTGTTGTATATATGAATGCTGTGGTTAAATAACACATGTATTTGACTGGGAGGGGTTAGGAAGGAAAATAAGGGACGATGACATAAGCTTATTATTTATTTCCTGTGTTGTTAGGTGAGGTTTTTTTATCTGTTCTGTACTATGAAGCCGTCCAGTGAAAATATTTTTTTTCCACTTTTTCTGCTGAGTCAAACTTTTTGTAGGGCAATTCTCATTTTTTTCTTAGTAATGTTTCTTATTAAGTACTGGTGGTCTGCACTGCTGCTGTCATAAAAAGTTATTCATTAGTTAAATGTCCTTTTCGGTGCATAGCTGATATTTCAAACCACCATACCTGCCATGCTGGTTTTAGATTTCTTCTTTCTGTCTTCTGCTCTGCATGTCTCATGTTTTATTGGTTCCACTAACCTCTCTTGTAGGCTTCTTAACCTTGGCTGGTTCTGCATTAAGATTTAATTGCCTGATTCAGTGGATCTGTGAGAGTTCTGTGGGTTCAATCTTTCACCAATTAGCTTGTGGTTAGAAGTATGATGAAGCATTTTAAAGTTCATTTCTGGTGAGTGGGTAGGTGGAGGTGGATGCTCCTTGTAATGTGCACTCCTGATTTTCAAGTTAAAGACAAAATATGGATAAGCAGATAACCAAATTTTCTTCATTAAAGATGGTGTTTGGAATTCTTTTTCCCGGCACTACATAAATATAAGAATTATTGTTTTGTTTATTTATTGTATAGCTTTGCTTCAATAATTTCTTTGTTCTTGTCATTTGATACTTTTACACTCTATAAAATACAGATACCACAATATTGAAATTGACTTAGTTGTAAGGAATCAAGAGTTGCCTCACTCAAATATGAAAGTGTAAGAGGATGCAGGGAGGAGAAATTTACATCAGTAAGAATATTAATGAGAATTTCAGATGCAGAGGAAGACAAGACAGAATAAAAGGCTTACAGAAACAGCATTGTTTGTAATTATTCCCTTATGACATCGTAGGAAGAAAGGTCGAATGTGAATGTTGAATGTTAAGGTTTTTAGAAATGCTCTTGAATGGGTTTATGTGAAAAATGAAAATGTCAGTTCCCTTTTCTCTCGCCGTATCATCCAAATATCTAAGAAGCTTCGCAACTCATAGATACCTCAAATCCTCAATTCATCTCTTCCAAATCCAATGCTAGATTCAAGACACGAACTCACAACCAATCGCCACCGCACAGTCCGATGCCTCTTCACCGGAATCTTGTTCAAATGGACCCAGAAGAAGATTCCTTGCGGGTGAATGTTGCTTGATCGAACATCATGAACTTTGTCATATTTTTATACAGAAATTGTTGGCGTCGGCACCTGCAATAGAAGAACAAACAATCTGAGTCGCGTTAAAGATACTGTCCTTAAGAGTTATTTCGCGACAACCGGCAAGATGAAGCAGTACTCCCCAGGATTAAACGGATTATTCTTACAGAAATAAGGAAACAGAATTTAGAAGGGATTAAACTCAGAAAGAAATGAGCCAGAGAGTATAAGCGTTCTTGCACTATTTACAATTCTTTGTGTGCTGCTTTTATAGGCATGAACAGGTACGAAACCACAAGCTGCGTCCGTAAGAGATGACCCTCCGACCAAAACAGCTTAAAGCCGATCGGACGTCAAAGTCGCATCTTTCTGTCGACAACGGTCTCTTCCTTTCCAACGGCACTTTTTCATAAAAAGTGCCCAATGCCATGCTTTATCTCGCACGCAAGGGAAAATCGCTGGATTTCAACTGATTTTTTCATTGATGGCCCATTGTCTTGCGCTCGAGTCCACCTTTCTTCTAAGCCCATTTATTAGTTTAAGATTGTATTTTATTATTTATACACTTGAATCTTCACTTTCCCAAATAATGTGGGATATTAGTTTCTTTTGACACATCCATTTTTCACAACAGAAACGTCCTTGGGGTGATATTAACAGACCTATACCAACTCTTTTACTTACACTAGTGCATTTACATGATTTACATTTTAAATTGAAAATAACCTAATCACTATATATATTTGGCGATCTTATTCCTGTGAGGGACTTGATTAGTGTGAATCCTTATTTGCAGGCATCATTCGTATTCTTCCTCGTATCATTCAATTCCGTCTGGTGCACTCTATGTCAATCCAAACATTTGTTAGAGATTTAATTCCCATGATCTTCATTTGGTTGTCTTTTGGGATCCATGGAACCTAATATTCTCTTCTCTTTCGTTCTCTTTGATTCTTGGATAATATGGATGATGGATGGATATAGATTCCCAATTTCCTAGACCAGGTATCCTTATGAGTGTAAAAGAGTGATCCCAAATCCTCAATTGAAGGTCCACTTTATGTTTCATCCCCATCTCACTTTCAATATCAATCAATATAAAACATAAATTTATAACAAACTATACTATTTTTAAAATTATGCATAATATCTAATGCCCACATATATTTAATTCTTATATAAAAAATCTTGGGATAGCTTAGGATATTTTTTGACACCCACAAATATCTTGTACCTCAGCCTGTGGTTATTATGAAGCTGATCGGTGCCGTTTTTTGTTGGACAACAAAGCATGATGACCGTTTGTCACATTTCAATCTCTCGGTATTGGAAAAGGTACAATACAAACACGAAATTGGCAACTCACCGATACATTTTAAATTCTAGTTATGCCCATTTGGTACAAAGAACATAACTTTTTTCCTTTCATTCCGCAATATATATATATATATATATATATAATATTTGTCGTAATCTCAACATCAACACTTAAAAGTAATGATCTATTTTTATTAATACTGTTTTATGTAAAAAGAAATTGAACCAGCTATGATTTTTTTTTACTTGATTGATTCAATGTACCTTATCATATGCTAGTAAAAAAAGCACCTTATCCTAAATATAAAAAATTAAGAACTGATAAGTTGTTGACTGAAGTAATAAGCAGTATGACCCTTAAAAAAAATATAAATTTAAATTTCAGGAAATATAATTATTAAAAAAATAAAAAAAATGTTCTAAGATTTAAAATGATATCTCTTTTATTAAATCAAAACATAGTAAAAAATCAAGAAGATAATTAGACTTGGGGATGGCAGTGTAGGACAAACCTTGATGTCTATCCATTTTGAATGTCTTCTATGGCTTTATGGTATCAATAATCGGCCTCATTACCACTTATTAGTAAAAAAAAATGATCATATTCAGCAAAACAATCAATAATCACTCCAATTCAGTAACTTAAATTGAACGCTAGTCATCTCATCCTTATCACGAGCATATGATTTTCATTTCTTTCAAGTGTGGGGAAAAAAAAGTTGTGATGGGTCCCGTCAGATCTGATAGGAGGTTTCACGCATCGCTAATCCAGTGGTAGTCTTGCAAGTGTGTTGTGACATCATACCTAGCCAATTAATTAATTGGCATAGACGTGCACAACCGCTTTAGAATGTTGTTTTAATATCCGCCAATCATCTGTGTTTATAAGCGCTTAATTACCCCCTAACATGCAATAATATATTGCTTCTTTTTATTAATACTTGAGGAAGTGCAATTACGTGGTACGTAATTCTCAGGTTTTGTACTGAGAAAGAACAAATTATTGTAAGCATGTTGCATATAATAACAAACTTTTTATGGTTAAGTGACTATGAGGTGGACAATTGGTTTCACCTACCTCTACCTTGTCCCCAAAACATTTTTTTATACAAAAAATTTTATAAAAGAGTTAGACTCATCTATAATTTAAAGATAAGGCGAAATCTTTTTTCTTCCTAGGTAATATCAATATCAGGCAAGGCAAGCTGTCAATTACCCTCAGCATAAACCTAGACACATAGGAACTAAAATACTTCTCCAAGCGCCGTAACTAGAACCACAACAAAATAATATTTTTTAGAAATTGAATATGCTCTAAATAATCATATATTTTACCCTTTCATTAACTAAACCTACAGATGATGAATTTACAAAAGCATAATTAAAACAATCGTCAGTGTCCAAGGTCAAAGCTTAAAAGAAATTATCTTTTAGTTTTTAAAATATAATAGAAAACAAATTTATGTAGGATGAAACATCAGCCCAATTCAAGTCGATAAGAGTAGTTTAATTAGCCTCAAAACCTCAGTTATCTTAGACATGGTCCTAATAAATGTTTTGAGAGCCTAACTAAATTGGCCAGTTGAATCTAAATTATAATTTATAATTTTATATTAAGGACCATGGTAATATGTTTATCATGCAACTCTGTGTCATGCGTGGAGTCTTCCAATCTAATTGGGGCTCGTGGCTTTTGCTACCTTTGGCCTCCAAACTGTCCAATTTTATTATATGTATGTATATGTTCTTTCCCTAATATTCATGTAGGTATAGACACACATTTTACATGGAATCATTCCAGATTCCACTGAATCCAGCACCACTGACACAATCAGAATCGGCACCATTCATTTCATTTAATCCCCCCCCCCCCTCCAATTTACCCTAGCTTTACTCTATTCTTAATTTCTTAATTAACTTTATAATATAGTGCTTTAAAAAAGCTACAAGAACATGACTTTTGAGGCATCCTTTCACATTATTGAAATCAGAATCATGAGTTGATTGTATGTAGTTAAGGGGCAAAATCCCAAACGACAACTGGACTGATTGACATTTTCAATTAATTTTATGGTTTATATTTAATTAATTTAAATTAGGCTGATGGTTAGAATAATCACATGATGAACTAAAAACTTAGTTGGCCTTTTCCTGGAGTTTGACAACGAGCGTGGAACGTAAGGGTAATATGGTGAAACCACGAGGACTTGCGCTCCAAAGGAAGGAGATCCTTGTTTGTGACACAGGTGACGCTTCGTATGTCTCTTCACTGCCACCCACGTGTCGTCTTCTGATTGGTTGGCCCGAGAGCCTATCATGCAAGGCACCTACGAAAGCATCAACGCCGACGAGCGGCGCAAAGCCTCAAATTAAATTTAATGCTATTACCAAATTACCCTTCTGGAAGCTACCAAACAGTTCTAGAAGAAATCTCCTGTTTTACACATATACCCTCCATTTTTCTGCTTTTCTCATGCAGGATGAAGATGCAGAGAAATTGGACCTAATTCATAATAACTATTTCCGCCAATAGGTGCAATCAATCAAATCCATAATAATAATGTCCAGAGCAAAGGGATCGGCGGAGAAATTGGAAAGGTGGTTTTGTCAACTTAATCTAATGAGGAAAGGAAAAAAAAAAGAAAATAAATAGAAGGACAAAATAGTAATTCAGTTAAAAAACAAAGGATGGTTGCCGCGTAATTATATGATAATATAATATTATAACCATCAAGCAACAGATCAAAGGCGCCCCTCATTATTTATATGCCGTCAAAGCCCCGAAACTTTCTTGAGCTTTCACCTAAATTTTCTCTCTCTTTCTCACCGTTTCTTGCGAGAAAAAATCAGAAAAGAAAAGCTTCATACACACCCCAACTCCTGTAATCGCAACCCTTCCTCCGAAGATGAAGAAATCCGGACTCCTTGCTGCCTACGTGGCCGCTGCTTCCGCCACAGCAGTCTCTGTTTCATCGCCTTCTTCCTCCTCCTCGCTGCAGACTCTGCATCAGGTACAGATTCGCCCTAGGTTAGATCACTGGATTTGGCGGGAATTTGGGGAGGGATTTTGAGATTTCTTTCGAAAATCTCACTCTGTTTTGGTTGAAATTGAGGTTTAGAACATTGGGATCTGATGTATCTGTTCAGGATCTTCTGATTGACTCGCGGTTTTCTTTTTCTTGTTGTAGGATGCGACTGTTCAGAGGAACCAAGAGAACACATCATCGGCGAGTTCGTCTTCTGCTGAGAAATTCGCTCCGAGATTTGACGGTTTGCGATTCATTGAGACACTGGTCACTGCCCACAGATAAATGAAGCTTTGTTTCATAGCGAGGCTTGTTCTTGATTTTCTTTTCGTACTTCATCTTCTGTGTCTGGGAAATTCATATTGGGGAAAGATTTCAGCCTTTTACTTGTATTTTTCCCGTGGGATTATTAATACGAATTAGTGAAAGAGAGAAATTGTATGATGACGGGTTAGTGCGTGGTGCTCTTCTGACAAACTTGTGACTCCTCGTTTCAGATATGAAATTGAAAATTTTACTTACTAAAACACAGGTTTCCTCCTCTCTCTTTTGCCTTCATCTGGTTTAAAACTTCAAAATCAATCTTTCAGTGGGAAAAAATCTAGTTGTTAAAGTGATTCTGTTGCCTTACACTCCAATTCAAAGGAGAGATATAGGTAGGGAGGCAACGGTTAAGCAGAAGATGTTTATTGAGACTTGCAGGCTGCAATACACGTAGGCCCATACGAAGCTCTTGATTTGAACCTGTGACAAATGGAATAACGAATATTGACGTTTATTCTGTAATTTATCGCATTTTTACAGTTATTGTCTTTTGACCCGGGGGAACGAATGATGGAGATACGTTGTTGTTTTGCCAATAAGATTTTTTTTTTAGTTTGAAAATTCATAATTGGAGTGGGGAATAATAATATAGTCGGGTATAAATAATATTCAGGTCGGAGGTCAATTAGAGGGAGTCTTCCTCTGTGGGCATATTCTGTGGGGTTAAAGGAATATTCCGTGTGATTCCCTTCTATCTATAGACGATGAAAAATATTTAAAAATTTTATTGGTTAAAATTTAGAGTATACATATTTTTTAAGTAAATTTTTGTGAAGGTATTTTTTCTTTTGCCAAAAGAATAATATTATAAATTACTTGAAATTTATTTAGAATATATATGAATTAGTTAAAAATAATTTTGATTGAGGATGGGAATAATGTGGAAACTCATGTATGAAGGAAGATCTTGCCTGCCCAGCGTATGGCCTGTGGCATGATTGTAGATGAATTGTTGGGCGTGAGATTGTGAGGAGAATATATTCTAAATTTGTGTTGCTCATTCCGAACTGGGGAGGAATACGAATGGACCACGTTAGTGCAGCAATTAAAAAAGGCAAAAAAAAAAGGAACAGGGAATTACTACTGGTTTGGTTTGGGTGGGAAATGGAAGATAGCGTTGGGAATAGGCAATTATTGAAGAAGCCACTTGCCAATGAATCAAAGATTCTTTGTTGAAAACTGTAATAGGTTAAGAATAAATAAATTGTTTTAGATAAAGCATATACTCTTACAGAATTTTAATATAAATTAAAGTTATCATTAATTATATTTTAAATAATTTTAATATTTATAAAAAAAATTATAGAATTTTTTTTATAAATAATCTGTATAATTTTAATTTGACTATATTTTAATTTAACTATTTAATTTATAACGACCGTTATTTTTGTGACTATAATATTTTTTTACTATTTTAAGTGTTACTTTTAAATGAATATATTTAATAAATTTTAGAGATATTATTCTCTTTCTTAAAAAAAAAAAAAAATCCAACCATCCTTATCTAACCAAGCACCTCCCCAACTTCAAGGTTATGGTACCCTGATTTTTTGTGCCACAGGACCCAACATTTAAAATAAACACACACACACACACACACACACACACACACACACACACATACTCCATTTCACTTCCTCACTCCCTCCCATTATTGTTTTGGAGCTTTCGGTCGTTGATTTAGAGGGGGGAAAATCCAACACCACTTTCTCTGTGTATGGTATTGGTGAGATAGTCTCTCATGTATTCACCTCTCAAAGTGCGAATTGTCCACTTGCAAAGTCTTTGATTTGATTGAACTGGTAATGACAATAAAGAGAAGCTGCAGGGCAGGATCTTCCACCCCATATCCATCCATCAATCGTGCCTCGTCATGCTCCCCACTATTCCATCTTTCCATCTTTCCCAAACTTTCTTTGACTTTAATTCTGTCTTTCCCATCTTCACCTTAGTTTCATTTATAATCAGATTCAAAAATTATAAGACCTAATTAAAAATAATTAAATATATTTTTATATGCATACATATTTAAATTTAAAATTTTATGTTTAAGTAGCCAAAAAATTTTTAATTAGACAAATGCCTGTTAGTTATTTTTAGTTATTTGTTGTTCATTTTTTTTATACATAAATTGGTTTTTCCCAATATGATATATCAAATGTGGGAACTTCCTGTTAGCCCCACTATTCATAGACTCTAAAGTTTGAATCTTTACATAAAAATAGTGAGTTATTGTCTACTTTGATTAAAAAAAGTGATGAAACTTGCAGAAATTGGGATATATGCATGGTCTTACCATTTCCCAGACGATGATGTCTGTCGTAGACTTCACACCAGAGGGTGTTGTTCTGTTTTTGTCACGGCACGTGAATCTTCCTTTTAATATGCAACAAACAAGTTGCTCCAATTTTTTTGAACAAAGGCATGTGAAACTCCTTTTTATATAACCAAATAAACCACTTGCTTGATTTTTTGGACAAAGTTCGGGGACGAGGCAGAACTTGTGGCCAAAATGATCCCAGGTGTAGGTGGTCCGATACTTTTCCTCTATTAATTAAAGTAAAAATTAATTAATTTTTTAGATATATTAAAAAATAAATAAATAAATAAATTGTGATTAAATTTAATTCCTCAAATTAAATACATATTATATACTCTGTAGTGTATATAAATTAGTCAACTAGCTGGTATATGAGTTATAATTAATTAGTTTATTTAATTTTATTAATATATTAAAAAAATTAACTAACTATTATATTAAGGATCGGAATAATTTATTTCTTTTTTTTTTTATAGTGAACTATATATATAGTGCATTGTATCAAAAAAATTATATATAGTGAAGTTTTCAAAAATCTTTCAAAAGTTCATTTTCTAGCTGAGTGATCAAGGATCAACGTTTTTGCTTCAAATTTTTAATTTTGAATGCTTCAACTTATTAATAGGTTATAATTAATTAATCATGCATGCATGTTGAGTTCTTAATCTATCTATTTTGCTGAACAAGTCAGTCATTTCATACTTATCTTCTGGGAGAAACATTTAGGTTTTTGGGTCAAACTCGAAGTAGATAAACATGACGGTAACGAAGAAAAAATCACCAAAATTTCATGCAATTTGCTTTCTTTGATCAGCCATTGACAAATCCGAACCTGGATCATGATTTCTGATATTTTCAAACTCTGTTTCTTCATGTGTTTTGATTCTCTAAATAGAACTATCTTTTCTCTAAATAAACGTCTAAGTATATCAAATTTACCTAGAAGTATGTCTAGTAAGTTTACATATCTTTTCACCGTAACATTTCTCGAAGAATCAATTCAACAAAGTACAAAACATAGTTATACGCTTTTGCAGGCAATCTTGATCAGAAAATAGCAACTCTAGCACAAAGAAACGTGCATTTGCAATGAGACTTCTATGAGAAAAAATCACATCAATTGGTATTAGTTAGTACAGGGTCTATTTTTCCATTTCAGACATTCTTATTCAAACCAAATGAGAGATGAAGAACAAGGAAATAAAACAAGAAGCAACCAGAAGCAAGAGAGAGTGCTTAGGAGCAACTAAGTTACCGCCATTGCTGGAAGGAGCAGGACTTGCTTCATTGACTGTTCGACAATCGAGACCTTGCTCTCCTTCTTTGCATTCGTTAGAAAAGAGGCCAGGAGGGTATTTTCCATAGATGTTTATGTAGCTGAACATCACCGTAGCGCAATCCGTCGTCATGTCGGTGATCTGATCCGCGAAAGGGCAAGCGAATTTCTTGAAGGCATTGCAGCAAACAGTTGGTGGATACATAGGCCCCTTGCATTGACTTGTAAGGATTGTGTAGTTCTGGTTTTGGAAGTCCACGCTACAAGCTGAAAAACCATAATGTAGCACCATGGGATAGCTCAATAATCAGAAAATGCTGCCAGAGGCCATCCAAATTCATTGCTTGACTTGCAAGTAAACTTGAAAATATATACTCTCTCTCTAATCTTTAATATAAGAACTAGTTGATTTTTTTGAATATATTAAGAAAGCTAAATAAATCAGTTAATTATGACCAAATCTAACCCTTCAAGACAAATTCATATTATATACTTTTTAATCTATCCAAATTAGTTAACTAGCTCTTATAGTTATCATTTACTGATTTATTTGTCTTCTTTAATTTATATAAAAAAATCAATTAACTCTTATATTAAAGGCCTATTATCCTTTGTTTTTGGTATTGTACTAGTGTCCAGGAGGAAAGAATCTCTGGACTGATAGGGTCTGAAAAAAATTCTTTGTAACCTAATCTTAAAGAATTGATATGACTAAGATTTGAACACGTAACAATTTGTCAAACCACACATTAATGTTATTTTTGGCATAAATGTTCTATTATTCAGATTGTCCTATTTCTTCCCGTAAACAATGGATTCGTGCAACCTCTATGCCTCATATGCAGAAACTGTTGAAGCAGCATTTACAGAAAATCAATAGCACAAGAGCTTGACTAGAGAGAAAAACAGAGGAACGTTTTCGTGCAAAATTGACATCATAGTATGTTGCTTCCTGCAACAAACCACGTTAAAATGCTCGAATTGATTTGCTTTTGGCAAGAACAAGGTACATGAAAAGGGAAACAGAACCCAAAATGAAAAGGAATTACGTTTCGTAGCCTGAAGGAGGGAACGACCTGTAGATGCCCCATACGCAAATATATCCTCTGTAAAGATAAACATTGCCAAAGAAGAAAAACAATTACCAATCCATAACTGAAAAAGGTGGCAACTTGAACAAAAGCAATAGAAAATGGAGTTACCCGAAATAAATGGAGCAGCAGAGGCTAAGGTAATGAAAAGAAAGGAAAAAAGAATGAAAGAGAATCCAGCATTGGAACCCATTTTCTCTCTGGTTCGTTAGCTTCAAATATGGATGAGAAGGGTTGAACAAGAGCGTGAAATGGAGGTGGGTGGGGCCGAAATCCGCAATGGGATAATCGGGTCACTCTCCCCTCCGTTTTGGTTAAGGTTCAATGGAATCAGAAAATGGTTTTGTGTGAATTTGGAGGAAGACGAAGAAGGAGACGTTGGAGGAATTGTGATGTCAAGAATCAAAGAGAGAAAGCGTTTTTGCCAAAAAAAACTTCAATGGCTGTCCTCGCCTCTTAATATTGGCATTTGGTAGTTATTACTTATTAGTCAAATTTTAGTTTTTTTTCCTTTTTCAAATCAAACCACTTCTTCTATAATACTAATATATGGTTGGTACGTTAGCTTCAGCCAAATTTTATGTTTTCATGGGAGAATTCCTCTTAATCAACGGCAATATCAGTCATCCTTCAATGGCTCCATGATATTCAGATTCACCTAATAATTAATACTAACAGACCATGTCAATACATGAATGGAATAATTTATAAGTCAAATAATATTTCATATTATGTATAATATATGTGAAAATATGTCTAATTATTATAAATTGTCTTAGTAAATGTATATTCAAGTTTCTAAAAGAATATCAATATGGAAGTATAGAAAAGATAAGTTGGGATCAACTTTAGTTTTCTTTTATGAGTAGCTAATTATAGTAACCCGCATTATGAAGTCTTAGGTATTTAGTATTTGAAGCTTGAAGCTATATTATAGCACATGCAATTGAACTTTTGAAGAAAATGTTTCAAAAATGGCATACATGGCACTCAAACCTTGCCCCTCTCAATTGTTGAGTTCAGGAAGGCAAAGTTTTATAATAAAAATATATTTAATCACCATCAGCTTAATTATGATCCAATTATCGAATCCTGAACTCATGCTTTCTGTTAGTTCAATGGCCAATTCGATGTTCAGATAGATGACTAGCTATTTCAGTGACAAATATTTCTGCCTCGCATTGTAGAAGTCTCAAGTTTAAACTTAGGCATTGACATGGTGGTGTGTGTGAGTATTTACTTTGTTTGTCATTAAAGAAATCAGTTTTCTGAATGAGAAGTTGTGAGGATGCCGCGACTATATGGAGCTGAAATTGAAGGCTTCAATTAAAACCAATATCAGATTTTGATATGGAAAACTTGGCTTGGTAGGTTCCTGTCATGCACAACATTAGCCACCACTTCCAACATGCCCCTTATTTGTTCCCACATGTACGAGGTTAACAATTTACTCATTTCCAAAATTGCAAGTTGGTAGAGGAAAACTTGTTTAGATCTTCTATCTAATGTTACTGTTATGCGTTACTTTCCGGGTTATGGACCTGCCCATGCGAAGGCGTAGCGTCGTGAGGGCTTCTAACAGGACTGTTAAAGTATCTTCAACTGCTTCAGCCTGTTCCTCCAATCCAATAGAGCTAAACTATGGAAGAAGTTGAAGCTCAGAGAGAAGGTCAGCCGCAGCAGCCGCTGTGCAGGTTCGATCCCAGGATGGTTAGGGCCTGCAATTGAATTGCAATGCTTGATATGTTGCTCGACGTTTCTTGTCTTCTTGAATTCTGAGATTTCCCTGAATTACAACAGAGCTTCCAAAAGTGAGAAGTTATCTGCAAAAGGGCGGCATTCTTGAATTGAAACAGAGTTGATATTCCCTTTTACTGCAACGTCTCCTTCCAAACAACTTTTTTTTTCGTTTTTAAGTTTAGGTAGAAATAAACGTGAAATAGATTTGATAGTATCCACTAGGAGAAAACCAAAGAGAAATAGATAATCGCAATGCTTTAATTGCAATACCTGAAGCTTCCCACCAATACCACCAAAGCTCATGTTTGCGTCAACTTGTTTCTCTAAAGCCTTCAAATCCTCAACGATCTCCATAACCATGTTGGGCCATATCCCTGCCATTCCTGCAATGTGATAGCCCCTTCACTACGGTCTCCCATGTGAGAGCGAGCAGCAGAAGATGCAAAAAGAAGGTCGTACGCGATTTTGTTCGTCGTGGGTCAAAGCGGGTTCCGCTGCAAACTGGGGATTTTGGAGATGCTGGACATTTCATGAGTACGAAGGCCCTGGTGGCTCTGCTCGAATCGGACAGCATTATGAAAAAAATAAAGCCTCGTCCACGTTACTGGTCCGTTGTTTTTTAAACATTCGGTTATGTAAAGTTTAGGCCCACATGGCCCAAATTGTGGGCTTCAACTGGGCTTTTACTGCAATGGCCCAAATAGCTTTCGCTTTTTTTTTTTAAAAAAAAGAGTAACCCCAAAGTTTTTTTTTGGTTCCCACCCAGTTCACCCGAGTTTTGCTCCGATTACATCCGGATCTGACCCGCGTCGTCCACCTGGCTATGGTGGGTGAGTCTCCCAACGGGAATTTTCTGCGTACGCCAAGGCTCGAACTCGAAACCCCAAAGTTCAATGACAATTGAGGAGTATGTAATAATAAGTTTCAATACAATAAATGACAATAAATTTATATTACTCACTTGTTGTCTTTAGGACTTGTTAATGATTAAATCTCTTAAGACTTCATAGTCACACCCCTACATTTCTTTTGTATATATTAGTACATAGAATATGAATGGATTTGTCATAGATTCGTAGGTCGTGAATAGGAAGGTTTGCTAAAGTGTTGTCAACATGATGCTTCTCCTTTCTATTTTTCTTTTGTGGGAAGAAATGTGTTGGAAAAAGGTAGAATACAAAAGCAGGGGGCAATTGGGCGGGAAAAAGAGAAATGGAAAAGCAGCGATAGGTACAACCAAACTGCTGACCAATAGAAGCAGAGCCTAAAAAAGAATAAATAGATTAGAGAAGCAAACAATGAAGTCAGTGGCCCATTCTCCACTAAGACCATTTTACTCTCCTTTTGGAGTAGCTTCAGTAGTTGTTGAAATATATTGGCATGTTTATTATTTTGAAGGCTCAAGATTTCAAATGGCATACTTTGGTTGAAATATTGGTATCTAATGTAAGATTACAATAGTGTTCTTATGTCATGGAAACTAAACTATGATTCAAGAAAGGGAAAATTGCATGTTCAGGGTGATGTTACCTATGAAGCTGTCATCATATTCTCCATCTCCAGAAAAAAGTCATAAGCTTCGTTCCCTTCACGCAAAGTTAACATGCCAATCTCAGCTTAATAATCTGGCAGCTTGTTGGGTTATGCTCTCGTGTCTTAAGTTAATTGCTTCCACACAATTAATTAATCACAGTTTGCCAGATGCCCCTGGAAGGCTCATTCACTGTAGAGAATGACAGGATCCAACACGTTGAATATGTTAATTATTGAGGTCGCAAGTCTATTCGTCAGACTTTTCCTAGTCGATCAAGTTTGAATTCCTGCTGCTAATCACGTGGCCCACTCATGCCTTTAATTCTTTCAAGCTTACTTAATTCATAATTAGGTGTGAAATCAAAGTCCATCTCAGGATCAGATGGTTGACTATTCTAAAAGCTGAAACCGCCACCACGTCTTGTGCGGGGGAAGCCCCCACGAAATGAACCAAACCGCTTCCATTCTTTTCATTCATATCATGATATCAAGCATATCTCCACTAAAACAAATACCAAAGATCCCAATAAGGCTTATATATAGGAACTTAAAACCAGACCTGTACCACCTCATTCCAGAATTATTGTGGGGTAGTTAATTCATATGATAGAGTCGGATCATCATTGCCTTGTCAACCGATGCAATTTTATTCCCCCCGTTTTTGTTTTCTCCCTAAATCTTGTACCCCAAGAATCTTCCGTCACAGAGACATGAAGCCATATATACGTAAAGTGGAAATATGCATGCACCGTATTCTTATTCTGTCATGTTTATTCAAAAGCTTATTTAGATTCTGAAATTTAGGCTAGCGTTTGTAATTTTGGATAGATGTGACGCTTTCGAGATGCATGCATCATATTTGTTAATAATTTTTATGACTATTATTTTTATATCGATAATTAATTAATAATAAGGATAAGGATGTCTAAAAGGGAAGCTTAAATGGGTAGGAAGGATCAGTGAGGGAGAAGAAAGGAACAAAATATATAAAAGGGTTAAATTTGGGGGCCACTTGCCCACCTTTGTGATTTGTTTTTTTTTTTTATGAATATGAATATAATGGCCGCTAACTTAAGAATGCATCTTCATAATATCATAGCTTGGGTTGGGTCCCAGAGGATTAATATTAAACGTGCCTACAATGGATTATAAATGTATCATTAAATATTGTAAACTCCGCAATAATTATTTATTCATGTAATTAATTGTCAGCATATGTATATAGCATCTTTATCTTCTCTTTTCTTCCTTTTGCTTATGATCATTGATTACTTCCCCCATGTTGAGAATGCCGTTGACTCCATTCACAAAGTAAATATAAAAGACATAAAAACTGTGGTTGTGTACAAAATCTTCCGCCACATGAATCCAATTTTTGATACTTCGTAAATTAAAATTTGAAAGATTTTTCTACTGCTGGCCCTTTCATCCTTGCCTATTCGTTGTTTACTTAAGAAAGGCTCCCTTATAATTAAATTATACTATTTTCCAAATTTTAAAATCATTTTGACATTTATATTTTCAGATAATAAATATTCGTGACTAACAATTTAAAGTGTGGCGCCCAAAAAAAAAAGCTAATAATGTCAATAGTATTTTTTTCAAGAAAAAATTAATACGTGACTCACATATATTTGACATGAGGGCCCACGTGTTCTCCCCGGTTGAATAGGTCAGAATTCAGATTACGATGGAAAAAAACACCATATTACTAAGAAACAATATCATGATTCAAATCCTCTTGAAAATCAATAATGGGGTGTATATGGTCAATAATAATAACAACCAATAATCGAGAGAAAATATAATAGACGCCTCAATTGGTCTATAGAATGAAATGAAATGGACAAGAGGATTGAATGAAAAATAATAATCATAAAATAGAATAATCATAAGTCATATATATATATATATCCTCTTAATTAAGAATCATAGGAAGACAAAACGACGGGTTAGTTTCCTTTGAGTTGTGTCAAAGTTAGAAAAATCTTGTTCCTATTATTAAAATTTTATATTTTAATTAATTTAAATTTTAAATATTTTAGGATTTAAAATTAATACTCTCTCCAATTTTAATTATAAAATAAAATTTATAGAGATAAAACATTGAGTACTATATATATAATTTGGACGGAAGGGAATAATCTTGATGTACATGGAATAACCGAATTAATTATAGAAGGCTACATCATTTTTGTTTAATCATGATGATCCCTAAAGTCAACGATATCATAATTGGCCACCCTAATTATGATATAAGGATAAATAATGCATACTTAAAAGATACTGTCTACAGACTCGTGAACATAATTAATTAAGTGTCCGTTTAGTGTTTACAGAGAAAAAAATTATAATTTTAAAAGAGTTTTTAATCTAAAATTTAGTTTGAGAAAAATTTAAAACAAACAGTCATATTTGTCTAAAAGAGTTTTTAGACTAAATTATAGTTTAAAGCTAAGATTTTGAATAAATTAATGAGACTAGTTTTTAGAATAGTAAAAGAGCTTATTGACTACTCAATTACTATTTTACCCTTACTTTTTCTTACACATTCTATCTTCTCTCTCTCATCTTTCTTCTCCACTTTCTCATATTTTTAATAAAATCATATCATTCTTAGTAATTTTTTAATTATAAAAATTATTTTAGTAATAACTATTTAAATACTCACTTAATCAGAACTAATTTTTTCTATAAATTTTTTTTAAAAAGTTTCATTTTAAAAGTTAAATAAATTTTTTTTTCTATAAACTATTTACTAAACTTCTTAAAGGTAAATTAGAATCATTGATTTGTTTTTAGTTTTAATATTTCAAAGGTAATTTATATAGGATTTTCTCTTGAGCTTATAAATTTTGGGAATATATCATCACGTTTATATCGTACATGGTACAGCCTGTCATAACTTATAAATTTTCTATTATTATATAGTAAACATATTAAATATTCACTTCGTGCATGAACCGAAACCAAACTTTAGATTGAATGCTAGGTTAAGAATATGCTGCTGCATCAGCGTATTAAACAGTACCATTTTTTTTTTATCATAATTAGAAGATTATATTAACTTTTTTTAAAAAAATTAAAAAAAATAAATAAACTATTATTTAATTATAGCATATGTTACGTAATCTGTTTAAAATAAATATATTATAAGTTAAATAAATTAATTTAATAAAAAAATAAATATAAATATTTAAAAATAACTTATTTAGTTTTATTATTTTTTTTAAAAAAATGAAACCGGGGACAATATACCATACAACGGTAATCTATACTTATGATTCCTAGGTTACTTCAAAGCATAATTTTTTACCTCTCATTGCTTCTATGAAAAACCCTAATTCCAAATAGTAACTGAGCTACAAAAATATACCCTTCCAATTTTATTTTTAAGGTAGTTGGAGAAGGGTTTTTTTTATGATTTTTTTGTAAGGCACCACATTAATTATTTATTAGAGCTCTTTTTCTTTTACCTCTACTTAATATTTCCTTTGGGAAGTAAAAAAATTGTTTAAGGATGTATTTAATCTAAGCAAAGTACGCAATTTAATTAATTTTTAAACAGGGTTAATAAAAAATGTTCAAAATGATTTACAAATAACACTATATGAGATATATTGTAGTCTTTAACTTGTCACTCCATATTTTTTATACATCATAAAACATTTTCAAATAGAAATGTATATCCTAAATTCATCGTGCAACTCATTCAAACAAAACATAAGTGTCTTTCATATGTAGGCATTTTATCTAAACATCTAAATCTTTATAAGATTATAAAAATTAAAATTTACAGTTTAAAATTTAAGAGATTAGAATTAAAATTTATATAAATTCAAAATGGCTAAAAATTATATTAATCTTATTTATTTAATAAATAGACATATTTGTATTATATTGTTTGGCCAACTTATAATTCAATTAGATTACGACTTTAATTGATCAGATTTCCTAAAATCATTTCATAAGAAAATTAAAACTAAAACCCACCCGATCCATATAATCTAAATCAAGTAGACCCCATATGGCCATATTTCCCTTCTCAATCCGTCTGAGTTAGCTTCACAGCAACATCCTTGTCCGCCCATAAGGCCATCACCACACATGCCATCTCCTTTAAAGATCGAAACTTGATATTATAATATAAGCCATTCGAAAATAATAAAATTATCAAAACACACAAATACATAATTGCCAAGGAAGAGCGTGTGGTTGAGTAGGTAGCCAATTTTGGCCGTCTCCTTTATTTCTTATTTTATTATTCCGTTCCCCTTATTCACTCATCATCTTCTCTTTCTCTCCTCATTCCTGCGGTTTCAGTCGTCGAAGCTTCTGCCTTTCGTTTGATTTCAGAGCTTGCAGCCTCGTTCTAAACTCCTTCCCAATCAATTTGTAAGTATTCAGAATCCTTTCTCTGTCACTATCATTGAGATACATACTGAGGAGTGTAATTTAATTGTATTTTTTCTTCTATTCCTACCTTGTCTGCTCGGCTTTTGCGTTCATCTGGGTGTCGGAATTTTCGATCAGGAAATTGTTCTTCTTTCGTTATTTTCGTAGAAGGCTTAGTCTTTAATGGAAGGAAACAATCCACTGCATTCTGATCCAGTTTTCTCCTGTTTCCCGGAGCTTGCCAAGCTAATAAGTTTGGTTGTGGTTTATATGAGAAAAATTTTCTGGACACAGTTTCTTTTGGTTATTCGGAGTTGCCTAAGATTGATGTTTTTTTCCTTCTTTCCTTTCCGGGGTATAGTCAAATACTTCTCTGTTCTTGAAGTTTAAAAATCTCTCTATTAATTTGATTCTGGTTTCTATCGGGTTCATCCTCAATACAAGAGAAATTCAAATAGGTCAGGTCCTTCTCCTCTAATATGTAGGCTTCTGGGTTTTCCCCTCCTCTTTTCTGTATAAATGATATTCAGAAGTTATTTTTGGAGGTGAACTATAGGAGATCCTGAATATGTCTATTATATTCATTTTTCTCTACTCAAATTCATTTGTTAGCAAAAGTTTTCATTCTGCAAATATAAGAAAGATTATGCAAGTGATGAATAACTGGGCATTGATAATCAATGAAGACTTTTAATATAGTTAATCCAGCAGATAGATTGAAAAAAATAAGTCTTTTTTATTTGTCAAAAAAATTGGAAGTTTTGTTGTGATTAATTTTTGAGTTCTTCCCAGAGGGTCTAGATTCAACAGTAAATAACCAATGTTCTTTCAGTTTGTTGTGAACTTAAATTTTGAATACACTGTGGATCTAATTCTGGGATTGCACTCTATCTTGAGAATAAGTCCCGTTAGTTGATTAAAGATCGAGTCTTGCATATTCTCTCCTAGCAGATATCTTAGGAAGTTAATGATCCCAATTGGAATTTATGAACCTTTTAATGAAAATTAGTTCCGTGAATGATGTATTCTCTTGCTAATGCTTGATGACGATGAAGCTTGACATTGCCAAGATTGTGGCCATTGATTACTTTTGACATAACTGGTTGCTTTTCTGAGAGAGAGAGTTGGTATATCTTTGTCTAGTTTGTCTATTTGGAAGACACCTTCTCTTCCACTCATCTCATATAACATACTTACTTCCAGGGTTTGCAAACTAAACTTTATTAGGTAGATTTTTCTCATCGCAGCTCCATCCTTGAAATTATTTGGGTAGTTTAGTTAGGAAGTAAGTTTTAGGTGGGTCCTCCCTCCCTTGTTATGGCAATCAAATTAATGTAAATCTTGACTAGGTAACTAACATATTTAATATCTGTAATATTTCTTGTTCTTATAAATTGTGGACAAAAACAAATAATAGACTCTATTAAATGAATTAGATCCTGCATTCACTGCAGTTATTTATTGCAAGAAAGAGACAAAAATTAGTTAGGTGACCTTGAGATTTGAATTGACTGGTATTTTGATGAGTAATTTGAAGCTCATAGTGCTTGTGTTTTAAAACAACCTTAGCATCAGCATGGTTGGATCATGTATGCCAACTCTTCACTTGTCGACGAACAGTAAAGCTCTATTAATTTCTTTAGTTGTGATCTGTGCAGTTTCTTAATTTCTATGAAGTTCAGCAGTGCTGTAATATTACAATTCAAACATTTAGATTTCATCACATAAGGTTTAGTTTTTTATATTAAGAGCCATCTTTCTCAGCTAGAAACAAACTAACTGCTATACCATGTTTGTGAATTTGCTATAGTGATGAATGTTTGGTTATTCTGTTATTAGAGACACTCATGATCCTTACGTTGTATATACTTCTGTTTTTCAGATTTAGACATCCAAAAGATCACATTGTAAACCTGAAAATGGCTGCTTTAGATCAGTATTTTGGGGAGGCCGTGTCCCAAACTGATTCCTTTGGTGAAGATAACTCTTATTCAGAAAAGTGGGAATCTGGTGCAGATTCTGATAGAAATGACTCTAATGGCTTTGACTGCAATATCTGCTTGGACTGTGTGCAAGATCCAGTGGTCACTCTTTGTGGTCATCTCTACTGCTGGCCCTGCATTTACAAGTGGCTTGATTTTCACAATCTTTCCAACGAAGAAAATGGCGAAGAACAGAGTCCGCCACAGTGTCCGGTATGTAAAACAGAAGTTTCCCAATCCTCGCTCGTTCCACTCTATGGCCGAGGCCAAACCACAAACCCTTCCTCAGGCAAGTCCCACCATGTGAGTACTATGATCCCACAAAGACCACATGGTCCTTTGTCCATGTTTGATCCTCGAAGATCATTTAATGCAACCACCAGTGCAGTTCCACACCGGTCTTCCCAATATTATCATGGCCATTATCCTTATTATCATCATCCTCAACAGTTCAACTCAATCCCTAGTAGTTCCAACTCAGGAATGCTTGGCATGGGCATGGATGGTGCACTAAGAAACGCATTTGATTCAAGAATTGGTGTGTTTGGTGAGATGATATATGCAAGAGTGTTTGGGAACCAAGTGACCAACTTATATTCTTACCCTAATACATATAATCTAGCAGGGAACAGTAATCCAAGGATCAGAAGGCATTTGATGCAAGCTGACAAGCAACTCAATAGAATCTGCTTTTTCCTGCTCTGTTCTTTAGTTCTGTGTCTTCTCTTATTCTGACAGTTATTTTCTCCTACTGCAACGCATACGTCACTGTAAAGAATACACACACACACGCATCATATTTTAGAGCTGCATATCAATGCTGAAATATATATTATACTTGTGGGAAGTTCTATGTTACATAAGATAAAGGTTTAAGTATACTTTCAATCTTTTAAATTTGCATGAGGTTTCATTTTAACCTTTAAGTTTATAAAATATATTTTTAGTCTTTTAATACTAACACCGTTAATCTCATTTAACAGAATATACCGACTCAGTAAATTTAGGTGATGACTATATAATTAAATTTTGACAAAATATATTTACACTTTAATCTTGAATATATTTATATTTTAAAATAAAAATAAAACAAGTGAAAAGGAGAAAAAAATAATTCCGTGAAAGCTATTGAAGTCGGAGCACAATTCGTATATGATAGCTGCTAAAAACTTGTTTCTATTTTTCTTGAAATTTTAGAACAATGAAAGTTTTGTTATTGACAGAAAATTGATAGATCATTAGGTTTTTTTAAATTTTTTCAATTTACACATTTTAAATTTAAGATGAATTAGTATTTAATTATAAGTTGAATCCTAGCAGTATATATAGATGGAGTCTCATAATTCATACTAAAACTCTTTTAAAAAAAATATGGTATGAGAGAATTAGTCTATGTATTGATAATAAATACTTTAGACTTACCTAAAAAAAAATCCTCAATTTCTTTATGTGAAGAGGATGGGATTGTAAAAACAGAAAGTAGGTTTCAGGTGAGTCAGATAGAAAGTTGAGGATATAAAAAGAAACGTGTTTGGACAAAATTAGGTTATTGATTGTAGTTGATGACGACGCAGAACCTGCTCGTGTGGATGAGAGAAACCATAACAGATAACGCTTCGCGGCTTTTTATTTCTCGTTTTCACCTCTGATGTTAAAATCAATCAATTTATTTTTATTGAGTTTTATTACCATAGGTTTTACTTTTTATTGAATTTTAAAACATAATACTCCTGCTATTTTTAATATAAAACTAATTCAACTAATTTAATTAAATTAAAAAAATATTTAAATTATTTAATATAGTATATTTATCCTAAGACACCCTAATTATTTTTTTTAATTCCTTTAATTCTACTCTTATTTGCTTATTATTAATAAAATATCAATAAGAATAATTTTAAAAAAATAGATAAATATAAAAAAGATATCTTAGATTTAAAACTAAAATAACTTCACAATTAAATTTTAAGTTGTATTTGAATTTATTCTCACTCAAAGTCACCCCCACACGGTAATGTTGAAATTAACTAATATTAAGTTATTTTATAATTAGAAAATTCTTTCCCATAAAATCATTTTTTTAAAATTTCTTATTAAGAAACTCATTCTAGTTATGATAAAAATTAGTAAATTATAATTAGTTATGTTTTTTTAAAATCTATATTTGTATGATAGAGAATAGATATGTATAATTAACGTATCTATTAAAATTTAAAAATATAAAAATATTATCCTAAGAATGTATCAGTTGCCAGTATTTATATGCTTGTCTTCAAGAGTTGACCTAAATATAACAACAGAATCCTTGTTTATCTGATTCTGAAGCCTTCACAAGAACCATGGCCATAACTAGTATGAAGCATTTCAATCTTCAGTTTTCTTCATACTTACCACTTGGTATCAGAATCCTCAATTTACAAATTGCAAGCAAGGGAACAACTGATCAAGCAAAATTCATAAAACTAAATATATCAGCTACTTCTACTATATTATAGCCCCAAAAGACAATAGACTTCTCTTGCATCTTTTGGATGTATAAGTCAGTAGCTGTCTTCTTTCTCTCCATCTGGAGGTTGATATTTTCTATCTAACAGAAAATGTTGTTCCATCGTAGTATCTGGGTTTTCATTTTGAATATAATCAAATAATCTTTCATAGGTACCTATGGAGATAATGCCTCTTTGTCTACATAAATTTATAAGGTCACCAGCATATTCTGAATTGCCCTTCCCTTTCAAATGCTTGATGCAAGCAGACAAAGTAAAAGGGTTAAGCCTCGATACCGGTCGATCTGCCATTATTGCTTTCTTCACCATTTCCACAGTTTTTTCCATATCATTCTGTTCCTTATATCCATTTGCAAAATGAGCCCATGTTGTTCCCTCTGGTTTCATCCCAAGCTTCAAATACCTGCTTATAAATGCTTCAGCCTTATCCAGAATACCTTTCTTACAATAAGCACCGATAAGCATATTAGGAATCCTCATATCAGAACAAGTGTTATCAGATTCCCATTCCTCCAGAATCCTCTCAGCACCATCAATGTCATCCAACTTCAATAATGAGCCTATCATAGAGACATAAACAGAATTACGTGAACGTCCCAAGTTCTTACACATACTCCAAACACGATAAACCTCTTGTTTGTCGCCAATGGCAGCGTACATACTAAGAAGAGTTTCATAAGCAATCCTCCTTGTCCTCGAGCTTTCATTGACGAGATGCTCCGATCTCTTCAGCATTAGTGAGGCCTTTTCAGAAAGCCCGGCTTTTATATAAGCATTCGCCGGAAGGGAATATGTATGCCAGTCTACTGCTGCCCTATCAGCTTCCATTTGCAACAGAAACTTCTCCATTCCTTCAATGTCTAAGGTTTTCGCATATGCATTCAACCGAATGCAGTAAGTATATCTGTCACAGATGCGCTTCTCTTTCATTTCTTGCATCAAAGCTTCCAATTCCTCGTATTTACCCAACCGACAATAAAGGCTTAACATGACATTATAAGTCAATACACTAATGGAACTGCACTGTTGAATTTTCTGCATGATTGCCTCTGCTTTCTCTACATATCCATGTTCTGCATAGCAGTTCAGAAGAGCACAGTAGACCTTGGAGACTTTTGAAGTTTCTGGAATGCTGGAAAAACATCTCTCTGCTTCATCTAGCCCATGGACTTTTGATTTCAAGTCAAGCTGTATAGCAATATCCGCAGTGGATATTTGGTTGTTCATTTCATTGCTCATCCATTCCGAAACCTGAGATGAGGAGAAAAATGATTCCTTAATTTTTAATTTTCAAGTGTCACGCTCGAGAGCGGATAATTGCCTTCTATCCAAAATAAGGAAGTTTTGAATATCAAAACTTAGAATTGTTCACATAAATGCATGCTATCACTTGATTTTCTGGAGTAAGTAATCTTGTTAGGAAATGGCAATATATTTTCTCGAATAAGTAATCAGAGCTAGGCAATCACTTGAGTTGAATCAATATTTTCATAATATTACGTTGCACATAATCCTCTTTCAACTTGGTTTTTCTTTACTCTGCAGAAATCAGCAATTTGCCAGAATCTTACTAACGGAATTAAAAAAGGGGCATTTTGATACTTAAATCTCTAAGTTGGTTTGGAGTTTTCGCAATCAACAAGTATTACCTGAAGGGCATGAGAGAAGCGACGGTAATTTCGTAGCTGCTTGATTATCTTGTGGAGTTCCGATCGCTTGACCGGTCTGCCTTCTTCAACCCATTGGTCGAGCAAACGAGCCATGGAGATATTGGGGTCTCCAGACCTCGAAATGCGAAGGTACAGAGAGTCAAGATGAGGGGAAAAACGAATCAAGGGTCGGGTCGAGAAGAAAAGAGACCCTGAAACCCGTGAGTTAAGGTACAGATTCCATTTCGAGCGAATGAGCATCATCATTCTCTGGCTCTTTGCTGACTATTTCAGTGTCTTCTAGGTTTTACAGAGGTTTTGTTTTCAAGGGTGACGAAGGGAACCAACCCGAGGCCGAGGCGACTTGGGGGCAAAAGCCGATGTTTTCTCTTCGATGTATCTCATACATACATACATACATACATACATACATACATACATACATACATACATACATACATACATACATACATACATACATACATACATACATACATACATACATACGTACGTACGTACGTACGTACGTACGTATACATACATAAAATTTTTTACAATATCCAATGAGATGTGCATAGACGGGCAGATTTTAAACCATTTTATTAGTGATTTCATAAAATTTATATATTTTTTATACCAAAATCATATCAAGTTGTATTATATTATACGAAGTAAAACTAGGAAAATTGAGAAAACTGTCAAAGAGCGAATAGTTTGTGTCTTTACAAAACTTTTTACGTGTTAAACAGCAGTACTTGTGTATATGGTGTCATCTATGGAAAGAAAGAACATCTTTCTGAACATTAATCTCCCTTCACATGTGGAAATAAAACAAATAACACAAAATGTTAATAATGATTCCACCTAAATCTGCGAGACACTCTTCATGAATAGCAAACTTTGACCGTATGCTCGAGTATATTTAAAAGATGAATAAGGATTGAGGACGAGTCAATTGATGTCAGGACTGGGTCCAGATGGGGGCACAGAGCCTTTGGGAAGCATGGGCATTGTTTATGGGGAGACTGAAACCTGCAGAATCAGAAATTGAACAATGACCCGGTTCAACTGACAAAAAAAAAAAAAAAACTGGAGATACGACTATTTAAAATATATTTTATCTTAGAGAGTATTATTTTGTTGTAGTTCTAGTCGCGACGCCTAGGGAGACATTCTAACTTTTATATACCTAAGTTTACGCTTAAAGATAATAGACGGTTCACCCTGCCGATATTAGTATCGTTTAGGAGAAAAAAATATTTTACCTTGTCCTTAGATCGTGGGTGAACCTAACCTCGTTTCAAAAATTTTTATGCCAAAAAAAAGAAATAGAACAATGATCATCACCAGCCATACGAAGCTTCTGAATCTGGACATTGTTTCATGCAAATCAGAGTTCGCCCTTTTTCTGGTTTACATAAAGCGGTGATAGGCAAAGTCAGAGTTGACCAAGCATGAATATTCCTGGTCCGGCGGCAACTGGCATTTCGTCAAATTCTTCTCCATGTTTTTGTTGCAGCCGAATCATTATTCTTCAGCCATTTGCAATTTTCTTTGTTTTTGGTGGTTCTTTCTCGGTCATCTTGGTTCTTGATCTTTTTGATTAAATCGTTAAGATAGTCTCTAAATTGGTTTGCAATCCAAATGTCAGAACATCTTCCAAGATTTCTGTATACATCATGTATGGGCTAAATAGAAATCAAAGCTATTCTGATTTACCATAAAAATAAATAATTATTTTGCCAGCACAACAACCAATATTATTTTTGAGTTTGTCCAAATAACACCCCACCTCGCTGGATTTTGATATAATGATACATCTGGCACAAACACTGTATCCTAACAAAAAAAAAATTCCTGCTTCCACTACGGGGGAAAAAAGTGAATCAAATTGAAATGGAATATAGGGCGACGTATCTCAACGAGCCAGTAATAATCCAAAGTTTCTGCTGCTTGGCTACATATTGCCGGAGCAACCAACAATGACTAGCCAGAAAGTCAGAAAGTACTAATTATAATAAGACTCTTGTAAATTGCGAGGTCAATGATATTTTGCCCTTTGCTTTACCATGTACATATAGGTCAGCAACGTACAATGATACAAGCCAACAGGTATACACATTGTCTTATCAGATAAGGTATCCACCTACCTACATGCTACATCTATCCAAAGAGCTAATCATAGTTTTTAAGAAATACACTATGTGCATGGATGTACAACATATTATGGGCATGGATCATGTAGGATAAATTTGAAAATGTCAACTGCTAAGATTCCACAACCCTTGTGTTCTTGTGTCTAACTTCGCCCATCAGCACAATAGAAATGCAGCAATTTTATGGGCTTCACTTTTTCCTATATGAGCAAATTGATCACGATAGATATATTAATAAATGCAATATTGATTTTCATCTTAATGAAACTATATGCACAAATATTGAGCACCTGGTCTATTTCCTCAGATTGTGCAGGAAAGTGAAATCCGGTTGAGCAATTCTGCAAAAGTTCAGGACTTTTTATCCATTCTCTACGTGCATCACATGCCTTTATTTTTAATTTGAACATCTGCCAAAACACCACAAAGAAATAGTGCATCATAAATCCCAAATGAACATTTGCCTCGATGCTAACTGGTCTACCCTAAAAATAAATGAAAGGGCTGAGGCCAAAACAATATTCCTACAGCTTCAAACTTCAAAGAAACAGAAGAAAACTAAAAGATAAATGGAGGGTTAAGAAAGGAGATAGTCGTGAAATGAACAGACCTCAGACAAAGAAAAAGGTGCATGCTCCACCTGATCTCCGTCAATGATGATACCTGTACCCTGGCACTCTGGACAGAACACACAGTTTATTTTCCCTCTAGCAGCTTTCATATCACATTCTTTTCCGTTTTGATTAACATTTGCTCCCATCTTTCTCTTGGTTCTTCTTCTGGCTTTTGGAAAGGCTACACGATTGGTGATCATGTCATATTCACACATCAGTATCCAGTGTACAAGGCAGGATGCATGAAACAAGTGGAACGCCTGCACGTGATAATCATGAAATGAACTTACTTTTCCAAGTATAGAGAGATGATGTTTAAATATCAAACTTTTGATCAAGCTTGATAATTAGAAACATACATAACAAATTAACAATAGCAACATGTCTTACCCCTGTCCCGTTCCTACTGCTGCAAGCTAGTCTTCTGGTCTTCAAATTATAAAGTGTTCCTACATCTCTACCAGGAAGCATTTTTTGTTTACAGATATCACACATTTTCTCTGCTGCTAAACGCTGCTGCCGTCTCAACTCTTTCCTTATAGCCTTGCTTGAAATCAACCTGGTAGGGAGAAGTTGATTGTCAATTTGACCCAGGGACAATCTTGAGGTGGCACTGTTAGAAGGCGAAGAATCTTCCACTGATGAATCATACTGATTGCTCAAAGAATCACTAATATCCTCAGGGTCAGAAAATGATTTCTTTCTCTTTTGACTGCTGCTGCTCTCATTCTCTGGTTCTGTCATAGGGGTAGATGGTAACAGGGACTTTAACTCTTCAAGCAATCCATTCCGACCCAAATCAGAATGGTAGGAGAAAATAATGACAGCAAAATTGTGCTCTGGAACCACAGAACCAACTTGATGACCATCGGTATCTTTTCCTAACCATTCACACCATATTCTTCTAATCCCATTCAAACCATCATCCTTCTCAAAGAACCTGGCAGCAATCATTCCTAGACCAACTTCCCTAGCTTGTAAGTCAGGAGTTTTGTCCCCAATCAGTGCATGAGGAATCACAAGAGTACAATCCTCACTCACTGTACCATCAGTTGAACTTAGACGAAGATCTGAATGAACTGCACCTGACTCTAGGTACTTTATGCTGTGATTAACTTCATCATCCTCAGCATGATTGTCATCACTGGAATTCATATTTTCACCAAACTTCACAATAGCAAGATTGTTTTCATTCTCAGTATATTCCAACAGCCGCTTTTGCTTAGCATTCATATTTGGCAACTCATCATCATTTTTAATTGAGGTGTCAAAGAAGACAATGCCATCATTAAAAGGCCACGGATTAGGTCCTAGAAGGGTAACTTTAGCAGTAGATAGCCTCTCCATGTGAAGATTACCTTTCAAGTGATCAAACAGTGAAGTATCACTGTAGCAGGGAGCAAGACACAGAGTGCAGAAATATATGAATTTTTTCCCATTTTCACGTAGGTCAACATAAGGATGCCCTTGGGATCTCACAGTATGCAATATCTTTCTAGCCAGTTGCTCCCTTAGGCTACAAGCACTAGTCTTCGGAAAACCTAATTCCAACTTTCCAGCCATTCAAATTTCCCGTCCCAAAGTTCACATTCAAACCTCAAGACCCAATAGACACCGAAGAAAATGAAAATCTAGCAACAATTTCACTCAAGCCTAAAGTAATTTCGAGATTGATTTCACAGACAAATGAAATGGTATGCCGGGTTCTAAACCATAGGGAATCCAAGTTCTATGATAGAATTGAAGAAATTCTAAATTTCGCAAAAGTGCACCTTCATTCAACACGGTAGTTACTAACATCCAAGTTTACACAAACATGATCAAACGAAAAGCACCAGTTCAGAAACTAATACACCACGGAATAGTGAAGGAATTATCCGACGGTCGGAATTCGGGGTAGGTAGGAACAGAGAACAACGAAATACCTATGGAAAAATAAATTATTGGAGAAAGAATCTTAGCAGGCCACTGCCAAGGCACATATTCGGATCGTACTCGGTATTAAATTATTGGGTAATCGCCGGACTCTTCCATCTCCTGGGAACGCCTGAAGATCCATAGAAAGAACCTCATGCGAAAGCGAATCCTCCATTGCCATCTCCATTTCCAGAAGAGAATTTGAAATCGAAAGAGGTTTCTCGAGGGAGCGAAAACGAGAGAAAGTCAGAGGAAATTTTTAGAGGGAAGCAGTAAGAAAGAAAATGGGAAGCGTGGAAGACAACTAATCTTAACCGAAATTTGAGATTATCTGCCTGTGTGTTTCGTGGTTTTAAATGGATTTTTAACATAAATTTTAATTTTAAAAGATAAAAAAAATAATTATATTTATCTAAAAAAAATTTAGATTAAATTATAATTAAAAATATAATTTTAAATAAATTTATGAGAATAGTTTATAAAATGATAAAAAAATTAAATATTTAATTATTATTTTATTTTTATTTTTTCAGACACACTTTTTTCTTTCTATTTTTAACCATAATAAATGGAGCTTATCGTTATCACGTAGGTTGTTGGATAATGTCGACTATTGGAGCTCGTCTTCTTCTTCTATCACTGCTTCTTGTCTTCAGCTCCTCTATAGTCAGGCATCATCATCGTCATTAGATGATCCTCTGTCGTCATGGTTGTTGCAAAGATAAATGAAAAAGAGGAAAATAAAAAGCAAAAGCATTGGTTGAGTTATGAGAGTGATGATTTTTTTTTAATTTATCTCGTACTCTTTTTGATAATTTATTAATTACATAAATTTTTTTAGTAATAACTATCTAAATATTTATTTATTTAAAATTATTTTTTTATAAACTATTCTCTATAATTTTTTTAAAAGTTTTTCTTTTATAATTTTTTTTTTCAAAAACCTATCAGATCAATTTGAGAAGTGAAGAAAATATAATGGATGCGATTAATTATCGACCTAGGACTACGTTGAATAAAGAAATAAAGTAGTAATTATAGTGGACGGTGATGATGGATAGATATTTATTAGTTGAGGGGAGGGACGGATCAGACATCAAGATTCGAATTTTGAAGGTAAGATGCTTGTCGGATTTGCCAATCCTCACCCACACCACCTTGATTGGGTTCGGGATTGCGTAACCAAGGTTTTCCCCACCATGGATTACGTAACCAGGTTAACGCCCACCGCCGAGGGCGTTTGGATGTTCATGCCCGTTCGATAACACCAAAAGGAAAAATAAAATCTCAACCACAATTAGAACGGTGATAAAAGCGTGATGGGGACGTGAGTATAATTTAAGCATTTTTTTCTGTGCCATAAATTATAATTTAAGGATTTAAAGTTTAAAACTGATGTTAAAAAATGCCTCTTTTTCTGTCAATAAATATAAAAATGTATATTACATATAATATTTTCGCTTCACTAATAAGTGACAATATTTTTCACTATGGCAATTTCTTTTGTGATGAATATTGCATCTATTTTGAAAGGAATCATGTTATTTATGACTTGTAAATTTTAGGCTTCTTATACCATTTAAGGTTTTTTTTTTGACAAAAAACATAAAATTAGTCTTCACTCTTGACTCTTTACACTTGTTCCTCTTAATAAAAATAGATTTATATGCACTTTCTGCAACGTTCACTTTAGTAAATATGATTACTTGTTACATATTTACGTTATGTGAGATATTGTGTGTGTGTGTGAATTTCTCCAACACTTTCTTTTTTGGACCAATTTTTCTGCAACACTCACCTCTGGACAATTGTTGTTTTCCAGTCTTTTTGCTTAAAATTTTAAAATTATACAGCCATTTTAATTGTTGCTATGACAATTATTATAATCTTTAAACTAAAACGTGGATTGTGAGGGTGTAAGTT
The DNA here is from genome assembly GCA_037074615.1 of Leucaena leucocephala. Taxonomy (NCBI): domain Eukaryota; kingdom Viridiplantae; phylum Streptophyta; class Magnoliopsida; order Fabales; family Fabaceae; genus Leucaena; species Leucaena leucocephala. The sequence goes on from CM073545.1 coordinate 17,055,953, forward strand.
CAAACAAAGTAACCAAAGTTTTTTTTTTGTACAAAAAAAGTAACTAAAGTTAAGTGGAAAGATGATCAGAATAACAGTAAACAATGATGTGGAGCCCACACAACATTCTTCATCATTTTGAATTCAAAACAATAGAGAGAGAGAGAGAGAGAGATCTGTGTTTAATACAAATAGGATATTATTAAAGTTAAAGCATTGTACAAGGAATGTATGAGAAGAGGAGACTTTAAATTCCCAGTCCAGGTATAGGAGCAGCCAAGGACATAACCAATAATGAACAACTGCAGAAAGCTCTCACCAGAGAAGTGACCTGCACTGAAAATGGCTGAACTTACAGCAACTGCTTGTGGCCATTCCATGGCAGAGGAAAGTGATGTTAGCAGAAACCCTCTGTAAACAATTTCCTCCAGAAGGGGACAGAGAATACAATAAACAATGACACAAGCCACTCTTGAGACATCACTGCTTAAGAGGATCTCCTTCAGTATGGAATTGTTGACAGGCTGCAGAAATTTAGAACAAATTTCTCATAACTTCAAACATGAATTCTTACAAAACATATTTAGTCTCCACCAATTTCATTCACTATATGGAATTCAAATCTGTGTCTTTTTTTTTTATCAAGTAGAGGTCCAGAAATCTGTCCCTTAAAAATGGCTATCACTAAATCCTTGGCTTTGCTGGCATTTTCGATAAACAAGTGTAGCAGGAGGAAGTGATAATTTTCATGGTGTTAAATCAGAATGTTGTTGTTTTCCTTTTAAAATTAAACACTATTTGATAAACAACACAATCTGAAGTATAAATCAAAGCAAAAGACAAGCATGACTAACCTTGGAGCCAAATAACCTGCTAGCAATTAGTGATGTTAGAAAAAGCAGAAGGACAAGAACTCCAAATCCCACTGCTGATGCCAAAACCCAATTCCTGGTTTCAACTAATCTGTTATTTTTGAAGAAACTTGAAAGCTTATACTGTGGCTTAGCCGTGTACTTCAGTAAAAGTAATGCTCCATTAAGCTCGAGGATTTGGATGAAAAGAATTGCTAAGATCTGCATAGATGAATTTTAAAGAAGCCCTAAGAATATATGTTCGAAATATATTCAGAAATTTGATATCAGAATTAAAGTTCAGACTCTGAAGCTAAATATATAAAGATTGAAAACCATTTCTAGCATTTTGCATCAAACAATGAATACTTAAACAAGTGTACACTATACTGATGGCCGTTATTGCGTGAAAAAATGAAATCACCTACACTAACTCAGTCACATAGCTGGTTATGGCGATAGGTGTGAATTCAAACTCTTAGCAACATAAACAAAAAACAAATCCACGGCCAAATCATGAAACGAATAAAGTAATCCAAACAAGAGGAGAACAGTGGGTATGAACATATAACCCTTTAAAACATCTCATTTTTCATTCATTTCTTATTTCTCATATAAATTGGAGAAACAATTGCTGATCAGTAGCTAGGAAAGCAACAGACAGAAAAACTCACCTCAGTTTGTGGAACAAGAAGATTCTTTCCTATTATCTGGGCAACCACAGATAACCCTCCAAAACTCAAAGGAATATGCAGGCTGAATATGTAGAAAGCAAGAGTGCTCCATAGGTTCCCACCCTCCCATGGACTGTCCCCTTGCAATACTGAGAATCCCTATTACAATATGGAATAAGTTATAAGCCCCACAACAAATCGTAACTATCTAACTCATTTCAACATAGCCGACGTATTTTGATAATTCTACACATGATAATCCTAAGGAACACCAAAACACTTATTAATCACATTCAAATGAGAGTAGCACCAAAAGAATCTGACGAAATATGAAGCTTAAAACTTTTTTTTTTCTTTACCTGAGAAAGTCCGTTCTCTTGAGTGGTTTTACTTCTGTTGCAGAAGATCTTGAAAGAAGGGCGATAGCTGAGAGTGGCACTGCGTCTGAGTTGTAATGAACAAGCGAGCTGAAGAGTGGGGAATAGAGAGCAGTGAAGCGGTTTAGTGAATTGTCTGCTGAATTTTGTGCTCTGTGAAGACGGTGGTGAAGAATATAGAGGTGGCCATCTCACCGATGACATCTTACCTCCGTTCAACGACAAACAACACTGCCCTCTAGAGGGCAGTAGGGGTAAAGAAGGAGAAATGACTGAAGGATTCTGTGTTTGATATGCTTAAATTGCAGCGAAAGGAAAGGATTAGAGAGGAGACACAATCCATGGGACCCACGCCAAATGAATCCGTCCGGTATCAGACGGAGAGAGGAAAGAAAAGGAAAACGAGGCGAATCAACGAGACCCACACCATAGTAATCCAATAACCTTTATTTTCTTTCTCTTTCAATCGCTCCTCCTCAAGCGGTCCACCGGAGCTCGCGATTTCCACATAGAAGCCAAGCGCCGCCGCCGCCAGCTCTCCTCCGACGTTTTGATGTCCAGCATTTCAAACGCAAAACTTCCCTGTGTATGAGGAAAACCATGGCTGATTCTCAAACCTTGATGGCTCCCCCTTCGTCAGATGCATAGTGGTGGTGTAATTATGTTTTATCTTTATATTTATTAATTTTTTTAATAATTATACACATTTAATATAATTGATTTTATCAAAGTCAAAGTCGAATCTTTTTGGTTTGTAATAGTACTTATTGGACATCTATTGCGTATGTAATACTCGGTGGATGAGGCCTAAAATGCTCGTTTTTTGAAAAGTGAAAACTCATCAACGAATGCCGACGGTCATCTAGGTGAACTATTCATGGCGACCGGTCATTGTAGAGCTTCATAGAAACTCCGGCGACTGGGATAAGATAGTGGCAGATATTGTGAAATTGGAGAAAAAAATATTTCCGAAACACGGATCACTTGCTACTTTCGTGGACCAAGAACTGAGAAAGAACTCTGGATTGCTTTACCTTGACGTGGACGGAGAAATTGTAGGCTATGTCATGTATTCTTGGCCTTCTTCCTTGTACGCCTCCATCACAAAGCTGGCAGGTTTCAACTTCCTCTTCCTATAGTTTGTTTGGAATTTTGCATCAAAATTGAGTTTTCTACTTTTCATGTTGGGTTTTTGCGTCGTTGTTTCAACCTTGGTCATGCCCATAAGCGGTTTGATGAAAGTACACAACAAAAAATGTTGAAACTTTTACCTTGCAAGTTATCGTTCTTTCTTGGATTCTGTATATTATTTGTGAAGATAGAGATTCATCTGGTCTCATCCGCACAATTCCCTGACCTGGGTATTCCCATATTGTGGTTTTACTAGTGAAGGAACAATGGAGTAGACAAGGCCATGGGGAGATTCTGCTAAAGGCAGCAATAGAGAAATGCAGAACAAGGAAAATCTCGCGCATATTGCTTCATGTTGATCCAACGAGGATTCTAGCCGTGACACTTTACAGGAAGCAAGGTTTCCAGGCTACTCCTCTGATCGAAGGATGCTACTCCTCTGATCGAAGTGCCTATAGGATGTACATGGATTTGGACGCCAATTAACGCACTGGCTAATTAAGAACTTGTTTCATGTAGTTCATACTACTTCTGTTGTAGTTTTCTGAACCCACAACTTATGAGGAATTTAAGGTCAATGTTAAAGAAGAAATTTTCATACCCCGTTTTAATGCTAAGAGGATATATGAAAAGCACACTTCTCATTTTTGGATTCGGGAACTATTTCTTCGTTTCATACTACATGAGTATATAGCATGATTCATTGGCACGAGTATGCGTCTCTATGATTCAGAATTCAGATTGATTAAAAAGTTTTGAAGTACTAGAGACTTGTTGCTGCCCAGGATCGAACTGGGGACCTTTAGTGTGTAAGACTAACGTGATAACCACTACACCACAGCAACTATGTTGACTTTGTTGCTTGTCAAATTTATATAGTAACTATTTTAATGTAAATTCGGTTACGTCCTAATTACTAAATTTCGAGACCATAATTTCGTTGAGGTGATTGCAAAATGCCAAAACCTCTTACGCCTTTTATGTTACGCAATGGAGCCCTAGATTCGATCAAGGGTTTCGTTGATTGTTTGTTTTAAATTTAATTTTTTTCATGCGGGGAAGTTAAAGTTCTTTTCTGATTCTGGCGAATTGAATTTCGGGAACAAAATGGCGAGTATGGTGAGGAGCTGCATTCAATCGTTATTGAAGCTGGTGAACTCGGTCATTGGAATGGCTGGGTTAGCCATGATTCTATATACTGTATGGATGATTAGGTATTGGCAGAGGGAGACGGGCGAGCTTCCCTTTGGTGGGGATTCTGATTATCCTGCTCCCTGGTAGGAATTTCGTCTTTTCTGTCTCTTTTTCTTCTTGTTCAAGGTGCTTCTAGCGGAGTAAAGAGGAGAATTAAAGGCCTTATTCTGGTATTATCACTGTTGGTCAAATGATTGATAATCGGGGGAAAAGAAAACAAATTTCCATGTTTGGGCCTTGATGTTGTTTGAGGCAGAAAAATTAGAAAACAAAAATTGTCTTATTAAATTAATTCATATAAATTACTTTTCTTAACATTTCGCGCGTTAAAGCAATTATTGAACAACTTGAATCCCATATTCGCTTTGTTATTCACTTCCCGGCGGGAAAGGGAGGGAAGAGGACTAATAATTTTGCGGAGGTTGTGAATAAGCTAAACTGATTGAATATCAGTACTGGAACTGGCTAGGATATGGATCTTAGATTTCTAGTTCATATTGACTCATTATGAATGAAATACTCTTTTCAATCAGGTTCATTTACACTTTCCTTGGCCTTGGAGTTGCTTTCTGTGCGATCACTTGCAGTGGTCATGTTGCTGCTGAAACTGTCAATGCATGTTTCCTTTACTTGGTATCCTTTTCGTGAAATTATTAGTCAAGGATATGACTGCTACTTACACTCATGCCTACTCTAAAAATCACTTTAGAGCTTCGGCTTTTCCTCCAAAATAAAAATTTCAGTATCTTTTTCTTTCTTGTCACCTCCAAAAATTTTGGGATAAAAGCTCTTGGTCTCTGTTTGATCACCTTTTCTGCTGAGTTCTTAAACAAAGCAGATGAGGTGGATCCGTGGAGGATAAAATGGTTGTTGTCAAATACCAACTTACATTTGTTCCTTTACTATTCCCTATCAAGTATCACCTTTTTGGTATGTTTGGTAGGATGGAAGAGTTTTTTATGGAAGTAGAAATAGAAGTGGAAGTGGAATTAGGCTGGAAATGAACTTTAAAAATTTGTTTGGTAGGATGGAAATGAGTATATAATTGATGTATAATATTTTTATAACTTGAGGTAAAATTGTCCAAAATATTTTTTTTATAATTTGGGAAGGGTTAAAGTTATCCAGGAATTTTATAGTTGGGGTAAAATAGTCTAAAAAATTTTACTTCCACTTCTATTATCTCAATTCTCAGTTTTTCTGATGAAATTAAAATGGCCCAAAATATTAGAAGTGGAAATAGAAGTAGAAGTAACTTCTATCGTACTAAACGAGGGAAATGGAAGTCCCACTTCCACTTCTCATCTATTTTATGTTTTTTAATAAACAACTTGGTAGCAAATACCGAGGGAACTTTTGAGTAAATAAGAACATTACTAAGCAACACTTTGTTTAATTACAAGAAGAAATATATTTCGTCAGTATTCTGGCTAATGTTTGACTCATAGAATGAGCACATGATGTTGTTACTTTCCTGTTCGTCTTAACTTATAACAGTATATGTTGTTTATCCTCATGCTCCTCATGCTAGAGGCTGCAGTAACTGTTGATGTATTTCTAAACCGGGACTGGGAGAAGGTTTGTCATGACACACATTTCTTGATAGCATGTTTTGTTATTTCAATAGTTTTGTATGAGTTTTTTATTCAATAGTTGCATTAATTGATTTATGCCGTGTTATGATTTCTTCCGTCTTTGGCCTTCCTGTGTTATGATCTCTTTTGGCTTCAAAATTGAAATCAGGACTTTCCAAAGGATCCGATGGGAAATTTTGATCGGTTCAAGAATTTTGTTCGGTCAAACTTTGAAATGTGCAAATGGATAGGCCTGTCAATTGTTATTGTACAGGTAAATCTCTCTTCTTGTCTTGCTCAATCTGTTTCCCTTTAGATTGTGACACTTAAGTGAATCTTTATTGCAGAATCTCTAACTTTGTAGTCAACTTGGTTACTGTATAATATATGCTCATTCAACTAGCAGAAGCTTAAAATTGTCGGGGTAAAGTATTTTACTAGTTTGTCATTTAAGATAGAGATGAATTTGCATGTCCTTGAGATAAAATTAGAAAGTTGGAATCCCACTCTTTTATTGTTCCTCACAGAAGTTATGCTTATCCTTTATTGTGCTTGGTTTGTTCTGCTTAGATTTTAGTTACTTGGATACACAAATTTATGATTAAGAAATTGAAGTGGGTGAGAGTGAGAATGTATATAATTAATTACCAAAACAAATGGGAATTAACATCGTGTCTCACATTTCTGTGATCTGTATAATTGTCAGTGCTATACATACATGATCAGCTCTAGTATATTTCATTGTGTACTTGGTTACTTTTGTTCATGATGAACTTTAAAACTTGGGAGTCGAGAATGAATTTTTTTTAATTCAATCTAATAATAGATAGCTGCCTATGCCTTCTGCACGCAGGGGCTCTCTTTATTGCTGGCAATGATACTCAAAGCTCTTGGACCTCATCAGTATTATGACAGTGATGATGAATATGCTCCGGAAAGAGCTCCACTCCTGAATAATCCTGCTTATCCACCTCCTTATGTTGTTGTTGATTCTGCATATGGATCGAAAAGATGATGGGAAGAATGTAAAGATTAGTGACAAGGTAAAATTGATTTAGTCTCTTGATTGACCATGATTGGTTTGGTCAAGGTTCACCAACTTTTCCTTCATATTAGATTTGGTTATATTATATTTAACTTGTCACCACTTGTCTTTGAGTCTAGACCAATAGATAAATTACTAGAAGTTTGAAAAATGATTTCGTATCTGATAGAACACCCAGGGGCTAATATGCACCGAAAGTATTTGCTACTGTGGGTTTCCATATTATTTGCGGGAACTTGTATATCTTGCTGATTAAGCATATTTCCATGATTCTCCAATACTCAAATAAATAAATGGTCCAATGAACAAAAATTTAAAATACATAATGGGAATCATATGCAACTTTACTCAGTTTAATTCTAGTTATTCGCTGGCACATTAAACCATTTGGTGTTTACTGTGGTTGCCTTATTTGACTGTTTTCTTCCTTAATAAATTGTCATAATGTTGTTCAGTTGGAGCCCAGCATTTGGAGTGTGTTACAGAAAGGCAAAACAAGTCTCTTTCATACAGCGTCAGCTAGAAATGGAGTATCTATTGAATGGATTGGAGAAACCAAAACTATCTCACCTTATAAGGAATCTCTCATACACCATACTCATGGCATTTCAACATGCTCTTTATTGCATTTTGTTAATCAGTGTCTTGTAGTGAATAAAGTACCGAACCTCTTAATATCTCCCTGCACCTTGTGTTGAAAGCAATATATAGCTCATAGCTGGATGATGTCAGATCAACACGTGAATAAATATTCTTTGAATAACTTCTTGGCAATTCATGTTTCCATTATTATGACTAAAGAGTGAAGAAGTATGATATCTGCTTGCAGCACCCACGTGAGATAGTTTTGTTTGTTTGAATTTTCTTAAAAAGTGAATGGGAATTATGCCTTTGTGCAATTGTAAGGCAAGCCAACTCAGTGCAGAATGAATCAAAAACTCAGAATGAGGTATGGACAACCCCTAAAGTCAATTGAAACTTGAAAGCTTGCATTTGTGATGGTGAAGGAACATACCATGGGAAGGAAGCTTGTACAAGCTGGCCTTTTCTTTTCAACTTCACTTTACCAAAAGCAAGATTCAACTAAGCAGAGCAAAAATATCAAGCAACACTTTTTTTTAGGAGGGGGGAATTTAGAGAACATAAATTAAATTGAATCAATCTGTATGAGAGCAAGAATAAATGACTTATCTTACTTATATGGGGCATTTTCAATTAATGAGATTTTATCTTTGAAATTTTAATAGTTAGAAATGGCTCCGCGGTTATGTCTTAATCGTCATCTTGGGAACATATCTAATCCTATCTTCCGAATGGATTCACAATCACATGCACTAAAAGCTGCTTTAACTACCACTTCAATCCTACTTTATTGAACGCATGACCCGACCCACTTTTTAGTAGCATTATTAAAATAATAATAATGCTTTGGTACGCCATTCTGATTCACGATTATTGGAATATAATATATGAAGATCGCGTTAAACTATGTGCACCTCAAGAACTGCATATAAGTGTGAAAACTCTCATTTTGTCCACGTTAGACAGTCAAGCGGCAAAATCATACAAAAGCGATAAAGACTATTGATATGCCAGTCTCAAAAGCACATGTTCCTAGTCAAACAAAATCTGTTTTCTCCGTTAAGTTTCTTAGTTTCGCTTACTTTGATGCTTCATTTTCAAAAGATGTGCGCTTCTACTCCAGATTTGCATACCAACTCATTCTCCGATAATCAAGGAACCCGAGAATGCATATCATCATCAGGAGGTTTAGTTAATTAAGAAGTAAGTGTAAGTTGAAGGGAGTATTGTTTAATCATACTGTAAAAAAATCATATTCAATTAAGAGCATCACATTGCTGGTAAGTGGTAATTGAAAATTAATCATAAATTAGAAGAAGAATTGGTGGTAAAGTTCAGAGACTCGTTCTTTTTCCGTGGAAGCTTGCAGGAAAACTGAATCGAATATCACTTTTCTAATAGTAGTACATGTTTTACAATTTCCATGATAATTGGCAATCAATAATTTCTTTGCTACCTAGCTAGTCACAACTAGCTTCCAACACTGTCGGCCTTGGATCTATCACAAACGTACCCTGGAGATTTTCTGGTAGGCTAATATAGGGCCGCATATTTCTGAACATAATGAGCAAGATAGAAAATTTTTAAATGCAAGGAAAAATGACACTGAAGGGCTCACAAGTCTCAGCAAGTCTTTAATGTAGTGCTTGGTTCAATAAAAGATAGGGGATAAGAAAGATTTTAATTTAGGAAAGATGAAAGGAGGTTTTTTCTGTATAGGAGGGGAAGTGAGTGAAGTGAAGAGATTTTAATTATCTCTCTAAGTTTCCTCAATTATTTGAAGGAGAGGAACATGAATTCTTTCACTTTTTTCTCAGAAAGATGGATATTAAAGCCTGAGGTTATTAAGTAGGATCAAACCCGAAATATCTTATTTATAGAAAAACTTTCATAGACTGTCAGGCCATTAATGAAAATCCATTTACTTTGTTTTAACCAGACAAGGAAATAGAAGCCAAATCCTTCCCTATAACCAAACATGTAGTAAGAATTTCATCATTCAGCTGTATTTCTCTGTCTTCTCACACTACTTGTGCCTTCCCCCTTTCTCTCCATATAATATATTGAATGAGAAACTAATGGATGGAGCACTGAATGATCATACATTAGAATAAACACAAAATTTTGACTCTGCTAGTTTTACTGTATTTATGTTGCTCTGTTTTGCATAATGGCACTTACCTTTTACATACATATAATATGCAAATATGATTTTGTCTCTGTAACAGGGGATAGCCCACCATTATGCATAAATACAATAAAACTATGACAGTGCATGCGTGATAGATAGGGCCACTATACCCAATAATTCAGAAACTCGTCCGTAATTTTCTCAATTATGGATGTGTAAATCAACTCTCTTTGTGCTCCTTTTCATATGTAAGAAAATTCCCCCATGTGTTTTTGTCATATTCTCAATTATTGATTCATAAAAAACACGCACATGTATTTGTCCAAAGAGATAAAGCTATCATGGTTTTTCCAAATTTGCCCCTTTTAACAAAATCAAAAGAAGGAAAAACTAATATACAAAATGTTAGAGGATAGATATTATTTTATATAAAAACTATATACATCCTCTCATACATTAAATTAAATGAAGTTTGGATAACCAATCATGTCATTTATAATTTATGACTAGCTGGCTTATTATATAATGCTTGATATATTAATATTGATGATGGAGGGAAGTGGATGAAAAAATAATAGGGAAGGAAATAAGTCAACAGATATAATGAACTACATTATCTTGCCAAGGAGTGTGAATCGACGTCGTTTTCGAGGAGCGTTTCTATTCGGGTGGATTCGACCGTTTCATTAAAAAACGAGAATAACGGTAGGAGAGATTCTCACCAGCCTGAAATGACAAACACACCCTTCTATCTCCGACGTGCAAAGCACAGACTCGCGCACATGCGAAATTAATGCCTTAACTACCGGTGGGGCCCAACGTAGTGGCATCTGTGAATAATTCCCAAACCAAGGGATGGAGATGTCATAAAAAATTTCCACCTTGGGACCCTGCGTCATATTATAAGATCCCCCGCAACCCCCTTAACGGTCTAAAACAGCAAGCCTCCCTCTGCCGCCATCAAACTGTCGGCAATCCCCCAACTGTCCTTCTTCTTCTTCTTCTTCTTTATTGCATTCTGTGCTCACCAGAGCTCTGAAACTGTGGTGGCGCCCCACCCCATTCCGCCCCATTACACAATGCAGCGCCTCCGTAGCTCCGACGTGATTCTCATCTCATTGCTTATTCATGTCTCGCTTGTCAACGCTCAGGGGCAGCTTCAGCACCGGGTTTTGGACCCACATTGGTACCCCGGCACCGCCACCTGGTACGGCGACCCCGAAGGAGACGGAAGTAACGGTAAGTCCCTTCATTTCGAACTGTATATATATATGTTGAAGATTCTTTTTCAGTGAGTTGAGTGTATGTGTGTTGTGTGATTGTGAAGGAGGAGCATGTGGATATGGGTCGTTGGTCGACGTGAAGCCAATGAAGGCGCGAGTTGGGGCGGTGGGTCCGGTGCTGTACATGAACGGAGAGGGGTGTGGGGCCTGCTACAAGGTGAAATGCTTGGACAAGAGCATATGCTCGAAGCGAGCCGTGACGGTGATAATCACCGACGAGTGCCCAGGCTGCCCCTCCGACCGGACCCACTTCGACCTAAGTGGCGCCGCATTTGGCCGCATGGCTTTTCACGGCGAGAACTCTCAGCTCAGAGACCGTGGTCAAATCCCAGTCGTTTACCGAAGGTATATATCACTATCAGTTTCTTTTATTTCTTGAGTTTGTTATTTTTATATGTAAGTACTTATTAATTCTATCCTAATTAAGCTAATCTTATATATATATATATGGAGAGAGAGAGAGTTGACTGTAGTATTGGGTACATTTTCTGGACTTTTTATATGAAGCCTGCCTGCTTTCTATAGGGAATAGAGTTTAACTCTATCTTTTTTACCACCCTTAATGTTTATGTATGGTAACTGTCGTGGGTTGTTGAGAGTTGACTGTAGATATTAATGGATTTTTTTTTTCCTTCTTTTCTAATTTCAGGACACCGTGTAAATATCCTGGAAGAAATATTGCCTTCCATGTTAACGAAGGATCCACACCTTTTTGGCTATCGCTGTTAGTAGAGTTTGAAGATGGAGACGGAGACATTGGCTCTATGCATATTCAAGAAGTGAGCTTCTTCATCATTTTTTACAGTTTTTTGGTCTTTACTTCCTTTTAAAATCCAAAACCATTCAGAATAAAGAAAAGAACTTCATCAGGTGTCTCAGAGAGAATCAGATGCCATTACAGCCTAAACTTGACCTTAGAAAACTTCTAATTAACATGACAGATAAGAAAGTGATAACCTTTTTTATTGGGAAGTATATTTGTGATAGCCAGAGAATGAGCACTTTATCTCATAAACTAAAGTGCAGAAACAGATAGAATATTCCATCTTCAGAAAACTGTTTGAAAAGTGTTTGCAGATTTTTTTGCAGATTTTACTCTAAGAAACTTGCTTGAACGTGCACTAAAGCATTATGGTCACTCACATATTCTATCCACTAAAAAAGGCAAAATGAGCATGTCTAGTTATCTTATAATGCATGTTGCCGCCATTAAACAATTCCAAATATTGTGGACTTGTCTCCTTTCATCACATGCCACTGCCCACCACTTCCATTCTCTCTTTTCAAAGATTAAAGAAAGTTAGGAAAATACACAAGATACTAAATATATTAAAGGCACATTAATATTACTAAAAACTATGCCTACCCGTTTTCTTATTACAAACAGCAAGTAAAAAATCTCTTTTTGAAAAACCAGACCCTGTTTTTTCCTGCATATCAAATGAGCTCAAAGCATGTGATCATGGGGCCAACGTCTATATATATAATTTCTGTTTGGTGGGTCATTGATATTGGTATTATATACTTGTGACCAAAACCCAGTTTTGCTGGTTACAGATTAAATAATGAGACTGATTTGATTTTGGGTTTTTTTTTTTTTGGTATTGACAGGCAGGGTCAAGTGAGTGGCTTGAGATGAATCATCTGTGGGGTGCAAATTGGAACATTATTGGAGGAGCATTGAAGGGACCATTCTCTGTGAAAGTGAGCACATCCACTGGGAAAACACTTTCTGCCAGAGATGTTATCCCCAGAAACTGGACTCCAAGAGCCACTTACACTTCTCGTCTCAACTTCTTCCACAATTAATTAACAACCTTAATAATAATAAGTAAAAAAGAAAACCAAGTGTTTCTTTCTTTTCTTTTCTGTCAGAAAAGTTGCTGTGGAAGTTCGTTCATAAGTGAGCAGCTTCCAATGGTGGATTAATTAATTTGCTTTTTCTTGTTTTGTTTCACTTTTAATTACTCTTCTGCTGCTTTGTGTACGTAACCTTTTTGTGTAGTAGAAGTAGCCCTCTCCAAAGAGGAGAGAGAGCTGTATGATAGCAGTGAATGTGTGTGCAGTTGTTGTACTTCTGGTCCTATTATAATTAATGAACATTCAAGCTTTTTAATATGTATCGTCCACTTTATCTTGTTGACAAAGGGACAAGCTCTGCATTGTGGGTCCTTTCTTACTGATTATTATTATCTGCTTTCCTTAAACTGGAATCTCTTCTTTTTAATCAAAGAGTATTAAGAAAGCTAAGAAGCGTCAAATCAGTTAATCCAATGCAATTATTGAAGCTGGTGGCTTCTCAAAATTAACTAGGCCATCAGATAGGAAGTTATTAATTGATATTGGCCAGTTTGAGTGATTATTAGAATTTACTGTTAATCTGGAGTCAGGAGAACAACAAAACATCATTAATTTGAGTGTTTTTGAGCATTAGACTTTAATGATAAATGCAATTTAATGAGGAATGGGGTAATCATATGATGCTTGGGGGAGGTTCAGAGCAGTTGAAAGCATCATCAAGAAGGTTGGTGAGGAAGGTGAAATGGTGGACACAAGAATGCTGTGACTTTGATAATCAGGGGCACGTGTCATTCTTAATTATCATGTTACAAGGGACTTGTAAAACTGGTAATCATCATAGCTTCTATAATTCTTTGGGATAATTAAGAGTTAGGATCATTTGGTTTTCGTTGTATATGTTGGGATTGATCTACAACGGTTCTAGTGACTGATTTTCTAACTTTCTTTGTTGAAGAGGGGCTAGAAACCATAATGATGTCAAGTTAATTGTTGTATAATTTACTCTCTTGCTTAATAAACAGTTTGGCCCAATGACTATGATGAAATATTATCATGTGTTTGGATTTAGAGTAATTTATGTAAATATTCTTTGGTTTTGTTAACATTATATAAATTTCTTAATCATATTTAAAGCCGTCTCATGATGGCAGATTTATTGATAAAGAAATATAATTCTTCTTGAGAAGTAATTTATATGTAAGTTAATATAGCATCATAGTAAAAAAATAAAATAAGACAATTTATTTAAATATTTTATAAAAGTTGGTTTAAAGATGGACTTGAGGCGAATGTGTGGATTCCGTTTGATAATGTCTTTAATTGGACTATTGGACTATTGGACTCTTGTTTAACAAGAATGAAGAAAGGTAATCTCATACCGAAGAAGAAGAAGAAGAAAGGGATTTAACATATGTTTTGGGCCCAGTGTGAAAATATTGCCAAAATGCGCAAAAGTTAGATGAGCTCAGGCCATTTCCAAACAAAGTCTTGCATGCTTTGGTTGATTGAAGACTATAGAAACTTGGCCCAATGTGTTTTGTGCTATTCCTGTGCTAAACACGTTGAGTTTTACCTATTGGATTAGGTCTAATTAAAGAGATTAATCCCTCTCAACATAACAAACTAAGATTGAAGTCCTTGTTAGAAGAAGTATCCACATTTAATGTCCGATAATACTTTAAATAGAATTATTTCTAATAAAAAGATACTTATACTTAGCCAAAAAACTTATGTTATTTTATTATATTTTTTTATTAATATCGCTTTTTTATTATTAAAAAAATTGGCACCCCTTTTCAATATAATTATGATTGAAATATAATCAGCACATAAATATTCTATAAAAAAAATCATCGAGTTATATATTAAATACTAGACTCGTGGACCGCATGGTCAGTTAAAAGATTTTTCCGTGTTCCTTTTAAATGCGACGTAGTTTCCATATTATAACAAAAAGCAACACACGATCACAATGGGAGTCGAACCCACGACCTTCTGATCCGAAGTCAGACGCGATAATCCACTTCGCTATGCGGTCACTGATGAAGCACAGTCCCTCTTGTTTTTGGGTCTCTTGCAAAAGTTCCCCTTAGTTATTTGTTTCCTTTTCAGCGCAATAAATGGTTTTGATTGAATTTTATGTTTCTAGGAATGCTTAATTAAAATGCAGATTAGTAATTTTAAGTGCCAAGAAATCCAAAAGGCACACTATCAAAAAGAAAATCAAGTCCTTAAAACCCTGCATGTCCTACTAAACATTATTTTTCTCAGTTACCTACTTGATTTACCGGAGCTTTATCCCGACTATATCCTTATCTGATCTATATCACACGCTTGGTTATGCGTAAATCTCCTAACGAGAATTTTTTGTATATGTCAAAATTTAAAATCGAGATTTTATTTAAACAATATCGAAACGCTTATCACTCGAATTAACTCGGATTGATACAAAACATAATTATTAATAAAGTGCAGCTTTCCGCTTTCTGTGTCTGCCACAAGAACAAAGCCCTAAACCCTTTCTCTCTCGAATGCATCCAAACAGTTGCAGGCTCCGAAACCTCCTTTTGGATATCCATTTCCCGCCTAAAAAGAAGAGAAAAATGAAGGAAAAGAAGTACGAAAGAAAATGGAGCTTGCGAACCACTCCCTCGGGCCCTGGAATATGCAAAAAATGACCTTATATCTCGGCCTAGCTGAATGTCCCATAGTGCGAAACTAATCACTTCGTAGATGAAAAATGTCAAAGTTTCTATCTTTATCTTTTAGCAACAAGATAAACATAATTTGCAGCCAGAAAAAACACGGCTTTCCTTCACTGTTTGGTCCACTTTCGGCCCCACACATAAGACAAACGCAGAACACAATTAGAGTTCGAGTATTTCCAGTTTAAAGTAATAATCACATTCACTGCGTATTGTCTCAGATGGGTACTCTTCAATCTACACTATTCTACTTGATTCTGCTACATTCATGGAAGATTTCAGCTAACAAGGATGGAGAATGGAAGTCTGCTACTGCAACATACTCCAAAGACAAAGATGGGTCACTCATTACAGGTTCTTCTAGTTCTCTTGTTCTTTCTAGTCTTTATCATCAGTAAACACAAAACCCAGTTTTGAAAATGTACTAGTGCTTGTGTTGCAGAAGGAGCCTGTGGTTATGGAGACCTTCACAAGGCTAGCTATGGGAGATATAGTGCTGGCTTGAGCACTATCTTGTTCAACAGAGGAAGTACCTGTGGGGCTTGCTACGAAATCCGATGTGTAGATCACATTTTGTGGTGCTTGATAGGAAGCCCATCTGTGATTCTTACTGCTACAGATTTCTGCCCCCCAAACTATGGACTTTCAGCAGATTATGGTGGCTGGTGCAATTTTCCAAAGGAGCATTTTGAGATGTCAGAAGCAGCATTTGCTGAGATCGCCAAGAGAAAAGCTGATATAGTGCCGATTCAGTATAGAAGGTAAAACCCAAAAGAAAAATTTGATTTAGTAATGAAGATTGGTGACAGTATAACTTTCTTACTGTTTGAGAATCCTGCTGGGTTTAAGAGATGACTTGTTCTGTAAATGTTGTGTGTGTGTGCAGAGTGAAGTGTCAAAGAAGTGGTGGCCTGAAATTTACTATGACAGGTAGTTCCTACTTCTACCAAGTCCTGATTACCAATGTAGGGTTGGATGGTGAAGTAGTTGCTGTGAAGGTGAAGGGATCAAGAACGGGGTGGATACCTATGGCCAGGAATTGGGGGCAAAACTGGCATTGCAGTGTCAATCTCCAACGACAACCTCTGTCCTTTGAGGTGACCATTATTGATGGAAGAACACTCACATCTTACAATGTTGCCCCAGCAAACTGGCAATTTGGACAGACATTTGAAGGAAAGCAGTTTGAGCAATAGAAAATTCAGGAGTCTGGTTTCCTAAGACGGAAAGAAGCAAAGTGTGACTCTTGAATCAATCTACAAAAATACAAGCTTACTCGTATGTCTTCTTATGATTAATGAATCTGAACTCCGATTCACTAAACATTTCTATAATTTTTATGAAACACAAATTCAGATCCTGTGGGGGAAAATTGTGAAAAGAGGTATACCTTCCCGAACTAAAGTTTATCTTTTTTTGCTTCTTATCCCTCTTGGAATCCATTTTTGTTGCTTGAGCTGGTTAGTTTTTCTTAACATGCCTATTTTAAACCCTCTTCCTCGTGATTAAGGCAGTGTTTAGTAGCAAGTGTGTGGCGTCATGAAAAGAAACTCCATTAGTTGAACCACATGGCAATTTCTGCTTAAATTTTCTATTTCTTTTCATAGACTTCTACTCAACATTGAAAACAACCCAGATACTGAACATATTCTAAGTAAAACAATGCCAAAATAATACCCAAGAGAGAAGAAAGAAGCCTGATGAGTAAATACATTCACGACCACCTATAATCTAACCAAATAGAGTTTCTCTAGTTTGTTATAAAATCTTAATGTAGGATTGCATCATTGTGTATTCTTACTAACAAGTGAACTAAATCTGCAAGCGGATTAGTAATTGGTTTTAAACTTGAATATATTTTCCATGGTTCTTAACGTTAACAAGTAAGACGCACCAAGCCCCTGTCAAACAACAAAACATTTGATTCAAGGTCCTTCGAGCTAAAGAAGAAAAGACAAAAGGCTGTACGCAAAGAAGGGAAAGTGAAGAGAAAGATTGCTTTGATTATAAATGTCAAAGAAAGAAGACAGCAAAAACAAAATTGCGTCTAAACCCTAAGAATCTCCGACCATAGATTGGAATTAACTTTACAGGCAATGCTGCAAAGCGTGAAGAATATGCAAATGGCTATCTGCTTATTCTCCATTAACATTAGCACGGAACTTAGCAAATTAAAAAATATGTATATATGTGTTTGTAAAAAAAGAATCACTAACAAAACTATAGTTGCTTCATCACTGAGCAGCTTCTGGTACAGAACCAACGATGATTTGCTCACCCTCAACTACAGCAGCAACATCATTAGTTGCACCATTGGCAGCCCCACTTTTAGCAGGAGAAGCAGGTTTAGTTTCTACAGCAACCTCAGATGCAGTTGGCGTTGAGCTTTTACCTTCGTTTGCTTCTTTTTTGTCATTCCCATCTTTGACTGCTTTATCATCTTTACCTTCTTTGCCATCTTTTGAATCTTTACCATCCTTGCCTTTGGGTGACGGCGGAGGCATCATGTGAGAAGGAGGCTTCTGTTTAAGCTTGGAAATCATTTGGCGCATTCTTGAAAGATCAGTAGGTTTCCCAGGCTTTGGACCCTGAATTACTACAACAGAAGGCTTATTGCTCTCAGATTCTTTTTTACCTCTTCTCTTTTCAATATTGGGGACCTCGCGTGGAATGAATTCTGCTATTGCTTTCCAGTAATATTTGTGAGCTTCTTTGTGAAATTTCTCTTGGTTAGCCAAGTATAACTGCACAGATACTCATTGTTATTATTTTGCACAAGAACAAGGCAATGCACAGTGAATTAATGCTGTAGAGAAGTTGGAATTGGGAATCCACTTTAGTAATTGTACCTTCTCTCTTTCTCTGTTGTTGGCTTTGGTTGTCTCACAATTGAGTCTCCTTTTCTCATAGAAAGATTGCTTATATTCCTCAGCTTCTTTAATAATCTGATTCCGCATTTCTTTTTCTCTTTTCTCCTTTTCCCCAAGATGTATTGCATTTTGACTGCAGCGGAAGCCAGGAAGTTTGTCCAGTCAGAAAAGCAAATCCCTTGAATGAGATACAATGTCAAGTAAAAAGGTTTGCATGACAACACCACTATCTTCATTCTTTACCACATAGATCAAGTTCCATAAAAGCACTTGGACATCTACTTTACACATTGAGAGCAAGAACAATGCTACAAAAAATATCACTAAATCTTCAAAATGTTTATGCTACAAACAACAATTCTAAATCTTCAAATGTTTTTCTAAATGAAAACTGCCTTGTATCAGAAGTCAAAGACACTATCTTGAGTACAGGGTTCTTGATTTTACAATTCACAGAACAGCCCAACATTTATGTCTGACCCGGATTACAAAACTGCATAAATCGTTTAGGTTCTGTTTATCAACCCATATATGATCAGATGCCTGTTGATGGGGAAGGAAAACTATAACAGATCTCGCTAAAAAAGAAAATTAATCACTAACATAAATCTAACATGAATGACAAGAGTATGAGATAAAACAATTTTCCTTTGCGGCTTTCTTTGTGAAAAAAACACAGAAACAAAGAAATCCAGCATAACAAGAAATCAAAGAATGAAAATAAAAGGCAAACGTGATCAAAGATGAGATCCATGAAATCCCACCGTCGCCATTCGCGTCTTGCAAAACCTTCCTCCTGCATTTGGGTCGGGTCCGGGAGTAAAGGACCATCGGAAGGGAAGAGTTGATCGCTGCCATTTTCATACGCATTTCCACGACCATTCGTCTCAAGCCCGGACGGTTCGAACGGCAACGCAAAATCCCGGTTGGGCGTCGAAATCCCAAATCCGCCTACATCTGCACAATGTACGTTCTCGCCAAAGTTAACGTCATCCATGCTGAGGTGGCGGTGGAGATCGGAGTGGCCATATTCGCTGGCAGGTGGGGGTTCGCTGAAAACGTCAGAAGCAGCGTACGTGGATTCGTAACGCTGAGAAGAGAGGCCTGGGTCGAAGCCCGAATAGCCATCATCGTCGAAGGGTTGCACCGGCGGCGATTGATGAGGGTGATCGTCTCCGTCGTTACCAAACGAGTCGAAGGACGCCATTTCTGAAATTCGGAATCTCTCTTCCTAAGTGACCTATAGATGTGTTGAAGTGAGGATTTTCTCGGAAACTGAAAACGTTGAGTTCGGATCGGAAAGTGTCAGCCTTTGAACGAACGACGATGAGAGAGTGGGAGAGAATTGAATATTCAAACGTGGTTATATATACGCATTGTGAGAGACCGCCACGAGGATTTGTTCGTTGATCATACCCCCAACATTCTCTGTGCTGTTTATGCTCTAAGAATAGTATCAAGAAATAATAATTAGCCACATGAAAATCTTACTGGTTTTTAACATTATTACGTCTTCAACGCTCAAAAAATACTAAATAATTCCTAGACCCTTCAATTACTTATCATTAATCAAGCTCGTATTCACTCTTCATATATCACCAACTCACAGATTCATTTTGTGAACTTGTGTGAAAGTTACTAATCACCATATTTTATCTTTCTCGTGAAGCAAATTGTAGGTGCTACTCATAACTCGTCCAACATCTGTGGACCATGAACTGAGAAATTAAGTTTAAGTTACTTCAAATAGAAATGAAACAACAGAAATACTTGCCTTTAAGATGAAGGAATATTGTATTGAACAAAAAAAGAAAGATGAAGGAATGTTGACATGTTGATGAACAGTTGGTTGATCAGTCAAATTCACCTGAAATATTTCACAGGCAAACTTGAAAGCAAACAAATCACCTGCCATTTTTATAGACTGTGCTGCTCTAGTTCAAAATTCAAATAATAAAAATAGTAATGGCCAAAACAGACAAAAAGTATATATTCTTAAATTATTTATCTTCATTTTAGCTAGTTTAAATTATATAATCGGTTCTCAATTGTAGTAATTAGCAGATATATAATATTTATTTAAAAAATAGTAGATCTATAATTAAAAAAAAAATCGCACATAGCACATAATACTGGGATTACATTTGATTCACACCACGTTGCTTCTGTTCATCGCTAGGATGACTGCTTAAGCAAACATTATTAATATGGATCAACAAACTTGAAAAGGTCTGCAAATTAAGCGTTTTTGGAATTACATAGGAATCAGAATGTCAATCCATAACAACTGCAACATTAAAAATATAGAAAGAAAAAAACACCATTTATATGACACTATTAGGACAGAGTAAAACCCTACCACAAACTTGAGCACAACTTCAAAATGATTTTGATATGCCCATAAATGTTAATCAAGTTAATAAAGATTTAACTCATAATTCACAAAGTCGTGAGTTTAAATCCTACTATCAATATGAAGACTCAGTTAATAGGCAATCTGTAAGTGTATCTATAAACGTTTTTTGAATCTAGAATTATGTCGTGTCCCTGATGAACCCGAAATCTAATTGAGATGTTGGTGTCACAAAATGGTCACTCAAAGTGATACAAAACAGAAAGTATAGTAGAGATATGCTTTGGTTTCCTCAAAATGATCACAATGCAGATACAGAGCAAAAAGCAGAAACCGATATATCAGTAGCAATATAAACTATAAAGAATTTCAATCTTTATTTCATCCCTTAATGTATTACGTACAAATTATTTTGCTATTATCTGTCACAGAACATCTCAATAGATCCGCCTAAAGCCAGATGCATATACAGAGATTATAGATATAAATGTAAATCAAAGAAATAAAAATAATTCTGCAACTAGGAAAAGTTTGTGTATGCATAAAGATAGCAGTTTGTTGATCACTTTTCATGTTTCCTGTTGTCCCCTAATTATAAACTCAATATTCTCAGTCTGCAGATGCTCAGCATCCATCCAGAAAAGTTCTTCCCAGAATTGCACGTGGAAGATGCTTAGCTTAGATATAACATTTGATGATATCACATCCTCTTTCAAGCACATCATCACAGGGCCACGTGGTGTCGAAAATCGCGGCTGGCGAAAAAACAGTATTAATTTGTTGAACCAGTTTTGTTCAGCACAAGCTGTTCAACATCTCCTAGCTCCATGTCACTCCGTTGTCCCTCATATTCCTTCTGAAACAACAGCTCTATCTGCTCCAATGACTTTCCTTTTGTCTCAGGGACTAGCGTGTGGACAAAGACAACAGCAACAGCAGAAATAGCAGCAAACAGAAAGAATACTCCACCAAAAGAAATTGCATTGGCAATAGACAAGAAAGACATGGCTACAATGCCACTGCAAACCCTATTGCCCACGGCGCCAAGTGCTGATGCTTGAGCACGTACTCGTAGAGGGAAGATCTCGGATGACACGACCCAGCAAACGGGTCCTAATCCAATAGAAAAGAAAGCTACATTCCCACAGACAAACAGAATTGCCATCACAACCACAAATGATCCTTTTCCAAAGAAAGAAAAACTGGCCCCTATGATGAACAAGCATATTGTCATGCCAATTGTGCTTGTATAGAGCAAGGGTTTCCTTCCAAGTTTGTCAATAAGAATGATGGCTACCAATATAAAAATGGTCTTTGTCACACCGACAGCAACAGTAGCTGCTAGAAGTTTTGTGTTATCCTCAATCCCAGCTGCTTTAAAGATTTCAGGACTGTAGTACACAGTTGCATCTATTCCTGATATTTGTTGAAAACATTGAATCCCGAACCCTGTAATGAGCATCCGACGAAGGGGAGGAGAAGGAGATAGTAGTTCACGCCACACGGGCTTCTCCTGATCAGAATTAGCAAATTGAGCAGCCTGCTGTATTTCAGCAAGTCTCTCCTCCACTTCTTTCTCATCTTCATTTGTTTTTAACAGCACTTCTCTCGCTTCTTCTATTCGGTTCTTTATCACCAACCACCTCGGCGACTCAGGGATGACAAAAAGAGCGAATCCGATGAAGACCGAGGGCAGTATCCCCACAGCTAACATTATCCTCCAGCTTATATGTGGTGAAAGGCCAGAAAACGCGTAATTTGACACATAGCCAAGCAAAATCCCAATGTTTATAAAAATCTCAG
Organism: Leucaena leucocephala; assembly: GCA_037074615.1. Lineage (NCBI taxonomy): Eukaryota > Viridiplantae > Streptophyta > Magnoliopsida > Fabales > Fabaceae > Leucaena > Leucaena leucocephala. The sequence goes on from CM073545.1 coordinate 17,078,305, forward strand.
GGAAGCTAGTCATAGTGCCTCTTGTGACGTTTGGTGATATCTCAGCAATATATATTGGAGATATCATAACTCCAAAACCAATCCCAATTCCAGCTAAAAGTCTTCCTACCATAAGAATCGGAAATGAAGGAGCAAGAGTCATAATAAGTGCGCCTGTTTGAAAGACAATAGCAGCTAAGGCCATCGTCCATTTTCTACCAATGGTATCAGATGTTCTTCCACCACCTAGACTACCCAGAAGAGAAACAATGCTAAGAATACCAACGAGAAATTCTACTTTCACCTCAGATATCTTCATATCTTCTTTGATAAATATAATTGCTCCACTCATAACACCTACATCTGCAGATCAGGAGAAGAGAAAAAACCAACTCTATCAACATATTGTATACATGAATCCAAACCAGGGTCAGAAATAGATCTTGCAGTTAGATGATATTTTTGAGAGAGTCAAATCCTGGTTGAAAACCTCTTTCACACCTTCAATATCTGCTATCTTGAAGATTAAAATTCGCAGATGAATCAGAAGGGCACCTCTTTGCCACAAAGTTGTCTTGGATATGGCGAGGTTTCTATAGATTGTTTATAAAATATAACCGAATTGGTCTGGATTCATAGAATACATAACAAAGACATGATGGTGAAGATACAGAAGGCTTGACAAAAACCATTAACAAGAAGAAATGCCGTATAACATGATAAATGGGGCAGAAGCAACACTCAAAATCGAAGAGGTAAAAGAAAAAAGGGAAAATTTTGACAAGAATCAGGAGATGATAGCATAATATTACCATAGCCCAGAAGGACATTGTTGAGGGAAGCAAAGACGGCACAGGCAATAACATATTTCCGGGTATTAGTCCTCCTATCTTGTAGATATTGTTGGTGCAAAACACCATCGGAGTCCTCAGGAACCTCGGAGTGCATCCTCTTGTACTTGTTCTTTGCTCCCAAGGGAATTCCCGACAACCCCATTTCGCCGTTCCCATTTTCTTGGAAGCCCATGTCGGCTTTGCTGCTCTCTCTCTGTGATTCCTTGTAGTACCCAACGGTGGTGTTGTTGGACTAATGTGACATACTATGAAACTGGAGAAGCTTGAAATGGGATTTGAGATCTGAAGGAAAAGAAGAAGGACGCGGAAATGGAAGAAAGAACAGGACTTGGCAACAAGAGGGACCTCCCTTATTGACAAGAAAGAAAGCAAAGACGACCCCACAGTCCAGCTAATATTTTACAATTTTACTAATAAATCTTACGTTACATGCGCTATTGAAGACATCACAAGGATTTGACCTCCTACTTTTCTCAAGCTTAAATGGCGCTTTCCAGGCAACAGCAGGGCTCGGTGGGATGTTCCTCCTGTGAAAAATATGATTAAATTGTTGCTTCTGGCTTTCTGCCATGAATTAATTATTTTAACAATCAAACATTAATGGTGATTGGCTCCAAAAGAAATGTTTTTTTGAATAGGTTGTACATTGGAACTTCAGGCTATATTTTATCTGTTATCTCGGTTTCCTTCAGCTGTTTTAAAGATATTCTTGTCCTATGTTTAAAGATTTTTTTTTATTTGAATGTTTTGTCTTAAATCTGATCCCAACTGACTAATCAAATGAATTGAAGAGCTGGTAAGCTGACGTGGAATCTGGAAATATTTAATTATCGTGTGGAAATTGTGATAGCGAAATATTATATGGAATCTTATCTGTGAAGGGAATCATGTTATGGGAGTTTAATTGGTTGGTATTATTATTTATCACTATTGCTGTCGCTGCTGTTAAATATTTATTCTATCACCATTATGTGGATGTACTATTTGATTTAAAATTAACGTGATCGAATGAAGAAGATAGCATACCAAAAAAAAAAAAAAACAGGGTTGAATTTCAATTTCAAGTGTTATAAATTCGAGTTGTTTAGTGCATTCAAAGATAAAGAAAAAGCTTAAGAGATATTTTTTTTTTTGAAGAAAATAAGATTCTATATTTAGTCTAATATTTTAATGAATATTGTCATAAATTCGGGGATGTCATGAGTATATCATTACAAATTTAGAGTATGAGCTTGATAAATATTTTTAGGAAAATAATATTGATATCAGAGAATATCCCACCACGCCTTAACATACGTGCACAATTGTTATTGTTGAATATTATTTATTTTTCATTTTTAGATGATTAAACATTGAAAACGGTAAATTATAAATATGATATTAATTAGATGTAGAAAATGAATTAATTTTGGTAAACGTAAACATTTATTTTCATTTTGAAATTGAGAGTTTAAAAACAATAATCGAACAAATGAGACCAAGTCTTCGATAAGGGGACAAAGACCAAGTCATCATCTGTAAATTTAAATTAGGCAAATTAAAGACATTTCTCAAAGTTGACAGAATTAGTTAATTAACTAATATAATAGATAATTTCATTTTGGTTAATACTTCGTTGTTATTCTATCCCATTCGGGTTAAAAGCAACAGAAAATTATTTTACTTATTGTCGAATACCAATTAACAACATTTTAAAATAAAATATTTATAATAATGATTATAAAATTATATTAATAACTTTGCATATCTAAAAAAATTTAGTTTTATGTGGTGTGTTTGGAAACTTCTAAAATTAAAATTTTAAAATGACTTTTAACTCAAATTTTAGTTTAAATTATTTTTAAAATAAATAATCATATTTATTTAAAAGTATTTTTGGATTAAACTATTATTTAAAATTAATATTTTGGATAAATTATTGAGATTAGCTTCTAGAAAAATAAAAGAGTTTATGAACTACCCAATTACTATTTTACCCTCTTTTTTTACGCTCTCTTTTTTCTCTCATCTCCCATCTCCCATCTCCATCCTCTCTCCTTTCTTCTCTCTTATATTTTTAATAAAATTATATATTTTTTAGTAATTTTTCAATTATAAAAGTTATTCTAATAATAACTATCCAAACACTCATTTATTCAGAATCTTTTTTTTTTCATAAACTATTTTTCAAAAGTCTTTTTCTAAAAGTTATCCAAATTTTTTTTTATAACTCATTTTCTAAATTCTTATTTAATAGGTCATTGAATTGATTTAAACATTTTTTCCTATTGGCCAACAGTTAACTTGAGCTTTATTTTAATTTTTTTTGGGTAAAGAACTTTATTTTAAATTGTAAATGAAGATTAACGCTTCCCCTTAATTAGCTTTCAAATACATAAAAAAAACAAATGAAAAATATCTTTCTTGCTACAAGAGAAAAAAAAGTATCATTGGGGGCTCATTATAAGATTCCCACCGACAGCCCACCTTTTATGACCAATTCATGTGTGAAAGCTAAATAAGGTTTAATCATCTCCCTCTCCACGCAACATCAAAGTCCGTAATTTAATTTCAAGAGTTTTAATGGTTAAAATAGAAAATGCTTATATTTTGCGAGATGTTCAAATCCTTAATATGAGGTTAAAAAATTACAAAAACACAGTTGATGTATTTTTGCGGCTTGAAGTAACTATATATTTATTTAAAATAATAAATGGCATGACGTAGAGGGTAGATTTACTAACTCTTACATGACTTGGAATGGATCGAATTTTGGAGGAATCGTAACATCCATCCAAATGTTCATCATAGTCAACTAATGAGGTATTCTATTTTGAAAGAGGAGAACGTATTTTTCTCGTAATTTTTATGGAATTTTAGCCCTGAGTGTGGAAATAATTATTAAATATATGTATACATATTAGTTATAAATTAAAAATGAATAAATAAATATATAAATGTAAGTATTAATTATCTCCTAGATTTAACTCCTTGTTTGTTTTTATATAAGAATTTTTAGAAAAAAGTTGAATTCATCCACGATCTAAAAACAGGGTAAAATTTCTATTCCCCCTAAACGATATCAATATCGGGCAAGGTAAACCATCTATTACTATCTAGCATAAACTTAGACACCCAAGAGTTAAAATGACTCTCTAAATATTGTGAATGGAACCATAATAAAGTAATACTCTCTAAAAATTAAACACATTTTAAATAGTCATATATCTTATTATTTTTATTAGTTAAATTTACGACGATGGTAACTCCCTGTTCGTTAAATAAATGTGATCCTTTCTCGTATTGCTAAAATGAAATCCAACTTTGCGGCCCTTTGCATGGGCCTTTCAGAAAGCCCAACCATATTTTTAAAAACTATTTTTGAATTACGAGTTTCGAATTGTCCACATTTAGTACGCCACATCACCTCCAATAAGATCGCCTTATAAGAGGATACTCCTAGGAAAAAAGAGACAAAAAAAGAAGGGTGAATCACCTAGTTGTGCTCGAAAGTATAAAAAACGTCTGGGTTGAATAACGTAGTACTTGTTACTCATACACATTACTATGAATCAATGGAACCGAAAAATCAAAGCTGAATGGAGAAGGAAGTCACAAAAATGTCTCCTTCCATGCCCATTCTCTAAACTACAGACTACTACCTAAACGCCTCATAAGCCTCCTGAAAGGCCTTGAAATAAAAACATGCAGTCTTATCAAGACACAAACTTTAGCTCAGACAAGATGAAGGATCCCCGAAGCTGAGAAAGGTATCATTTTGAAATGGAAACATCAATCTTAATCGTTCCAGAAGAAAGGCTTCATGAGACAAGCAGAGGAGGAAGCGGAACAATAATCTGGTCCTGTCTTGTCTTCTTGTCTCTGAGCATTATTATTAACCCCATCAAACTCTTGCTGGTTTTGATTCACAACAGCAAACTGTGACTGAAACAGAAGATTGTTGGTGGTGTCTAAATCATCCCACACTGGGCTCTCAGGTCCCCAACCTTTTGGAATCGCCCTGTACCAAGCCTCCATTTCTCCCACAACCAATTTCTCTGCCTCTACAGTTTCCTGAACCTCACGGTTCTCTTCCTCTGATTCAGGCTGCTTTGAAGAAGTAGCAGTTGAATTTGCAGCTTTATTGAGGAAGAGGTCTGGGAAATTGAGCCTAGCATTCTGTCCTCTGAGCTTAAAGGCCTCACGATCATAAGCCAGAGCAGCATCTTCTGCAGTGTCAAATGTGCCTAACCAGAGGCGATTTCTACTCTTAGGAAGACGAATCTCAGCCACCCATTTTCCCCAATGGCGTTGCCTCACTCCTCTGTATAGCTTTGTAGTGTGTAGTGGCCGAATATGCTGCTGATGATGATGATGATCAAGTGCGAAAGACCTTATGGGTTGATGATTTGTGGCTGCAGATTGGTAGGGAGACTCGTCCAGGGCAAAGGGAAGTCTGATACTTGAAGACGACGATGAAGAGGGTGGAGGCACATTGACAGAAACAGAGGGATCATATAGGATTTGACTCTCAGGCCTATCTGACAGGGAGGCTTCATCATAAACTAGCTTCCATTGTTGCCCCTGAAAGCTCCACTCTGGATTTTCTCTCATTTCAGTGCCATCAACACTTTTAATGAATCTATCCATCTGAGAAACAGAGACCTTTTGGGTGTTGTGCGCAGAGAAAGGAGACGGATGAAGAAGATGATCAAAATGAACAGAGTACAAGAGTCTAAGACACAAGGACCCTGAATCAATATAGTCAAAGAATTCAACCAGGAAAATAACTATAAAAAAATAGAATTTTGAAGTATGGGTTTTGAACTTTTGATATAGAGAGCAAAACGTGAAGGGTGGGGAGATTTCTTGTGGAACAGACGAGACAGGGGAAGGAGGTTTATATAAGAATGGATTTGAAAAGAATCGAACAGGAACAGGCATCTGCATTAATAAGCGGTCAAGTTGTGACCACGTCGATATTTCAGACGCTCCCTAAAACTTCCCTAAATTACTCACGAGTCCTTGGGGACTGAGAATTAAGTCATTGAAATCGTTTTTTGGCCCCTGAGAGTGTGTGAACATAGTAGTAGCCTACTAGGTTTTTATAGCCTCGCAAGTGGTTCTCAAACAATATAGTGCGTGTTTGGAGAACCGTAAAATCATGATTTTATAAAAAAAATTAGCTTAAATTTTAATTTATTTATTTTTAAAATAAATAGCTATGTTTATTTAAAATGACTTTTAAATTAAATTATGATTTAAAATTATAGTTTTGGATAAGCTACTGAGAATAATTTCTGGAACATGAAAAGAATTTATAAACTATCCAATTATTATTTTATCCCAAACTTTTTCCACTCTCTCTCCCCTCCTCTAGAATCTCTGTCGGTTTCTTCTTCTTTTTCTGTTGCCGTGGTCTGTCCAGAAGGCCGTAGGTCATGTGCTCTGTCGCAATGGTTTATCATCGTGGGTCGCGTAGAGCTTGCCATCCTTATTCATCGCATGGGTTTACTCTTCTTTATCGTCGTCCTTGTGTCGTCACCACTGGGACCCCTTTCTATTTCTGTCGTTGGTCTCGCTTTGCCGTTGAAGTAGCTCGCCTTCGCTAGAGTCACCTTCGTTGTGCCGCACTGTGATGTAGTGGTCGCTAGGAGAAGAAGGAGAGGACAACGCCAACAAGGAAAAAAGATGAACAGTGCCTTCATACGTTACTTGAGAAAAAAATAGTGAGTAATTAATTTTTTTTTCAATCTCATATCTTTTTTTATAATTTACTAATCACAAAAGTCTTTCTGGTAATAATTATCCAAACACTCATTATTCAAAATTATTTTTTTCATAAACTGTTATCCAAAAACTCTTTTTTAAAAGTTGTCCAAAAATCTTTTTTTAAAAGTTTATCTAAATGGGCCATAAATTTGTTTAACATGTTCAATTATAATTAATAATTAAAAATACCTTAAAAACTGGATTTCATATCAATGCTTCTCAAGTTGGATGAATAAAATTATACTTGTGACTTGTGAGCCGTGACGGTGTGCTCTGTTCTCGATCTCAAATGTGCAATAATTAAATGATCAATACCGATTTGGATTCAAATAATTAATTCAATCGAGTACAGTAATGAGATTTTTTAAGTATTAATTAATTTCCCCACCGTCATTCCATCACTTTGAGCAATTATAACAAAATAGTAATAAAAAGGACCTCCTTGTTCTAGAGGAGTTACTTAATTAATCAACAACAACATCAACCAAGGGCTAAAAGGTTCATTTAGCATCTTAAAATGACATGGAACATATTTACATAGAAGGAGTTACTTATAAACTTGTTTTGTGTACACGTAAATGGGAATTTGGAACACTTTGATAAAAGAGAAGGGGTTAAGAAGCATAAGTTTAACATTAGATATTTAAAGGATGAAGCAAAGAAGTCAGATTCCATCACTTCCAAAGTTTCACTTTCGGTTGAGTACAATAAGGTGGGCGATGCTCCTTGATAAGTCGGTGAAAATTGGTATAAGTCGGTGCCCTGTTTTCAACTATATCGGCAGTACACAAATTTCATCATTACTATCATGTGTTTTTTCCCTCTTTAAAATCAAAGTTTAAGTAAGTTGGCTTATTAGAGTAATTAATTATTCATTATCCCATTTTAATGGTTATTCTTATATCCACAGGAGCAAACACCCATGATAATTAGTGCTAGGAATATTACTTTACGAGTTTTTTTTTCTCTTTTGGGAGTTATGGAGTTCGCCAACAATTTCATTACATTGTACATGGATAAAAGAGTTTTTAATAAAAATAGAAATAAAATTAAAATTAGAAATAAAAATAAAATTAAACTAAAAATAAATTTTAAAAATTTATTTAGAAAAATAGAAATGAGTATATAATTGATGTATATATATTTTATAATTTAAAATAAAATAGTCTAAAATATTTTTTATAACTTGGTAAAGATTAAAGTTATTTAAGAATTTTATAACTTAAGATAAAATAATCTAATATATTTTACTCATACTTTTATCATATTATTTTTTTATTTTTTTTATGAAGTAAAATAGCTTGATTATTTTATCAAACAATCTTCTACTTTAATTTTTATTTTTTTACTTTTATTTTCTTTATACTAAACATGCCCTGAGTTTTGATTCAGCACTTCAACAGTGGTAGGCCCTCCTTTGAGTCTACTTGCAAGATTCTCGAAACAAATTAATGCCGCGCTAAATCCAACAATTATAATATTATTATCCTATATCTCATGTAAAAGTGACCTTTGAGGTAAGTTTCATCATGCTTGATGATGTGATGGAATGAATTATAAGGGTATAGAAATGTGAATGAAGATAGGAATAACGATGCAAGTGAGATTATTCCATACCTTGTTTTGTATGTTTTGGCAGAAATGAAGATACTTTTTTTAAAATAATAGAATTATAATAAAAATATAAAAAATAAAATAAAATAAAAAAACTATTTTGTAAGTACCGATAATTTTCATCAATTTTAATTTAATATTTATAATTTTTTTATTATATCATTTAATTTAATTTTATTATTATTATCAGTCTTTATAACTTAGTTTTATTATCGTTAGTCTCTATATAAGAATTAACGATGTTAATATAATAAAATTAAATAATTTAATAAAATATAAGTATTAAATTAAAAGTTAAGGAAAGTAGGCACCTATAAATATATTTTTTTCAAGGAGTAATTTACTAATTTGTCTTTCAGATCAATTTCTTATTTTATAAATGATCAAAGGGTAAATTGGACATTCCACCTCTCATTCTATAGTGTACAATGTTATTTCATCAACCCAACCATGAAATGGTCAAAGCATGGTCCAAGAAAAAAGGCATCGGAAAAGGAATAAAATTTCTGCCTAGCAGGCATTGCATATTAATGATGCCACTTTTTTCCTTTTTTCCTACTTAATCTTTTAAGTTGTGAGGAGCATGTAAACAAAAATTTAACAAAAAAATTTTTTATTAGGAAATTTATTCACTATAATTAGGTGCGCAACACGGGTCAGATTTAGATATAGTCAGAGCAAAGCTCCGGTGAACGGATGATAATTAAAAAAAAAACTCAACAAGGTAAAACCAATACAACAATGTACACATAAAGCTATTTGAATGGGAAAATACAAAAAAATGGATATACTACCTATTCTACCTTTAGTTTCTAAGTATCCACAGTGGTCACTCTGCTCTGGAGATGTTCTCTCTTGAGAGCGTTGAGCTTGGCGGCTAAATCGTCATAGTCTGGTAACTTTGGATGAACATGGTTGGGATATTCGGGCGGATATGAATACGTCCTCCCCATCTTCTCCCTTCGAGTTTTTTGGCGCTCTGGGGGCATCGACACAGATCTTTCATACGCTTCTGCCGTTCCATTCTTCTGCTTTTCTGTTTTCTTACAATCTGGGTACGTGAATACGTTGTACACTACTCTCTGAGGAACGCTAACTAATTCCATTCCCTTGTTTGATTCCTCATTCGAAACGGGTTTTTCTTCACTTTGTGTAGCTCCATTGTCATCGTGAACAGAGAAATAGCAGGGATGGTCCAAGCTGCAGGCATTTTGTTCCATTTCTGAGGAGTTATGCTGCTTCATTCTCTTGTGCGCATAACCTGCTTGTGGAACTGCTTCTATGAAAGGCTTCTGCTGCTTTAAGCGGTAGCGAGAGAAAGCTCTGTGAGAATTGGCATTTCTGGATGGCTTGTGATAATATATCAAGCAGCCAATATCCATTATGCATTGGTTTTCAAGGGATGCTGATCTTCTTCTTGTTCTTTTCTCATGTACTCTTTTGCTCTTTCTGGAGCTCCTAGTGCTTGACTTGTTGCTCTCTAACTCCATTTTATCCAAATAACTTTGATTAAAGGATCCACTTCTTGAAGCAGAAAACTGAGATTCTTCTATGTCATTATCACCATATGCTACCAATTCTCTCATGTCTTTTAAACCAGGAAGGAGCTTGGAGAAGTTCTGTGCTTTCTCCATCTTTTGTAAAGGAAAGCTCTGAATATAAGGGAGACATTTCTGAACAGTAGAAATTATTGCAGAAGCATCAGCTACGTCAGATTCTCGCAGAAAGCAAGAACTAGTTGGCTTGAACAACATCTTCTTGACAGGCGAATCAACGCAAATGATTTCTCTCTGGATCTCTTCAACCTCTGAAACATGTATCTCTGGTCCTGCAATTTTAGCATTTATTGGGCCACCGTCTTCCTCCACTTGATACTCTTTAATTTCTCTCTCCTGTACAAAAGAGTTGAATATAAATCTGGCACCATTAAACAAGATAAACACATATGAAGATAAAGGTGAAGATGTATCCAGAGGAGTGAGCCACCTTCTCTGTTTTGTAATTTTTTCCCCTAAAATATTAAAGAATCATTTCCTTCTTTATCAGAAATGAATTACCTGCATTTGTTGCCAATCAGGGTAGTACTCAATAGCCAAAACCTCTGGTTGGAGGCAGTGGTCTGCAGCTATTTCATCGACTAATCTGTGCTTTACATCATCCGGCACAGACTTCAATGAGAGGCTCTCTATTAACTGTGATTTTAAAGCAACATCGTTCATCAATATATATATAAATCTGTAACTATAAATGCATGAAATTTGAGGGAATCTTTTTGAAAAACCTGATTGTTTACAAGATTCCCAGGAAGTAGCTCCACAGCAGAAGTTGCAAACCTCTGGCCATAACGCTGTCCAAAGAGCTTCCTGATGACAAAAAGCTCAGGAAGATCTCCAATCCTGGCAGAGGCAAATATCAAACTCGAAACTGCTTCATTGATGTCGTTTGGACAGTCCCTGTTTTAGGCAAGTTAGACAAGTTTAAAATCATTGTCCTGAACAAGAATCGAAGGAACCAGTTTGATCAAAGTCGTACTTGTGCTTTCGGATATAGGAGAGTTGTGTCAGGATAAATTCACAGAAGTGATCTAACAATTCATAAGCTGCAGATAATGTTTCATCTTTTATTAGCTGCTCCACCTGTAATCCATAATATTTAGCCAGATTCATCGGAAACAGTAAAAAAAAAAGAAAAAGAAAAGATGATCGAATTGCATGTAATAACCACCTTCCAGTCAACCATGAACCCAGCCATTATTATTCTTGATGGAAAGATTTCCTTTGTATTAAAACAGAGGATATGACACTTGTGTTAACACGCCAATGAAACTTTAAATTTGTCATCGAAGTCTCAAATTTATATATATATATATATATATAATGCATGTGTCATTAACATACCCGATTGATAGCAGATTCTTGATGGCCACTCTTGATAAGCTCAGAGACATCTTCACGTGATTGCCTAGCTATTGCCTGCCTCTTGTTCTTGAGTAGCTTGAGCCTGCACCGACCTCTTTTGATCACCTTCTTGCTGAAACCCAGTTAAAACAATTATACAAGTCATAAGAAGATGGAGAAGATGAACAAGAACACATATAAATCTGCCAAGTTTGCAACTTTTGACATAAAGTTACCATTTTGAAGCCTTTGACCACCCGAACAAGATGTCCAACATGGCTAAAACCAGGCAGAGGTCCGTGGGTTCATCGGCTACGACATGAAATCAGGAAAAAGCGATAGGGTTTAATTAAGCTGGTTTTGCAGAGAAAACCGAGATGGGGAAGATGGTGGAAGAATAACTGAAGAGACAAAGACAGTTAAGTTGAGAGTTGTGGAGGAGAGTGGGGTTGAAAGAGGGTCCCTATGAAGAAGGAGACAGTTGTGGTCTGGTTGAAAAACTCCCCCACTTCACCGGTTCCTTTGTGCACTTGTCATCTTCCCATAAAACCTATAATTTTGAGCGAGATTACAATTTTAATTTTAGAATCTCGGATAAGATTATTCTAAAAAAACATAAACTTTATGGGAAAAAATTTCCAATTTGATGTCACGTTTTTTTATTGTAAATTTGGTAAGAATATCAAATTAGTCGTTTTGATTTTCAAATTTCCCGAGGCTTTTTAGGGATGGGAGACAAGGCTAGATTACTAAGGTCAATAAAGTAATTGATTTTGTGGTAATTAAGGGGGCTTGAATATAGTGATCACCACCTTGAATCCACTACGTGGTTACCTGTTCAAAGAACTAAACTAATGATAATTATTGAATTCGTGAATTTAATCCTTGTGGCCAATAAGTTCAACAACACAGAACCACTCATTTATTTAACTAATAATTTAATCATAATAAAATCTCTTCCATGAAGCTCTATAAACATTGGAAAATTAAATAGTAATGAAGCTAATTTATTGATACATCTTTAAATTACTATTCGAAATATGAATTTATTGAATACGCATTTGTCTAATATAAAATATTCCTAAATAAATATATAATGAAGGAAGAAAAGTAGTTTACTCTTAAAATTTTGTTTAGGTAGTTGAACTAGCCTAAGAAATAAGAACAGATACGATGAAGGCCATGAGAGATTGATGCCATTCGCCCTGATCCTTAAAGGGCACGCACTGACACAAAAGAGCTTTGCCTTTGTAAAGTTCATTCCTTTTGGTCATACCCATTGAGTAATGGAAGAGTGACTTTGTCTCTCTTCATTCTCTTTTTGTCGGGTAGCCGTAAAATACTTGAAAATACAAGAGGCTTCATGAAGGGTAGTGTTAGTAATTTACACTTTTTCTAGTACACAAGTATTTTTCTATTAAAAACTATATATTAATTGATTGTCAGGTTATATTGTGATTGAGAGAAAAATGAAGAGAAAATACTAAGATGTTTTTTTTAATTTATAATTTTTAGAAGCTTTCTCTCGTTTTAAATCTTTCCCCGGATCTAACTCTATTAATCATGGTGTTGCCAAATCTTGGTCAATCAATTGGTAATCTAATCCCCACATCTTCCACTTCTCTTGTCTCTTACTTTCTACCTTTCTCTGTGTTATAAAAATGTAATTCTGGGTTGGCCACCCAACTCATGTTCCGTTTTCAGTTTACCTCAAGCTTGGAAATACTATAAAACTCAAGCGTGATTTCAAAAGCACGAAACCCAGGTCATTCACTGACAGATGAGAAAGTACAATTATTAGTTCACATTCACCTGACAATCTTTGACGTTTTTAATCCCATGAAGCTCTGTTCTTCTCTGAATGCAATTTAGGTGGTTCTTGTTATGCTTTGTGAGATGTTGCGTTGGGCTATACCTAATCACTTTAATATAACTAATGGATTGGATGAGGAATAAGATTCGTCAGAACAGAATCTTTTATTAAAGTTACAACATTGTTTATTCAGATGGATCCTTGCAATACAAGGCTTCCCTGTAACTCACATAACTCGTCTTAGGGATATGCATGACTAGATTGGGTAGTGTAGCCTTTGCTTGGGGCTTACTTTAGAGTCGGTAAAATGGGTCCAGTCACATTTTATTTTAAGGAGAGCGGGTTTAGGCTGGCAAAATGTCAGTCCATTTTTTGGCGGGCTGCACAGCCCGCCCCCCTCAGCCCGCTAACGCGTCACTTTTTTTTTTAATTTTTATTAATATTATTTTAAATACTCCTATTATCGAATACTAGTAAAGATAATTACTTATTTGTTAATATATGTTTACATATTATAATTGATTAATATTATGTTAATGTTTATCTAGATTTATAGTTATAAAATTTGAGATTTTTTTATAAAAATAGAAATTTTTAAAAGTATAACATGAGCAATTTTTTTATTATGCTAATATAACATTAGAAATTTTTTATTAGTATTTTAATAATGTTAAAAATAATTTTTTTTAAATTTAAAAAAAAAGTGGAGGGCTGACGGGCCAGTCGGCCACTATGCAGTCCGCCCCCTCTTTCTGGCAGGCTGGGGTCGGGCTGGCTCATTTTTGGCAGGTCAGCCCGTATTTCCAGCTCTAGCTTACTTAAAAAAAGTATATGCTATATTTTATAATTTGGTGTCTAATTATACTCGATAAAAGTCCTAACTATTTTAAGTTAAGCTGGGCATAAGCTGGTTTGTATGCCCAAGTCGTGATGTCTTACTCATATTGTGAGAAAAATTTGTAATTATGAACTTTTAAAATAATAACATATTCATATATTTTTAAAAGTTAAATAATATACATAATCCACTAAAAATAAAGTAACAAAAAGATAGTAATTAAAATCTTGAAATCCATTGTTTATTAAAAAAAGTCTTGAAGTTTAAGTAATTTGCAATTATAACTTTGTATCAATCTTTCCAAAGTTGACAAAGATAAAACATATGGAAAAAAATATTTACAAAGTTTAAAAAAAATAAAAAAATAAATCAATTTAGTTATAAATTTTAAAAGATGCAATTATCTATTTGACTACTCATATTTGTAAAATTACGCTTTAATCACCAGTAACCATCATATTCGTTCTATGTAAAATATTATAATTTATAAATTTTGAGATGTAAAAATAGTAATCAACCAGGCAGGGCAACAATCACTGCCCGATGTCCAGCTCTGCCCAAATATTAGCCTTGCCCAAAATTATCCCTTTTCCATTAGGCTATTTTTTATCGGGCTGGACAGGATATTTTTTGGACGAAATTGGATGGACTTATTGGGTCATAGGCTTCTTACCCACCCCTAGCTCATCCTAGAGTTCATTGGTATTGCCAAGTAAATAGACTTATTTATCTTTATAATTGCTTATTAGAGATATCAAATTATAATAGCTACAAGTGGGGCTTGTAATTATCCTTGATAGAGACGAAAGAAAAACGTAGTCGAAAGATTTTAGGAAGTGGAGAGAATTTTATTATTTATTGATTTGAACATCTATGAAAAACATTCGCTTTTGCAAACTCGATCTATTTCAATGATTCTGCTTCCTAGCTAGAGTTTTACTTTGAACAGTGATTTTAGTGAGTGGATGGTTTCAATAAAAGAATATGTATTTGCTATCTCGGGGAAACATGCATGGTTTTCAAAATACACACAGATAGACGAAAGTTTTTCCATTTTAGCCAGCGGTAGAACATCAATTTCATAATTCTCTGTCAAGGACCTGAAAACCCGTGTTTAAGTTCCAGTAATTGAATGTTGAAACTTGTTCAAGTTATCATATTGCGTTTTAATTATACAGTCAAAAAGCTCATGCTAGAACTATGATTTTTCTGTTCTTCCTCATTGAAGAATGTCAATAAGCTGAGATAGGTATCCTATCTTTGGGAGGAATTAATGGCAGCTTCAAGCTTCATGACAATCTCTGCATGACTCTGCCCTTTTAATGGCAGCTTCCACTCCCCTTTGTGGCTAAAGAAGAAGAAGACTCATTAATTCTGAGTCTAAAAGAGAAACATTCATTCATTCTCCGTCTGCATATTCGAAATCGGATGCTACAGCATTAATCTTCTGACCTGGCTGCAAATTGTCCACGGTCAATTTGAATTTGATAAGGACTGGAATTTCCTTCACACTTGTTCTATCGATCACGATCGTGAGCACAACATTCACTTTTACATCCAAGGGAATCTTCTTTTCCTTCTGATCCTGCAACAGGTGTTGTTGAGTCTGTGAGTCAAAACTGGCCTGACCTTTCAACTCCACATTCATCAGCGAGGTGTTCTTCGGAGGTTGTCGGAAACTGGGGATTTGTCCACTACAGAGCTCGTTCTTGGAATACATTATGATCACCGAACTGTTGTCGCCATATTCAAGGGCAATCTCTTCGTTTGGATTCTCTGCTTTCAGAACAACGTGGAGTTCGGCGTGGACTTTATTGGCGTTTTGGAGATCGAATTTCTTGACGCTGACGCTATCGACTGTGTAGACAGGAAGTTGAGGGTTCAAGAAGAAGACGACAAAACCGAGGGTGGTGCAAACGAGGAGGATGAAGAAGAAGACGAAGCAATAGCAGCAGCAGAAGCACTTCATGCAACTGTATCCACCGGAGTGGTAGTGGTCGTCTTGATGGTAACGGGGGACGTTACGGCGGCTGGGAGGAGGAGTAGGCAAACCGTCGGCGTCTAGAACAACGTATCTTGGTGGGGCACCCATGCTGGTGGGCGCCGATGAATTGGATGATGATCAATGATAGTGTAAATAGACAACCGCAAATTGCAGCTGGCGGCGGCGGCGGATGATGATCCTTTTTCTCAAGAATGAAGAAAGTTGAGTGGTTTTTTGGGGCCAAAAAATCTCTCCTTTCTTTATCTCTGATCAAGGATGGTTTTTGGACAGGAAAGGAGATAGGAGTACTTACTAACTCTGCTTTCGGGAAAGTTAATGGCGGAGGATTTTGGTGCATATATATGGATGGTAACCAGATTTTGTGGGACTCAAACTGGCTTCGCCTGCAACTCTCTTATTTTAAGCACACCCCAATTATCTTTTTCTTTTTGGTAGAATACATGCTGGTTTAAGACTAATTTTTTTAAAACATAAAAATTACTAAAATAGATTTTACCTCTATCAATAAAATCTTGTACATGGCCTTGGTTAGAACCTAAATTTTAATATCTTTTTAAATTTTTATATCCTCCAACACTATATTACAAGTGGGATTCCATTTTGGGCTCACATGCTCATTTTTGTTTCGTTGTGTCTTAGCATATTGGACTAGCTGTTTGCTCGTGGTTGTCGGGCCAATTTATTTTTCGGCCTAACGTATGGCAAAGTTAGATTATAATAGACGGGTGAGACATGTTGTATACATTGGGACATATTACTAATTATAACGTATTTAAATCTTTAAAAATATTATTTTATTATAATTTCAATCGTGATATTTAGAGAGACATCTTAATTTCTGGGTACTTAAATTTACGCCTGAAGGTAATAGACAACTCGCCCTGTCCTACATTGGTATCGCTTAGGAGGAAGGGAGATTTTACCATACCTTTAGATCGTGAGTAAGCTCAACCCTTTTTAACAATTTTGCATGCCAAAAAAAAGTTAGATTATAATTCCATCTATGATAATTCAAACCAATGACCTAATCAAGTGTAAGTTTAACTGATAAAAGGATGAGATATATGATTATTTAGAGTGTATTCAATCTATAGGGAGTATCACTTTATTATAGTTTCAGTCACAGCGTTTGGAGAGGCATCATAACTCATAAGTATTTAAATTTATGTCTGAAAAAAACTGACGGCTCGTCCTACCTAATATTGATATCGTCTAAGAGAAGATGAGACTTTACTCCCCCTTAGACCATAGGTAAGTCTAACTCCCTCCTAAAAATTTTTATATAAAAAAAATATTCAAACCAAAGATATTCCCCTATTAAACTCAATGCATTAAAATGCTATTAAGTTATAACGTCCATACAACGCATCTGAAGAAGGTCTACTTATAAATATATATCAACAATGGTAATGATAATGACTTTATTGCCCAAAAAGAAAGAAAAGAATGAGTATAAATTATTTCATAAGTCCTGGCCAATTCGAATTCGCCTTATTACTTTTATGCAAAATATAAAATATCACTTACGTCTGCGCAAAACATAAACGTGGAAGTTCAGTCCCAGGGAGGCAAACGTCACTTGCTTTACTAAAACGGTAGAAGTAAAAGTTTGGTTGACGTCGTTTTCCACTCTTCGTCCTGTTAAGGATTTGCAGAATCCTGACTTGCTATTTCCTTCATTCAATTTCAAACCAGTCTGCGCAAAAGTTTACTGGAATTCACCTTCACAAATTTCTTAAGCTAACACAAATTAGACTTCCATTCCAACTTATAACCATCTCTACTGCTATTTGAACTGCCTTATATATACGATTGAGACCCTTAATCACAGGAGGTACTCTATTAACATATACACATACATACATATAGCAATAACTGAAATTTGAAACTCTGTTACAAAAAGGCAACACCCACTAAACTAGTAATTAGCTGCTCGTTTATTGGTCTTTGCGGTCATAAACTGAAAGAAAAGATTTCCTAAAAAAGATAAAGAAGCAAGAAAGAACGGTGATCCTAAATACTGCTAATTTGCCTCCATATCTCTAAGAACTCAAGAACACTGCAAGTCTGCATCACTCACAGTATGTCTGATAAAAACAGTCAGGGCCAACAAGTTTTGGAGTTGGATGATGCAGGGGAGGCAACTGAGATGGGGGCCTTGGAATTGCAGGATCTGAATGAACCAGTTCTCATGAACACGAGAACAGAGGTTACCATCTTCTTAACCTTAACAGCCACCTTCTTGAGCTTAGGAGGTGAAGAAGAAGAAGAAGAAGAAGAAGGGGTTTTGGAATCCGGAAAATCCTGAGAGAAGGAACTTAACCTGTAGGTGGTAAGAAAGATTTGCCTTTGCTTGGCTCTCCTGCGTCTGTAGCTGACGGACTTCAGACCCAGAGGCTCGTATCTGTACCGGCGGCTAAACGTGAGGGTGCCGTTCCGGACAAGAGTCGTCATCCTCACGCGCACACACTCTCAAGTCTCATACCTAAACCTATATTTTGGCCTTGTTTTATAGTCCGTCTTTCATCTTTCCCTTTCCCTTTCTCACTCCCTCTTTTTCCGTGTGGGCGTGTTTTTTATTTGACTACAGTAAATGTTCGTTGACCGTTGACTGGTATTCCTTCTCTTCCTTCCTTGGCGGGCGCTTCTTCATTAATTCTTATCTCTTCTCTTTTCAAATAATAACGCTATATATAGTGACAATATCTAATCTAGCCAATTACACATAATAGACTTTGTGAAATTAGTTTGAACAGTACATGTTTAAAATGTGAACTAGAGGTTTCATGGACATGGATCGGATGTGGGATGATGGATTGGGAATTTAAGATAAGCCGACTTCCCAACAAATAAATAAATAGAGGGTAAAGGAAATTAGAGCACTATCGTGGATCATTGACTTATTCAACATTGTTTACTAATGAAATGGTAACTTTATATTCCTTCTGTAAGACTGGAAGCGTAGTTAGAGTTAAAACAGTTGGAGCAACTTATATATATATATATATATAAGTCGTACGTCCTTCTTCCCAGTTAAAATATTGTGATTATAATTATTTTTTTTGTCCACCCGGTTCACCGGAGCTTTGCCCCGACTACATCCGGATCCGACCCGTTTCGCGCACCTGGCTATGGTGGGTGAGTATCCCAACGGAAATTTTCTGTATTCGCCAAGGTTCGAACTCGAGATCTCGCTTAAGCGATACCGAGCTATTGTGATTATAATTGGCACAATATAAAATGGAGCCTCGGGATTCGGGGACCACCATGGTTGGTAGAATAGAACGAGGGACCGTGTCCAATGAGACGTCATTCGAACCCACACTAAAATACTGGAATGGGCCTACTGGGCCACAAAGGCAATGATTGGATTCCATGATCCTAGCGTTTCTCTTTTCTTGTTGGGCCATGCCATGGTCCAAAAGTCAAGATACTGAAAACTTTTACTTGAAATAAAATCAACGAAAAATTACTAAGAGTTGGTCCGAGTGATAAGTGATTCGGTATCGCTTAAACAAGTTCTCGAATTCGAGTCTTGACGTATGCAAAAAAATTTCGTTAGGAGACTCACCCACCATAGCTAGATGCGTGACGCGGGTCGGATCTGGATGTAGTTGGGGCAAAGTTCCGGTTAATCGGGTGGGTAAATAAAAAAAAGGAAAAATTCATATAAGTTTTTACCTCATTTTTAATTTTATCACATGATCTAAATAAATAAAATTGAAATCAGCCATATTAAATTACATATTACATATAGATGTAGATGTAAAGAGATAGTTATGAACATAAGAACTAATGCTATAACTGAGGAAATTAGAAGGACCCATCAAATTACGAGGATTGACAAATTATAATAATAAAACAGTAAGTTATAATTATAAAACAGTTAACATGCGCCATCATTTTAGTGATCCAAACAAACCACGCACCGCCGCATGAACCCAAAAAAAAAAAACTAAAGATTTATAAGTACAGCAAAAGAATAGAAAAGGGTTTATTAATGGCGGTCACGTCAGAACATCAGAAGCTATTTATGATCCATTTATGAGTAAAAAACAGAGAGCAAGCCCAGGCTTGGCCTGCGCATTTATGTATACCATGCTATACATAACCAAGCTGGATTACTACTCACGAAAAAGAAGGCACTCTCCACACTTTCCTCTTTTAATTCTCAGCTTATTCGTCTTCCACGGCACATCGCCACCTTCTGAGTCCTGTGACTTGCTCTTGCCATAGATGACCAAACCCTCTTTCATGTGACCTCCTCACTTTGCCTGTGAACCAAACCAAACACTCCCTAATTTCCCCCTCTCCTATAAATATATCTTCTCAACTTATCTCCCTTGCTTTCTCAAAGTCTCCACAAAAACACCCACAAGAGTTTCACTGAACGGGTCCTCAAAGAACACCGAGTATAATGAAGATATCTGCAACTTTTCTTCTACTTCTCCTCCTTCATATTCCACTATTCATCTCTGCAAGGCACATTCCCAGCTCGGTGCATTCTCGTGGTAAGTCTTCCATTGAATTCCCAACTTCAAGTGCATGCATGCATGCATGCATGTATGTATGTATGTATGAGTTATAATGTTTGTTTCAGAAGATGAAGAAGAAGGGATTAGAGCATTAGTATCTGCAGAATCAGAGGGAAGAAGGAAGATGAAGAGAGGAGAGACAGTGGAAGAGGTAGCAGGGTCGAGGTTGCCGGATTGCTCTCATGCGTGCGGCTCGTGTTCGCCGTGCAGACTCGTAATGGTCAGCTTCGTGTGTGCGTCCCTTCAGGAGGTTGAGACTTGTCCCATGGCTTACAAGTGCATGTGTCATGACAAGTCCTACCCTGTCCCTTAATTAGATTCACTTTCATTTTCCATTTCCCTAATTTTGTTTATTTCTCATCATGTCCTTTCTCCATCTTTAGTGCTATTTCACAGCCTTAATTAGTACATATCTCAACGTGTTCTTAGCTTGTTTACAAACATGTGTTGTATCCTTGCAACTTGTGATATATGCTCCCATTTTCTTCGATGCTCATCGATCAGTTCTTATTAATAATTACATCGAAGGAATTAATTAGTTAGTGACGACAGTTTAATATTATTAGAAGCATCAGAGATGAAATATCATAAAGGCATCATATGTCAAAAGTAAAACATCTAATTTATGATACGTTTATTTACGTTCTATATTTCCATTTTTTAATAACGTATGATATATATGATCAAATGTTAAAAATATAAAGCATTTAAATTTAATGTAAATAATCCAAAAAAAATAGTAGTTTTGCCTAACATTAATTAATAAACAAGTTTAAAACATGCATTTTATTTTCTTAATTTTTTATTAAAAAATATATTAAATGCACTCCATGTCGTTTGGAAATTAGCATAAAATAAATTATAAATGTAAAAGAATTTGAAAACACATATGGGAGACATATGCACATTATTGGATATGCCGTAGTCAACATGGGATCTGCACTTTGTGGTATATTTGGGATGCGCTGTGCCTAAAAATAAATCATGTATGTAGCCACGTACACAGGATCCCGCAAACCCCAACCTCCGCGGTAAAGACAACCGAATTTACAAATATTAAGTTGACTTTGCTGATACCTTAATCATTTCCTTAAATGGGAGGGACCCCCTATATATCTTTTATCACATAAAAAACTGACTTACTTTGTTTTCCCCTTAGCAAGGGAATTGGTAGGTGGCTCTGCAAAATCTATATCCTAACTAGAATCAAAGGCAACTAATCAATTCGATATGAATAAAGCCTTTTTCAGATCCTCTTATCACGCAACATTCAATTGCATAGCTTTTGCAAATGTCATTCCTTGTTAATTAGTTTGATAAGACTTTTGAGAGTATGAATTGAAGTCCATCCCTTCACTATGCCATCTATTTGCTCTCTGCAGTTCACCTACAATGAAAACATGCTCGCATTACAAACAACCATGGATAACAAATTACAGTTTATTAGTGGACAATATGTAAATACTTTTATAAATACTCTCTGAGCTATAGTACTGATGATGAGGCCGGAACTAACTCGTCTAAACTTCTTTTTATCCAAAACAAAAGCAAAATAACAAGGCTACACTATGCGTATTACAACTTGCATAATCCTTTCTAAGAATCTCAGCTAATTCAGAACGTGTTTGAGAAACTATATGAAAGCCATTACGATTGATTTAGCACATGAACGTACCAGATCCAATTCTGACTTCAAGAACAAGAAGAAGACACCATAGCTAATTAGTTCCACTCGTTTCTTTCTTTTTTCCGCTCATTATTGTATCTATGTGTTCGTTAGGGGGTGGGAGATCACTTTTGTCTTGTATGTAAAGTTGCCGTCTTGAAAAGAAGATAGCCATGTTAGGCAGAGCTGCGACACCCACCCCACCTTCTCCACTTTTCATACCCTCCTTTACACCAAAATCTCACCTCTATTTACCTTCTTTTTTCTTTTTTACCTTTATTTCTTCTTCCCTCTCCATCGCTTCTAGTTCTAGGATGCCCTTCAATGTCACATTACTACCACTTTCATCTCTCTCTCTCTCTCTCTAGTTATGGGTACAGAGAAGATCAGCGTAGAGACAAAATAATAGCCCGGAATCATGGGAGGTTGAATTATAGGAGGGAGATCATGAGTTGGTTGGGTGTGCCATCATTTGTTCCCCATTTCTTCAAAAGCTTTTTGTCTTTTTTCCACCTTTTTGTTTGCTGGTTTATAAAAGAATATGAGAGATTCTTCTGCTCGATTTTGTTTCCCTCATGAGATTGAGGAAGCGCAAACGAGGTTTTCCTTCTTGCTCCTCTCTTCACAAAGTAAATCCAATCCCATTCTCTTCTATTGAAGATTACTAGAGAAGCTGGTTTTCTTCAGAATGTGCCTGCTTTTACTGATATGCATTGCAATGCCTTTTGTGTCTCATTTGAAACAGAAATGTATTACCTCTTTTAAATGCAGGTTAATGAGGATGAACCTTATTGGAGACAGAGAAAGGAAGATGAAGAATTGGAATGGTCACATAATTCTACTCAGCTGATATCACATTTGGCTCAATGTCTTAGTAAGTAGATTTATCCCTTCTTTCTTCTATCCTCTGTTTTTTTCCACACAGAGCACGCATCATTTTTTGCTGATAAACTGAACAAACTTAAATGTTAACATCCCACATTCTTATCATAGATTCTTCTTTTCCTTTATTACTGATCCACATGTTGGTGGCAGTAGGTAACGCTATGGTTGGATCGCGATCATGGATAGGAGGATTCTTTCATCGCTCCAGCACTAAACGTCATCACAAGTTTGTTGACTATCCTCTGAGTCCTCTTCAGGTAAAAAAAAGCAAATATGGATGATTCATGACACATTACATGATTGGAGCAGCTGATTTTAATACTTTGGTCAGAAACTAGATTTAACAATTTTGTTCCTAGTATAACTGTTTTTGTCATCACAATATCATTGAACTGACAATGTTTAGTTTTGTTGCTAGGAACAAAGGCTTCAAAGGCTTCATGAACGGCTGCAAGTGCCTTTTGATGAGATTCGCCATGATCATCAAGTACTTAATTATATGTTGTGCCAACTTTCTTTTAACACTCCAACTTATAAACTGTCTAACGGTTTCTCTTATTATATTAAACTGTAAGTTGCAACTTTTGAGCTATAATTAACCATATCATTAACTTTGAACAGGAAGCTCTGAGAGCATTGTGGCAGTGTGCCTTTCCTGATATTGCTTTGAAGGGATTGATATCTGACCAATGGAAAGATATGGGATGGCAAGGCCCTAATCCATCAACTGACTTTAGGTATTCCTTATGAATACTGAAATGGAGTTAAACCATTTTTTGTTCCCCAGAAAATGGTTAATCCATTCATCTTAATAAGATTATCTTAACTGAATAAATTGGTAGGGAATGAACACATAAAGTATCGAACACTAAGATTATTTCCGGGCTCTGAATGCATTAATATTGAGATCTTGATAACGTCAGATTACAATGATTTGAAAGCACAATGTTCATTACCTAAACATTTTGCTATTCAAAGGTATATTCTGTCTCATAAGTTGCATGCCTCAGGGGATGTGGCTTTATTTCACTTGAAAATCTGCTGTTTTTTGCACGCACATACCCGGTATGTATTTCTCTAGATCTGCTGCTTTGTGCTTTTCTTATTTAATTCTACCTTTTTTATATCTAACGTTGTCAAGAAGAGGAATCTGTACTAATTATGTGACTTCAAAACGAAGGCATCTTTTCATAGGTTGTTGTTCAAGCAGGATGGAAACAGAGCAACATGGGAGTACCCCTTTGCTGTTGCTGGCATTAATGTATCATTTATGCTGATACGGATGCTGGATTTATGCTCTGGTGTGAAAATCTTTTACTCGTGAAATTTTTCATTACTAGCAACTTAGATCTTGTCAAGTTATTTGGAGGTGGTAGTGATATTTCTACTTTGTTTTTCCTTGCAGTGAAACCACGTTGTCTTCAAGGAATTAATTTTGTCAAATTATTAGAAGGTAATGGTGATGCTTGTCACAGTTATTGTGGAATGCCTCTTTATATTATTGGACCAACCTTTGTTAGGTTTTCAATTTTTTTTTCTCTTCAAATTTTCAAATAATTATAAATGGAATCAATACTTTGTGCTGCAGAAGATGAAGGGGCATTCGATATTCTATACTGTATAGCTTTTGAGATGATGGATGCTCAATGGCTGGCCATGCGTGCTTCCTACATGAACTTCAATGTAATCTCTCCTCTCTCTGTTTCTGAATATCTGTCGCAAAAAAGAACTGAAAAATAAAAAACATATTGAAGCAAAGCTTTGAAATTATGAAAAATAGAACTTTAAGGTATTTACTGAATGGGTTCAGGATGTTTTACAAGCAACGAGGATGCAATTGGAGAAAGAGTTGTGCTTGGAAGACCTATACAGAATGAAAGATCTTCCCTCTTACAATCTCTTGTACCATTGGCAATAGGCAATAGCTTTGTTCTTGTCCTCAGAAGCAGTAAACATGTTCAGACCTCGGAAATGGGAGTATTGTAGGGAACTCAACTGCAGGGAAAACGAGCTGTATCTGTCCTTTTCTTTCTCAAGTTCTTTTCTTGCACAGCTTATATATATATATATATATATATATATATATATATATATATATTTAGTAAACGAGCTAATTACGTTGACGCTAATCTATCAAATTCAGATACATCTTGCAAATGGAAGTTTCTATTTTTATTCGGAAACTGGTATGGATCCTAACCTTGTTATACAGAATTTGAAAATTGAACTAACATTCATGTCATATACTATACTAGTGATTTTTAGTATAGGACATTTTCTATGTTGTCTTTATTATAAGTTACCAAGTAGGCAAATGGGATATTAATTATATTTTCCTAAAATTATCAATATTTAAAATTTGATGTAATTTATATTGGTAAATTTAAAAGATTGTTTTATTTTTAAATAAAGTTAATGACTTAACCACGTGTTCTTAATTGGGTGAGTCATCCTTTGACCACTACAAGAAATTGTGAGTTGTGATATTAGTTATATTTGCAACCTTTTAAATAACTAATACTTCTAGTGCTTATTATAATAGAATTTTTGATGGGATAACTTATTTTTATTTATAAGAAACTTCAACTACCCGTGTACGAAATATTTATTAACATTTTTCATTTTTATCCCGTTTAAAACGGAGAACAGTTAATTTGATCTTTTTATTAAAAGTCACAATTCAATTCTATAAATTAATGAAGATATTTTAAAAAAATAATCTGTAATTTTTATATATTTATTACATCTAATGTATGAATTCCTCCTAGGAGTAGACCGTGATTCAGTGTGTGTTTGGGAACAAGGTAAAACGGTAAAA
Source organism: Leucaena leucocephala (assembly GCA_037074615.1). Classification (NCBI taxonomy): domain Eukaryota; kingdom Viridiplantae; phylum Streptophyta; class Magnoliopsida; order Fabales; family Fabaceae; genus Leucaena; species Leucaena leucocephala. Next base: position 17,103,960 of record CM073545.1, read on the forward strand.
AATTAATTCTGGGCGCTGTTTAAAATTTTTTTATACAAACAGTCATTTTTGTTGAGAATTGATTTTGGGTAAAATCTCGATTTGAAACCTAAATTTTGAATAAGTCACTGAAAATAACTTTTGATTTGAAACCTAAGTTATAGATTATCCAATTACTATTCTACCCCTACTTTTTCTTACACCCTCTCTCCTCTCTTATCTCTCTTTTTCTCTTTCTTCTCTCTTCTCTTATCTCTCTTTTTCTCTCTCCTCTCTCCTCTCTCACTCTCTTCTCTCTCCTCTTTCTTCTCTATCATCTTTGCTCTCTCTTACTTTTAATCAAATCATACCCTTTTTGATAATTTACCAATATAAAAAGTGATTATACTACTAATCATCCAAACATCTCTATTCTCAAAATCTATTCTTCTCAAAATCTATTCTCTAAAATCTATTCTTCCCAAAATCTATTCTCCAAAAACTAATCCAAACACACCCTCAATCCCATTGACGTCAATATCGATTTTTCAATCCCTTCAAAAGTCTTTCCAACATATTAAAATGAAAAAGGGGAAGAAAGAAAGTCAATGGAGAGGGTTGAATGCAAGATAAAACAAAAAAAATAAATAAAATACTACTCCAATTCATAATATAAAATTTAATTAAAAATTAATTTTAATTTTAAATATAAAATTTATTTTTTATATTTATTATTTTTTTAAATTATCTTAATACTTTCTCAATAATAATAAAATAAGAGATAAAGATAATATTAAAAAATAATTAATTTTTTTTAAAATTATAATATTAACTAAATTAATTAATTTTTTTAATATAATTAAATTAATTAAATATATTTTATATTAGACTTTTGACGAATAATTCTCACAGTCCTCATCAAGTTGACTTTTTCTTTAGTCTGTTCGTTTTTAATATGAGAAAAAGGTAAATAAGGACAGAAGAATGTGGTAGTATTGTATGATAAGGTTCCCGCTTGAAATTGTCCTGTGGGGGTGTATCTTCCATAGTTTCCTTACAAATCAATAGCTATAATTAACTATTCCCCCGCGAACAAGTGAATTACGAGCTTTTAGCAAAGTAGGTAGGACTTAAACTTAAGTTGATTAGAATAATTCAATTTAGGAAAAATTAGAGAGAGAAAATCCCTCGTAATAAATTAAATTGACAGAAGGACTCGATAGTGATTAATATACATAGAAAATATTATTACTCTATAAATTTTATACCCACGTATGATTAGTTCTCTAATTTAGATTTTTTTTTACTGATAAAATTTTCAACAGCAATTTTCCCAGTTTCTCCTAATTATTAGAGATACCACAATAAAGTCAGGCCAATTGCGGAGAGACCTCTACTTTTCATGCATAACAGGGCATTATGGACTATATCTCTCACCTTCGCCATTAATGTTTTCAATTGGTTTGACAATTCTTATCAAGTTGTACATATAGACACAAATAATGGATGGGATTAACACAAGGTAATTAATAACATAGTAACGAGACAAACGACATTTTAATCCCCCCGGCCGGCTCAAACAAAGTATATATGCTTAATGCTTTCCCCTATTTTGATCTCTTAATTAGTACTTAAAATAAGTATTGGCCAAAAAATTATCAATAAAGTAATATTTGAAAATGTAAAATAAACATTGTAAATAAATGACAAATAACTATAAAATAGATTATATATCATATATGCAAAATGTATCTGAGCATTACGTGTTCGCCTGACACCCTAAAATAATTATGTATATTAAATCCTTTTCATAGTCAACACAAGTAAGTCAAGATATAGATTTGGCTATTCTATAGGTCTTACATACACAACCCATCTTATCATCATCCGCCACCTCTAGACAACCAGGGTGGGATGATTTTAATTAATGTTATGTTAGGTGTATTAATTAGTTACGTAACCTATATTTAATTATTTATCAAACCCGAGCTTAACTGATGGGTGCTTTTTGTTTAATTTTCTTTGTCCTTTTTGGCGAACGACTTTGACATAATTATCATTTTTTATATCAATCTGTGACTTCGTTAATTTTTAATGGATTAAAATATTAAATCATTTTAACATTTATGTCAAATTTGAAAAATTAGTAACTGACACGCGTGTCAAACCATTACCAAGTTGGGAAGGAAAAAGTAATATATGCTTGATTTGTTAAGGAATGAGACTTAATATCATACATTAAACATTTTTAAAAAATGGTGGGTGGGTGTGTGGAGTGAGGACTGAATTAAAATTCCATTGGGTTCTATTGATGGTACGGATTGTATATGATATCAGATAATTAATTGTATAAAAGAAATTTCTCATTATTAAACTTAGAAAAATTGTTGTATTTGTACATTACTATATCGCCAAGGCATGCGCCTATACTTGACAAAAGTCATGCGATGATTTTTGGGGGCAAAGGGAAATCACATAGGCATTCATAATTCCATATATTTATATTTTTTAATTACATGAGGTGGAACATTATAAATAAGATACGGGGTCAACTTGGATTTGTGTAAAAGAATATAGTAGCACTATTATTAAACTGACGAAAGGAGACAAAACTTGGAAATTAACTAAACATGTTTGAAATTAACTTGGAAATCCGCCGTGGAGCTCGGTATTACGGACATTAATACACCGCCACGGCGGACCAATCTCCTTGTCCCAGATCACCGGCCGCCTCTCTCTCCGGCGCTCCTTCTCTTAACCCCAGGCCACCTCCCTTGCCCGCATCATGAGGCTCCTCGTCCGCCGCAACATCTTCACCGCTCACCACCCCACCGACGGCCGGCCTCACCCCCTCTACCCGCTGGCTTTTTCTGGGAGTTGGCATCGAGGATTGCTTAAAGATACTGAAGATCTTCTAGAATTGCAAGAAGGCGATAGCGGAAGAGAAAGGGGAGGGGATGATAGCGGAGTTTGTGCTGAAGCCGAGGGGAGACGCATAGGTTTGGTCACCGATTTGCAGATGATTGCACATTCGTCAGGTGGAAAAGAGAGGACTGAATCTGAGTGGGAGAATCTCTTAAACCAAGCTGACTTCCCTCGTTATAGAATCATCAACACTCCCTCTTTCTTATCCATCATTATCAATGGATTCTTCCAAGTTTCACTCTTGTTTCTCCTGTATTTATTATACCATAATTTCTTTCCTCTTGTTGCTTTCTATGTAGCTATGTTTGCTTATTGATGTGTGAAACTTTCAATATTTATATAAAACGATCAATTATATATATGAAACTTTGATTGAACAAACTAAATGGGCAAGCAATAGAGATAACATATACGACATTAGGATAGTTGATGAAACTGATATTTTCTACAAAACAGATAAATATTCGGTTACGTTCCATGTGACACATTTTTTTTAATAAAATTTTTTTTAGAAAAGGGTTGGGCTCACCAACGATTTAAGGGTAGGGCGAAATCTCTCTTCTTCTTAGGCGATACTAATATTGGGCAGGGCGAATAATCAATTACTTTTAAGCGTAAACTTACATACTTAAAAATTATGATATTTTTTTAAATATCATGACTAAAATAATAAAGATAACAGGCTTGACCTAATATTTGTAGGGGAATGCCTAACCCAATATTTTTAAAGAAAGATGATCATCTCATGCCTGACCCAACATTTGTAGTGGAAGTGGGCCAAGCCCAGTTAATTTTATAAATCCCGTTTAGAAATCATGTAGACCTAAAATATTAGAAAAATTAATTATTTAATTCATATAGTTTTGCCTTATCTTTAAATTTTAATTTGGTATAACATTATCCCTTTAATTTTGCCTTGCTTAAAATTAAATTCTTAAATTTTGACTTAATATAATTTAATTAATATAGTTAATCATTTAAAATATTAGCTCTTAAGTTTAATAAAATAACTATTTTAGTTACAATTTTAGTTTCTAAAGTGTTAATGTTATATTATCCGCTTTCATAATAATTATGTATATTTAGTTTTTTCTTATGGATAGATTTCACTAATCTAACCAGGTCTCACATAACCCATCTGAGCATCATCCACCACTTCTAGACAACAAGTAGGGGATGATCGTAGATGTATATTATATTGGGTATAGTATATTATTTGGTCAAAACAATTAGGTATAGTAGGTGTATTAAATTACATAAAATATTAAAATATACTTATCAACGGTAACCGAGCTTAAAGGATGGATGCTTTTCTTTTTTCTTCTAGCCAAGCACAACGGTGTTAACGATTATTAGATGCCGAAAGGAGACAACTTGGAAATTGACTAAACATGTTTGCATGTCCTTCGGGAGTTTTCTCAGTGTAAGCTTTCTTTCACTTCTTTATAAGGAGGCGGCTGCGTTATCCGTACGAGAACTACAAGCACAGAGAGAGAGAGAGAGAGAGAGATGGGAGAATATGCTAATGGAGAGGAGGCACTGACATTACAAGGTCAAGTTCATATATGGAAGAGCATCTTCAGTTTTGTAGATTCCATGTCACTCAAATCCGCCGTGGAGCTCCATATTCCGGATATTATACACCGCCACGGCGGACCAATCTCCTTGTCCCAGATCACCGCCTCTCTCTCCGACGCTCCTTCTCCTGACCCCACCTCCCTCGCCCGCATCATGAGGCTCCTCGTTCGCCGTAACATCTTCACCGCCCACCACCCATCAGATGGAGGAGACACCCTCTACGGCCTCACCCCCTCTTCCCGCTGGCTTCTTAGTGACTCAGACTTGAACCTCGTTCCCGCGCTTCTTATGCAGAACCACCCCATCCTTCTGGCTCCGTGGCACTATCTGAGTAATTGCGTGAGAGAAGGTGGCCTGGCGTTCAACAAGGCTCATGGCCGGGAGATATGGGAGTTAGCATCGGAGAGCCCAGAGTTCAACAAGCTGTTCAATGACGGGATCGCGTGTACGGCGAGGCTGCTGGGGAGGGCGGTCGTATCGGCGTACAAGGAAGGGTTCGAGAGCATTGGATCGTTGGTGGACTTGGGAGGGAACATCGGAGGGACGGCGTCGGAGATAGTGAAAGCGTATCCGCACATAAAGTGCATCAACTTCGATCTTCCTCATGTGATCGCCACTGCACCTGAATACGACGGAGTCACCCACGTCGGAGGAGACATGTTCCACTCCATCCCTCCTGCTGATGCGGTTTTCATGAAGGTAAGAACCAACAATTTAATACATATATCAATTATATATGATTTCTAGTCTATGTGTTCCAACTAATTAAAACTAATAATATACACAAAAGAGATCGACCACACATCTAAATTCTTCATTGTAAATTATTAGTCTATGATATCGATATTAACGATGTTAATGTCTGCATCGATATTTTAACGAAACCCATTTGTTTACTATTAGTTTTTGTAAACTGTGATATCTACGCATCCTGTCAACCTAATCTTCTTGTTTCTTTCTTTATCTTTTTGGTCGGCATTGTATTTCCTGACGTGACATAGGAGTCAGCGATGTCATGTAAGACTAAGAAAAATGAAAGATGGTGGTGGCGCAAAATGTAATTTATTAATTTTAAAATTTCATCGGTGTCAACATAGAGGTAAATATGTATATCTACCATGAGAGACAAATCAGGGACAGAGTCAATAGAATTAGGTGAGGGAATCTGGTGTGCTGACTAATGTTAGGATAGGAAGCATATATATACATATATATCACCTCATACTACGTTCCATTAGAAAATATATCATATTTGTTCCAAAACTGATTGGATTTATGAATATTAACAAGAATCAGAACGTGAATTGAAAGCCAACCATATAAATGTATCTTGTGTTGTGTGTGATAATGCAGTGGATACTGCACGATTGGAGCGACGAAGACTGCATAAAGATACTAACGAATTGCAAGAAGGCGATAGCTGAAAAGAAAGGGAAGGTGATAATAGCAGAGTTTGTGCTGAGACCAGATGGAACAGACTTGTTCGACGACATAAGCTTGGTCACCGATTTGCTGATGATTGCACATTCTTCAAGGGGAAAAGAGAGGACTGAATCGGAGTGGAAGAATCTCTTGAACCAAGCTGGCTTCCCTCGTTATCGAATCATCAACACTCCCTCTTTCTTATCCATCCTTGAGGCTTCCCCGTTCTGACATTCATTCTCTTCAAGACATTCCAAGCTTCACGCTAAGCTTGTTTCTCCTATATTTATTATACCATAATTATCTTCCTCGTCACTTTCTATTGGAGCTATGTTTGCTTATTGATGTGTATGAAACTTCAATATTTATGTGAAATGATCAATTATATATATGACATTATGGTAGTTGATCAAACAGATATTTTCTACAAAAGAGATAAATCTTCGGTTATGTTTCATGTTATCCAAAAAAATATTTTTTTTATACTATCATCAGTTTCAACGTTTTTTTTTATTCTATTATCAACTATCTAAATAATTAATTATTCTAATTTTAGAGTTTGTGATTATTCTTATCAATATATGTGTCTCCTTTTATAATTCGAACTTGAACCTCATATGGATTTAGCAAGATGGTAGATCAATTTTATATTTGATTATATAAAGAAAGGTGATGATATGGTCAAAAAGTGATGATAACAGGGATTCAACGTCTCGGCTGAATTAATTTTATCAATCTGGGTATTGGGCCTATATTTGTAGTGGTCCAGGCTGAATTAATTTTATCAATCTGGGTATTGGGCCTATATTTGTAGTGGTCCAGGCTGAATTAATTTTATCAATCCCATATAGAAAACATGTAGACGTAAAATATTTATCTATATGGATGTGGTTATGAAACAAAGAAGAACTAGTTCTCTCTAGGTGAGACTGGTTGAGAGAAACACTTCACATTTCCTGATCATTTTTATACTATTTTTTTCCCTGGAGAGGAGTTCAGTTTATCAAAAGAACCCCAACCATAAACCATTATTGGATTTTCAATTTTCACTCATTTTTTTGGGGCCAAATTTTCACTTCTTTTTAAATGCTTATTGTTGAGATATTTATTAAATATTTAATTATCCAGAGTTAAATTTAGATATTATTTATGATTAGATTTAAATATTATATTATTATATATTAAAAAATAATTAATTAATATGAGTATAGAATTTCATGTTTAACTTATTAGCTCATATTTTTAATTATATATAGATGTCTATTTGTGTTCTCATTCATTCAAAAATTAATAATAGTGAGATAATCATATTTTCTCTCTACTTTCAATCCTTCAATTCTCACATGATATTAGAGTCTTTCTATATGATTTAAAAGAAGAAGAAACACATCGATTCCTTCTGCAACTTCTTTCTTGTGTCTGGCCGTATCTCTACCTCATAGTCTACTTCCAATTGTCATATATCATTTTAAGCTCACTCCTATGCTGCATAGACAATTTCTTTTGCATCCAAGTAATATTATACCGCTCTAGTAAAAAAATTCAACGTAACTCTTCTTTCACTCTCCCAAAACATCAGCTTATATATATACTTTCTCTTTACCATGAAACTTGTAAATTCTGCATCAGAAAAAAATAGTCATATAGTATTGCAACAAATCAATTCTTGAACAACCATATATGTCCATCTTCTTGCTCTTTGATTTGCTTTGGTGTTTTTTTTTCTGCTTTGATGAAACAGACTAGAACTGTGCAATACTATCAATATCACATTACAAGTAAGATGATATAGTCCTTCTATGTTTAATTTTTTCCCATGTATTTCATGTTGAATAGTTTAGCTTTTCCACCGAAAAAAATGGCCCCTCAAACCCTATTACCATGGGAATAGTTAGGGTATAACTTTTCTAGTGTAATCTCACCAAAAGGGGTTTAATGTAATCCCGCCATTCTTTTTGTGAGGAATTCGCTGAAGCTGATTTAAATGTATAAAGAATAATACAAAGTTTTGAAATCTTCTTCAATTTCTTCTGAAATTACAAACTCTCTATCGGGGAAGTATACCGATAGTGCTGCGTCCTCAAGCAAGTCTGCAATAAAATGTTGATACTTTGCAGTACCCAACATTTTCTAATTCTAAATCACTGCAACTTTCTAATCTCTAAACTGACTATCATCGTATACCCGCTTCAAGATAAGACCTTTATATACATTTCCAACCTATGTTGTTGAAATCTGAGCTTCAATTTTCAATTTGAGCTTCAATTTTCTTAGATTTAGAAAGTTCCTTAGCAGTATCAATTTCTAACAGCCTATTGGAAATAAACTCAAATAATATATTCGATCAGGCATCCAACTAGAGAGAAACTATAGCTATTTGTAGAAATTTTTAGCTTATTAGATTATATTTTAGATTATATAAAGGCATATTTATATTTTCATTTCGTTAAAGTATTAATAATACTTAGATATTCTTATTTTCTCTCTACTGTTTAATCCTTCAATACCCACATGGTCTCAGAGCTTGTCCTTATGACCCAGAAGAGGAAGAAGAAGAAATGCATCGGTTCCCTCTGTAACTACTTTTTTGTGTCCGGCCCGTGTCTCTACTTCATAGTCCCCTTCAACTCAGTTTTGCTTTGCACCTGTGTGTGCAGTCGTCTCTGCCTCAAGTTTGTTTCTCCGATTTCTGTCTAATTATTTGTTTCACGTCATCACTTACCTCCGTCTGACGCATCACAATGTGAGTTTATCTCCTTCGTAGTTCCTCTGGTTCCGTCCATATCAGCAGTTCGTACTGTAGTTCGTTTGATTACGTCCCAGATCCATGCCGCTTGTCTAGTTCTGTCCTATACTGCCGCCGCTCCACATCTTGTTCTATCTAGTTCCACCGAACACCCCGTTTGCTTCTCTCTTATTTACCCTCAACTTTTAAATTTCAATCCTTCAATTGTCACACTTATAAAATGATGTTCTATTGATGTTATATTAATGGCTGACTTAGCAGGGAAAAAGGTGTTAAAAATTAAAGCAAATATGATAACGTTAATATATTAAGTAATATTTTTACAATAGAGATGGCAAAAGGATTATTTTTATGCTTCACAGCGTAGGAAAAAAGTGAACTTGAATTTCTATAAGGGCTACGTGCGCTTTCAGAAACTTTTTTGTGAAAGGTTTGACAATAAATATATTCTGAATTTCACTATATATATACTCAATTTCTCTGTATTTATATTTTGTTAGTCAAATATACCTAACAATATTTCATTGCAAAAGCCCATATGGGCAATTAAAACTATAAAACTATTAGACATTTATAATAAACATATATAGTGACGAGATACGCATTATATATTAGATTGAAAATGACAATTTCCGACCTTAGTTTAACCTATAATTTCAACTGGGATGGGATAACCGACAAATGAAGATGACATGTCACCATTCCACAACAAAAGACGAATGCAATGTTAATTACCTAATGAACCTTCTGTATATGTGATATGAACTTCTAGAATCAGCCTTATGACATTAATTATTATAAATTAACCTAATATTAATTACTCTTACATTCTAATTATTATCTTAGCCTTTCACTGACGACAAATCAATAATAATCATCGATTACTTTCTTCATTCTACGGTCACCTGGAAAACCCGACGTGTGGAGGGTATTACGTGTCTATCACCTGAGTTCATATTGAAGAATACGACAACACGATAAAAATCAAAATGAAAAGAGTAGTTTATTGAAATAATTTTTTTTTTGTGTATTATAAAAATGTTGGCAAAGAAGTAGTTACTATCGAAGACAGCAATAAATATAAACAAAAGAAGTCCCCCTGAATTTGATCCTTAATATTTTAAAATCTCATGCATAATATTTCAAAAAACACTATTCTTTTAATCTAATCTTTATATGTTTAAACCCTGTTATTAGATAACTATTAGTTATCAAAAATAGATGATATAGATAATGCAATAAGATTTACGTGAGCATTACGTGATATGTATAATCGCTAAAGGATTTTCTATGTTGGAAGGATGACTAAGCATTTATGGATGATATAAACAATTATACATTCTGGGTATATTAAGTCACGTCACCTATCTTTATCAACACCGGGACTTAATATGAGGATAATTTATTTTTGCAATATTTGACGTCGAATTTAACGGTTTTTTATTTGAAAACTGAATCTTTAAGGGATTAAGATATTAATTCATTTTAAGATATAACATATTTATGTAAAATTTAAGAAAATACCAAATTTTGCATGTTAGCTTGTAAGCAAGTGATTAATTGGAATAGGTTATACTAGACTTTAGCGAAAGAGACTTTAACCTATTACAATAATTTAAAGCATAAGTCTATATCTAGATTATTTTTTAGGCTCAGATCTAAACTTTCGAAGACCTACCAGACTTAAAGCTCTTTTAGAGTCATACTTATAATATAGACATCTAAAAATATCTCGTATTTTAATTCTTAAAGATCATAAATAGACTTTAAACCTATTAAAATTTATATTTTTACATACTTTTAGTAGACCTTAAGCATACATGTCTATAAATAGAATGCTATGAAATAAGTTTTAAGCTTATTTATAGTTTACATATAATTAAATAAAAAAAATACTTTAGCTTATTTAAACCAACATACTTTTCAATAGGCTGAAGCCTCCACATTAGAATAAATAATATGGGATCATATATATATGTATAAAGTTAATATGATGCATTTAAAATTGAAGATTTAGTCTCCATGAAATATTTTCTTAGCATTTAGTTAGCTAGATTTAAAAGAGGTGTAATTTAATCATAAAAGAAATATGTTTTAGACTTACTTGCTAATACATAAATGGTGGTTGTAAGCCACTCAGTATACCAATGTCTCCAACATTAAAGTTAAGGGGATTTGAAAAAAAAGAAGAAGCTAAGAATACATACTTACTAAGGGATTCAGAAAAATATAAAAAATTGGTAGGACAATCAATATATTTAATATCAAATCATCTTGACATTTGTTTTACTGTGTAGGTTCTCAACTAATATATGTAGACACCCACGAAAGCACACGTGATTGATTGCGGCATTGGGTGTAGTGAGATATTTGATCCAGAAGCTAGAACAAGGGATCTTTTTTTTATTTTTTTGTACATAGAACAAGGGATCTTAATAAGTGTGAAGTAGGACAAGACTCTCAGCTGCCCTTGCCCTTCCTGAAAGCCCATCACTATTTCGGGTAGAGGATATGTGGGTTTATATGTCTAAATCATAATATATTGTTCATGAGAAAAAATATATAAATATAAATTTATAAAATAATATCATATTTATATATTTTTAATAGTTAAATAATACCTATAATCTACTAAAAATAAGGTAACAAAAATATAGTAATTAAAATTTTAAAATCTATTATATATAAAAAAGCTTTAAAATTTAAATAGTTTACAATTGCAATTTTATATCAATCTCTCCAAAATTGACAAAGATAAAATATCTATAAAAAAATATAATGGTTAGCAAAGTTTAAAAAAAATAAAGCAAGAAATCAATTTAGTTATAAATTTTGAATAATATAATTATCTACTTAATTACTCATATTTATAAAATTATCCTTTAGTTATCAGTAGCTATCATATTCGTTTTATAAAATAATATAATCTATAAATTTTGATATGTAAAAATAGTAACCAACTTGGCAGGGCCAAATAGGCAGGGAAGCAACCCTTGCCCGATGTTTGGCCCTACCCGAAATTGCCTAACCATATTTTATCGAGCTAAGTAGGGTATTTTTTGGGCAAGCTCGGGTGGACTCATCAAGTCATGTGCTTCTTGCGCACCCCTAATTGTTACTACGACTCTGATTAGGCATCATGCACTACTACAAAGAGATTAGTGACTGTATACTTGTTAAAATTGGGCGACTCACTTATCATGTGGAAGATCAAAAAGTATAATACTATTTCAAAATCTTTTACTGAGGTTGAATACTGAATATTAGCAATGGCTAGGTTAGAAACAATGTGGCCAGTAAGATTAATGAAAGAATTAATCATTGATATTTTGAATCTAGTAAATATCTATTGTGATAATATAATAAATATGCTATTTACATTAATAATCATATATTTTATGAGAGAACTTGAAGGAAATTGTCATTTCGTCAAAAAAAAAAAACTTCAAGAAAACTTATTGATTTACGGCATAAAAATCTGGAGAACTGCAGGCTGAATCTTGACAAAAACTATTGGTCGTGATTTTTCAGCAAGTTGAGAATTATTGATATTTTGGACACCTAACTTGAGAGAGAATGATAAAATTAGGATGCATTGTGTTAGGCACAGTAGGCTTGCGTGGGACATGGCCCAATAATTCCCAATGTTATAGGTATGTGATTGTTATATTGTATTCATATTTTAGAGAATAATTAACAGATTATTTTATTTAATATTAATATTATTTAAAAAAAAGAGATTTTATTCTATTTTTATATTTTAGTTTATAGGTAAACTTAATTTTTTTTTAAATATTTTTATAATAAAAAAATTCTTTACGCATTAATGAGAAAAGTCAGATTTTCACTTCTCTGTGTGTCAGGGTTCAGTCACCTCGACAGCTCTAAAACGCAGTGCATATCTAGAATGAAAACAAGAATTGTTTTTTTTTTGCCGGAAAAGAGAAGTTTTCAACGAATCAAATGATAAAGATCATAGATATGCATTTTCATCCAAAACATAGTATAATTTTGAGGTAGCTCCAAAAACTGTTCATATAAAATACCTGTTTAAATGGCATCTTCAAGATTAATCTTTTGTTTATGATTTAAAGGACAAATATCAATCTCATTTAGATATAAGTTTACATTAGACCACATTATGACATATATATATATAAACAAACCTATACAAATCTGACACGTCTTCAAGAGTAATTTATAATATTAATTATTAACTACATTATCTCAAACTCTCCACCAACGTTTGTAAGATTCTCTTGGAATCAATTTTCGTCATGGAACTGTAGACTTTCTGTGTTTTTCCAAGGTTCTCCATATATGAAGTCTTCAATGATCGATGAGGAGAATGATTTAGAACTGTATATAAATAGTGGTTGATGAACTGAAATTAATGCAGTGGTTGCTGCATGATTGGAGCGACGAAGATTGCATAAAGATACTGAAGACCTGCAAGAAAGCAATAGCACAAGAGAAAGGGAAGGTGATAATAGCAGAGTTTGTGCTGAAGCCAGAGGGCAAAGGCTTGTTCGACGACATAGGTTTGCTCTTCGACTTGCTCATGATTGCTCATTCCTCCGGCGTAAAAGAGAGGACCGAATCTGAGTGGAAGAATCTCTTACTCCAAGCTGGATTCCCTCGCTATCAGATCATCAACACACACTCTTTCTTATCCATCCTTGAGGCTTACCCTATCTCATCATTCTCACCATCCGCCTACCAAATAACCCTATTTCACAACGCATCCAATTATTGCTTCTTCTCTCTTGTCTTGTCCTATGTTTTTACTTGTTTTCTTACGCAAATTTATCGTTACTGATAAATGTGTCCCTTCCCCATCCCTTCTTGTTAATTACTTCCTCTCTTCCGTCCATCAATTATATTCGGTCTTCTTTTTTAATTCCTAATTGTACATTAATCTCACTAGTGCAGGATCTCTTTTTCACAACTGTATGATATTTTTGTTTTAGTACACATCCTAAAACTTCCATTTTAAAACAAAATAAGTGTTTGGAAAAATTGCTTAGTCGTCTTTAATTCATATTTTGACACGCAAGTGATTGTCACCTAACGTTTCATAACTTATATTTTCCGACTTTATCACAACCTAAAATATACTATTTGACAAATTATGAATAAAAATAACAGAGAGTTTCTAGTGCTAATGATGGTATGAAACATCAGCTTTGTCTTCTATCCATATTTTAACAGGTAAGTAGTTGTTACCTAGAATTTAATAAATTAAAAATTGCGACTTTATCACAACACTAAATATAATATGTGACGAATGAATAAAAATAATTAGTGTTCTCGTGCTGCACATGTAGAGTTCAAAAAATGAAAGCATGCATGACATATGGCTCGGTCGTCACAAAACAGATGGAAAATAAAATATCATGATCTATATTTATTCTAAAGGAAAAATTAGCCCTTAAAATTTTAAATTACTTATAACTCATTTTTTTACGTTTAACTCGCTATAACATAATCCCTAAATTTTTAATTTGCTTGTGATTCAGTCTTTAATCTTTCAGTCATTTATAATTTCATCCTTATCGTTAGCACCGAGTCATCCTACATGGCCTCCAAGTCAACTCCACGTGGATTTTACGTAATATATATACACACACACACATATATATATATATATTAAAACGATCCAGACAGAACACCGGTCGGAACTCCGCCATGATCATCTTCAAGTCTTCCCCAACACCAGAAAACGAAACTTCCCCGCCATTAACAGAACCCAAGCTCAATCCTACCACATCATCAACGCCTCCGAAAACTTCGAACAATTCATGCATATGGTGCGTCTCTCAAGTCTGGTCACATTTGTTAAGTTGGATTTATCCTCACCGCTCTCAATCCCCACCCAATGTAATAGTTTCCACTGTTTCAACTACTCCCAGATATATAATACGAAATAGAAATTAAATAATTAAAGAAAAATGTAAGGGTGGAATGGTCGATGAGGATCAGAATCACATGAAATACCTGCTTATATCTATTGTTGATTTATGTATTCTCTCTGTTTTAAAGTCAATAAAGTCGACAATAGAACATGTTAAATAAACCGACGCGTGATCTCCACCAATCAGAACAGACACAAACGATCCTTAGCAAATGGTCCTTAAGGTGGTTGAATTAATATGTTTCATATTTTGTTTTTCTGGTTGATTCGTTTCACAGGAGAGCATTTTGTGTAGTGTCTAAGAAATTGCATGTTAACCTGTGACGTATGTAGTGGGTTCTGCATGATTGGAGCGATCAGCACGGCATAAAGATTCTTCAAAACTGCAAAAAAGCAATGAAGGAGAAGAAGGGGAAGATCATATAGTGTAGATAGTGTTGGAGGAAGGAGAAGATTGATAAACCTATATTTTTATATATTTATTCATATTATTTTAGTAGATTTTTATCATTATTTTAGTCTTTAATTATATCATTTGTACACTATTTAGATTAATATGCCTTATATTAAATTAGTGTTTAATATTGATATAATTATTATATTTTTATAGTTTTCATATTTATTTTTAGAATAAAAAATATTATATTATCATGATTTATATTTAAAATATTTAAGAGAAATTAAAATTTACAAATAACAATAATAAAAGGCCACAATTCTAAAAATTGCACGTAGACCTATAGCCAAATTTTTCAATTTGACCCATTAGCTTTTTTTTCCATCTTCTTCATAAGCATTCTGCATAATTCTGCAGACTCTATAGCCCGCGACCCCACATACGCTGCCGTGACCTTGGAGACGTGACTCCATCACCCGCTCCACCTTCCATCATCTTCATCAACCCTCCACTCCACGGTCCATCTCCCATCATCACAGCACCTCCATTCCATCTCCCATTCACCTCACCCACTCCCTTCTATGCCATCGTCTTCCCTCCAACTCCACCTCCTGTGGACGCCACAGACCCACGCTCCGTCCCTCCGTCCACACACAGACCCACGTCTCCACTCATCTCTCCATCTTTGACCACACACAAACAGTGACGGCAGCAGTAGATCGAACCAGAACAGCACGGCACAGACGGAGCACAGCAGAAGCGACGGCGCGAGACGGAGCAGCAGAACGACGCGAACCCAGCGACAAACCTCCGTCTCCTCTTCCTCGTTAACTATGGTTGGCCGTGGAATGCTTGATGGTGGCGTAGTCTATCGTGGCTAAAACATCATAATCATTTGATTCAATGCCAAAGCCATGAGTTTAGCATTTTAAAAGAAGATAAGCTACTCTAATTTTTTATATATTAATTATCTTATGGCTCTTAGGATATTTTTATAATTATTAGAAAGTTTTATAATAATTTATTTATATTTATCAAAGATTTTTGTAGTTATATTATTGTTTAGCATTTGACATTATTTTTTAATTAGATTTAATTTTATTTACTTTGCCCTGGTCAAACTTTGTATTAAAATTATTATAAATATTTAATAATTTTTTAAGGTGGTTTGGATTATTGAATTATTATCATTTGTTAGCTTTGATTCTTTCTGCTTAAATCTCTGAGTTATTTTTAAACATATATTTTTATTATTTTTAGTCTCAATTTATAATTCTGGTGCAATTAATAGATTAAAAATTTAGAGAATATTTTGTGACAATTCGAGATGGTTCAGTTGTTGGATTAAAAGTTTAATTATAATTCTTGATTCATTATTTTTAACTTTTATATTTGTTGAAACTATGATTGCATGCGCTATTGAACTAGATGATTGCTTTTATCATTATTAATTACTTGCACTTTCTTTTCATTCATTCACTACCATCCCATATCACTTATTTCTAGATAAAAAATATCAAAAATATTTTATTTAAATTCATTTTAATTTTTGGAAATTAGTTGTTAAACAATCAATATAAACTCCATTTTATAGTTTAGGTTGTATTTTATCTAGTTATTTAGATATTTAATTTTATTTTGACTCTTAAAAAGAAAACGATTCGATATTACATTATATGTAATCTTTGGTTAAATTTTTAAAATAACCCTAAGACATTGTTTGGTTGGAGGGTTTTGAAGGGGAGGATAGGGGAGGGGAGATATAAGTGTGTTTGGTTGAAAAAAATGGAGGGGAGGGGAGATGAATTTTTTTGTCCTCATGTGCTCACCTCCCCTCCAAAAGTGGAGATTTTTGGAGGGGAGAGAAATTTTGTATGTATTTTTGACAAAATGACTCTTTGTAGTATTTTAATATTCCAATTATACCCTCCTCCTCTCCTCACTCATCAAGCATCAATTTTCTCTCTTTTTCCTTTTTTGACAATTCTATGTTGATTGCTGAAGCATTTTGTTAATTTATATATTATATTAATATATATAATAATTATTAATTAATAAGAGACAACATTAAAAATTTATCATATTTTTTATTTTTTTTAATTTTATCATTATATATAAATGAGATAAAAAATTTTGAGATTCATAAATTAAAAAATAATAATTTTAATATGAATATTATAAATAAATTTAAATAAATAGGTAAGGGCATATTTGTCAACTTCAAATTAACTCCCCTCCCCTCTCCTCCCGAACCAAATAAAAAACATCATCTCTCCTCCCTTACCTTCACACCCATAACTTCCCTTACCTTTTTCTACCCTCCCTTAAATTAACTCAACCTAGCCTCCCCTAAGTTGAACCAAATAATGCCTAAGGCGATATTTGATTTAAGTTGTTTCAAGGATATAGTGTTGGAGGAAGGAGAGGATAGCATGTTTGGCAACACAAAGATGGCATTTTGTATTGCTTTATGATAGTGATTTTTTGTTCACTAAAATGAACAACATGGAGTTTCACATAAAATAAGAAAAACATAATTGCAAAGAAGAGCAAACACATGTGATGGTTATGATCTTACATAATCACCCTTTACCCCCTTCACCCTTTACCCCCTTCTTCTGACTTTCCCCATTTGTATAATTTTCCTTCCCTTGTTATAACTTTCTCTTGATTATCTGTCTGAGCTATATTTTTAATATATATTGAGGATATGGAAAAAACAATCTATCTCATATGAATGGTACATCTTCCATTAGATTGCTACATCCTGTGCTTCACAATGTAAGTCACTTTTAGAAGAATGATTTAGTCTAAAATATAAATCACTTAGAAGATAACTAATACTTATTTATCAATTTTATCCTTATAATTAATACTCACTTCTGAAGAAGGAGAACGAGTCAATATCAATGGTCAATATTATTCAATGCCTAAAACGTACAAAGCAAATATGTTAATGTGCTATTTAAAAGTCTCAATATCTAACCCTATGAATTAATGAGAGAACATTTTAGAATTATAGAATCCTAAAATTAAATATACGAGCAACAATAATGATAAAAGATAACAATCAAATCAAAATTAAAAATAAAATATTTCCCTAATAATGCAAAATATCTAAAATCCTAATGACTCATTATTGCTAAATATCTCAAATTTCTAAAATCCTAATTACCCATTATCTCATATATCATAACTTTCTTAGAGAGATTTAAACTTTAATTTACCAAGTACTAACTCACATTAGAGTTGGACCTAAAATCTAAATGACATTGGTCTGAGTTGGAATGCATGCAAATAAATAATTGGTTTAGTATATGCATATGATTTTATTGCCCGTGTTTGTTTTTGGTTACTTGGGTTTACCTTAATTTGTTCGGTCTTGTGTTTTAGGTTAGATATCCTAATTATAATAATTAGGATGTTGATGTTTGGTTTGTTTGTTTGTTTGGACTTTCTTGAATTTGTGCATAAAATAGAGTGCTTTTTTATGACTAACAAATAAATTCAATTTATTGTTCATTAAATAACATGCATCTCACTTATCATCTTTATTATTTTAATCAATGTAAGTGCATCCAATTTAATTAGTCGTCAATATACATACACGCGCATGAACTAGCATTAAAATAATTTATCATATATTTTTTTTATAAATAATTTATCATATTAAGATATATACATTGAACTTTTCCTCATAAAATCATTTTTATGACTCAAGACGAGAGGTTGTAAAAATTATTTAAAGCGAGGGTGCTGCGTCTGAGAGAGAGAGAGAGAGGTATGGGAGAGGAAGCATTGATCCTACAAGGTCAAGCTGATATATGGAAGTACATGTTCGGCTTCGCAGATTCCATGGCTCTAAAATCTGCTGTGGAGCTCCGCATACCCGATATAATCCACCGCCACGGTGGACCAATCACCTTGTCCCAGATCACCGCCTCTCTTCCTGACGCAACCTCTCCCGACCCCACCTACCTCGCCCGCATCATGAGACTCCTCGTCCGCCGCAACATCTTCTCCGCCCACCACCCCCCCAACGGCGGAGACACCCTCTACGGCCTCACCCACTCTTCCCGCTGGCTCCTGAGTGACTCCGACCTCAACCTAGCACCCATGCTTCTCATGGAGAATCACCCCAACCTTATGGCTCCGTGGCACTACTTTAGTCACTGCGTGAGAGAAGGCGGCGAGGCGTTCAAGAAGGCTCACGGCCGAGAGATTTGGGATTTGGCGTCGGAGAGCCCAGAGTTCAACAAGCTGTTCAATGACGGGATCGCGTGTACGGCGAGAATCGTGATGAAGGCGATCATATCGGCATATAAGGAAGGGTTCGAGAACATTGGATCGTTGGTGGACGTTGGAGGTGGCACCGGAGGGACGGTGTCGGAGATAGTGAAAGCGCATCCGCACATAAAATGCATCAACTTCGATCTTCCTCACGTGGTCGCCAACGCACCGGAACACGACGGAGTCACCCACGTCGCAGGAGACATGTTCCACTCCGTCCCTAATACAGATGCTGTTTTCATGAAGGTATAATTTTAATCTCTGACAACTAACATATCACTTTGGTTATTGTTCGTCTTTTTTAATCTGAGTTGTGAAATAATGAAGTGGATACTGCATGATTGGAGCGACGAAGATTGTATAAAGATACTGAAGAACTGCAAGAAAGCAATAGCAGAAGATAAAGGGAAGGTGATAATAGCAGAGTTTGTCCTGAAGCCAGAGGGAAAAGGCATGTTCGATGACACAGGATTGGTCTTTGATTTGCTCATGATTGCACACACTTCTGGAAGAGAGAGGACTGAGATGGAATGGAAGAATCTGCTAAATCAAGCTGGCTTCCCTCGTTATCGAATCATCAACATACCTTCTTTGTTATCCATCATCGAGGCTTATCCAGCTTAAGTAGCTACTCATGCAAGTTTCCCCAACGACTTTGATTGACTACAAAATATGTTTGTGTCAAATTTTAATTTCTTAAATTATCTTATTTTCAATTATTTTGGTTGACTTTAGCTTCTCATATATCGTATTATGCCCCCAATTCCAAGCCCATGGCTCCAATGGAACACACGTACAAGCACAATCCATATGTGGCTTGTGGACTCCATGGCTAAGCATGCCTGTGATTGATTGTCATTATAATTGCAAAGCTTGTTTTAAAATTTCAGATTTTTTTCATCTACAAAAGTTCAAAATTTGCTTAAAAAATAATTACTTTGCCTCGTTATAACCAAACAGTATATCATCATGTACCAAAGCAAGGGTACTCCCCCATTATATATCACCGAATCCCCTTTAGCATATGCTTCGTGAATATATTTTAATTATTATCGGAACCATATTTAAGGACAAGGATTTGTCTTTGAAGTAGGTGTGGTTTATTGTTCTTCTGTTTTTGTAAAGAAGCATGTTTTATAGTATCTCTCAAATTTATTTCGGACAACAAAAAATTTGAATTAAGCCACTGATATACTTCAACGATTTGCAGATTGGTGCGTGCGTGCGTTCGTATAATATGGATGGGGCCGCCCGGATTTGGCCAAAATTACAAAACAAATTAGCAGCTAAAATCCTGTTGTAGAAATGAACATTAAATTTAAAACAACCTCACACACAAAATCTTCGAAATTAAAAGAAGTGGTCAGAGGTTAAAATCTTAGTCTTTATAAATATACTAGCAACCTAACTAGTTGAAAAAGATCTACTTTTTTCCATTAGCACAGGGAAGTTGATGTTTAGAAATTTTATTAGTTGGAAAAATTTGACAAGTTTTTATACGTAAAAAGTACCGATTTAAGGATTTTACATAAGAAAAATACAAGTATTAGAATTCACGTTTTTTAACCAATAAAATTTTATACTTTTCATCGATTTTCTCAAAAATTAAACTATGCTATTCACAAAATTGGCTCATCAATAGGATTCAAATAAGCGCCAGGGGGAAGAAAGTAATCCAATTCATAACATATTCTCCACCTATCTTCTGTCCTTTTAACCAATACAACCAACTGCGCAATATTAGGTACTGTAGTTATACCTAATATTAGCTTCAACTATTGGATTGAGGAAGCAAAGATCGAGGGGATGATATTTTGGATCTTTTGTAACTACGCTTTGATCTCTTATGATAATTGTCTTCTTTCTGGAATTGATAAGTATAATATACTGCATTAATTAACAATTCTTTTTGTTTATGTAGGGACCAAAATATTTATAATACTCTTACAAAAGCACCCCAATATTATCATTCCCTAAGGAAAATGCTAGCTTGCGCGTATCAATTTGGGAATGGCCCCTAGCTAGCTACTACCACTAGTAGTAATATAAGTACCTTTTTAACTACTCCCATTAATAATCAATAATAGAACTAAAAAAATGTGTAGAAAATTTTATACATTAGAATTGGAATCCCAGGATAGATCATAGATGATGATGAGCCGTTACGCAATCACAAAAATAGTTCAAATGGTTTTTTTATATGATAGTCAAGCACCTTAATAATATGCACAATATTATATATTTGCTGGAAAAATACATAATATTCAATATTTGAATTTGATTTTGATCTAAGGATGCATTAAAATTTTCAACCCATTTATATATGCAACATTATATTATTAGTGTTGGGCTTTGCTTGATATATATAGTTGATCCATTGCCTCAACAGGGATTTATAACTTTTTTTTTATACAAAAAATTTTAAAAATGGGTTGGGCTCACTCACTATCCAATGGCAGGGTCAAATCTCCTTTCCTCCTAGGCGATACTAATATCGGGTAGAGCGAGCCGTCTATTACACTTAGAAATTAGTATGCCTCTCCAAGCTCCGCGACTGAAATCATAATAAAATAGTACTCCCTAAAGATCAAACACACTCTGAATGATCACATGTCTAACCTTTTCTCAAGTTGAACCCATGGATTGGCAACAGAGAGTTATTAGTAATCATTCGAAAGTCAAACCAAGCGACCATGCAAAACTGAAGCCGCGTCAGATGTACAGAGTTATGGTCTGGGCCAAAAGGTTATTGTATATGATGATCCAATTATAGTATTATCGAAGCATATATCGCAAACCCAAAGTGATTGTTTGGTTTGTACTAATTACTAAACAGTTAGGCCATCTTGTTATTAGTTAATATATCAAACCAAATCCTTTGACAGTCTAGTTCACCACTCCCTCTATTCCTTTTTATAGAAGACAATTTCTTAATATAGTGTGTTTCTTTTTATAAGAGACATTTCTCAAATCCTTTTATGAGTTTGCTAGAAATATATCGTATGAACCCAGCTCCAAACCCATTGCTTCATATGTAACACACGTACAAGCACAATCCATGGCTTCTCTATAAATAGCCAACCAATTATCTAGGACGAGGCCTCTTCGGGTCTGCGGACTCCATGCCTGTGATCGATTTTCATTAATTGCACAGCTGTCAGTAAGTTTGCACACATTGTTTTCAAATTTCAGATATGGTGCTGATAGCTTTGGAGCTCGCTATATCTCACGGAATCCCCTTTGGCTAAAGACAAGGATTTGTCCTTTTTTCTGCAAAATATCATGTTATATCTCTAATATAATAACTTGAGATTATTACAGGCATGATAATCGAACACGCGACCTCCGAAGAGTTTTCATCCCACTTGGCTAAATCAAAAGGGTGTTATTGGCTTATTAGGCTTCATCTTAGTTGGTTTATATATCAAACCAAATCGTCACTCTTGTATAATTTTGACTGTTTAGTTCACTATATCATAATCCAACATATAAACCAAATGGTTAATGCATTTGAAGTAGTTAGAATGAGAAAGCATTATGGAATGAAGGTTTCTTTCCACTTTCATGGGCCATTTGTTTCTATAAATATACCATTTCCTCTTCCACATTTTGCAAACACATGGCTTCAATGGAACACACACAAACACTGTCCAAGACATCTCTAAAGAGCCAAGCAGTTATCTGGGTCGCCCTCTTCGGGTTTGTGGACTCCATGGCGCTCAAATCTGATGTGGAGCTCCGCATAGCCGACATCATACACTCTCATGGCCGCCCAATCACCTTATTCCAGCTGGCAGCCTCCCTGGAATCTCCCGCCTCCCCTGATATCCCCTACCTCTTCCGAATCATGAGCTCACTCGTCCGCAAGAAAATCTTTACCGTACACCATCCATCCGACGGCGGTGAGCTCTTTATGGGTCCACAGACGCGTCCACATGGCTCTATGTTCAGCTGGGTAAGTTGACGGGGGATGGTTGATTTGCTGGTTTTTAATTATTGCTCTGCATGTTGTGAGGACTTGTAGTGAGTGATGGCAATTGTCCTAACTAACTGCACGATAATTAATATTTGTTTACTAATTTTGTCCTTACTAATTCTTTGTGTTTCTCTCTCTTTATAATTTACATTTTTCAATTTTTCACTAAGATTAAAAGTTAAAAAATATTTGAATTTAGGACATGTTAAATGAGTTAACTGTCCCTTTTTAATTCTCATAAATTAATTAAAGTAACTTATACTGTAAACCAAATGGAGTAATGCTCAAAAAGCAATGGGGCCAATGCTATAAATGTATGTTGCGACTTGTAGGAGAGATTTGAAGAAAGAAAAGAAAAAAGTGGAATTGGGTTTATGGCGTACGTAAGGAGTGTGAGGATAGAGTTAAGCAGCGGACCACATTGAAGGAGGCCGATGCCGATTTATGGGAACAGCCCTTTATGGGCATACTGCACACTCACGACGATAACAACACAAGATTTACAGCGTGTATGTTTTTTCAATTTAAAACAGATTTAACTAGTTACTATTAACTATTATTTCTTGATTCCGGTATAAATGATCAAAACCACATTTTGGTGAAATCAGTCTTTGAATTGCTTCAATTAAAATGAAATGAGCTGAGATGTTCAACTATGCATTGGTGTGACTAGCGTTGTTAAACTTATCATGAAAGCATTCACACACATGCGTAAATAGCTAGAGTAGATAAAATGAGTTGGGTCAGCGCATCAACTCGCCCTTAGTTAGTGAGTTTGAGTTGGTAAAATGATAGCTCACTAGAATGTTAATTCGTGTTAATTGGTGTAACCCACACCGTTCACCCTATGAGTTATGATGGGCAAATCCGCCGAGTTGGTGGCTTGGATCACCTCATAAATTAGGAGATAACTTATTGTCAATTGAATTAACTTTTGTTGGCTTAAGACTTTTTTATCAAATTGGCCTATTTTTCACTTTCTCCTTCACTTCCACTTCTTAGGCTTTAGGTTTGTGCTACTTAACGGATCATTAAAGTCTAGATCATCCAGATCTCATAAGTTTTGGGCGGCCAAATTGATTCCCTTTCTTAGTGTCCTCAGTAGTAGTTAGATGCTATCCCTTCCTATGTGATTGATTATCATTAATTGCGCCGCTGTTTTTAATTAAGTTCGCCCACATTGTTAAAAAATATGTTACTTTTTAAATGCAAGTATATTATGATATAATGGGATCCGAATATTATTGAATTTAATTATAATTAATTTATGTAATATGATTTTTTTATCTGTAGAATTTAAACTCTATGTAGGAAATATCAATTTTTTTATTCAATATAAATAGAAAAAATCACATCGGGGTATAAAAGCAATGGTCCCTGGATATGTGCCCAAGCTCTCCCCCATTACATTGAAGACATGGCCCATCACTACTATAAAAATGAGAATATTTAAGTATTTATTTTACTTTATAAATGACTGTTATCAGCCTTTATTTTTAGAGCCATCATCTATAAAGGTACTCTTTATTTAACGGTTATTTAACCATGCATGCATCATATAAACAAGGTTTATTCCACGATTATTTCAAATAACTTTCAAAGTATAATGGGATTTATTTTTATTAGTGTATATATGCCTATTTTCTACTTATTGCTTTTTATCAATTTTATTTTATCTCAATATAAATTTACTATTAGAAAATATAGCTTTCACGATACTAATTTATGGCAGTTAAATGAGAAAAGGCTGTGAAAAAAAAAGGTGATAATATTTTTATAATTAAATTTTTACAAGTTTACTTTTAACGTGTTTTATAAAAAACGATATAAAAAATTCTTTTAACGATAATTATTTAAATAAATGCCGTTAAAAGTTTTTATTACAGAATTTTTTTGTAAAACTGTCGTTAAAAGTAAATTTTTTGTGATTTTTTTTTGGAAAAATTGCTGTTAAATTTTTTTAAAATTTTATAACTTTATTATGATGAATAGTTTCATAATTCATAATCCAACAACCCTATCCCACTCTAGATCTTAATGACAACTAAAGATCGATAATTTCTTTCAATTTTTGGCGTCACCACCCCTTTGTCCTTGTTGTTCTCACTGTCACCATTTGTAAGTTTTTATTTTTTTTCTCATATTTCTCTTTACTCCTTCAACTCTGCGCTCTTTGAAATCTCTTCACCATTTTGTTAATGGAAGCTCGAAGAGCTTCAATAGAATATGCTTTTGGATCTTGAACTTCTCAACCAGATCTTAGATTTCTTCTCCAGATCTAATTCGATACTTTTGACAAAGATGACCGTGGTGGCTGATGGTAAATAGTGGCACACAAATTTTAGCAAAAAAAGTTTGAAGAGTTTCAATGGCAGAAGCTTTTAGATTTTTAACTTATCTATTAAATCTTTGACTTCTTCTCTAGATCTGGTCTAATGCTTTTGACGAGATCAATAACTGTGTCGGCTGATTATGGATGGTTAGCCTAATGACTTTTTACGACGGTTAATAGTATAACTACCATCAAAAGTTTCTTTCCCCGACTGTTACAAAACCGATGTGAAATCTTTCAACTTATAATGGCGATAATATTCAAGCTACTTATAAAATTGCTATAAAATATTTTTTTTCTAGTAGCCAATTTAATGATTAGATAATAGCAACAGAATTATATAAAATAAAAATATATATGAAATTCAAAAAAACCAATACATCGTACAATTTAAAACATTACAAATCAATCACTTGGGCACTTGCTATACAAACGAATATTATCATACAAATTCTTTAAATTCTAAATGAAATTCCATTGAAAGAAGTTGCTAATAAGTAACTGTTCATGAGAGCACTGAGGAGATTTTGAAGTTCTTGATCAAACACCATATATAGTTCAACCCTCTCTGCTATACACTGTAGTTACTGCGTATGCATTTAAGTGAGTGAAATGGATAACAATATGCATCTAAATGAGTGGCTTAAGGTCTCCTATTAGCCATGGTGAGGCAAGTTAATTAGCTTTGAAAGAAGAATGTTAGAGTAAATATCAGCTTAGTCTTTGATTCATATATATATATATATTTTTGATATGCAATAAGTGATTGTTACCTAACGTTTCATAAATTATATTTTCCGACTTTATCACAACATAAAATATACCATTTGACAAATTATGAATAAAAATAAGAGAGAGTTTCTAGTGCTAATAATGGTATATGAAACATCAGCTTTGTCTTCTATCCATATTTTAACAGGTAAGTAGTTGTCACCTAGGATTTAATAAATTATAATGTTGCGGCTTTATCACCACACAAAATATAATATACTATATATGTGACAAATTATGAATAAAAATAATAGTGAGTTTCTCATGCATGACATGTAGCTCGGTCATCACAAAACAGATGGAAAATAAATAATTTCTAAAATTAATCTTTTTTTCCATTCTGTGATAGCGATCGAGTCAATTCCAGAGATGGAGCAACTGTTGAGATACTGAATCAAGTCTTTTTTTTTTCTTTCGGGTCTGTGGGTGTGTTTATATCTGAAAAATAACTCACAGTAAAAATAAAATAAACACACAAAGTGCCGAAAAATCCTAAGAAGTTGGGGCGACGCTTGTGGAAGGAAAAACTATATAAAATCTAATATGTTCAACCACTCTAAAACTCTTGATGGAACTGATACAGAAAATGGTTCACGCCTTCCAATCTGGCTTATATTTGCCGCAACTCCCCTCAGAAAGAGCCAAACTAAATCCCACACTTTTATCTACGTCAACTACTCCCACATATATATATATATGTATGTATGTATGAATAGAAATTGAAAAATTGAAAAAATTCAATGGGGGAATGATCAACAAGAATGAACGAAATAATGAAGACAATAATGTTTCACCTGCTTATGTGTTTGGATAAGATTTTAAAAAATGGTTTATGAAAAAAATGAGCTTTTGGACAGTTTATGGAAGAGGGCTTTTAGAGAAGAGTTTATGAAAGAAAGTAGTTTTAGATAAATGAGTGTTTGGATAGTTGTTACAAAAAGGGGTTTTGTAATTAGAAAATTACTAAAAAGGGTATGTATGAGAGAGGAGAGGGGGTAAAAAAGATAGAGGAGAGAGGTTAGAGGAGATAGAGGAGAGATAAGAGATAGTGAAAAAGATAGAGGAAAAAGGGTGGAAAAGATAGAGGAGAGAAGAGAGAGGGTGTAAGAAAAAAGAAGAATAAAATAGTAATTGAGTAGCTGAAAAGGGTTTTACTGTTCCAAAAGCTACTCTGACCAGCTTATCTGAAACTATGGTTTGGTCTAAAAACCCGTTTGAACAAATATGACTATTTATTTAAAAAAAATTTAAATTGAAGTTTAGGCCAAAAAAAATTTAAAATTACGATTTTAGCACTTACCAAACAAGCCCTATGTCTCTTGTAGTCTTGTTGATGAATGTATTCTATATTTTATGAAAACAATTAATAATATCGACAATGGAACAAGTTAAATAAATCGATGCGTAACCTCCACCATTCAGAACAGACAGAGACGATCCTTCACAAAAGAATAATGAGTACAAAGGTAAGCAGGGCTTTTAAATTTCATGTAGAAGATCCCAGAGATCCACAAGGTGTTGTCACGACGCAGCTTTGTATTATTGCAAATATGTAATTATGAGTTTTTCTAAGGGTCCACCATCTTTGGGTCAAAGATTGAATTATGGAAAAATTTCAAAAAATACTCATTTAAATTTTAAAATTGTTTATTCTATTTTATAAACTATTTATAACTCTTGTAAAGCTATTTATAATTTTTTTTTATAAAAAGCCTTGATTTAGAATTTTAAAATTTAAATAGATATTTTTTAGAATTTTCCATTTAATTATTATTATTCATATTCTTATATTTCTTCCACTACTTGTACGAACCATTTGTTCTTATAAATATATCATTTCCTCTTGCACAGTAGCATCAACATGGCTTCAATGGAACACACACAAACACTATCCGAGGCTTCTCTAAAGAGCCAAGCAATTATCTGGGACGCCCTCTTCGGTTTTGTGGACTCCATGGCCCTCAAATCTGCTGTGGAGCTCCACATAGCAGACATCATACACTCTCATGGCGGACCAATCACCTTGTCCCAACTGGCAGCCTCCCTGGAATCTCCCTCCTCCCCAGATATCCCCTACCTCTTCCGCATCATGAGGTCACTCGTCCGCAACAAGATCTTTACCGTACACCATCCGTCCGATGGCGGTGAGGCTCTTTATGGGTTGACGGAGGCGTCCAAGTGGCTGCTTCATGGTTCTCCGTTCAGCCTGGCTTCTATGGTAATAATGGAGAACCATCCGTGGCAGCTTGCCCCGTGGCATTTTCTGAGCGCGTGTGCCAGAGAAGGTGGCATCGCCTTCGAGAAGGCTCATGGGTGCCAGATGTGGGACTTCGCCTCCAAAAACGAAGCGTTTAATAAGATATTCAACGATGCATTGGCTTGCGCGGTTAAGTTCATCATGGAAGCATTACTGTACGAGTACAAAGATGGGTTCAACAACATGGAAACATTGGTGGACGTCGGTGGTGGCACTGGTGGCGCCGTGGCGGAGATCGTGACATCTTATCCACACATCAAAGGAATCAACTTTGATCTGCCACATGTCATCGCTTCGGCAAATCAGCACCCCGGAGTCACCCATGTTGGTGGCGACATGTTTCAGTCCATTCCTGCTGCTGATGCCATCCTCCTTAAGGTGATTCAGTTAACATTTTCCAAATTTTGTTTTTCCGATTGGTTCATTTCACAAGATATCATTTTGTGTAGTGTCTAAGTATCGCATACTGTTAACTTGTGACATAGTGGGTTCTGCATGATTGGAGCGATGAGCACTGCATAAAGATTCTTCAAAACTGCAAGAATGCAGTGAGGGAGAAGAAGGGAAAGATCGTAATAGTGGAGATAGTGCTGGAGGAAGGAGAGGATAACTGCGTGTTTGGCAACACAAAGATGGCATTTGATCTGCTGATGATGGCACACACAACGGGAGGAAAGGAGAGAAGTGAAGCTGAATGGGGCAAGCTATTGAAAGAAGCTGGTTTTGCGCGTTATAATATCATCAAAATCCCTACAATACCATCCATTATTGAGGCTTTCCCTTTTTGAAATATGGTGTGGGAAGGATTGGACTTATGGGCAGTTTAAAGTGATATTTGCTTATTGTTTATGTAACAGGGTTTATCAGTTTCTGCACGTCGCGTGGGACGTTAATAAATTCAATTATAAAATGATGAAAACATGTTATGTGCTAATATTTCAAATGTGTATTCCATCCCACATAACTTATTCAATGATCGCATAATTAGACATAGAGGTTTCTTGAAAAATTGAGGAGCGGCGGGTAGAGTAGTTGGGATGGATGGGCGAATAAAAGAGGAAGGAACAAATCCAGGAATAGTAGTATTGTAGGGAGATTAGTCCAAAACATAATATCATCAAATTCCTCATTATATAGCTAACTGTGTTAGGTCTAGCGAAAAGATTTTTTTTATATAATATTTACCGAATCTTGTTAGAGGATTTAGCGATATCTTATATTGTTAAATCAATTTTATATTGGTTGTATCTAAAGGTAGAAAAATAAGTCAACCCGCAGGTTATGGGCTAGCCTGTTGCAACCCGTTGTCTGAGAGGGAGCGAGGTGGCCCGCGGGCTAGATAAACCGTCACTTTTTTTTTAAATATTTTTAAAAAATTATTTTTAAACTTTTAAAATATTTATAAAAAATTTCTAATATTATATTAGCATAATAAAAAAATTGTTAATGTTATACTCTTAAAAATTTCTAATTTTTATAACAAAATATCAAATTTTATAACTATAAATATAAATAAATATTAACATAATATTAATCAATTATAATATTTTAACACATATCAACAAATAAATAATCATCTTTACTAATATTCGATAATGGGGGTATTCAAAGTAATATTTAAATAAAATAAATAATAATATTAATAATTTTTAAAAAAATAGGCTGACAGCTGAGAGCAGTCCGCCCCAAAATGAGTCCACCCCATTTTTATGTAAAACGGGCTCAGTCCGTTTTACCACTTCTAGTTGCATCATTAGATTTTTTTGTACAAAAATTTTTATAAAAGGGTTAGGCTCACCGACAAAGTAAGTGATACTAATATTAAGCAAATGATCTCATGTCTCACCACTTTCTTAGCTTAACTTAGAGCCGAAGGGTTGTAGCATTAGATATGGAAATGATAGGAAATAATACAAGCGGTTGGAGAAAAACCTTGGGTTCTTCAATTTGGATGGATGTCTCTAAAGTGTTTGGAGATGTGAGCCCAACAAGAAGGCTCGTGTGTTTTAGGATGATGGGCCCGTCCAAGTGTTTCTTTCATTGGGCCTAAAGTCCAATTTCTCTCTTGTGTATCAGCCATAAATTTGGACCTGCCCAATTGCTTTACTCAGTTTGTCATAATATAATTCTTTTTTAACCAAACAAAGAATAACGTGAGAGTCCCACAAAAATCCAAAATTTGACAAAGGGACAATAACCCAGGTTCAAGCCCAACTTCTGTAAAAATCCAACTTAATATTTAACCAACCTGATAAAGGATACAAACAGGAGTTGATCTGAGTAGTAAACGGTTCGATATCGCTTAAACGAGGTCTCGAGTTTGAGTCTTGGCATATGTAGAAAATCTCCGTTGGGAGACTCACCCACTATAACCAGGCGCATGACGCGGGTCAAATCCGAATGTAGTCAGGGCAAAGCTCCGGTGAATTGGGTGGGCAATTAAGAAAAAACCTAATCGAGGATCAATTTTACTTTTAATCATGGGGAGTACCATTTTATTGTAGTTCCAATCGCATCGCTTGGGGAGGCATCCTAACTCCAAGGTGCTTAAATTTACGCCTAAGGGTAATAGACGGCTCACCCTGCTCGACATTGGTATCGCCTAAGAAGAATGGAGATTTCACCCTACCCTTGAATCGTGAGCCCAACCTCTTTCTAAAAATTTGTGTATAAAAAAAAAATTACTTTTAATCAGCACATGGCCTTGTAGAGTAGAGTTGTAACCTATGTTTAGTAGTCACATGAAAACTCACTTGTAAATAGATTATGGATTAATTATGCTTGTAACATTAGCTCATTAGTTTACGCTCCTCTAATTCAAAGTAAAACTTGTGTCTGGTCAACCCTCCAAATTTTTATTAACAACATCGTCGTAACTGGTAAATATGTTTTTTTCCTCTTGATACATCATAAATATAAATCTCTTAAACTGTCTCATGTCTGCACCAACACGTCTAATTCTACCTTGCCTTTGCTATGATAGTTAATTTTATATCTTAAATACCTCCCGTTGAAAATAAGTAAAAATTATACATTGAAATTTAGGCCAACACATATATTTAATAACAAAATAAAAAAAATCTAAATCAAGACCAATAAATAAGGACGAAGAAATTATTAAATTTTAAAAATTGGTTATAAAGTAGTAACGATGATTAGCTACAAGGCTACAACTATTTATAGCAGACAACTCCTTGTTGTGATGAGGAGGGGTGCTGATCGCAATTTTGGATTGATGATGAGGGAAAACGGGATGAAAAACCAAGAGGCAATTAAAGAAAAAGGAAGCAAGAAAGCTGAAACCAAAGTTGCTGGGAATATTGGGAGCTTTACTTGCCCTAAAAGCTACCTCACTCCTGTGCCAGCCCCACAACTTCATCATCATTCGTATCCATTTCTCAGCATTGCACGCTTTCACTCTGTTCCCCTCCCTGTTTTCACCATCCTTTTCACTATGTGGCAAAACATATATTGTTTTTAAATTCTCGGCCCTTCCCTGTTCAAATTATACATACGGCCAAAAAAAGAATAAAAGACAAGTTACCAACTACCGATTTCCCTCGAGTCTTATACAAGCAAAGAGAGCTAGGGTTATGAAAGTGAGGAAAGCAGAAGCGAAGCGAAGTGATGAGGTGGGACGCAGCTGGTGATGATATTATGTTGAAGCATTGACTTGGAGAGACCGTGCATGTGCCTCTTGTACCAAATCTCATGCCTTGCTCCACTTCTCATTCATTGCTCAAATCCCTCCCAGTTATGGTATGATCTGATGGGTGATGACAAAATTAGCACAAAGGAAAAAGGCTTAGTTATAGAGGACTTCTATCAATATTGATCTTCTAAAGCATAGTGCGTGCCACCTCTGCATGTACAAGTGGGGTCTACTTCATTTTTAATTGAATCCTACAATATTTCATATGGCCCTCTCCAAGATATTTATGGGCCCATTTTCTCATCATAAGTAAATATTACTACGAGTTTAGGCGTACGTCATCCCTTTGCCTTGCACTACCCCACCTTGTGGATCCATTGGTCCACACGCAATTCCAATCCAAAATTATTTCAAGCAATTTCATTCACTACAACTCACCACTACCAAACCCCTTCCTCTCTCTTCTTCTTCTTCTTCTTCTTAACACACTTTCTATAATTTAAATTTATTTTATCCTCCTTATAAATATAAAATTGCTTATCACATTAATCAACTATACTCTCTTTTTCATGGATTATAGTAACGCTTATTCCTTATCACAACCCTCACTCACATCACATTTCACATGCAACAATTCCGCGTTGAATGGTTACTTAGCTCAGACAATGTATTATCAATTTATGACACCAAAGGTCAAACCGATGGGTAAGTTTGTTTTCTCATTTGTCTCGTTCAAATCAACATCAACACACAATCAATGTCCCTACAAACCAGACCTCTTGGAACAGATCAGAGGCTGTTGTCGAAAAGGCTCATTTCATCAAGCTAACCTAAAATGAACTCTGCATTGTTAAACCATCAGACTACAAATCCTCATTCCTCTCTCTCTCTCCCTCTCCCTCTAATGGTGGAAAGGAAGAAAGCAAAAGCTCGATTACTACTATCAAGGACAACATAAAACAATATATGTCCTAGGAGTTGGCATCTGTAGTTGTCATTTTCAGGGATGGCGAATGCCGATGAAGTAATTGAAGTCGTGGTGCTGGACTCTGAGTTGCTTGAGCCATGAATCTGCGACGCTCAATAGCGAGAGAAGCCTCTGCTGGTCCCTCCCATTATTGCCAGAGACCCACACGTTTCCTTGCATTTTGCAGGTCGCTAACCCAAACGGTGGCAGAGATATCCCTTCCCCTTCTTTTCTCTTCTCTTGCCCTCCTTCTATCTCATCCTCTATATCCATATCTGCATAATACACACCATTATTCACAAACACTTCCACTTTCCCTAAAATCCCCCCTTTGGTTCTTCAAAGCTATGTTCTTTTCTCTCAAGTTTTGACTTTTAATTAAGATTAGTACGTAATGGCGTTGATGTGGTGTACTCAGAACTTTATTGTAAAGTATTCTCTAAACAAAAGGAATGAATACCTTGGAAAGAAGAAGAAAGCGTGTGGTAAGTGAGGAAGCATGTGGAAAGATCTTTGATTGTCCTTCCCATTGGAATATGATATATTGGATACCTGAAACATTGGGAATTATTATCAGCACACATTGTTCTATCAAATTCATGATTCATGAACCACTTTTTAAGACTATTAATTAACAAATTAATTACCAAGCAACTGCCATCCAACTAGCTGGTGAGAGATCTACGCTTCTTAATGATGTCAAGTTAGGGTATCTCTCAGCAAAACCTCTGATCTGAAAGCAAACAAATTAATCCATCACTCACCAATCGAATCTCAAATCCAAACCATCCAATGAATAGGGAATCGTATCCAACAAAAGGAACAGTTGTTTTAAAGAGAGAGCTTGGACGAGATCAAAAAGGAAAAGGAATAATAAATGAGCCTCTTAGATTTGTATTGAAAAGTCAAAAGTTACAGTTCAACTTTTCAAAATGGTCTACGAATCAATGTGCCGATCATTAACGTTCTTCTTTTTGCCACTGTACATAATCAATAGGCGTCAAAGAAGAGGACAGAAAATCAGACCAGAAAAAAAGAAAGTTAAATGGACCTTATCCATGAGAGGAACTCTGCCATAAGGCGTTGATATTTCAAAATACTGGAAATAGAGATGCCCTAATCTGTCATTCAAATGCCAGAGACTGCCTTGCTCAGAACCTGCTTCTTCAGACGACAATGAACCATCGCACCTCCATAACTTGTCACTCTCACTCTCTTCGCTGTAACAATCACAGTAAGAATCCCTCGTCTCACACTCGCCGGACTCTGCCTCTTCCCTGAGAAATCCATACCCAATGAACCATCATCATCTTCAATAATTCAATATCACAACACTGATTGATGTTATTTGATCTGTATGGAAGTACCTGAATCTGTTGCTGGTGAAAATCTGGATAGCAGAGAGGTAAGGGACGTAATACTGGACGAGGATCTCGCCATTGTTTAAGGCGATGGGAACTCCGGCACCGTACGCACTCCATTCGTCGTAGCGATTCCAGAGATCACCCAACCTCAAGTATTCTACTCTTTCTCTCTCCCATGGATGCCATAAACGATTCAGCTTTCTAATCTCCGACTGTGTCGTAACAACAAACAGAAGCACATCAATGTGTATATGTTAAGATTTTCTGATCATCTGGGTAATAATCAAAGGCGAACACAATAAAAAGTCACCTTGGGTAGAAATTGGGATTGAACCACGGGGGTGATACACCGGAGGAAGCCGTCAAGGTTAGATTGCGTTGAGACATTATTGAAAATCATGGTGATTCAGAGAGAGAGGATGAAGATGGAGAAGAGAGGGAAGGGACGAGTTTCAGAATCTCTCCCCGCCCGGAATCTCAGAGAACAAGAAACGAAAATGGGAGGGAAGCGAGAGAGAGAAATGTAACCAGAAAATTTGTTTGGGATAAGGAAAAAAGAAGAGGGTGAGGGAGAGAATTGAAATGCAAATCACTCCGACAAATAAAGATAACTTGTATTTTTTGACTTTTGGACGCCAACTTATTCCGCGAAAACTCAATCTTGCTTTCAGTTTCTCTCTCTTTTTTTTCAAGGACAGTGACTTTGCCGGCAATATTGTGCCTCCTGCAAAATTCTATGCATACAAATACAATGACGACGACGACTTTCTCTTTATTTCGCTATTTTACTAAACCTTGAAGAAAACTCAATCTTATTCTGCTTTGTTCAATATTTAATGAAAGCTCTTCTCAGCAATAACGAGCCAACGTTTTCACCCCTTTGAATGAATCTTGGGACCAAATCAAAATCGACCAAGCAAAGCACCCCCCGGAAGGATCACGGAACCACGCGCGGATTCGTGCGGGAATACGAATAAAATAAGGGAAAAAGCTTGAAAGGACAGAAACCGAAAAAGAAAAATGGAGGGAAAACTCCTGTGTTTTTCAACAGAAAGCCCTGTTTTTGTGGAGTTGAAGAGGATTGGAAAATCTGGGTTGAGCAGAAATCGTTTAAAGGGTTACAGCGATTCGATGTGTGCCTTGAGGAAGACCGAAAAGCAACCGAATTTGCCGGGAAAGAAAATATGCTGAACAAGCAATGAGCAAACCCGACGAGACTGAGACTGAGACTGAGACTGAGACTGAGACGAGGTCACGATGAGGAATGGCCCGAGTCTGGACTCGGCGCCCCACAATAAAATAATCCAAACGGAGAAGAACTCGGCGTTCTAGAAACAAGAAACGGGGGATCTGATCGATGAACAGAAGAGGCAACAACTAGCATTTATGAGGTCCATCCTCCGATCTCCAACTCTCAAGCGTGGCTACATATGAAATTTTTACACCTTTCATGTAATCGTTTTTTGAATTGTGTCCTTCTCTTTTATTTTATTAATTACTTATATTTAATATATTGGATGAAAGT
Source organism: Leucaena leucocephala (assembly GCA_037074615.1). NCBI lineage: Eukaryota > Viridiplantae > Streptophyta > Magnoliopsida > Fabales > Fabaceae > Leucaena > Leucaena leucocephala. The sequence goes on from CM073545.1 coordinate 17,140,034, forward strand.
GAAAAATGAGTCATGGTAATATCAAATGCTACATAATTAAATAAATTAAAAAAAAATCTAAAAAAGGAGTCCTTTGTATTCCTCCACATTTAATATAATATTAATTAAAAAATTAATATTAATATTAAATATAATATTTATTTTATATATTTTTAATTTTTTTTATTAATACTATAAAAATTAATATTAATATTAAATATAATATTTATTTTATATATTTTTAATTTTTTTTATTAATACTATCTTAACAGTAATCAAATAATAGATAAAAAATTAAAAAAATTAAAATTAATAAAAATATATTATATTAATTAATTTAATTAATTTTTTAATATAATTAAATTAATTAAATATACTATAATAAGGATTAAAAAATTATTATATTTGATATTTGATATTTTTATTAATATTGATGCTGTAGTCACGTTCTAAGATTTTAAAGACATTTTAACAAAAAATAATTGATAATAACGATACAATCAAAAGTTCACACAATTTACTGATTCTTGATTATCAAATGAATTTACATAGATAAGAAATATAATTTTTAATAGAAAATAAATTTAATTTAGAATTATACATTAAAAAGCAACATGGATGCTAATTAAACATTTCTTGAGTATAAACAACTCGTTGCACGTTTGTCTTCCGGCAAAAAATTACAGAGACAGAGCATTGTTTAACGCAGGACGGGGAACTTTGTAATTTTGGTGCCAAGCAGTGATTGACTTCATGGTGACAGTACAAATATAAATATAAAATCTTTAACTAATCACGTTATTTATGTGGAGGTCAAAAATAAATCAAGTTATTTATAAGGTCTGAGTTCGCAATTCTATCGTATAAAGAAATTCTTAGAAGATATGTTAGTTTTGTTTTGGTACAAAAAAATTTAAAAAATAATTGGGCACATTCACGATTTAAAGGTAAGACGAAATCTCCCTTTTTTCTAAGCGATACCAATATCAGACAGGACAAATTATTTATTACTCTAAGACGTAAACTTAGATATTTAAAAATTAGAATATTTTTTTAAATATCACGATTAAAACTATAATAAAATAATCACGCTCTAAATTTTAGTTAAAGAAATCAAGCTGAGTCATTTTTCCTTGTGTTAGTTAAAATTTTAAAATAAATTAAAAAATTAATCTTATTTTTCCCGAAGGTGTCAACTATTGAGGGATTGGCTTTTATCACATGAATATAACGTATTTAAGCAATATTCTGAATGTAACTTATCACTTTACTACTTATTATAGATTTTCAAACAAATAAAGTGTGTCAAATGATAGAGATTATCACTCACAGCAATGGAGATTAAAGTACTTATTATTTTCAGTCAAATCAAAACTTATGAGAGCTAATAATAATATTTGAAACTGAAAACAGTCGTCCTTTTACATACGAAACTGACTTTTAGCGTTTTTTTAATCTCGGATAAATTATCTCATTATTGAATCATATAATAATATCGAAAATTCTCCCAAATATTTTAATCTTCAATAAATTAAATTTAGAATAAATTGCATGAATTTTTGTGCACTGTTTATTTTTATAACATGCATAAGACAACTCAATTCACTCCATATTAATTAAATTTTAATTTTTCTTATTCTGAATTCAAACACTTTTTTTGTTATTTAAATATAATAGTACTTAGGTATTCATACCGATAAGAATAATATTTTAAGAAATAAAATTAAATGAAAGTATATTTGTTCCTAGAAAAGTATATACGATAAAATGAAAGTATATATCTATAGAAAATATAATTATATGTAATAAATTTAATAAATTATTAATTACATTATAATTTTTTGATAAGAGAGAGTTGAGTTGAGTATTTAGAATTTATTAGCGTTAGGATATACCTTTAAATTTAAAGAACACTTACAGAAATATTTACAGATTTTTTTAACAAAATTTTTATATTAATAATAAAATTTAAACTTATAGATTATGAATAAATTATTTATCAATTGGATTAGTTTTTATTAGAGGGTGATAATTTATTTTGAAACTTTGAGGATTAGAAGAAAATGGAAGCATGTGCCAAGTTGAGTGTAGGAGAAATATAATTGGGTAGGTAGGAGGATTGAGCTGAGGGAAACCGCGTGAAGGAAGGGACAGAGAAGAGATCATAGATCCCTCGCTCCTATTCACAAAATGTGACATTTTTGTTTTCAATGGAGTATTGTTCTTTTATTATTTTGCCCCTTCGTTCATATTCCATTTATGAAACTTATTCATCCCAATCAACATTTTTCATGGACCGACTTTCATTTAGAAAATAACTCAAGTCAAGGGCGTTCTAGGAAAGTAATATTAACTTCGATTTAATGATTTTCTTGATCTACGTCATAAACCTCAAAACGGCACTTTTTATTATTCGATGGAGTTGGGTTGAAAGAGATTTTTGTTTTGTCGTTGACCAGATACATTATTCGTTTGTTATTTGGTTTTATAAAAGGAAAACGAAAAGATAATGTAAATAAGATAACATAAAAAATTATCTTTTTGCCAACAGAAATTAATTAACATCCATGGAATAAAATATATTTAACCTCAGCATAAAATATCACACACATATATATATATTCAAACAAATAATGAAGTATATTTTAACAAAAGTCGGTGGATTAATTAAAATAAGGCATTGGCATTTTTGCCCTAAAGGCAATACTCCCACATGTGCAAGAGCTTCTCCCTCTCTAGTCTTAGCCTTTTGTAATTGGGAATCATTCTCTCATTTGTTTTTGTTTTTTGTTTTTGTTTTTTATTTCTGGCCTCGCCCTCGTTTCTTATTTTGTTATATGACTCATATCTTGTTGATTTAAGAGGGACCTCGTTTGTTCACAAATTTTCAATTCTACCTTTCCATTTTTCAAAAAGAATTATCTACTCCTCTCCTTACGCTTTATAAGATACTTTTTTTAAAAATTTGCAAAAACCAGTAAGATAATTAATTTTGTTTGGAAATGTTAATCTTTTTAAAGAAATAATATAAATTTATAAAAATTATTCAAAAAAAAAAAACAAGAAGAAGTGAGCACCAAGGCGTGAATCACGTGCCTCTCAAGCCTCGATTGAAATCTATATTTTACTAAAAGTGGAGACATAGAATAAGCGGACACTTTTGTCACGCACTAGGACCACCTCCATCAGACTTTTTAACTTTTTATCAAATAAAATTCAATGTCTTGATCAATAATTAAAGTAACCGGGTTTTAACAGTTCAAACCGTCTTTCTTAACCATGTGGCAATGTTTTTTATAATATATATATATATATCGCTCAAGATATCTGATATTGGTTTTTTTATTACAAAATCTCACAAGAGAACAAAACAACGAAATGCACGATTTTTACCTAATACTCGAATCCAACACTTTTTTTTAATTAAATTCGTGTTAGTTTCAGCTTCTTCTTCTTACTGGCCAGATGTTGGCTTTAAGCTTTGTGTGTATATGTAGACATGGTGGTGTCCTTGTTTCATAATAATAAAAGTCGTTCATGTAGAAAAGGGGGAATAAATGGCCGAGATTGAGGCTTTAATTCTCCGCCTAATTAGGGTATCCCTATAATTAAGTTTGTTATACTTTCATTGAAGCTTTATCCAGCCACCGCATCCTTCTCATTTTCATTTTTCATTTTTTGTCTTCCTTCAATCCCCTAATCAAGAGGACTTATTGAAGCTACATATATTCATCTGTCTGGCAAGGACGTTATTGGAATAGATAAGTATGAATGTTGCTGTTTGGCCCTCTGGAGATAATATGCCAACGTTGAGGTGCTGACAGGGAAGATATTATAAATACATCTCTGTCTTTCCATATTTGGGACCAATCCCCCCACGTCCTCACAAAAAGGAGCTCTGATGTTTGAGGTTCGATTCCAAATGCATTCAACCTCTTCTTCCAAGACCTCCCTTGGAATTTATAGAGTAAACTGCATCCCTGATGCAGTTAAAAAAAAAAAGTCCACATCAACCATAAATGAAACTGCAGAAGTGAGTAATGACTTTAAAGAGATGCCCAAGGAGTTTATTCTTCTCTGTCGAATCGAATTCAATCTCCTTCTTGATATGGAGTGCTCCAAAGACTCTTATCCTACATTTTAGTCTCACTCGAACGTTCCAAAGCGTAAATGAAATTATTGGTTTCTATCCAGTTGGCAAAATCCCAGGAAATTTTTAAATAAACATGATTTATTAGAAAACTAATAGATCAATGGATAATTAATCTGATGTGTATATTTATTTTTTAAAAAAATTAGGCTGTATCTTCTAAATGATAATTTAAAAATTAATCTTTTAAAGATATAAAGATCATTGAAATAGATTTTACCTTTCTAAATCAAGTCTATTATATATAGCTATAAATTTAAAAATATCTCCAAAAAGCCTATTTCATATACAATGTTTTGAGCGCGTCGAGTATCCTAAAATATGTCTAGAAATAAAAAAATGAAAAAGGATAATAAAGAAGCAAGAATCTACCTTATTTGGGTGTCAATCAATTGCCACATAAGATTGTGGATGACGATTAATATTAACGATGACGAATGGACATAAATTATCCAAAAGTTAATCACTTCCCACAAAAATGTCAACCAATTTTAAAAGTGGAAACAAGGGCCTTGAAGCATTGGTACTATTTAAAAAATAAGTATTGAATTAATCGGGGTTGGATCTACCGAAAAGATTTATCCATGACAAATTAGAGTTTAAATTTTTATTTTAAAAGATATTAATATTTAATATCTAATAATATTTTAAATAAGATTATCTATAACAAAAGTATACATAGTTTATAAAAAAAAACAAGCATTAATATTGATTGATGCATGTGGCTTTATGTGTTGGATGGAGTGATAAAACAAACCAGTTAAAAGTTGTGAAACCAAGATATGTAGTTGCAATTTGCCAAATGGCCGGTAAAGGTCGCCATTGCTATGTAATTAGCTCTGTGGCCTAATATAATATGATACTGTCATTAATAGATCACCTGGTTGGGGTATATGCTAGTGATCCTTGGATACACGTAATGATTACATATATAGTCATGATGTGAAGCTTATCTTCTTGTTGCTTTTCTCAATGGCTGCCATGGAAATGTTCCTAATTCTCTCAGTTCTCTAGAGAGCTTGTAACACTAACATTAGATGTATATTTACATCTCTATTCGCTCATATGATTTTAGGACTGATAATATATATATATATATTTGCAATCGTAGCTGTTGACAAAGGAAAGAACCCATGGATGATAAGATAAATCGACGTGCCAACAAGGCCACGATGCTCAAGAGTTTAAGTGTTGAAGTAAAGGAAAGTTTATAGGAGGCGAAAGAGAAAAAAAAAAGTAGTGAGGTTTATCTACATAATGAATTCCCACCTGCTTCTGGTTTTAGATATTAAATCTTTACCTTCCAAAAATGGATGAAGTCAAGAAAATGGCAGGCAAAGAGTTTAAAAGGCATCTTCTTTCCCTACAAAAAGTGTAAAGATGTTTTAAAAAAAAAATTTGATAGAGATCAAATTAAATTACATATATATTCACACATAAATCCACACTCACAGAGCAGGTTGGACCTACGAACTCTCTCCCACAGAGGAGAGTAAATGTGGCTATACCACTTGTTCTTTTGGTAAGTAGATAATATTTTAAAAGAAGAATCGCAGAGAAAATGAAAATGATTTGAAAATAGTATATTTTCCCCCGAATTTACAAGAATTTTCTAATAAAAGTTAAAAGATCTAAATTCTTTCTTTAAAAAAAGAAAGAAAAGAAGAAGATTTAGTCAAGGTCATGTGTGTTTGGGGCCTTGGTCAGATTGTTTTAGTTAATGGGCAACTAGAAAAAGCAGAAAACCACAGCATGCAATTGCTATGGCTAGCCATTTAATTTGTAATAAATAAAGCTTTCAGGCCAGGTCTTAGTCTCATGTTTGACGTTCATATTTCCTATACTTTCGGATATATAACCCAACTCGTTGAATCTGGTAAAAGAACAACTGGCAAGTATTTTTTTCCCCCGATCCAATCCAAGCCCGTCAAATTAAAAAAAAATGGAACGAAGTCTTACGGAATTTACAAAACCGTATTGATCCTCTTTCTGGACCATTCTTTTTTTGGGTTCCGGAGAGGAGGGTCTTTAGTTTTTCCTTGAGGTAGATGCAGCTTGTCCGAGAATTGAGACTCATTCATGCATCTATGTTGGTCAATTTTTTATAACTCTTTTTTGCTCAATTAAATAAAAGAATGAATCAATAAAATTTGGATTTATTAAAATAGGCTAGTCTCTTCATATGTGACAAACCAAGATTTTATTGAGAAAGATGCTTACATTTAGTGTCTGATAGTATCGCAGATAAAATTACTTTCAATAAGACGATATCTATACTTAAAAAAAATAAATAGAATAATTAATGTACACAATAAATGAATAAACCAAATATAGGCATTTGATTGCCCAAGTATAAAAAAATGAGATGAAAAAAAAACTTTTTCTTTAACAAGCCTCGTATGATTTGCGGGCCTATAAGAGTTTAGTCCAGGCCCATGCTTTTTTCTAGAATTTTGGGCCACGGTTGCAAAGAGTGACCCTTTTACAATCATGGGCTCGTTTTACAGTCAAGAAAGAGTGACCCTCTGAGACATCATAGTGCATAAATGGTGGTTAGGATGTTAACCCAAAATGATAACGCTGGGGTTAAGACTTTGGGCCTGCTCTTTACCGCTGAAACTTTTTGTGCGTGATTTTGCATGTGATATCAAACAAATAAGAGCTGACACATATAGTAAAGAACAGACTTGTATATCACAAAAACGCGAGTTCAATTTTTGCTATCGTTGTGAGAGTTCATTTAGTAAGCCATCTCATAAGTCACTTATAAGCGCTCTCTGATCCTTAGGGCTATGCCCTGACTTTGGTAGTACACCGGTATCGAATTTATCTAAACTTTTTAATATAAAAAATAATAATATTTCATACGTATGCCTCTGGACTAATGGGTTTGTTTTCAGTTGTCATGGTGATTTGTGAACATAGAAGAAGCAGAAGGTAGTTTCAGAAAATTGTGGTAAGAATAATAAGGCGAAAGGGAGCAGAGCTTAATGATTGGCACGGTTGAGTTTCAAATTTATGGATGTAAAAAATGGCGCACACGGCTCCCACCAAGCCCCAATCAAGCATGATTGAGGGAGAGAGATTAAACATTCTTCAGAAACAAGCTAAGGCTAAAATTCCCCATCATTCTGTTTTGTACTCCTTCCACTGTTCCTTAACCTTTTCTCAATAAACGATGCAAAAAGTAAGTCTAGTCCTTTCTTCCTTTTCTTGCCTCGCTAAATAAATTCAGATATTTATAATGCATATTTCTTTATTGCAAAATTCCGATCTTTTCTTCCTGTTATTGTATATAGACGCTGATACTAAATTGTATTGTTGGATAAGTACTATAATAATACATTATTATGCGATCTTAAAGAAAAAAAGTAATCTCTAAAAAATCTTCAAATTTATTATGTTATTAATTATTATATTAAAATTTATTATTTTTAATTCATCAGTTATTATTCAGGAGTAAGTCTCTTACTTAATACCTTGTAGAGCTATGTAAAATGCAAGGCAATAAGTGAAGAGAAGGGGTGGGGGGTAGTTATGATGGCAAAACGTACCTACCTCGATAGCTCCATCTATTAAAGGCCTTTGCTAAAGGGGCCACCCGTTTTCCCCATATTGTTGTAAAGTTTTTTAATTGGAAAAAGAAAGCAGAGATATGGATTCTAGCAAGCCATCCAAATGCAGCAAGCAATATGTAAAATATTATATAATATATAAAAATGGGTAGAAGAATATTATATAATGGGGTGGATTCATTATTCAGCCACTCTCCAATTGGCCAGCCAAGATATTTAAACACAAAATAAATGAAAACAGCTAAAAGCCACAATTTTATATATATGGGCATGTTTGGTAAGTTATTAAACTACGATTTTAAAAGGGCTTTTGGCCCAAACTTCAGTTTATAAAAATTTTAAAACAAACAGGCTTATTTGTCCATAAGTGTTTTTGGACAAAACTATGGTTTTGAATAAGCTATTTAAAATAGCTTTTTTAACAGTAAAAGCACTTATGGACTATCCAATTACTATTTTACCCCTACTTTTTCTTACACCTTCTCTCCTCTCTCCTACTTTTTCTTACACCCTCTCTCCTCTCTCCTACTTTTTCTTACACCCTCTCTCCTCTCTCCTACTTTTTCTTACACCCTCTCTCATCTCTTCTACTTTTTCTTACACCATTTCTCCTCTCTTCCCTCTCTCCTCTCTCTTCTCTTTTCTCTAACTCCCTCATCTCTCTTACTTTAAATCAAATCATACCCTTTTTGGTAATTTACCACCATAAAAAGTTATTCTAAAAATAACTATCCAAACACCTATTTACTCAAAACTACTTTTTTTCCATAAACTCTTCTCCAAAAGTCATTTTTCATAAGTTATTCATAAGCCCTTTTTCAAAATACTATCCAAATAGGCCCTATATTTCTTTTATAACCCCACAGAGAAAGAAGCATGGATGGGGCATCCGTGATTTCTTCGCTTCCTAATTTGTGTTCATTGAGAGATGCTTTTATTTATAGGGCCTGTTTGGATAGGATTTTGAAAAAAAGCTTATGAAAAAAAAGGGCTTATGGACAACTTATGGAAAATAACTTTTGAAGAAGAGTTTATAGAAAAAAAATAGTTTTGAATAAATAGGTGTTTGGATAGTTATTTTTAGAATGACTTTTATGGTGGTAAATTACCAGAAAGGGTATGATTTGATTTAAAGTAAGAGAGAGGAGAGAGTTAGAGAAAATAGAAGAGAGAGGAGAGAAGGAAGAGAGGAGAAAGGAGAGAGGGTGTAAGAAAAAATATGAGAGAGGAGAGAGGGTGTAAGAAAAAATATGGGTAAGATAGTAATTGGATAGTCCATAAGTGCTTTTACTATTGAAAAAGCTATTTTAAATAGCTTATTCAAAACCATGGTTTTGTCCAAAAGCACTTATAGACAAATAAGCCTGTTTGTTTTGAAATTTTCCCAAACCGAGATTTGGGCCAAAAGCCCTTTTAAAACTACATTTTGAGTGTTTTCCAAACACACCCATAAACAGCAACTTGCTTGCATGGTGAACTTTCAATCTTGAGGCCACCTAGAGTTGGTTTCATTAATACGATGATCAAGTGGGGATTCAACACGCCATGGAAACATAAGTAAAGCATCGATTCTTGTGTCAAGACGATGCAAAGAGAAATAGAGAGAATGCATGTTGGGATGAAAACACAAGGCATGTTTTTCTTAATAAAAATTTATAGAAAAAAATTGACCTTACTTATAATTTAAAGATAAAATAAATTTTTTTTTTCTCCTAAACGATATTAATATTAGATAGGACAAGTTGTCAATTATTCTCAAGTTTTAACTTAATCATCTAAGGATTAAAATGTCTCTTTAAGCGCCGCGATTATAACCATAATAAAATAATACTCCTTAATAATTAAATATATTTTAAATAATTATATATCTCTCTCTTTTATTAACTAAATTTACGAAAATAAGTCATGTTAATGTTCTCATCATGTGTCAACAAGATGACCATGCGACTCCATGTTTCGATACGCATTGGGATCCAGCCCTCTCTCTCTCTAGACACAACCGTGTCGCAATCTAGTTTTCTTGATAATTATCATGTTTTAGAAACACATTATTATACTCCTCCCTATTAGCTGACCAACTAAGGGGCAGGTGTTTAATTTAATTGGGGCGTCTTGATTTTGATATAGAAGAACGACTTATTAATTATGTACATAAAATAGGAAGGATCGTGTCACCTTAATTAGGCAGGCTAGTATATAGTATAGCTTCCACGCGCGGGGCCGTGTTTGCATAAAATTGGATGGATATAGTTAGGCATGCACATTTATTATTAATTAATGATTAATAATGAAGGACATCAATTATGGGTCTGATGTTTGGTTGACTTCCCCGTTTTGTAATAAACAAGGTTTTGCTTCGCCGTCGACTAATCCCTCCCCTTTCGTTACTTGTCAACGACTTTACTTCAAGGAACTAGACATTCCTTCACCGCCCAATTGCCTCCTTCAACTTGTATCTCATACACCTTTTAACCATAATCCCTAACAAGATATTAATACTATTGTTTCTCATTATCTATAATATATTCCCACGTGATCATCTTCTAAAAAGATTTTCTTATCTTTAATATATATAAGTCACTTAAAAAATTATTACTGATATATTTATTTGTTAAATTTAACACTTTTTATGTTATTATCATTTCTTTAAAATTTCATTAATAGGAATAATGTTAAAAAATTTATTAATTTAAACTATATTTAATGAACTAATCGTTATCTATTAATTTGTATAGATTTATAATAGGACCACAAGGAGTAAGATTCTTATCTAGAATACTAACTTCCCCCTAATTGTTGGATACTTTGATATCTCTAACTATTTTTTTTTTTGCCTGATATCTCTAACTAATTAGCCAACAATATATAATTCATAAAATTTATTAATAATACTTCGATTAAATTTCTTAATCCACATAAACCATAGTATAAAGTAATTTATTGACATTGTTCAACTCGTGTGATTTTTTTTCTAATAAAATAATTTATAGACACTTCTATAATGACTACCGGTGTTATCTAAATAGTAGGATTTATCATAGTTTTAATGAGTCATCTAAACTTAATTTATCTAAATTTTTATTAAACAAATAAATAAAGATTATTAATTTAAAAGAATACGATAATTTAAAATATTCTCACTTGGATTAATAAGTATATACGATTGAGTACCATGGATAAAGGCAAAGAATATTATAAAAAGATACAACGAATCCTGTTCCGTTGATTGAAAGGATTCAGAGAAATTCCAGGCTAACTCATCCCTTCGCATTCAAAGGAAAAAACAGCTGTTCCTCTTTCTTTTTTTTTTTCACTTTCATATTAAGAATGATACTGTTTTTGCTATATTCCATTTTACAAGTTAACGAAACATTCGTTGGAAGCATAAACACCTAAACATATTCCATCACGATCTCTTATTACAACTAATTTAGACATTGAAGATTGAAAAGGATAAAAAATTACAGAATAGCTAAACATAACACTCTTTTAATTTTAAATATAAAACATAATTTATAATATAATTTATATTATAAATTATATTTTATATTTTTATAGATTTGATTTGACGATTTGTTAATTACTAGTAAACAAAACCGGGCTATTTTGTATAAATCTTTTTAGGTATTTAATGTTTTTCAATAAAAAGTTCTTAATTTTTTATAATATTAATTGGGGATAAAGATAAATTTTTTAATTAATTTTAAACTTTTAATAGTATAACTATTTTTTTTATTTTTCATGAGATATTTAAAAATAATTATTAATTATTGATATTTACTATTTAAAAATGAGAGTGGGATTTGTTTTTAACAAAAAATGCTTAACAGCCACGTCACGTGCCCAATGTATCTGCCAGTGGACGCGTGCTTTTCGGTCTCTCATCATTTCTCCCCTTCTCCTTACCCTCTACGGAGCGCATCGACCTGACTTTTTCCTCGTTTATTTTATTTATTTTAAAATTTAAAAAAATAAGTTTAGTTCTTTTTATTGGTATATGTTAGTTTTTCTATCTCCTGCGATTAGGTAGAAAAATGAACCAAATATATGTTTTTGTCCATACTTAATATTTATTTTGATGCAGCATAATTAATATATTTTTAAAAACCAAAACCTCGATTGAGAACAGAAGTATTGATTCATAGTAAAATGGAAGTATGCGCGCTATCTTCTCCGTATGAAATCGATTCAAAAAATGAAATAAGGAGTAGCAATAAACAATCTGGGTAGAGAGGGTAAGCAGCTTCGTCCATGAACCATCGCTTACTTAATTAACCCTACTCTCTCTCTCTCTCTGTACTCTCACTTTCTTCTTCCTTGGGTTTTCGTGGGACCCTATTTCGCAATTAATGCACCACCATCCTCATCCTCACCATCAACCCCTCTTATTAATTCTATAACCCTCTCCTACCTCCATTCCCCCCACTCTCTCTGCTCTTTATCTTTTTATCTCCATAGATCATTTCTCTATTACCAAGGCGATGGATCTCCTCTGACCCTCCCTTCCCCCTTCACTTCTGAAGTAATCACCATTCATCATTCTCATCTTACATTCTCACTTATGCATGCTTGATTTCAATTTCATTTCATCCCTCTGAGATTCTTAGCAGCTATAAGCCTGCTTTGGTTTTCATAGTTTTAAAAGCTTGCCCTTTTGGTTTGGGGTTTTAGACTTTGTTTCTGGCCGAAACGACCAAAAGACAACACAATCGATTTCTTCTTTTTTCCTTCCAGTTTTGATCAATGTGCAATGCTTCTACTGAATGTTTGTAATTTTTACAATTCCTGATTTTTTCCCTTCACAAATTAGGTTATTGCCTTCTGAATTTTTATCTTCTGGCTGCTATGCTGTTGTATGTGTTTGGAGTTTGGACCCTCACTGTGTTCGCAGTCGGGGGAAAAATAAAGAAAAATTACATATTCACATTTCTGGGTTTACTGTTTCTACTTTTCGGTATTTGTCATTATTATAATTACGTAATATTTACCCGATCTCAATTGCATTTACCAAAACTTTTCTGCTTTTGCTTTTTTCACTTTTCCTCTCGTCGTTCTGTAGCGAGAAAACTTGAGTTTGTGCTCTTTTGCTTGCCTTCGCTTTATTTTTCCTCATTTCAAAAAGAGCCCATTTACAAAATTTATACTCTTCTTTGTTGCAGAAGTAAACGACGAAAAGGCAGAGAAGGATCTCTGTTTCTTATTAAGTGCTTTTTAGTTCATGGGCATTTCCTCCCATTCCCATTACGATCTCATTCAGGTAGGTTTATTTCCAGTTTATCTGTTCTAATTTTCTCACCTCTATTTCACAATTTGATTTTGTTCTCCTTTCATTGTTGGGTTCTTGTGAGATTGCTCTTCCTTTTCCTCCTTCTACTCCTTCTTAAATGTGGCTTGAGAGATCTATTTTCAACGAAAATGAAAGACAGGGAAGTATTATAAGGACAGGTTAATTGTTTTGCTTTCTGGTTTCATCTGCTTAAATTAAAAAATTTCAAAGCTTAGTTCCGGGATTAAATTATTTCAAAGTTTCCATTTTGATGCTTTCGATGTGAATTCTGATGAAAGACAAAGAATCGGTCTTTTCTTTCCTTGATAGTATATTCCGTTCCTCTATCTCATGTTAGGATTTTTAAATTCACACATATGAATTAATTGAGTTTCTTAATTTTATTTTTATATGCAGGCTAGAATCTTCTAAATCTTAAAGTAGTCAATTGATTCCCCTGTCTTCTTCTGTAAGTCGTTTAAATCATTCATTCGTATAACCTCCGGCAGATCATCAAATTTGACTGAGCAAGAACGACTCTATTTTTGACGTTGAAGTTTGAAGTGGGTCATACTTTTTGAATTTTGATTATTGTTGGCCTGCATCTCAGAAGTTTATGTGAGATCTGTAGTGGAAGAAAATCTAAGGAACTTAGACTTCAATTTCGTAGGATCAGATGTCTTGTTTGTGGAGCTGATCAATGGGGTGTTGTGTATCCACAAGCAGTCGAAGTACTTGTAGCAGTAGGAGCAATGGTGACACGATCTCTCCATCTTGTTTGGAAGTAGGTTTCTGTGGGCAAAAGAGAACAAGGAGAACATTCTCTGATCATGTCATTGCTCTGCAGAATCTGCCGTCCCTACGTAATCGAATTTTCGCCAATGGAAAGAGCCGGACTTCTTGCATATTCACACAGCAAGGCAAAAAGGGTATCAATCAGGATGCCATGATTGTATGGGAAGTGAGTTTATTCCTCCTCTTAATGATTGAATGATGAAATGTTTTTTTTTTTCCTTGCTTCCTTTCTTTTTCATACAGATATCTTCGTTTGGATCTGTGTTTCTGTAGGATTTTATCTCCGAAGATGCGATCTTTTGTGGCGTCTTTGATGGCCATGGTCCATATGGTCATGTTGTTGCACGCAATGTGAGGGATACCTTGCCGGTAAAACTACTTTCATTTTTGCACTCTTGTGAATCAAAGATAAATGGTTCAGGCTCAGGCAAAGCTTGTTTCAAGGCGAATACTGATGATGGAGTCTGCGAGAAGGATTGTTCTGCCGAGGATGTAGTGAATTCTGTCTGGAGAGAAGCTTTCATGAAGGCTTATAAGGCAATGGACAAAGAACTTAGGTCCCATCCAAATTTGGACTGCTTCTGTAGTGGGAGCACAGCTGTCACTATAGTGAAGCAGGTAGTGCATGGATCAGTGGGAACTATGAAGTCTCTGGATATGATAATTCTTCCTCCTCCTTTGGTTTACCCCTTTTCTTATTTTACTAAATTGTCGCACTTGCAGGGTTCAAATCTGTTCATGGGCAACATTGGCGATTCGCGAGCAATCATGGGATCCAAAGACAACAATGATTCCATGGTGGCCATTCAGTTAACTGTTGATTTGAAGCCTGATTTGCCAAGTGTGTGATATGCTGACTTCATTCATTGTTTCTTACGCTTTGTTGTTGTTGACGCTAATTTATTCTGATTCTGTGAAATCTTAAAGGGGAAGCCGAAAGAATTAAACGGTGCAAAGGAAGAGTATTTGCATTGCAGGATGAGCCCGAGGTTCCCAGAGTGTGGTTGCCTTTTGATGATGCACCCGGATTAGCGATGGCTCGAGCATTTGGCGATTTCTGCTTGAAGGAGTATGGCGTGATTTCCATACCTGAGTTTTCTCACAGACTGCTTACAGACAGAGATCAGTTCATTGTTCTTGCCTCCGATGGGGTACTAATGCCCAGTTTCATTCTAATAATTTATCTGCTCATCCATTCATTCAACTCTATCATGTTTTCCATTGATTCTTTTAGTTTATTCCTAAATACTATCAATCTCTGCAGGTAAACATTTCTCTGTATAAAGTGGGACATAGGTAATGTGGAAAAGCAAATAGTTAAATAGCTATTAGTTCAGTATATCCTATGAAAGAATCATTAAATAGAGGACAATAATAATTTTAGGCATCGAATTTATTGTTTATTGATCTTAAACGGTAACAGACACATAGGGTTTCATATCAGCACCACAGTTCATGTTTGTGAATTTGGCAGATGTAGTTTAATGCTTTGCTGTACATGCCCTACATATGACTCGCATCTAGTTAGAATTGAAAGCCTTGATGTTTCACGAAACAAACTTAAAAGACCAGATCAAATGATAAAATTCAAGGCATCAAAATACTAATTTAACCTAGAAAAATTGGTTCTATTTAA
The DNA here is from genome assembly GCA_037074615.1 of Leucaena leucocephala. Lineage (NCBI taxonomy): Eukaryota > Viridiplantae > Streptophyta > Magnoliopsida > Fabales > Fabaceae > Leucaena > Leucaena leucocephala. The sequence goes on from CM073545.1 coordinate 17,155,435, forward strand.
CGCTTGTGCTGCTTTTATTTGATTCTATTTGCCCTTGCAGAGGGTTCGTGTCTTCATAGAAGGGGTTGAAGAGTCACCATCTTTGGCTTTTAAATAAGTGATTCTCATGTTTTGTTCAGGTGTGGGATGTGTTAAGCAATGAAGAGGTAGTAGAGATGGTAGCTTCGGCACCTACTCGTTCATCGGCTGCTAGGATTCTGGTGGATTCTGCGGCTCGGGAGTGGAAGCTTAAGTATCCAACGTCAAAGATGGATGACTGTGCTGTTGTGTGCATGTTTTTGGATGGGAAGATGGACTCAGAATCTGATTATGACGAGCCTGGCTTTTCTTCAGCAACCATCCAGAGCAACCATTCTGGCAATCCAGTTGAATCAGACGACGGCCAGAAGTCCGAGCCATCTCTGCATCGGAACTTCACTGTAAGATCTGCTGATGAAACTGAGACTTACGGAGGACTGCCGGTGGAAGTCGTTGTCGAAGATGGAACAACGTCATCAGTGGAAGATCAAAACTGGTCAGGTTTGGAAGGTGTGACCCGTGTAAATTCACTGGTCCAGCTTCCTCGATTTTCTGAGGAAAGGCCGAACGCCTGAATCCTGTTTGGATGTTGGTTTGTGGGCAAGAAATGAGAATGCTTTGTTGAAACACTTGAAGCAATTCTGTGAAATTCTGTAACATGGTTCGTCCACCAATGTATGACGTGTTTATATGTTTATTGAATAATTTGTTAGTAGACACCTGACAAAAATTTATTCGAATCTTGTTTTTTATGCACTTTCAAACGTTTTTACACCTATATGGAAAAATTTAGATGCTGCCCTTGTAAGATTAATAAGATTGGAATTATGCGTTTCTTAATTAAGAGAAGTTATGGACAAATGGGATCAGCATAATTAATGGAGGAGCAGATATAATTAAAGTTAATACTGCAAACATATTAAAAATGGAATCAAATTTTCTCTTTTACCTTGTATAAAGTCTTATTAAATCTTTTAAATTTTGAATTCGATTTCTAGAAGAGATATCTATATTGGGAGGGATAACTATAAATTTTAAAATTTGATATTTGGTAAATAATATAAAAAAAATCCCTAAAAGAGAATGTTGGCCAAAGAAAATAATAAAAATGAAGACCAGACATAATAACAGATCACGACAACAAACTACTTAAAGATTAAACTAAAAATCTCTTAAATTAAAATATGAAGCTTTCTTTCACTTCTATGGAGAGAAAGAGATACATAAACAGGTTTGTTAAGTGTTAAGTAAAGGAGATAACATGAACAAATAATGCGGAAAGCAATCAAAGTTTTCTTAAATCAGCCGACTGGAATCTCCATAACTGGCCGCTAAAACAATATTTCCCAAACTAGCTGGTAATATAAAGTGATGCCAATCCCATTTCAAACCAAAGTGTAATGCATTTCACTAAGCTCCAAATTATCAACTGCCAAGAGAACCCATTGTATTTCAGAGGACACCATCTTAACTCGCCGACGTATTTCATCTAACTTCACCACAAAACTCTGATTATAAATTGGAGCCATTCTCATGTGACTTCAACACAAAACATGCCTCTACAAATTTCCTCTACTACAATGGCCTACAAGTATACTTTCACTTTCCTGGCACTTCTTCTCATCTTCAACGTCCTGCTTGCCACTGTTGCTACAGGACGTCCCATTTCTAAGAACTCCAAAACACAGGACAAGAAAGAGCCAGAGTGGTTCACTCTGGTGATCATGCTTATGTTCCTGGCATTGGACGCGTAGGACTGCCGCCTACGTTTAAACTTCCTCACTACCCCTACACTTGTGGGAGCACCGGCGGCGGTGGTTCAGGACCAACCGGACGCAGTTATATTCCGGGTGGTGATTATACGTTTGTCCCAAATCCAGGTTATGAGGCCCCAAATCCTGGAACTGGTGGTGCTGGTGGAGCTCCGGCACCTGTTCTTCCCTGAGATCACTCTATTACTTAATTAAATCAATCTATGCTGCTTTTTCTAGTCATGATTAAGTGTGTTTTAGACTTTAAGCTCGTTTGCTCGAGATGAATAAGGATGCTGTAAGCTTCGGATTTGTGCTATTTGTAGTGTTCTGAAAGTAGATGCTGGTTATGCGTCCTGATTCCTGAATCATAATTCTTCATCATCTAGTGTTATATACGCAACTTGGGTAAAAATCTTCTCACGCAGATGACTTCCCACGAGAAAAGTAGAAATTTAAAATGAAAACATCGTCAATCACTAGCGAGAATATTGGGTTTAATCTTACAAAATTTACTTCACCAAAGAGCAAGGGGAATAGCACTATATCAGCACGGGCAAATTGACCCAGATTTCAATTTCAGAATCAAGTAACCTTGAAGGAATGTTGCCATTACCAAGATACTTGCATGGCTCGTCAATATTACAGAGCTCGGTATTGAGCTTACCTATAATTTCACGCTCTCAATCGATATTGAGTTTATCAATGAATCTCTCCGCACGTTAGAATCCTTCAGTTGCACACTTCCACATCAGCCACATGTACTCAATTACAAACATTGCTAGAATCAACAAACTCATTTAATTTTCCTCATCAGCTCACGAAACAATGAAAGCTACAGGTGGGCGTGCCATGCATAAAAGCAAGTGACATCACCTAACTGCCTAAAGTCTATCACATGCAGAATAGTAGTTTTGCGTCTGTCTCGCCCACTCATAATCCTACGAAGAAAAGAGAAAGTAAAACCTACACCTAAATAATCTTAAGACCTCTTCCCTGGTCCCCCACTCTTAAAAACAAGAAAAAGGAAAAGAACGCTAACTCATTAATTTCACATTCAAGAAATTTTATGTGAATGATTAAAACGCTGCATATCACAATTAAGTAATGATTAAACTAGGGTCTATACTCTGCATTTTGATCAGGATTTTAGCTGCCATAGTTCTTCATCATTGTCGAGATAAATGAAGTAGAGGATAGATTGGGTTAGATTATCTCACTGGTATTAGACATCAATAAAGGATTCCATCAATTGTAAATCTGAGACATTCAAATATTACATGAAAGACAAAAAGAAGGGGAATACAATAACACAAGCTTCAGAGTTACAGAGCAAATATTTCTCAATACTTCTAAAGATTACATGTTTGGATGTAATAAAACTGACAATTACCACCACCTTTCGCCTTGCAAGTATATCGAAGCCTACTATGTCACGAAAATCCTGCCAATAGAATGAAAGATGGAGAAGATAAACAAAACAAGAGAAAGAATGCTCAAGAAAAGTGGTAACATTACCAAATACACAAGTACAATCTCGAGATGAGAAAATCTACAAGCTAAAGGAAATTATAGCATTGTAACAAGTTAAAATTTTCGAGGGAGAAAAAGAATTTATGAATACACACACACATCCAACCGTAAAACAGTTAAAATTTGGAAGCGATGTTCCGTTCATTTTCATTAGCTTTTGACAAGTAAAATACTGAGCATAAGTCAGTACATAGAGAATGGCGATGTTCTACTCTAATACAACATGATAGATATACAATAGAGCAGCATACTAATTACCAGGTTGACATGGGTAAACATAGAAAGAAAGCTTTCATATTCAGTCGTTTGGTGAAAAAAGATTAAAGATAAGAAACTCTTTAATCGAACTTATAATTTGAATGAAAACGACAATGTGAGAATTAGCCTTGCAAATTACAATATGAGCTCACTAAACATTACAAGATTGTAGTGGACAGACGTACCACTTATCTCTACCACGGTACGTAGCAATAACGAGAAACACAAATTTGGAAAGGAAAATAATGGTGCGGCGATTTTAAAAAAGAAAAGAAATGATTGGAAATAGTGGATACCTGATTCAGATGAGATCAACTTGCTTCTGCATATATCAGAATTCAAATACCGATCATCTTGAGAATGATGAAGACTAAGAATGCGAGAAAGATCAAGAGGAAGATATAGTCAACGAAGACGAAGAATCGAGTGGATCCATGATTCCTTTTCTTGGTTTTGGACTTGGATTCATCCAGTTCTTCAAGTTTCGCCATCAGTTCGAATTGCACAGTTGAAGCCTTTGGATACGACGGATCTGTTATTTATTTATTTTTGTTTTCAAAATTAGATAAATTCTACAATTGCAGAGGATGAAGGAGGTCCTGGGCGACGAGTGAAGACGCCAAAAAGTAAAAACAATGGGCGCTACGGAGGCTCCGACAAATGTTTGGGCCTCCACCCGGCCCATTGTGTTGTTTCCTCTGAAGTCCAATTTAAGCTTCCCCACCCGCACACCCCACCCAAAAAATTGGTCAGAAAAACCTCTCAGATTGTTCACCTTGAAAAAAAATTAAAAAAACAGGAAAGAAAACCCACTCAAGTTATATAGATTTTAAAGTTTTGAATGGTCACTAGTAAAAAAAACAAAGAAAGATTGAAGATTTCAAGTGAATTGACTATGTTCGAACCGATTTAATTAAAAATAAATTTAATATAATTTTGAATTTTTTGTCATAGATATATTTACATAAAACTATAGTGTTAGTCTCTATTTTGCATTGAATTTAAAATGAGTTGCATCATTTATAACTTATAAATAGTATTAAATATATATGTATAAATGGATTCAAAGAATGCATTGAAGCTTTTGTATTGATACCCCAACTCTTTTCGTCACCAATTGATACGAGGGGGCGTCCTTTATACGCACAGGTAGATTAAGCCAATACAACGCATCATTAGAAAGAAGAACAGGACTATACAAGCTCGGTGTTGGTATTTATATATGTAATTATCTATACATCTCCGATCTGGTACTGCAACTTGCGTATCACACCACGGCTAGCCTAGAAGGATTTGAACTCCCTTGCAGACTAGTAGTTTTGCACCACACCAGGTTATAACGTGCTAATAGTAACCCTCAATCGTCCTCCAAGTTTTGAATAATGAATCAGAAGTTTTTCCGAGGTTGATGACTTCTGTAACTGCTTTCAATTCAGGTTTCCCAAGATTCCATCTCTTCAACTCATTTTTCCGTAATAGACAAGCAGCAGCTGTCATTATGATGTACATGATATTTTGTATACAAAAACAAGCATAATTAGGTCAGGATGGCCGAGTGGTCTAAGGCGCCAGACTCAAGTTCTGGTCCTCGTGAGAGGGCGTGGGTTCAAATCCCACTTCTGACATTTTTTGACATCTTGCCCAGCAAACAAATGCGGGTGTGTTTATATATACCATCTATTCTCAGGCGGCTGCTTGTCTGAAGAACTTTATAATGTTGCTTCCTCGGCTGCTCCAGATATTCGAGCTTCTGCTTTCTCATTCGAATAACTGAAAATGGAAAGAAAAATGATGGTATGGGTTTAAGAAGTAACCAAATAAAATACGAACATTATAATACTGTTTTGTTCATGGCAGATGGATTCATGTGCAATAATTCAACTTAAAATAAGGTGCCTACGTTGAAAGTATTGTGACCGACCCAGATGAGCTCCACGCAGTCCACCCAAAGAAGCCTTTGTCCCACAGGAATTACACCATGAGTGATCAGATGTGCAAAAGGCCAAAGCTTCCCCCCTGCCTGTGAAGCACATTAGAGCAGTGTTAAAAGAACATTTTATTAGATGAATACAGTAGACCACAGTTAATCATTGAGAAATGGGATCATCAATGAATTAATCAACTGCGTGGGGATGATAATACAAGTTTATCATTATTTCTAATCAATTAAGCAATTGCGGACTTGAAAAATTACAAAAGCAAACATTTTGGTTCGCCATAAAATAACTATTTACCCTTTCAAATGTTTACCACACTAAATTAACTGTCCCTCCTTGCTTCTTTCTCCCGTTTTTCCCCTCACCTCTTTTAAGTCTTTAGGCTGGGGGATAAAAATGAAGTACTATTTGACTTATTCCTCTTCTTAAATGGGTGAGAAGGATCAACTGGAAAGTTCAAAATTAAGGATTAATCAGATATTTAAATGAAGAACATCGACTTTCTAAGCCGAATGCTTAACTTGCCACAACCATAAAAGGTTCTTAAGTTTTACTAGCAAGCAGCCACTATAACATAAAACCCCAGAAGCCAAAATGTCATCTTCCATCAGCTGCATGCTTCAGTGCACTAGATAAAAACCCAAGGCAATAGAACAGATAAAACATAGTAAACAACCATGATTGCAGCATCAGAGATCCTCAAGAAACACTATGAAGTTGTCTTCCAAGCTTTCAGGATATATACCCAAGATCCATCCTAGGCTACAACACATTTTTTAGTCTAGGGGAATGGAATACACCTCAATCAAAGAAAGCCGACTTTTCAGATTGGTAAAATTTGACATCTATATGAACTTAAAACCAAGTCCACAAACTGATAGTCAATCATAGATGACATCTCGAATCAGCATAACAAATTAAAGGTTATGGTTTCTTAAGGTCAGCATGGGCCAAAATGTTGCCTTCAGTTCACCACACACACATATATATATATATATATTTTTTTTTTTAGAACAAGAAAAATTTAGGTAGATCCAGCACCGTTAAGACACAGTCTCAAGATTCAGAGAGCGCTTATAGGGGATTTACGAGATCGCCTACTAAAAGAATCTTCATAACGGTAGCAAGAATTGAACTCGTATCCTTGTAAGATATAGACTCGTTTCTTATCATTTGTGTCAACTCTCATTAGCTTTAGTTCACCATATATATTTTTTTTTATACAAAATTTTTTGAAAAAGAGTTGGACTCACCCACGATCTAAGGGCAAGGCAAAGTCTCCCTTCCTTCCAAGCGATATTAATATCGGGCAGGACGAGCTGTCTATTACCCTCAGATATAAATCTAGGCACTTAGGAGTTAGGATGACTCCTCAAGCGCTGTGACTAGAACTATAACAAAGTAATACTCCCAAGGGATTAAATACGCTCTAAATGGTCGCATATCTTACTCCTTCACCATTTAAACTCACGGACGATAAATAGTTCACCATATATTTTTTTTTTGTTATAAAAATTTTTAAAAAGAGATTGGGCTCACCCATAATCTAAAAATAGAATAAAATCTCCCTTCCTCCTAAACAATAATTCACCATATATATATTTTTTTGTTGTCCACCCGGTTCACCGGAGTTTTGCCCCGACTACATCTGGATCTGACCCGCATTGCGTACCTAGCTATGGTTGATGATTATCCTAACGGGAATTTTCTACGTACGCCAAAGCTCGAACTCGAAACCTCGTTTAAACGATATTGAGTCACTTACCACTCGGATCAACCCCTTTGGTTAATTCACCATATATGTTACCTAAAGGATTATGCTCGTAGCAAGCCCAAAACCTCAAAGTAGATACTATTACAAATTGCTGCTCACACGGTTTGGACAAAACCAACCTTACCAGGCACAACCCACCCACCTTGGAAAGGAAAAATAGCCCGTAAAACAATTAAATAATCTCAGAGTTTTCTTGTCTGAACCACATTAGTGCAATAATCACCTCACAGAGTTGGTAATAGTAATGAGAAAGAGATCCACAAATATAAATATTCATATAATAGGATTAGTTAAAATTTTTATATTTTATAGTAAATTAACTTTTTTAGGGAAAATCCACACAAAAAAACCATTTAAATTTTAAAACCCTAAACTAATTTTGTTTCTTACACTTTTTGTTAAATATTGACTATATTTAATAAATAAACTATATATTTCTCATGTGTATACAATATTAATCATCGTTATATTATTAAAAATTAAATGTTTGATTACATTTTAGTTTGGTAATATAATTTATCAGTAATGATGATTATCAAAATTTAGTAATCCCCATTCATACTTCCCTATATAAATACTTATTATTATTTATTATATGTTTGAAAAAATTACATTTATCATTTAGTCTTACTTATTTTTATTTTAAAATATAAATGATATTTTTATGAGATTTTTTCAATTTTTATATATTAATATTTTTTTTATGGGAACAAAAGTTATCTATTCGAACTAAATTGTGAATCCTAATTAAATTGTCCACGAAATTTTTTATATTACTGTCTCAAATTTTACCCTTTTTTAAAAAAGGAGAGAAATAACTGGTGAATCCTAAACTAAATTGTCCCTGAAAATTTTCAATATTCTTAATTTTACACGGCACGAATAAAAGCTTTTCTCTTTTTATTCTCTTAGGGCTTGTTTGGCACGGGGTATTTGGGGGGAGGGATGGGGAGGGAGGGATTTTACTTCCCTCCCCTTGTTTGGCTCATTACAAAATTTAGGAGGGGAGGTAAAAATTTTTAAAATTTTCCCTCCCCCCTCCAACTTTACTTCCCCTCCAAAATTGGGGGAATTTGGAGAGGAAGTGTGATATTATTATTATATAATATTTATATACTCATAATTTTTGTAATATCCTAATATTACTCTTACATTATATTTTATTAAAATATTATGTAAAATAATATAAGGTAAATTTGTCTATATAAAAGTATTTTTCCTCCCTTTCCTTCTTGAACCAAACAAGGTAATATGAAAATCCCTCCCCTCCTCTCCCTTAATATTAATCCAAACAAGGTAATAATAAAATCCCTCTTTTTTCCTTCCTTTCCTTTCCTTTCCTTTCCCTCTATTAAAATCCCTCCCCTCCGTTGAGCCAAACATACCCTTAGTCGCTCTCCTTCGCACGGTGTGGCCACTGCTTGCTTGCCTCTCCTCCTCCAGTCGCCGCCGCCGCCACCTGCTTTTCCAGCCACCACCGCCGTCTTCTCCGTCGTAGTTGATCGCCATCATCTCTCCCGTAGTTTTGTTCGTTTCCATCTTCATTTTCGTCGTCGGAGTTGAATCCTCCAGTTTTGATTAGCATTTTGCAGATTGGATCCTTCGTTAAGGTGTGTGTCTGAGTTCGTTCTCTCAGCTATGATCGATCCTCACTCCCTTGGTGTTCTTATTAATACATGACCTTATGCGTAGCCGTTGTCTTCTTCTCATCCTCTGTAAGAAGAATTCGGTATCTCTACTGAACACTTGCGGTCTCTGTTGTTTATGGGGAATTACCGAATCGAAGGAGATTGTGATCAAAATCTCTTTTTGGTACTGGTATTTCGGAATTCGGATTGACTTGATAGTTGATACCTTTATTCTGCTAGTGCTGGATAGGGGCAAGGATTAACGATAAAATTATATCGCTAGTTGGAAAAAGGAGTTTAAATAAAATCATTTTAAAATTCTAAAATCAAATATTTAGTTTAACCAAATTTTTTGCTAGGCATTTAATTGTGATGATAATTAAGTAATTATTTTGGGGCAGATATAAAATCGGGACAAGACAACTTTTGGTGTTTCACTTCATTTGCATTTTTTTTTGGTGATAAAAGTAGGTATGCCCAGTACATTAACATATGATTATACAAGGAGTTACTACTCCTTGTAAGTCTTGCTCAATCAAATTTTCCACTTCCCTTGGAGGAGTACACCATACAAACCTCTCCATTTTCGTATGAAGTTTCAACCGAGCTAATTGATCTGCACATCTATTAGCTTCCCTGTAGACATGTTTGATTTGTACTAGCCAGTCTCTTGAGATAAGCTTTCTAATCTCCTGTATGAGCCCTCTTATATTTGCCTCGTCTTTTTGGTTGTTAATGCATGCAACTAACCTTAAAGCATCACATTCCACTTCTATTTTTTTGAAGCCCATCGACCAACATAACATCAGTCCTTCATACATTCCCCGAGCCTTCGCTGTAAGAGCGCTACACCTGTCGATCTTCATGGAAAATCCTCTCAACCACTCACCACAGTCTCCCCTTATAACTCCTCCACACCCAGCGTCACCCATAGACCCACCCCTTCCATCCGTATTCAATTTACACCACCCCTTCATTGGTTTTTGCCATCCCACCATTTGGACTCTATCCGTAAGCAAGTCACCTGTGCTTCCATCCCATCTAATCCGGTAGTTTCTCAGATACTGGAGGATGATTCTTCCAGTATCCTTTGGAACTATCCCTTCGGGATCGTGGTTGAGCATATTCCTCCATCTCCAAATGTACCAGCATCCAGTGGCAAAAGTTTCCGGCCAAAATATTCCTTCCTCATCATGCCCTCTCCAAGTCAAATTTGTCTCCAACCATCCCTTCCAGTCTTCAATGAAGAACGTACCTTGTGACTGTTGCGGAACAAGCTGCTTCCAGGTTCTTATTGCATGTACACAATCTCGCAGGGCGTGAAGATGATCTTCTACTTTGAGCTGGCAGATAGAGCATTTTGCATCTGTTCCTTCCCATTTGCATGTTAAGTTCTTAGTTGATAGTCTCTTGTGTACCACCATCCACATGAAAACGCGAACTCTTTCTGGAACCCGTAGTTTCCATATTATTTTCTAGATTTTTCGTTGTTGGTTACCGCTACTGCCTTGGATCCACTCATAAGTGCTTGCTATTGTGAACTCTCCATTACTCGAGAGCTTCCATTTCGGTTTTATCTCTTGTAGGGCTGTGCTCTCCCCTTCATCATCTCCTAACTTCCTTAGATATTCCATTTGTATATGTTGAAGATACTGAGATTTCAGTTTGATAATTTCCCTCCACAGAAGCGAGTCTCCTGGCTTTGCAATAAGGTCCTCAACCCGGTGCATGGATCTCCCATATTTTCCTTTAAGTACTTGTACCCATAACTCATTTGGCTGGCAGTGAATCCTCCATAACAACTTCAGGAGAAAGGCTTGATTCATTTGTTTTAGTGATTTAATACCAATTCCACCCTCTTCTTTCCTCCTACACAGCATGTCCCATGCAATTGCGTGTCTGCGCTTCTGACCTGCATATTCCCCCCAGATGAATGCTCTTTGTTCCTTTTCAATCTCTTCTAAAACTCCTCTTGGAATTTTATCATGTTGCATGGGATAAAGGGCCATGGAGCTAGTTACTGACTTAACTAGTGTCATACGCCCCGCCAATGATAAGCTTGAAGACTCCCACCCTTGCATTCTCTTCCTGACCCGTTCTATGATCCCCCTATATTTGTCTTTTCTTCTCCTTGGGCATTGAATTTCAGCTCCTAGATATCGGCCTAGATCATCCACCTGCTTAAATTTACTGTTGTTGCAAATGTCTCTCCTTACGTTGGTTGGAACATTTGGAGAGAAATAAATATAAGTTTTCTCCTTGCTGACTTTATGCCCCGATATGTCACCAAATTTCTGTAAGCACTGTAGAACCTCTTTCATTTGGTTATTAAAAGCCTCAGCAAATAAGACAAGATCATCTGCAAACATCATATGCGATATTAAGGGTCCTTTCTTACCAGCTCTTATTCCCCACCATTTTTTCTCCCTCACTCTATCCTGAATAATATGTGTGAGTTTTTCCATTCCAAGCACAAAGAGATATGGTGATAGAGGATCCCCTTGTCGAAGTCCTCTTGTGGGATAAATTTGCTCCAATTTCTCGCCATGCCAAATGATCTTCGTGGAATTGCTATATACACATCCCATAATTCGCTCTACCAGTTCCGCTGGACACCTGAGTTCCTGTAAGACTCTTGCTAAAAATTGCCAACTCATTCTATCATACGCCTTTTCAAGATCCACTTTAATAGCCATGTATCCTTTCTTGCCCTTCTTCCGTCTCATTGAATGTATAAGTTCATTCACTATGATGATGTTATCATGGATATTTCTTCCAGGAACAAAGCTGACTTGATACGGAGACACAAGAGTGCTCATAATACTCTTCATTCTGTGAACCATGATTTTTGATACACATTTATACACTACATTACAGAGTGAAATAGGTCTCAGTTGCTTCACACTTTCTGGCCGGTCAACCTTGGGGATAAGAGTTATGAGTGTCGTATTAACCTCCTTAAGCTTATCCCTGCTTTTCCACATTTCCTTAACTGACCTGCAGACTGTCTTCCCCACTATATCCCAATTCTTTTGAAAAAAGACAGCTGGATATCCATCCTCTCCAGGTGCTTTAAGGCTTCCTATCGAGAACATTGCCTTCCTTATTTCTTCATCAGAGATCTCATCACATATTCTTTCCCACTCTTCCCCGGTAATACCTGGCCACTTATGCTTCGTATGAATCCAAGGTCTCTCTACAATGTCTTCTGAAAGGAGAGTACTGAAAAACTTATTTATTATTTTGCCCACCTCTACCTTACCTTCCACCCATTGATTATTGTCATCCTTCAGAGTAGAGAATCTATTCTTCCTTCTTCTTATAGTTGTTTTTGTGTGGTAGAAAGATGTATTTCGGTCCCCATCTGTCATCCATTTAGTTCTGGACTTTTGAAACCAAAGGATTTCCTCCCTTGCAAGGATTTGATTAAGCTCCTCCTGTAGCTCCTTTTCCAGTTTCTCCAAATAGTTCGATGGTCTTTTCTAGGTAGCTTTCTGAATACCTTTTATTCTTTGTAACAGCTCCTTCTTCTGTTTAGCAATATGTCCAAATGAATTGAAGTTCCAGTCTTTCAGATGACTTACCAAGTCAATAAGCTCATGTTTAATAAAGTCTGTCCCAGACCATTTCCTTTCAGCATATCTTTAAAATCACAATGGGTGAGCCAGGCAGCCTCAAATCTGAATGGTCTTGCATCTCTATTACCGTGCACAGCCGTTAGATGAATGAAGAGCGGGTGGTGATCTGATTGAATACATGGTCCCACTCTTACTATTGCTTCACTAAACTGATTTCTCCACTCCTTGTTACTTAATGCCCTGTCCAGTCTCTTGTAAAGCCTTGTAGCATGATTAGTCCAAGGCCCTCTCCATGTGAATTTGGGACCCTCTGATTCCAAATCTATCAAGTTACAATTATTTATATTCTCCTGAAAACGTTGGCATCTTTTACCATTATTCGGAGTGCCCCCTCTTTGTTCATCCAGACCCTTAATATCATTGAAGTCACCTGCCAGCAGCCACGGTTGATTAGTAATGGAGATTCCTTCTAATTCTTCCCATAACTCCTTCCTTTCATGCACCCGGGGACTTGCATATATTGCCGTGAAAAGCCATTTCTTTTGTCCCAACCCACTAACTTCACAATGAACAAACTGATAATGCATCTTCAAAACTTTTAAGTTAATAGAGTCCTCATCCCAAAGGATCCATATGCCCCCAGACCATCCTCTTGCTTCTTCTAGTATTTGATGTTTAAAACCCCAACGTTTAATGACACTCTGTGCCTTCTCTCCACTACATCTAGTTTCAACCAACACTACTATTTTTGGTTTATAACCTCTTTTGAATTCCTTAAGAGTCTGCCCGAATTCCTTTCCGGACGCTCATCTTACATTCCAAACCAAAATCATTATAGACTGTTAGGGAAGGAATGACACGTACCCAGTAAACACTATTCCTCATGCATCCCCACTTGAGGTCCTCCACGTTCGACTATTGGTCCTTGCCCTCCTTTTGCTGGACTTTGTAACCACTGCTCACATTGTCGTTGTGAATCAGGTGGGCGGCCTTCTTCTTGGTCCATTGTGTTCGGGACATGATCTGGGAGGGTGTCCAAGAAGCTATCCACTATAGTATCCTCAACTTGCATCTCCACATCGTCATTTAGTCCATGTTCACTTTGTCTCAGGCAGCCCAGTTGCACATCTACTTCTTTCCCCTCTTGGACCACTTTCCTTATCTCAAGTGACATGCCCTTCCTTTCTCTTAAGCCCAAACTCTCATTATTCTTCAAGCCCATTTCTTGAGTCCGTGAAACAAACCTACTTTTGCTCTTGTCCACATTCATCCAAGCCTCTGCATCTTGGCCTAGAATGTGTCGCTTTTTAGAAGGTATAGTTGTCTCCGTTTTAGTTCCATCAACTTTGTCTCTCTCCATATCTCTCATCAATTCATCCTGTCCTTCCTGTGCCTGTAGCAAAGTCTCCTTATTATGCCTAGTATCTCCTTGAGCCGCACGACCTCTTGAACTTTCTGCAAGATGTCCCCTTGTATGGCCGGCGCACTGTGTACTTTCTTCCAGTCTTTCCCTAGCTGTCCCATCCTCTGATTCAAGGATTGCAAATCGGGAAGACTCTCCGACGTGTTGAGTAGCTCTGACACCTTGTTTCTTATTTTCTGTGCCCTTGCCTTCCCTGTTTACCAGCCGGCGGCCTCGTCTTGGATTCTGAGCGATCATCCATTCTCTGAATTTGTTTATCGGATTTCTTTCCTTGCCATACGTATCCATTCTTCCTTCACAGTCCTTCTGCATTGTACATTTAGGATCAGGTCGATTTCCTTCATTATTCTTCATCACTTGGCAATGATCCTTATTGTGGCCAAATCTTCCACACTGAAAGCATATAAGTTGTAGTCCTTCATATTCAATTTTCAGATGGTTCCCATCAACCAAATAAGAAGGCAACAATGGCGTATTCAAATCTACTTCCACGCACATTCTTGCATACATCGTACGGGCTTTTGTTAAGGTCGTATCATCTACTCTTATCTCTTTGCCTATCTTATTTCCCAGGCTGTAAAAGAATTTTTTATCATAATAGTCCCCTGGCAAACCTGGTAGTCTTACCCAGATGGCCACTCTTTGAATATTCTCATTCCAAGGGTTGAAGTTACTCTTCCATGTCTGCACCGTTAGATAGATATTTTGTACCAACCACGGTCCTCCTTCCAGAGCAAAATAATAATCATCCATATTCTGAAATGTTGCAATCATATACCCATTACCAAAGACAGATAGTTCCACAGATCCGGATTTACCCCACATTCCTTGAACTTTCCTTTTTAATTGCATGTAACCCACGGATCCTCCCAGTAATTTAACAATTAAGGATTTTTGCCAATATCGTTCCAGTCTCTGTTTTTCTTCTTCTGTGAAACTGATATTTGGTCCACTCTCTCCATCTGTAATTGTCACTCCTTTGGTTACTTCTTCTGTATCAGTAAATAACAAACTACCATCCCACACATCTGCCTCAGTCTCTCTATTTGTTGATTCTGGACTGAGTATATCCTTAAAAGATTGTCTCTGTTTCTGCACAGGAGGAGTCCTGCTGTGTTCTTCATTCATCCACTCTTCTTCCCTAGGTTGGAGAGAAATATCCCCTGTAAAATCCCCCTGTGTACGTTGTTGTTTCCCTCGACTAGCCTCTACTTCCTTTTGTACTCCCTCCTTCAAGAATTTCGAGTTTCCTCTTATCTCTTCTAAGCTCGGAAAATGAGCTAGATATCCAGTCCCAGCCTCCCGCTCATCCATGGGACGATCCGGGGGCTGTTTCTGGAGATTCTCATACGTGTGCATGGCTTCTTAGTTCGCAGCTTCCCTAGGTTGGATTAGCACCCAAACCGATTCTGAGAGACCATACAACAGAGGAAATTAGATACTCACCACTTCATTTGCATATTGGTCACTCTACGTTTTTCTGATATCATCGGGGTCAGTGAAATTTATAATCCTTCTTTGAATCAGTAATTCCGTATTGATGGTTGACGCCATTTAGTTCTTTCTTAGGTGGCAAATGCTATGCTGAGATGGCTGACACCTAGATTAATTTAGTGTGACTCAGCATGATGAGTATTAAAAAAGACGACCCCGGAAGGCTAGGGTGTGTGACGGCTCCAATCTTCATCGCCGTCGACCGAGACTGCAGTGGAGGAGGTATGACGGCTGATCGAGAGTACGTAGCCGAAGGAGGTGCTTAGGAACGGGACGTGGGTCGAATCCTCTCCAAAACTCTTATATTTCGATACATGGCCCCTCCTTCTGTTGCTATTACCATCCACGCGAAGCTTGATTCGAAAACTGCTTCTGTTCCAGGTGCATCTCTCTCTGATTTTTTGTCTTCTGCCTTTACTTTTTGTTGATACACGTGATATTTTGTGTGCTTCTGGGTTTTGTTTCTTATCATTATAAATTTGTATATATCAATGATGAAGCTGTAGGAGGGCAAATTGATTTTTTTGCCGATTTGTTTTGGTCCTAAATGCTTCTACTGACTTGATAAAGATGTGTAATATGCAGATGGTTATAATAATTAAAGAATTGAGTTGTTGCTGGTTCTGTTTGTTTTATTAACCTCTTCGATACATATACTAGACATTTGGATTGGATATGTGCTTACAAAGTTATGGTAAAACTTAGAATTCATTCCAACTAGGATATACTAGAGTTAACTATTTCTTAAGCTATTTCAAATGCCATTCTGCTGGTTCTAATTCTGTTTAAGCTATTTCAAATGCCATTCTGCTGGTTCTAATTCTGTTTAAGCTATTTCAAATGCCATTCTGCTGGTTCTAATTCTGTTTTTTCCATTTGAACTTCAGCGCTGAACAAACTTGACCATTCTGCTCTCTAATGTTGCTGTTCCAGTGTGGCAAAACCCTGATGAGAAGAAGAATCCCCGTTCTGCTACGGCAAACTCCCCTCCCTGTCGTAGCGGTCCCTGTTCCTCGTCGACCTCTAATTCCGCATGAAAGTGGCGAGTCAACCTCGAATTCTTCATATTATGATTACTCATCAAGTTTCTTCGCCAAAGTACAGGTCTGTGTTCACTAGCTCCCTTCCTACTCCAGAATGGATAGAACCCTTCAGCGATGTCTCTGACGTAGTCTCAGCTCCTCAAAAATTAGAGCCTTCGCCCTGGCTGAAAGAAATTATCAATCTTTTGGATGATTCTTGGAATATGGAAGCTAATTTGGACGCTTACGGCCTCAAATTTTTCATCAAATTGACCCCAAATTTCGTTGCGCATGTTCTACGATCCACCGAGCTACATAGAAACCCTGATGTTGCTTTGCGTTTCTTCTACTGGGCTGGTAAGCAAAAGAAGTATGCCCATACTCTGGATTGCTATGTATCTGTAATTGATGTTTTGTTGTCATCGGCCGACTTGTGTAGGCTTCGACATGTTTTTGCGGAGCTACAGGAAATGGGTTTCTTGATGACAGTTTCTTCTGCTAATTCTTTGATTAAAAGTTTTGGTAGTCTTGGTTTGGTTGAGGAATTACTGTGGGTGTGGCATCAAATGAAAGAGAATGGCATAGAGCCGAGTATGTATACCTATAATTTTTTGATGAATGGGTTGGTGAATTCCATGTTTATAGAATCAGCTGCGGGTTTTTTAGTTAATGGAAGATGGGAAAATCCAACCTGATATCGTAACTTACAACACTATTATCAAAGGGTATTGCAAAGCAGGTAAAACCCAGAAAGCACTAGAGAAGCTTCGAGGCATGGAAAATCGAAATGTGGAGCCTGATAAGATTACATATATGACTCTGATTCAGGCGTTATTCTGAGGGGAATTTTGATTCCTGTTTGAGTCTTTACCAAG
This sequence comes from Leucaena leucocephala, assembly GCA_037074615.1. Taxonomy (NCBI): domain Eukaryota; kingdom Viridiplantae; phylum Streptophyta; class Magnoliopsida; order Fabales; family Fabaceae; genus Leucaena; species Leucaena leucocephala. The sequence goes on from CM073545.1 coordinate 17,172,726, forward strand.
AATTAGAAGAAAGAGGATTGGAAATTCCACCTCATGCTTATAGCTTAGTAATCTGTGGGCCCTGTAGAGAAGGTAAACACGTAGAAGGATATACTGTGTTTGAGACTATGTTCTGAAGAGGTCATAAAGCAAACAAGGCTATATACTGCATTGATTGATTCTTATGCGAAAAGTGGAAACATGGAGGGGGCAATGAAACCGTTTGAGAGGATGAATATGGATGAGATCAAGCCAGATGAAGTTACTTTTGGAGCCATCGTCAATGGATTATGCAAGTACAGGAGGTTGGAGGAAGCCATGGATTATTTTAAGTATTGCAATGTTATTGGTATCTCAATTAATGCTGTATTATATTGCAGCCTGATTGATGGTCTAGGAAAGGCAGGGAGCGGAGATGAAGCTGAGAATCTCTTTGAAGAGATGGCCAAGAAGGGACTCTCTCGAGATTCTTACTGCTACAATGCCCTTATCAACACCATGTCTAAGTGTGGGAGAATGGATGGAGCGCTGGAACTCTTTAAGAGAATGGAAGATGAAGGTTGCGAGCAGACAATTTACACATACACAATACTTGTCAGTGGACTTTTTAATCAGCATCGGAATGAGGAGGCAATGAAGCTGTGGGACATGATGATTGACAAAGGTATCACACCAAATGCAGCCTCCTTTAGGGCACTCTCAATAGGACTTTGCCTTTCAGGTAAGGTAGCAAGAGCATGTAAGATCATGGATGAGCTGTCCCCTATGAGGATTATTCCTGAGAGGGCTTATGAAGATATGATCAATGTGCTGTGCAAATCCGGGCTTGTGAAGGAAGCCTGCAAATTAGCCGATGGGGTCGTGGATAGAGGTAGGGAAATACCTGGAAATATTCGTACGTTATTGATTAATGGCTTGAGAAAAGCTGGGAATGCTGATTTGGCCATAAAATTGATGCATAGCAAGATCGGTATTGGGTATGATCGAATGGGTAGTGTTAAAAAATGAGTCAAGTTCCAAAAGCTTGTTCACAGATGATTTCATTTCATCAGCTAGATATTGCTTAAGCTATGTATGAATATGAAGGTTCATCGACTGTCATGTGTTTTGATGCCTTTTTAGAATTGTTCAATTTGCGGAGTAAGATAGTTAAAGCAATGTAGCATAGCTCCCTGTGTCGTATGTAAAAGGCATTTGTTATGGAAAAGATGTTCATTGTGTTCCTACACTAGGCTGGGCTATCCAATATAGCTTTGTGAATTGTGACTGACATCCTTGTTTTTGACACAGGGCCATTGCCAGGTACCTAAGTCCTTTTTTCACTTCTTGTTTAATCTTCTGAATCTTCTACTAATAAAAAATATAATTACCTTCATCCAACAAGAATTATCAAGAAAAGTGAGGAACAAGGATTATTAATTAAGAAACAGAAATAAACGTGTATTTGGACTCCTTTGATCTCCCTAATTTCCCTAATAATAAAAGCATTAATTACATGGTCTTTATTGGATAATGAAGGGTAAAAATATAAAAGTGATAGCTTGACCTCCCTCAAATGGAGTGCTTCACGTGATAGATTCATGAAGGATGCCAAACAGCTTCTGTCCCAATGCAGAAAAGGCAACCTTCTCTTTGACTCTTTGCCCACAACAGGCCTTCCCTTCAGACTTCACTTATGTCCAGCCATTAATTTGTCTCTTCAAATCCCTGTTCTTATACGTTTAATATAATTTTGAATTACTATCACCTACGTCTTTCTATCAAACAAAATGAAAATAAAGTACTCCCAATTAATATGTCATGTTTTCTTGTTAAAGAAGACTATGGCAAAAAATGAAACTCTGCCATCCGTGATTAATGTTTTGGCATACAAATTAAGAAATATAATCAAATTGGCACATTTTTTAAATTTTTTCTATTATGTGTATGTCATTGATTTATTTTAATAACAATTAATGTTCTTTTGGACTTTTAAAGTTAGTGAAAATAATAGAATAATTGAAAAAAAATAGGGAAAATCCCCATTAAATATTTTTTTAGAATAATCTAAATCAAAATATCAATACTTTATATTTACAAAATTTACGGAGTATCGTTACTTCATTTATAAAAAAAAAAATTATTAGATTCTTTTCACCAATATGTATTTTCTCAATTTTCTCAAAAAAGAAAAAGTAACTAATGTTATATTAAATTTTTAAAATGATTGATAAATAAAAACAAAATCATCTTTAAGAGCTATCATTATCTTTATAAAGTACCCAAAATGTTGGATTAGAAAAGTAATCATCAATGGGGAATAGAATATCATGCCTAACTTCTTAAACAAGAGCTTCTTTTTTTTTGTTATAAAATTTTTGGAGAGGAGTTGGGCTCACACACGATCTAAAGGTAGGGTAAAATATCATTTTCTCTTAAGTGATACCAATACCGGGTAGGATGAGCCGTCTATTATCTTCAAACATAAACTTAGACACCTAAAAATTAGAATATATCCTTAAATATCATGACTAGAATTACAATAAAATAATATTCTTTATAATTCAAACACGGAAGACACACACAAATTAAGGGAGACACACACACAAATTATTAAACAAGAGCTATTAAGGGAGACAGACACACACAAATTATTACCGATTTGAAAATCTTATGTGGACCATCCTGGTTGTGATATTTTGCAGGCGTGATGCTTAATTCTATGTCTTTATGTCTTTGTCTAATTGGACCTATATACTATGACCTCCCATATTAATTATAAAAATTAATTAATTTTTTAAAAAAATTAAAATAAATAAATAAATTATGACTAAATTTTACTTTTTAAGATAAATTTATATTATATACTCCTTAATCTATTTAAATTAGTCAACTAAATTTTAGATTAATTATAAGTAACTGATTTATTTAATTTTTTTAATTTATAAAAAAAATAAACTAATTTTTATAATTAAGATCTGATACATATATAGAATAGGATCATAAATTATTGAAATTTTGCCCAATATAGCACTAAATCATTGCATTGATTGTATTTAGCTCTTTATCATAATAAGTAATAGATTAGACTCCAAGTGTCAATTCAATTGAATTAGATTATTAGGCATGTAAATTAGATTCCCCCTTCTCTTTTCAACATGAATAGCTCACAAGTCACAACATTTTTCTGTCGAAAGTGAAGGTGCCTTATTTGGTCGTAGGGTTAATATTATAGTTTAATCAATTTTTTATTTTAATTCGTGTAATTCTAAATTGTAATTTTTTATCCTATCATAAAGATTTGAATTGAGTTTAACGACATTAAATTAATACGAATTAAATATAAAAAATTAAAACTAGAACTCGTTAAAACTACGTCGATATATTTTTAATAAATTTTAATTTTAGCCTATATATTTAATGGCGTTAACTCATACTAAGTCTTTATAATATATGGATAAAAATTATAAGAATTAAAATTAAAATTCGATCAATCTATAATAACTAACAATAGCACTAATCCTATAAGGTATATAGAATTATAGATATGGTATTAAATCAATGAATTTAGTAAATTCGTTTATAATGAGCTAATAATCATCAGTCTAAGTGGAAGAGGCCATAGTTATTTTAGCACGATATTTAAAATTTAAATTTATATAAATATAAAAAATATTTTTAGAATAACTATCCTAAATTAAATTTAATAATATTAAAATTTAATCTAATCAAATAGTTAATATCAAAAAAAAAAAATTGTTCACAGTGAAATTCATATGTAACAACATATTCTACGCGAGTTTGAAGCCTTGCGGTGATTGATAGATTTGTGTCCGAGCCTGACTTGTCGACGGCAACTTTTTCCTTTGCCTTCTTCCTCCAACTTTCTCTTTGGTCCAATTCGTCCCCACTATCCCAGAGGGATAAGCGAAATTGAAAACGTGCATCCAAGAACATCCTTCCTATTTTTTAGATTTTTTTTATATTTTCTTTTAGGTAATTAAAAATACTAAAACCAACTTGGTCTATATTTTAACCTATATCTATATAGCTATCTAATACTCAGTCCTCTTATTAGATCTATCAATCCCAATTGAGGGTGATCTCTTTCAAAGACGTATCTTATGACATTTTAGAATAATTGTTTGATAATTTAATATAATATTAGATTGATAAAGGCATAAGCACATAGTAGGTTCTCATTTTCAAAAGGTGGCTCACACAATCAATTGGAGGGAAAGTGTTACGCTGTCCTTAGCCACATTTGTATTTGTAGCCCCCAAGCCCCAACACATATCTATATTGGCATAAAAAACAAGTCCATTTCTCTCCCACCATTAAAAAAATGGTGACCCCATTTTCCTGTGGTCTTTATAAACTATATCTTCCCCACCATCTTCATCTCCATGGAGCTTCCTTCTGCAACAACAACAACATTTAGCTTCTTCTTCTTTTTTCCTTTTTAATTGTTTGAGCCTTTCAAACACGAGACAAATCCCGTCATATTATATGGATATACCCAGAAAGAGACCTTTCAACTAGTGGGGCTCCCCTTTGTTCGTCTCTGTTTGCCGTCTACAAAGTACTAAGGGCCCCCACCTTTGCCTGAGCAAATAAATTTCACTCAGAACTTACTACGCTTCCTCCCCCTCCTCCTTCATCTTCTTCTTCTTGATACCTCAACGCCAGCCATCATCGTTGATGGAACCTGTACTTCTCACTTATAGCAATGGCATCTCCGGCCATGACTCTGATATCTTGAGCTGGTTTGAAGATGTGACCAAAAACGCTGGTTCTGTTCAGACTCAGATGTTATCCAAGATTCTGAAGCAGAACTTTGAGGTTGAATACCTCAAGAAATGGCTTGGAGAGTATAATATTCAAGACATGGATGACTCTGCATTGGAATCGCTTTTCACTTCATTGGTTCCTCTGGCTTCACATGCAGATTTTGAGCCCTTTATCCAAAGAATTGCAGATGGAGACACGGCCCCTTTACTCACTCCACAATCCATAACCACCCTTTCTTTGAGGTACGGTTACTTCTTCTTCCTCCGATCTTCTCTTTTCATGGTCACGTTGGGTAGGAATCAGAATATTAAATAGAGACCACAAGCCTCTTTTGTTGGGAGAGGGGGGGGGGGGGCTTGTACGGTCACGTTTTTATCTTTGTGAGAGAATTTAATTTATTGAGTTGAAGCATAAAGTTGTTGTCTTTCTTTGTAAGGTAACAAACACCTCAATTTTTTTTTTTTTAATTTTCTGATGAATTGTTGTGTTCTACAGTTCTGGAACCACAGAAGGGAGGCAAAAGTTCGTACCTTTCACCCATCATAGCGCACAGACTACCCTCCAAATTTTCACTTTAGCAGCAGCTTATAGATCAAAGTTTGTCTCAGTTTCAATCTCAATCTCAACCTTCCTCAGTTTCTGTAGACTGTTTTCTATTATTTTTAACTTTCTTTTTTGGGAATATAATAATAATAGTAGCAGTAGTAATAATGATTGCAGAGTTTATCCCACAAGAGAAGGAGGAAGGATTCTGGAGTTCATATACAGCAGCAAGCAGTTCAAAACAAAAGGAGGGTTAACAGCAGGAACAGCCACAACACACTACTACGCAAGCCAAGAGTTCAAGATCAAGCAAGAGAAAACGAAGTTGTTTACTAGCAGCCCATATGAAGTAATCTCAGGAGGAGATTACAAACAAGTCACTTACTGTCACCTTCTTCTTGGCCTTTTTTACTCTGAACAAGTTGAGTTCATAACCTCAGCTTTTGTCTACAGCATAGTTCAAGCCTTTCGCAACTTCGAAGAGCTTTGGAGAGAAATATGTTGTGACATCAGAAATGGTACTGTGAGTTCCAGAATCAAAATACCCAGAATGAGAAACTCTGTTTTGGAGATTATCTCCGATCCAAACCCATCTTTGGCTTCAAAGATAGAAGCTAAATGCCAGGAGCTTGAAAAGTTGAATTGGTTTGGTTTAATTCCTAAGCTGTGGCCAAATGCAAAGTATGTGTATTCTATAATGACAGGATCTATGGAACCTTATTTGAAGAAACTAAGGCATTATGCGAATGGATTGCCATTAGTGAGTGCTGATTATGGATCTACAGAGAGCTGGATTGGTGTTAATGTGGATCCTTGCTTGTCTCCTGAGAATGTTACATTCGCTGTAGTTCCTACTTTCTCTTACTTTGAATTCATACCACTTCACAGATCCCAGAAATCACAAGAATGCAATTCCGTTACTGATGATTTCGTCGAAGACAAGCCAATCCCTTTGTCCCAGGTTCAAGTTGGACAGAAGTATGAAATAGTCCTCACAACTTCCACTGGTAATAATTTTAACCTCTTTATCTTCAACAGTTTTAACGTGCAGTTAATATCTTGCCCTGTTCATGTGTAATTAAAAAAAAAATCACTAACATAGGGTTTGTCTTATGGTGTAAGGGCTCCTTTACATACTTTTAGTTTCTAAGGGAGACTCCTATGTTAAGAATGATAGCTATAAATCCTGAAATTGAATACATAGTAATAAGATTTAATAAATAGTATAAAAAATAAGTTCAAGTGTAATTTTGTTTAGGAAATCATCACGTAAGAGTGATGCTGTTCAATAAATTTTTTTTAATTCAATGTCACACCGTAAGTATTAAAAAAGGAGCAATGTCATATTTAGTAGTTAAAAATATTAACAGTCAATATTAATTTTTTAACGGTTATAGTAATTTTATTCTTTTATTTAACACTTTCAATACGATATTAAATCTAAAAATATTTTGAGGATAAAATTGCTCTTATAACAAAATTTTTAGGACAAAATTAGAGCTTAACCCTTAAGAAAATTTCTAATATGAGACGTAAAAACTGGAGAAAAAAATTGTCGGGGCATTGATAATTTGGCCGTAAACATTAGGGTTGTTCATGTGGGTCGTGACTAGAGCCATATCACTGCACCTTCGTTAAAGATGAAACGTAGCTGTCAATTCAATGTATCTTCTGAAAATGATCGCCATTGGCTTGTTGTGGAATCCTCACTTTCAAATCCTTCATTGTCACCTCATAATTAATAATCATGCATCAATTGGCAAAACCGAGATTAATTCCCCATTAATTCATTCTTTTTCAGGGCTATACAGGTGCAGATTAGGGGACGTAGTGGAAGTAGCTGGATTTCACAACAGGACTCCAAAGTTGAACTTCATATGCAGAAGGAAGCTAATTCTAACAGTGAACATAGACAAGAACACAGAGAAGGACCTGCAACTAGTGGTAGAGAGGGGCTCACAGGTTCTGAGCACGGCTCATCTAAAGAATAATAACAGAGCCGAACTAGTGGACTTCACGAGCTATGCTGACGTGTCAAACCAACCAGGACACTACGTTGTATACTGGGAAGTCAAAGGTGAGGTTGAGGACGAGGTTCTTGAGCAATGTTGTAGGGAGATGGACGAAGCTTTTGCAGACCACGGTTATGTTGTTTCCAGGAAGACCAATTCCATTGGACCTCTTGAGCTTCGCTTGGTGGAGAGAGGAACATTCAAGAAGATCCTAGATTACTTCGTTGCAAATGGAGCTGCTTTGAGCCAGTTCAAGACTCCTAGGTGCACTAATAATCAGGTGCTTCTCAAGATTCTTAACACTTGCACCATCAAAAGTGTTCGCAGCTCTGCTTACGCTGCTTAATTAATTTGGGTATAATTTGTTTTTAAGTTTGTAATTTGAATTTCCAAGGATGTTGTTAACTGATCATTCCGTTAGCAAGCTAGCTGTTTTTTGTTTGCGTTAGCAGGGATTAGTGAAATTTTTATATTTCTCGTCTAATCTAATAATTAAGTCGTATTATTCTTCATTAAGCCTGTAAGTTCCGTTGGGGAGCGGTCGCGCGCTAGGAATTCGCTATATTGGGCACGTGGAAGAGTTATTTTTTGGGGGAAAATGATCAGTGGTTGAGATATTAAATACAACACATATAGTGATCATAGATTTCTTTTGCTTGTCAAAAGAATACAAAACGGCGATTGCAATCGTTGAAAATGGAGGAATATGGTACTTGTGAGTTACGTGGAATTTGAAATTACCACAAATTACTAGCCGATACGTGATACATAATCGAGTTAGGCTAAATTAAAATTGAACGACAAGATAGTCCTCAAGGCTATTGAGCAAGTCTTTGTTTTTATTAAAAGAGGCAAACAAACACTACCATGTTAAAATTATAAGCCATATAAACCTCGCAACCTCCTACCCATCAAGAATCCAAATATGGTATCCAAACTTTCCTATGGCGCTCTCTAATTCTTCTACTCTATGTTGGCTAGAAGAAAGCCTCTATTGCTCTCTGTTTTTTTCTCAGAAAAAAGTCACTGTTCTTTAGTTCTGTCACATATAGATGCACCATGCTGTAGTAAATTCAAAGAATCTGCATTCAAAAGCATTGGTGTATATTCAATGATGGATTGACATATATCTACGCATAATATATCGTGCTGTAAATTCCCAATGCCGACCGTTTTGTCCTCTCTCCCTCCTCCTTTAATTTATACGCACGTGATACTTCCATGAATTTGCATGGTCCCTTCCCAAAAATTCCACATATGATGAAAATGTTTCTTAATCATGCATGGGTCACAGATAAATTAATGAAGAATTAAGTTATTAACCAATACTACGATAGAGTTTTTTATACACAATATTAACGATAGAGTTAATTAAATATAAATTATCAGGTGATGAGAATTATTCTCTCTGATCCTAAATATAAAGTTTAGATTATAATACAATAATAAGAATAGAGTAATTAATGTGTTGTCTTATGAATGAACATATATACATGGAGGGGTAGTACAAATATATATATGTATGTATGTATATATTTTGTGTGGAATGAATGTTGCACGAGTATGTGGTGTGAGAACCCCTGGTGGCACCTTGAAAGTCACAAGTTTGATTATATTGCTTATGGTTGGAAGATGGAGATGTGTGAATATGAATACATAGCTTTCATTGTTCATGTGCGTGTGTGGAGAGATATACCAAAGCAATAAAACCGACAGTTGTGAGAGGAGTGTGTATGTTGACAACAGAGAAATTGGGCTTTGAAATCACATGCTTGGTTTGGTTGAAAGGAGGATGCCAGCAATGCCTTTTTATGTGGGGGTGGCACTTCTGAAGTATCAATGATGGAACTTACCTAGTAAAAAAATGAGATATATGATTATTTAAAATATATTTAATCTTTAAAAAATATTATTTTATTGTAATTTCAATCACGGTGCTCGGGGAGATATTATAATTTTTAGATGTCTAAATTTATACCTGAGGGTAATTGACAGTTCGTCCTGCCTGATATTAATATTTAGATTGTGAGTAAACTTAATTTTTTTTTTTAATTTTGAAACAAGAAAAAAAACAATGTAACCGACCATTTCCAAAGATGGGAAGAAAACGCCAAGAGACGTCGTGTCGTTTAGACCACAAGATGAAAAAAAATCTTCACTTCATTATTAGTTTTTGGACTTCTCCCGCCACTCTCATCAAGTAGGAGTGGTTGGGCTTATGTGCATTATATGGGTAGACTAATTTTAATTTTATATATGTTTTATTTTTTATATTTATTAATTTTTTAAAATTATCTATATTGATATTTTCTATATCAATATAATTTTTGACAGAGCACAATGGCGTCGTATGATCCATATAGCCAACCCCATTTAATGGGAAAAGGCTTTGTTGTTGTTGTTGTTGTATCTATATTGATATTCCCTCAATAATAAAAAAATAAAAAAATAATGGAATAGGTTAAATAAAATAATTAAAATATTTTAGACAAAATATATTATATTAACTAATTTATTTAATCTAATTAAAATAGTTAAATAGCTCCTATATATATTAAAGAACAGAGGAGTATATAGTTCAAGGGTATTTTAGGGAAAAGCTACTTTTAATGACTTTTTTCTAAATAAGTCTAATTTAGTTTTTTTCCTACCTAAATTATACACAATAAACTTTATGTCATGAATATATAATTTTCTTAACATTTTAAACTTTACAATGAATTACTCTAAATTTTCATGTACACGCGTATAACTCCCTTATAATTAGTTTTGTTCATTACTCATTCACTCACAACTTAAAGTTTAGGGAGTTATGGGTATATAATTCAATGTTTAGGGGAGAGTTTCATATAATATAGTTTTTTTTAACTTGTATATGAGGTTGGAGGAAGTAATAAATAAAAATAACCTTCTAGCCAATGATTTTTAGAAAATAGTTTTAAAATTAAAAAAATCCCAATAAAAACTTAGAAGATTTACATCTCATATCAAAGATAAGCATATGGTGCTCATGTTTCATTATGGAGTTAAGATCATTTATAATAAAAGAATTAGTTTGGAATTAGCCACTTAGAACCAAGGGGTGAGGTGGGACATGGATATAATGGTCAAGGATCATTAACACTTGGAGCTCATTTTTATGATGGGGTTGTAGTTAAAGTCATTCATAATGGAAGCCCTTTTGAAAAAATTAATGAAACTGTAAGAATCCTTCATCATAAATAAATTTTATAATGTTGGAGCCCTTGGATGTAATATTCCTTCTCCTTTGCCTTTCATTTAATTCTGACGATTATTTTTTTTTTGTTGTTGTCATTTTCAGAGTCTTGATAATTTTTCGAAGGGAAATGTGTTACTTACAGCTTATGTTATGCTACAAGGATGTTTCAGTACTGTACCCTACTTCTATTGTTTATAGTGGGGAACAGAAAATGTGGTATACAAACCTTTTTTATGTCTTCTATGATGATTGCACAAAAGAAAAATATCTGCCGACCCACGCCATTGCTCGGAAATATTATGTATAAAAAAAAAGAATAAAAATGATTCTTTTTTCAACCTTATGAAATTACTTTTTATTTAGATTTGACGATGTTTGATTTTTTTTTTTGGTTAAGGGCAATGTTTGAATTTGACTTAAGTTAATCCTAAAGTCTAATTAGCCCTACCCAATTTGGTAACATTTTTTAAGAGAATTATGTATTTATCGTAATTTTGGGAGCAATGACAGAATCTAATTCTCAAATTTCATTAGAAATAATTTAGGTATTTAATATTGAATATTCAAGGTTTCTCTACAACTTCATTTTGCGGCTTTGCGCTATTCCCTAACCCCAATTTTCTTCCTCTCCTACCCAGGTGCATATTCAAATCTAGATTCATGGGACTTGCTAAATATAGTTATATTTCTAACAAAAATTTAAGAGACACATTGTTTTTTCTAAGTATTCTCTTTTAGAAAATAATCTTATTTAAGGCATTATTAAAAATTAAATATAAATATATTTTTTAATGAGGATTTAAATCTTAACTCGTATTGTGAAAAATAAACCTATTTTATTAAACTCAACCCAGTTGGTAATTTAAGAGATTTTGGTGTTCAGCTTCAACTTGATCTGGCTCGACCTGATCCTTTATGAAATTCTAGTGTGCCCATTTCGGTTTGTGGGCCCAAGATAGGTCCACTTTACTCGGCCCAATTTGAATGGGCCTAAGGAGAAGGCCCTTTCAACTTCTCTTCAATCAACTGACCCAACGATCAATCATCCGTGAGTTTAACTGACGAAGAGATGAGATATATGATCATTTAGAATATTTTCGAATCCTGGGGAGTACCACTTTACTGTGGTTCTAGTCGCGGCGCTTGGAAAGGCATCACAACTCCTAAGTACCTAGATTTACGCTTGAGGGTAATAGACAGCTCGCCCTACTCAAAATTAGTATCGCCTAAGAACAAGGGAGATTTCGCCCTGCCCTTAGATCGTGGGTAAGCTCAACCCTTTTTTAAAAATTTTTGTACAAACAAAAAAAAAAAACTGACCCAACGAGTCCCATAAGACTTAAACTGTCCCAAATTTACAAAGCTGATATATTTATTTTGTTGTAATTAAAAATTTGATAATAAAATATAAACACTGCATCTATTTTTTTTCCAACTATGAACGTTCAGATTCTTGAAAAAAGCAAGAATGTAAAATGTAAAGAAATTGATAGGAAAACGCTCACAATCACACAACATGGCTCATAAAATGTTAAATATAGAATCCACAATCTGACACCACTAAGGACAAACGATGTAATGCTAGGTTACAATACCATGGATAGTAAATTTCAGCACGTGAATGTTGAGTATCCCTTGGGGAACTTTGTAACTGTGGCCCATTTCCTATTCCATGGCGAAGATTCAAGCATTTGGATTATCATGCCACTCCACTAGAAATTATTGTGAGGAATTTGGACAAAAAGTACTTGAATACATACACCGCCGATAAGTATTATGAAGTATGTCCATTATGAGTGCTTCTATTTCTATATTGTAGTTGATATCCCAATTTCGCTTCTTCTGCTGAGGCCTCATTTTTCGTTTGTGGTTCATATCCTTTTCAAGATGGGTTTTTTCTTGCATGTGAGATAGAGTTTCTGCATAACATTAAACAGCAGAGTGAGAATCAGTGATGCAGTCAGAGCATAATATCAAAAACCTCGTCTGTATGTAGATGCTCATGGAGGGGTTCAAGGAAGGAACTCTGATCAACGTGCTCAGGGTTATTCCAAATTAGTAATCTGAAAAGAATGTTGACTTGAGCTGCCAAGTAATGTGGGCTTGTGGATCTCAGAACAAGTTTCAAGGTTTGATCCAACAGAAAAAATAGGACAAAAAAATCTCGTATCAGCTCGATCTATTGTGCTACGCTGCATTAACAACAAATTTTCAAGATCTCCCACATCATCTCTTGGACTTGTCTGTGTCGTTTACTGCACTTTTTCTCACGCTTTTAACCCCACAAAGCTAAAGACAGATAGAAAACAAGCAATGTTTTCCCCATCCCCACAAATAACAGACAGGAAATCCTTTGGAAAGAAAGCTTCTTTCAGATTCACTTCACCTAAAGGAACAAATGCCAGCATGAGATATGGACAAACACTTCATAAGCTTTCTTATCAATGCAAAAAGGATTCTGGTAACAAAAAAAAAAATAGAACTTTGTGCCCTCCAAAATCTACAAAAAAATAAAGCACTCCAACGAAACGAGCGGGTTATCCAGTGACTCCGGCGGCTCCGGCGGAACGTTGTTGTCGTTTTTCTCCTCAGCTTTCTCACTCCCACTATTCTCCGCTGCTTTTGCCGGTGGCTTGACCTGGATCCGACCATTGGTGGCACTAACCGCCCTGGTTGACGGCGACTTCGATCGTCGGCCGGATGCCTCGCCGCTGTCGCGGCGGACTCTGCTGGGACCCACGTTAGGCTTCCTAGTTGCCACCTTACCAGATTCCCTCCCGCGAACTGACCTCGTATTAACCTGACTCTTCTTCTTTTCCAGGGAAGGCTCCGATCTTCTCGCCGGTGATTTGGGCCTCCTTTTTCTTCCGTCGGAGCTATCGGTGCTGCACGAACGCTTTCTGGGTACATTACTCGACGGAGGTTGATTCAACCTCTTACTAGTCGCTTCGTCCTCCATCTTTACTGAAATCGGAGTAGTCATAGTAGTGGTGGTACTGGTTGAAAAACTCTCGTCAAAACTGCATATTTCTGATACTTGAGACACCTCAGAGACCTCGTCAACTTTTTCAAATTTTCCGGCTCCGGGCTCAATCACAGCCATCTGGGTGCTTCTTTCTTCGACCGAAGCGGAAACTTGAGGCTTGGAAATGGGCGTTTCTGAGAGAACCTCCTTCACGGTTTCCTCCACCAGAGGTGGTGGCGGTCCTGGCGGAGCTTGATCGTCAATTTCATGAGTGGCATTTGATTTATGTTCAGGAGATCTCGGATGAGATTGTTGGACGATACCGGAAGCATCTCGGTGATCTGGGCGGTCTTGTTTTGGGCATTTAGGGGTGCTGAAGCAGCAACCCATATTTGGATGGAATAAGGGGGCAATCTATGCAGAGATCTCAGAATGAGGTGGAGTGATTAGAAGAAGAAGAAGAAGAAGAGTGTTTGAAATTGCATGGCTGTGATTTGAAGATTTTGAATAAATGAGACGGCTGTTGATCAAGGGTACGTTTGTTTTGGTTTTGGAAATCTGCAAAAGTTGTAAGGAAGAAAATGAGGTCAGTTTGAGGAACAGTGAGCCCGATTAACCAAGAAGCTAAAAAGAAAAGAAAAGAAAAGATGTTCTTCATAGAAGGAGGAGGAAGCTAAATCTCAGATTGGTGCTGCTCATGAGTCATGATGAAAGGAAAAATTGGTTTTCATCGCCACAAACACCATAAGTAGCTTCATCACAACCTTGAAACATAATCATCTTAGGATGTTAAATATTTTTCTAAAAATGTATTAAGAACAAGTAATTTATAATACTCCAGTCTAGGGATGGTTGAACAGTAATCAAAATGTATCTTCTTAAGTTGCTTGGGAAAGTAATTTAACTGTATTTTTTAATTTTCCCTTTTATATATAATTAGACTCAAATCTCATGCAAATACACGAGAATTCAAACAAATAAAATAGCAATCATATGACATCAATAATCAATAAAATGGTTTTTTTTTTTGGTTAAGTATGCATTATGCTGGATACATACGAGTAACTTTTTCGGCTAGTTGGCAAAAAAAAAAAAAACTTTTCCAGCTGCAAGGCTTGCACGGATTGCAATGAGTCATCGGACTTTTTGGACAAAATTCTATTTTAAACCTCTTACTTTGGAAACGGGAAAAGAAGCTCTTTTCCCCTTCGAAAGAAAAGCTTTTCTGGTTTTCTTTACTTTACAAATTACAAAGTTCTCTCGTCATTTTTTCTTAACGATCAACTTTACATGCAATCGTATATTTTTATGCCATTAATTCTTTAAGTAGGATGATTTGTTTAATGATAATTTTCTTTTTATGGCTCGACAAACATTATAGGTTTCCCCTGTCTACAAAAGCTATTGTGAAAAGTAAAGTTCCGTTGACCTCATAGACCATCAACAATGACAAAATTCAAATTTCATAACTCCACTATACGATATGCGAGTATTTTATACTTCTTTTAGCGAATGATAAACAGTTCCTTCAACGGTCTGAAAACCGATCGAAAGGTCGCCCACTCTCCAGTCTTTTATTTCCCATTCAGAAATTTCATACAAGAATCCACTAAACAAAATCCAGAAGCTAACATTGCATTGTTGGAGGCTGTCAATGTCATTTAAAAATTAATTCCTCTAGTGTAGATTTTTAAAATTTCCTTGCAATCAAAATAATCTTCTCATTTGTAATCTTCAGCTGTTTAAAAATTTTTGAGGACTTTATACAAAGACAAGCTTATTTCTCAATGAATCTCAATAGATCAACTGTTGGGTTAGAGAGGAAAAGATTTCATAGGTCGGCCCATTCATATTATTTTACAGATAAATTACATTGCAGATGACATTAACATCCTCTACAAAAGCTTGAGCTCCTTCATATCCAAAAAATAAAAAATAAAAAGCTTGAGCTCCTTCTTATATATGATACGTGTAAAAAGAAAATTGTGTCAAGTAATGGAAAATAAATTTTCAACTAGAGGCTAGAAGCTGGAAGGAGATGCAGCCCGGTCTGACTCAATCATGGACTTGATATAAAATTCACCTGCTTTATATGATGACCTACCATGGGACCAAATGCTACATCTCGAAAGCCCTGTCATGCAAAACGTACAATACATTGCCGTGTTATGGCATTGGAATTGAGGATTCGAGAAACGGTTCCGATGGGGGAATACATTATCTCTCTCACGGCGCTTCTCCATGGGACAGTCAGAGATCGAATGCGCAGAGGCAAGAGAATGAGGATGATGTGTGTTTGGTCAAGGGAGTACGTCGCAACCAACAAACAACCTCTGCCCACCAGACTTTGGGCCGAAGCATTGCTCCCTACATTGGGCCTGTTATTGGATTCTCCGATTTAAGAAATATGGTTCGTAAAAGCAACAAAATGAAAATTGGAAATCTTATCAAAAAAATGAAAATTGGAAAATGCGCCAACATACGGTATTTTGAATATAATTATTTTTAATAAAATAATATATATATTCAATTAAAAAAAATTGAAAAATGAGAACCACCACATAGTACTATTTTTGTATAGATATTTAACTGGGCCAATTTTGAATATTATTGGATCTAATTATGAGTCACATAGTATTGATTTGTTATCAAATGATGTTATTATTGCATTTTTTTTTAAATTAATCTCCTTAAAATTTTTAAAGGTTATATATATAATATTTTTATTATGGAAGAAATAAAAAAAGTTACAGAATTGGGGTTTTAGTCTCCCATTTTCTTGATTAATATAAGGGTTAATTGATTAATTTAGATAAATTGAAGGTTATAAAATATGAGTTCGGCTTGACAAGTTAAATTTAATTATAAATAACTGATTTATTTAGTTTATTTAATATATTTAAAAAAATTAAGTAGCTCATATAATATGATTAGAGAGAATATATATGAATATAGAAAAGATCAATATTTTATGAACTGACTTTTCAAGACATAATCCACGCCATTGAATCAAACTAGGAGACACCCTTGAATCCAGGGCAGTGGCAGTGGATAGATACATAAACCATATATAATAAGTGATATTTAATATAAAAAAAAAAGTGGATGTTGTTGGTAAAAATATAATACGAAGACTGAATAATAAATAAGATGTGGAGGAGGGTGGCTAGGTGATATCTGAGTTAAAGGGGTTGATTAACAAGTGGAACGTCAATTCAAAGGAGAATATGTTATAGGTATGACGGCCTTTGCCTCTGGTCTTCCAAATTAGATATGTATGTTTGGTTTTTCTGTTACTAAATGTCAGGAAAACCGAAAGACAACGACATCAGATCGGTGTCTGTGTGTGTGTGTGTGGATGGCTTGCCCACTCACACACAAATACTATATGCCCCCTATAATTAAAAGCTTTGAAGCAACTAATCCATGGTAAGACGACCCTTGGGGCCTTTGGATGGGCCCGGCACTTCCGCCGAATATTCAAACATGTCCGTAGCAATTTCGCATAATTAACGTTGTCTTTTGGGCACTGTGGTTAATTAATTGCCTTGGCTCACTAATCCCCCTTATTATATAATATAAGTTATTAATTAATTATATAACGTGTGAGTTTAACCCAACTACTGCCTGCTGATTGTGACAGGAAATGAAAAAAAGGATATCTTCATTTTATACATTAATTCATTATTAATATAGGATATAGTTTATAACATAATTTATACTATAAATTAAATTGTATATTTAAATATTAGAGGAGTATATTGGTAATAAATCACTTCAGAAATATTTTTGTACTCAATTGAAACTAAAAGGCTTAAAATTGCCACCATAATTCAAAACAAGGGTACGCTTGTATTAGCTTTTAGGGTACAATTTTTTTTAAATAATAATAATTTAAGAGGAGAATAGTTTTTAAAAATTTAGAAATTTTTTTCTTCTTTAAAACCCCAATTTTTATCCTCAAATCATAATTTTGAATCATGAAGTGTTTTTTCAGGGAGAAAAAAAGAAGAAGAAGAAGATGTTTGACTATTCTACCTTCAAAAACATGGTTTTGGGTTCCAGAAGTTGGCCTACACACGTTAAAAAACACGAGTTGGGGGATAAACAGTAAGTTGTCCGGAAAAACAAACCTAGTTAACTTATACTATAACGTATTATGTATTTAATTTATTAATATAGGACAAGATCACTGCGTGAACATTCAAATTCCCATTGGCATGAAATTCTTACACTTAGAAACGCATAGTGTTTGATCTTGAAAAATTAGTGAAAATTTCTTACTTAAAAATTCTATTAGCACTCCAAGAATTACATACATAACAAATAATAGTACTCAATGAATCTATATCTTTCTAAGTAATAAAATTTATAAACAAGGCATTTCCACTTATTTTCTATTTTGATAAATGGCATATTAGTGGAAATATATTTATTTGTGATTTTTTTATGCAATATTTTTTAGAAAGGGGTTGGGTCGCTCATAATCTAAAGGCAGAGTGAAATTTTTCTTCTTCCTAAGCGATACCAATGTCAGACAGGGTGAGCCGCTTATTACTCTCAGGCGTAAACTTAGGCACTCAGGAGTTAGGATGCCTCCCCAAACGCCGCGAATAGAACCACAATAAAATATTACTCTCTAGAGGTCGAACACACTTTAAATAATCATATGTGTCATATTTTTACTAATTGAACTAACCTACAATAGTTTATTTATTTGTGATTTGGTCTTAGAAATCATTGACTAATAGTAACATGGGCTTGAAAATAGGAACGAACATTGTCCCTCTTTACGGTTAGATTCTCAATAGGGGTGCTTGTGAAAGCAGAGAAAGATGACAAACGCATGGCCCCTTGATTTGAAATTGGCAAGGCAGGAAGGAGAAGGAACCCTTATTATTTATCCATCCTGCCTTTTCAAAATTGTTGCCCATTCTACAAACCAACGATATATCATTGAAAGCGATGTCTATCTCCTTTCACTCATATTATTCCATTATGTCTTATCATAATTATCGCCAAATATACATTCTCGTTTTGATTATTTCTAAACATGAAACCATAAAGCATTTTTTAAAAATTGTTTTCTTTTCTTTTTCTTTATAAGCAGACATAATGAGTGTTAAATTAAAAACCAAAACAACTCAGAACAGGAAATAAGAAGCAGATTCATTGTGTTTTTTCTTTTTTGTAGCTTTCTACCCCCTGAATTCTCCTTAAGCGTATGCTTATTATCCTGAATATGGATTTTTACATGTTATTTTTTTATACTTAATCTTATGTTTATCCAGGGATAGACGATAATGATGTTATATAAAGTGACGAGTTTAAGCCTAATAATTTTTTTTTTAAAAAAACAACTACTTCAACTTGAATGCTACAAACTGCCAAAGCCAGTAGTAATAGAAAAATGGGATTGAACTTCTACAGTCAGGCTCAATGATTATTTAAAAGATAATTCCAAAGCAAAGATAATGATGTTGTATTGTTGTCATTGGGCCATCTCCCCTTTCCCAACCAGACATTCTTATTTTGTAGTCTATGATGCTTTTCATCGTCACGTGCATTTACCCCTTTGTGTTTAGGTATCGGTCACAAATAACAGACTCCAAGGTCGTTGTTTTTAATTGACAATTTTTCAAGTCTTTGTTGAATGTCAAATACAAACCAATCTTTACCATCTCCCCCCCCCCCCCCAAATTGGAAATGATATGACACTTAAATACTTAAATTCCCCCCGCCATCGCACATACATAGAGACATACATATATTCACACTCATATTCCCGAATATACGTCAAACCAACAAAATTTCCAATAGCAAAAGATATTAAAAGCCGAGTAATTTGATCAAAGCGTGGAGATAGATAAATGAAAAAAGGTAATAAGATATAATAAATAGTATTTTAAAAAACATAACAGGCGAAAAGCAATTAAGCAAGTCAGAGAAAAAAAAATGTGTGTATTTTATAATGAAAATGGCGTCTGCTAAAGTAGACGTGGGATATTAATGCCGAAACAAAACTAGACGGTAGAGGGTAAGGTCCAGGTAGGATGAATTATTGGGCGATGTCACAGTACTTGAGCACGTGGCGCGGTTTTGTTGGTCATTGATCATAGCTTCGATCGCCCGGCAGCGCTAAAGGTGGTCGTTGTGAAACCCGCCAATGCTCCACCTCATGGGAAGGGCACCACGTCTTTTTCTGATTCAAATTTCTACTCTTTCCTTCTAATTATTCCCTAAAACAAATTTCCTAACTACTGTTATCTGCTGCTCCTCTTACTTGACTAATTCATAAAATATATTTATCTTGAATAAAATAATATAAAAAATAGTATTAAATGGGGATGAGAAAAAAATAAGATATTATATTCTGAATAAAATAACTTGAGAAAAGGTCAAAAGCTGCGGTATCAATATTGAGATCAGAACTTGTCTGTATGCAGGGAATAGGTCGCATTATTTTTTTTATGGATGGAATTAAAATGAGGTGGCGATATTAGAAAGTAATGAAATGATAAAAACGAGGCAGAGGGATAAGGGTGAGAGTAGAAGAGAAGAAATGGGCTCCATGCCACGTTGGGGACAGCTATGTCCTATGGAGGCGACAGATGAAGGTGGACAACATGGGATAGTAAAGGACCGCCTACCTCTTCTTAGTCTTTGGTCTTCCTATTTTCTTCATTCTCAATTTCTTCGCTTTGCCTTCTCTTTCCCCATCCCTGTCACTGGACCTACTTTCGTAATTGAACTCCCCATCGTTTCATGCCCAACCAAACTCCCCATTGCATTCTCCCTCCTAGGGATCATTTTCATGTTTTTTAATTCCTTTTCTATTTAACCACTATTTTTATATAACGCGTGCACTCCATGCTTCCATTCAATGGGAAGAAAATCTTGACATATCTAAAATAAAGCAAACCTTTCTCTTATTAATTTTTATACTTAGATCAGACAATACTCATATTAAATTTTTTATATTAATTATATCAAATTCTCTAATCATATTTTATCATATATATTATTTTTACATGAATTTAAGTTAAATAAAGAGGTTTTACTATAATGGGAGATTGAAGAAGTACACACAAGGCCGCCATCATTCAATTAATGCGTCACAAAACATTGAATGTAATTATCCTGTAACATTTCATCGTCAATCAGCATGACTCTCTGCCTCGATCCCTCTGTGGTTTTACAATCAATGTTTTCTCTTGAGAAATGTCTTAATCCCTCGCCTCGGACAAGTGTCAGAAAGTCATTTAAAAATAAGATTATTTTCTAATCTATTTAGAAACCATGTTCTTTTGTGTAAATTAAGCTACTCAGTTATATCTTTTTGTTAAGGAACTTGTCTTTAAACTTCTACAGGATTAATGTCTGGGTTAATAACCAACACAACCTTAAGTAAATTAGATTTGTGAGAACAATGTACGTGGAGCTGAAACCTGGTCTCTATCCATGGCGAATGGTCTCTTTTCTTTCGTGCAACTTCCTTAAATTCCATCGTGGCACGGACACATCAATTCCGTGAGTACGTAATGGTCGATCGTCTTTTCATCAGTGTTGATAGCTACAAACCAAATATTCGGACAATTGGATAGAAGTTTTTATTCGTAGCAGGTCATCACACTCCACAACATTACACTGCCTCATTTATTTCACGCAATAAGCTAATAATAGAATAATTAATAAATTATGAAATCTATATGTGTTCCTCCAATTATGAGAGCGAGAGTATACTTCAAAATTAAGTGGGCTTTAAAATAGCTGACACGGAGCCCATGACAATCATACACCCCCAACACGTGATCACCTTCCAGAATCTGGCGGCTCTAAGACAATTACAGTTGTGTAATCTCTCAACTCTAATCCCACCATCACGCGCGCTCCTCGCACGTAAACAACACCTCGTCGCCATCATAACGCAATAATACTAGCTTAACGAACAATATCATACCCCCCATAATAGGAATTGAATTTCAATAAAAAAGCAACACATTAAAAAATTAAAAGTATCCACATATATATATATATAATCAGCAAACTACATTAATATTTATTATATATAAAATATGGAATTAATAAATTGAATGCTATCAGTGGAATAGCCTTCGTTGACTACTTATCTGTATAGCCATAATCAGTTTACTGTTTACTAATAGCAACCTTTTGTCAACCGAAGAAAGTTTAACGTAGACGACGAAATTTTCACTAATTTCCTGTCAGGGAATATATGCTGGCATGCTAAATAATTGTTCCAATGTTGCAACTTGCAAGTCAGAAAAAGCAGGGAATCATTTCAAATTTTCAAATCTGATAATTTAACAACGGGAGGGCTTAAGGATTATTCTACTGACGTGCAAGCAATGAAGTAGGGAGGAGGATAGCTTTGAAAGTCTGAACTGTACGCGTCGGCAAGGAGCGTGGCACGGTGCTTTCCCCGTTCACTGTAGGCATTACGAAGGAGATATGTATGTATGACTTGCAACCTTCTTTTTATATTTGTCTATATAGCTGTTAAAGCTCATAAGAGAGAACGAATCAGGGGCCATACAGGGAGGGGAAGAAAAAGGAGAAAGAAAGATTTACTCTTTCAGAGAATTTCCTAAGTGTGTGTGCCTTTACGTATTTTTCTTCGCCTTTTTCCTTGGTTCCAGCTTTTTCCATAGTCTAGGGTTTTACAGAATATAGTATGTAAAAAACTTCGTTGGCGATGCCTTTTCCTTTTGCTTACGTTCCCAGCTCTACTGCTATTTTTTTACTTCATTTGATTCTTAACCATTAAGTTTATTTGTTTAGCTCCAATTCAGGTTTTTGCTTGTGGAGCGTGTACTGAATTTACTCTCGATCCATTTTCGTTCACTTTCCCAGCATTTGCTGAAATTTTCAGCTCCTCACTTGCTCTGCGAGTTCATTTTGATCTTGGATTCCGTCCTCACTCTTCAGTCATGTATGAGATTTTCTCGTTATTTTTTGTTTGCGTGTGTAACTGTTGATAATTATGGGCTTCTTTCGCTTTTACCTTAGTTGCCTTTTCCTGCTATTTGATTAAATCCCTTTTGTTTCCTGAACTGTTTGGGTTGATTTCTCAGTTGGGAGGATGTTGTCCTGATTAGCTTCGCCGGAGAAGATTGAACTGAGCCGGGGATCAATGGGTGGGATGAGATCTGGTTTTAAGTATAAAGGAGCGAAGATCTATGGACAAGTTTTATTGGGATTCATGTTGATCTGCACGATTCAGTTTTCACTGGCGGACACGAATCCTACTGACGGTAATGCTTTTCTACCTTTTAAGTTTCATCGTTTTTAGTTTATTTGCTGATTGCTGATATGATCTTCGAAATAACGCGGGAGAATGAGTGGGAATTGACTTGAGATTTACTGGTGGCTCAACTGTCGTTAGCAAACAGGACAGTTTCTATATTTTTGAATGCCATCTCGGGTGATAATCTAATTCGACAATAGAGACTGATGTACCAAATGTTCCTTGCTTCTCAGGCTTACTGGCCTTGTTTTTAACGCTAATATGAATATGCTTCCTTATCCGGACCAATGGAGGAGGGCTACTGAACTGAGGGTGTGTTGGAACTATAGAAAATTATAATAGGAACTTAGGATTGTTCTGTTTCTGATATTTTTGACAATTCCATGTATGTGTGGTCTCTATACGAGTTCTAAAATATACTTGTTGAAACAGTTTCTGCAATAAATAGTTTATATGCTGCGCTGGGCTTCCCTGTTCTCCCTGGGTGGGTTCCAAGTGGGGGAGACCCGTGTGGACAAGCATGGCAAGGCATTCAGTGTAATGGTTCAGATATACAGTCAATGTATGGTATCCCATTTCCTTGTTCCTTCTTCATATTGATTGATATCTCTCAAAATAGTTGGCTTTCGGTTCCCTTAACAACTTATGATGTCTGACAGAGTTCTGGTCGGTGCAAATTTGGGAGGCGAACTGGGTGATAGCTTGGGAACGTTTGCTTCTATAAAGAAAATGTAATAATACTCTCCTCTTTGTGGCTATATTTCTTGGTCTCTGCCCACACTTCACTATTTGAGTGTGCATAGTGCATTTGTATGAGTTTGTCCGTATGCATTATATTTTGTCAATTCTGGAGTCTCTGCAATCCTCCTCCTTATTATAAATATACATCTCTTCTGCACTGTCAATAATGCTTTAAACATTTTTTGGGCAGAGATCTAAGCAACAACCACGTTGGCGGAAGTATTCCAACCAGCTTGCCAGTCTCCTTGCAAAGTTTGTATGTAATACTTACTTGGATACAACACTAGAGCTCTTGCCAACAGTTTTAACAAGGCATAATCTTCTGTACTATTTTAGTTTTCTTTCAGATAACCAGTTTACTGGAAGTATTCCAACCTCTTTATCTACGTTGACTGAGTTGACAGTCATGTGAGTTTTTGTCTCCTCTCCTAGTTTTGTATTTATGTCTGGTGATTATTGAGATCAAATTTTATTGTAGTGTTATCTCTAAATAAGATTGAATTATCTCCTTTCAGATCTTTTAATGACAATCGATTATCAGGAGAAATCCCGGATATATTTCAATCACTCACAAAATTGGTTAATCTGTAAGACCTTATTTTAAATATTATAGATTATTTAGTGAAGATTAATTACACATTATTAACAAAAGATACTAATGGAGCCGCTAATACCATTGTCCAGAGATTTAGCGAATAACAATTTTAGTGGGGAACTGCCTCCATCTGCAGAGAATTTGTCAGCTTTGGCCTCCCTGTGAGTATCTGGTCTTGATAAGACCATCTGTATGAACTTACCTCCCAGTTGTGGATCATGCAAACTAACTAATTCCTTATTGGCAGACATTTGCAGAGCAATAAACTATCTGGGACCCTTGATGTTTTACAAGACCTTCCACTGAGTGATTTGTACTTTGCCTTGCTTTGCCTCATATAAATTCTAATGACATTGTCCTTTATATAAATGTCTTAAACACGGATAGGTTATAGTACTTTTGGAATGCCTAAAGTATTAATACTATCTTTTAATTGGTCTTCCTTCTCGTCCTCTTGTTTATTTCATGCACATTCCTCCCTTGTTTGAACAGGAATATAGAGAACAACCAATTCAATGGACCAATTCCTCAAAAGCTTCTAAGCATCCCAAATTTCAGGTGAAACCTTCAAACTTTGAAGTATTTTTGTTTTTTTATGCTTTAATATGGGTGAAATATTGCATTTGAGATAAACATGGACATGGCACTTGGTTTTAGTTGCTTGTATGTGTACTTCAGTACTTTGATGCTTTGATCTTGTGGTTTTAGCATTGTAAATGTACAAGGCTTTTGGGATATTTGGTGTAGGATTGGCTTTGAAGAATGATAATATCAACTTAGTCAACGGAGAAGAATTGTGAATGGCGGGCTAACTTAAAAAAGTGATCACTAGACTGTTATACTATCGCCATAACAAGACCTAAGGTGTATGATTAGGCCAGATATTCTGGATCTATTTTATCATGTGAAGATCTAATGACAAAAATCAAGTGTCCGAGAGTTGGCTGCATTTGCTTGATCTAAGTATTTCTTTTTTGTTCCTTATGTTGAACTTTGTTGCATCAGAAATATGAGTAATATATAATTAGTAATTTTGTGGCTACATTTAATTATTGATGATGACGTTTGTTATGCAGACAAGATGGAAACCCATTTAATGTTGTTAATGGTACTACAGTTTCAGCCCCTCCATCTCTTTCTCCAGTAACAACATCACCAGGAACTGTGGTTTCTGGGGCCCCAACTACTGGACATGTCCCTACTACTAAACCGGCTGAAGGACCAACTGCATCAAAGGAATCAAATTCTGGAAAAGCAAGAAAGAACACCAAAAGGGTGGTTTGGATATCTATTGCAAGTGTATTAGGATTTATTATTTTGGTGTTGGCACTCCTTCTCTTTGCTCCAAGATGTAGCAGAAGGGAAAGGGATGGCAGAAGAATTTCTAAGCAATACCAAATGGGAGCATATGGAGATGACAGCCACAATCATAGGAATCATGGGACTTCAGTCCAACCACCCAGTCAAACTGAGAAAGGTAAACAAATATGTTATATAATATTTTGTTGTTCCAAGTAATGATATGCCAAATTAATCTATTCGTTTTCTAAATAATTTTTAAATTTACGTTTGGACAGTACCAAACGGGGCTGTTCTGAGAACAAAAGAAGATCATCAAGCAGAGACCAGGAGAGTAGAAGCTATTCCCAGGTCACAATATGAGCAAGAGCAAGATGTGCGAAGAATGGGAACATTACCCAAGCGGGATGATCATGAGATAGATATGAGTGCACTAGATGTGTACTCACTGCCTCCTCCCTCTCCCCCTTCCCCTACCCCTCCGCCTCCGCCTCCCCCTCCCCCTCCCCCTCCACCCCCACCCCCACCCCCACCACCTGATGAGAAGGTGACTGCTGAGCCAATTCCTTTCCAACGAGGGGCTACAGTCAATCCTTCTGTGAAAAAGCCAGTTTCTCCCACTTTTGCAAAATCTTTCACTATTGCATCCCTTCAACAGTATACGAACAGCTTTTCTCCCGAAAACCTTATAGGAGGAGGCATGCTGGGGAATGTGTATAGGGCAGAGCTACCTGATGGGAAGGTATGGTTGTTCCTTATCAGATTCATTGTTTGTATAATTTGTTGCCTGGATGTCTTTTGTATGTATCGGACTATCACAGACTCAGTAAAAGTCTGTATGTATTTATCATATTCATATTTTCTATACTTACACACTTTCTGAATGAATTAATAGCTATTTGCTGTGAAGAAACTGGACAAAAGAGCTTCTGAACATCAAAAGGATCACGAATTTCTTGAACTAGTAAACAGTATTGACAGAATCAGGCACGCAAATATTGTTGAGCTTATTGGTTACTGTGCTGAGCATGGCCAAAGGCTTCTGATCTATGAGTACTGCAGTAATGGGTCACTGCAGGATGCACTGCATTCAGATGATGAGCTCAAAACCAGATTGTCATGGAATGCTCGCATTCGGATAGCCCTTGGGGCAGCCAGGGCCTTAGAGTAAGTCCAGTAATCATTGACATAAAAGGAAATTGGCCCCACTTTGTTAATTGCATAGCTCATAGTTGAATTTGAAACTTTCATTTTCAAATTCTGAGTTCTGTTTGAATTTTTAGTTTGTATTGGTGTTCACTAGATGCGGGCAATACTTCTAGAAGTTGCCGTAACATAATATTTTGGCATTATCAAGCTTGCTCCCAATTTGCTATTGATTTCCAAATCCCAAACCACTAAAACATGATATTTATGGGCAATACTTCACCATGTGGGTGCTCTATGGAACACTGGAGAGGTAGATATTTTAGGTGATTTGATCAACTCGTGATATGTCATTATTAAAAAATAAAATTGGAGAAGAGAGAAGAGGACAAAAGGTTACAAGTTGGACACAGATTCAAATTTACATCAATCTTTGGGCTTCCTTTCTGTTTTTCCTGCTGTATCTCTTTCCCTTCCGTACCTTTTGTGTGTTAATACACATTCATAATCAGTCTTTAATTTTCACTTTCTCACTACCCATTTGATGGAGTTGTTCTAATCCAATCCTTCCATTCTCATAGAGGTTTTGTACCTTATTTCTACATGGTAAGAAATAAGGTACAAATCTTTCTGTATGTTGGTCATCATTGTGGATATACAATTGCTAGAAAATGCATAAAGGGCGAGATTTGACTAATCTTGAAAGTGGGGGGTGTCCAATTAGAAAGTCAAAATCTGATGGTAGCTTTTGGCACCAAGTTAAATCTGAATAATCTCAGTCCCTTTTATTAAATCTGCTATCTGAGCTCTAATATTTGATAGAGGGATAAGGTTTTCAGGAATAGGGAATGATAATCGTGCAAAAATATAATTGGATGTTGAGGACTGGAAAATTTTTCTTTGTGGCAACATATTTACATTTTACAGACACATAATTTGATGTTCTGAATCTAATACTTGCTGTGGTAATCTGTGAAGGTATTTACATGAGATCTGCCAACCTCCTGTTGTGCACAGAAATTTCAAGTCTGCCAATATTCTACTTGATGATGATCTATCTGTGCGTGTTTCGGATTGTGGTTTGGCTCCCTTGATAGCTTCAGGTTCCGTAATTCAGGTACGATAATAATTTTTATTATATTTTGCAATGGATGCAGTATGAACATAACCTTGCTTAACTTACTCAAGTCAAATCTGCTTTGGTCATATGACCAGTTTGGAACCGAGAAATATTGGTTCTACCCATACAGTTTTTCTAATTTGAGTTGTAATATGGTAATATTAAAAGCCGTACACCTTACTCCTGAAGGCTCCATGGGAGAAGGTGGAAGTAGGAGCTAATATTGCACTTGCTGATGTACGTCATATGGTGCAAAGTTCACAATACACTTGCATACAAAAATAGACAAATATACTTAAATACATGTATATGTTCTTGTTTGTATTGCCCTCAGTTGTGCATTTATTTGGAAAACAACCTGAACATTCCCCCGGCGGTAAGACATCTTTTCCAATACATAGTAATTGGCAGCCTCACCAAAATGCTGTTTTGTATTCATCAACTTGAAATCTGACTCTCTCTATGAAATGAGGTATTCTAATCCCTGTTAGCCAAGAAGTAATGCTAGATCCAGTCGAGGGGAATGGAAAACGAGGATGAATTAGTGCATTCATA
Organism: Leucaena leucocephala; assembly: GCA_037074615.1. Lineage (NCBI taxonomy): Eukaryota > Viridiplantae > Streptophyta > Magnoliopsida > Fabales > Fabaceae > Leucaena > Leucaena leucocephala. Next base: position 17,200,939 of record CM073545.1, read on the forward strand.
GTCATAAATTTAGACGTAAAACATTAACAATTTTATCTGGATGTTCATATGCAGTAGTTTGCACTATTACAGGAATACTTAAAAGCACATCATTAATGTATCAAAGTATTTTTCATTTGTAACAAACTGATATAACACCGATCTTTTTCAGCTCTCGGGGCAACTGCTAACAGCTTATGGCTATGGAGCTCCAGAATTTGAGTCTGGAATTTACACGCACCAGAGTGATGTGTACAGTTTTGGAGTGGTTATGTTAGAACTATTGACAGGCCGCCAATCCTATGACAGGTAAGAATGCACGGCTTAAGTTTGCTCATCCCCTTTAGAATTTTCATCCGGCTGATTCATGCATTTCTGAACATCTTGGAAAGGACACGCTCTCGAGGAGAGCAATCTCTAGTTAGATGGGCAATTACTCAACTACATGACATTGATGCCTTATCAAATATGGTAGATCCTTCTCTCAATGGAGACTACCCAGCCAAATCATTGTCAAACTTTGCAGACATTATTTCTCAGTGTGTTCAGGTGATATTTCAATGCAACTTTCAAGCTTCACTATGTCACTGACTGATTCCAGTTACTGGCTACTTTCTTAGTGTGTTAAGTTTTATGGGATTTAATTTCCTGGTCTCGATTTATGTATTGCAGTCGGAGCCAGAATTTAGGCCACCTATGTCAGAGGTTGTTCAATATCTACTAGATATGATAAGGAAGGAATCTCACAGAAGTGGATCAAATGAAGACTGAGGAAAAGTAGTAATATGTCCTCGTAAATGAGTGTGCAGAGATTTACCTCCGGAGTATGAAGAAGTAGAAGTATACATGTCAAATAGTCGTCCCCTTGCTTCTTTCTTTGCTTCCAACTAACCCATCAAGTACTACAGGGAGGAGATTGGTTCAATCAGTTTCAGAGAATTGTAGTGGGCGCCAATCTTCCCAACTCATTCTTGTAGTCATTTATTTTTTAATATTCTAAATATATAGTTCTTTAAAACCTTGCCATGATGTTTGTATTGCACAGAAAGTAGTCCTTACTAACCCATTTGTTTGATAATTGTTTCCTAATATTTGGTAATGAAATGTAATTTCATTGTGCATTCATTTGATTCCATGGTCGGCTCTGAAAGTGACATGTAAGCCGATAAATTGCATTGCAGTTATAGATATTTAATTGCGTTGGTTTGATCATTGCTTTTGGACTACGGTCTTGGTTTAATTATAGGTTTACCCATAAAAAACAAATCGTAGTTGGCGATTGCTGATTATGCCATGTATTTTCTGTTGTAGATGAGTTAACACTAATAATTCAGATAGAGAATGCAAGCTTCAGTGCTGCGTGATGTTCCATGCGGAATCGAAAACGTCAAAACCACTTGCCCCCAAGAGAATTATTAGGATGGCCCATGAAATTAAAATTTGTTTATGATATAAGTCCAGATAATTTGTTCATGATTTTAAATTAGCATAGAATATGCCCCCCCCCCCGCCGGGGGGAAATTCTGAACTTAACCAATACGTTACTATAAAGTTTCAATCCAATTGCTAAATAACCTCACCCGGATCCGATTGATGACAAGAAACATCATATTTAGGTGGCGCTGACATGAAAAAATATAGGAAATGACACAAGATTTTAAAAAATGATAAATGTTAGTAGGATATTGTGTTAGTAATATTTATCTATAGTTGGTAATAGTCTTAATTTAGAATTTATTATTTTTTAGAATATTGTTTTATCATTTTTCCAAAAAATATTACCCTCCATAAGATTCAAGTTAAGAATATTAGTAACAAAAAAAATTATTAATTAAATTTAAATAAAACTAAATTATAATTTGATAAAGAAATTCCAAGAGTAAAAAAAAAGATAGTAATAAGTTAAAAGATGTAAATAAAATTTAAAATCAAGTCAAATTATTAAAATAAAATCAGAGAAAAATTATTCATTCGTCCCAAGTAAAATTTTCAGATAATAAAACTTTTTTATACTTCTTTTTATCAGATTTTGTTGGGCGGGACATATGGGTAATTTCCTCTAAAATAAATATATTGTAATGAAGTTATTTTTTGTTTAAATAAATACATTTTATACCGGCAGCGGTTATAAAACGCGGGTCGACTACATCTACTGTGCGGGGTATCAAAGTATCTACGGTCCCGCGCGAACCGAACACCATCTCATCCTTTTCCTTTTCAGTTACCCACTAATCAAAACAGCACCTTCAACAGAAGCCATCTGTTCCAAACCTTCTCTGATTTTGCCACACCCATACGCCAATCGGCGGCAACAAGAACCGCAATTTCAGGAATCGTCTCTTCATCCTTCTTACCAATCCTAACTTTCCTGATCCTTTTTATTTAAATCCATTTGGTTTGCGCTTAGTCTTATTGTCTAGATCTATTTTTCTCTGGCCCAATGAGTCGCTACGATTCGAATCCTTTCGAAGAAGAAGAGGTTAATCCCTTCGCGGTAAGTTCGTGGCTAAATTTACGGTTTTCGCATTCAAATCTGGTAGCTAAGCTTAACTTGATGTGTCTGGTTTCCTTGAGTTTGATCTATGAGGTTGCAACTGCATTGAATTTATGGTTTATGGGATGATTGTTGATACGCGTGTAACTGATGTTTTTTATTTCTGTTTGGCTGGATGTCACCATGTCAGATCCCTTTGTTGTTTTCTAGATAATTGGTGAATTGAAATCCACAATGTAGCTTTATAGGCGATGCTTCCTGTACCTGTGGGATGCTCGTTTGTCTGCTGACAAATCCAGAAAAACGGAAGTATAAATCTTATGGTCTGTAGGCGGTGTGTTAAACTGGAAACTGAGGGATAAATATTTCTCCCGATCATATTAGCTTCCTTCTTAAGATTGCTCGCTAGTTACTAACTGCATCCTACCATTAATGTTTGAGTAAAAGACTAAAAGCCTGAAAGCGATTTGGTGATTGTTTTCTCTTCATCTTTATCTTTTTTTGAATGATTTTTATGCATATCCCTATCATCTATTGCTATATATTTTTTTATGTAGTAAATCTAAAGTTTGCATTACCAGGTGACCAATATTTTAATTTAATTTCTTTTTTACTTTTAGGGTTTAGTACAAGTAGAACAAATTGCCTCAAACATGATCAATCACCAATGCTATTCATTGATTATTTAGGCATTGAGAAAATGAAATTTAATTCACGAATGAACATGCAAAAAGCTATTAGAATTCAAAAGTCTGAAAAATCCTTTAAACAAAGTTATCGAAATTATATGGTTTTTTATAGCAAACCAAAAGTTTGCATTATAGGCTGAACAATATTGAAAGTTTATGTTTTTACTACGTGCCTGTTGAAGAATTGGAACAAATTGTCTTTATCCTGGTTAATGTAATAGTAAATTATTTAGGCATTGGGAAAATGAAATTCAAGTCAAAGACTGAATGATAAAAAAGTTGTTAGAATTCACAAGAATGAAAAATACTTTAAACACAATCGTCAAAATTGTAAATCTAAACTTGCAGATGTGCTACCTTGCATTACTTTTAAAATCTAAACCAGCATCCATTTCCATTAAATTTATTATTAGGATGGATCAGGTAAAGGAAAAGGGCAATCAACCTATGGTGGAGGTGCATTTTATATGACTGTAAGCTTGCTCTTTCCTATCATGGGTACGGCTTCCTTAAGACATAATGATTTATGTTATCATATTTTATCCACAAAATAAAGCACTAGCACATATCAGTATTTGAAATGAATTTCCCTTTATGCAAGGGTGGTGTGGGGTTTATTATTCCTTGTCAATAGTGAGGTAACTTGTAGGTTGGCAATGTTTTGCAGGTTGTTATGATTGTTTCTTGTCGTTTGTCTATATATTTTTCTAATGATATTCCAACAGCATGCCTAATAAACATCATAAATAGGATGTTTGAGTTATATTTAAGTGTTGGATGAAAATATAATTGATCTAGAGGGATTAAGTAGATTTTCTACCTGATATTTTGGTCCTGACTGTAGTATCCGAGTGAAGGAGAGGGCTGCAGACTATCAGAAATGGTGTAGTGCAAAAAAAAAAAAAAAGTGGAAGAAGAGAGGACGTGGTAATATGTTTCATCAAACATCCAGATATGTTATTGGCATAGTTCTCTTGCCTTAGAGTTTAAATGAGTGATCGAAAATAGTCAGAAGTTTTGGTGATTTTTGCGCACGAGATTTGCATCTCTTCGGAGATCCTAGAATGAAAACCTCGGATTTATAATTGGTTAGAAAGCAAAACATGGTAATGTAGGTTAGTTCATTACCATTACTAATTCTTGCTTAATTTCTCAGAACTCCGCAACTGTCCCTTCTGCAACATCTAAGCTCTCACCCCTTCCTCCTGAGCGTTATGATCGTGGGGCAACTATTGATATTCCTCTAGATTCCTCAAAGGTAAAATAATTTTTAAATACATTGAGCTGAATGTCAAAATTATTCCATTTAAATGTTCTTGATGGCATATATTTACTCATTTTCTTATCATCTTCAGGATGTAAAAGCAAGAGAGAAGGAGCTCCAAGCTAAAGAGGCTGAATTGAAAAGAAGGGAACAGGTGATTTGTCCTGCCATCTTCATTTGATAGCATCAAAAGAAGTTTTAGTGTAATATTTGATTTGAAAGTTGCTATATTAGATTCAATATTTTTGCTTGTTTTTCCTCGGTGCAGTGGTGCCTAGGAAATTATGATGATTTTGTCAATTATAAGTTCAAATCTAGGGACCTGATTGGTTAGTAAGGGTGGTCCACAGTTAACCAAATGGCATTACCTTTTTCATTTTTACTATTTGATATCAGTAAATGGATATTCCTTCTGTTGAGTATTTAGATTAGTACATTGATTACCATCATGTCAGATATTTTAGTGCCAAGCCTGCTCACTGTTATCCTGTTATCAGTTGACTTGGTAATTCTGCATATACTATATCATGTGTCTGTCCGATAATTGATGAGCTCATGATGTTTTTTAGGAACTAAAACGAAGGGAAGATGCTATAGCCCGAGGTATGTGAGCTTATTCATTCTTACAGAAGCCTACTGGAAACATGTCTGTGGTATGACAATTTAAATCGTTTTTTTTTTTTTGGCCCAGCCGGTATAGTTATAGAGGAGAAAAATTGGCCACCATTTTTCCCTATCATTCATCATGACATTGGAAAGGAAATACCAATACATCTGCAGAAGGTTCAGTATGTTGCATTCACAACATTTTTAGGTATGTTTGAGTATTTTGTATTAGAGACTACCTACTTGCGGGTGATTGATATTATATTAATTATGATGTATTATTTTTTTTAATTAAAAGAACTTTTTTTATGAAATTTTATTTTTATCTGTCCATGATAATAAAGCACACAATTTGGGTTGATAGGAGCTACATCTTGGCTAGATAATTTGCTCTTTCAATGCTTATTTGAGTTATTCTTTGTTAAGTTTTGGAATCTGCTTCTGGGAGTTGTTCTTTCCATCTTCCATTCTTGACGTGTTGATCCCTGAATAATCTCCCCTCTTCTACTAACAATTTCCATTCTAGGAAATATCAAATTTTTTAATGTTATTAATTTACATATCTTTTGTTTCTGAATTGTGAAAATTGTGCAGGTTTGATTCTGTGCCTTACATGGAATATTGTGGCAGTTACTACTGCTTGGATCAAAGGGGAAGGTTTGTTTGACGGTTATTTGTTGGGCTTGGGCCATAAACTGTAATCATCATGCTCTCACCTGATCATCATGGTTTTTATTTTTTTCCTTGTAGGTCCTACAATATGGTTTCTTGCTATTATCTACTTTATTTCAGGTGTACCTGGAGGCTACGTGTTGTGGTATCGCCCTCTTTATCGGGCTATGAGGTAGTGCTAAGTCTAATTTTTTACCGTTTCTTTATGTTTTGAATAGAGATTTCTGTTTGACATTTTCATTATCCTTGCTAAGCTCTGAAAGGAATAAATTCTATTTTCCTTCACCAAAGCTTTATTAACATTATGAAACCCCAAGAGCATTAACTCTTCTAGTTGGATAAATTTAGACTTTTGCACTGAGATTTAAATGCTCCTGCAAATTTTGGATACACAATACTGTCGAGAGGAAGCATTTAATGATCAGGATCCTTTGTTTTTTTTCTCCTGCTTTTATTATTTGACATGGTTTGTTTCTGTTCTCAGAATTTTGTGCTATCTCTTGTCACAGGACTGACAGTGCTCTGAAGTTTGGCTGGTTTTTCTTGTTTTACGTGGCAAGTTTATGCTATTTGTCATTTTGGACACTTGTTCTGCGCTAAATTGCAAAGTGCTCATCTCTTTTCCCCTTGTTTTTGCAATCAGTTGCACATTGGCTTTTGCATATTCGCTTCAGTTGCTCCACCAATTATCTTCAGAGGAAAATCTCTCACGTGAGTTATCTCCAATTCATGTATTTATTATGGATTTATGGTATTAATTAAGTTTGCAATCCTACAAGGTTTATAAATACTCTATTATCGATTTGGGCTACTGGAAGGGAGGAAAACATTGGGGATCACTAAAGTATCTTACTTTTTGGATTGGCATCCGCTTAAGATTGCGAGTGTGGATATGTTCATAGTGATTTCATGTAGAAATATGCTATTATCTACCATTTTGGTTTCGTTTTTTATTCAACTAATGTTTGTGTTGTATAATGTATGATGTGGACAGAGGTATCTTGCCTGCTATAGATTTGCTGGGTGACCACGCACTGGTTGGGGTAAGTTTTCAGTATTGTAATTGACTCCTTGATGATCAGACAGGATAAAATCATGCAACAATAGATGGATATTGTTTAGCCCCCACGGGCTTTTTAGGTCTTGATTTCATGGCAAAATCATTTCGCTTCCTGTTCTCTCTTGCAGATATTCTACTTTATTGGGTTTGCGTTCTTCTGCCTTGAGTCTCTGCTGAGCGTCTGGGTTATTCAGGTTCTTATAATCTAGAAATAACTTGGTATTCTCTTGGCTCATCTAATGCATATCTTGTTTGACTGTTTCTTGATTTACATGTGCAGCAAGTATATATGTACTTCCGTGGCAGCGGCAAGGCTGCAGAGATGAAGCAACAAGCCGCGAGGAGCACCATGATGGCAGCTCTATGACACGATTCAGAAGGTGGACGGAACACTTAACTTCTTGTTGATTGCCATCAAAAACTTGATTTCTCTCAGTTACCAATGCCTTGCACACTTTGCAGCTTGCTTATTTTCTCAGGTTTTGGGCTATAGGTTTCAGTCATGCTAGATGCTTAACATAGAAAAAGCTTAGTTGTGCATATGGAAAAAACAGGTTATTTGAGATGCGCCCCTTGAGATGATAATATTTGGCTCACAGAATATTACTTTACTTTTCAATCTTTGTAGTATACTTTATCAACAAAAAATAGTTTGTTTTTAAAATTTTCGATGGAGGTTTAAAATCTGTTGTAGAACAAAATTTCTTGTGGATATATAGAAGAAATTACATTGAGAAAGCTACCCAGTTAAACTTGATAATGTTCAGATATGACTGGGTATTATATATTATATAATTGTATTTGAAAAGTATTATTTGTAGTGAACAATTTTCTTATTTCGAGGAAGCCAGTTATAATATGCATGGTGTGGAAGGGCATTATATCCTGAAATTGAGGTTTACTACTGTGCAGGTTATTTGACTTATGTGTAAGAAGAAGAAAAAAAGTGAGTTGTGAAATTGGTAGATAGAAATTAGAACGGGTGGTAACCCGGCCACTAGTATGATTTGGAGAAGGGGTGGTATGGTAATTCCCTCTGTTTCCGTCTTGTCCCCTGGCGTCGGGCCAAGATCGTCTTCAAGATCGTCTTTGAAGCAAATGGTCTTAAGATATGTAGTCTTGCTTTGCGTATATCAAGGATCATGACTAACATTTTCCCCCCCACTAAATATCAATTATGTTCTTTATTAACCATATTTTTTCAGGTTACATCTTTCGGTCCCTTTCATTCATTTTCTTTCTTATTCCTTTCCATCAATACACATGTTACAAATGGCCCCTATGGAATGTGACATTCATTAGTATTTCAAAAATGCAGCCATTGAATTAGAACAGTTCTACCTATTCACATTCACAAATCATATAAAGGAACAAAAAGGAAGTTGGTAGTTATAATTGATTTCGAAAATCTTGTTTTGTTGGATACGATATGGTTTAAGCACCGCAATAATATTTCCCCATTTTAAAATATTATACATCTTACCTTAAGATAGTATGGCATTGGTGCTTGTGTTTATGATACTGAAGTATTGTGGAAAATATCAAACAAGTTACTCCCTCCCTTCTTACTTATTCCTTTGTTACTTAATATAAAAATTAGTTAATTTTTTTAGAAAAAATTAAAAAAATTAAATAAATCAATTAATTATAATTAAATATAACTATTCAAGACGAATTCATATAATATACTCTTTAATCTACCTAAATTAGTCAACTAACTCTTATATTGATCATAATTAATTGATTTATTTAGTTTTCTTAATCTATCCAAAAAAGTCAACTAAATGGTATCAAGTTTAGTAATTTTGTCGATAAATGGTGCATACTATTCTTATACTCTAAGTCCAAGTGGCAATGGGCATAAATCTATTTTGTTTTATCGATCAAATTAACTCCATTAGTGAAGTTCATGTTATTGAATGGTATATGGACCAGACCGCACGCAATTGTCTTGATCTCCGTTTGGAAATACAGATGGATACATTATTTTGATCATGTAATGCTCAAAAACACAACGAGGACCTACCAACTACCACCCATATTGCCCCACGCCCCACTGCAATGACACAGACGCATAACAAGTATCGCCTTCTTAATTACCAAAGTTCACACTTGTACGCACCAGATCTCACGTGCATGGAACCAGATCATCGGCCAGCCTCAGCTTGACTTCACTAAACTTCGAGCAGCTATGACCCACCCGATTGGTTATCCACGAATCCAACTGTCATGATTGCAGAATATATCCCTAAGATGCTCGAGATTTAGTCTCTTCGGTGAATGCTCATTCTTATAATGCCTTAAATTAACGAACTTCACTGTGCTGAGAGGGGAAACACAGAGAACGGCAAAGGGAGAGGAGGAGAATGGTATTTTACTGTTTTCTGGTGGACCAATCACGACGAGTTCTTCACAGTAAGCCCGCGGCCGGCACGTGCTCGCGGTGTGGCGGAGGAGCCAGGGTGGCGGACATAAGGACGGCGACCAGATTCTGTTATGTCCCATTTTATTGGAAATCTTGGAGAGCCGTGGTCTGCACTTTTTGTGGAGCCGTTCTTCGTTCTTACCGTTAAGAGATACTAAGATTCCCATTTCCAACGTAACCACGTAAGCACTTTAACTTAACTTTTTCTTCCCAGGTTTCTCCTATTCTCTCTGTCTGATCAACCTGTTTCTTTAACTTTTCTTTTTCTGGGAGCTGATGAGTGATGAGTTTCTGTGTTTGTCATTCTTGCTCAAGAATCTGTATCTCTGGCTTGAAAACAGAAGCAGAAACGCTTGAAGAGAGATCACAGCTTGGCTTGGTCATGTTTTTCTGTAGGCATGAGTAGTATTCTTGTGAAGGAGATATAATGTATTAGTTTGCTTTCTAGGTATGTACGTGTATGAATATTTGAGAGTATATGTAGTTAATAATAGTGATTACTCTCTTATAATAGAAAATAATTTAGTTTATTTAAAAAAATTGATCAAAAAATAACGACATGACTAAACAAAACTCAGTCTGTATGTTATTAAATTTTGTTAATGTAACATAAAAATAATCTCATGACTATTTACTTGTGATTTTTTTACCAGAGCTATTTCCTGTTCATATTTCATAATATTTTCTCAACTTCAACAATCTTGGAGCCTTGGTTTTATTTTAAATTACTGGTTACTCTAGAATTTCAATAATACATATATAGGGGTATTTTAGTCAAATATTGATTTCTTTATTTTTTATGTGGTTTAATAACTTTTCTTAAAAAAATTGTCTGTGCATAACCTTAAACCACAAATTGGGATAGTATATACTCATTTGTTAATGCAAAAATATGGATCATCATTCAGAGAGCTTCCTCTCCCTCATGGACAATATGTTTCCTTCTATCTCCTTTCCATCCAATTATGATCTTTATTGTTAGCTGAAATTTCAATCTAATTCAATATTTTACAAAGTACTAATTTTTTTTCAATTTCTTTTTTACATTTCTAATTGTTCAGATAAAATTTTAGTAGTTTTAATCCAATAACGAAGATAAGGAGTGGAGAGGAGAAAGTTAAGTATTAAAGAAATAGAAAGAAAGCTTATATACTACTCTTTTAGTCATTAATATAAGATATAATTAACTGTATTGAATAGATTAATGAAGTCAAATAAATTAGTTAATTATGATAAATATAAGAGATAATTGACTAATATGGGTAGATTAAAGAGTATATTATATGAATTCGTCTTGAAGGGTTATATTTGATCATCATTAACTGATTTATTTAATTTTTTTAATCTCACCGAAACAAAATTTAAAGAGCAAAGTTGGTTTTTCATAATGAGATATTGGTAACTGGATCATTGCGTAGGATTCAAATGTCACTGCAATGAAATGACATGATAGAAATCTGGTCCCTTTTATAATAATTGAGATATAGCTAACTTGATTTAAATTTAAAATAATTTCTGGTAATAAATATTAATATCAATTGGTTCATTAAAAAATATGTGTATCATTAATTCAATGTGGAATATTTCAGTTTTATTAGCTCAATTTTCTGAGTATATCGCTATTGTATAAGTCTCTGTCTCAATGAAATCAACATTCAATGAGGCTCTCAAAGCACATTCTTTTCCAAGTTTAATTTATGTATCTTTCAACGCTTTAAAGAATACTACGAAATTAAACCATAAAGATCTTGACATTTTACCCCTTCATTGGCCCAAAGAAGTCCACTTCACCCTTATAGAGTACATCACATCTCAATCTATGATGGGAAATAAAACCAAAAGAACATAATACAATTTTCAATGCTTTCTCCTTATTTTATTACATACAAAGCATTAGTCTATTTACAAAGAAACAGAGAAAATAAATAAAACTCATGCAGTCAAAATCGAAGTAGCTGCTTGTAGCTTTCAATCACGTTCACAGTTGAGTGAATGGCCATGATATTGACCTTATATTAGAGGTTTTCAGCATTTATTAGCCTTACGTCAATTTGTTTCTTTGGAAAAAGAATTTTCTTCCCACGAAAAATAAGTTCATTACTCTCTATTAATTAAAACAAAGCCTAATGCCCTCGAAAAGGCCAACAAGATCAATATTAGATCAAGTTTCACCAATATATATATATATATATACACTCGATCGTAATAAACGATTTGAGATTTGATTTCGACTATTATCCTAAGTTAATTAGGTTCATGCAATTTTCCTAATGAAAAGCTAGCCTGAGGTTGGAGCTTGACGCATGCAGGAAGACGCAAAAGACAGAAGAAGGTTGATGAAGCTCAACTATGTGTAGATTTAAGGAACTAGCTTAGTACTAAACTAGTGGGTGGCATAAATGAGTATAATTAACAGAGGCCCATGTACGAACCGCTGCTTCAAAACTCAAATACGATCTGATCACAGTCATCTTCATACATCTATCGATATTATTAATGGTGACTATATATGATCATTGGGGTGCGTAGCTTCTTAGTATTTTGCCCATTTCTGTGTTGATGAAGACAATGATGTGATTATGAACTTTCTTTTCGGCCTGAAACATATGCTTTCTTCTTCTCTCGCTGAATTTTACGTATATATAATATATGTTTATGTGTCGCATTGTGCTCTCTGTTTCCTTCTCCTTTGCGAAACTGAAATTCAAAATGAAAATAAAATAAAAAGGTTCATTATGGTCACTTGGTAAGAAATTAAATTATTTTTGCATTAAGGGGAATAAAGAGAGGAAACGACGTTTTATTTATTTATTTTTATTTTCAAATTGTATTAATTTTCGGATGAAAAGAAGGATTTTAAAGCAAAGAAATAACAATAACAAATGATAACAAAATAGGTTAAAGGTCATTTGAGCTGTGAGTATTACTATTTTCATGTTGGCACCCTATTTTAATGGTAGCCAAACAGACACATGTCACGTCAAACTTTATTCCATGTATGATTTTATGTGGGCATCACCATGTTTTCTTTAGGCCTTTTTGCTCATAAAGTTTTCGTAAAGGAGCAATATCATATGGAAGTGTTAAAAAAAAAAGAGTAATGTAGCCTAAATTTAACAGTAAAACAAAAAAAAAATGAAAAACCAATAAAGATGGAGAACAAAGTAAATAACAGAGACCATCAATGGAAAAGAGGGCATTTTTGTCATTACATATATTTTTAACACTGCTAGGGCCATCATTCTATCCTCGTTTCTGGAATAACCCCGGACAAAATATTAGGCCTGAGCAATTGGCGGGATGAGTTGATCCGATGATCAGCCCGTATTTTGCCCATTTATTTTTTTCTGGGTACGGGCTAGCCTATGCCCGTGCCCCAGCCCGTTTAAGCCTGATTAAACGGGCTGAGCTGAATTCGTTTGGACTGTAACGAGCATAGACAGCCCGTTTGTCAAAGAGGGCTAAAATTATTCATTTTAAAATCATATAATAATAAGATAATAATAGTATACACATGATATAATTATTCATCCTAAAATCACAAAGCTACAAAACATCCATTTAAAGATTCTAAGTTTAAAACTATTATTTTTAAAAATTTTATAAACCCATAAAATTTCAACCCAACAAAGCTCCGTCTTCTATAAAAATAGTAGGTATTCCTCTAGTTTCTAAAACTTTAAGTTTGTCAAAACTATAACTTAATAACCTACAACACTTATGTTATAAATTTTTTTTAAAACATTAAACACATCATATTTAACATTTAAACCAGATTTTTATCCTTAAGTAGCTTAATTCTAAATTATAATCTTTACAACTTCAACATCGGAAGGAATACACTAATTCAGTAGCAATGGCGCTGGGTCTTCCAATAAATGAGTAACGAATTGAATACATATATTTGACATTTATGAGGGGAAGGCCTTTTTTGTTTCAGAAAGATGTAAACATATGCTACCGTAACTCAATCAATCAAAATAGAAGCCGCACATGTTAAAATGTAAAATCCCATCCTTAGAAGAAAACTGCAATTTACGCAAACCCCGCCACACGCTTCCTCAAGCGGTGCAACTTTTATCACTTCCACTAAGTATGGATGTTTAGTCATTTACTGAAAACATCTTGCCTGCGCCAACCTTTCAACCCCACAAATGAGAACCAAGTCTGGACAAAAACAATTCATCCCTATCAGTGGTTAAGCAGTAACAATCACTAAGTAAGTAAAAAAAATTATATGTATGCATACACATATATGGGCGGACACGGGTAGCCCAATGGTGTGCCCGTCGCCCGCCCGTATAATATATGTAACCCGTCCATTTAAATCTGCCCGTTACGGGCTTAATTTGGGCTGGCCCAAACTGGGCAAATTTAAACCGGGCTTAGACAGGTGCACTGGACAGCGGGCACTTTGCTCAGGCCTAGAAAACATACAATTAGTACAAGTTTTTTTTTTCATACAAAAAAAATTATGTAAGTACGGCACATATCCCTTACTAAGGTTAGGGTATAGCCCCAAGATTCAAAGAGTGTTTACAGGAGACTTAAAAGATCTCCTATTAAATGAGCCCTCACAATAGTAGCAAGAATTGAGCTTACGTTTTTATGAGATATGAATCCGTTACTTATCATATGTATCAACTCCCATTAGCTAGTACTAATATAAGTTTTTTTTTTTACAAAAAATTTTGAAAAGCGGTTAGACTCACCCACGATTTAAGGGTAGAGCGAAGTTTCTCTTTCTCTTAGATAATATTAATGTCAAGTAGAACGAGTTATCTATTATTCTAAAATATAAATTTAAATATTTAAAAATTAAGATACTTTCTAGCCGCGACTACAAAATACTAGTACAAGTTAACCACAAGAAAAACATACTATTAGTCCAAGTTAATGTGGTCTTGGCCCATTGCTCCACACTCCACAGCTCTTGGTGTTATTTTTTTTTTTTTAAATTATCAAGAGATACACATCTTTTTTAATTTTATTTTTTTTTAAAATATGAATGTGAAAAAAAAAATTGTATAAACTCCTTTACCCAATACAAGGTCCAATTCTATTCACGTTTAAATCAAAATGCAATATTATTAATATTTTGAGAATGCCTATTAAAATATAATATTTTGATATATGTTGAGAATCAAATGGATATCTTGATAATGACATTCATATATTACAAAAGTTGATCCTAAGAGGCTGTTTTTGTAATACTTTTTATTAAATTTTAATGAAGTTGATTCTGAACAAATATAGTGAACAATGATTCATGAATTTAGAATATAAATTTAAATATAATCTATTAATAATTACAGTTTTATACAAATGTTATTTATTTAATATAGCTCAAACCTAATCCATCCGATTTCAAATTGAAAATGCATTGTTCATTATTTACTCATAATATAATTTTAGCGCATGTTTTTTTTTATTTAAAGAAAAAAGAAGCCTACAAAAAGTGGGGAAAAAGAGGATTTTGTTTTTTGGCCAGAAATGAGTTAATTTAAGGAATAAACTTGGCTGTTACCTCATACCTGTCCCCTAGGGTTTAAGGAGCGAACCGCGCACAAAACCTCTGCTTTGCCTTGAAGCTTCTCTTGAAGACTTGAACGTCTTCAACAACGTTCCAAGCTCAAGATACCTTATTCTTGGTGCTGGATCAAACGACTTTACCTTCGCCCGCTGAGTCATCGATTTTATTTATGCACCAAATAGTTTCGATGGCTGATCAAGAGAACAATGATATTGGGGCTGCAGACACCTTCGCTCCGGTGCTCGAGGATTGTTCCTTCGATGGGTCGGATCGAAATCCAGTTGTGTCTAATGGCGTAGGGAAGGTGGAGGAGAGAGCCGGGTGTGAAAATTTGGGGATTTCGAGTTGTACGGTTGAGCAAGAAATGAGAAATGGTGCTGAGCCAATTGCTATGGAATCCACTCTTATTGAGGAATGGATAGGAAGTATTAGTTTAGCTGGCGGGCTTCAAAGTTCTGAGCAGGAAATGAGAAACAGTGCTGAGCCAATTGCTCTGGAATCTACTTCTATCGTGGAGATGGATGATGAAGTGCGTGAAAAATTGGAGGTTTCGGGTTGTAACAGTAATACTGAGGAAGGGGTGGGAAGTATTAGTTTGGTTAGTGGGCTTGGAAGCTCTCTTATAATTGGAAATAATGATGGAAAGAGTGAGATTAAGATGGATGAGGATGAGAGTGAAAGTTCAGAGTCCGAGAGTCATAATCCATCTTCACCAACATCTGCATCTTCTAGTAGTAGTAGTGATAGTGACGATAGTTCTACTAGTGGTGGTTCTAATGATGATGACGATAGTGAAGATAGTGAGGAAGAGGAACATCAGGAAGAAGAAAAAATGACAGAAAAGATTCAAGTGGAAGTTGAAGAAGGTGAGATAAAAGACTCTGATGGGCAAGAGCTTGGTACTGACAGTGCCGTCAGTGATGATGAAGATGCAGATGAGGATGCAGGGGAGGTTTCTTGGAGTGGCATTAATGATGAAGGTGATGAAGACGAACCTGCTATGGAAGGACCCATCAGGTCAAAGAACGAGCTCAAGGTAATTTTATACTTCAAATCATAGACTAAATATTTGATATTTGATAGTATTTTGGTCTGGAACCTGATAGTGCCAATAATTTAGCAAATTTAATTGGCTACGCAAGTGAAAGTATTGCTTTCTGAGCCTCTTGGTGAGGGCTACTCTTGAGTTTGTGTTTATGGATAAAGATTGGTTATGGTGGGGTTATTTTGGATATCGTTGGGGACTTTGCTAAGATTTCTTATCTCATGAGATTTTTTGGCAGATATCGTTGAGTCTTACATTTTAGCTCTGAATTATATTATATTCTTAAAATATTTTGATATGTCAGGCATGATACTCGCAAACACATTATGAAGCATGCTTTTTATTCAGTATATTTAATTTATTATTAATATCTTGAACTAATCTGTGTAGATAGAAAGCTTTGCTCTGTAGTATTAAACAATTTTCTGTTGAGCTGACTTTTGACCTGACTGTACTTTGCAGGATCTTCCTTCTGTTCCTCCAGTAAATGTGACCATACAACCTCACCATCAAATGCTGCCAGTAGGAGTTGTTATGTCGGTAAGATAACGAAAACCACATCTTTGATTAGGGAAGGATAATAGGCTGCTTGATGACCTCTGAGTTTAAATACAGTAAACAAAATATCTGCAGTATCAAGGATAGCTTGTCAAGTAATAATATGGTTGATAAACTGAAACAAGTGACTCATTTTACAGATAATCAGCTCCCAAGTCATTGTGGAAGGGATGGAGAAGCATGATCCTCTTAATGAGGGGTCCATTCTCTGGATAACTGAAACCCGAACGCCACTGGGGTTGGTTGATGAAATCTTTGGTCCTGTCAAAAACCCTTACTATATTGTGAGATACAATTCTGAAAATGAAATCCCCAAGGGTGTCCATGTGGGTACTTCAATCTCTTTTGTTTGGGAATTCGCCGATCATGTACTTAATAACAAGGATCTTTACAAGAAAGGCTATGATGCTTCTGGTTTGAATGATGAAGAGTTGTCGGATGAAGCGGAGTTTTCCGATGATGAGAAAGAGGTGGAATACAGGAAAATGCAAAAAATGATGAAGAGAGGTATTAGTGATCAGAATCATGGAAAGCATAAGAACAACAAAAAGAAGGCTTCAAGGAAAAATGGCCCGGCAGCACCTCCCTACCCTGTCCCATCTGCTTCTTCAACGCATAATCATCAAAGGTTTCCTCCTCCATTTTCAGGCATCAGACCAGGTCCTTTCGAGGCGGCAGCTTCGACCGTTCCACCATTTCCACCTACAAATCCCAGCCCTAATTTAGCTTCAAACGGAATTTGGACAAATGGGACATCACTTATGCAGCCACAAACTGCTCTCCCTAATGGATTTCCTCCTAATAACATATCTTTGTTCCCAGGAAATGCACAAAATCCTTATCAGTTGCCAATGACAGGAATCCCATTTCATCAACAGTTAGGCCCCACTCTAGGATCGCTTCCACTTCCAGGAACCAGCTTGCCTATAGTACCACCCAATACATTTGTACAACCTATGTACCTACAGGGTCTTGTTGGTCAAAATCAAATGACTTTTGGGATGAATTTCCCGCCGATTCAGGCATCTGTAAGTGGTGGTGGTGAACAAGCTTTTTTACCCTACGGAATGCAACCAGAAAGAAATCATAATTTTCAGTCAGATTCTGTGAATCTCCATGCTCCCAATCAATTTAGACCTGGTGGCTCTGCTAATCGTGGAAGGAAAACCTTTCACCAAAGGGGAAGGAAAGGCTGGCGACCAACAAAGTAAAAAGTTCAGAGTGCGGCGCTGCACATTGGATGTAACCTATTATTTTTTTTAATTATGTAACATTGAATTTTGAGTTGAAATGAATCTGCTTGAGCTATATTTGGTGCCTATGATTATTTTCAACTACGGAAATATATAGAGTAAAACGTGATGAAAATCAATTACCATACACTGACAAAAAATAATGATGATAAATAGAATATTATAGCACAATAAAAATATTAGAACTTGAACTTTTTGCTTCTCATTCTTTGTAATTCCATTTTATCTTCTCTTTCCCCACGTTAAATAATAAATATTAATTGGAAAACTCTGATTATCATCATAAATATTTGGATTTTGGATTTATGACATTTAGCTATTTAGTCCATCTCTTTAATGTTTTATTGGAAAACATTTAGGGCATGTAAAGATAAGTTATTTTTTATATCGTTTAGAGATTTCATGAAAAATAATTTATTAAATAAAAACTATCTTGTGTTTAACTAGCTTCATAAACAATTATTATTTAATAATTGACTTTTATAATATCTTTATTTATCTTCGTTCATAAAAATGTTCATTAGTACTTTCCAAATTTTATAATATTTGTATGCATCTCTATATTTTTGTGAACAATTAAAAACTCTATTAGATTATTCTCGAAAGCTACCCAGCTTAACTTCTCAAAAATAAATAAAAATCTAATTTGTTTTTAAAATTCTGATTTTTCTTAAAACTTAAAAATTGTAAAAAAAATTAAAAGTGATTTTCTAAAATAAAAAATAAGAGACTTTCCTAAAAGAAATAACTTAAAACAAAGGGGTCCTTAGAGGGACTGAGGGAGATAGGAGCAGATTCCTTAAGACAGAATGGGAATATACTGATAGAAATTTATAATCCAGTCAATGAGATCATTCAACGCTACACCGTGGCTGGAACTTGAATCCAATTAGGAACTATAACAATTATTCCTATGACAGACGAAATGACTCATATGAAGAGAGGAGATGTGAATATGAATATCAGAATGAAGAACAAAATAAGGCTCAAGCTTTGACATTCCTGGTAAAGTCCGTACAAGTCTGGCAGCTACAATCTGAAAAACGGCAGATATCACATCCAAAGCACACACAAGAAGTGCAACCTTTGCATGTCGGAGTACGAGTACATCCTCTGTAAACTCTGCGACTAGCTCGTTCTTCTTCATCATCGCATGTTATTCTGTCATACAGCATGCCGTTACAAATTATTGCTTCATATATATTACCACATAATAGCAAAGTACAACTTAAGAGTTTTTTTTGGGCAACGTACAACTTCATAGATTATTTTAAAAGTAACTTCAAGAATTAGTCTAAAAGATACCGTTGAAAAATACATTAGTGAAAATGATGTTCTTGAGCAAGACAGGATGTTGACCGAAAAAAGCTATGCAGAACAATTACAGTTAAGTAATCAAATCATGTCTTTTTAAGAAGAAACCGATAACTTCAGATGCTCCTATGAAATAAAGATTCCTCCACATGAGCTAAATAATCAAAGTGATAGCACATTTTTTGGGGCAATTTTTCTTCTCTCTTCATCAAAAATTGAGTCCAGAAGGCATATGCATACCCCCTCCCAGCTAAGGAAGTTCCGGAGATTATTTAGAAGAGCCCCTAAATTCAATAGGACTTTTGATTTTTTTCCCCCAAAAAAAAAAAACTTCTACTGGGGATGGTGGCAACTTATCTATCTAATCAGAGTATCTTTTATAATCAAATAATCGGTGGCAAGGTGTTTGGGGCCAGACAACAGGCTGAAGGAAATGGAAATGTCAGCACTGGACAGAGCAACGATATGCAATAGCTGTGCAAAATGATGATTCCCTTCAAAGCCAAAGAGTATACAGCACCTTATCTATCAGATCAGAGTATCTTTTATAACCAACCCACAAGAACTGGTTCTACAGGCAGTTCAAATTCTTTAGGTAATAACATAGAGTTGCAAACTATACAAGCCATGTCCATATGTTATTCATAAAGTCCTTCATCAAGCTACGGCAGAATAGAGGAAGGTGGAAGGTTAGTTGGGCAATCACTACTTAATACAAGCTGATTTAAAAAAACAACTAATTTTTGTGAGAACCTAGAAGTTGTGTCCAAATGTATGATCCAAGGAGGTGGTAAATCCTAAGACTAAAGAATTTTTTTATTACAAAAGGTATTTTAATCCGAATGGACAGCAACATCTGTTCATAATGTTATCACCCATTCCATTCCATTCCAATCTATATATCACAGAAATAATTATTACAGTTCTAGTAGCTTAGAAACATTCACTTCCATATTATTTAATACGGGGTAAGCCTTAAATAACCTGCATTAATCACAAAATATCAAAATAATTAAAACAACATCATTGCAAGCATGGTTTATTAACTTGACCGTTAATTCTTATGAAGAAAATTTTTGATATGCAGTACCAATGTTCTAGGTTTATTAGCACAAATATTCATTTCAATGTAAGAGACTAACTGAATAAGCATACTTGTCATATCGAAGATCAGCACATTTCCAATTTGCATCTGCCAAAGCATCATGGTGAATCCGGCATTCCTCTTTAGTCCTCAGGCGGAACCTGCGCTTTTTTTTGCACCTAGTACAGCTAATAAATTCATCACGGTGACAAGACCGTCCATTATTCAATCTACTGGAACCATTAACAGTTTTTGACATTTGATTGTAGTATTTGAGAAGCACCGTCTTGTATAAGGAAACCTTCTCGCCATTAATGATCACCCAGATATTATTTTTCCATTTCCTGGCTGACTCTCTTCCAGAGTGTTTCTCAAATGCAGCAGGACTCAACTTGTCTAGCCATAAAACAACATAATGGAAGTAAGGTCATGGGGGCGAGACAATTGTTTTAAATTTAATTTTCTGGATCAAAACCACATAGCATGCAAGCAAAGTGTCAAACATAGAAACGATTTATATTTACTTCATGACTACAGCGCACACAGTTGAGATCCGCCAGGGCACAGCTTAGATGCGGCTGGATGAAATCAAACAGAAAGCTAAAGACAATCATTTACATTTAATTTCTGAGTTCTGAATTAATCAAGTAGATTTGCCAGCTTGTCTGCTGCATTCAAGTATTAAAGACTAATAAACTCTGAATCAACCCCCCAAAGCTCCTCCACATGGAACAAACCAAAAGCATTTTAATCTACTCTCATTCATATATATAATCTCTTTCCTGGATGGTGATTTCCCAGGCACTGGTCAAATTCAATCACTAAGACATGCTAGAATACTACTTTCTATATCAATCTGAGTATTATTTCACTATATTCCAAGTAGGATTGCGGGTACAATCATTTAGTTTCCTCTCCTTCACTGCTCTGTGTGTGTGTGTGTGACATCACTGCTCAGTGGCAAACAAGGTTTACATTATAGCGCGCATTCTTCAATCCTAATATATAACCAGAGGCGGACTCCTTCTGGGGGTAACCAAAACTCTAGATATATAATTTATCAAACAATTGAAAGCAAACAAACGGATGCCAGAAACAAGTCTATAGATCATGCCATCGTACGTTAGTATGCAGTTTCCTAGATCAGACTCGTAGTCTAGCCTCCTGATAAGTTGCCGCGAGAAAAACTACTCAAATAATATGCAGGTTGTTAGACCATGTCCTTCCAATGACCAAACCAAATGCAAATAACTCCTTTCATCAGACCCACTAGACACTAGACTCATAATAAATATTGACAAAACCGAATATAAGAACCTTATGATGAGACTACCGAATCCCATCCGTGATGGACATGCAATACGATTCAACAGGCACAACTTTGCACCGAACAACTAGCCATGCTATACTGCCAATGACTTTATATAGCGAAAGAACAGCATTTGCGTAACTTCATTACTCGATCAAAGGAGCGTCTTCACGGAGACAAATCAACATACACATGAAATGTGTAACTGCCAAAAGAAATGACGCTCACATAACTATTGTTACAAACACTAAACGCAACGCAGATTAAGTAAACAACAACGACGCACATCAACGTAAGTAATCAGACTAACAGAGATCGTACACTCAGGAAATCAACATGCATAAAAATCAAAACCTCAACTTTAGAGAGAGCTCAGAGGAGAGAAAGAGAGACCTTCCTGGCAACCAGGGGCGCATTCACAAGTGATTTCGAGGCATCCATTTACGGAAACCCTAAGCCGCCCGACGGCGTCACCGTATCTATGGCTAGTACACCCACATGTTACCTCCACATAGCCTTCAAGCCTCTTCACCCCACTCACCTCCCTCAGTTCGTCATCACTGAACATTGTAAACCCACTTTCTCTATCTAAACCATTCGCCATCATTCTCCTTCCTCCGCGAGAAGAGAGGACTCTGTTTCGGGTAGAAAGAGTGAGAAGAAAAAGAGAGAAAACCCAGAGGATATCTTGCGGGAAAGTCGAATATATAGTCGAAGGAAAGATATGCGGCGAAAAATCAGGAACAGTACAAGGATATCCTCAAAATGATGGAGTATTGATACGATATGGAAAACCCCCGACAAAAGCTCTCAAGGAAGATTAAGAAAACCCAAAACCAAAAGCCCCCAAGGGTTACTCCGAGAGATCTGGCAGGAAAAACATTGAAGGACAAGAGAGGGAAGAAAGTAAGCGCACGAGAGAGACCGGGGGGGGGGGGCGACAGAGGTTGGTGATGGGACTGTGAATGAGCTGGCGGAGCAATACCAATGTTGTGAGGCAAAGGCCTTACACTTCCAAAGCCTTAATAGTTAATAGTCAGCTATTTGCATGATATGACATTAGGCACCGTTTGCTTTGCAGCAAATCTGGTTCTCTCGTAAAGTTTTTTTACTTTTGTATTAATTATACTTAATATTTGTTTGTAATACTAATACTTTAAATGTGCTCATTGAAGCTTATATACTTTTAATTTATTCTCTAATCACTTAATATAAGATATAATCATACACTTAATCACTTGATGTCGGGAATGAAACCCCCCCTCCCATTATTCTCTTTGACCCTGCCTTCTCTCTCGATGGCTTGGTTGCTACTGGATGCAAAGTTATTTTTTAGCTGAATTCTTTGATATGAGCGGATATTTTTGTTTAGCGAATGATTCTCAGTATGGATTTGTTGATTTTGTTGTTCGATCTCAATGAATTTTGTCTAAAATTCTTCAATTCATGTTCTCTCTGTTCGCCTCCATTTCCATGAATTCCATTCCCTTCCTGGTTTGTTTTCAATCAAAATCCCCCCGATTTACAACCAAACGGTGCCTTAGAGAATAGGGGAGAGAGAGAAAAAAATAAAAAGGTCGCTTGGGGTTCAGGAATCAGGGGTCTTATTTTTATAGGAGGAAATCCCCTTGGTCGGAGCCTTTTAATTTTTGTACGACTTTCAATAACACCTTGTCAGTTAGTTTCAGTGCCCACTTTAATTTCATATTTCTTTTTTTTTTCTTATCAGAAATTTCATAGTTCATTCATTATGCCAGATCTTAAATTGCATTAAGAAAGAAATGTAGTTTAAACTTATTTCTTGTGTAGTTTCTGTACAATTTGAAGATTTGAAGACGAACAAAATAAAGTAAATATAGCAACAAATGGTGATCTTATAAAACTTATTGTTTCTTTTCTAATAAAATAAATTTAAATAAATTAAGTCATGTAGACTCATTATAATTAAAAAATATCTCTTAAATAAGGAGAATTTATAAAAATATTTATAAATTATTTATTAATAAAATTATCTATTAATAATTTAAACTTACCCCTGCGTGGATTATAAACTCATTATTTACTAACTAAATGAATTTTTGTGGAGGCATAGCCAGTTAAGTAGGGAGAGAGATTAATAGAGTTAGTCTGAGTGATAAATAGCTCGGTATTATTTAAACGAGATCTTAAGTTTGAGTCTTAGCGTATACACAAAATTTTCGTTAGGAAACTTACCCACTATAGTCAAGTACTTTACTCGGGTCAAATTTAGATGTAGTCTGGATAAAATTTTAATGAATTAGTGGGTAACAAAAAAATATGGGGAGGGGGGGGAGACAGAGAAAATAAATACGAGATGACTTCTTTGTTTCCTTTTGGTCTGAGTGAGTTCTCATCATCACTCCGTCTTTCTCTCGGGACAAAATTGGGAACACTAGCAGCAGGCCTGGTGGTGTCCTGCAACAAGCAAAGGCATGTCTGTCCTGAGACAAGTGACTAGTATTGGAGATAGTTTGTGTATTATGATGATACCAACCATTAAAGCATCATAATCCTTCTTGTTTCTAAAAGGTGCCCTCTCCACACCAAACAAAGCTTGTTTCACTTTACGTACGTACGTGTTATTGTCCCAGCAGCTGCGAGACATCAGATCATGAGCTTCAAGTTAAAGTTGATTTAACAAAATGAAAAATCGTCACAAAATTCACAGTTGATATATATTGAGCCTGCCATGCAGATACGTGAAGCTGCCGCTGTAATGATACCATGGTGAGTTTTGCCACAGTGGCTAGGGAGAGATATATGCAAAATGGATTCCATTGTCTGGCCTTTGTGAAAACTTGATTCCTGAAATGACGAAATCAATCCCAAGTCATTTGAATTTTGCCCCTCCAACATTAGGGCACAGAATAAAGCAATGCTCCCTATAGAATCTGCACCTATTGTAGACTATAGTCACAAGCTATATTCTAATATGGCGTGTTCCTCAACCACGATAAACTCACGAAACAATGATAGCGTCCATCAGCTCTTGTGGTAGTAATCATCATCAGCTTGGCCTCATGTTGGTAGGCGCAGCTGAACTAAAAGTACAAACTTTTCCCATTTTTCAAGAAAAGAACAAAGTATACCTGATAATGTATATATAAATTAATTAAATTATAAAATGAGAGAATTAAGTTTATGTTCTCATTTTATTTAAAAAAAACTGGAAAAAAAAACATAGTTACAAATTTTTAATTTAAATTAGCCTGTCACTCGAGTGTCTTATAATATAGTATTCAAAAAAAAGTGTCAGAAGATACTAACAGGTGATCAACATGGTTTTGTAAAGAAAAAAACAAAGTATTATAGAGTGTATTCGCGTATATAGGATTCTCTGCAGAGCTAATAGGTGCATTGCATAATTGGTCATGTCATGATGAGCAGTGTTCCGAAGAGAATTTGTGGGCTATTCAACAACCTAATGCTTGACTTGCTGGGATTTCGCTCCTTCATTAGAATCCAATGTTTTACGAAGCAAGGATTAGTAGGCCACGTTGATAGGTTTTTTATTTTTGTTTAACCTGTCTTATCTAATCAAATGCGATGTTTTGTCTTCTTTAAAGGGAGGGAGAGAGAGAGATGATGTTTTCCGGTGGACAAGTGAACAGGGGAAAGCAGGGAGCGAGGTTGCTGCCTCATGTTACTGTTGTCTGTGTAGGTGCCAACCTCCTTAATTATTACTCCCTATGCTTTAATTTAATTTATAAACCATTTTGTGGAATATTGTTAAAGAGTGATTAATATGCTTATCTTTAAAATACTCCTGTCAAAGAAAATACCTCGTAATAGTAAAAGGAGGGAGTATGTATGATGTCATGCTTTTTTATTTTGAAAAATATACTATTCTAATTTATTGTTTTGTCATAAAATAGTGTTTTTTAATGACATGGATTTTATAATTTTATGTTTAATATAACAATAGAATGAATATATAATTTGAGCATGTGGGAGAAGGGTGTTTTGTCATGATATTTTCTAATACCATATTCATTTTTCATCACTAAATTAGGGGGAATGACATTTACCTCCTAAAAGATCGACCTTAGTTATAGTTACGTCTTCAAAAGAATTTCTGAAAGATTAATTCACAAATATTGATTCATATAGTTACTCTATAGATAGGAATCTCAAATGCAAATTGGGAGTTATATTTAAAATTTAAATATCCTATTTAGACTTCTGAATTTGTAACTGCTAAATTGATATTTTCAGCCTTTTTTTAAAAAAAATGGAGACTTAACTGTGATTAAATCAAACTTTTGGTACATAAGTGACATTCTACTACTAAATTATGGTTAGAAATAGAATTTCCTGCAATGTCAAATTGTGAATTACAGTTCAGAGCCATCTTCAGCCCAAGACTTGTGGCGGATCACTGGACCTTTTAGCATGGGCTGCGATATCAGGCAAATGATTTCCAGGCCTTTTCCAGGCCCAAACAAAACACCACAATGACTCTATGGGAACTAACTCTCTCCTGCTCACCCATCATCCATAAGTTCCACTGACAAAAGGGTGAGAGATATGACTATTTAGAATATATTCGAATTATAGGGAGTATTACTTTATTATGATTCTAGTCGCGACGTTTAGAGATACATCATATTTCCTAGTGCCTAAATTTACGCCTGAGAGTAATAAACAACTCACCCCACCCGACATTAATATCGCATAGGAGGAAGGGAGATTTCACCCTACATTTGGATCGTTGGTGAACCTAACCCCTCTAAAAAAATTTCAGTATAAAAAAAAAAGAAAAACTCTCTCCTGCTCTACCGGATAGTAAGTTGTTAACTTAAGAAAATAATTATTCTTAAATTTTAATTAATTTTCAAATTAGATTTACAATTTTTTACCTACTATACCAATATATAATATAACTATTTACTAATTTTTAGATATGTAGGTTCGTCAGAATCAAATACGTTATTCAAGTACCGTCTGATAGTTTGGCGGTTCATTAGGGAGTTCCACGGCATCTGTCAGTGGGAGAAGAGCACTCTAACTTTCCTTCTCTTATTTGTGCGAATCTGCTAATCGAGATAGGATCAGGATGTCTTGTGCTAGAATTAGGCCCAAATACAACATAGCTACGTACAGACTACAGAACAATGTTTTTTTTTTTAATTATTATTATTTTATTAGGTACCTAGCACAATAAGTTTGATGGTAAACAGGAGTCATATTATAAGAATACTCATGTGTATGTTAATACAATTTGATATACAAATACAATATCTCAAAGCTCGAGAAGCTTCTATTTGGGCGGAAATCCAGCTTGGAAGTGCCTTTGTTAATTAATATTAGTTGCTTATATTATTTTTTAAATCACAACACATCAATAATCAATAATTATTAATAAAGTAAAGAAGTCTTCAAATTCCTTATCTTAATACTCTGACCTCAATCACACGCGTGCCTTCGATACATATAGCCAATTGACTGATGCGTGTTGTTAAGTTTGATTTATTTATTTTTTCTTTGTATGCCCCTCAAGGTACTAATAATAGTTATATTTTTTTCAGCATTGTCTCCTCTTAATTACTACAATAAGTTGCTGATATGGTTTTAATTTTTAGAGAATATTTTATTATTCTAATTAGTTTAAAAAAAAGCAAAATTAGAAAGTTACACATCTTTTTGTAAAATTAAAAATATTAATTATCACCTTTTAAAAATATGAAATTAGTTAAATTTATCCTAATAAAGAACTAATTTCACGGGATCTTCTAAAGAGTTCGAAGGATAAAAGCCATTGATGTGCCTGAAGCGATCTCGAACTAAGTTGGCTTTTCATTATTTGTATTTTCAGTTTATTTCAGTTTAACCACAAGCATGTAAATTCAGATAAATACTGTCGGCCATAAAAATCTTAAAAATGTAAGCTTTTATGGGCTTCCCCTAAAAATCAGATCTACCGATCAGTTTATTTTTATTTTTTTGATAGAGACCGATCGGTTTATTTAATTTTGCTTCAGCATTAAGTTATGCCTTTTCCTTCTCTTCCATGTTCACCAAAATATATAAAGAGAAGTATAAGTGAAATAAGATCAATTTTTTAATTGATTGCGTAGACAATACCCTTCCTTTACTTTCTCTCCCCATCGATCTCTCTCCATTGCAATTAAAATCTTGTCTTAGCAAATATGATCTTAACAGCCATGTTTCTTCTCACAATGATATTCGCTCATCGCAGCCCACTGATGAAAAACCTATAAGTTTTTTCATTGAAAAAGAAAAAACAAAAAGAAAACCTTGAAAATGATAACCTAGACTAAAAGCAATGGCGGTGATTGGGGAGAAGTGGAGGCGCAAATGCGCACTGGAGAAAAATTAATCCACTTTTGTTTTTCTCTTTACAGCTTAATTAAAGGGAAAATATATAAAGATATATTTAAGTCTTGTCTTTCCTCATCTGCAGAAAAAACGCAGCCATTTCAATTTTTTAATAAATTGGAGTTTAAAGTGACAAGAACGAGGAGCGAGTAGAGTTAAAGATTGAAACTTTCTTAATATAACCAAAGATAACCGGTAACTGAAAAAGGGTAATACTCAGTTTTGGGAGTTGCATTGGATGGTAGGCGTGAGTCATGACATCAGTTTCGCATACAAGTAGAACTTAATGCGCCCCTTGAACTAACGTGAAAGCAATTCAACTTGAATGAAAGTATTTTTATAATTATCATCATCATTATTAATTAGTACAAATTTACAATCTTATACCTTTAAACATTACATTATAGTATTTGGCCTTCAAATTAATGATGTTGCCTCAGGTTAAAGCAAATCCCGACGTCATCGGCTCGGCTCGGCTCATTTTGGCTTCCTTCCTTTCCCACTGTCAATTGTCAAATCCGCTCCTCCTGCCGCTCCTCCTCCCTGTTTTCCTCCTATCATTATTCCTCAAACTTTGAATCTTCCCGACTTCAAATTCTGTTCTTTTACTCTTTGTCTATATTTTGAATCTTCATTGAATCCATTAGGACTCTCTGTTTTGCGATATTTGCTTACATATTATCTCGGTTTTCTTCTCTATAATCTAATCCTCTCTTGGTTTGGACTTGGAAGTTATATAAAACTTGCATTTCAATTGTGTTCTGTTCTTTTCCTATTTCTGTGCCTAGTTTTGGAGGGGGCATAGATCTCGGGGCGTTTCCCGAGGGAAGAAGAAACAGCTGAAAAACACACTAGAGAACAAGCTGCATCTAATTAATTGCTGGCGAGATCTGAGAAGAAAAAAAACGAAGATTTTCAAGTTCCTCATTAGACGTTACTTGTAAAGAGACTGGAGGGTGACTTGTCCCAAATTTGCTTCCATCTTTTCCTCCTCTAAGTTTGTCCCTTTCCAGTGAGGTAATAAGTTTAGAGCCTCTTCTCCATAGCTGGGTCCCAAAACCGAAAATTTCTCATATATCCCGTTAATTTCTGCTCCCATATCACATTCTTAGCATTTTTATAGATTTAACCCAAGTTAAATCATGCATCTTTGCATGAAAACCATGTTTTATCGATTCCGAAGGTAATCCTTCTTCATAAAAAAGGTAACTTTGTTCTGTCTCTGAACCTCAATACTTCTCATTGGTCTCTCCTCTTCTGAAATTTTTTGGGTGTTTCCTCGATTTCGAAAGATTATGAGGAAAAATGCAAATTCTCATCCGGGAAGGTTATTTAGCGATAGGAAATGGATTATACCATTTTTTGCCAGTTTGCTTGTATCTGTTAGTCTGTTTCTCACAGCTATTCTTGGGGCGCTTAGTTCTTCTAACGTTGGAGAGCAATCAACGTTTGACATTATTTCTTTCGCAAGATCAGAGGATTCAAGTGGGTATTTTGTGGAATCGGATTTGGAAAGATGGTCGAGTGCAAATAATAAGGTTCGAAAAATGGAGGCGGCACCTAGGTTTGCTTATCTTATTTCAGGCACAAAAGGTGATAGTCATAGGATGATGAGGACTTTAGAAGCAGTATATCACCCAAGAAATCAGTATGTTCTGCATTTGGATCTTGAGGCTCCACCACGCGAGAGATTGGAATTGGCAGCTTCAGTGAAAGCTGATCCTACATTTCGTGAAGTGGAGAATGTTCGTGTTATGTCTCAATCCAATCTGGTGACTTATAAAGGTCCTACTATGATTGCTTGCACCCTTCAAGCTATTGCAATATTGTTGAAAGAGAGCTCTGAATGGGACTGGTTTATAAACCTCAGTGCTTCAGATTATCCTCTCGTGACACAGGATGGTTAGTCACAAAAACCCTTCTCTCTCTATCTATCTGGCTTCATGATTTTATATGATATTACTGTGACTCTTGTTTCACAGTTGTTTTTGAAACTTGAAACTCAGACTTCGTTTGAGTTTTTGTCTAGCAGGCAATAGGTAGGCTCTTAAATGCGTTGAAATGTTGTTTGCTTGGGATTTAGTGATTTAGAAATAAGAAAGTTTATTGGACTTCATCCATATCCTGATTTTTGTGGAAGATGGATCTCTATGTAAGAGCTGGAACAAGTGACGATTGGAGTAATGGGTTTTAGATTCATCACACTGTCTTCAAGAGTGAAGACTTGGGGTAGTTTAGTGTAATCTGGCTTGCAATTATTTGCTTTGGTGTGGCTATTTCCAGTAGTTTATTTCTATTAGACCTTCTTACCCCCATAGTCATCCTCATTTAAAACTAAGGTTAATACAATTTTTGGTCTCTTAAGTTTATTCTCATTCTGGTTTTGGTTCCTCAAATTTCAAATCATAGGTTTTAGTCCCTCAAATTTCTTTCAATCTAAAAAATTAGTCCGTATAGTTTAATAAAACCTGAAGTATCAAAACTTATGGTTTGAAATTTGAAGGACAGATTATATTAACCCTACAAACTATTTTGTTGAGTGGGTCAGGGATAAGTCAAATTTTAAACTATAAGTTTTAGTCCCTTAAGTTTCTTTCCATCCAAAACATTGGTCCGTATAATTTAATAAAACCTAAAAGACTAAAACCTATAGTTTGAAATTTAAAGGATAGGTTATATTAACCCTAAAAACTATTTTGTTGAGTGGGTCAGGGATAAGTCATGACCCTAAAGTAAGACAGAATTTTGCTTCCTCATGTTAGACTGGGGATGTTCCTAAGAGCGATGTACAGTCTAATGCTACCGTTCAGGCTATTTTGATAGTCAACTTGCAGACTTCAGAGGAATTTCATTACTTGTTCTTATACGAGCTAAAAAGTCAGATATAGCTCAAAAAGTTGTCTAGACAGATTTGCGAAACTATTCGGTGTTGGAATTCAAGAACTTGTTAAAGATAATGTCAATATCTCTGTGTGGTTGTTTGTATTTATGTTGGAGTTACGCCATGTGCACTTCAGTACTTGAGAGGAGTGATATAAGCTTAACACCTGCTGAAATGCATTTAGGAGCTTCACTTCTTGATAAGATAACTTTATTTTAGGGGTGTCATGTTTTTTTTTTGTTCTTTTCTTAATTTTTTATTCCACAAAAAGCTTTGGATGGTTTCTATATTAGTTTTGGCCCCAGTAGAATTCATATCTCCTACATATAAGATAATGTTTGGGCATTTTATAGCCGATATCTTATAATCTTCTGGCATTTATATATTTTGTGCTGCAAATATGTTCAGATATCTTTCAGTAGTAAAATGCTTTTGTAGTTTCCTTCAAAAAGGGGGAAAGCACTTGCCTATATCTGAGAACGCAATTTCTTTTCATTTTCTTGTTACATGGAATGGTCAGTTCTCAGCTGTTTTTAGCTTTAAGTAATTCTCCATGAATCTTCAAAATGCCCTTGTGAAGTAATCTGACATTTATGTCCTGGTTTTGCAGATTTGCTTCATATTTTTTCTAATCTGTCTAGAGGGATCAATTTCATCGAACATACCCACATTGCCGGTTGGAAACTGTAAGAAAGTTCTTATCACTGTTTGAATAATACCATTAAAATGCTGCCTCTCTCTCTCTCCATTGCTTCACCATATCAGTTTACCAAGTTTTCCCCTTTCTTTTTCCTGCTTGTATGTATCTTCAGCAACCATAGAGCCAGACCCATCATCATCGATCCAGCCCTTTACTTATCGAAGAAATCCGATATCGCATGGACGACTCAGCTACGAACACTTCCCACCTCTTTTAAGTTATTTACAGGTACATTTATATCTATGACTCCACATACATTGATTGGTCAATTCCATCATAAACCTACTCAGAAGAGTGCTCTATTAAGTTTATTGCTCTGCATGAACATGTGGCTGGACATGGAATATAGTATATCGTTCTACAGATATAATGTATTAGCTTGTTTTCTTGATTTTTGCATAAAGTGATTTTGTTTATGCTTCTGAGCACAGGTTCGGCTTGGGTTGTGCTGACGCGGTCTTTTGTCGAATACTGCATATGGGGATGGGATAACCTTCCAAGAACAATTCTGATGTATTATACAAATTTCATCTCATCTCCAGAGGGCTATTTTCACACTGTCATTTGTAACACTGAGGAATTCAAACATACAGCTATTAGCCATGATCTTCACTACATAGCGTGGGACACGCCGCCAAAGCAGCACCCGAGATCTTTGACTATGAAGGACTTTGACAAAATGGTTCAGAGCAAGGCTCCGTTTGCACGGAAGTTTGCAAAGGACGATCCGGTCCTGGACAAGATCGACAAAGAGCTTTTGGGACGCACGCATAGATTTTCTCCTGGAGCATGGTGTATTGGCAACTCGACGGAAGGTGCCGCCGATCCTTGTTCTTTTCATGGCAATGATACCGTGTTCAGGCCAGGCCCTGGTGCTGAGAGGTTGCTTGAATTGTTTCAAACTCTGTTATCTGATGATTTCAAAAGCAAGCAGTGTTCTTGACAACTGAACAATCCAATTAGGATAATCGCAAGTGTAAATATGTTGTTATAGGTTACATTGATTCCAAGGGCCGGTATTTTTGTGCTCTATATATCAAAACATTCAAAGCTCAGAGTTAGAATCAAAAAGCACTGTGAGCAGCAGTTTCTCAGGTGCTTGTTTTATTTTAGTTAAAACCATTTTTTCATTGCCTTTAGAGTCACCAGTCAACCATTAAGGCAATTTACAACATGTAACTTGAGTTACAAATTAGTCATTTTCACTTAGCACATGGCAAGTGATCACGAGATGACTTTCTATTACCAGAAATTAAAGACGTGTATTTTTCTATGACCATTTCTGGAGAAAAATCAGTGAAATAACCCCTCTCTACGTTCAAACCCTCTTCAGCAGCCAGCATCTCGACTCGGTTCTGCACCCGGTCAGCTCCGATCTGGTTCGGCTCCAGCAGCATGCAGGCGATTTCAGTTGAGTCTTCACCATGAACAAGCCCTAGTGTCTGAACTGTTGGTAATCCACCACCACGAGCACTAACCATCTTTGCAATCTTCCTTGTTGCTGATACATCAGTGGACAAAATGGGTATGTTGTAGAGAGCCACCCAAGGCCGTGCACCGATCATGGAGATGCCTTTGGATTTTAAAACCATGATAGGTCCTTCCTCAGGGTTCTGTGGAAGAATCTCAGGCATAGTCCATCCTGCCCATTGACTTCCCAAAAAATTAGGCCTGTAATACCCTAGCTCTCTCCTGATAGTGTCAACAGGTTTCCCTGTTGGATGTGCTGCAGCATACAAAAATACCGGCACTGCATTTCCCATAAAAAGAAGAGTCAATTTTTCTAGCTTTTTTAGGGCAGCCACAGTGCATAAGTGTCCCGTCAGGTAGAGGACGGATTATGCATCTTTACCCTTACAAGCAACATGTGACCTCCAAGAACCCGTGAAAAATGATCAAAATACGAAAATGAGAGAGAAAATGGAGTGAATATATTGGACTGACCATTGAATCGGTTGCCAATGTCAGCGGCAACTGCTTTAGCGAGCCAAGCAGCCTCATCAAGTGAGGCACGAGCGAGAGGGTGAAACAAGATGTCGTCGATGACGCCTAATCTTGGATGAGCTCCATCATGAGATTCAAGGTTGATGGAGTTGAATGCAGCCTCTGCCATGGCTATCACCGATTGGTGCAAGGGGCTATATATAGCATTTCCTGTACAGTCATGTAGAACGTAAGATACAAGAGTGTACCTTGTTCTGTTGTAAGCTCTATCGTCACATTTGGTTATGATCACGGTTTCTGGGTTCGTCCTCGCGGCTTCTTCGATGGCTTCAAGTGTTGCACTATTTCGTGCTTCAGAGATGAACATCTTGCAACATAGTAACATCGCCTGGTCAACGGCTTTCTTGTCCTATCAAGTCAAAATTCGTCCCACCAAGTCAGCAAATACAACATAGTTACATCACATGATATTTAACCGGGTTATTGTTCCTTGAATGAAAAGATAACCTAAGATAATTGCAACTTTAAATCCTTGCAGTGGTTGTATCATGGCAGACATGTTTAAGAATGTGATTTTAATCGCAGTTTTTCTCATTTTGATTTTCAAAATCGAACAAACTAAAGCGAAAGCAAAGATTGTGTGAGCGTGCGACACATGTTGATGTTTCCCAGGATCTTCCGGATATAATAGAGGACACTGATACAGCTGGAGAGGGGCCTTTCGCATCACTTGGAATATTTTGTCGTCCCAAAAGGGGAGTTCACTGAGAATTATTTTATTTTACCAGTATCATAAGTTTCACCACGATCTTCAGAAAGTTGAAAAACTAGCTTTGGTAAGTTAATTAACGCACGTGACGACTGTGCGGTAACTAGCTAGCTAAATTCATTGAGCACATTCTCAGAAAGAAGGTTTCGATGGAACTACAAAAGCAAAAATGAAGTCTTTCGGGCCTCTGTAAAAAAAGAACAGTGAAAATACGAACTTTCGTGGTCATTATAGAAATTACCAGAAACTCACCGATTGAAAAATGTCTCTCTAACAGGAAAAACCGACGATCATTGATTGAAGCATATCTTTAATTCACTGGAGAAACGATACACCACGCACACCACAAACTTTTTTTTAAAAAAAACTAAGAGCTCCAGAACACTTCAGTAAGGATTAATTCACTATTCCCTTCTACCTTTTTGTTTCCTTCCGTTAATACTTGGATTAACCAAAGATCATTTCAGTAAAGAAAGCCCAGAAAGATTTCAATGCAGAGACAGAAACCAGGACAGGGGAATCGGAAACCGAAACAGAGAGACGCAGAGATCGTAGTAAGTAGTATAATCTGAAGTTGCATTGTATAAATTGACACCAGAAACTTGTGTCAGTTACATGAGATTGGAAGGTAAGAATTCAGAATCAAAGAAGTGGGAAGAGATTTTCTGACCTTGCAAGTGGGATGGGAATCCATGAGTGTCGTCGATTCAGCTAGGTGTGGTCTCTCTATCTGAAAACGCGGTATCACGAGTAAGTTAAGGCAGAAAGAACAAAAAAGGAGAAGGCAAGAAGATTTAAGTGCCGTGTGGTTGAAGCGCTGAATAATAAATAAGTCACTGGGGACTCAGCTTCATCCGCGGATTAGCAAGAAGAAGAAAGCAGAGTCTTCCTATTTCGTCCTTCCGTGTTGCCACGTGAAGAAAATATGTAATCTAATTAACGTGAGTCCCGTGCTCTCAGAAATGAATTTATTACATTTTTATCTTGTAGATAAAGAAAAAAAGTGCTGCAGTAAAAACATAATGTACTGGTTTCAAAAAGTTTGCAGACTGCACCCTCGTCATTTATTATTATTTTTTGAAATAAAATGTGAGTATTTTCGTATTTTATTCCTAAATTACATGTTGTAATAATAAATGTAGCGATTTGTACATGTCGAAAATGAACAGAGAATTGAAGACGCTTGCTTGTCCACGCTGGCTTGGCTTGGGCATGAATCACATGTTGCTATTCCTTATCGGCTGACATGCTCTTGCTTTTCAATATCACCAAATCATGATTTAACAAATCTATCTAATCTAATCAAAATACATATTTGCAAGAAGCGTAAAATCTAATGTATGATGATGTATCTATCGAAGCCAAACCAAAATGTTGTCCTAGTCCACGTGGTCTATTTTAGATTTGATTAGTTTTCAAGCCTAATTTAGTTAAACTATTGCCTTCAATGGCGTGTGGGAGTAGCGTTCAAAAAGCTTATTTTTCGCATAATGAAGAGTCATTAACTTTTGGAAGGTTCTTAAAATTACAAAAATTGACTATATATTATAGTAATATATTTTCTCCGATTACATTTAACGTAAGTCATCAAAGTAAAAAGATCTTAGTGACGACACTCCCTTTCACCCTTAGAAAGTGGAGTAAAACCAGGACATCCAAGCCTTACTTACGAATATGAAAGCTGTACGCTGTTCTTGCACGTGCCAGCTGGAACAAGCCGGGACCAAACCATTTCCTTCGTAAATTAGAACGATATACGGATATGGTCGGAATCATCTCCAGATAATAGAAACAAAAACTCAAAGAAACTGGCTGTTTGACAGTGATATGGAATAATTATGAATCAGATTTTTCTTTTTCTCAAGAAATTAGATGAACAACTTCACAGATAAACTAGAAGCATGGAGATTTTATTCCATCCAAAACGACAAGGCAATTAACGTACCTGAATTCTGAAATATCTTTTATACTATATCAAAATATCAAGAAATGAAATAACAGATTGAATCATATATAGCCATATTTTCTTTTATTCAGATAGACAACAAGGCGATAATGCATCTCAACGATCCCCTAAATAATATGTATCACACCTCAAAATAAAATTACATGCTGCAAACTAGCCAATCATCTGAATAACTTCTGAAGAACCGAGTTCATTGGAATGATCAGCAGAATGACTAGCATCACCTTATAATGAGACTTCACAGAATCTCAAATCCATCCTACAAGTGAAAAAAGTATTATTTTATCAAGAAAAATCCTTGGCAAATCTTGTATACAAGAAACAACGGTTCTTTGGCATGCCGTTCCCTCCTCAATCAAATGGACCTAACTTCAAGTAACTTTGAATTATTTCTTCCTGTGAGAAGTCTGTAAAGTAGCCCTTCCCCACAGAAATACCTTCTTCTCTAGCAAGGCTCTCAACTTCTTCCTGTACTCTGTCTCCCCCAATTCTTGTTGGATCCAACAAATTACAGGCTACCTCGATAACGCCTTCGCCATGGTCTAGTGCCATTGCCTGTACGGTCGGAAGTCCACCGCCTCTCCCGCTAAGTCGTTTTGCAATTCTACGAACAACATCGATATTAGAAGATAACAGAGGGACATTGTAGTTATCAACCCATTTGGTTGCTCCAATGACCATAACACCTTTCGATGGTGGAACTTGAGATGGTCCACTATCTGGATTCAGTGTGAAGAAATTGGATTTTGGCCCCCCAACCCACTGGTTTGCACTGGAATTCGGCTTGAAATATCCTAATGCTCTTCTAATTGAATCAAGTGGCCTCCCCTCTTCATGTGCTGCTCCATATAGAAAAACAGGAACTGCAGGGGAGTTATATGATTAGTCAAAGTAATGAATCAAAAAAATACAAGATCGAAAAGATGGTTAACATATTAAGGATAGTTTTACAATCACTTTATCAGTGAATCAACCTTGCAAGTTGGAGCCCACATCAGCAGCCAAAAGTCTAGCACTCTCAGCTGCTTGATCCAAGGAAGCATATGCTAGCGGGTGAAAACAAATGTGGTCAACAATTCCCAGTCTCGGATGATTTCCAGAATGCATCTCAAAGTCAATATTGTCAAAGGCAGAATTCACCATGGCAGACACAGCACTTTTCAAGTGGCATGGCACAGAAGATGGTTCAGGAGCTAACTTAGAAACAAGAGTGTAACCAACTCTATTGTAAGCCACATCTTCAAACTTATTGATTATTGGAGCTCGAGGGAAAAGCTTGGCGGCACGTTCAATTGACTCTAATGCACTCCTGTTTCTGCTTTCTGATATATAAACCTTGCAGCATGCGAGCATCATCTTCAACATTTTCTTTCCGATTGTTACCTGTCAGACTCTCCAAAAATATGGACTGAGACAACCAAATGACCACAAGCCTCCCCAACCAACCTTATCTCAAGTTCTCAAGAAGGTTGTTTTAACGCAGGTTAAAGATATAACAACAGCGACAAAAACAAACAAGCTAATTTTGTGCAATTAACCATATTCAGAGGTAAAGATTTTATTTCAAGGACGGATTAAACACATTTAAAAAAAAACGCTAAATCATGAAAATTTATCTCACACTTGACAAAAAAAGCTCATAGCTAAAAAGGGAAAATATCATTCAACTAAAGCAACTGTCCATCGAGGGCAAAGAGCCTAGAAAAAAACAAGAGAAAATGAGAAAACATGAAGAAAAAAGACAAAGGACCACGTTACATCAATTTCTACACTATGAAAATCATTAAAAGCACTAAGGATGTTGGGCAAAAATCCTAGTATAACTAATCAAATATGTTTCTTGAATTCTTGAAAAAGGTGAGCCCGACTTTTTTCTAAAAATATTTATCCAAAAAAAAAAAGATATGGAAGGTTCATTAACATCTGGGCCTCCATTTGCTAATCTGTTTACCTTGTCAAAAGATTGACAAAATTTACTAATCGAGTTAGTTTGAATAGTAAACGGTTCGATATCACTTAAGTGAGGTTTCGAGTTTAAGCTTTGGCATATGCAGAAAATTCTCGTTGGGAGACTCACTCACCACAGCCAGGTGCATGATGCGGGTCGGATCAAGATGTAGTCAGGATAAAGCTCTAATAAATCAGGTGGGCAACTAAAAAAAAGACAAGGTTTTCTTTATTAAGCGCGTATTATGTGTGTATGTATCGTTAAGAAAGGGTCATTAACGGCGGAGCTTACAGGTGGCGTGCGTGTGACTCGTTCACGGTGGACAAGAAAAGGTTTTCTTTATTTTCCTTTTCTTTTGCGTCAAGAGCGCTGGACATTGTGTCGAAAAAAAAAAAGAGCGCTGGACGATGTTTTCTTAGATATGCATTATCTTTTTGGAATTTTCTTCCTATGTGTGGTTTGGTCCCTCCTTACAACAGTGACGAAAAGAAAAGCACAAACAAAACATCATTCCACAAGAGCATTAACAATTTATAATTTTAAACAATAAAAACATATTCTAATTTGAAATGGGTTTATACCTCGGAAATGAAGCTTCAAGAATTTGAGGAAAAGAGCAAGCAGAGATGAAGGGCAAAACGAAAGTGCTGGCAGAAATTTTGAAAGAAGGGCATGCTCGCTCTGGATGAGATTAGGGACAAAATAGTAATATAGTTATTTATTCCCTGGAGGAGAGCCGATTCCCAATTTATTTTGGGCCACAAGGAAAGCCCATTCTTTCCTAAATGGACGGAAGCAGCTTTCCGCACATGCGAGAAAGTTTCAATACCAAAACAGCTAATTCGTGTAGCACATATGGTAAGAAATAATAATATATCTTATATTGTACCAAAAAAATAAAAATAATAATATATCTTATAGGATACAAATTCAATTTTTTTGTCCTCATGAAAACTCTTTTAGTAGGCAATATTGATATCATCTAAAAAAAAGAATATTTCGCCATAGATCAAACACAACCCCTTTCTAAAATTTTTTATAACAAAAATAACAGCTAATTTGTTATTTTTCATTTTCCTTCTGGTCCCCATCCCTACCTATCAAATATTGAGCTTTAACTTTGGTAAATAATTATGCAAAAAATAAATGTGCTTTGGCATAAAAAAAATTGTGTGTAACCCTTTAAGCTGTAGTATTTTGCGTCTTTTATTCGGCCATTAAAACAAACCATTTAATATTTGATACTAATGATTAATTCAACTTTAATTCCATCTACAAGACTCAATCATAAGTAGTTGATAAAACCCTAACCGTTCAAGCCAACCGCTGTGTTCCTTATTGTTTAAAAGATTAGAATGTCCTCGCTACTATAGTAAAAGAGAAATACTACCTTCTAGTTAAAGACTGACTATAATTTTTCAAACTGTTGGTTTTTTATGATTTATGAAAAGTTCAGACTTCGGACTGGTAATTAGCAGTGGTAACGGTAATCAGATTCAGGACCTCATACATATATTTTAACATTTGAATTTTTTTTTAAACACAGCTTCTGAAAAATAATTGATTTGACCAAACTATTTTTTGTCCATAGTAAAATAGACTAACCCCATTCAAACACAACACGAATTCAGTTCCTGCGGCCAATTATTTGGCATCAATAAAGCAGATATTCTCTCCTCCAAAAAAATTAATTCCACTCACACTGTTAATGGCGAGAATATATGCTTCCCAGAACCGGCTTACTTTCAAATGCATTTTGTACTTGAGGCCAATGAAAGTAATTCACTTGCAAATACAGTAATAGTAGAGCGTGACTGATAACTAGCCAATAGTTATATAGTTTTGGAAAGAATCATCTCACAAGATTCATTATCTTCAAGGATTGACCAATAGCTAGCCAAAAGAATTATTTTCCCAAACACAACTAAGTCTCAATCATGGCAAAGAGAAAAACCAGTGCAAACGCATTCTTACAAACTCTCCTGTACATCACTTCGGTGCTTCCACCAATGCCTGCAAATGTTCAGAATTTAGTTAGCAAACACACTCCCCAGATGAGACACGCCTGCCACTAACATCACAACATTCTGAGACATTCTTTTCCCCCCAATGCATAACATTTCATACATTTCATGAAATGTAATTTTCATCAATCTGAATTTTTTCATCATTAAAGATAATCCTCTTAATACTATAAATTCCGGATTTCATATGCATGCATGTTCAGTAAAGAGATTATCATGTAGATGAATACATACATGACACAGTCTTAAAAGATTTCTTCCCAAAAAACAAAATGTCTTTAATGGCAAGAATACGGAATCAAGTATCAACATTTCAAAATAACCATAACGTAATTCTCACTGATAAAAACTATAGCACCTACAGCATTCACAGGAACACCAAACCACTAACATGATCGATGAGATATATCATCTAAAGATTTAATTAGTCCTTCTGCTGAAAGAGAATGTCCAAAGAAACATGTTTATGTTGGTAGTATTCTGGCTATATCACAATAAGCAAGAAGGTTTGGTTAATTGAAGGCCTAGAAGGATTCTTCAAACTCACAGAACTTAGCTGTTGCATAGGTCAACTATAGAAAATAAAATTGGAGTTTGGATAAATTCATGACCACTCAAGCAGCCTCACCAAAAACTGATAAAGAGAAAATCTTAGATGTGGGATTGAAAACAAAAATAGAAATACCTCTTCTTTCTTGCCCTTGCCTCTAGTGAACAACTTGTATCCTCCAAAGAAGAGTAGGCCCCAGCCGGACAAAGAAACAATTACAAACTGCAGGCAAATAGTAACAGGTTAAGAGATGAACAAACGTATTTCCAGTTTACATAGTAGATGTAACTAATAGTATTATCATGCCATGCCAAAATTCATAAATCTTTGGATGTAGTAGATCTTCCGTCTCAAAATTAGACATACATGTTCCTCCTTCCATTTAGATGGGCTCATTGGATCTTGCCAACAGTTAACCTTAGGGGGGCCATGGTGATCTGAAAGAATAAAATGAGAAAATCATTACACGTATGTCAGAACTTTCCACTAATGCAAATTGTAAGTCGCAACACAATAAAATATGTTCAACCATCAAAACGAGTAGCAAGATGAAAAATATATTGATCGGACGATGGCATAATAGCTTTCGAAGTCACATTCCACCATCAATGCCAAAATAAAATTTTATTTCCCTAAGTTATTATAAGGTTCATTAGCACGAGAAATGAATACAAAGTAACACCTACACACATCCAAAAACAAAAAGGTGCTTGATATCCGTTTTCTACTTATTTCTTCGTTTCCATATTGTCTTGTTTCATGACATCATCAGAGCCAAAAGTTACCTTCGTGCAAATATTCAGTTTTTCTCACCCCGAAAAAATATCCAACTTATATTCTCCATTTTTTTTCTAAGCGAGAACGATCCAACTATTTGAGGCTTCCTTCGGGCGATAACATCTGCTACTTGCTAATAACTGAAAGGATTCACAACTCATCTTTTGAATAAAGCTAGATTTAGAATCTCCATTGTTCTAACAGATTCCCCGTTCAATCACGTACACTGCAAGCAGTGGATTATTAAATTTAATTCATATGTTCATACCAAGCATTGGATAAATCAATATCACAAGCCAGGGAATAGCAAGAATTTAGAGCCTCAGAAAAAACCTGATTGAGTTTTTTCTTTTTCATTGACGCAAAACATTCAATTCTTGAGAAAGCACAGATTTTTAGCTACCATTAGGGCGTCAGACTATAGAAAATGAGAGAATTGGAAGGATTCAGTGAAACTAATTAAATGGCAACTGGGATCGGAGAATAAATGGAGAATCCAAAACTAAGATTTACCTGCAGCTCCGGCCAGACCACGCCTTTGGATTAGATTGGCGGTTTGAATCGGAGTTCTAGGAGAGGAAATACGGCTCAAAGACGCTGCCCGGCGAGCCGCAGCGGCCGCGAGAGTGGCCATGTGTTTCAACTTGAATACGAGACAGAGAGGAACCCAGAGACGACGAGGAGGACCAGGCGGCAGGAGGCAAGAAGAACCCAACTCTGCGACTTGGGGAGGAATATGCCCCAAGTCACTATGTTAGATGACGACGTCGTTTCCATACCTGATCAGCTGATCTGACCGTTCCATTTTTTGGGGTAACTACAATTATTGTGTTGTATCAGAAAATTATTGTTGTTGTAGGTGTTGTTATTCTTTTCGGCCCAGACCCTCCCGTTTAAAAATTTAGTCGTTCCCCCTTCTTCCATTTATTTATTTTTGCCATCCTTCTTCCATTTATTTAAATCCAAACCAAATCTCCT
Source organism: Leucaena leucocephala (assembly GCA_037074615.1). Classification (NCBI taxonomy): domain Eukaryota; kingdom Viridiplantae; phylum Streptophyta; class Magnoliopsida; order Fabales; family Fabaceae; genus Leucaena; species Leucaena leucocephala. The sequence continues at coordinate 17,243,121 of CM073545.1, forward strand.
CAATCAAACACTTAAGGTTATGTTTGAATAGAGAGAAAAAATAAGAGGAAAATAGAAGAAGGAATATTAGGAAAGAATTTTGTTTAAAATAATAAAAAATTATTATTTTAAAAAATTTTCTCTCATAGTATTTTTTTCTTCTATAATTTTCTTCCCATCCTATATAACATAGGGTAAGTTAACTGTGTAAATTGATTTGTGTAAAAAGACGGTGTAATTGATTGAGTTTAGTATATTGGGTATATATTTTGGGATAATGATATATAAAAATTATTAAAATAGGGCATTGCCATATAAATCTCACGCATAAACTAATTTAATTTAATGTCGAGTCATACTGATTTTTTAAAATTGATCGAATCACTTTTTCTTGTTGAAATTTTGAAATGGTATTAAAAATATATAAATTCCTATAAAAGAATATTTTGTCCCTAAAAAAATAAATACCATAAAAGTCACAAATAAAACATTTTACTAAAAATTTTCACAGATTGGTTTGGCCAAGGGCCAAGCTTTTTTCCCTTGGCAAAGTACTGGCTGTGCTTGTGTTCTTTCTTGTGTTTGGTTTATAATTTTGATGAACAAAGATTAAATGAGAATATTAGCATGAATAGATGGATACTCACTATTAGTTAAAAATCTAAACAATGAAAAGGAAACAATTGTTTGTACAAGTTCTTTCAATCGACACGTTACCAAATATCATGTATTGCAAGCAATATGAACCAATGGTTTTCTCCATCATCCATCATTATCGTACAAAACTCTACAACTTCCAAAATTGTTTTCCTGTATAAGCATCATATTATCCATCAACCTAATCTAATCACGACATTTTATTCATTTACATATAATCTGGAAAGTTGGCTTGTGGTACTTGTTGCCGCAAACATCGCTGTTGTCAACATTGAAGTTGAATGAGCCCACACTTTATACTTCTTTCTTGCAACTGTCAAATATACAATGTGAACAACATTAATAACACATATAGATAATAGATCAAAAGGATCTCACATGTAATGAGTCACTTTCTTAAACCATTCTAAGATTCTATATCACAAGCTTTCAAGTAAAAATTTATTAGGACGGGTTGGAGTCGTAACCTCTTATTTATAGGAAAGTTTTATCCGACCAAGTTATAAAATTATAAACCATATGCTGCTTTGCTAAGCTAAATCTTTAATGTACACATTTATGTTTAAAATGTTAATTTCAAAGTCATATTTTGTTACCTCAAGAAGAGATATGAATTGGAAAAGATCATAGAACTCATCGAAGAGCAACTTCTCTTGAGAAACAACTTCTGCTAGTTCTGATAACAATGTTGCAACCTCATCAGCCTGTTGATGAAACAATCTTAATTAAGATCATTTTAAATAGGATCGGAAAAAGTAACAAAGTAGGAACATAACTTGAACATCAATAGGATCACCACATACCAAAGGTGGAAAACTAGTTAACATTGACTTCATGGAAACTGTAAGTTCATATGCATGTTTTATAGCGACAGACATTGATGGCATGTCCACCTGCAAACATAAGAACTCAGTAAATTAATCCATATTTTAAAGTTTAGTTTATAAACATGCTATTTTTAAGATTTATCTAAGCCTGAGTCTTTGTTGAACCTACCTCTGCGCCTTCTATTAGGGGTAATCTGCAGACAATAGAGTGCAAACCATCTTTAGTTGCAGTTATTGCTGAAGTGTGCTGTCTTTCCAAATCTCCCCATACTTCTAATAGCTTTATCTGCACAAAAATAAGATGTGCATAGAAAAGAGTCATATTTTTTAAATCATTTTCTTTAGACAAATCCTTATAATTAGGTGAGTTGTATGCTTACTTGGGATTGTATTATAAAGTCAAGTTTCATCTCAAGCTTTTCTTTCTCGTACTGCATCTTCTTTTGCATCACGGAACGTTGCAACTTTGTGATACCATTCCAAGCATATAGTAAATTTCTCTAAAACACATTGAAATGCAATAAACATTGTTATACAAATTAAAAAAAACTACAAAGTTAATATTAATATTAGAAGTTAGAAGCATACTTCTGCTTGAATAGAAAGACTTTTATTCACAGCTTCAGCTTTAGCATTTGCGTATCGCCACTGCATCAACCGATTATCTAGCAATCGAAGCTGATAAGCAGTGTCCGAAGAGGTACTCAATCCTGAATTTGAAGACGATTTCTTGCTCCGGAAGAAATCGAAGCCCATGTTTAGAAGTTTATCCACACCTTTAGCTGCCTGTGAAGGACTAGTTGGAGGCTTCAAGCTTGAAAACGAAATTAGTCTCTCCTTGCTTTCCACAGACATTGGTGGTGATTCTGACCTCCCTGGTGATAGTGCCCATTGCGATTTTGAACTTTTATATCCGGTGAGAGAATTTGCCCTCTTGATCGCATTTTTTATGGTGAATTTCTTTAAAATCGAAGAGTCTTCTGATGACAGCGGATGCTGGATGCTTGAATCTGAAGTACTTCTTCTGCTCCTTCTTGATATATGATTCATATACTTGGACGGAACTTCTATCCCTAATTTCTTGGAGCTTAAATCAGAAGTACCTGAAGGGACATCGCTATAGTCTGATTCAGAATCCAGCGTTGTAGTAAAGGATTCTGATTTTCTACACAGAGCATTTCCATCTACTGACAATCTGCCTGGAACAAGATTAAAATCCTTAGAACTGGAATTGACAGATGAGGACGATTTTCCCGGAAAACCAATTTTTCCCGTGTACCTCATAGATCCACCAACAATAGAAGGTTGATGATTTTCTTTGGAGTTACTACTATTACCATTTGGATCAATTTGATCATTCTCAAACCTCTTAAACACGCTACAGCTCCTCTGCTTAGTGAGAGCAAAAACAGAGTTAGATTTTTCAGATTTCTCGTTACTTTTGCGATCGAGGAAGTCCCTGAGTCTATCATTACCAAGATGATCAGCGAGAGTAGCACCAAGGTCGTTTTTCTTCACGGTAGACGACGAAGAAGGCCAAAGCTGTCCTCGGAGATGACCCGCTTCCTCCAGACTCCGATGATGCTTCCCGTTATCAGTATTGTCCGACCCCTGTTTGCGTTGAATCGGCGAGATACCTCCTTTAGGAGATGCAAATTCAGCTTCAAGCAATGTGGTTGAGGTCGGAGAGAGATATCGCGAACTCACGTCACGTGTTTTGCCTCTGCGGTGCTTCGGCGATTGAGAAGAAATTGCCGAATCCTTGTCTTTCTTGGTTGAAGACATGGTAAGCGGTTTGAGAAAAGTGAGAGAGAAGTGAGAATGGCGGCAAGTATGGAGTTATTATTGAGGGAAGTGCTTTCAGGTACATCAAATCTGCGAAGAGACAGAAAAGGAGTGGGAGACACAGAGCGGAAGAAGAAGTGATTGGTGAAAGCTCCGCCACTTTGTGTGAGACGCCGGCCGTTGACGAGCGACAGGTTCAAATGGGGAAGTGCCATGTGTCGACAATATTCGGAATTTGAATGCCCTTAATTTGTGCTTCTTGTTTAGATTACAAATGGCCACTTTAAACTAAATCATCGCTTGAATTGAACATGTTAGTTTCTTCTCCAGTCGAAGAGGTCGTTGGCACCAGTATGCTGTTACGTAGGACGACTTTTTTGGAAATTAAGAAACATAATGGAATATATGTTGTGAAAAAAACGTGATTCCGGAATATTTCAAGCAATCGAATCGTGATTTTTTTTATATAGAAAATAATAAAAATTATAAAATCACCAAAAATAGATGGGCCCTTTCATTGAGTTTGAATGAGTAATTCGGCTTATATATGTGTGTGTGTATATTATGTTATGTATGCATGCGCTCATATAAGCTAGTTTTTCTTTTCTTGTATTTTTGGTTGATCACATGTTTATTTTTCGGCCATCAAAATTAAATTAAACCAATCTATACGAATGGTACTTTTTTATCTTCAGAAAAGGAATTGTATACCTCAAGTCAGACCCTACGCAAAAGACAAGACCGACCTCCCACATTCAAGTTCTATCGATGAATTCATACGATACACACACATTTACTATGCAGTAATTTGTGAACCTGAAATTTTGTTTGCATATATAAGTAACAAAATAGTGCAATTTGCGATTTTAAGGAAAAAAATATTAACCTCGTTATCTTGGGGTGGCAGGGTACCCCCGGAACTCAACTTTTGCGGAATATCTCAAGTCTCATTCAATGGAATAAAAGCAATATCACCATCACTACCATTTAACCATGAAATTTTTATGGGAAAATACCAAAATAGACTAATTTAAAATTTAAAAGGACAAAAAGAGCTTATGAATTTGGAAAAAGATAGATTGGGCAGGAGGCCTAATCTGTCATTTTCAAATTACTGTGCACAGTTGCAAATACTATTATAGGAATTGTAAATACCATTAGTAGAGTTGCAAATACCATTATAGGAATTCAAATACAACTAGCAGAGTTGTAAATACCATTGACAGAGTTGTAAAAAGTACAATTTCATTTTTTATTTGCAACTCTGCCAATAGTATTTATAACTCCCATAATAGTATTTATAATTGTGCACAGTAATTTCTAAATGACAGATTCAGCCTCCTACCCAATCTATTTTTTTTCTAAATTTATAGGCCATTTTTATTTTTTTAAATTTCACATGATCTTTTTTTATCATTTTCCCAACCTTTTAGCATGTCAACATCTTCAAAAGATGCAACTTTTATATAAAGAGCGACAATTTTGTTTTATTTGACGGAATTAAAGGCCACAAATTTGTTTGCGCCTGTGGGACACAGCGGTGCCAGACTGCCAGTACTAAAATAGTGTTGGAACTTTTGAGGAACCTGAAATATCAACAAGGCTTTGGAACGTTAAGAAATTATGGAAAGCTCCAATAAATAAGGGGTTAAATGTAGCTCGCAGTTCAGCTGGACGACATGGACTGACTAGTATTCCTTCTAAGTTAATATAATCGAATGACAATGAACATCCATATGCTACAACAGAATATCAAGAATCAAATGAGTACTCCCATGTTACTACAAAAAAATTGTACAAGCATTTCTTGGTTCAGGCTGCAAAATTCAAACCTCAAAACCCAGCTTGTCTGTGCAAGGGATCGCCCAACCTTCTGGTTCTATAGTCGTTGGAAAATGCACAGTTGCAATAACCACAGAGAATAATCATCACCCAGCAGGGGCTTGTACGATTCAAGTCCTAGTCATGGACCAATGTTGAACTTAGGAGTTCCTAATAAAGCATGGTTACAAATCAATGAAAGTTGCATTTTTGCAATAAAGGATGAGAATAATCCACATATTTCTCCCACATTGGCTTGTACTTCTCAATCGCAATCTTCAACCATGGTTTTGAGTTTCCATTGAAGTGTAGTACAGCTCCTTTCTCTACTAACTGAGCATCAACAGTAGTGTAGCCGAATCCCAGTACATGCCATAACGAATCCAAGGGCTCAGTTAAACCATAAAATGTCAACAGGCCAGGTGGCAAGGTACCAAGTTTCCATAATGTCCGATCAACATTCTTTTCCTGCCAGTAGTGGTAGATGCCGGTGACATTCCTTTTCCTCCATTCAACCAAATCAAATACATTCATCCCAAATGCCCATCCACATGCGTCAGGATCAAAATGTGCTCGTATAAGAGGATGGGAGTAATTCAGGTATTTATGGTATCTATGAAATGTCTCCATGCATGTCTCAACAGCTCCGTTAACATTGCCATTCAAATCGATGGAGAAAAGTGGAGAGAGATCCTTCTGAACTACAACATCGTCATCAAGAAACACCACCTTCTTCAGGGCAGGAAAAACTTCAGGAATATAAAACCTTAGGTGGTTAAGCATGGAGAGATATTTAGGGTTCCGAAACTTGATTGGCGTCTTGCCATCATCATTGTTGCCAGAAAAGTAGTAGTTCTGTATTTCTGAGTCTTGGAGTTGCTTAAGAACAGGAACATATGAAGCATTCAACCAGCGGAAGTCTTCAAACTTCTGAACCTCAACAGTCACTCCTCGGAGGTCATTCATGGCAAACCATGCCTTCATTGCAGTGTAATTTATTTCATCAGTGACAAGGTGGAAAACTACCATTTCAGGATTTTTAGAGCTTATCGCAGTTGAATTGACCACTACTGAAGTAGCAACAATGTTATCAGAGAACACGCAGAAGTGGTAAAGATTGTTGTCTTTTAGCTTCATCTCCATTTGCCTCTTTTCCATCAATTTCTTTCGCAGATTAAGGTTTCTGAACCATTCAGTTGTGAGCCGGACACCAAGGCAGTACAGGCTTTTTGGGACTTCTTCAGCAGCTATTTGTCCATATTTTGAACTCTTTTCAGATACAGAACTCGATTGTTCTTCAAGAGTTTGAATTTTGGCCTTCAGTCTCATGATCATCGTTGCACTGTCATAATGCAGCTGCTGGGCCTGGTATAGCAATAATGCCATATCACGGATAGCATGTTCTGATTCCATGGTTGTTAAAGGGACACGCCTCGTAGCAGCCTTTGAGAGCAGAATCTTCAAATTGCGGATCTGAGCACTTAATTCCCAAGCAAATTGAAGATTGTTACTTTCTTTTGCAATGACAACAAAAGCTTTCGCTAAGGATATCTGGTCATTCAATTGTCTGGTCACTGAGTTGGGGCTTAACATCTCTTCGGTAATATTAAGGCCTTCCATGATCCTATCATGTTTGTACATTCTCTGCATAACAATGTTTAAGAAGTAATATTTAAACATAAGGATTATAACTATTATCTCTCCCTCCCTCCCAGGAATATCATGACCTTAAATTAAATCTTAGATTTATAATTTCATGATGAGAACTTAAGCATTCCATGGAAGCCGCATTGTAACAACTTAATCAAGTCAAAGTTTTGTTTCATATGATCCTCATAATCTCCTCTACTAAAGTTCAATCACTATAAACAACATCAAGGTAAATATATTTACAGGGAATAGAGAGGTACTAATCTTTTGCTATTAAGGAAAGATAACATGTGACAACACTTGAGAGTTCAGGCAGTTACAACATCTGGACACAATCTCAATTATATTCTAGCTATCCCATAACAAGGTTCACCAATCGTCTGATTCGAGCACACCTCAGGCAGAAATATCACGGAAGTAACTTAGTCAAATTCGGTTTAATTTCAAATGGATATTTGTAGTTTTTCTTCACTTGCCTGATATAAAATTATGACTTAAATTTATCAGCTTTCAATAAAGATAATAATTTGAATTGGCAATATCAGTTTCAGCGAGACATTATGGACTAGTAATTAGGAACTAAAAAAAGAATTGCACATCATTTTGTGCTTTAAGAAATCCAGTAGTTGAACTATGAAATCTGATCCAGCTTAACAATAAATCTAAACTAGCGCTACGGCTGCATGCAATTAAAAGCCAGTGGAAATAGTATTATTTCCACTCTAATCAAATCAGAATTTGATTTAACCCGCTCCTCATAATCCCTTTTAAATTTGAAGTCAAAACGTGGGATGGAAGAAAGAGAAAGAACAGTGAGAAAAATATATCACATAATTGAGAAGTGACAATTTCGTCACACAAATTATATGCATGATTCCCAGGAAACCAGCGTAGCCAAATGATACATTTTTTGAAGGAGGAGGAGGAAGGAAGATGGAGAAATCTACATGCACGCCATCTCATCAACAATCATCATTCCATTGTTCACAAGAGGAACATGAGTAAACAGACCAAGATAGACAAGAAACCAGCTATACTGTTACAGTGAACAGAATGCATATGTAAACGAACCTTAAAAAACCAACAAGGCAAAATAACTTTTCAACAACATACTAATAACACCAAGCACACAAATCGCTTCCTTAAATCCTACATCTTTCTCTTTACTGGAATTTAGTTTCAAGCGACAACTCTAAAACGGCAATAACATGAATCTTTTTACTGATTGACAAAACCAATACAAGAATAGACCGTTTTACCTTGGATAAAGTGGGTCTAGACTGAACCTGATTCCCTTTGCTTAAAACATAAATAAAGAGAAGAACTACTGCGCTGAACAATGCCCACCATAACACATCCGGAACCCTCCTTCTTACTGGCCTTCGAAAATCAGCAGCCCTTCGCCTCATACTTTAGCTATATGCCACTTCCCAAGATTCCAAAATTTGGCTTCCCGTCGCTAACTCCCCGAAAATAATGTTTGGGGGAAGTTTCTGACAGCCGAAGAGAGAATTGAGACGGGTTAGCAGCGCGGGGTGTGCTCGGGATCTGTGAGGTCGCAAGTTTTTACCAAGATCCGCGAGAACTGAGTTCTTCGGATTTGGATCTTTGGGGTTAAAAGAATCAAGGTTTGCGTAATTATTTTAGATTTTCTTTCGGAGGGTTTGGGCAGGCGAAGAGCTTCGTGGCCACTAAGCAGAGAAATGATTTGTTGTGGAACAGAGAAAGAAGAAGACAGTTGGGATATGAGGAGTGGGGTTAAGCCATTGCCATTATGACTGTGATCGGGTTAGGAGACGAAGGGCGGTCCTTTTTATTAGCGAATTTCTTTCCCCTGATGTTGACTTGCGGCTCTGATCGTGCCATGTTAGCTGGAAAATAATGTTTGGCTCCGCCATTTCATTCAACAATGTATATTTTTCCAATATCTACAATTATTCTTTTAAAAGCCGAAAGAATTAGAGCCGAACCCAAAAAGTCTGCGAGACGATGAATATAACAGAGAAAAGGGAAGAAACCGATTATGCATTACAAAGTTTCGAGTTGGAACCAGTAATCCAGTATTATAAAGACTTTTGTGTTGTTACTTCATATCTGTAAGATCAGAATCACTCAATTCTCAATATTTATAAGTTGTAGTTTGATTATTTTTTTTACCATCATTATAAGTTGTAATTTGATAATCACCTAAATCTACTAAAATTGATCGTACGTCGTCATATCTTGAATGATTGAGATTATTTATTTTAATTACGCGCATCTTAATACAATCGAATCATTTGAATGTGGCGATCCAAGAGAGGATAAATTTATTTTTTAACAAGATCTTTCTAACTTATGGTTCACGTTATAGACATCACTAGAACACCTTGAAACATTATGATAATTTCAATTATAACATATTGAATGATTAAGAATTTCTTATAAATCTCTTGCAAATTTTCAAACGTACCCTTTATAACAATTTAAGTCGTAATAAACAATTTCTTCACCGCGGTCAAGTTAGTTCTGTTGGAAAAGTTAGATGGGACATGCAAGGATAAGTGATGCCCCTGAGGACCCAGTGAGGGAAGATGTGGAGCACCCAATTGAACGAAAGCACCGACAATATAGAATCCTTAATTATGTCCATGTCGAATATCTTAAACTAATTTCTTAGTCTCTTCCGCCCGAATAACAGGCGATTTTTGTTTCCTTCCCGGATCCCAAATGTGGATCAAATACGGTAATTTTAGGCGGATGCGCCTAGCTCTTCACGCAACAACTTAGTGATAATCGCATATGCACGAGCACATAGACAAAGTCAGAGCTATTTTCTAAGCTTAGCCATTTATGTTCATTACAAATCAAAGAACCAGTCATTACAAGAAGAAATTAATTGGACATAAGCTACTTTAAACACCGCGAGTACAAAATTTTGCTTTTCAAGTTCACAGCCTTCTGGATCTGAAAATCAACTATCAAGTTTTTCCTAATCTCTTTATATGGAAATAATAATATGATTGAAATAGTCCTTCTTTTGGCTGCCAAACCACTGGTACAAGATGTTCTGGACTTCTTAGAAAGGCCTCCCGAATCCTCCCAAATGAAACAGAGAATGAAGAAAAGCTGACTCGCTAACAAGAGGGACATTCACAAACGTGCCGAGAAGGGCACACTTTATGCACTGCATCATTATCAGAACATAAGCCAATGCCACACCGGCCCAGTAGTACATCCCAAATGTTCCATTGAAGTTTACTAGGGGCATGAAATTGCTTGAATACCATAGCACTTGCAGAGCAATTTCCAACAAGATTCCCATCATCACGTGGAATCTGAAGAGAAGTGGCAAGTCCTTATTTTTTACGACAACAACTACTGCCAAATAGCAATATATCATAGGAAACCAGCTTGGCAATCGATTGACAGCTCCAGGGATGAAATAAACCAAATCCTGAAAGCATTTAAAGTTTTCAATAAAAGGCTGAATATAAAATCCGGTGTCAGACATCTTCAACGATATTAGATAGGGAATACAGGACAGTGTCCTCCACCACCATTCTGGCTTTTCTGCTGTTGAAGGGATTCGGAAGCCAGAAGAGTGATATATGTAAGCTTGTCTGCAGGTCATAGATCTGCGTCTTTGAGATAGAGTAGGAAGTGTAACTAATCGGCCAGCTTGACCTCCTTTAAACAGAGGAGATGGCACTGCAGTTATTCGAAGAAATGATTTCCCTGAAACTAAAGGATCGGAGATTAGAAGAATCAATAAGAATTCATTAACAATGTACTAAAAGGACAATAGTCAATTTTAATGTCCTGTTTCATTTAATCAAACCAATAAAAGTAAAATCAAATCAAATCTTAAATTCCTATGGTAAAGAAGCTTAAGGTATACCTTGAGCATTGCATGCAAAATTTGCTGAGTTGATTCTAGTGCTGCATCTATTTGGATTTAGATTTTTATTCCTGGTATAAAACCAATTACAAGAAGATTAGAAGTATACAATACAGATATTGGCAAAGCAAGGCAGAAAGATTTGCCCTGATTGAAAATAGTCGTGCACACACACCCATCCAAACAAAATATCAGACAAAAAGGAACCTGAATGAAAGTACTGTTATAATGTCAACCTACAAATATATCATAATGAATATAGAAAGCTCCTCAGTTCTGAAACATATCACAAAAATCTGAATATCAGAGAAGTCTTTTTGATACTGTACAATTTTCCAATAGCCACAAATAAAATTTTTCTGCCATTTCCAGTGCTTCCAGTGGATCAATGTCACTACCCTTCTTTGTATCATTTACAATGATCACATTATGGCGTATTCTAGCAAACCAACCATCAGTTGTTATTTACCACCAGTCATATCAAGGCATATTCTCAAAATAAGGATATCAATAATGCTACGCTGGCAATGGGTGTGTGGTTTGCTAATACTCCAACAAAATCTTGCTCAGACGGCTAATCCTACTGACTTTTGGGTCTGCCAAGGATGGAGGTTGAAAACAACCGCCCTAGTAGTAGACACTGCCAGTCCCAAGCAAGGCATTTCACAACAATAGGAAGACAATGAGAATGAACTTTTCATTTAATTTTAAAGAAAAAGATGTTCTTTAGTAAAGACCACTAGAATTATCCCCTTGTTTTCAAACTATTCCCCACATGTACGAATTTTCAAATTCCTCCCACAGTAGATCAATAGCCATTAAATTCCTTCACTGGAAACAGATTTGTAAAGCCTCGTGTAAACTGAACAAGAACCACCAATGAAACATGACACAATGTGTCCTTGTTTATTTGCATACTCAAAACAACCCAACAAGAACAGGCACCATTCCATGGTAAACCTAACTCCACCGATTGATAAGCATGATTTTCAAATGTAGTGCTAGAAAACCAATAATCAACCTTCTATAGCACTGCAAATTCCCTGTCGAATATTTATTTAGTATTCAGAACCTCATGAACTACATCCTTCTCCTCCTATCCATATGCAGCACAGAGATGGCATCCCCTTCCTTCTGAACTATAGGAGCAAGCTCTATGGATGATTTTGTCATTGTAATATATAATGTCTCAGATCTTAACATTTTAATTTTATTTTTTTGATATGCAAAAGTATAAAGTCAAATATAAAATCATTTGCAAACGGACAATCCAAACCCAATGCTTTCTATCAAAACACTTCTAATAACTTGAGCACTTCATTTTTTTCACTAAATAAGAATTGAATTACTCCCAATTTCCAAATAGAAAAACAAATTCTTATAAGTATGTCCAGTTTTGAGTTTTAGCGTCTTATGATTGAAGATAAATGTTCATACACACACAAGCATACAAAAATAATTAATGATTATACAAGTTTATACAGGAATCTAAAATCTTGAAACTGGTGTTGATATAAAGATTCAGATGGCACTTGAAATATCTAATGACTATAAATCTAATTTGTTGGGGAGCAATAGAAATGAGAATTGGGAAAGCACTACAACCAACTAATATCCTAGTAATGCGTACACAAATAACCCACCATTAGCGTAATAACTTTTTTCTTGGAAAAAAGAGCCTGTTATGTTCCTAATAGACCAAAAACTACCATTTCTTAAATGCTCTGCCCAATGCTAACAAACTCCAGATTGAGGAATATCAAGGACAACCATTAAAAATAATTGTTGGAATTGAAAAATATCATAGACAACAGCATATGCTCCTATGCCATCGCATAAATTTGTATGTTAAAAACCAGAGCAGGACAGAGGAAAAGAAAAAAGAAGGCGAATTAACGGAGATCATGAGGAGAAATGGAGGAGCGGTAAACAAACCTGACGGAACCGGACGGAGGAACGCAGAGAAGAGGAGAATGCGAGGCTGCTAGAAGAGCCGGAGCCATGACCGATGAGAGAATGGTTCTGGATCAAATCGGATTCAGAAACCTAAAGTAGGGCAGCTGCGTCCTCTCTGGCTTGCTCCTCAAGAAAAGAGGTGGTGTGCCAAAGGAAGAGAGTTATATCAGTATCACCGAATACTGGAACGCTCCAGACCTCGGAGTGGAAGGATTCGCGGGTCGCTGACGTGCCGTGCCACCTTTGGTCACAGTTTTGAATTTCTATAGAAAATTAGCTATACTTTTAGCATATATGAAAAATATTTGAAAAAAAAGGAATATATAAAAAATAAAATCATTATGAAATGATTCTAATCTATGATTAGTAATAAAAATGATTTAATGTGGAAAAACTTATCATTAAATAACAACATCTTTTCATTATCATACAAGAATGTTTTTTAATTAAAATTTGTTAATTACTTCTTTTATGTCATATTCAAACTTAATTAGTCATAGTTCTCCAAAAATATTTTCTATATTTATTTAGACTTTAATTTTAGATTTTATTGATCAAAACTCTTTTTATTATAATCAATCTCTATTGATAAATTTGTTAATTACTTTTTTAATACGACGTAAAATAACATGGATTACTTGTATCTGACGTATTCTATATGAGATTCAATGACTATGCTGCTACTCGCCTTAAGCTGGCCGTTATGTATTTGTGCGATTCTTCTAGTTCCTTGCAAACCATACACTGTATGATATTAATGTGCTCATTTTGCACTCCAATATAATGAATCTTTATTATTTTTTTCTTTTTATATATTTGAAATCACGTTGGGATAGAGCATGTTTGGGATATTCCAAGCAGGCTTTCAATAAAAAATTGTATTTAATGATGAAAATCTAATGTTTTAGTATTTTTTTTTTGGTACAATGTAATCTTTTAATTGTTCATGATCACAAAAGAAATTGAAACCATATGAATTTTGGAATACGTACTGCACATGTAGCGTATTTTTTTTATTGCATGCCCTATTTACGCCGCAAAGTTACAACTTAAAAGCAAATAAAGTTTGCTCTCGTGTGTTCCCTTTTTTGGTCAAGGGGAACGTCTTACAAATATTTTTTATGGGACGATTCTTCAGAATTGTCCTTACAAAAAAAAAGAAGTCTTTCTAGCTAATTTTCACAAGAAGATTTAAATTGAAAACGAGATTTTAATCTTTCAAATCTACTAACAAAAATATAAATCACTCATTTTATTCATTAGGGGTTTTTCATTCCAAAGATTCCAATACAACCATAAACCTAAATAATTATCTTTCCAAATGATTTTATCTTTGTCAATTATTTGAGTTCGAACTAAACTGTGTATATAGAAAAATAATTTTATTAAAAAAAATAAAATTTATTTTGATAATTTTTATATTTTAAAAAGATTAATCTCTAATCTATTGTTATAGAATACCGCATAATTTAAAAAAAAAAAAAACATTACGGGCTGCTATGCTCATGAGCTATAAAGAGTGCTTTTGTAAATTCTTCGTTTATTCCCCATCAACGTATCAATATGATGTCGCTTGCACGTCTTATATCATGAATGACTAATCTGTATGCCACTTTAACTGCTATAACTCCCTTTCTCTGCATTAAGTAATTAATTCTCTAAGCAATGCCAACGATAAGGTTCGGGGCCATTTTAGATTTTATATTTTTCCTATTAACAAACAATAAACTATCTTTTTATTAGCTTTTCCTTTTGGCCATATGCTTTTTTTGGCTTTCTTCATTATTAAGGGGAGGATTGGTGACAAGGTGGTCCATGCACTCCTGGGTTCAGGCCGCATGGGGTGATGGGGACCATTTCCTTTCCGGAAAAAAAATCTTGTTTAAAGCCTTTTATGGATATAATTTACCCAGGGCGTGTGTGAAAAGTGAAAACGAATATCTCTACAAGAATTCACCGACAAAAAAAAAAAATCTCTACTAATTTTCATTTCAACACGTGACTCTGATGACTATCCCCACCCAGGCCAAGGCTTCATTACACTTTGTGGTGAAGCCTCGGTTGTGTCAGAGCCCCTATCGCGACTCTACAACAACGATCACCCCGTAAACTTTATTTCATCTCACAAAGTTTTCCCAATCATTGTTAATATAAAAATCTATTTAATTAAATTAAAATAAATAAATTAATATAATTTTTTTAAACTTTTTAATTATTTTTTAATTTATTTTTTCTCTTTTATCTAATTATAGTTGAAGGGATATCTATAAAGTCAATTTAAGAGAAAATAAATAAATATAAAAAATTATATTTATAACTAAAATTAATTTTTTAATTAAATTTTATATTAAGTACATATTTTATTAAGGCTAGGACATACCGAACAAAATAAACAAATTAATTTATTATCTTAATTAATTATAAAATCAACTTGCCATCGGAGGTTGTTTAAAATATGTTACGTTTGCCCAAGGTCAACTCTATTTTAATTTTGCTTCCCATAGGATTAACATTTCATAATAGTGAACATTATCAATGAGGCTGGTAAAAAAAAAAGAACATTACAATAAATTATATTGAGTGACAGTTAGAATAAAACAACGCCAGTTATCATGTTTTGATTGGTTAGGGCAGGTAAGTGTGGAATGGAATTTGATATAAAGTTGCCACGTATCATGATCATGTAATTTAATGATTAATTTAGTCGCTGTAGCGTCCAAGTGTTAGTTAGATAGAGCAGAGAAAAGAAGGTGAAGGTAGCTACTGAATTTCAGAGGAGGGACAGACCTGGCCAGACCTTGAAGCTCCTTCTTCATCTCTCAAGCTCTCACCTTTCCCAGCACTTAGGAAACCAATACCTCTGGTTTCAAATGACTATAGGTTCCCTCTTCAGCAAAGCTGCCAGGACTTTCCATAGCTATCCTACTTCTAAGCTTCTCCTCATCTGCACTCTCAGGTACCGTATTTCTCCCTGAATCTGTTTGCTTATTTTTCATTTGTCTAAGGTTCTTCCCTTTCCTGCTTTTATTTGCTCTGTTTCTGTCCAATGCTCATTGTTGATAACATTTTTGAAGATTCTGAAGGAGGGGGAATTTTCATGCTAATTTTTTTCTCGGGTCTAATTTGATATTTTGGGTTTATGGAGTGCAAATCCTATCGTCTTCTGCAAACAAGTTGAAATGGGGAGCTATACCCAGTTCATATAATGAATGGCGTAGAGAAATTTTCAGATCCTGATGCTTATGGGCCTTGTTAATGGGAGCAACACTGAAAAAGAACAAGATTCTTTTGTTTACTGAGGCCGAGTTTGATTTGACCTTAAACTCTTGTGTGATGAGTTATTTTTCTGGAGCGAAATGATGTTGCTCTTCTGGGCAAGACTTTGGATAATGTAGTGTAATTTTTACAAATATGCCCTATGTCTATGAAGAAGGCTTGATTGGAAATTTGAATATTATTTGATATTTGGTGCTATCACTGAACCCACTTGCTATTGATCAAAATACTGTGTATTCTTGGGGTATAAATAATCTCAACAATCTGCTCTCATGTATTCCCCGTGTCTAAATATTCCTTTTGACTTTTGAGTAATTGACCCTGTCTTGTCATCTCCATGGGATCTGATCTTCTCCGGGAAATTTATATCTGGAGCCTTACAGTATATATTATCATTCCTATAAAGAGATTATGATACAGATCTCTAACTAAAGCTCAAACAAGAGGGTACTTGTGTGAATATTTCAGTGAACTATTCAATGTGCTTTCAGATGAAATAGTTGTGGTCTATTCAATGACTACAGGTAACGAATTTTCTGTTTGATTGAGTCTCCCTGCCTGTGAAAACTGCAGTGGTGGAGGTGTGGTAGCGTACTCAGAATTACAATCTGATTCTGGACCTCCAAGAATTGAACCTAATGAGCGTGGGAAAAAGAGAGTAGTGGTTCTTGGAACAGGATGGGCTGGTACCAGTTTCCTTAAGGATCTGGATGCTTCGATATATGATGTCCAGGTTGTTTCGCCTCGCAACTACTTCGCATTTACTCCCTTATTACCCAGTGTGACTTGTGGGACAGTTGAAGCAAGGAGCATTGTGGAGCCAGTAAGAAACATCATAAAAAAGGTAGGGGAAACAGAATTAGAGCTCCAAGAGTGACTATGTATTGATCTTTAGACAATTAATATGGGAGTTCTTTCGTTTCTTCCTCCATGCAGAGAAAAGGAGAAATTAAATTTTGGGAGGCAGAGTGTCTCAAGATTGATGCTGCAAACAAAAAAGTTTTTTGTCGATCCAATATTGATGCCAACTTAGTGGGAAGTGGCGAATTTTCTCTGGAATATGACTTTTTGGTTGTAGCAACAGGTGCGCAAGTGAATACCTTTAACACTCCAGGTGTCAAGGAGAACTGTCATTTTTTAAAGGTAAATTTCATTCAGTTTCATATGCGCATTTATCATATAGGTATGTAATCATTTAATGGTTCATAACTGCCATGCTTATGAATGATTTTTGGTTTATCAGCTGATTGTTAAAATCTTTGAACAACATTATGAGAAGGATTTTTTCAGAAGACGTTTGATAATAAATATGCACTATATCATCACCACAGGAGGTGGAGGATGCTCAGAGGATCAGAACTTCTGTGATAGATTGCTTCGAGAAGGCCATTCTTCCTAGTTTAACTGAAGAAGAGCGACGAATAAATCTTCATTTTGTAATTGTTGGGGGTGGTCCAACTGGTGTGGAATTTGCTGCTGAGCTTCATGATTATGTCCATGAAGATCTATCTAAATTATACCCAATAGCTAAAGATTTTGTGAAAATAACAATGATCCAATCAGGAGATCACATCTTGAACACGTAAGGAATGCTCTAATTGTCTCTATGATTTCTTATACTTTTGAACACTAATTAAAATAAGTATATGTTTATTTTCATTTTTAATGTTTAGTTTATATTGCTGTGTTCCAAACTAAGATCAATCATTGGAAAAGTCTGACTAACTTACTAAAAGTTCTATTTTCTCCCCAAAACATCGGCTATGAAAGGACACAACACCAACGTACCTTTCTTCTTCTTCTTTTTTTTGTAGGTTTGATGAAAGAATCAGTACATTTGCTGAGCAGAAATTCAGCAGAGACGGTATAGAAGTTCAAACAGGATGCCGAGTTACCAGTGTGACTGATAAGGAAATTAAAATGAAGGTAAAATCAACAGGAGAGGTTTTCTCAATACCTCATGGATTGGTAGTCTGGTCCACTGGCATTGGGACTCTTCCAGTTGTGAGCGATTTCATGGAACAAATTAATCAGGTTTTAATATTTTCTTTTTTTTTTGTCAATGTTAAATGTCACACAATTCCATGCATTTCTGATACACAGTCCCCTCTCTCTCTCTCATGGTTGAAACTGTCTCTTCTGTGTTCAATAATTTTCCATTAAAACCAATGCATACTGAGTGGACTTCCCACAAAATTTTATCTTGTATTGAAATTTGTTACTTCTTCCGGTCCTAATTATAAGAGCTAGTTGACTTTTTCGGGTAGATTAAGGAAGCCAAATAAATTAATTAATTGTGACCAAATTCAACCCCTTATGATGAATTCATATTATATGCTTCTCGAATTACCCAAATTAGTCAACTAGCTTTTATATTAGTTATAATTAACTGGTTTATTTGGTTTTTTTAATCTACTCAAAAAAGTCAATTAGCTCTTATAATTAGGATAAGAGGTAGTATTAATCTATAGTGGATTGCCTTATGTGCAGGCTAATAGAAAGGTCCTGCAGACTGATGAATGGTTACGGGTGATAGGATGTGAAGCCGTGTACGCTATTGGGGACTGTGCTTCAATACATCAACGTAAAATCATGGTATTCCTTAATACTTTAACATGTTTAATTCAGCTTCAGAACTGGTTTATTGTGTATTCCTGTAACAATCATTGGTTGAAACATGACAAAACACTGCAACTTTCTTCTTGAGTCAGAAATTGAGTAAAATAAGATAACTTCTTTGGATATTAAAAAAAAAAGTTGATCTTTGCTGCCTCTGTTTCCAGGATGACATCTCAATCATATTCAAAGCTGCGGACAAGGACAACTCTGGTACCTTAACCATTAAAGAATTCAAGGATGTAATGGATGACATCATCTTGAGATATCCCCAAGTGGAACTATATCTGAAGAGCAAACATATGCTTGATGTGGCTGATCTGTGGAAAGATCCTCAGGGGAAAGAGAGAGAGGAAGTAGACATAGAAGGGTTTAAGTCAGCCCTTTGTCAAGTGGATTCACAGATGAAGAGTCTGCCAGCAACAGCACAGGCATGCATCATTTTATCTATAACCAAACAATTGTATCTACAGATATTTCTTTTTCCTTAAAATATAAGAGAACTAAGGCTTCTATATTTGGTATTTAGGTTGCTGCCCAACAAGGTGCGTATTTAGCTAGCTGCTTTAATCGCATGGATCACTGCACTGAGAATCCTGAAGGACCAATGAGATTTAGAGAATCTGGACGCCATAAGTTTCGTCCCTTCAGGTAATCCATATAACATGACACTTCAATCTCTTGGTCTGATTTTCTTTTGTGGGCACATGAGGTACATAATAGCAAACGATGAAAATCTTGTTTTCATGTCCTTTCCTTGCATTTGCACTACATAATCAATGATTCTGCTTGTGATGCAAAGGTACAAGCATTTAGGTCAATTTGCTCCTCTTGGTGGCGAGCAGGCAGCTGCAGAACTTCCTGGAGACTGGGTTTCAATGGGTCACAGCACTCAGTGGCTTTGGTACTCTGTATATGCCAGGTAATTTATCTGCCCTAGTGCTCTAGAAATTCTTCAATACGGTGGGTTTACAGATGGATGGATCAATTGTGAATACAAATAATTCCATTAATGAAATTCTCTTCAAAGTGCCTTTTTTTTGCCTATTACTAACTTCGTTTGGTGTGCTGTTACATTCAGCAAGCAAGTGAGCTGGCGCACAAGGGTGTTGGTGGTATCTGATTGGACAAGAAGATTCATCTTTGGAAGAGATTCAAGTCGTATCTGATTCAACAACTTAAAGAAGATTCACCTTATAAGGTGCTCTGTATCTTTGGGTTTGTGAGTACCTGTTGACCACCATATGTCATTCTGTAATCTAAGGATTTAAAAGGCAGAAGCTCAATTTCTTTTCTTTTCTTTTTTTGGCGCTCATATCATTTTTTTGTCCCCTTATTGCTGTTTGTTAATATATTGCTCTTATTTTGTTTGTAAAAGAAAAGTTTAGATTGGTTAGGCATTGATCTTTTACTAAGGTCAGAGCATAATTCTAGGACTCAGACAGTATTTATAAAGAATTTACGAGATTGTTTATTAAATGAACTCTTATAACAATAGTAAGAATTGAATTTTTATCTTTTATATAATATAAATATATTTTTTATTATCTGTGTTAATTCTCACAGTTAATATACTACTCTCATGATTCTTGAATTGTGGCCTCACGTGGAAGTGATCAATATTTAATAATAATAATCATACTGAGACTAATAACCTTTATTTGCGGTTTAAAAAAATGTTTAATTGATTCGGCATTTCCATTGTTTTGAATTATCGTGATTAGTCCTTACCGTTAACCGTGAGTTTGAACTTTGAACTGCTTTAGGGTGTGTATTGACTAATGGAAAGAAGAAGATGGGAGGGATTTTAACGGGGGAAAATAGAAGAAGAGAAAATAGAAAATTTTATTATTAATTTATTTGGATTATCATTTATTTTGTTCAAGAAAGGAGGAGAGAGAAAATATTTATATATGGATAAGTTTACCTTTATATTATTTTATAGAATATTCTAATACAATATAATATATGGGTAATGTTAAGATATTAAAAAAATTATAGGTATATTAATATGATAAAATAAAAATATTACTCCTCCTTTCTAAATTTTCTCAATTTTAGATAGGAGGTTAAAGTTGAGAAGGAAAGAAAAATTTAAAAAAACAATTCCTTCTTTCTTAAAATTTTAAGATATTCAAATAAAAAGAGCAATAAAATATTTTACATCCTCTCTCTTTTCTTTCAAATCACTCGTACCAAACCAAACTATGCTTACAATGTTGCAAAAATAAAAAAAAATAAAAACTTTATTAGTTACGAATTTGGAAGCCCTTCATTAACAAGATAATAATGCTAAATCTTTTTCTAATATTTAATATATAATTTAATTAACAAGTTAATAATATTAAATCCTCTTCTAATATTTAATATATGATCTAATTAAAAAATTTATCTTAATTCTAAATATAAAAATTTTTATTATATTTATTTATTTTATTTTAAGTTATTATTATTGATACTTTCTTAATAATCAAATAAAAGAGTGAAGGAGAGAATTAAAGAAGATGATTAGAATATGTTTTAAAAAATATATCATATTTATTAATTTAATTAATTTTTTTAATTTAATTAAATAACTTTCGTAATAAATACAATGCATTTTTGTGAATTAAATGGATTTTAAAATTAATCTTCCACGAAACAAGAATGCGCGCAAGGAGAGAGCAAAACCCTATGGCTCAGCCAATTCTGAACGTGTTCAACTCCTCCGTACACAAAGGTTATCCCCTACTCTAACCAAGCGCCACGTGTCTTCTTGTTCATCCTTTGACAAGTCAATTCACAAACAACACGCATCATCACATCCCCCCTCCTTCCACGTACCCTGTAATTCTGTTGCTTTTCCTCTTCTGCAACCCTCAATCTCCAAATTTACTACTACGCTCTTACCTGCAAAACAAATAAACTACGTTTCGCAATGCGTTGGTCTTCTTTCTACCAGACAGCTTCAAGGGCTTTTCATCAGTCTCCGTCCTGGTCCAAGGTTCTTGTCGTCTGCACTGTCAGGTCTTTCATTATCCATCCTCAAAGCTTACGTTTTTATTACACATCCTGTACTATGAAGTCCATTCAAATCCTCCATTGTCTTTTTAAAATACTGCGTTTTAATTCTTTTTTCTGGTCCGAGTTGCAGTGGGGCAGGTTTCGTGGGATATGCTGATGCAGGAGCAGTTCAGAGCGAGAATGGTCCGAAGAAGAAGAAGGTGGTGGTGGTGGGAACAGGATGGGCTGGGACCAGTTTTGTGAAGAATTTGAAAAACCCTTCGTATGATGTGGAAGTAGTTTCACCTCGTAACTATTTTGCATTTACGCCTTTGCTTCCAAGTGTCACCGTCGGCACTGTGGAATCAAGAAGCATTGTTGAACCTATTCGCAAAATCATCAACAAGGTTCTCTCGTATATTCTCATCAGCGTTTATGTTTTAAATGATTCTTCATTTAAAGTATTGGCACATTATTCACGATAATCATTTAGCATTCCAAAAGAAAAGAAGAGAAGCTTTTGATTCTGCAGTATCATATAAGTTTTTGAATATCAGTTTCAGGTCTTGATCTTATCCTAATAAGCATCTACGAATACTATTAAATTATGTTCGTCAACCTTTTAATCATCATGTGACTGAAATACTGGAATGTAGCAACAGAAGGACGTAAACGTTCAATTCACACAAGCTGAATGCTTTAAGATCGATGCCAAGAATCGGAAAGTGTACTGTCGTTCTACTGAAGACAGCAAAAATGGCAAACAAGAATTTTCTATTGATTATGACTACCTCGTTCTAGCCATGGGAGCCCGTTCTAACACATTTAACACCCCAGGTGTTGAAGAGTATACTCACTTCTTGAAGGTATATATTATATTCTCAATTTCTGTATCAGCGTCTGTGTTAATGTGTCCCCATAAGCTTCGTACTTCTATTCTTTTTCTTTACACAAAATAATGTAACTTTCTGGAGTACTATGAATCTTTCTGAAGGAAGTGGAAGATGCTCAGAAAATCCGTCGGAAAGTGATTGAACTTTTCGAAAAGGCAAGCCTGTCATGTGTACCTGAAGAGGAGAAGAAGAAACTTCTGCATTTTGTGGTAGTTGGTGGTGGTCCGACTGGTGTAGAGTTTGCTGCAGAGCTTCATGACCATGTTCATCAGGATTTATACAAACTATATCCTTCTGCCAAAAACTACGTAAAGGTTACACTTTTGGAAGCAGGCGATCATATTCTGAACATGTAACATATATTATATATTCTTAATTTACCTTTTTTCCTTTTGGGATTTTTGGGTTAGTTTCTCCACTGTGAGTTTTAATTTATTGCAGGTTTGACAAGAGGATTACTGAGTTTGCTGAAGAAAAGTTCAAAAGAGAGGGCATCGATGTGAAGCTAGGTTCTATGGTTATAAAAGTGTCTGAGAATGAAATCAGTACAAAAGAAAGAGGAACGGGTAAGGTTGGATCTTTACCTTACGGAATGGTGGTTTGGTCAACTGGTATTGGTCCTCGTGCTGAAGCTGTTCAGTTTATGAAAGATACTGGTCAGGTTTGTTTCCATGTCTTGCTTTCAATCTCTCAAGTATTGAGCTTCAAAGTTAGTAGGGCAGCAAGTTTTTGCTTATCTGGCTTCAATTCTCACTGCAACAGGGTAATAGGCGTGCCATTAGCACAGATGAATGGTTAAGAGTTGAAGGAGTTGACAACATCTATGCCCTCGGAGATTGTGCCACTAAAAATCAATGTAGAGTTCTGGTATGCGTACCTTAATCTAATCAAATACACGTCAGGATATTCTGATATTTAAGAATACCAGTTCATGGTTAATATATATAGATATTATATTTGTAAATGCTGTGTGGGTGGGTGTAAACAAAGAATAGATTCTTAGTGGCTATCCCTTGGGCTTGCATGGTTTTGATTAGGAAGATATAGCAGTGATATTTAACAAGGCAGACAAGAACAACCTCGGGAAATTGGATCTGGATCATTTTCAAGAGGTTGTTGGAGACATTATTGAGAGGTACCCACAAGTGGATATTTATCTAAAGAAGAAGCAAATGAGTAGCATAGTGGCACTAATGAAGAACTCTCAAGACAACAATACTCTTGTCGACATTGAAACATTCAAATCTTGTCTCTCTGAAGTAGATTCCCAGATGAAAAATCTTCCTGCAACAGCTCAGGTACATAACAAAATATCACACACCACTCCTTGATTTTATTACACTTGTGACTTAACCTCTGTTTTTTTTTTTCCTTTTTGGGATTGTTTTTAGGTAGCTGCTCAACAACAACAAGGTGAGTATCTTGCAGACTGTTTCAATCGAATGGAGAAGTGTGAGAAATATCCTGAAGGACCCCTTAGGTTTAGAGGAACAGGACGTCATCGTTTTCGTCCCTTCAGGTATTTTCATTCTCTGCCTTAGCATTTTTGTTCTGTTTCATAATCTTAATTATAAGGTGGTAATACAAGGTACAAGCATTTCGGGCAATTTGCTCCGTTAGGAGGAGAACAAGCAGCAGCTCAGCTTCCGGGAGATTGGGTTTCAATCGGACATAGCACACAGTGGCTCTGGTATTCTGTATATGCAAGGTAACATAACATTATAAGTTATTACTACCTCTTTAAAAAAACCATAACGACGATGTTGTTGTGGTTTCTTCAAGTGTGCTTTATGTCTCCTTCAATGGCTTCCTAAACTTGCAGCAAACAAGTGAGCTGGCGTACCAGGTATTTGGTGGTGGCAGATTGGGGACGACGCGTCATATTCGGCAGGGACTCAAGTGGAATATGAATGATTTCTCACTTTTCTGGAACCAAATCTCTCCTATCAACCAAGGCGCGCCACAACAGAAACAGGGCCTTCAAATTTGGATACTTATTCATGACCAAGTAAAATTGCAGTATAGATGTTTTTTCTTTTACGATTTGTAATGTTTCATACTACTAAAATTCTCGTTCTACAGTGTCAACTTTATATTCCCTTCTTACTTTATGTCAATAGTTGAAATCATTACTTTTAACAGGAAATTCACTGTTATCTTCATTGGATTTTTAGTGTTCTCCAAAACAACAATATTGCCGTTGCAAGTCAGTTTATCTTGTGTTTTGGTTCTCAGGTTGATGAAGTAAGATTCTAAGAAAATTGTTAGGCTCATCATCAAGAGCTTGAACAAATAATCAAGGCACTGAGCGACATACTATAAATTTAGACAAGGTATATTGATTTAAAAGTTTATTTTATAATTGAATACAGATCTTTCAACATCTAAAATTAAAATTGTTTTGTTTCTAAAAACTATTTAAATTATCTCAATCCGGAGAATCACAGTATTAATTCACAAGCATCTACTAAAACAAACATGTTATTGAAATAGGGGGAAAAGGAAATGTTATGACAATATCTCTTTAAACCCTCTAAGTTTTAGTCAAACCACCTTTTACAGATCAGTGGCCAAGAGATGTAACTTTCGCAAAATTAAATTCAGATAAATACAGACTTGAGAAAAAAGATAAGCCACTTTACAGGTTACGCTGAATCGACCCCTTGAACCTGCTGCCGAGCTAGGTATTTTTCTCTTCTATCTTTCTGCAAAAGAAACAACTTAAGAGTGTAAGAGAGAAGAAAAATGAAAAGAGAACATCCAATTGAAGCTACGAGAAAGTGACGAGACTAAAAAGGGAGAACATGAAAAAAGAAACCAACCCATTCATCAATTACCCCTTCTGCAACTATTCGTGGACCTGTCTCCTCAGGCGGCTTCTTCCGTGCCTCCAATGAAGACTCAGCCTCGGCTAACTGTCGCTTAAGTTTATCCATGGCCTTTAAGAAACAGTATATGAGCTTACATTTTTTGCATAATGAGATGGTGAAGGTCGTACATATATTTGAGGTGTATAAATCTTACAGGGCTAGGATGCTCAGGATCCAAAAACACAACCCGCAAAATTTGCTCTACTGCAACTTGATCCCTTTGTTCGTCAAACTGCATATGAAGGATCATATGACAACTTTACTGGCATCTGAAAACATTTGACATAAATTGCGGCATTTAAACTTGATACACATTTCCCCCCTAAGCAACCAACTACTCTCTCTATGCCCAATGTTCAGACAGATATTTGCAATATAATTTGACTTTGCTTAATCTTACATACATTGATGCGCCTAAAGGTTACCAGTCATGAATGTATGAATTGATTAGGGATATGGTTCTGAGGATAAGGTCATATTTGATAAATAATTGCAGCTCAAGAGCATGTGTATGAATAATGTGATGTGCCCAATTCATACAGAATGAGTCTTTTAACTTGACCAAAATGTCCAAGTAATCCTACCAATAAAGGGTTTATGAAAATTTAGAGACTTTGAGGTAAGTTCCCTGTAAAAAGGAGGCCAATAACTAACTTCTGCAGCAAATGAGATTCAATGATACTAAACACAATTATACAGACTCCATTCAATAGAGAAACAGGAACTTGGAAGTTCAATTTAAGCTCACATTGATAAGGATACATAGTCCCATGGAAAGGATCAATAATACATTACCAGTTCTGGTACATAGTCCATTTCGCCTTTCACTTTTAAGCTCATAATTTTAAACTTAACCTTGCTCTTTTGATCAATTGGCTTCTCGTTGTTCTCGGGTGGCTCAACAAACTTGAACACTGCAAAATAAGTGTCACAATCTTAGGATGACCAACCAACTACTGAGCATCAAATTATATTATTGCTTAATTCAAATTTTGAAGAATAATTTACCAGTGGCAATTATGCTTTCATCTGGTGCAAGAATACCACCCGGTGGGCGCATAAAACAACTCTTGGGTGCAGTTGTTTGAAACTAAGACGATTCAATATGTCAGTCACCAATAATAGCAATCCTAAATTGCCATTTTTTAAATTGAAATACAGCCAAAAGTTTCCTAATGCGGTATTGAAAGTGGGCGCCGGCAAAATTTCCAATATGACGACGAGTTTTCAATATGTATAGTATAACATGACAGGATCACCTTATTTCTGAAATATCAATTCTTAAAATTAGAAAATAAGAACAAACAACAACAACAACTAGAAACATGCTCCTCACCTTGAAAGCCACACGAGATTTGCTAGTGTTTTTTATTTCGATAGCGCTCCTAACTTGCTTTCCCGGTTCATCTTTAAAAACAGTCACATTATATGAGATAGAGAATAAATCTTCGACTCATTATCAAGCTCAACCAACAAAACAACATTCTTATTTCCGTTCGTGGTAACTAAACATTCTACTAAAATAATTCCACAAAAACTATTAACAAAAATTGATTTCCAAAAGTTAAGCAAAGAGGAATCGTGAGAGACTTACAAGGGAAGAAGAGCTTGTTGGGAGGATCAAGACGTAGCCTCTTCCTTGTAGGAAGCAGAGACTTGGCCATGGAGGAAACCGAACTGGAAGATTGATGTGGAGTCGATCTATCACCAGATTGAATATTAATGTTCTGTTGCTGGTGAGCATAATGCATAGAAGAAATGGTGGAAGCAGATGAAGAAGCAGCATGGCTCGTTTGCCAAAACGGCATTCTACAGAGATTCCAAACCTTCGCATCAGACCCCATTTTTTCGCTTGCCAGTGCCATTCTTCACCAGAAACCCACTGGCCTCCCCTGAATCTGCAACTTCCGGCAACTGGGTCTCCGAGCGGCGAACAAAAGTTCGAGACTTTTGTATTTTCGTGAAGAAAGATTTGGCAGTTTTATCAGATATATCTATATCCTCCCATTTATGCTGTTTCTGCCTGAGAAAGAACTTTTGACGTGATAGCCAGAGCAATTCAAAGCTTGAAAGTGACCTCACATTCTATTTGATTCATTGCCTCTTTCTTTTGATTCTTGTCCGAGATAGTGGTTCTTGACTTTGATTCTTGTCCGAGATAGTGGTTCTTGACAGAGTGAAATTTACTGGAGAATATGGATCTCAATTTTGGGAATTACCGTTATTTGAATTGCGAGCTTGAGGTCCGACTGTTTTGGGTTCCCGGGCTTTTTTAACAGTTGGTTGGATCCTTCATTCACTGCAATCATTTGGTGCCCTTTTTGTATTGAGATTTCTCATATAATCATATTCCAACATGCTACTGACATACAGCAGGTTAAACAGTGAAAAAGATTTTATTATTATATATTATATTGATGATATATCTATTATTGGGATCGTCTTGTAGCAAGTAAATATCAGAAAATTAGTGAATTATTGAACAATCTTCAACAGTAGAACAATGGATTTTTATTTGTTTTCCTGTTTGCTAGTATTATTTAGGAATCTTCGTCACGTCACTCACCACTCTGTATTTTTCCGCTTCATTTCTCAGCAATTGCAAGCGCACGGGCGCATAATGATTCAATTATTGATATTTAAATAGATTAAAAAAATTAATTAAATTAACTATTAATAATAATTATATGTTATTTTTTTTAAAATATCTAATTTAATCAAGTGTATTTTGAATTATCTTTTATAATAAAAATTTAATATATGTAATCATATAAGGGTATTTTAAAAAAATTATAATTTTAAAGAATAAAGTAGATTGAGGTCTTATAATTGGGATTTAATAAAATCACATATCTAGTTCTTATAATTAAGATCAGAGGAGTATAAATTATGATTAAAAAAAAGAATGATTATATATAATTTGAACAGTTAAAAAATAAAAATAAAAATAAAAGAAAGAGAGAAACCAAATTATGTGATTATTAATGGTAAAAAATTAGAGTATAAACAGTAACAGCAGAGGAGGTGGGGAGTTTTAATGGTTTTTGTGAAGCAAAAAAGCAAATTGGATAAGAACAAAACAAAGATTCATATAATAAAATCAACTTGGCTTCAAATCTAAACCGCAGAAGATTTATTTATTTATTTATTTATTTATGAAATACACAAACAGGGAAGGATATAGAGAGAAAGAGTTGGATGATAGCTATGTGCCAAATGGAAATGTTCATCTTTAAAATTGGCAGATGATGAGATTATGTTTTGTGGTTAGAGAGAAAAGTGTCTTTATAGAGAAAGAGGGCGTGGCATAAAGGCGAGATGTGCTATGATGTTACTCAGAACATAATAAGTGGACTGTGTCATTACGATTGACCACTCACAATATCCGACTTATCCCCTCCATCTTTCATTTATTTATTATTTATCCCCTCTATTTTCTTTGCTAGTTTCTTTCTAAAAGGTGAATACATAATTTGCTATGGAATAATCAAACAGCCTTTGCTTACAGAACAAAACTTGCTCCTTCTAAAAGTTAATTGAGAAATTTGATTCGATAGAAAATGTAAATTTTAATTCATTTTGTCTATCCTATTGATTACGATATATCTTTTTTTTTTTTAAAAAAATATTAATGTGAAGATAGTTTTTATTGCAAATAATCATAAGAGTCTTAAAAAAACTAATAGATATTTTTTATAAATAATTAATTTAAATAATTTTTTAAATATTTATAAATTAATTATCTAATTCTTATATTTAAATTTTTTTTCTCTAAACCTTTAATCCAATCTATGCCTGAAAAAATCAATAGATTGTTCAAAACTTTAAACCCTCAACAATTATGACAATAATTTTATAATATGGGGGCAAAAAAAAATCTTATATAAGTGAGATTGTGAGAGGTTAAAGATTTGATTTTACTTGTAATTTCAAACTGTTAGTTATTGTCTGTTCTTTAATTTTAAAAAAAGATAATTGAAAGATTAACCCATTAAATTTAACTTGAAAATTAAAATAAAGTGTGGTTACACGGATATATTTTTCCTTGAAGTAATTTTGAGTGAACTTTGTAAAACACCGTTAATCATGCATAGCTATATAGGAATGATGGACAAGGCTTCAACAAATATTATGTTATTTCTGATTTTTAGGCCCCTCGTGTCCCCCATCATGAGATGCAAAATTTGCATATTATTTATCACCAAAAAGAAAGAACATTGCTAAAAAGAGAGTGAGCTCATATAATAGAATGCGTATGTATTTTTTATAAAAATGTGAGTTCGATTTTTATTATTGTTATAAGAATTTTTTTAAAAAATAATCTCGTAAATTTTTTATAAGTACTTTTTAAGTCTTAGAGCTATACACTAACATTAGTAAGAGATTAGTATTAAATTCACTTAAATTTTTTTATATAAAAAAATATTATTATGATTGAAATTAATAAAGTGAGCATTAGAAATTGCTAGAATATAAGTTCATCCAATCCCCATTTGACATCTCAAGGGGCGAATAACTTCGTAAATACGATTTCTCTATAGTAAATTTGATGCCTGCTCGCAAACCATTTGCTAAAAGAATTAACAAATAATAATAACCAAAAAGAAAAGCACTCGAAAATATTGCAACAGCAGCATGATACTTATACAGTAATGCCAAATCATTTGTTCTCTCCGTATATTTTCTGGATGTGGCCGTCCTTTCTTTTATAAAGAGAACCCCAATAATGGATTACCAAATCAATCAAGTCAATTACTTACAACACGGCACAGGTTGTGGATCCCGCAGTTCAATTATACAAGGACCAAGGTATTGTGGTGAAAGGGTACGTGAAACAAAGTTCCGCGTTGTTGTTGTTTAGGAGGGTGAGAGCTCAAGTCCATATATAACAACATACTATGTTTAACTAGTAAATGGGTGAAGAGGAGCGGTTGGCTTAGGTGCACGACCATGGGTCGCCAGAGTGAAATTAAGTTGAAATCTGGCGATTTTGGGAAATTATATTTCAGAAGCTATTAGAGGAAGAGGATGATGCCTTCATATCCTCTGTGTCATCAAGAATTTATCCCTATACTGTTGAAGAGACAGAATCTTTGCTGCTAGCTCAGCATCAGAAAAACAAAACAAAATATGAAGAGTCAGGTTCAGTGCTTGAAATAGATCCATGGTCGATTGATATTGTTGGCACGGACGTGACCAATCATTAGACCAATTTCAGCATCAACACAATATTACAGATTCAACACTCATGCCCTTTAAGCGTGACTGAATTGAGTAGATTTGTAATATAGGAGCATTTGAAAAAGATCATTTGCCTTAAATAAAGGAGGTTTACTAAGTGCTGATGAAGACAAACTATATGCAATACGCTATATATATATATACAAGCACAAGGCTGGCTCAAACTTCAGACCCCAAAGTCAGATGTCAGCAACTCAATAATCTGTGATTAGCAACATTAAAGATTCAATTTTTTTGTCCTTGAACTGTGACTAAATTGACTTTAATGTGATTTGAAATCCAAGAAATTTCAGTATTAGTAATAAAGTGCTGGTGAAGACAAGTATAACCATAAGCTTCTCATTAGCTAAGATATATATATAAAAGCACCAAGGCTGGCCAATATCTGAACTCCAAACCTTCTTCTTTTTTGAGGGAGGGGACTGATAAATAACAATAATACTACAAAATATTTTCTAGTTGGGACCCAGCAGCTTAAGTACATGACCGTCCTTAAGGACTCCTCAGAATGCTTTGTGTGCTCATCTTTTAGTCAGGTAGAGACCATGGCAGAAGAGGAAGAGGAAGAAGAAAGCTTGTTTGCTTGAGACAGAGACCTCACTTGACTTTTCAGATGTTGTTGAGCTGATCTTAAAGTATGGTTCCACCTACACACACCTTGGTCCTTCATGGCCTCCACAGCTCCAATACTTGCTGCAACACTCCAAGCTCTGCTTGTAGAACTCATCTTTTCTTGTTCTGTAACTAGGGTTGTTGTCACTCAATTGTGAAATAAGTGTATGTTTTGATGGAGGAAAATGAAGTGAATGTGGTTGTTTATATAGGGAGGGAAGCTTGAGAAGGTGATGAAGTTGTTGCTGAAAGAAGGATAAAGACAAAGATAAAGAGAAAAACCAGGTTCTCAGAATTGTGCAGGGGGTTTTGGAGGGAGTGGAAGCCCATGGTTTTATATTTATTGATTGAGATTTAGAACCAAGTTCAATGCATCATCCTCAAAGGGATCGCATCCACATGTATTTATCACAAGGTTGTCTCATACTGCTACTTCCTATTAAGCCAAGGTTGATGGTTCCCATGAGGTTGTCTTCTGAGTTAATACTGCTTACTTCAACACACAGGGGCACAGAGTTTTTGGATCGAGTGATTACATGCTTGAAATATTATTAATATATGATTAATGATATGAATAGATACATAGCACATTGAGGCAGCTATTGGCATTACTTTACTCATTAAACCAATTTTTTTTATTCACTTCTCAGATGCTCAATAATTTTATGCAAACTGCAGCATACTGATATAAATAGTTAAACTAAATATCAGTACATTTTTCAAGTGCTCAAGTGATATCACATTGAAATAATTTATAGATTCACACAAATGATATCACATTTAATGAAAAAACTTTTCACTTGTAATCCAATACCGAGTAATCCAACAAGAGTTGTGCACTAGTGGGACATAATTGCTCTCTACAAAATCATATCTTTTCATTCTGCCAAACTTTATAAAAATAATTGTTTCCCATAAATGGTTATTTGCTTCTCAGTATAGCATGTCTTCATTTGGCATATCTTTTTTTACTAAAAATGGGAAACAATTATATAATCTAATAATCTGCAATCAACATTCTGTTTTCCTTAGATTTCAAAGATAACCTGTTCTGTTTTTTTTTTTTTTTTTAATTATCCTCAGATGGCATGCTAATTTTCTCTTTTAAATCAGGCTTATATCAGTGAAGAAATGCTGATAGAGTATGGATCTTTCAGTCAAGAGGAAGCACATCGGCATACCAAAGTGAAAATAGCGATGAACACGTGTGTAACATGAAATAAAATCTGACACTTGTATTAGTGTTTGTCAAAATTTACATCATTCTGTCACCATGGAGAATCCACTAAACTAGTATGGCCCAGAAAACTCAAATCATCCATTTTTGTTTGTGGGGAAGCAGGGAACTAGGAATAGATTACAAAAAAATTCTCTTTTATGGCTTCCCTTTGGCTTTAATTGGGACCCCAACAGCTTAAGTACATGACTGTCCTCAGGGACTCTTCTGATTGATTTGCCTCCTCATCTTTTAGTCTGTTGGAAACCACAGCAGCAGCAGAAGAAGAAAGCTTTTTAACCTGAGAGACGGATCTAGCTTGGTTCTTGAGATGTTGCTGAGCTGATCTTAAAGCAGAGTTCCATCTGCAAATTCCTTGGTCCTTCAAGGCCTCCACAACTCCAACACTTGTTGCCACAATCCAAGCTCTGCTTGCAGAACTCATCTTATGATTCTTCTCAAAACACTGTTTGCTTTGCTTTTGGTATGATAGAGAAAAGGAACTAGATTGCAGGATTTGGGTTTGATGGAACAAGCAAGGGGAAGGGGAGTTTTATATATAGGGGAAAGTAGGCAGATGAAAGAAAAGGCCAAGCTCTGGGAAAACCAGAGGCTGTGAGCAAGTGGTTTTGAGATGTAGGACCATAAACTTGCGTCACTTGCAATTAAGCACGTTGTGAATTAAGCACGTTGTGTATTTGGATTTTGGGGTGAGGTGATAAGGCTTCACATAATGACACCCCGCACTCGGTTTGGATCTTATAAAAAACTACTATACCCCCAGTTTCCAGGGGAAAGAGTTGAAACTTCGAAGAAAATGATTCCGGCTTAGCAAGAATATAGGGTAAAACTGATTCGGCAAGTGGCTGGTAAATGGTAATTACAGAATACATATTTTTTTTCTTCCGTTGGACCACATAGATCCTAATCTAACGTCATGTTTGGTTGGAGGGAGGTGAGAGTTCCCTCACCTGATACACTGTAAATTACTTATACCTCTATTTTTAATATTTTAAATTATTTTAATTTTATAAAAAATAGAAATTAAAATGATACAAATAAAAACAAAATCTTTTAGATTTTTTTATTCTAATTATAAATTTTTTTGTCAACTTTAATTTTTTTTAAATTATAAAAAAATATTTTTAACTATTTTATCTCTAAATTATAAAAAATATATATATCAATTTTATATTTATTTTTATCTTATCAAATAAATTTTTAAAATTTACTTTTAATCTAATTTTACTTCTACCTCAATTTTCACTTTCCCTCCCACAGTAATAGAGTCAACTGTTTCGTTCTACGCGCGAATGGAAATTTACATGATAGTACTATACAAAATGAATCAAGGGACTTAAACTGTTAGGCCTTGTTTTTTTCCTGTGATGCTCGGTATTCTCATTTTTCACCTTTGATACATTTTCCAAATGGCCTTCAGATAACTTGAAAACCTTCAATGAGAAATGGTGCTCTCAGTCCCAGTCTTCGCACAGTTCCCATATAATACACTTTTGAGTTCAACAAATAGTAGAGTGGGCGCTTTCAACTTTAATTATTTGCAGTTCACTCTCCAATTACTCTATAGATTCACCAGTGAACTCTCTAGTTACTCTCATAGTCTGTTTGGTGTTTTTATGCCCAAGTGTTCATATCAAAATTGTACTGGTAGTTCCCAATGGACTAGCAAGTAGCAATTTCCTTTCGAGTTTTGAAAATCTATCGCATCACTGCAAGGCTGCAACTTAGTGCCAGTTCTTTGTTATCAACCGTGATTAAATTGAAGCAAGCATTGGAATAAGTATAAATTCCTCGCTGCCCTTTTTCTTTAGCGTTTTAGTTTCTTGGAAAATTGAAGGGTTTCAGTGGAAAACTGTAAATATATTATGCAATTTCCACGAAAAGAGGAAGTTCATGAAGGTGAAAAATACTGAGGAACACAAGTTAAATGGAGAAACAGAATTTCATTAACTATATGATATATACAAGCCCCAAGGAAGGCCAAAACAATAGCCCCAGAATCATCAGCTAGCCCCCAGTTTTTGTTGAAAGACATGACTGATGGGTCAAGACAAAAATATATCAGTTTAGTTTATTAGTTTAGTTGGGACCCCAGCAGCTTAAGTACATGACCGTCCTTAAGGACTCCTCAGACTGCTTTGTTTGGTCATCTATTACTCTGGTGGAGACCATAGCAGAAGAAGAGGAAGAAGAGGAAGAAGAGGAAGAAGAAGAAGAAAGCTTGTTTGCTTGAGACAAAGACCTCACTTGACTTTTCAGATGTTGTTGAACTGATCTTAAAGTATGGTTCCACCTACAAACACCTTGGTCCTTCAGGGCCTCCACAGCTCCAATACTTGCTGAAATTTTGGAGGATGTTAATCATAGAATTCAAGCTGGGTGGTTTAAATGGAGAAAGGTTACTGGGGTTATATGTGATCGGAAAGTACCAGATAAATTAAAAGGAAAGTTTTATCGCACTGCTATAAGACCAGCAATGCTTTATGAAAGTGAATGTTGGGATTTAAAAGGACAGCAAGAGCATAAAGTTGGGGTAGCTGAGATGAGGATGTTGAGATGGATGTGTGGACATACAAGAAAAGATAAGATTCGTAATGAACAAATTCGGGGAAGAGTTGGAGTGGCATCTATTGAGGAGAAAATGATGGAGAACCGTCTTAGGTGGTTTGGACACGTACAAAGAAGGCCAAGGGATGCGCCAGTGAGGAGGGTGGATCAAATCGTATGGAGCCCGGTTAAAAGGAATAGAGGAATGCCAAAGAAAACGCTCAACGAGGTCATTGAGCGAGATCTCCTGGTCAATAACTTAACCAAGGATTCAGTTTTTGATAGAACACAATGGCATCGTATGATCCATGTAGCCGACCCCATTTAATGGGATAAGGCTTTGTTGTTGTTGTTGTTGTATAAAGAAGGAATTGCTTGTATATGGACTCGCACTTCTCAGAGTTCGCCCATGAATCAGAGGGAAGCCATTTATGGATCAATTAATTTGAAGCCATGATTGAGTTTGCCTCGAAGGGCTTGGCGCCTGTGAGTGCAACACAGAGAGGGGACTACGACAAGTTCTTTCAGGTTAGGCGTCTTACTGGAGAAGAAGACAAAGTGCAGATGGTGGGAGCAAACGAGAAATACAAGTTGAAGAAATTAGAGAGAGCTGAAAAGCTCATGCATGTTATATTGTGGGGTCCCAGATAAATAACTATATGTAATGAATGATTTATGATGTAGCAGTTTCAGCTCCAGATATTTATGTTTTTATTTGTAGCACAGTTCCTGTAATCTCACTCTCATATATATATATATATATAAATATATCCTCTGTTTTGTTTCCCATCTAAACAAAGGAGGTTTTACATTTAGGACTATTAGAGGAGGATGTGATGCTAGAAGAATGGCTTAAAACATAACGTTCTTCATTAAGTTTAAACTCAGACATTACAAACTCTTAAGTTAGGTAACTTTTGCCGAGTATTTCTTCAAGGAAATGATCACGCAAATAGAACTAGTAGTAAGAAGAAAAGATGATACTTGCAGGTTGACACAAAAATAATAAGAGAGTTTAGGAGTTAGGACCCCAGCAACTCAAATACATGACAATCCAGAGGGTTTCTTCTGCTTGTTTTAACCTTGCAGCAGCATCAGTAATGTGACTGGTTTTTGCGGCCTGATGATCAACATTAACACTAATCTGTGTATTTTTCCTTGAGCACCCTCTCTGAGAACGAATCATGTGTTGTTTCCTCTGATTCTTGATTCCTTCCATTTCCAGGTGAGCTCTTGTAGGTTTGATCAAACCATCTTCATCCACTTCCAAATACAATAACTAGTTCAAATTATAAACAAATATACAAGTGGCCACCTGTCACTCTTGATTGTCTGCTTGGCGTCTAGCTCTAAGTATCATAGTGAATTGACACTGAGTAACGAGGACAAGAGATTCTGTAATCTGCAGCAAAGATGAATTAATCCAGAAGCAGCTTCTTTTGAAGCTCTGCAGATTGTTGCTTTACAGGGAAGAAGGAATTGTTAAATATGTAAAAGGAGGATGATTGGTGAAGCAATGGATGAGAAGGAATGTAACATGTGAGCACATGTAGATGGGATAAGATCGCCAAGTATCATCAGTGAAAGATGAAGCCTTTACTCTCTTATCTCTCTCTACACCTAAAAGGCAGTAGGCTAGTAGCACTCACATGAGTAACAAATATACACAGAAGAATATTGGTTATGTTTTATATTGTTTACATTTGATTCTTTGTTATTCTTTTAAATGTATAAGCATTTCTAAATATTCAAAACAAATCAACTATCGTTAACTTTTGTTCACCTTGAAAACTGACAAGGATTGAAGCTTTCATACGCTCTTACACTCTTGTTACAATCTTTAACTTAAGTTTATTGATTTGTTTAGCTAACTCCCCCCCCCCCCCCTCTCGTATGATCATCTGAGTTCCACCACTATAGAAATTTAATAAGATTACATTCACTTGTAGTCTCATAGCAGCATTACCTACTATGTTTAGATAAGACCCAGATTTAAATCTTGACATGTTTGTGGGAGTGTATTCAAATTGATTATAATAAAATTAATAAGATCGCACTTGAATCATTGCCAAATATATATATATATATATATATATATATATTCGTTTTCGGCCTTGGAGCCTATATGGCAAGTCAAGCAAGAAATGGAGTTACGTCAAGGCACAAATCCAAGTTGCTTCCCTCTCCCCTCCACACCTCCCCTTCTCCCCAAAAAAAAGCACACATACCTACAAAAAGTTGTTCTTCATATCTATTCACTTTCAATAAATTTTAGGAATCTTTTTCACTAAAAAATTTAATTTAAATACAGTGTTGAATAATAACAATAAAAAGGAAGCCATCTTGGTCAATTTTTCACAAGCGTACAATACAAGCCAGTGTCGACGTGGAAATGGAAGACGAAGCCGAACCACGCAAAGGGAGAGGAGAGAGAAAAAATCAGAGACAGAAAATCTAGCACTCCAAGCAACAACGTTACTTGAACCCCCACGACGAGAACTCGACCTCGCCACCACATTCCACATGTCGTTTTTCTATCGGCCATTTCGAAAACTCAAAAATTTCAGTTTCACACTCTGGATAAGCTTATCCCTCCCAAACAACCTTTCGAGCTCAAAAGCTACTGCTTTCTCTTTGACCTTTCTCTTCCCAATCGAAACCATCATGCCGCAAGTCCTCTGACTCTGATCACACCACCTCGCTCTCTCCCATTGCTATTGTTCCCTTCAATGGCCGCTGTTACCTCTTTGTCCTTCTCCGCATTAACCCAATGTTCTGAAAGAAAGCCAGCTTTCGCCTCCACTCGCTTCCTCGGATTCAATTCGGAGGCATTACGATTTCGGACGAATATTTCTTACCACTATGCTTCTGTTGGAGCTTCCAATTCCGCTTCTAAGATGCTTATTCAATGCATGTCTTCTGCGACAGGTTGGTAATCATTTGCTTCTCTCCTTAGTTATGTTTATCGAGAAAGATTGGGGGTGGGGCAGAGTTATGAACTTCCTGTTATTGTTTTAAATTTTTTTAAGAATTTTGAAAGTTCAAATTTATGACCAAGTGATCCTTGACTGGCTATCGGAGCCGTAGCTTTATTCGGTCTGATTGTTCCTATTTCCACATTTTCCTAATTATTAATTATGTTTCAACACAAAGTATTTTGAGTTTGTGCTTTGTCGACACTTCAAGTCTATAGTGTAATTGTGCGAGGAGCAAATATGCTTCTGTATTTGTTTGATAATAGTTCCGCATTTGTTTCCTTCATCTTTCTAGAGACTCATGCTGCAATTGGGCAGAAGCAATAAAAGTGAAAAATAAGCCTCTTCATTTTTCACGGGTTGTCTACCTTTTTTACATGCAGATGTTCCCACTGTATCTGAGACAAAATCTAATTTCCTCAAGGCTTATAAACGACCGATCCCTAGTATCTACAACACTGTGCTGCAGGAGCTCATTGTTCAGCAGCATTTAATGAGATACAAGAGATCTTACCGTTATGACCCTGTATTTGCTCTTGGTTTTGTCACTGTGTATGATCAACTCATGGATGGGTATCCTAGTGATGAGGATCGAGGTGCCATCTTCCAGGCATATATCAAGGCATTGAAGGAAGAGCCAGAACAATATAGGTTAGAGGATGGAGTAATTGGTTCTTTCAATAATTAGTTGATCTAATTATTTTGTTTAAATTTCAAGACACATGAGGGCTCTACCCATATCTTTTTATAGCTTCTATTCTTAATTGTAAATCACAATGATTAAAGAATGAAATATCTGTTTCACATCAGTTAATCATTGCCTTACAGTGTGATATGTGGGCATTAAACATGAATTGGCACACAATAACATTGAGGCAGAAGTTGCAAATTGGAGCTTTTTCCTGTAACATGATTTCAATATCAGCTTTACATATTTCCGCCTGCCCATCCCAATTCACACTAACTGCATAGACTTCTAATTGAAGAGGAAGATAGTAAAATTGAATGACTTCCTTTTTTGGCTAATCAATTCTGATGGACTCTTTTGAAGGTTTTATTTATTTATTTATTGCTGTGTAGAGATAGAAAACCAAATTAACTATCCAAGTGCCGCTTCTCTCCTTGGAAATGGTATCAGAAAAAAGTTTTTAACCACCGTGTTGATAAATAGGTGTGCAATTTTTCCTTAAGCTATTTTAACAGTTTGTTGAGTCTCTAAGATATCCAAAGGAAGGTCTTTTAGCAAAAATGGAAGTAGCATTATCCTTATCCTTCAACATCTTCATTGGATTATGGGAATTTGAATAAATTGCATTAATAATTCTTTATCATAAATGATCTTATATATGAGCCTGTACAGAATAGATGCAAAGAGGTTGGAAGAGTGGGCCCGGGCTCAGAACCCAAATTCCCTAGTTGAGTTTTCTTCCAGAGAAGGAGAGGTTGAGGGAATATTGAAGGATATTGCAGAAAGAGCAGGTGGAAAGGGGGATTTCAGTTATAGTCGTTTCTTTGCAGTAGGCCTATTTCGACTTCTTGAGTTGGCAAATGCAACAGAACCGGCCATTTTGGACAAGGTGTGGTTACCCATTTCATGTAGGGCATCGTGGCTATTTTATTGGAACTTACAAATATGTAAATTGTTATGTGTTCTATTTTAATGATTTAAGGTTTATTCTACCAAGTTTAGTTTACATTTTCTCTTGAGCTTTTGGCAAACTAGACATCCAAGAAAGTCTTGCATATCTATGTACCCTTTGGAATAACTGAATTGAATAAATGGTCTTTGAAACTCTTTCTCCAAGCCTCATTTGCATAGCTAACACCTTCGTCTTCCTTTATTTAAATGGAAATTTGATTCCTTCTTTTGATTGAACTGATATGATTGCATTTCAATATAACTCGTGAAGGAGAATACTCCATTCTTTCACAGTAGACTTTTCTGGAATTAAACATCATATGCCCTAAAACCTCAGATGCATTAACAATGTTGAGAGTAGATGTTTCACCCTGGCATTGCAGAGGATGGCTCTCCAATCTCATTATCAAGATTGTAAAACTAGCTCTTAAATACGACCATAACTTTGTTTTATATGATTTATTGCCCATTTAATCCCTGGTGTCATTCCAACAGCTTTGTGCAGCCTTGAACATCAACAAAAGAAGCGTTGATCGGGATTTGGATGTGTACCGTAATCTGCTTTCCAAGTTGGTTCAAGCAAAAGAATTGCTAAGGGAATATGTTGACAGGTAAGAACCAGATTTCTGGATGCCAGTCATTTGACTGTCCAACCTCAACCGCCTGCCCCCGAGAGAAAAGAAATTTGCATACTTGATGAATTTATAATACTGAAATTCTTTTTTAATGAGGCCTATTTGTCTCTGACGTTGTAGATCTACTTGTTCTTGTGCATATAATTTTGATTGACTTGTTTTTTGTAGCAAGGTTTTGACATTTTTGAAATACCATGCTTCAGGGAGAAGAAGAAAAGAGAAGAAAGGACTGAAACTCAAAAGGCTAATGAGGCCATTTCAAAATTTTTGGGACAAAGTATCAACTTTCCGGCCTTTAGACATTAATGAAACGATCTCTCTGTGACGATTGCGCATCCTTGGGTTTCATTTTTCTTGGTTCTTGAATAATCAGATATGCTCTCTAATCAGCTTGGTCCAACATATTGTATTTAATGTATTAGTTCTTACGGTGATCCAGCTGAAACTGTCAATCTGATCACATCATCCTCTCTTACATGTACTGTTTTCCTCGTTGGCAGATATATTTTTTAATAGCTATCAAGTGCAAAAGCCTTGAGGCACATATATTCTGTTGTTATAATATAAGCTTTTCTCATGTCAGTTTATCAGTTTCTGCAGGTGTTTGGTGATTTCAAATGTTTCAGTAAGTTAACTGTAGTTCTACATAAACATCCCGAGTTTGACTTCAACGTTGTGCTAACTGAAAATGAGTATAGTTTTCACCCCAAAAAAACCAAAGAAAAGAAATAAAAAGAAGGAAATTATCAAATATGCTACTATCAGTAACCACATAAGTGATTATCACAACGAAATAGTTGATTGTTTACAGGGAGAAAATGTATCTCCATAATTCTAGGCCTAACATGCCGGGGGGAAAAAAAGAACTTAAACCCTTCAACAGTTCTAGGTTTTTTTATTCAAATTCCCAAATAAATTGAACCCTAAATTCCAAATCAAAGACAGCAATCAGCGATTTCAAATTGAAAAGGTTTATTAAAGAGGTAGCTGCATCAATAATCCAATATCCTATCGGGGTAAGAAATGTCAACCTTGGCGAATATGTAGAAACACCATATATACTGGCTTTAGTTGCGGAAGTTCTAACTAATATGAGAAAGATCAACCTCATCTGGGATTTTAAATGTATCTGCTGCGCCAAACTTCCGAAACTCCTCAGTTGTACAGTCTTCGTCTTCACTATCATCTTCCTCCACATCATCATGGTGCGTTGTCCATGAATCATGCACACTTTTAGACCTGCAATCATGAGTGGCAAGCATGTTGACTTGGCCAAGATGAGATATCTCTACCACAACAGTATCATCGTCAACTGGGAGAGGTTGCTTCCATGGTTCTCCATCAATCCTCATGTATGTATGATCTGCTGCTACTTTGTGAAACTCAAAGCGGATTCTGTGTGCCTGATCCCAAGAGAGAGACATACAAGTGCCATGTTAATCAAATTAAAAGTTCAATTGATGTCTACGATCTCACCTAGTGAATGTGTGATCATCAGACTACAACCGAATTTTTAGTTGGTGATAACTAAGAAGGCTTAAAATCCCATTGCATGCCACTCTATTCCTATATATATATGAATCACTTGTACCATATTCTTGCATACCAAAAAATGCATTAAATTGATAAAAGTTTCCATATTTACCCTTATTAAAGAAAGGGTACTGAAGAAAAAGTTATTAATTACCTTACAAATTTCTTATATTCAATTAGGGTAAAATTGGAAAAAGATCATTAATTATTTTACAAGTAACTTATGTTTAGGAACGAACTTTTTTTCTATAAGTGACTTACATAGAGGAACATAGAGGTATTTGGTTTTTCCTTCTTAAACTCTACTTATAATAAATCTTTCTTTATAGTCTTGCTAGTTTCGGGAGAAAACTAGTTTCCAACATTTGCTTATTCCACAAGTACCTGACCAAGACGCCTTCCATGACCATTAGGAGCAAGCAAAGCAAGCCCATGCCAGGCATCTCTAAACCCAACAATCTCTAGAAGACCATCATCTACAAATGGTGGTGTCAAACCTCTCTGCTCCAATAAGATACCATATTTATTATTTAGAGTTTATTAAAAAAAAACCTGTATGAAAATATTAGTCATTTCCTGGTACTTGAGCTCAACCCAAGGGAATAAAGATATTTAACTAGATAATAATTGTTCAGAATTAGCAGATGAAATAACCTCATTACGCTTCCTTCCGTTTGGCACGCCCCAAGGATTCAGTCCACCAGAAAAGCTAGGCAAGTTAAGACATACAATTGACCTGATGCTGTATATTATATTAATAGAATTAATAAAGCATGTTAGATGTTATTTAAGAAGTTCTCAGTGGCCCTTTTATTTTAGAAATCCATACAAAAGTATATGGCCTATATCAGACACTAATCCAGTAATCACCAAAAGCAAAATTTGGTCCGAAAAAAATGAATTTTTATGACAAAAAACAGGAGAAACTGTTGGAAATAAGTATAACCTAAATTAGAATACTAGACCTTTGGCAAGTGAAACGTGCAGGGATCAATCGTCGACCCACTACTTAGAACTTTCTATGGCATACACTTGTGTATGTTGGTAAAAATATTCACCTGGAAGGTATGTGAAGGTCTTGCCAGCGACCATGATCATGTGCCTTCATGATTTTCACTTTTAACACGTGTGCTATGTTCCTGCAATAGAAGACATCACATTTAAAATGTGACGAGTAGGTAAAGACAACCTAAAACTTATAAAGAAAGAGCATGCAAATGGTTGTCTAATCTGTGGAAGATCTACATGAACTAACCTGGAAGGTGGATGGAAAAGAGGAGCCATAAACCATCCTTGTGAGCATCCAAGCTTAGCATATGTACTCTGACATGTAGATTGGAATCATCACTAAAACATGGGTAACTAGAAGCGGATGGATATATAACTCCATATCTAAAACTAGAGTCATTGCTTTCCATCCAGGACAGAGGAAATTGAGCAAGTATAGGCATTAATCTACCACCTAATTACTGCAATAGTAACAGAGGGCTTGATTACCTGATTAACCAGCTGATTTTTAAACTTTTCTGGATGCATCTTTCGTTCCGAATGAAATGCATAAGATATTTGAGCATCCATTCCTACAGTCAGCAGTCATAAAATTTTTTATCAACAGAAATTATGTAGGCAATCATAAAATTTCAATTGGTAGATAGTAACAGTATATAATTATGACACATTTTTCAGATCATGTAAAAAGGAAGTTTCAATTGCTAAAATTTATTCATACTGCATCATGCATGCTACATGGTTGTCAACCAAAACTGCATAACCTAGAAGAGATCAAAGAAAGGGAAAAGGAGAAAATTTAACACTGTCCAGAATATTCCGTATCAATTAGTTAATTGAAATAAACAAAAACTATTATTTTTCAACTTAGGTTCAGGTATAGAAGGATCCAGGAAGAACAATTCTTACCCATGCTGAAGTAGTTCCAAAATCCCCCACGGAAAGTGTGGCAACCTTCCTGAGAAGAAGAAACAGTCATCCAAGGTAATATTGAAAGCAAGGAAAGATGATTTTTTTTCAAAATTTGAAAATATTAAAGCAAACGAATTATGAAATACTGTCACCTCATTGTTTTCGTTAATTTAAAATCCATATATCAAAACAAGTAGAAAAACATATGTGGAGCCTGAACCAATGTTATGTCAGCTGGCTGGGAGACAAGAGACTCCTATTTAAAGTGGAGACTCCCTGCTCCTCTATTGGCTTGAGTGTTAGGATTAGGTTCTCTTCAGAAACAGAGTCTGAGGAAGATTTCATTGCAATTGTGTACAGTATCACACCAGCAATTTGGCATTATGGCCTTCATAGTTCAAAATAAAATTTTCCACCAATGAAAGGTAATTGGAGTCAATACTCAACATGATCTAGTCATTGTTCAAAACGGTTACCACCCTAAAAAGATTTGTCAAATCCAAGCCAAATCATAACATGTGATGTATAAAGCCGATGGTTTCTCATTTAAATGCCTGAAGATGCACCATGAACCAGATTGGAGATCGCAAAATAGCCATTTATAAAATGTCTTACCATATTTAATTCATCTGCCTCAGATACACGATGGAATGCATGTAAAGAATGCGGCAGCTCAAGAGGCGCTATGGGATCACAGGAACCTTCTTTTGGAATCCTCATCCTCATGAGAATATGCCAGCTGATGTGTTATTCAAAACAACAAGCAGCCCCTCAAAATACATATTTTTGCTAAGGGTTTAAGGACTTGGGAAGATAACAAGGGGCAAATTAAAAGCTGAAAACAAGGAACGAAGTTCTATGACTAAACTTGAGAAACAGCCTTCATGGCCTTAAGGAGCCAAAATATGAATTCAACTGTGTAAATCACAGTGTCTAATATTAAATATAGCAAACATAATGACTCCAGGTTAACACTGTCTGAACAGAACACTAAAAAGACCCTATTATAGAGGTTTCAGCAAAATGAAAGTTCAATGATCGAAACACTAAGGAATTATAAACTTTCAATTTGAATTTATTAAAACTCCACAATTCAACAAGAACGGGCATTGCAGAATCATTTCTCCACTTCAATTATATAGCATGA
This sequence comes from Leucaena leucocephala, assembly GCA_037074615.1. Classification (NCBI taxonomy): domain Eukaryota; kingdom Viridiplantae; phylum Streptophyta; class Magnoliopsida; order Fabales; family Fabaceae; genus Leucaena; species Leucaena leucocephala. Next base: position 17,287,799 of record CM073545.1, read on the forward strand.
ATACTATAAGATTTATTTTCTGAATTATTTGGATATTAGAATTATTCTCTGCATAGCAGGAAGAAAATAAGATTGTTGCCACAGACTAATATGTAAACCATCTAAATCGCAGCATATGAATTAACAATGACGTGAAAGAATAGGATCACAATTTACTTGTCTATTTTCATTTTCTTAGCTTCCTTAACTTGCTTTAAGAATGACTCAACCGAATGTTGATCTGTCCCTGGATTTTTCTTCCCCTGTAAAGAAGCCCAATACATGTGTCATTCTTCTATTCATGTTAAATAGTTACTTTTCTTCACTAAGATCAACAGCAAAACTAATCGGTCTAATTTACTTAATTCTATAAAATCTCATTTATCATCAGGGCTAACTGAAAATTTCCCTACCTTCTATTAGAAAATAAAGGCATAACAGAAAGCACAACATTAAAACTATAAAGGCAAAATATCTGCCCTTTCATGAGCATCCAATCAAAAAGATACAGGCAGAGGGAGTATCCCCTGTTGTGCTGTGATGCCCCCAAAGAAGGGGTTCCTCTTTTCACTTTTTTCTTTTGAGTTTTATTCTTTACTTTAACTCTTGTGCTGCGCTGCTGCACAGTGTCCAATTCAAAACAGGCCCTTATACAGTTAGAACTTCCAATGTTAAAATCATAGTTCTTGAACTATTATATCGCTTGTGTTGTCAGTATGTTTTAACAAGCAATTCAAAGTTCAATGAAAAAGCACCCGCAAAGAGAAATGCACTCTCATACCCAACCAAATGCAAAAGGAAGATTATTCCCTGTGCCCAAGGGAACTGTGGCTATCGGTGGAGGATGAGACAATCTGAGATCACAAACAACACCAAGTAGCCAGCCTGCAGTTCCATCTCCCCCTGCAACCTAAAAACATGGTACATATCAGAAATTCATAAGAGGGTATGCCTTTAAAATAAATAATTAAGACAATTCAAAAGGGAAACTGAGCTGGTCAGAAATTTTTCTGTTAAAACATCAAGTATATCTCAACTCACAATTAATTTCAACCTCTCCATAGTCCTCATAGCAAAGTGATCATCCTGCAGCTTGAGGTTTTCAAAGTTAGCATAGATTCTACGCAGCACCTTATCAGGAGCTTCTTCCCCCAAATCAAAAACCTGAAAAATGATCCTTTGCATATTTGAGAATGAATAATTTCAATTGCGGACTTCATTTCTACAATGTCCAAGTTGTATAATCATGGACTTGAAGTTTCTAGAAATATTCAACATAAGACCAGTATTGCCTTTTTTTCATTTTTCTTTTGGTTCTTTACCTGTTTTTCATTGAGAAGAGTACAATACGTTTTAAAAAGTTCCCCTCCCAGCTGACCACCACTCTTGGAGTTAATAAAAACTAGCACTGGGCATGAAGGTGCATCATCATTGATCTCACCCTTTGATGACTCTGGTACAAGTATGTAGCCAGGGATCCGAAAGTTCTTCAAGAAATTGGGCTCAGACTGGTGACAAGCCATTGTTTGTATGCGGCTGCACAACTGTACCGTGTTCACAACTTCAGGGGTTAACAAATTGGACAAATTGTAAGTTTGCCTACAAACTTTTAACTCTTAATCATCAGGTTCTAAGATTAAATATTAAATTATGATAATCACTTTTGATGATTGACTGAATTGCATCCAATACACTTGCCTGTTTCAAAGAACTAGCATGCCTCCAATTTATTCTTTATCAATGAATTTAACTTTCTACACGACTTTTTTTCTTCCAAAGGTTAAATTACACAACTGAATTTACTGTTCTAATAAGAATAAAGTCACAATATCATATTAGAACTTAACATCAACTTTGCTGTTCCTGCTGTGGTCATATTCAAAATAAAATCACAGGTTCATTTAGTACAAAAGATTAATTTGACAACAAAAAAATTGGGAGGGAGAATTCTATAATATATATCAAAATGTAACGGGCCAGGTGTACTTTTAAAAGAAGAAAAATATTATGTATAATTGAACCAATTCTTAAGGTAGATAAGCAAATCTGCTCCTAACAATTTAATAATACAAGGTTAACGAAAAGAACTAGTATATACTTCCAAATGATCCATATGATATTTTATTATGGCAGTCTTTATCAAAGTTATAAGAACTTTTCTTTTTTACCTTGTATAGTTATAGGAACTTTAAGGTCATATTAAATAAACTAATTTTACTGTTACGATGGATCATATATCACAAAAGGTTTATTATCTGATTTTATTTTTGTTATTATAAAATTTTCATATATCATAAAATATTTTTTGAAAAATGACCATTGTATCTAATTCGATCTCACGATAAAAACGAAAAATGAGAGTCGGGAATAAAGCAAAACTAGAAACACCAGTTCAACTATAATATATCAGCCTGACATGAGGACATGTAGGAGACAGATACGCGGAAGGAGAGTAGAAAATGCAAATAAAACTCCAATTATGCAAATTCGATCACAAAAGGTTTGTGTCAATCAAACAGTTTCGTAACCTTACCTGGAGAGCAAATTCTTGGGGGATCTGAGTCTTCTATTGTAGAATTGAGATGCAGAGGGAAACCGGAAAATGAGAAGAAAAACGAAATACTTTCAACCTAATACAAGAAGCATAATGGGTGATTTGAGTTGGTAAAATTCAGACAATGATTCATGACGTGGAGTAAAAAGAGAGTGAGAAATCTGGGGAATAACAAAGGATCTTGGTAGGTCCGTTGGAATCCGAATCCGAGTGAAGAGATGAGAACGAAAAGAATCCTGAGTAGGGAACGTGAGATCGTTTTGCTATGTTGCGTGAGCTGTTGATAGGGATTATAAAAATATCGAATATGGTTTAAGTTAGTTGATATCGGAGCGAAATCATAGAAAAAGGAATTTGACCAAAAAGACAAAAGAAATCATGAAAATGGAAGAATGCAGCCACAACCATGCATTCCTTCAGATTAATGGAGGAGCCTAAGGACTATTGACATCAGAGAGGTAGGTCCATTAAAAAGTTGGCTCACATGTGCATTTAAGAAGATGATATGCCTTTACCAAAAAAAAACAAAAACAAGATAATATGCGCATTCTCAAAACTTAAAAAATGCCTTTTGACCACAAAAAAAAACTTAAAAATGCCAATTAAAGTCGAGGTTTTTCTATTGATAGTAAAAAAAAAATCAATAAACAAAAATGCCCCTAACTAAATGGGGGGACGAATTGTAAATATTATATATTTTTTGCAATATGCTACTATTTTTTATTTAAAATTATATATCCTTTATTTACCAACTAATCATAGTTTTTCAATTAATTTAACTTATTAATAGATGGAATTAATCGCACGAAAATATAAGATGCCATTCTTTCTTTTTCTGAAACCTTCTTCTCTGTAACATTAAAACCTAAATTGATTAACATCGTTTATACAAGCCCTACTGACTAACGGATTCTATACTAATTTTAGAATTTACAATCGTATTGTACCTGAGACCTTTGCACCCTTGATGAGTATTTTTAGCTTAATTAACATTTACACACTGTACTTTTTCAGATTTTTATTGCATGCATAGACTTATAACTCAAATTTTAGTTACGCATAGCTATGCATTCACCTGAAGTTTGCTTTTGCTGTGCCTATTCATCCTGTCACAGCCGATTTTTGCTTTTCTTTGGAACATCAATATTTATTTAATGTTCGCTTGAAACTGGTCTAATTATCATTTACCAAGGGAGCGAAATAGCTTTTAGTCAACGTTGTACTCATATACCAAAACCTGGAGAGAAACATTTGGTTCTTGTTCTCTCTTGGGTCATAGATCACCTGCATACAATAATGGAAAATATAGCTCAAGTACGAGTGAATGGAACCATTAATCCTGTTAATTTTGACATTAATTCGAATTATGAAGTTTGTTTAAGCAAGAACATGATAGACTCCAAATTCTTGAATGGCCTGTGGTGTGGGGATAGCCCTTTCCACAGCGTGCTTCCCATCACGTTGCTCCAGATCTTCTTGTTCCTCATTTCCAATAGGCTTATTTACATACTTCTCAGGCCTATCGGAACTCCCAACTTCGTCTGCTCAGTTCTGGTATGTATATGTTTCTCCGTACTATATATCTTTGATATCTTCTGCATTTTATGGTATATATTGTTCTCAGAGGTGTAGATATGCATTCATGGTTGTGGTTCCACAGGAACTAAACTTATTTTTTGGCTCTGAAAACTTGTAAGCTGGGATTCTTCTAGGACCTTCAGTTGTTGGGCAGAACAAGAAACTCAAGAATCTACTGTTCCCGCCAACTCAAGCAGAGATCTTGTGGTTCCTGGCATCAATGGGCGTCGCATATTACATCTTCATCGTCATAATGAAGATGGAAGCGATATCGAACCTGAAAAACGCCATAAAAACCTGGAAAATAGGAACAATGCCCTTCTTGTGCGGTTTCTGGGTCATGTCGGGCCTCTTCTTCCTCTTCCCCAATGTATTGTCTTCCAAAGCGTGGACCGTGGAACACTTACACATGTTGCTGTGCCTGACAGCCTCAGTTAGCACTTTCCCCGTCATGTCCGAAAACTTGGTGGAATTAAACCTCTTAACTTCCGAGTTAGGCCAGATTGCGATATCAGCAACCGCCCTCGACGAGATTGCTCAAAGGATTTTTATAGCTATCTCAGTAGTCAGCAACTACGAGATGAACACAATTTGGGGGTTCTTGTGTTCTTGCCTTGCCTATATATGTTTCTGCATTTTCGTGATAAAGCCAACAATGTTGATGCTTTCTAGAAGGACACCTCCTGGGATGCCGTTAAGTCAGGGTTATGTTATTCTCATACAAATCGGGGCTTTGACTATGGGGGCTCTAAGTCACCTTATTGGGATATCTTTCATTTTGGGACCATTTATTGTGGGCTTGGTTATGCCACATGGGTCAACATTAGCCACAACTGTAGTGGAGAGGACAGAGGCCATAATATTGCACTTTCTTGTGCCTTTGTTCTTCTGCTATATAGGATTGAACATAGATATATACGCCCTTCAAAGTTGGGACATGATTTTCAAGATTCAGCTCATCATAATCGCAGGCTTCGTCACCAAGCTCGTAGTCTGCATGCTGATCTCAGTACTGTCCTACAACATTAGGCTCAAACATGGCATTGTGCTTGGGCTCATGTTGAACTACAAGGGCATCATTGATCTCATCACTTTCGTTAAATATAGGAGGCTCAAGGTCTTAATCTGTGTGTTTGTCTCTCAAAGATTTGTTTGGTACGCTGATTAATTCAGATCAGCGATTCAGTGTGATTTGTTTTGCAGGTGGTGGACGACCAACTTTTCGCCCAGTGGGTGTTTTCTGTGATCGGGATCACAGCAACTGTGTCGCCATTGATTGAAATCCTATATAAACCTCTTACTAGAGTAGAATCATCTTCGAGATCAGGAGCGTCAACGACGATAAGGACGATACAGAACACATCAAGATACTCGGAGTTATGCATGGGGTCGTGTGTGCATAAGGAAGGAGAAGTACGAAGCATGATCTCCCTCTTGGAATCCATCAACCCATCCCAAGCTAACCCCATTTGAGTCTACGTCGTCCACCTCATCGAGCTCTTAGGCCAAAGCACACCTGTGCTCCGTCGTGTAGACATGAGCAAGAAAAAATCCTTATTAACTCACCCCTCCACAAGCTCCCTCATGCGAGCCTTTGATAACTATGCCCGAAACTCGGACGGCTCCATTGCCCTGGTGCGTTACATCAATGTCGCCCCTTACAAGAACATGCACGAGTCCATCTGCAACCTCGCCCAGACCGATTAGCGCCTCTTATCATCATCCCTTTCCACCAGAACGATCCAACGTACATCGGAGGCCTTGCCGCCACCATCCGCAAAGTCAACATAAAGTTCATGGCTCACGCGAGGTGCACGGTGGGTATACTCGTGGACAGACACTCCCATCTGATGAGTGTGAACAACACATCCGATCTCATGTCACTCCATATCGGAATCTTCTTCATGGGAGGCGCTGACGATAGAGAAGCACTGGCACTGGGCATGAGAATGGTGGAGCGGCACAACTCGAGCCTTGAGGTTTTCCGGTTTGTTGTGGAAAACCAGGAGCAGGAGGAGGAGGAGTACGAGGAGGATCAAAGAATGGACGAGAGCTTGATAGACGAATTCCGGGCGATGAACTTTGGAAGAGCGCAAGTAAAGTACCGAGAGATAAATGTGGAGGAGGGATTGAAGGTGTTTGAGCTGATTCGGAGAGTGGGAGGGAAGTACGACCTAGTGATGGTGGGAAGGAAGCATACGGTGGAGACAGGAGGTTTTGGGGACGAGGAAGTGTTGTCGAATTTGCTGGATAATGCAGATATGTTGGGAGTGATTGGGGATATGTTGGCGTCGAAGGAGTTCTGTGATGGCATGATGGTTCCAGTTTTGGTGACGCAATGTGGTGGAAACAAGCTTAAAGGCCATGCTAGAAAGGCTTCTTCCGTAGCAGGATCTAATTCCAGTTTTGGTTCAAGATTTTGGTAACTAATGAATGCAGGTTGATGATAATTAATTAGAATTCTGAGAAACAAAAATGTTAACAGTTGACGCATGGGGCCATTTTTTTTTTTTTTAACACTCATGGGGCACAACATTAAACTAAAGAAACTTCTAAATACTTATTTCACAAATCCTTAACAAATATGACCTCTAACCCAAAATAGTAATATATTGCTGCAGAAATTAGACAAATATATAAGCATCGTTCTTCAAAATAAGATAATGATGGAACTATATTAAAATATTAACTCACAAAGTAATTTTTTTTATCAATATAAAATTGATTTAATGGTGTAAAACTTACTAAATTTATCTGGGCCTTCAGTTCGTGTTCTAGACATATGTGTTGAAAGTATTCAAATGAATAATTTCGTATCCACCTTAATTGGGAGGGCAACTGAAAATTGTAACAAATTAAATCAATTATAAAATTGTGAAAAGCATAAAAACTGTACCAATTAATTAAAAATTACAGTTTAAGATTGTTATTTAATTAAAATATCATATTTTATTTTTTAAAAAATAAAATTAATTTAAGATTATACTTAACTTAAAAAATATTCAACACAAATCTTGAAAAAACACGAGTCAAAAAACGCCAAAAAGCTGACAAGGAAGGGTCGAGCTTCCCAAACACGGAAATTCAAGCACAGCTATCCGCCGTACCCATGTGAGGTTGCGACCAGCCAAACCAAAACCAACCCATACTTCTTTTATTGTATTTTACCTCTTTGCCCCTCCCCACTGTCGCAAAGAAGAAGCCCTCCAATTAAATTAGTCCAACGAGATACTTTGGATGAGATCGGATACATTCGTGATTATAAAAAGATCTAATTTAAGGAGTGCTATAAAAATATTGAGTCTTTTTGCAGAATTTATAATTACAAAGGCCAATTCAAACTACGATATATTTAGATATTATGATCCCGCTTTCACATCAAAAAGTGAGCGACATTAATTAATCCGTTTATAAAACTTTTTTCTCCGCAATTTTTATTGCTTAATTGCTTCAAACACAAAAGAGCCTTAACGGCAGAGAAGTGACGGTGAATCAGCGAGTAAAATTCCGTCTCTTTTCCCAGAAATTCTGGATCCCATAAAACAAATTGTTGTACGAAACTTGAACTTGCTTTCCACAAAAATTAATATTCTTGTTAACGTGCAATGAGATCGTGCCGCCTGAGAATTTAATCGCCTGGGGGACCAACTAGCATGCTAAAATAGCAAACGTGGAGATTTAGATGCTTGATAAGGCAACTTCTTCCATTTATTTATGTCTGAACTGAAACTTATTCGCATTTGATGATAGACAAACTTCTTTCATTTAAGAGTAGGCAAGGACAATTCAATTCAACAACTCATAATTAGTAATTACTGTGTGTTTGAATAAGATTTTAAAAAATGGCTTATGAAAAAAACGGACTTTTGGACAACTTATAGAAAATGGCTTTTAGAGAAGAGTTCATGAAAAAAAAATAATTTTAAATAAATGAGTGTTTGGATAGTTGTTATAAAAAAGAGTTTTATAATTAGAAAATTACTAAAAAGATCTGTATGATAGATAAGAGATAAGAGAGGGTAAAAAAAATAAAGGAGAGGGAGTGAAGAAGATAGAGGAGAGATGAGAGATATTGGAAAAAGATAAAGGAGAGAGGGTGGAAAAGAGAGAGGAGAGATGAGAGATAGTGAAAAAGATAGAGGAGAGAGGGTGTAAGAAAAAGTAGGTAAAATAGTAATTGAGTAGTTGAAAATAGCTTTTACTGTTCCAAAAGCTACTCTGACCAACTTATCTGAAATCATGGTTTGGTCTATAAGCCCGTTTGAACAAATATAGCTCCTTGTTTTAAAATATCTCAAGTTTGGGCCAGAAGATTCTTTAAAAACACGGTTTTAATGAAAACCAAACAGGCCTGTATTGAAGAGTCCCGTTAATACGCTTCTCATGTAATGTTATTCAATGCAGACTCTGCCATATAGTTTGAACTTTGAACTTGGACTCCCCCAAAGTCACGCTAATTAGAGCGAGACTTCTATAAATAGTTTGATATCTTGCTACACCGCTTTCTGAGTTATAACCTTTTATTAATATTCCTCCATTCTCCATTAATCATCAGATTGTGATCGTTCCAATGGGACATGCACGCACTTATAAGCTTCGGGAGCAAAGTAAGGTTGGTCCTGCAACACCACCAGATAGAACCACTCTTCCCCTAACGTTCTTAGATATTTCTCTTGCAGGTCCTGTCTACGTCAGATGCCAATTCTTCTACCACTTTCCTCACCCTACTCACCATTTCATCCGCACTACGCTTCCCTCTCTCAAGCACTCTCTCTCCATCGCCCACCAGCATTTCTTCCCTCTCGCAGGAAACCTTCCCTGTCCGCCGCCCCTCACCGCCCTTTTATCCACTACACCGGCGGTCACTCCGTCACCTTAACCGTGGTAGAGTACTAGAGTCTGCTTCTGATGATTTCAATCATTATTCGGTTAACTGCCCCAGAAATCTCAGAGACTTAGACAGCTTGGTTCCTGAGCTATCATGGAGTACAGTGGATGAAGACTTTGATGGCACTGACCCCATATTCGTGTTCCCAATCGTAGCCTTGCAAATCACTGTTTTTCCTAACGCTGGCCTTTTTATCTCCATCACGTATTGCCACGTCATGGATGGTAGTTGTTGCAGTCATTTTATGAAAACGTGGGCTTCAATTTGTAGATCCGATGGTGGAGATATGACTTTCCTGGAGAAGTCGCCTCCGTCGTATGACGGGGAAGCGATCAGAGACCCAAGGGGTCTTGAAGCCTTTTTCTTGAGAGACTATTTCATGGAGAGGTCAATGTGGAAGGAAAGTCTCGTGGGTAAAACTTCTAAGAGTATCCTCAGTGATGATGATGATGACCTTTACAAGGCAACGATTGTGTTTGGAAGAGAAGACATGGAAGTGATGAGAAACTGGGCAGTGAATCAGTGGAAGAAAAACGATGAATCGAACCCACCGAAATATCTATGAAATTTTGTGGGGACATGCGGTTTTGTGTGGACAAGCTTGGCTAAGACGAGATATAGCAATGGCAGTGAAGAAGAGAAAGATGAGTACTTTCGTTTTTCAGCAGATTGCAGAAACCACCTCGAGTATCCAGTACAAAAGAACTACTTCTGTAACGGCATAATGCAATGTTATGCATCGCTGAAGAGAAAGGAGCTGAAAGGAGAAGAAGGGTTGTTGAAGGCTGTGAAGGCGATTGATGGGGCAATAGAAGATATGAAGAAATAAAGAACCTTTCAGAGACGCAGAAAAGTGGAAGGAAAACTTTCAGAAGATGTTAGTGTAAGGAAGTACGGTGCTGGTTACAGGGTCGCCGAAATTCATCGTTTATGAGACTGACTTTGGATTTGGGAGACCTAAAAAGGTTGAAATGGTACATTATATTCCTTTAAGTTCGTGTCTCTTGCTGAGAGTGGATCTGAAGAAGGTGAGGTTGGCTTGGTATTCAGGAGGGATGAATATGAATATTTCATGTCTGTTGTTGAACGAGGACTCCGGACTCTGAAATCCTAGTTCGGTTATCCTAGAATTTAAGATTTCGTATGTATTAATAAGGTTGACGAATGCGTAAAGTTTCATCCTGATTTAACAGTGCTAGTAGTATATCTTTAGTATACTTCCAGGTGAATGGTCCATGTTATGGTTGCATTGTCTTTAGTTGAGAATTACTACAGAAGTTCAGTGCCAAGGAAAAAAGAGATGGGAACAGATTAACAACAGCAAAAGGAAGAGATAACGATATAACACATTGGGTAAGATATTATTGTATTGAAATGTGGGAAAAATATGATTTTTTCGTTATTTGTTTAAAGGATAAGATATTTTTGTATTTGCTTGAGCTAATTTTTCCTTAGATTATATTGATAACCACGCATGTTCCCACATCTCAACTTCTATTTCTCAATTGAGTGGAAACATATATTTGTCAAGGATTTGAATTTGAAAAATAAAACAAAGTTTGACCAAAAAATTACTTACATACAATTTCATTTGTTATTTATGAGCCATAGATTTGCGATTCGTTAATATTAGAGAAATAACCTCGTTCCTGCAGACTACAGGTCCTCATTGATAAATTGTTGCTTTGAAACAACGCTCTTTTTTCCAACTCTTGTTTCTTCTTCGTCATTATTTTTTTTTTTTTTTGATAAAAAAAATTAAAAAAGGGGTTAGGTTAACCTACAATTTAAAGGTAGGATAAAGTCTCCCTTCATCTTAGATGATACCAATATTAAGTGAGATGAACTATCTATTATCTTTAAATATCGAATTCTAGACGGCGAAACTACGGCAAATAGAGCTAGTTGTGGGTGGGTGGATACGGCCCAGATTTAGCTTTTCTATGTTGATTTGTAAAAAAACAAAATTAATATGTATATAATGTAAGATAAAGATAATCTTTTAACGGTCCATTCTTTTTAAAAAAATATGTTTTCATTTAAGAATTACCAATTAAAAATTTTAAATTTAAATTGAGAAACTGTATTTAGACAATACAAATATTAAGATAATGATAAACACACCATGATACTAGTTACTACAATTAGAACTGAAACTAGTTGCACACACTCAAGGCATGTTTGGTAGTATGGAAGTAGAAGTAGAAGTAGGGAAGTGAAAGTAGAAGTAGAATAATTCACTTCCTTTATTTAGTACAATGGAAGTCACTTCTATTTTCACTTCTACTTCTAACATTTTAGATCATTTCAGCTCCATAAAAAAATTAGAAAATGAGATAAAAGAAGCGGAAGTGAAATATTTTAACCATTTTATCCCAAGTTATAAAATTTTAGGACAACTTGAACCATTCCCAAATTATAAAAAAATATTTTAGATAATTTTATCCCAAGTTATAAAAAAAATATACTTGATTCTATATTTATTTTTAACCTACCAAATAAACTTTTAAAACTCATTTTTAATTTAATTCTATTTTTATTTTTACTTCTATAAAAAACCCATATATCCTACCAAACATACTGTCAGGTAAAGATCCTTAGCTGCTTCTTCTTTTTTGGGTTTTTTGTCTCATGGGTACCATGGACCTACTCTCTCCCTCTATTGAAATGGGCCAGCCCTCTTTCTACTTCAAGTTGCTTATCCAGAATAAACTAAAAAAAGAGGGGTTGGAGATTTGCCCATTGGAGGAGTTGCTGGAAGCGAAAAATGTGGATGGACGGAACATCGACGTAGGCGCAGCCAAAGGGGATGGAGGGGATCATCTACGGTTAGTTCAGCCAAGCATCGCGTACACCCCACAATAATGCAAACCACTTGTCGGTGTAGTATAAGTAAATTGCGACTGAACCACCGTCGACAGCAGCAGCCCTACCTGTTTGTCCTTTACTAAGGAACGAAGAATTCAGTTCGTATTGTAGTATTAGTAACTACTATTATATTTATTTTCAAAACTTGTGCAGTAGATTAGAGACGTATGGCTGTCCTCATTTTACAATATGAACGCAATACGGACCGCCTTCTATGCTTTCAATGATTATCACATATGCATGCATGAATTATTGAATATTGATATACGTAAATAACTAATTAATAAAAATGATAGACATTAAGAAAATCTTGAAAAGTGTTGATATTCAAAGTTGGTTGGGGTGTTGGACACCATACATAACAATATCTATTTGTTTAATCAACAAACATGTATACTCTGGTCAACTTCTTATTTGGAGATGCTTGGCTCCCTGTTTATGCTACACATACGCCACTAACTGTTTCTCTCTTTGCCAAGTAATAACCAACTCCCTAGAAATAATTATAAGCTTTTAATAAAATAAAATCAAGAATTAACGTATATCGTCTCATAGATAGGGCTGTTCAAGATGCCCATGGCCCGGTGCGCCCACCCGGGCCCGCCCAAAAAATGCCCTGCCCAGCCCGAAAAAAAATGGCCCAATTAAAAATGGGCAAGTTCGGGCAGGGCCAATATTCGGGCAGGGCCGGGCATCGGGCAGGGGTTGCTGCCCTGCCCATTTGGCCCTGCCCGGTTATGTAATATTTACTTAATATATACATATCACCTATCGGTTATCACTTATCACAATACACAAAAGGGGGCTTCGCTTAGGGTTCATCTCATTTGTATGCCTTGTTCTTTCCCTGAGCTCACCGCTTCTGCCTCCAGTTCAGCTCAAGCTCGACTTCTGCCTTCCAATTCAGCTATTTACCCACGCTCAAGATCTGCTTCTTCTTCCTTCCAATTCAGCTCTTTACCCACTCTCCAGCTATGCCAAAACCTCCTCTTCCGGTCGGTAGATCGCTCATGCGCCATATCTACACGAATCATTCAAAGGAAAGAGAGCTCAATTTTGCGACTGAATCCTTTGTTTTGCGACAGTTGTGTGACTGAATCCTGAGTTTACCGACATTTCTTTCTTATCGCGGAGTGCTTTTTTTGGTTCTATATCCCTCCTCCCCCAATCTGATGTAAATATGTAGTTTTTTCTTTGTCGCACGAGGAAGCAAACTTCATTCTTTCTCAGACAGCCATTGCTGTATTTGGATTAAGGTTCATAGATATCGAGTCAGGTTTACTTGCTTGCTTAGCTTAACTTCCTGTGATTTGAGCAGAAAGATTCCTAATTTTCCACTCATTCGTATGATTCACATGTTGTCGTTTCAGGTACAGTGGAGACTAGTTAAGGATTGGAGTGATTACCCCACAGACTGAAGAATTGCTAAAGATTGCAGCCTTTGTAGTGGTTCCCTTGTATGTCTTTCTCATCATTTCTATTACCGAAGAAGCGAATGCTTGAGATTTTTCAGTTTGATGTGATCAATTTAGCTGTAGATCATATATGTTATTCCTTTTAACTGATGTTTGATTTCTTTTTTATTTATCTACTGGTTTGGTGATTAACTGATAATTGAGAATCATAGTGATGTCTAGTTTAGTGATTGGGTATAATTTTTCATGGTTTTAATTATTTGTGTCTGCAAATCAAGAGAAAATTATGAAGAACTTGGCTATTTTTTAATTCCTATCAGTACAGGGGAAATGATTCTGTGCTTTATGTTTGTACTTAGTATCAAATTTCTCCTGAATGATTATCATTCAAAGCTTACTCTCGACTTATATCTTGATATTATCAAAGCGCTAGGCATGTTTCAATTTTTAATCATTTCTTTGTGTTGTTTGTAGATTGAGGTCAATGATGTGAGTAAGGAGATGGACTTAGATATTATCAAGCAAAATAGTCAGGTTTGTTTTTCTGCATTTTATGACTTTGATCTTTCAATTCTCTTTGTTTTATGATGCAGTGCATCTAATTTAGTTATGATTTGTATTTTTAGGTGGAAAGAATCATTGCAGATAGAATCAGCTATCAATGAAAGTTGGTATCAACCAATGGAAGGGGCTGTTTGGTCGATTCGATTAGGAAGGAAATTTCCCAACTTCCATTATAGATCCTGAACCAATGGGGAAAGTTGGAATATGCTTCCATCCTGATCAAGACAGGATCCTTACAGTTCGAGAGTGTACTCGATCTCAAGTAAGTATATTTACTTGTTAACTATTGCCTTTAATGCCCCCACATGTATCTGTTGACTCTATAATGTGCAAATGAAAATTCCACAAGGTAAATGTTAAGTGTAGGCTATTAATATTAACCGTAGGCAGTAATAAACTACTTTCTGCATGAAAAACAGAAAATGATGTGTCTGTCTCAAGTTAACTACAGTTCCAAAAATGGCTCAAGTTAGGACATTTTTATTTGGGCATGCCCAGCCCGCCCATGCCCAGCCCGCTCATGCCCAGCCCGAAATAGTTAGGGCTTTTACCGGGCAGGGCTGGGCATCGGGCTGTAAAATGCAGCCCATATTTTTTTCGGGCAGGGCACCGGGCAGGGGGGTTGCCCTGCCCAACCCTGCCCATGCACACCCCTACTCATAGATACGGTGACGCCCTGTATTTTACCAACCAGCAAGCTTTCAGATCCCTGCTAGCTAGGAAGTAGGAAGTCATGTTATAATTAAATAAATAAAACCCAGGAGATGAGGCCCGATAATTCTAATTAATCAACATATTATTATGATGGAGAAGAGTATTAGATATTGATTTGGTTTGTTTCTAGAAGGTCTGCTGGTTTGTGTGTGAGAGTGGAAGAAGGAGGAATTCGGAGCGAGGAAGCGATAAAGATGGTTTGACATGGATGGATGAGAAGCTCTTTTTCTCTGCAGGTCATAATAGGAGTGAAGTAATTGTTTTTGTTTTAGTTTGACTTTATATAATGCATTCGAATTCTCAAGGGGTTTTGAATATTTTGGAGATAAATACTAATTAGGCAGATGAATCAACCACCTCCATGGCTTCCTGCGAAAGACAATTGTCGAGAGGAAGTTGACTTCACTGGTGGAAGAAATAAACGACACGTGTCGTAGAGGACCCCAACCACAAGATTTGGCCACTTGTTGATAGACATGTGTTAAAGCGACAACACGTCATCTTCTCTTCCTGCTTTTTTATAGTGATAATACAGTCTGCTTTCCAAATCCATCCATATATAGTAAGCAACCATCTCTTTTTTTAAAATGCACAAGGCGCAGATTTAAACCAATTATATATCGTTGTGGCTTGGTGCATCATTATCTCTATTTTTTTTTAAATAATTGGAATAAAATAATAAGCAAGAAAAGAGTTAGACTGAAGGGGAAAACAAAAGATATAGCAAATATAAACTAACATTTTTCATGCGTGGTTTATATGAAGTTCAAAAAATATTATATTTGAGGCTTTACTTTATAGTGTAATATAATATACATTATAAAGTAACTCTTATTCTCTTAAAACCATGATATAAAATGGTATAGATTTGAAGTTATATATGTAACAGTGTTAAAGATAGCATAGTAGTAGGTATTGTGATGAGGGAGTTGGAAAGGGATAAAAAAACGAAGACAATGAAAGGAAGCGACGTGAATGATGAAATCACTTGACGAAACTGGACACCATCATTTTTCTCAAAATGTCCGATTGAGGGACCTATCTACCTTACCGTCCAGCCCATCATTCTTATAGTTACTTCTCTCTCTACCCCTAAAGTCAATCTCTTTATCATTCCCAGGCCAATTACATATTCCTTTTACTTTGATCGTGCAAAAAAGTGACAATTATCCGTGAGATAATTTGTTAGAAATGACAAACAAAATGTAAGTATATATAAGTTTGACCAAACCCTAGTTTGGAAGCTTATTTACAAAGATGTTTAAACATTAATTTCCACGTAATAAGAAGCTTAACATAATTTTTACAATGAAAACGATCGAAATAGATATTTCAACACAAAGCATACGATAACGTTAATATGTTGTAAATACAGAAAGGGTTGAGGGGTGGAGAAATTGTAAATATATAAATAAATTACCATGGTTCAATTCCATTATCAAGTTTACGTCCAGTTACAAAACAACCACTTGGAATTTCTTTACTATATATAATCCACAAATTTGATTCGAGCACTTGTAAGTTAATATAGCCTTTATCTTTTTTTTTTAAAAAGAAAGATCCCACAAGAGATATTCACTTTTGATAATCTATCCAAGCAATACCATATCCTTAATTCCTAAGAGAAACCTCGTCCTCATAATAAAGATAACAATGTGAAAGAAGATGAAAGCAAAATAAGTCCATTGGAGCTCTAATATTCAAGTGAATAAGATATTATAGATT
This sequence comes from Leucaena leucocephala, assembly GCA_037074615.1. Lineage (NCBI taxonomy): Eukaryota > Viridiplantae > Streptophyta > Magnoliopsida > Fabales > Fabaceae > Leucaena > Leucaena leucocephala. Next base: position 17,304,084 of record CM073545.1, read on the forward strand.
TTGCCATTTTGGCTCGTTGTATAGGATTGAGTTTTGGAAGTAATGAGTACCCTATCTAATTTGGATGGTCTAGGTTTATATTTTTTTGTTTGAAAACACGAGTAGGAAATATGAAATAAATATAATATTTATAAAAAAAAGTAATTTAAAAATTTTATTATAAAAAATCATTTTAAATCATCAGTTAATTTTTATACCATAAAGAAAACTGTTAATTTTTGTAAAAAAAATAATTTGATTATTTTAAAAGTATCCGCTAAAAAATTTAAATCTAGATTATTGAAACAGTATTTAGACGATCCAAATCTCAATCTCATCATAGTGACAAGTACTGAAACCAAGTCCCGTGGCATGTGTAGGAGTCACCATGCCGGTATTCACCAATGATTGCTCCAATTTGTAGTTCCCACTTGTGTTTTTTGCTCACCAATATATGAAAATATGAAGGAAAATTAATCATTTAGATGTTATAATTTTAATTTAGTTAAAATTTAATTTTTCAATTTTAACTTATACAATTCAATTCATTCGATTAAAATTTAAAATTCAATCTATATTTTTTAACCTGTTAAAATGTTAGTATCTAACATTAAAAATATATATTTTTCATAGTTTTATTTTTTTAAAAAATAAAGATTGATATTTTAAATTGTTAAAATTATAAAGAGTGAATTATACTGAATTTAAAAGATTAAATTTTAATAGAATTAAAATAATAAAAATTGAGTTATACAGAGTTTAAAAAAAAATTAATTGAATCAAAAGTATACGATAGGTCAAAAGGTTAAACATTGTAGGTAGTTAAGAGTGTATATTTCAACTAAATTGAAGAAATGTGCATGCTTGTAAATGGAAAAGTATGGCGTAGATTATACATTTGACAATGCTTGCGGGGACGTGTACAAAATACGGTGTGGGTATCGCAGATGTCATCGGGCCGGCGCCAAATCTTTTGACTTCAAAACACGCTACCCCACCCCTTATAAAACCAGACGCCGAGATGCTCATTCCAACAAAACTTCACTTTTCTCTTCCATTCTCACAACACACACACGTACGACATCGCCACTTTACCCCCCACCCCATCTCTCTGTTTCATAATGGGAAGATCACCTTGCTGCGACAAAAATGGCCTCAAGAAAGGTCCCTGGACCCCTGAAGAAGACGCCAAGCTCATTCATTACATTCAAACTCATGGCCCTAGCAATTGGCGCACCCTCCCCAAGAATGCAGGTATGCTTCATAACCCCTTCTTCTTCCTCTTCTCTGTTCTCTTCACTCTTTAATCGAAACAGAGCTTGATCCCCACGTACGTGTTTACAGGTCTTGAAAGATGTGGCAAGAGTTGCCGACTTCGATGGACTAATTACCTCAGGCCCGACATCAAGAGAGGAAGGTTCTCCTTCGAAGAAGAAGAGATCATTATCCAGCTCCACAGCATAATGGGAAACAAGTACGTTCCTTTAACCTCTTCTTCTTCATCATGATTTTCTCAATTCTGTGAGTTTTTAGCATCATTCTAACGAGCCTCTGTTTATGTTTGGTTTTGATTATTATTAGGTGGTCGGCGATAGCGGCTAGATTGCCTGGAAGAACCGACAATGAAATAAAGAACTACTGGAACACCCACATACGAAAGAGGCTTCTTCGAATGGGAATCGACCCTGTTACTCACGCCCCACGCCTCGATCTTCTCGACATATCTTCCATTCTTGGGTTGGTGTTGGGAATGGGGAACACGTCACTCTTGAATCTGCAGGGCTTGTTGGGAGCTCAGGCCTTGATGAACCCTGAATTGTTAAAGATGGCAACCACCCTGTTATCGCTGAAGAACGAAAACCCAGAACTGGTTTCACAGAATCTTCAGCAAATGATCCAACCTGCAGGCAATTCTCAAGTTCAAGCACAAGCCCCAATCGATCCCGCACCAGCACAGTTCAGTAACCAGTTTCAGATGCCAATGGAAACCAACAACGAGGAAGGATTCTCAGGGGATTTGACGACCATGGGATTCTCAGATTCCCAAGTTCAATCCTGTATGGCTGGGAAAATTGATCTGTTGCAACGAAACCAAGCTGAATTCCTGGGAGATCCTGGGTTCCTGCAAGACATGGGCTATGACTCTGCTTTGTCGACGCCGTCATCGAGTACAACCCCATTGAACTCGCCATCGACGCAAGTGAACAATAGCAGTGGGGAAGAGGAGAGAGATAGCTATTGTAGCGACTTGTTCAAGTTCGAAATTCCAGAGGATTTAGATCTTAGTAGTTACTTGCTGTAAATATATTTCTTTGTAATAATCTGATTGTGGGCTGCTCTCTGCAATTTACTAGCTTGCTCAAGAAGTAAGAGGGACTTTTTTTGTTTCGTAGTTTGGGAACCATATGTTTCTGTATTGATTTCTTTGTTGAACTTTCTGTCCCCAGTTGTCGATATTTGTTGATAACAGGATTTTTTGTGGGTACCTCATGCGGGTTCAATCTTCTTTCTTCTTGTTCTTGGATTTATATAACAGCACATGCTTTAATTAGATGTTCTGTTCTTCATTATTTTGTACTGAAAATACTCAAAATGAACAGAACACAATTCAACAATAGAACTCGACATTAATATCGTGTAAAGTATTGGCTTATAAATTATAGATATTTTATGATTTTACTTAGTGCCTTCAAAGTTAAACTAAAAATTTTAATAGAATAATCAAATATAAGTATTGAACAAGTCACATAACAATGAGTGAATGCGTCATTTAAATCATTAAAGAGATAAAGTTAATTTCAAGATGTATCGTATAGAGTTAAGACGTAATATCGGTTTTAAAAGTTCGAATTCTTTTTAGTATTTATCCAAATCATAATTCAATGGTGGCTAGAAAATTCACATTTTCTATTTTTCTTTCTTCTTTTTTTCAAGGCTACTGCAAAACACATACTCGCGTGCTTAAAATGGCAATGGCGCAGTGTGTCACCTTGCGGCTTTGTTCAATAAGCCAAAACGTACACTACTAAAGTGCTCAATTGCCTGTAAGGCAAATTATTCAGAGACCTCAGTAATGAGCATGATTAAATACTTACTACTGTTATCTCTTCAATGAGCTGTGACTTTTCATGCAGAAAGGATCCCACGATATTAATATTAGTATTCGTCCAGTAGTTAGTTAATTTTTTAAAATAAATTAAAAAAATTAAATTAATTAATTATAATTAATATAAAAATTAATTAATTTATATATATTAAAAAATATATAATATGAATTCGTCTCAAAAAAATTATATTTAATCATAATTAAATAATTTATATAAATTATTTAACTTATTTAAATAAATTAACTAATTTTTATATTAAAAATTAGAAGAATATTCTAATAATCATTACCCAATAGAAAATTTAGAATGAATTGCACTTTTTAAAATTAAATGGAGAAATCAAGCAGTGGAACAACATCATTTTTTTTTAATGTAACTATGCCTTAAATAATGTTTAAAAGTTATTGATCATATTTTTCAATGCTGCAGTGTATGAATCAATTTAGATGTTGGGGCGGTTATCATCTTCATCCATTATACTTCTTCTTCTTCTTCGCTCTTTGTTGTTACTCTGCTGTCCACACATAAAAGCGACACACACAAAGCAATGGGGCTGTCATTACTCATTACTCAAATTTGATTTTGAAAGCTATTGGTCAAACTTGTGACTTTATTATTCAAACCCCAAAAAGTGCGCCTTTGTCTTCACATGGCCCCCTTTTGTGCTTCGTGATGAAGCGTCCAATTTCGAGAAACAAAGGAGAGCCCCGTACTAAAAGATAAAACACGTGCCTTCCTTGATTTTTTGTTTTTGTTTCGGGGAACGTGGGAAAACAAAACAACCTTTTTCGCGTTCATCATTATTTGTACCTTTCCATTTTTTCGAAACCGACGAAGGTTGACTTTTTTCACATTTACACTCCTCTCATCTCGAGACAACAGGGCTACCCTCTCAATTCACATCTTACTCTTATCCTATAGTGAATTATTTTTTTCCAGATTTATTATGAAAGAATTCGTTTAGGAATAATGTTATCTTATCAAATTTTATAGGTTTATTGTTATCTAAAAAATTTTAAAACATATTGCTACACTCATTAAAAAATTTAATATGAACCATTTAAAAATTAACAATAAAAAATAGCATCACTCTATTTTAACATTTTTAAGATAATATTATCACACTAGTTAAATTTACAACTTAACTGAAATTGGTAATCCTTTTGCTTCTCCAAAGTGAATGCTTTAATTTACAGGTAATCTATATCCTTTAATTTCTTCACTTTTTGAAGGGGGATTCATTCCACACCCACGATAGGGGATTCTCGCATCTTTTAGGGGGGGACAGGAAATCAGAAAGCCCAAAAAAGTTAGTTTTTGGATAGCTGTGGGAGAGATTTCAAGCAAGGAATGCGCATTCCACGGGAAGTGTAGGCATTCGTGATATCATATTAAGAATGAAACGAATACTTGCTCTGTTTCTAAACAATTATTTACAATGTTAAAGAGTTGCGGGGGAACAGTCATAGTGATGAATGGATGGTTACGTCAAAAAGTGTGGACTTGTTTTGTTTAGAGAAAAAGTGCATAAATGGAGTAAACATATCCAGCAACGGGGATAAGACACGTGGCCTAACTTGAACCTTTCGTATACTGGTTGACTTACTCTAGCTGTGAGCTGATGAGGAATGCTTGTCGAAAGTTGAAACCTTTGAAAGCAAACTGGGATGGGATACGCTACCCTAGGCTCATGCTAATTAATTAGCGTATTATATGACGCACTAAATACGACAGAGTGACATCACCTTCGCGATTCCTTCAGGAACCTGTCTGTGTTCTCTTTCAACAATATTAGCTCCCAATTAGGTTTGAATATTATTGCCCTCAACTTCCCTCTCAGAAGCTAAACATATATGGCCCTCTCACTAAGATACGCAACACGGCAAAACTCACATCATTGTCTTGAGTACCATATTTAATTATGATGTCGTCTTTCTATATATTTCCATTAATCTGCATAGTCTTGTTCCTCTATTGCCCTTCTCTGCCGCCCCCGGAAAAAATAACAAGAAGCTGCTTTTTAGTGACGTTGCCATTTGAAAGCTCTTCATCCAATTTACATTACTATTAGCCGAAAAGTGTGGCCTTGTCGTCGCATGCCAATTTTCTCCTTTACCTAAGTTTAAATCTTCTTCTTCAATCGGCAACAAAGCAGAACCATGTATGACGTGTTCGCCTTCATTTTTACAACAGTCGAGGGGGAAAAGAGCCTTTAACACGTTGAACCCCCTTCACATTTCTGAGATAGACGAGGTTGTTGACGCTTATGAATATGGAATAATGATTACTTCTTTCTTCATAGCCGTCGAGAAATTATTGCTTCCATTTTTATTAGACTCTTTCGTATCATATCTTATAATTTAAGACACTCTTTTTGTTTTTTCAAATGGAATCTCACACTCAACGGTGTCTTCTCTATTTTCTACGATATGGGTTGAGTTTATGTGCCAATTCTGATAAAGTGGTCATGGTTTAAGAATGGACCCAATTTTGAACACCCACGATGGGGGGTCAATGTCTGTTTGGACCACAGACTCTAAAATGTTGGCCCAAATACTAAGTCTAGCCCAATTGACCTGGATTGCCTAAAGCCTCATATTATATAGGGTTAAAGTAACCAACGGGGGTTAATCCGAGTGATAAGCGACTCGGTATCACTTAAACGAGGTCTCAAGTTTGAACCTCGGTGTATGCAAAAAATCCCCGTTGGGAGACTCATCCACCATAGCCAGTGCGCAACGCTGGTCAGATCCGGATATAGTCGGGGTAAAACTCCAGTGGATCGGGTAAGCAACAAAAAAAATATAGGGTTAAAGTAATTTAAAGTATTTAAGGTGCGCCCAGTGTCTTAGAATATATTTTCAGGCGCACCCAGTACCCTAAAATATATAATACCTTATTCCTTGTTTGTTTTCTAAGGTTCTTCAATATCTATAAATAGGTAAAATAATTCGCAGCCTTCTTTTCACTTTGTTCAAGTTTTATTTTTTCTTCTTCCTTGCAAATTTACAACTAGTAAGTAAAATAATTCATGATATTATTTTTACCTTGTTCAAAATTCTGGAACAGAAATTAGCATGTATCTTCTTTTCATATTATACATCAGAATCTGATAAGAAAATAAATAGTTGAAGGGAAGAAAGGAGAGAGTCTGAGATAGAACGAAGGGGTAAAGGAGAGAGAATGAAAAAGAATAAAGCATAGACAGAAGAGCCGAATCATCTTGCCAAGTCAGTTTTTTTGAGGCCAAAATGGAGCTGAATCATCATTCAACAATCAAAATTGATGATTTTGTTAGCGTGGATGATATTACATTATTTTAAATATTTTGAGGGTAAAATTGCACCAGAAATTATTTTAGGGCACTAGACGCACATGAAAAAAATATTTTAGGGCGCTGAACAGACCTGAGAAAAATTTTAGGACACTGGGCACACCATAAATTATTTTGAGACACTGGGCGCATCTGAGAAAATATTTTAGGGCACTAGGTACACTGTAAAATATTTTAAAATACTAGGTGCACTTGAAAAAATATTTTAGAGCATTGGGCACATATTGACCCTATTATATATGATAAAAAGTTCGAAGAAATTTTGCCAGAAAAAAGAAAATAGGTTGGACCAACAATCACAATTCACAACTCATTGTCGTGGGTTCAGCTGGTGAAATGGTGAAACATATTACCATTTGGAGTGTATTGATCCTTAAGAAATACCACTTTGTTGTAGTTTCAGTTGCGGTGCTTGAGGATGTATTTAGCTCCTATGTATTTTGCTCACCCTACCAAACATTAGTATCGACTAAGAGGAATGGAGACTTGGCCTTACATTTGAATCGTGGGTGAGCCCAACCCCCTTTTTAAAAAAATTGTATAAAAAAAATCACAATTCACGACTATATCATACACAAAAAAAAAGTTAACATTAAAAACAGTTGTTATTCATCATGTACAGATATAAAAATCAAAAGAGGCATTGAAAGAGGTATTCACGTCTAATATTTAATAGTATTTTGAATACAATTATCTCTAATAAAAATATATTTATACTTATAAAAAAAATCACAAGTTATAGTGGGTTTGCAAAACCCCACGTAAGAAATTTTATTAATAATAAAGAATAAGAACTTAAATCAGAGTATTAACATTTTGAGTATATAAAAATTTATCAGATAATTCTTATTAATCAAATTTATAATAGGAGATTTTTTCTCCAATTTTGAGAGAAAAAAGGGTTAACAATAAAAACACTTGTCATCATCCTTTAGAAATATAAAAACAAAAGGGGATGGTGGTGGTTTACTTTTAGTTACCTTTTCAATTCTAGATGCTAAGTAGTCTGTGTTTCATTTGTCTGTTGTTGATCTTCAAGGGTTGGCTCCATTAACTTAGGACTACTTCGGGTTGTTAATATAAAATTTATTTAATTAATTTAAATAAATTAAAAAATTAATTAAATTGATTATTTATAATAATTATATATTAATTTTTTTAATATACTTTATTTAAACATGTGTATTTGAATTATCTTAAATAAAAATTTTATTAATATGTGTAATTATATAAAGATATTTTAGGGAAAAAATTATAATTTTAAGAGATAAAATAAATTAAAATTTTATATTTAAAATTAAAATAAATTTTATACTTAATTTTTATATTTAAAAATAAAAGTAATATGCAATAAGGGGGAAATAAGGTGATGAGATCCAAGGGCGAGTCAAATGAAATCATAAAGGCATTATGATTTGTTTAAGAAGACAAGGTAAAAAGACGTGGTAGTGGCGTCCAGGTTGGATTTACATTCCCTATTTCAAAGGTTTCCACTGCCCCCCAAGTACCATCCTCTCATTACCCAATTATTCCAACTTTTCAACAACTGGTAAATACAAACAAGGCCTCTTCTTCTAGTAATACTTACTTATTCTTTAAATATATAATTTAATTAAAAAAGTAATTTTAATCTTAAATATACTATTTATTTTATATATTTATTAATTTTTTAAATTATCTTTATTTATATTTTTTTAATAATAATTAAATAAAATAAAGAGTTAAGGAATATGATTAAAATATTTTTTAAAAATATATCATATTAACTAATTTTTAATTTAATTAAATTAGTTATATATATATGATATAATATAACTATGGGGCAAACTATTCTTTACACGCCTTTACATCATTTATAATTTTAATTCACCTAACTTGGCTGAGATGGGCATTGAGAATAGGTGTGTTTATGGGTTATATTTTGTAACCCGATGCCCAGTTTTACCCGGTAAAAGTTATAACTATTTTTGGCTGGGCGTGGGTGGATTGGACATGCCCAAGTTATGATGTCATGCTTATATCGTGGGAAAAAATCTGCAATTATGAACTTCTAAAATAATACCATATTCATATGTCTTCAACGATTAAATAATATCTATAATCCACTAAAAATAAAGTAACAAAAAGATAATAATTAAAATTTTAAAATTATTACATATAAAAAAAACCTTAAAATTTAAATAGTTTGTAATTATAATTTTATATCAATTTTCTAAATGTTGATAAGGATAAAATATTTTAAAAAAATAAAATAAATAATTATAATTTGTAATGTAATCATATTATGATTAGTAAAGTTAAAAAAAATAAAAAATTAATATAATTATAAATATTAAAAGACGCAACTTACGTATTTAACTACTTATATTTCTAAAATGACTTTTTAGTCACCAGTAATTATCATATTCTCCTTTCCGAGTGTAGTATCTAGGGAAAAAAGTAAAAAAATAAAAGAAGATGTGCTCATGGGCAGGGTAGGGAAAGGTAACCCTCATGCCTGGTGCCTAGTCTGAAAAAAATATAGGTTATATTTTGTAGCTCGATATCTGCCCTATATTTATTGAGTTGGGTAAATTTTTTTTTTTTTTCGCGAGCTGGGATAAATATAGTGCGTCGTGATTATCTGAACACCCCTAATTGAGAGTATCCCTGTTTAAACGTTGCAAGCTTGTAGCAGAAGTATGAAAAACAGAAGAAGCAAAAGAAGAAGCCGAAACCAAAACCAGGCAACGGCAAGGCTGGATTCTTAGACGCACGATTACACCTTTTTGGCTCCTACTTTTTTATCGTTTAAAGAGCTCAATTACCAACGACGTCACTAGCCCTAACCTAACCATTTTTCGTTTGAAAACCTAATCCCAACAGTGCCAAGAGGGAGAGGGTAAGGTAAAGGTGGAAGGAGGGGTCGGCGTTCCTTTTAGAAGGACAAATTATTTGAAGGCGGGGGACCCAAAAGAGGAGCAGCATTACTGGGGGCGGAGAAAGAAAGAGCTGTTGGAAGCTTTTTCCAAAGCTCCCTTTTTATTAGTTTGACCCTTTCCATTTGTCCTTCAACAATCTCCATTTCACCTCTTGGACGTATATATATGTGGTTCAATCCAAACCCACTCGACATTGTCTTGCTGTAAAACTAGAATACACACACACACACACATATATAAATGATGCATCCAATTGAATCCTGCTCTTGGATGCTTGTGATAGGTTTTTTGTCCCTGCTCTTCAAAATGGTCACCATTCTCTGTTTGTTTCACGTGTTGAGCTTAAATTTAAGAGATATTTGAAGGAAGGGGGCAAACAGGAGAAAATCTCCATCTGTACCCAGAAGCGGCACGCAACTGGGTTAAGTCAGATGATCACAGCATCCAATGGCCTAGACATGTAGACATAACACAACACACGTGCCTGCCCAAATGAATTAAATTCAACAACTTTTATAATAACCCATCCACATGTCAATACATAATATATGAAATTGTATAGCCATGATAATACGATTTATATTCAAACTGAGTAGAACGAATGAGTTGGAAAATATATGACATGCGTTTTTAATGGAAGCATGGATACCAAGATTGATTCATAAAGTAGAAAACCGAGACTCTAATCCCACTAAATAAACGGCTAATGAGGAATGAGCATTTTAAAAATTCTAATGGCGCGAACACCCACGCATTCCCAGAAAAGAAGCAAACAAACAAATGAGATCACAAAGATGATGAACATCACAAGCTGCCAAATTCTGAGACATCCTTCCCTCCCTCTCTTTATGCTCCAAAGGGAATCTCCATACTCCAATTCCTTATTAGATCCACTTGTTTTTCTCCAGTGAAACTCTCTCTGATCTATGCGCTCAATATATCTTTAAAATTACAAGTAACGTGAATTAAAAGAGGTCAAGTTAATTGGACATTTGACATGCCAATAACTAGCAGCTACATTATTTTCTCTACAAAGCCTATCACAGCTTTCATGTCTTACTTTTGAACCTTGTTATTTTCCCAGCATTGCTTTGCGTACTTTTTTTTTTAATGTCCAACGCAACCTCTAAATAAAATCCTCCGTTAAAAATTTTATTAATAATAAAGAAAAGATAAATTTTTATACATATAAAATATTAGTATTGTATTAATTTTACATATACAAAATATCAATACTCTGATTTAAGTCTTCTTCTTCAAAAAAAAAAAAAATTAATATGGAACTTGTCCTTAATTTCCCCATAAAACCAATAACACTATTGCCTGTGGAACAATAGTGGCTTGTTAGTTTCAATCAGAACATGTGAAACCATTCAAGTTACAGTTAGACAAATAATCAAATTTCAAATTCAACTGCACTGCATTCGTTTGCCTTTATCCTTGAATACACCCATCTTTGTTATAAGAATAAGAACAACTTGCCATGAAAACTTGTTGGTTAGTGTGCTACACACTAAGCTTCCAAATTGCAAGCTCAAATTGGCAGACCAAAATAAGAATTCTTCACTATTTCGGATTAAAAAAGATGCATTTTATTGAACTATTATTATCCAACAATTCGAGGAGGGATTCAGCTTGTTGGGTGATTATGCCATAACACTTTGTTTTCGTCTCACATGTATTGTGATCTAATTACCCCATTCCGCATCTCCCACCCCTTCCCCCGTCAACACTTGAGACTTTAGCTTTGTTTAAAGCTTCTTTTACCACCATTATTATTCCATTCTAATCAACCCCTTTATGATTATCATCCCCTAATCAAATAAAATACAAAAAAGTAAGCCCCTCTCGATTTCACTTCCTCCCCTGCTTCTCAATATCTTACGAAATATTGTCCTCCCTTTTCACCTTTTTCATAAAGGCCTCCCCTCCATTAGGATAAAAAGCCTCCGCTTCGGGCCCCTCCTTCTTTCTTCATTACCCCAAATTATTTCCCCCTTTCTTGTTCCCTCACTTTTTCTCCATTCCCAAACAAAAGCCTCAACCCTCCTCACTCTCTTCTTACTACATCCCTCCCTCAGTCAACACTTTTGCTTTTCGAAGTTGAAAACTATGCAATCATTCATCTCTATTCTCGTCTCAATCTTCTTCGCCTCTACATTACCCATTTCCTTCGCCGGTCTTCTCGCCGAACCGGTGACCGTTCCCGCTTTCCCGGTCCAGACTCAGACCCCCACATGCCGCCTCGATCTCTCCAAAGAGTTATTCGGTGGCGTCAGCAACGCTTGCGGCAAGAACCTCGACCGCAGCCGATGTTGTCCCGTTCTAGCCGCCTGGCTCTTTGCGGCTCACGCTCGCTCGGCGCTGGAGGTTCCGGCTCCCGCTCCGGCTCCGGCATCCGGTGGTGACCTTCTTCCAATGATGCCCGATGACTCCCAGAAGTGCGTGAACTCGCTCCAAGACTCGCTCATGAGTCGCAACATTCGGATTCCACAACCCAACGCCACCTGCGATGCCGTCCTCTGCTTCTGCGGCATTCGGCTTCACCAGATCACCTCCCTCAGCTGCCCCGCCGCTTTTAACGTCACCGGAGCCCACAACGGCAGCTCCTCCGGGAACCACATGGCGACCCCAACTGCCGCCGTGAAGAATTTGGAGAAGAATTGTCGCAACTCTTCCTACGTCGGTTGCACCAGATGCCTCAATGCCCTTCAAAAGGTACCCTTTTTCCCTCGTCATAAATTATATATCAACACCAATACTTTCTTGATATCTTCAAATGAAACTGTAACTTGTTAGACAACTTTTTACGTGTTAAAGTTGGTAAATTTATGCTGTTTACGTGACAGCTGAAAGGGAACAAGACGAGGAACGGAGGGGGAGACCGAGCGAGCAAGATGTTCAACCGGGACTGTCAGCTGATGGGGCTGACGTGGCTGCTGGCGAGGAACAAGACAGCGTACATACCGACGGTATCGGCGGTGTTGAGGGCAATCATGTACAGCGCACACCCACACGAATCCAAGTGTAGTCCGGACCAGGAGAACATGCCGTTGGCCGTCGATTCGCTGCAGTTCGAGAAGGGCGAGGCGGCATCACCACCACCGTCGAATCCGAGGGTCACGCTTCTTCTGATGTTGGTCATTCTCGTGTCTCATTTGGTTTAGGGGTACAGTTGGTGGGATGCTGCGTGCAGCGTCGCGCACTGTTTCTTGGTGGGATCTGTCGGGGTCACGTGAAGGTACGACAGGCACCGTTCTAGATGGAGTTCTTGTCGTTTTGTTCTCCTGTACATGTCTCTTCCCTCTTTTCCAGGTAGATAGTCAGATACATGTGTCTGTATATGGCGCGAGCATTTCTTAGCTGCCTGCTCCGTCCCATTTTGCCAAGCCTTTTACCCCACTTCAATATATAAAATCATTATTCCTACCTATTGCCTCTTTCTATATTATATTCCTGATTTGATTAGCTTGATAGTGATCTGTGATCGTGCTTCATAATTGTCAAGATCCCTGCATGTTAATGGATAAAAATTGAATATGAGGGATTGGTTTCAACAGAATAAAACAAGTTGTTTATAGATTAGCGATAAGCAATTTAAATTAATTTATATTTTGAATTTAAATGGTGGCTGTGATTTGTGGAACAACTTCCCAGAATTGAGTATATTGGTCGAGTTACTACAAAAAATGTGTGAACCAAAGGATTCAAGTATAAAAATTTACTCGATATCATGGGGGAGATAAAAAGTCAAATGAGAGTGATATGGAGTATGAACAGAGTTGAAGTTACGAATAAGAAAACGGCGGTGGCTGAAAGTTTTGAGGAGACAATTGCGGATGAATGTCTGTCGTTTAATTGGGGCTAAACCTAGGCACATGTGACGTGTGCTTTTATTAATCACTTATTTTTGGAGTCATTTAATTTGTATTTTATTCTTAGTCGTCTTCGCTTTCTTCATGACTCACTATGATAATTAACAAGAACCATCCTTTGAACACAATATTTCATTATTTCTTGATTTTTCAGCTTCATCACCATCCTAATGGCCTCTTTGCCAGGACTAAATAAAGTCTTCTTAATAATCTGCAGTGCTTTGTGTGAAAATATTTGAAATCCCAAGCATGAAACGTTCAAGATGGGCAAATGGCATCCAGAGACCATTTCATGAAATTAATTAGATTTAGAAACCACTAATTTATGAAATTACAGAGAAGGACTACGTAACGTTGTTGAGCGAATCAAGACGGCTAAATTGAGAAAAAGAAATGAACATATGAGCATCACAATTGGTGGCTTTGCAGCAGGTACGAATGATCCTTGTAGCTTTCATGATATGTTGTTAAGAAAAGTCAACTGTTTTTGGGGGAGGGAAGCCCTTCCAGCCCCAATTAATGGGGTAGGCTCCACAGCACAGGACCACGTCTACCTCATGCCAAAATGTGGGCTTCACATTCCTGTCTGAAGATTACGACTTCTATATTTCTGTTTGGCTGTTGCCAATGATTCTTGTTTTTAAATAGCTGAACCATCATATATTCACAACAACGTCATGGTATAACATTGCTGCTAAGTTGTGGTTGCTGTTTGTTGTTACAGTAACACGCTTGTTCATTCATGTATCAGGCAACAAATGAAATCAAACTACAGTGGTTGGCTTAACTCACCAGCCTTTACCTATTAACCACAACCAGTCAAGTACAACCCCTGCAAATATACCTCCTATCAGACACAATACCAACAAGTTCCCTAACGCATTTTGTTCTGGCCCCTACAAGTAAAAAAATGTCACAACATCAATTATTGATAATAACCCTCAAGTAACACTTCAATTTGATAATAATGCCTCACTAATAGCTGACTAACCTTGTAACCTCTTGGGGCCGAAGTCATGATACACACAGTGAGATAACCATTGGATAGCCCCAACACAGATGTCAGCATTATCATCCATCCCTGATCCCCATATTTTGCTGTAAAATAAAATGCTGGCACCATTAAGAAACGACCTACGCTTGCCATCATCAGCTTCTTCCTTGACTCCAACTTCAGCACTTTTACCAGTGGCACGTATCTTCCTATCAGGTCCCACACATTATACATTGCTATCAGAACTAGGGCATACCTGCAACAATGGCACATAGCGTCACTATTTATTTATATCAGGCAAGACTAGGAACAGCTCAGCTCTTCTTGTGAATTATGCCGAACATATGTACCAGGTTCCCAGACCATGCCATCCGGTGTCTTCTGACAAGAATCCAGGAAATATAGAGAGTGTTAACAGATATATGAGGAATATATCAACCGCATAATCGATGTTTTCCATCAGTAGTTGTTTGTTTCCTTTCCTCTCCGTAAGGTTTCCAAATTCGTCCACCTACAGAAACCTCCCTTTTCCGGAGATCAGTGAACCATTACTTGAATTGGTTCAAAGATGAGAAAGAGACTAATTAAGAAGCACACTGACTTGTTTTTGAGGTAATGCCTGGATGCCTCCGGCTGCAAGATCAGCTGAAACAGTTTTGGAACCTTCTGATACTGCTCTTGAGCGGTAGTACTTCACAATTGGTAGCTTCGGAAACGCAAACGCATAGAGAACAACACAAACGAACTCGAACAATGCTGATATTGCGAAGAATAAAACTGCAGCAACATAACATTTCCAGTTAATAATGTAACTACTCAATATGATCGATTAAAAAAGCCTTTGTGGCTTCTGAGAGATATTAATTGAAGGGCTGAACGCACTGGCTCCTTTCCTGAGACCATCTTTCGAATTCTCAAAAGCTGCCTTAGTAATCAGCCTCAATGCAGATGTTAGAAAACCTGATGCTGCCAAACCGGCAAAGAAAGACTGCAACAAATATATAAGAGAAACAACGAATCATAAAACAAATTGCAAATGATGAAATGAACACAAACACACACACACTCATAGAATCATGTCAGAGTGATCTTTTGACATGTTTTTATATGACGAACTGATGCTGACCTGCAAGAAGGTGGGATGCATGTAAGAAAGGTCTCCGACCATTCCACCTTGTACATGGGCATCTGCAACTCCAAATGCTCCACTAATTACGCAAACGCCAATGAAAGTTCCGAGGCCTCCTTTACCAGACGTTGCTAAATCCAACTATGTCAAATTAACAAGGAAAGCAAAAGTTAAAACCATCCCAGAGGAATCAGACATTGCAAACAAAAATGAAGACAACTCACGATTAACACCGCCAGGCAGCTTATGAAAAATAGAGTGTATCCGAATAGGTTCCGTTTTCTAGTATTTATTGTTGCCTCGTAATATGTCAGTATTGCGAGTGTTGTAATTGCAAATGGTTGATATACAAGTGTAAGCACCCGAGAGGAGTGGTAGTTCTGCACAAGAAAAAGATATGAAAGCTATTTGACAGCATGCAAAATGCAGTTCGTTCAAAGAATGATAACATCTGCATCATCCCTATAACAGAAAAGAGGATAGAGTAATTGAATTATACACTTCAGAGAGCTTAGTTGAAAGTAATTACCGGAAACAGGTAGACATAATAATCTTCTATGGTTAGCATACTGTTCCATGAGAAAAGACACCCATTGCCAAGAAGCCAGCAAAACAAGATTGCAGTATTTTTCCCCTGAAAATGTTATTCATCGTGTGTTAAAAAGAATATATATATATATATATATATATATATATATATTCATTCTGCAGCAGTAATTAATCGTATATCTGAATTCTGATATAAGACCTCAAGACGCGTTGGTGTTATATCGTTGACCATGACTACCCTGGATGCTTGTCTTCAATCTAGGCCCACAAGAATCTAGCAGAACCTCAGTGCATTGAAACCTCGGTAAGAAAAAATTGAGGAACTTTCAGAACTTATCAAAATTCAAGGTCTAAAGGTTCTGTTTGAATCCAAATTCAAGACAGAGCCAATTTTAACAAACGAAGGAAAAAAGAAACCTTGCAGATGTTGCAGGAGGATCAGAATTTCTGTGTCCCTACGTACGATGAATCTGTAATCAGATCTATGTTTTAAGACTCCTCGGTCATTCGAACTCGATTGTCCTTCTGTGTGAGAGAGTGCCAAGAGTGCTTTTCATATTTGACGGAATGAGTGCTAAGACTAGTGTTTGTCACATAGTTTACTTCATGTTTTTTAGGTGTTATTACATCGTTGCCTCAATTTGACCCTTGGAATTTGTGGATAGGGAAGGAGTAAATGCCCGATCTATTTGTTTTTTAAGACTCGTTTTGCGGTACGGATGGACGTCTGGCGAATATATTGTTTAGTTAAATATATACAAAACTAGCATGGTTTCTATTTTTAGTCCAATTCATTTGTTTTTTGAGTATCATTTCTATTTTCGTTATGGCGAGAGTTGAATATCTGCAGACTACTCTGCGAAAAAATGTGGATTAATTAATTAACATGAAGGAGTTCAGTGATGACAGACAGAGAAGACCATTGTTGATATATTTTGATTGAATTCGTAAAGAAAGAATAGAAAAATTCATGATGATAGAACAAGTGTAACAATATAAGGAAAGAAGAGATAGAAAAATTCATGAATCAGAGAAGTGGAGATTTTTGTTGGGAATGATGGAGCAGAGAACAGGGTTATATTCTTTACATAATTACATTGTAGAGTAATCTTTTGTGCCTTTGTTATTTCCTTTCATTAAGGCTAATGCTGACCCATTTTAGAACAAAGCATACGGGCCTTGGAACAGATCACTTTACTTCTGTTCTTAAACTAAGAAAAAAAAATTTACAAGGTTTGTTATATAGTTATGAATATTATTCAATAACTTTTAAATCATTTTAATACTTCTTACACTTAAGAAGACAGTGATTTTTTTCATCCCTATTTGATTTTGTTTTCATTCTATAAATAATAAAAGAAAGAATCCTAAGAAATATGGGAAGGAATCTTTTAAATTGTAGGGTATGGCATTAAGATTGGAGGTATGAAGTTCTAAATGAAAGGATGAAACCCTGTGTGTTGTAAGAATCGAAGTCCTTACAAATTGCTGCGTCCCATGGCAGAATGGAAGCATATAATGATGTTTTCTGCATTGGCGTGCCCCATTCACTCTTCGATCTCTTCATCTCAATCTCATCATGCTCTCTCTCTCTGTATCTTTACTAATCATTTTCATTCATTCTGAGGTTTGGTTCATAGAGTATACTAAATTAATAATTCCAAGCGTGCGCTGCTCTCTTCCTCGTGTTCGAATCCTATCTACACTTCTCCAACACTCATCTGTGTGTCTTCATGTGTGCGGCATTTTTCCGGAGATGAAGAGAGGGGACCACTCAACGCACTGTTTAAGCAAAGGAAGACAGCATCTCACTGGTTCTGATCTTAGTTCCTGTATTAGCCTCAGTATTGATGTCACCTTTGGGCCTTTTCACTTTGGATCACTTATTGGTTTTTTATAATTATAATTCTTCATTATTTCTACCCGATGAATGGTCAGATATCGAGCTACGGTTGATCAATGAAAAACATTCTAACCCAATTCATCTGAAGGGGTTTCAGACGATAAGAGATGGGATTAGATTAATCAAAATAGGACTAATCCATGAAAATTGCCTTATAGTCGTCTCGCCTTGCTCCATCGTGGACATTGCCACCATCCATCGCTTGCCGTTTCGCAGCTATCCCTCCCCGGTCACCATCGCCGTCTCCGCCAAACGGAGGATGAAAGCCAAAAAGCCAAAGCCCCTTATTGGAAAGAACGACAAGGATTTTTTCTCACTCAACGACTCAGATCTCTCAACAATAATTATACGGTGCGTTTAGGTGCTCTGAGACTGAAGCAAGTCAAATTGTAAGCCAATGAGCCTGTGCTGAGACATGCTCCTATAAACAAATTCTAGTTGCCTTTCTCTTGCTCCAAGGAGAGCCATGTAAAGAGAGCTAAGGGAGCTACTCAACTACCATATTCTTCCCGTAATTAGGGGTGTATATATATATATATATATATATATATATATATAATATGTGCCAGAGAGATCAAGCAAGCTTTATTTATGATTCTGAACAGCGACGATGCGTTTTTATTTATGGTATGTAAACCAGGCATTATTTTCCCCCTAAACTGCAGGGCCAAAAATGGCCGAGAGCTCACATTCTCAAGTCCCTAATTATGAATTTAAGTCCCTTTCTTCATGATGGAGCGCGCATTCACCCGTACATATTTCAATACAGGTTCATTTGTTGTTATGCTAAAAATCTAGTAATAAGGTTTGGTCATTTTGATCTTGCATCATTACTGTCCCCCTTTAAATAAAAGAACATGCCTCCATATGCACGTGGGTTCCCGGCTTCCGTCCCCGGCCTAAAGTAACATATAGGCCACAGTAATAAATAAATGGCCGAACGGGTTTCAAAGGTCGGAGCGTTCCATTTATTTAAATTTTTGGGTTTCACAGCATCTTGACATACCATAGGCTAGATAAAATTTTAAAAAATAACTTATAAAAAAAAAATTTATAGACAGTTATTTTAGAAAAAAATTTATAAAAAAAAATGATTTTAAATAAATAAGTGTTTGAATAGTTATTTTTAAAATGACTTTTTATATTGGTAAATTATAAAAAATGGTATAATTTGGTTAAAAATAAGAGAGAGAAGAGAGGTAGAGAAAAGATAAGAGAGAGGAGAGAGGGTAGATGAGAGAAGAGAGATGGTAGAAAATAGAGAAAAAAGAAGAAAGATGAGAGAGGAAAGAGGAGAGGGGCAGAGATGAGAGAGAAAAGAGGGTATAAGAAAAAATAAGGGTAAAATAGTAATTGGTTAGTCTATAAACTCTTTTACTGTTAAAAAAACTAGTTTAAGCTTATTCAAAACCATGGTTTTAAACCATGATTTTACCCAAAAATACTTATGGACAAATATAGCTGTTTGTTTTAAAAAAAATTTAAATTAAAATTTTGCCCAAAAGAATTTTTAAAATTATAGTTTGGGGTAAATCCAAACAGGCCCTATATATATGTATGTACGTATGTATGCGCTTTATTTGTTTGGCCTTGTCAGAGGTGATGCATTGTATATATATGACTCTTCTCCCAACAGACAGCTATTATTATTTTGATAATATCGCAGTTATGGATGTTATGTATATCGTGCAGGAGCTGATAAACATCATAGAAGACAAGAATATGGTTAAGTGCATCCTGACCAGCAGGGATTCATAGAAATGGTGAACTTGAAGGTATCCATGCAAAAAATATGTGTGCGTGATGCTTAATTGGAATTAACATAAAGGGACATTATGTACGACGTTAAAGAGTGTAGCAAGACGGCCCCATGTACTTGGTTCAAATTAAATGCACACACATTACATGGGCTAGCTCTTTCTTTTAATGCTTTCCCAAGGAAGAAGGAAAAAAAAGGCTGCTTGGAGGCATTTAATTGAGCAGCGAAGAGGGTCTCCTTTTCACAGAGTAGTTACATTGTTTGGTGACACAAGCTGCATTTCAAACTGTTCACTTTCCCTTTTTCTTTGCCAATTTATGTTCGTAGCCCCCGCTTGCTCTCTTATTTTCCATTAAATTTTATTTCACTATATATGGCTCATTGCCCAGTCACTATTTGTATGCACTTTTTATATATATATATATATATATATAAATATAAAACACACACATGCACCCACGCGAAAGTTTCTTAATTCATTAGTCTTTTTCCCTGGACAGATAGATCTCGGTGGTCACTGGTCATCATTTAATTACCTAGCTACAAGATAATTAACAATATAACGTCATCGATGTATATATTTTAATTAAAAAATATATACTCTAAATAAAAAAAAAGCCTAATCTGCATAAATATCTATCTTTTCTTTCCTTTTGAAAAAAGAAAAGAAGGTGAAGAACTTCTATTCAACTTAAAAATGGAAGTTTAGAACAAAAGAAGGGACATAAGTAGGTGTAAATTAATTGGCAACAAGTCCTTCATTGAAAATTAACATGAACCAAAGGTGTAATTGGGCTAAAGAGATTTTGTAAGAAGGAACAGATATGGAGTAGGAATAAAGAGGAGAAGAAATTGATCAAACTTTTGAAATCATTCGTCGGAAATGATTGAGAATGAGATGGAGTATAATGAAAAGAAAAGGAAAAGGGAATGAGAAACGCGACAGGTGAAAGAGGTATCCCACCAATGCAGAGGTGCCATTTGCAGATCATCATCCTTCTCATGCCACGCCTCCATCTTCCCTATATTTCCCACTCACACTCTGCAACCCCTTCCCATCAATGCCCTCTCTCTACCTATCTATCTACCACTTAATTTCCAAATCCCCTTACCAATGTCCTCACGTCTTCCTCTTCATCCTCATCACCTCACCTCCTTCCACCATTAATTTCCCTCTGCTTCCTCCATGGAGTTTGACCTTGAAAACCCTTTGCAAAACTTTTGCGACCCTCCCTCTTCTATCTTTCTCATTGAATCTCATCCCATCCCATCCCAAACTTACTTCCACACTCTCAAGTCACGAGATCTCGACTTCACTGTTAGAAGAGAGCTAATTTCTTTAATCTCCCAGGTACAGAAAACAACACTTTTCTTCTTTTTCTTCTACTTCATAATACATGTTCATGTCATCTCAACTAGGGCTATTTTCCCCACCTTCAGTTGTCCTGCACATTTGATCCGCTCTTGTCGTACCTGGCTGTTAACTATGCGGATCGCTTCCTTGCCAACCAAGGCATTTCGGTAAGGAAACCAATTTCATTATCACTTCCTTTAATGCTCTCCTCATTCATGATACCAGAAGCTTCTTCCTCTGGATTTTGGATTTGAATCTCTCAAATTCTAACTCAAATTTAGTTTTTAACAGCAACCGAAGCCATGGATCCTCAGGCTCCTTGCAGTCTCTTGCCTGTCTCTAGCCGCCAAGATGATGGGAACAGAGTTTTCTGTCTCAGATATACAGGTGGAAACGTTTAGCCTGACACTGATTAATATCCTTCGGGGCCAAATGAATCGTTATTCGTTAAAGGTGTTGTAACTAGGCCTTTATGAAACAGTGTGAGGGAGGTTTGATTTTTGAGATGCCAACAGTGAGAAGAATGGAGTCACTTATCTTAGGAGCTCTACAATGGCGAATGCGTTCGATCACCCCTTTCTCTTTCATTCCCTTCTTCATTGCTTTGTTCAGACTCAAAGACCCGTCACTGAGGCAGGTTCTGAAAGATCGAGCCACTGAAATTATAATCACGTCACAAAGAGGTATGAATCAAATCAATACTGGGATGATCCTCATCTGAACCAGAATGAGTTCTCATTTGGATTTTATTAGAATAATCTCATCTTCATCTGTTTCGCAGAGATAAGGCTCTTGGAATTTAAGCCTTCTGTAGTTGCTGCATCAGCCCTTCTCTCTGCGTCTCACCAATTGCCTTCCCAGTATCCCTGCTTCTTAAAAGCAATCTTCGACTGTGCATATGTAAATAAAGTACCTATCTTGCCCCTCATTTGATTATCTTTTGTTTTCTTTTTTCTCTTTGTATAAGAACATAGAGTTAATAGTGGGTATTATGATTTTAATGCAGGAAAGTATATTGAAGTGCAATAATGTGATACAAGACATTACAATGGAGGGGTATGAGCCTGCGTTCGATTTGGTTTCAAGTTCGGAGACACCTATTAATGTGTTAGACCATCATTTTCTGAGCTCAGAAAGCTAAAAAACCAGCTCAAACGCAATTGCCGCCTCTACTCTGGGACAAGAGAAGGACATCAAGAGAAGGAAAATAGCTGTTTACGGTAATAGCCACACTCTCCGGATTTCTCATATAGAACAATGATGATCTGAAACACAGGAATTTTGATCTTCATCTCTATCCATGGAGGACCACTTTCTTGATGCAGATAAGAAGAAAGAGTGATTAGAGTACACAAGATGAAACCTGATGGACCATATAACTTTGACACTGTCCCTGCTACGTCTTGATAAATCTGCAGGCTGGAAAAAGCAGACGAGGGAAGAGAAGAACGTAAATTGTTTTTGTAGAGGCCAAGCAAAAGACAAAACATAACTTTAAGTTCGAGAGTTGAGTTTTTTGTGTTTCTGTTTTGTAGTACTAAGTGTTGTTGTTTGTATTGTGTCTTTTAGCTTTCTGGCAGAGGAATAATAATAACAGCAATAGCGTTCGCCCAAAGGAAAAATTAACAGTAATAGCAAAGGAACAATTTTCTCGGGGAAGAAAATAAACCACCAATTTTGTTGTTATTATTACCATCACATAAGTATTATTTACAATAATGACCAGGGTGTCTGTAGATCAGAGATTCGCGATAAACATGTGAAGGCAAAAGCGGTTATCAATTAATTGAGACAGCTAAGAAGAGTGTCTCTAATCTCTCTGTCTCTGTCTCTGTCTCTGTCCTTGCTCTCTTTTCCTTGGCAGTTCTAAATGGTATTAGTTTAAGCTTTTGAGATGTTAGTTAATAAAATATTCTTGAGCTTTTTATTAACGAGAAGGGATATCTCTAATCCATGGATGGTCCCCACGTGGTCGTACGGTTTTTTGAGATCTCTGGTTTGAGTAGCTGAAAGACGATTGCAACTTCACCAAGGCAATGGTGACCACCAAACAAGATTATGATTTTTGAATAGGGAATAATATCAGAATAGACATAGGCGTAGGCGTAGGGGACACGGGATCTTGGGAGTTACATAGATGAAGGTGTTAGAAAATAAACATCTCAAATGCATAATAATCAATCCAGATTATCATATACACAAATACAAGATGCAGCGGAAACATTAAATTACCTCTTGCCATTGCTTTGTTGATCTAACCTCTGAGAAGATCTGGAATGAATCAGGGATACCTGTGAATTAGAGAACACTGTCAGATGAACAACAGGTTCTTCCAGCTGGTGATTGGGCACAGTGATGGCAACTGTGGAAACTGCCGTCACCAGTGGGGAACCTTCGAGAGGGAGCAGAGAAGTAGGTCTCGCTCTGGACTCAGAGAAAGCAGTACTGAATCAATTGTTTTGTGTTGTTATGTTTCCACCATCAGGAAAACAACCTTAAATAAACTGAGTCCCTAACCCACCTTGGACCGGGCCTAATGACTACGGGCCACACTCAGAAATATTTATTAATTATCCTAATTAATATCTAAATAGATTATATAATTATAATAAATATCTTACATTCTCCCACTTGGCCCGTATACTCAATGCCATTGCCCTGTCTAGGTACACTGATGTCATGCTACAAGAATCATGGCGATAAGTCCCCTATGATCGAGTATTACCTTCCATGTATTACAGGTAGCACCATCACTTAATGGGTATCACAATATACATGAACTCAATGTTCATTCGGTTCCTATCTCAATGTTCATCAATTTCAATAGCACAAATGTATACAATCACAATTTGAAATGATAAACCACAAAATGTAATTTCATTGCTCATACCTCCACTAATCAAAAGTTGGACGAAGTCCCATATGAGGTACATGTGTCACAAAGACGTTCGGCTTCAATCCTTTCGTCAAAGGATCAGCCAACATATCTAATGTACTGATGCGTTCAACGGAAACCTGGCCATCCTGAACCCTTTCTCTCAAGCAAAGGAATTTAAGTTCGACAAACTTGCTTCGACTTTTATTCCTTTTATTGTTCGCTATGGCCACCGCAGCTGCGTTATCACAGTACATTCTGATTGGCTTAGAGACTGAATCCACAATCTTAAGCCCAGCAATGAAATTCCTTATCCAAATAGCTTGTGAACTTGCTTCAAAACACGCAATGTACTCAGCATCACCGGTAGAAGGAGCTGTTTGAGTTTGCTTAACGCTCCTCCACGATATAGCTCCTTCTGCCAATAGGAAGATGTAACCAGATGTAGACTTGTTAGTGTCTACGCATCCTCCAAGGTCTGAATCTGAGTACCCAATCACGTCTAAACTGTCTGTTCTTCTATATGTGAGCATGTAGTGTTTAGTGCCTTGTAGGTACCTAAACACCTTCTTCGCAGCCGTCCAATGTGCTTCCCCAGGATTACTTTGGTATCTTCCCAACATACCCACAGCAAAAGCGATGTCAGGTCTTGTACAAACCTGTGCATACATCAAACTTCCTACCGCTGAGGCATATGGGACCCTTTCCATCTGTTTCTTTTTAAGCTCGGTTTCAGGACACTGTTTTAGACTGAATTTATCTCCCTTTTCAATAGGAGCCACGTTAGATGAACAGTTCTGCATCCTGAATCGTTCAAGGATCTTGACAATGTAAGCCTCTTGAGATAAGCCTACAAGACATTGGGTTCTATCTCTATGGATCTTTATGCCAATGACATAAGATGCCTCACCCATGTCTTTCATGTCAAAACTCTTAAACAGAAACTGCTTCACCTCACGCAATAAACCCAGATCATTGGTAGCAAGTAGAATGTCATCCACATACAAAATCAAGAATACGATCTTGCTCCCACTAGCCTTGTGGTATATACAGTCATCCATGATGTTCTCAACAAAACCAAATGATGTGATTACTTCATGGAACTTCAAGTACCACTGCCGCGAAGCCTGTTTGAGACCATATATTGATTTCTTCAACTTGCATACCAAATGCTCTTTCTCTTCTGCAACAAATCCCTCAGGCTGTTTCATATAGACTTCTTCCTCCAGTTCACCATTGAGGAAAGCAGTCTTCACATCCATTTGGTGCAACTCCAGATCAAAATGTGCAACCAATGCCATGATGATACGGAACGAATCTTTCTTAGATACAGGTGAAAAAGTTTCACTGTAATCAATTCCTTCCACTTGAGTGAATCCCTTAGCAACCAACCTAGCCTTGTATCTATCAATGTTACCTTGTGAGTCTCTCTTGGTTTTATAAACCCATTTACAGCCAATGGCCTTAGACCCACTAGGCAACTCTACAAGTTCCCAAACATGGTTGTTTGCCATGGAATTCATTTCATCAATCATAGCATCATGCCACAATTTAGAGTTCACACTCTTCATAGCCTGAGTAAACGATAAAGGATCATTCTCAACACTGACATCACAGTCAACTTCAGCAGAATACACTATGTAGTCATCAGGTAATGCCGATCTCATTTCTCTAGTTGACCTCCTCAATTCAACCGCTTGGGTTAATTCAGGTTGCTGAATAAAGACATCCTCTATCACATCTTGTGGTGGTTCCACTTGTGTGATAGGTTGACCATCCGGTATGTGTCCATCTTGTTCAGCATCGTCAACTTGAGCTACAGGGTCTACATCACGTTCAATGCCAATCCTAACAGTAGGAATGTCAATCCCAACTGTAGGATGATCATTAACTATCGATGTCCCCTCATGAATGACATCAGTGGTTCGCTCTATGTGATCATCTAGTAGACAATCACTCCCACTAATCACATCATTCTCAAGAAACTTGGCATTCCTAGACTCAACAAACCTTTTAGAAGGTGGAGGACAATAAAACTTGTAACCCTTAGACTTCTCCGCATAGCCTACGAAGTAAGCTCTAATAGTCTTGGGGTCCAACTTCTTCTCTTGTGGATTGTACACTCTTACTTCAGCAGGACAACCCCATACCTTGAAATGGTTTAAACTGGGTTTCCATCCTTTCCAGATTTCAAAGGGTGTCTTGGACACTACCTTTGTTGGAACCCTGTTTAATATGTATGTGGCTGTCTTGAGTGCTTCCTTCCACAAAGAAGATGGTAGTTTGGAGCTACTCATCATGCTCCTAACCATATCCAGCAAGGTCCTATTTCTTCTCTCAGCTACACCATTCATGTCAGGTGATCCAGGCATAGTATATTGGGCTACTATACCTTGCTCTCGAAGAAAATAAGCAAATGGACCTGGCGCTTGTCCTTCACTAGTGTATCTGCCATAGTACTCACCACCACGGTCTGATCTCACGATCTTGATTGGTTTCCCAATCTGTTTTTCTACTTCCGCTTTATATTCTTTGAAAGCATCTAGTGCCTCACTTTTATTATAAAGCATGTAGACATACATGTATCGTGAGTAATCGTCAATAAAGGTGATAAAATACTTTTGACCATGCGCAGTCAAATCAGGGCAACAAATATCAGTGTGTACAATTTCTAGCAATTCAGAACTTCTCTTAGCCCCTTTATGTGACTTATTGGTCTGCTTACCCCTAATGCAGTCCACACAAGAATCAAACTCCGAATGGTTCAAAGATGGAAGAATTCCTTCTTTGTTTAACCTTTTGATTCTATCAACGGAGATATGTCCTAATCTCCTATGCCACAGGCTATAAGAATTCTCATCGATGACACTTCTCTTAGTACCACGCGAAACAGTAAAAGATTGAGGCGAGTCAGAAATAATTTTAAATAAGCCATCAATCATAACTAAATTTGCAATAAAAATAGAATCCCTTTTCAAAGTCATGAGTTTCTTAGAAAGAACTAAATGATAATCAAATGGAATGAGTTTTGACATAGAAATCAAATTCCTTTTGTAAGAGGGAACATAAAACACATCATAAAGTTCCAAAACATGATTATTTGAAAAGGTTATGCGAAAAGTTCCAACAGCTTTCACAGGGTCTCCCTTCCCACTGCCTGAAAGGACAGTTTCCTCATTGGGATGTGGAGGCCTGCTTGACAGAAAGCCCTGCGTGGTAGTCGAAATGTGGATCATCGAACCAGTGTCAATCCACCAAGTGTCATCATTAACGCTAGAAAAGTTAGATTCAAAAGTAACACACGATGAAAGCATACCTCTTATCTCCATTACATGTTGCCTCACACTGCCAATACCTGTAAGCCTCTTAGCACATAATTCAGACACGATGGCACCACCCACCTGCTTGTCTATCAGCTTGAATTGCTTATCTAAGGCTTCTAAGTATCCTTTGGCTGTGTCGCTCTTAGGGACTGCTTCCCTAATGCTTCTGGTGATCCTTTGTTGCATAAACAGAAGAGATGAGCGGTTACTCCGCTCCCACAAATTATACCTTTCCTTTTCCTCTCTATCATTGGAGGCATCAACAGGTCTAGGAGGTTGTTCACACCTCAAGGCATAATCCAAGTCCAAGAAACCAAGCTGCAGCAAAACATCATCTCTCCAGTCAGCATAGTTGATGCTGCCATCTAAGATTGTTTTGTTGCTCACAACAGCCATAATCCTAGGGTTAGCAATTGGATCTACAAAAATAGAACAGACAAATATACAAATAAGCTCACAAGTAAAAATTGAAGCAATCACAAGTCACTGTGCCATGTATGCATGCTTAACTCAAATGTAGCACGCAAGCAATATAAATACGTATCACCAAAGTCTACCTGTGGGCAAAGACATTGGCATAGCATGTATTTATCTCAAGTGATGGGACTAGAACGCATTTGTAATTAACTAATACCTGTGGGCTACTTAGAAAATAACAAGGCCATTCTATCCCACCCTAATTAAATGTACAATTATGAGATATCTACCTGTGGGCAAAGATAAATCATAACTACACATTTAATTACAATTGATATCATAAATCCATATGTGATTAATGAATGCATGCAAACAAATTCAATAAACAAGGATGCTGTGGCTACTCCTCAAATAATTGCATGCTAATCACAGATATCATTCATGTGCACTGAAAATCCAAATGTGCATAATATAATGGAGCAATTAATTCTCCCCTAATTAAATGTACAATTATGAAATATCTACCTGTGGGCAAAGATAAATCATAACTATACAATTAATTACAAGTGATATTTTAAATCCATATGTGATTAATTAATGCATGCAACAAATTCAATAAACAAGGATGCTGTGGCTACTCCTCAAGAAATTGCACGCTAATCACAAATATCACTAACGTGCATATAAATCCAAATATGCACAACATAATGGAGTATTTAACAAATTAATTTAATCAACAAATGTGACCAATTTAATCAACAAATGTGACTAAATAACTTAATTTAAAGTCTCCCACTATTTCATGCACCAAAAAAAATGTTTAATAAATTAATTTCTACTCAAAAGGTTTTTACAAAAATTAAACAGTTAATTCAATTGCCAAAGGAGAAATTACTACACAAAATAGGCAATTAAATAACATAAAAATTAAAATTTGTAAACACCTTTTTCAAATATTAAAATAATAGAGAAATTAATTTAAACATTTACAGTGCATATAATAGTAATTAAAATATTCTGGAAAAATCAAATTAAATGGCCAAAATAATTTTCTGAAAATAAAACCAAGTGGCCCATACATAAAAGTCTAAAACAGAGCCCAAAATAATTTTCAGAAATAAAAAAAATAAAAATAAAAAAATCCAAGCCCAAAACTGTTTTCCAGAAAAAACACAACAACAAAAAATATTCAGGCCCAAAAACTGTCCGACCCAATAGCATTATTTCTTTTCTGGAAGCCCAAAACGTAGTACGGTACAGCAGACATTAAAAAAATATATATATATTTTTTTTTTGCAGCCCAAAACCTCATCGGCCCAGCAGCAAAATATTAACAAAAAAATGCTGCAAGCCCAAAACTGTGACGGCCCATTAGTCAACAAAAAAAAACTGTAGCCCAAAACAGTACGGCCCAACAGAAAAATTTTGCACTGTACAGCCCAAATGCGAAATGGCCCAGAAACTTTTTTTTTTTTTTTTTTAACAATAAAACCATTTCTTCGGCCCAGCACAGTAGCCCAAAACGCAATTTTTTTTTTTTTTTTTTTTAAAGGTGACAGCTTCTCAAGTGAAACGGTGCGTTTTGCTACAGGGCCAAAACGCACCGTTTCGGGCGTCAGCTACGTGAGTCGGGTTGACCTAACCCGACTCACAACCCGAATCAGAAGCAGCGTACAGTGGCCGCTATGCCACTCGGCGACTGTGACGCCGGTGAGGTTCCCCAGCGATGTGCGATTGTTCTTGCGGCAACCTCGCACTCCTATTTCCAGCGACCTCTCTCTGTAACTGCGGCGGCCATCACAGAGAATCTCATGGCGGCTCCGTGTCTGTTTTGTGGGCAGCTTCTCGCGGCGATCCAATGATGAAAAGGCAAAACACATCGCCGCCTCCATCCCTCTCTGAAACAGTCATAGACAACGGCGAAGATGACGGTGACTTTCGCGACCCAGCCATGCGACTTCTTATGGCGGCAATTTCACGGTTCCAGTGGTGAGGAGACTGCACGGCGACTCCTCCTTTCCAGCCACTCTCTCTCTCTCGACGTCGGTCACTCCTGTGTCTCAGCGAGCTTAACCGCGATTCTCTGACCGTACAGTTTCTGGCAACTCTCTTCCATTGATACACTCTCTTTCCTTCAGCCAACGACGCCGGCGACGCTTCACGGCGGCTATCACCCACGGTGAACCTCTGTGATGTGCGGTGGTCGCGACCTCACAGTGACTTCTCAGCTTTCTCTTGTTCAACGATCTCTCTCGCCATCACAGAAGAACAAATGGTCAAAGGATAAAAGAAAATAAAAAATTATGATTCCTGGATCCCATATTCTTTCCCAGATCGTTAGTCATAAGGAATAAAGATCAATAAGTAAGGCAAGGTGATCTAAAACCTGCCTCTGATACCACATGTTAGAAAATAAACATCTCAAATGCATAATAATCAATCCAGATTATCATATACACAAATACAAGATGCAGCGGAAACATTAAATTACCTCTTGCCATTGCTTTGTTGATCTAACCTCTGAGAAGATCTGGAATGAATCAGGGATACCTGTGAATTAGAGAACACTGTCAGATGAACAACAGGTTCTTCCAGCTGGTGATTGGGCACAGTGATGGCAACTGTGGAAACTGCCGTCACCAGTGGGGAACCTTCGAGAGGGAGCAGAGAAGTAGGTCTCGCTCTGGACTCAGAGAAAGCAGTACTGAATCAATTGTTTTGTGTTGTTGTGTTTCCACCATCAGGAAAACAACCTTAAATAAACTGAGTCCCTAACCCACCTTGGACCGGGCCTAATGACTACGGGCCACACTCAGAAATATTTATTAATTATCCTAATTAATATCTAAATAGGTTATATAATTATAATAAATATCTTACAGAAGGAGGTTATGTATATCACAGTTTATTTTCCATATTAGTGAAATCGCTGTTACTAAATTGTGCAGCTTTTTACAGAGGAGTTAAGTATGATCAGTAGCGCCATGCATGCCATATGAATGGAGTGTGATGTAATGTTGAAGAGCCTTATTAATAAAGGAGGATATTCCTATTCCTATTACTACCCTACTCTTCTGGGATTAGAGGAGGCTGAAACGCTGAATCAAACCCAAGTGTTAAATGATCAAAACCCACATTCTCGTGCCATCAGATTGGGCAGTTAATGAAATGCTCAGTTGCTCACAAAAATTTCTACATATATACAACCATTTTCTCCTTTTTCTTATAAAGAAAAGAGTTTAGGTGATTTAGATTTCACGGGCTCAAGTAAATGTTTTTAAATTTAAAGAGAGTTTACAGAGATACTTATATATTACTTATTAACAAGATTCTCAATTAGTAGTAATATTTGAACTGCAATCCTCTTGTCCTATGAGGTAGAAAAAAAATTTGTTTTGATCATATTTATAAGTTACATTACTAAATTTTTTATATGCATATACAAGTTTGCTCTTTATTTATTATTATATAGATTTTGTTCTTATGAGTATACTGGTGTATATTAAATAGAGATAAAATTAAAAATTTAAATTTTAAAATAAATATAATGAGATTTAAAGTGTTTTTTAGTTCTAGTAAAACATGTTAAGAATAATTTATAAATAGGATGGGAGGAGTATCTAATATTATATGAACATCATGACTCATGAGTTGTGCTAAGGATGTTGAGTATGGAAGCAATGCAGGGCTAATCATGCATGTTAGTCTCCACTGGAAATACATTAGCTGGGAACTAATGAACCAAAGAGATAGTCACAAGCCAGCTAAGAATGAAGGAAAACATTGAGAAGGAGAAGTTAGGGATTGCATGGTTTTCAGGAGAGTGTGTTGATGGGACTGAAGCGTGGGGCAATAAATTGGCATAACAAGTTCACATGAAATGCGAGAGTGAGAATTGGTGGCCACAATGATAAGCTTCCAAACTTCATTAATGGCGGAGCATGCTCCGTCTGTCTCCAATGTTCACCCACAAGCTTCACCCATTCCTAATATACTCATATCACCATTTCCACAATTCCTTGGGAATCTCCAATATTAATTCATCACTCTCCAACCCTACTTGCTCTATTCATACCCTTTAATTATCACTAACCCCATAGTAGTATATTTTTCATGAAAAAAAAAACACTCCTTTTGGAAATATCTATTCCCATTGATTTTAGAATATTCCACTCTATACTAAACAAAATAATGGTACATAATGTCAGTTGAGGTTGGTTTAGGTGATGAAACTGGGGTGTGGCTGGGGTGAAATGTAAGCAAATGTGGTCCAAAAAATAAAACAAAATAAATAAGATTCCTATTTCATCCATTCCATAAAGAAAAGAACTTTTTTTTTTGTTGCCCACTCGGTTCACCGGAGCTTTGCCCCGACTACATCCGGATCCGACCCGCGTCACGCACCTGGCTATGGCGGGTGAGTCTCCCAACGGGAATTTTCTGCGTACGTCAAGGCTCGAACTCGAGATCTCGTTTAAGCGATACCGAGCCGCTTACTACTCGGACCAACCCCCGTTGGTATAAAGAAAAGAACTTGTTTTGGGGTCAAAGTGTACTTTTAACTCTCATGGGAAGCCCAACAGCTCAAAGTGTCCCTCATCACTGAGCATATGGGTTCTGCAGCAAACAGATCCAGTCTCGGGCCATACATAATAGTAGTATCATGTTTATTAAAGTATTGATTTTTTTAATCTAATATTCATGACTAGCTATAAAATTTCTCAACTAATCAACCTATTTCTTCTACCTAGCGATTTTTATTGATGATAGTTATAAAATTTATGTAAATTGAAGCTCATTGAAAGTATCCGAAGGAGTGTATCTTATACAAGCCATACTAGTTAAATCCAGGAATCCCTAGCTAAACGGCACAAAGCTTCGCGATCATTCTAGAAACTTAATTAATGTAACAAAAAATGTAAGAAATGTCTCCGGACATTATAAATCCCGAGGGAATTGAAATATTAAATGTGATCAATACACAGTATATTCAGACTCCTTCGTTTACCGGAGTGGAGGGGCGGAGGAGCCCCCTATTTTGACGATCATGAATTGGTTTCAGAAAGTAAAGGTGCTTCAATTTAATTGCATGGAAACTCCTTATTGGAATATGACTCTTTTACATCTCATCATCACGTACACACTGCGTCCCTTAACCAGCAAGAACGTAACACTTGTAATCTCTTCTCTCCATTGCCTTTCATTTTCTCTCTCGTCCATGTACCAAGAAAATGAATCGCTGGTGGGTCCCAAACCTTTTCTTTTATTTTCCCCACACATCAAGTTCTTCTCCTTTTGTTCTTTCATTTCCTTTTATTCAAGTGCTTCAGAGCAAACCGATAATCATATATCTTTCGGCCAACCCAATCTCCTCTAGTCTGGTGAATAAACGAGGGGAAGAACTTGAATTTAAATTTAAGAAAGTTAAAATTTTAAGGGTTAGCGTTGTAAATATATTATAAGTGAGTTGTCAATTTCATCAACATAAATATTGTAAATTATTCTTTTACCCCAATACATACATGACAATTGCGAATTCCAAAAGGTTTGTTGTGTGAATATGCTATTAGCAAGTTAAGAATCTTCGAAAAATCACTTTGCCAATGAATTATTTTAGTTTATGAAATGCAATACCAATAAGTGAGTTGTCAATTTCAAAATACCCAATTAATGAGAATGAAGGATGAGTAACTGACGTGACTCACGTGAGTACAAAAGGAGACCCATTAAAAAATAAATACCAATATTCCCTCATTATGAGCTCAAGCAGCCCTACACTTTTACTTATACTAGTCCACTTATAGATATTCAGCCAATAATATAATATGATCACTTAATTATCGAATGGGCTCAAATAATTGTGTCCCAAATGGATTATAATGATAAAATCCGTCCATTTTTATTAAAAAATAAAATCACAATAATTGACTGTAACATGCACGAAATTGAAGTTGTAATGTTTCCATTATGCCCAATATAGGGTCATCACACAGTAGATCTTAAGTTTGCTGATAAATATTTAGATCAGACAAAGACATTTTGAGAAACTTTGGGAAAGAGACAAGATTATCGAAAAGAGCCATTTGTACGTTAATATTGAACTGGTAAACCTATTTGGATGGACGTGGATCTACGCGGCTTAATGACTCCTAATTTTGGGTCGTCAAACAAGTTATCACACGGTTTTACCTGAAAAAAGTATCGAACTCGACCTTCTAGAGGAGGCCCCTCAGATGTTTCTTTGACCAACCCAACGCAACAAATTAAAGGTGTTGGTAGTGTGTAGAAGACGTAGGTCTCTCTCTCTCTCTCTCTCTCTATATATATATATATATATATACACACACACACACCTAATCAAGGATAAGGAAATCGCCAATTGCTTTGACTCAACCGATCATTCCACGGAACTCCCTCTTTCAAGTCAAACCCTTTCAGATTCAGTTATGGCTGCCCGACCATCTCATATAGGTTAAATTTTGTGTATTTCTGTTATTAGATCCCTCAATTAGACTTTAACTTGTAACGTGTGAAAAATGTTATTATGGAGAACTCAATAGTTGTTCTAAAGTTTTCAGATTCATTTTTCCATTTTTTTTAGGATGACGAGAATATATATATACACACATACGCTTGATGAGTAAGTTATTTCTATCATGTTAAGGATCGAATTCATTCTATGAACATTGATACTCCAAAAAGAAAAATTATTCAAGAAAGTTCAGCGCTGCAACTTAAGAAACTAGTGTCACGACAAGTCACTGTTTTTTTGCTCCAACTTAAGAGGACGCCTTTTTTGAAGTATTGTGCCATAGAAGAAACTTATTTTTAAAGAAAATCTGCTTATTGGTTCAATTTTCTCTTCTACTTTCGTCTTGTTTCTCTTATTACCCCCTTAATTTATGATTTATATATTCTTCGAGTTGCATGTTGAACCTTGTAATCATAAGATGAACTAAATTAGGTGATTGGGAATAATTTGTTTATTCAGTCCACATTCTTCATAATATTTTAAGTGGGAGGAGATCATTACGTGATTTGGCTAACATTAATTATTCGTTATATTGAAACTAGATCATGATCTGTGAGTTCATATTTTGGGACACGAAAGTATATATAACTGCTAATTTCAAGTGTCTCATAAGGATATATTTTTTCATCAAGTATTTGAAGTTGGTTTTTCTATAGATTAGTTAAGCACGTTCTATCGGTGATCCTGTAAATATATTTTAACTTTAAGCTATAATGACATATTCTGTAGGTGATGCATTAAGAATATGATGAAGCGGGTAATTAGTATCTTCTAAAATGAAGAGGACAATCATATATGATCTCAAATTTTTAGCTAGATCTCTTCTATTCTAACACAGCAACCCCTTTTTCATTTTTAAATTTAGTTCAATTATTTTTTATATAAGGAGAGTTGGAGATCTTGATCACTACCCACATTTCATCCTACATTAAGTTATCCCTAAGCGACAATTTAGTTTAATTTCTAATCCTCTGTTTTATTGACAAAACAAAAACCCTTCGCGTGAGTGTTTTGAGCAAGAACCTCTTTATAGGATGTCAGGATTTAGATTACGATTAAAACTCATCAATTAATAGTCTAGTGATAAATTCATGTGATAATAATATTCTACTAGGTTATTAACGTACGTATGATCAAAAGCACAAACTTCGGTTTTATACATAGATGCAAGTCCACAAACTTCAATAATCAAAAGCAAAAACAATATGATGGAGCGGCCAAGCTACTTGCTAGAGCAAGGCTACACATTACTAATTAGTAGGATAATAATCATAAGTGTACTGATGAATTGATGAAAATTCAAATTTTGAAGGAATGAAAAGGAATTTAGGTGCTTTTTTGACACTCCTTCAATAACTATCCATAGCTAGCCATCTTCAGTTTTGACCAACAATCTGCATGCCATATTTAATTTCAATACATTAATTATAACTCTTATAAATGTAATTGAGAGGGAAATATGAGAAAAATGAGCATAATCATGACCACATATATGCATTGTATTGCAAACAATAAAACAAAAAAATTAGCCTCTCCAAAGCCAGTTTCCAGGCACAAGACTGAGCTATACTCTCTAAAAGTATGTTCTTAATGTTCCTCTTTCTTCAATTCAATTCCCATATCTTAAAATTCACGATGTAACCTCTTATTATATGAATCCCATCAACATAAGGAAGAATTACCATCTGCTTATATATCCTTTTTAGGATCTTCTTGCATCACTTGGCGCAAAAACGCAGCATTATCCAAGATGTATGAGGAATATTCATCCACATCTGCTAAATTTACTGCATGGTTCATACTGTAATAGTTATACTGGTCATATATATTTTCTAGGAGAAATGGCTGGGTCCAAAAATCGCCGAGATCTTCAAAGATTTCCCATGCATCATTAGCAGGGCTTTCTCCTCCGAAGGAAAAGGTTGAAGATGAATTGTAGCTGGGTGGGGATCTTTCTGAGATATCACTGGAGGAAGCAGAAGCAAGACCAAGCTGAGGATTTTCAGGTTCGAGAGACTTGGTTGTTTCTCCCTCACAAGTACCACTTGCCTTCATTTTGAACTCAGATTTTCCTGCATTATTGCACTCCAACTGCTTCTTTAGGTGACTATGCCAATGGTTCTTAATCTCGTTGTCACTTCTCCCTGGTAATAGCTTGGCCATCGAAGCCCACCTACGACAACAAATGTTATATATGTTAGATATAATACATATTAGGTATACATATGAAACAATGTTGTTTAAAGCACTCGAGCTTTGAAGTTAACTGATTCTTTCACATATAATTAAAGACTGCATTTGTTCCTTCGTAACTTTTTTCATCCCAATATGGAATCACAATATCTGGAATTTTAAGAGAACAAATTAAAACTCGATCATCCAACTTAAATTTTCTCACTTTAAGAAATCATTTTCAAGTGAAAACCAAAACCCCTTCATCCTTGATTAAGGAAAAATCATTGATGAATAAAAAAAATCCGAATAGATCCGGAAGAGCATATGTCAGAGGTAACATATGCTTACTGATTTCCACGCTGTTGATGTAATTTGATGATGAGTTGGTCTTCTTCTTGGGTGTAATTTCCACGCTTTATGCCCGGGCGAAGGTAATTTAGCCATCGAAGTCTGCAACTCTTTCCACACCTTGTTAAACCTGTACGTAATTGCAGCTGAAACCCCATCAAGATCCATCCCACCAACATGTATTTCTTTAATTAGGTTGAAACAAACAAATTGGTTAATTTTGGTGTATGTTTGGTTAACAAGTTCAAGTGTGTGCGCACATATATATATGTGTGTACTCTCAACACCAATTATATATATATATAGATATACCTGAGTGTTTGGGGAGTTGGCGCCAATTACGGTGGCCGCATCTCTCAACATATGCTCTCAACATTTCATCCTCTTCCTTACTCCACGTACCTCTCTTTATTCCATTTTTGTCATAGTAAGGGCCTCTCATGATCATCACCTTTGTACGTTACTAAACTTATTTGGTTTTCTCAGATGAACCTAATTTCCAATATTGAAACCTATGCACATGGAAGGCAAAACACATATATATAATTGGGAACCTCTCAGCTCCACTTAATAATACTGAAGCCCTAGCTACCAATAAGATTCTCAACACGCTGAAAGAAATATGGGTATGTTTTCTAGTTCATGGAAAATTCCCCGGCCCTAACAAATAATAAAATATGGGTGTATGATTTTGAACGTGAAAAAGCGCTGCCACCTTTACCTTTGGTGGTCTTTTTCTGTGTCGGCTATTAGGAGTGCCAATTTGTGAGAAGCGGATCGGGATTGGTCACTTGCAAAATAAAGTTTTAAGTCGTTCGCAAAAGAAATTTGATCGTTCTGGGTCGTTCCATGTATCTTTAATAAAAAAGATACTCGGTTCATCTGTATAATTGGTCATTTTAAGTATGTGTGTGTGTGTGTCTATCTTGTACAAAACTTTTTGACTTCGTGGACATTTAATCAAAAACTTTGCCTATCACTGACTCGCTCCTTCCTCTGGAATAAGGGTAGACTTCAGATGGACGAGATAGTTAGGACTTGGGAAGTTTCAGGTAACCGAGTGGGGATAATTAAATATGAGAAAAATCAAGGATAATTTCAGACGTTGGTTAATCGTTATCAGTGTGCCAAAATAAAATAAAATTATATATATAAAGATTTTTATAACAGAACTTTATAAATCGATATTGTGAAAGAATGAAATTGAGAAAAATTCATAAATCGTCTCATTCTTCATCTAAATATCTAACCCCACCCCTAAAAGACATTCTTTTGCTCAGACTTCCTTTTCCATAAACTACTGTATTTGACATATTCAGATCTTATATATACACGCGAACTCTAAACTTGAAATTAGTTTCAGCCTTTAAATTGAAATATGTCATAAATAATAAAAGAAAAAAATAGTCTCTCCTCTCTGTTCTATTCAAAAACTTAGTAAACCTCATTCTATACATCATTTGAATAAAATCCTAGTTTCACATGACTTTAGCAAATGAATGAGAAATGAGACTATCGTTGGACTTGGTTTGGTGTGAAAGCGCATAAACTGAAATATTGCACCCTATTTGGTGTTTAGCGATCGAGAAATAGAAACCAAACTGGAATATGAGACTATTGTGTCGCTGAGTCGTGAAATATGTATGCATTCTTCTTTCCTCTATGCTTTGGTTCTGTTCCTGCACTCACCAGAACAAGCACATAGCATGACTTGCGAAACTAGAAAACCAGTATATTGAGAATGCCAAGTCTGACTAGCTACTACCTACAGGCACATTTGACATGTCATTCATATTAATAATAAATGTAAATGGTATTTTAATTTTATTGTTTTTAATCATACCTAATAAATAAATAAAAATATTTATTTTTCGCATCCGATTAAACGCAATTCTTTTTGTTTTTTTCCATTTATATATACACACATGCATACACCTGTCAAGGGAGTTAATGTTGACGGTCATGGTTGTTAATTTCAATCTGCTGCGTGGCTTGGGATTTTGCATTTAAGGCTCATCACTAGTTCCCCAAAATTCACGCTTTAAGAGAGCAGTATATTATTCCCAAATGGTTTTATTAATATTTTGTATTTAATATATATTTTGTAAGAAGAATTTTTTATATGCATAACTATCATCCTATTTGAGATAATCATATTCGAGGTATTATTGAGATACTGAATGTGGATACCTTTCTAGATGAATATTTAAAATTTAATTCGTCAAGATATTAACCCATTTCATCAATCTAACTTTATTGGTGTAGATAACAGTAGTCAAATTACAAGTTGGTTCTCTTACATTGATGAAATCAAATGCATAAGGTGAATTATGCGTGTGTAAAGAGAGAGATTGAAACTAGAAAAAGGGAAAATTAGTCTCAATAACCAACATAGAGGGATATTTAGCCTAAACTCCCTTAAAACTGATATTTATATAGGAGGACCTAAGCAAAAAATAAAAATTAAAATGACATTACTATCCTTTGCTGCCTTCCTATTTCCCTCAACGTTTTAGTCATTCAAGCAAAAGATGCACGACTCTTCATCGTTACTTTTAGTTGTCTTTTTGCAGTAAATTAAAACATATAGTAACAGGAAATATGGACAATCAATTTGATATTTGCGGAGAGATTCTGTCACGTCCCGAAATTTGAACAGTGACCGGCACAGAATATGAATAATTTCGTATTCTGTAAGCCTAAAACCTTAAATGAAACGTTTAAAGTAATAATCATAACTTAACTTTCAGTTTAAATGAAAAGCCAAATACTTTAATTCAAATTCCAATATTTTCTAAAATGATTCGAAACTAGAAATTTATCTATAAGTTAGGTGGAGCATCTAACCCTTTAGTAAAATAATACATGTATTTCAGAAAATATAATTACTTCAAAATTCGACGTGCCAAAACAATTGCGTCGGATCAAACGTGAGGCTCTTCACTGCTCAGCTGGAGGAATAGGGTCAACTGCACTATCTGAAGCCAAATAATCTACTCGTGAATAACGTCCCAAAAATATAGTTTGAAATGTGAAAATAAATAATTTCAGCATGTTTAAATATAAATCATAATATTTCGTAATTCAATACAATTTTTTTCAGTAAACTTCATTTTATGAAAGTAAACACTTTATTTCTTGAACATTTCAAAACAATCATTTCAAGTCAAACACTTTTCCGTAGAACTTCAACAATAATTGAATTTCAATACCTTTAAACATAACGCATATAGTTTCATAATTCATAACGAATAACTCAGTAAACATTTTCTTTTCAGAAAATCTGTTTAAAACAATCATTTCAAGTCAAACACTTTTCCGTAGAACTTCAACAATAATTGAATTTCAATACCTTTAAACATAACGCATATAGTTTCATAATTCATAACGAATAACTCAGTAAACGTTTTCTTTTCAGAAAATCTATTTAAAACAATCATTTCAAAATATCTCTTTTTCCGTAGGACTTCGACAGAACGAAACAGGCGTGGACACGCAGTCCACGAGGGTAACTAACCAATCCGTCGTGACTCGAGGCCACGTAAAACAGGCGTAGGTATAAAACCCACGAAATACAGGCGCATGTACAAGACCTACGAATAACAGGCGCGAGAATAAATCCTACGAATAACAGGCGCGAGTACAAGACCCACGAATAACAGGCGCGAGTATAAGACCCACGAATGTCCGTCGAGCTCGGGTTTAACCATGGTGCACCAAGGACTAACAGTACTGCTGTTAGTAACCAGCGTTCTGTCTTCCGTCCTCAAAAACCTTTCAATCATGCATGGGGCCATTTAACATTTAATAATCATAACATTTTTCAATGCAACAATTTCCATTAAAATCATTCATAATCATGAAACTTCCCCAGCATGAACATTTTCGATAAATCATCAAACCATGATTGTCAATCCATATGAATAAGTATGCAATAATGAAATATCCATTCTCAACATTTAAAACCATGAATTCATATGCTCGCTTTTTCGTAAATCATGCTGAAAATCAACTTTTGATTGAAATATCAAATAACTAAATATATAAAGTCATGAGTTCACAATTCTTTTCTCGTAATTCGTGATAAAATTCACATGTAATAAATATGTCAAAAACTGATTATATTTAAAAATCTCAAAGTTTAGGGACGTTATTCACTCACCTGTCACGCTCCTAAACCTTTACTCTTTTCAGTCAATCAACTTCCAATTATTTTCACTTCTCAATTCCCTGATATCCCGAAACAATATATTAACATTCTATTCAAAGCTTCAACAGAAATAAATCATCCTTAATATGATATTTCAATTCATTACACACCATCAACCATTTAATAAAGATTCAATACGTAAGCTCCTAAACTATCAACCAACCACTTCCTTAATCTATAACCAATCAGAGAGGCATCCTCATTGACATGTCTTGGCCACTATTAAATTGATTAAAACACTTATTCATTTCTAAATAAACCTTAAACACGACCTTTGCACAGGTTTAAAACCTCCACAATCATCTCTAACATGTTCATACAAACAAGCCACGACATAGGAAATAAATCAAGCTTGAATTCCCATGCCATTGATTCTAACACCTCTTTAAATGTTTCCTAGAAGCGGTTTATGTCCACTTAGTATATTTATGTCATATTTGGGCATAATAGTACTATGACATTTTCATCTTTAGATATCTAGAATCTAAATCCATCAAATATTCTTTCTCAAACAACCCATCGGCACATATTCCATTTAATTCCTTTAGCAATTGAGCACTTGTATATTTTCTAAAAATTCGGACAGCAACTAATTCCAATGCTAAAGGTCAAAGACTATATTAAAGAGCTAAAGCAATTATTCATTATTATAGCATCCAATCAACTGAACATGCAGCGACATTTTCTCATCAGCAATGTGATATATTGTTTGCCTAAGTTTTATCTCACAGCCCTCCATGACTATTTCACTTATAGCTCCCTCTCCCTTCGCTAGAACCAGATTTTGAAACACCAGACAACAACTCTTCCCTTATGTATCCAAGTTGGCCGAGACACAAACCTACATATATATACTTGACTTACTTATCTTATTCTCCTTCCCAGAACATATCAACATATATATATACACACACACACACATAACACAGTATCCTCCCTTTCTTTTCCCAAGCTAAATCATACCAGCAGCGCCATAAACATATATATACACATACATATGCTATTTAACTTCCCATACAGCAGCACAATTCCCTAAACCATGAACCCCAACTTCACGTTCATATATGTATATATATACACATGTTTTCCAACTCCACAGTGACATGTATATACATCAAGACAGCCAATCAAGGCAATTCATTTAGGCATATAATCATATACTGTCACACCACATGCATTATGACCCCTCTTTCTTTGTTCACACATGCACAAGCACCAAAACAGCAACCACACCAACACATCCAGTCGGATCAATTCACATTCCTTTTCTTTTTCTTTCGATTTCCTCAGCCCAAATACCACAGATCATACATATATACACATTCTGCTATACAACAGTAGCAACACACACACATACTCAGCAATACGCAACACAGCAAAATCCCCTTCTATTCCTTCTCTGTTTCTGTTTCTGTTTCCTCTTCTCACTCTTTTCTAACATGTCCGCCACACACACACATGTACACACACCATTTAACCATCAGAAATAGAGACATATGCATATGTATTAAAGCAGCAGCATTAGCCCAGCACAAAGAACAGAAAACAACAGAATTCCACAGACACAGCCACGACAGGAAAGAAGTGGAACTTACCACTTCACTCACTGCAGTAGAACCACAGAGTCAAGCAGAAGGATAACACTTCAAGTTCTCAAGTCTCTTCCCTCTGGCACTCACGACAAACTCCCATCGTTACCCACAGGCCCACAGAACGACCCACGACAACAACAGGGCGGAAATCAAATTCTGAAATCGCTACAGTAACAACAGCCACACAGAACCACAGTGACAAGGTAACCTGCTTCATGGCGACGGTGATGGCGATGGCTACCAGGGTGATCAACTGGGAGGAAGATGAATCTCACAGCAGTGGAACTCGCGACAGTTACTCCGAGCTTCCCTCTACTCTCTCTCTCGCTGAAACCCACCGTCGACAGAGAGAATGAAGAAATGGAGAAGGAAAGTCACGGACTTAAAGGAAACAACCACGACCTTCCGTGCCGTGTACTAAACCTCCGCGCCGCACGCTGACCCCAAATCTTCCCCCGCCCACTGCCTGCGCCATTTCCTTCTGCCGA
The DNA here is from genome assembly GCA_037074615.1 of Leucaena leucocephala. Lineage (NCBI taxonomy): Eukaryota > Viridiplantae > Streptophyta > Magnoliopsida > Fabales > Fabaceae > Leucaena > Leucaena leucocephala. The sequence continues at coordinate 17,346,948 of CM073545.1, forward strand.
CACGGGATGACGCCTTGCAGAGAAAGGAAAAAAAATGGGGAAGGAGGTCGGGCAGGTGAAGGAAATTCAGAGGGGTAAGATGGTAATTTCATGGATGAAAAATTTAAAATAAACCCTCACCCCTGCACTCGCAAGGAATCGAACCAGAGACCTCAGGATTTCTAGCGCCACTTCCAACCACTCAGCTAGCCTTGACTCTTGTAACAATTCTGCACAAAATAATATTTAAACCAACTTTGCATTATTTACTTAAGATTTCTGCTGGCTATTACAGATTCTGTAAAAATGGGCTACTCTTCGAGGGAGAACAAAAACGAGGTTCTCATATTAGGACGTTAATTCCAATTGAAAACTAAAAAGGGGAGATTACTTTTGCTCATATGATTATCCATATAATTAGCTATCCCACTCCATTTCATTCCATCCCAACAGAAAGTTCCAAAACATTACCTGAAGAAACAGATCAGATTAATCATACTTAATAATACTAATTACGTGGCTTTTGAGTAAGCAATTTATTATTTTCCATTAATTTATTTAACTGTGGCCTTGAAAATTAAAAGATTAATATAAAACTTAATAAAGTTAGGGTACTAAAATGATATGCACATCTTTGCCCTTAATATTTATTTTAAAATTATTAGACGTGATTTAGGGATATGGGATTTGAGTTTACCACGTAGTGAAAACTACAGAATCTTGACTTTTAACCCAAAGAAGGGAAAAGACAACTCTCATTGATTGTTGCCTAAATGCTCGTCGGCCGCATGAAATTTTGGAAAACAGAAAACTGTCGCCGACTGAAATTCAAAACTCGCACAGAACATACTAATATCCAGTTGTTCACTAACCTTATGTTTAGATGGAAATAAAATTATAGAGAAAATAATACTAGAAGAAAAAACTCTAAAAAATAATAAATTCTTTTATCATTTAAAAAAAATTCCTAATATTTTCATCCCTTGCCCCCCCCCCCTCACTTTTATCTCTATCCAAACATATCCCAAAACACATACGAGAAAATGGAAAAGGAAAACACGTACGGAGGGGGAGAAGAGGGAGAGAGAGAACGAACTCCAGTAGGTTTTTATTTTCTCGCAAGATATTATCATAATGACGACTTAGAAAAATGAGGGCACAATCATATATAAATATTCAGTCCAAAAATCGCCACTATATTCTCAGAATTTATTAGCATTCTTCTGGGGGGAATTGTTGGCGGTCGATTCTGTATCAATAGATGGCAAGGAAGCAGAGCGTTGCTTTGTGTGTGTTATTGCCACTATATATTCATGTGTTGATTGGCAAAAACAGAAACCCTTGTGTGTGTTTGTCTCTGTGTGTGCTTCTTTTTTGGTTTGAGCGAGAATACTCTTTGGGATGTCTGGATTTAGATTAAAGTGCTCAAATTTATATCTGTCTATATATATTTTAGTATAAAAATATGTATAGAGGCATCACGATTTTCGACACATACAGATTCACAAACTTGGGTTTTATACACATATATATATAGAAACAAGTCCACAGACTTAAATAATCAGAACGACGAACAATATATATGATGGAATGAGTTGGCTACTTGGCATGGCCACACACATTTACATATTAGTAGGATGATGATAAGTGTGCACACGAAATTGCAAATTTGGTGTTGCAGGCCAATAAAAAGGAATTTGTTGCTTTTTTGACACTCCTATATATATATATATAGCCATCTTCACCTTTGACCAGCAATATCTGCATGCCATATATGTTTAATTTTAATGCATTGATTATTTGCTTATATATCCTTTGAAGGATCTTCCTGAAATTCTTGCATGACATGGCTCAAAAACTCAGTATTATCAATGAGGATTGAGGAATATTCGTCCACATCTGGATAGTTCAGACTATAATAATAATAGTCATCCTGGTCGTATGTATGTTCTGGGACAAATGGTTGGCTCCAAAAATCTCCGAATTCTTCAAATATTTCCCATGCAGCATCAGCAACGCTTTGATCTCCTCCGAAGGAAAGGGTTGGAGATGAAGTGTAGCCGGGTGGTGAGCTTTCTGAAATATTGCTGGAGGAAGCAGGCAAAGGGCTTTCAAGTTCGAAATACTTTGATGTTTCTCCTTCACAAGTAGCACTAGGTTTCATTTTGAACTCAGATTTTCCTCCGTGATTGCACTCCAACTGCTTCTTTAGGCGGCTATGCCAATGGTTCTTAATCTCATTGTCACTTCTCCCCGGTAATCTTTCGGCAATCGAAGACCATCTGCGACCATAAATATCAGATATATATATTAGGGACAATCTTGCACGCTCTTACTCGATTTCGAAAGCACTTAAGCTTTGAAGTCAATTGAAGACTGCATTATTTACTTAACTCTTTTCATCCCAATCAAGAATTTGAGGAAAATGAAAAACTCTTTGTCCTCTAACCTTTACTTTTCCCCGAGTTATCGTACCTATACTAAGGGAAATAACAATGGCTTAATGCATATGTACAACCTAATGAAACTTCCTAAATTATAAATTTTATATTAGTTCTATCTAGAGTCAAAACTGATGCGTTTGTAGAACAGTAATTAACGAGTGAATACGAAGAAATCACAAGATTTCTGTGTTCTCTGATTTGCAAATAGAACTTACGGGAAAAAAATGATTGATGTGAGAAGGAACGCATGTGCTTACTTATTTCCATGTTGTTCATGCAATTTGATGATGAGTTCGTCTTCTTCTTGGGTGTAATTCCCACGCTTTACATCCGGGCGCAGGTAATTTAGCCATCGAAGTCTGCAACTCTTTCCGCACCTCGATAAACCTGTAAAATGCAGGTGAAACTCCATCAAGATCCATCCCCACTTTTACTTCTTTATTCAGAAGCTAAAGTTAGGTTTAAACAAGTTGGTTCATGCTCACAACACATCTAAGTGGGGATTACAGGAAGAGAATATCTCCATCACTGAGTGCATGATCGAATTAAACCTGGTTTAAGTTTGATTAACGAGTTCAAGATACCTGCGTGATTGGGGAGTTGACGCCAATTAGTGTGGCCGTGTCTCTCAACATAGGCTCTTAACCTTTCATCTTCTTTCTTACTCCACGCACCTCTCTTTACTCCATTTCTGTCATAGTAAGGGCCTCTCATCATCACCTGTATATATTTATTACTAAACCTGTTTGGCTCTCTCAGACAAGTCTTCAAATATGGGAACATAAGCAGACACACACTCATATATAGGAACCTAACTCGGATCCTCTCAATAATACCGGTATGCTTTCAAGTTTCATGGCAAATTCCTTCAACAGTAATAAAATAATATTAAATATGGGTGTATGATTTTGAACGAGAAGCATTAGGAGGAGTGAAAAGTGTTGTGAGAGGAATGGATCAGGATTGGTCGCTTGACAAATAAAGTGAAGTCAAGAGAGAGCGAGAGTCCCACTTGATACTTTTGGCTTTTGGGTCAGTCTTTATCTTTAATCAAGAAAGATACTCGATTCCATATAATTAGACATTTTAAAACTATATCTTGTATAGCTTTTTTGACTCCGCGGTTCCAATTCCAAAACTTTGTTCATCTTAATTTTACATTCACACGATCCTTTGGGGTTGTCACTGATCGATGACTCCTTCCTTGGAGGAACTAGGGTTGACTTCAAGTTGATGAAGTAGTTAGGATTTGGGGTGTTTTCAGAAAACCGAGTGGGAATAATTAAATATGCATGTGCTTGATGAGAGAAATCTGGATGAATTTTATAACTTAAAACATCATAAATAGGTCTTCTGAAAAAACTACTACTTTTTTTATTTGTTGTGTTAATTGAAGAATTTCTAATTTTTATTATTAGATTAGTACAGAAAATACCTATTTGCGTCGGTTATTTTTGTTATAAAACTAGCAATAAGATTAGAAAGAGAGAAAAGATGGAGACAAGAAAATGAGAGAAGTATATATTATATTCTTTTTCCTTTACCTTACAATACAAATGGAATGCCCTATTTATAGGCATAGAAGTTGAAGATGAAGAGTCTAGTAATTAATGAGGAATAATGAAGAGTCTAGTAATTAATGAAGGAGTAATGAAGAGTCTAGTAATTAATGGAGGAATAATGAACTAGGGAATTTGAAGAGGTAGAGGGAGATAGAGATGGACATCTATATTCTAATATTCATAACACTCCCCCTTAGATGTCCATTCTTTAATAATGTGCCTCATTAAAAAACTTTAACTAGGAAAAACCCTATAGGATAAAAACCTAGTAAAAGAAAAAGAGTACACAATTAATTGATACACTTACAGAGCTGCCTCATTAAAAACCTTGCTAGGAAAACCCAGTGGGACAAAATCTCAAACAAGGGAAAAAGAGTACAGCGTGTATCGACTCCCCCTTTTTGTAACATCAATTGATATCTCTGAATCTGCGAAGTCCGATATCATGTATGAGCTTCTCAAATATTGTCGCTGGAAGTGACTTAGTGAACAAATCTGCTAGATTTTCTTTAGACCGGATTTGCTGGATATTAATCTCACCATTCTTTTGAAGATCATGTGTGAAAAAGAATTTTGGAGAAATATGTTTTGTCCTGTCTCCTTTGATGTACCCTTCTTTTAGTTGGGTAATACATGCAGTATTATCTTCATATAGAACTGTTGGGATCATTTTACTAGATGACAATCCACAAGTAGTACGTATATGATGTATTATCAATCTTAACCATACACATTCTCGACTTGCTTCATGTATCGCTATTATTTCTACATGATTAGATGATGTGGCTGATATGGTTTGTTTCATTGATCGCCATGAAATAGCTGTACCATTACATGTGAACAAATAACCTGTTTGCGATCTACCAACATGTGGATCAGACTGAAATCTAGCATCAGCATATCCAACAAAGTCAGTCTTATGTTCATTTGAATAAAATAATCCCATATCCATAGTACCATTCAAGTAACGAAGAATGTGCTTAACCCCATTCCAATGTCTTCGTGTTGGTGAAGAACTATATCTTGCTAATAAGTTAACAGCAAATGATATATCTGGTTGTGCGTGACTAGCAAGATACATAAGCACACCAATTGCACTAAGATAAGGTACTTCTGGGCCAAGTAGTTCTTCATCACCTTCTTGAGGTCTAAAGGGATCTTTATCTTTCTCCAGAGATCTTACAATCATCGGAGTGCATAATAGATGTGATTTATCCATATAAAAATGTTTTAAGACTTTTCTCGTGTAAGCTTCTTGACACACGAAGATCCCATTTTTCAGATGTTCAATTTGTAGTCCAAGGCAAAATTTTGTTCTTCCCAAGTCCTTCATTTCAAACTCTTTCTTTAAGCAATTCATCGCTTTGGAAATCTTTTCAGGAGTTCCAATGATATTTATGTCATCGACATAAATAGCAATTATAGCAAATTCATTTTCAGATCTTTTTATAAAAATGCATGGACATATCTGATCATTCTTATATCCTTCTTTCAATAGATATTCACTAAGTCGATTATACCACATGCGCCCTGATTGCTTTAATCCATATAAAGATTTATTTAACTTAATTGAGTACCGTTCTCAAGAACTTGAATTATATAATTTTGGTAACTCAAATCCATCAGGGAGACTCATATAAATGTCATTGTCAAGTGAGCCATACAAATAGGCTGTAACAACATCCATTAGACGTAAATCGAGGCTTTCTTTTACTGTCAGACTAATTAGATATCAAAAAGTAGTTGCATCCACCACTGGTGAGTATGTTTCTATAAAATCAATACCAGGTCTTTGTGTAAATCCTTGAGCAACAAGTCGTGCTTTATATCTTACTACTTCACCATTTTCATTTCGTTTTCTCACAAAAACCCATTTATATCCAACTGGTTTTACATCTTCAGGTGTAAGAACCACAGGGCCAAAAACTTTTCATTTTTCTAACGATTTTAATTCAGCCTCAATTGCGTCTTTCCATTTTGACCAATCATCTTTGTTTGTATTCGCTACTAGATCTTGGTTCATGATCCTCATCATCTTTTATTACATCAAGCGCTATATTATATGCAAAAATATCGTCAACGTTGACTTTATCTCGATCCCATCGTATTCTATTGACAACATAATTTATTAAGATCTCATTATTTTCATATATTTCAGGTACCTGAATGTCTCTCAAAATCGAGACATTAGTGTTGTCAAAAGACTCTTCTGGAGTCACTAAATTTTGTTGAATATCCTCTACCTGGCCATCTATATTTATAGCTCCTTTTCTTTTTCGAGGATTTTTATCTTTGGAACCGATGGGCCTGCCACGCTTCAAGCGTGCTTTTGATGCATTTGCATCAGTAGATTGTCCAATAAGGACATCAATTCTGATAGGAGCATTCACAACTGGAACATGTGACTTGGTCACTTTCTTGAGGTCAGTGAATGCGTCTGGCAATTGATTGGCTAAACTCTGTAAATGAATTATCTTTTGAACTTATAACTCATATTATTTTGTACGAGGATCAAGATGAGAAAATGATAATTCATTCCAACTAACTTTATTTTCCAGCTGTTTATTTTCTCCCCCTAATATTGAAAAATTTGATTCGTCAAAATGACAATCAGCAAATCGAGCCGTAAATAAATCTCCTGTTGTTGGCTCTAAATATTTTATTATAGAAGGAGATTCATATCCAATATATATTCCCATCCTTCTTTGATGAACCATTTTAGTACGTTGTGGTGGAGCAATCGGAACATATACCGCACATCCAAAAGTCCTTAGATGGGAAATATTTGGTTCCTGACCAAAAACCATTTGTAAAGGGGAGACCTTAAGATAACTAGTTGGCCTGATACGAATTAACATCGCTGCATGTAAAATTGCATGTCCCCAAGTAGATATTGGGAGATTTGATTTCATAAGCAATGGTCTTGCAATCAACTGCAAACGTTTAATTAATGATTCTGCAAGACCATTTTGTGTATGAACATGTGCTACAGGATGTTCAACATCGATTCCCAGAGACATACAATACTCATTGAAAGCTTGTGAAGTAAATTCACCAGCATTATCTAGACGTATTTTTTTAATAGGATAATCTGAAAAATATACTCTCAATCTAATTAGTTGAGCAAGTAATCTCGCAAACGCCAAGTTACGAGAAGATAATAAGCAAACATGTGACCATCTTGTTGATGCATCAATTAGAACCATAAAATATCCAAATGGTCCACATGGTGGGTAAATCGGCCCACAAATATCTTCCTGTATACGTTCTAGAAAAGTGAGAGACTCACTTTCTATTTTTATCGATGAAGGTCTAATATTAGTTTTCCTTCAGAACATGCAGCACATGAGAAAATATGGTATTGTGGAATTGATTCTCTTCTCAACGAATTTTCACATGAATTCTTAATTATTTTTCGCATCATTATTGTTCCAGGATGGCCTAACCAGTCATGCCAACTATTAAATTTATTCTCACTTGCAAACTTCTGGTTTGCAATAGCATGTGTTTCAATTGTACTAATAAATATGTAGTACATTCCAGAGGAAAGAGCATGGAATTTTTCCAGTGTGCATTTTTTTTTACCAGAAATCATATCTGTGATAACAAGATATTCCTGATTTTCTCTATTTATTATTTCAATATGGTATCCATTTCTGCGGATATCCTTGAAACTCAACAAATTCCTGTTAGATTTGGAGGAATAAAATGCACTATCAATGTATAATTGTGTTCCTCCAGGTAACAATATATTAGCTCTTCCAAACCCCTCAATCATCTTTATACTTCCAAAATAATATATAAGAAAATAACACATATGACTATAATAAAAATATATTAGCAAATATAATCATAAAAGAAAATAACTTCATTATAGAAAAAATAAAACACACATAATCATAAAAGTTTAGCTTATTTTTTTTTGAACACTCCCATCACCAATTAGGTGATCAATTCTTCCGTTAGGATCGGCAAAGAAATCAGCAACATCTAAATGAGTCACATCCATGTTGCCATAATCAGAATCGCTTTCTTCCCCAACAAAATTTGTTTCTATCTTTGGCTCTTTGCCTTTATTTTTATTTTTTCCCTTTAAGCGATTATTGGTATAATTCAACCAAATGTCTTGGTGTACGACAAGTACGAGCCCAATGACCTTTTTCCACTATAAGGATGACATAAATTTTCAATATAATTATCATTCCCACTAGTTTTTTTTGTGTGGTTATCATCATTGTTTGCCCACCTTGAGTGGGAATCACGACCACAACCACATTGACCACGGCCTCGTATATAGCTACGGCAGCGTCCACGTCCACGTCCACGTCCATATCCCCGATCACGGGATGATTTATTTGTTACTACATTCACTTCTGGGAATGCAGTAAAGCCAGTTGGACGGGATTCATGATTCCTCATTAAAAGCTCATTATTTTGTTCAGCCACCAAAAGGCAAGAAATCAATTCAGAATACTTTTTGAAACCTTTTTCACGATATTATTATTGCAAGAGCACATTGGATGCATGAAATGTGGAGAATGTTCTTTCTAACATATCATCATCAGTAATTTTCTCTCCACATAGTTTTAGTTGAGAACTAATTCTAAATAGTGCAGAATTATATTCACTGACTGATTTAAAATCTTGCAAACGTAAATGCATCTAGTCATAACGATCTTTTGGAAGAATCAAGTAAATGCATCTAGTATCCAGAATAGATAATTCTTTCCAGTAATGTCAAGAGCCACAAACTCAAGTTTTGTAAGATTCGACATGATGATAATATCATAAAATGTAACAAAAGTTAAATGGAGATTTAGATTAAGAAGGTTGAGTAATTATAAAATAATCAAACATGAAACTACAATTCAACATAAGAGTGATATAGAAACTCACCTTCCAATGATAGATCTTACAATAATATCAGTTGGCTAGAGCGGTCGTGCTGATAACGTGTTATAAAACTAGCAATAAGATTAGAAAGAGAGAAAAGATGGAGACAAAAAAATGAGAGAAGTATATATTATATTCTTTTTCCTTTACCTTACAATACAAATGGAATGCCCTATTTATAGGCATAGAAGTTGAAGATGAAGAGTCTAGTAATTAATGAGGAATAATGAAGAGTCTAGTAATTAATGAAGGAGTAATGAAGAGTCTAGTAATTAATGGAGGAATAATGAACTAGGGAATTTGAAGAGGTAGAAGGAGATAGAGATGGACATCTATATTCTAATATTCATAACAATTTTAGGCTTTTCACATTCATTTTAGGAAGGGACCTAGAAGTACTAGATCGACATAGAGTCCACGTGGTTTTAATATTTTAATCATTTTGAAAATTTTTATTTAAATTCAAGAATTAATATGCTTAGATCGAAAATTCAAGAATGAAAGAAGTAAAAAAAAACTTGATTTCAATTTTTATTTAAAAAAATACTTTCCAGTGCTTTCCTGCTATTATTCATTCAAATATCTAATAACAAAAAATGTTAATTAAATAAACGATGAATAAATAATAGACCATGCATACACACTTGAACAGCCATTCTTTTGTTCAGACCTGCTTTTCAATAAATTGTTGTATTTGGCATATTCAATTCTTGGATATACATGTGTAAGTCCAGATACGAAACAAATTTCAGCCGTTAAATATATCGTGAACAATAATATAGTTTCAAACAACTTTAAGGAATGGACTTAGGAAGCCTCACTGGAAACTATGTTTTGAATAATCAAATATAGTTTCACACAACTTTAATTAAGTAATGGAGGAAATTGATGAGGAATATAATGAAACCATTGTAGGACTTTAGCGTCCTCCCTGGCCCCTGCTGTTTCATGAGTAGTGAAAATGGAATCGTTTGAGTTTTCCTTTTATGCTTTGCTCATGTGCCTGCCCTCATCATAGAAAAGGAGTTTTCGTCAAAATTATAAATTTAATGGTTTCCAACTTGTGTAAAATCAAGAGCACTTAAAAGTCTAATCCACTGTCATAGGAGAATTTCATTTCTTCAAGAGAGAAACACACAAAGACTATCTTAATTTTGTTATTTGTAATTATTTTTGTCATACCAAATAAATAAATAATACTCCCTCTAATAATAAATATATAAATTAAATAATTAATTTATAGATATTATATAAATTAGTCAAGTTAATTATTTATAAAAAATATGTATCAATTTTTTTAAATTATCATTCTAATTATTTGCATTAAAATTATGTACCCTCATTTGTGAAAAGCCCATTTAATATTGATGGTGTGAGAGAAACATTATAATTGTAGTGAGATGAAATTGTTTGAGATATTATATTTAATATCATAGGAGTATTTATTTTTTATATCTAGTCAAACATTATTAATATTTTTTAATAGTAAAAGTGTATATTTATTCCTCTAACTTTGTAAAGGATTTTGATTTATTGATCTCTTAATTTTATAGACTATATTTTCAGTTTTTTAATCCTAACACTATTAATTTTAAATGATGAATTTTTGTGCCAATCATTATTATTTTTTAAAATTAAACTTAATATATTAATATTTAAAAATATTTTACCAACATTTAAAATTTCAATATCCTAGCCTTAGCCCTGTCCTAAAGGTACGCTCTAGCCTTGATGTCACTATCTTTCTTTACCAAACAACAAAAGTCAATATCACCATCTTTTGTTAATTGAAAATTAAAAACTAAAAAAAATTATAAAATTAAATGATTAAAATAAAAAATTATGTAAAATTAAAAGATTAAAAATATATTTTTATATTTTTTTAATTAATACACCCCCACATGCACATGTGTCTTCTTATTAAATATAAATATTTTTATATTATATTAAAAATAATTTTATTCGATATACTATTAAGTATTAAATATAGATATTTTTTTTTAATAAAAAATTAAATTTTGACGCGTAGGATTAACTTCTTCCATTACATTGAATCCCGTTGTTCAGTGCTTGTTGATACCAGGGATATGATCCATTAGATTTCAATCGTGTTTGTTTAATTTCCATCTACGAAGTTCTTGCAGGCCTAAGGTTTTGAACCATTTCCTTCAAAATCACCCCTCTTGTTATAAACAAAACACGCTTTTTGAAACAAGTCGCCGGTTTTGTTGGGTAAAGTCATTTAAAACTGCTTTTATTGATATTTTTACCGGGAAAATTACTCATAGGTGAGAATTTATTATTAAAAAAATTTATGACAAATAATTAAATAATCGTAAGGATTTGAGTGTAATAAATTTGATTTGTATATCTATTAGGGCTGTGTATAATACACATGGCCTGATATGTCCAATCCAACCCACAATAAAATAGTCATGCTCAGCCCGATAAATATAAGACAGGGCTGGACATCGGGTTACAAAATTTAGCCCATACTTTTTTCGGGCTAGGCACCGGACAGGGGGATTGCCCTGCCCTGCTCATGAGTACCACTTCTTTTATTTTTTTTACTTTTTTCCTTAAATGCTACACTTAAAAGGGAGAATATGATAGTTACTGGTGACTAGAGGTTCATTTTAAAAATATAAGTAGTTAAGTATGTAAGTTGTATCTTTTAATATTTATAACTATATTAATTTTTTATTTTTTATTTTTTTAACTTTACTAATCATCATATAATTACATTATAAATTATAATTGCTTATTTTTTTTTCAGATACTTAATCTTTGTCAATATTAGGGAAATTGATACAAAGTTACAATTATAAATTACTTAGACTTCAAGACTTTTTTTTACATACAATAGATTTCAAAAATTTAATTATTATCTTTTGTTGCTTTATTCTTAGTGAATTATGGATATTATTTAAATCTTAAAGACATATGAATATGGTATTATTTTATAAGTTCATAATTGCATATTTTTTTCACAACATGAGTATGACATCAAAATTTGGGCATGCCCAGCCCACTCATGCCCAGACCAAAATAGTTAGGGCTTTTACCGAGTAGGGCCGGGCATCGGGCTACAAAATGCAGCCCATGCTTTTTTTGGGTAGGGCACCGGGCACGGGGCCTGCCCTACCCAGTCCTGCCCATGCACACCCCTAATACCTACTAAGCTCCTTATATATAATATAAAATTGACAAGTTATTAGAAATATAATGACAATTTCATGTAGCATAAATAATAATTAAAAATAAGCGATGACAATTTTATGTAGTATACATAATAATTAGATGATACGATGACAATTTAAAATAATCTAAATCAAAGTATTGATATTTTGTATATACAAAATTTGTAGAGTCATAAAACTTTTTATATATAAAAATTCATTAGATTTTTCTTACAAATAAAACTTCTAATGGTAACTTTTTCAAAATTTTCCCATCTTTGATTCTTTACTCTCTTCATCGTTGTGTGTGTGTGTGGGGGGGGGGGGACCTCGTTAGGAGACGTAATTTAAAGATGGGGTTTTTCAAAGCAAAGACGTAATTAATTGGAAAGGCAATCCTTGCCGTTCTTTTCATGTACAAACTGTTTGGTATGGGCTTTCGGAGCAAAGTTACCCCTTTCTTTATTATGCTTTGAAATTTTTTAAAGGGAATGGGCATGGGGCACTTTCCTCTTTTAGTTTGGCTAAAATATTTTTAAAAAAAATTTATTAGGAGACTCACCTACTATAATTAAGTACGTAATGCGAGTCAGATCTGAATATAGTTAGGGCAAAACTCTAATAAAATGGGTAGATAATAAAAAAAAATTTAAGAAAAACGATATCAGTTGCTTTCAATGGAAGGACCCTCCATTCTGAAAGCGAAGGTTCATGAAGGAGAGACTCTTAATTGAAGTATTTTTATATAATAGATTATTACTTTTATAATAATATTAAGTTAAATTTTTAAATTAGGCTTAAATTCTCATCCCCTCCTCCCCTTCTCCCTCCACAAAATTTCTACCTTTTCATCCCCTTTCCCTATAGAAAAACCACTGCCATTTTGTTTGTTCAAATTCCTCTCCTCTCTTCTATTATATTGAACTATATATACTTCTCTATTCATTTAATACTAATATAAAAGTTAGTTAATTAATTCATAAAATTTAAAAAATTAGATAAATTAATTATCCCACACTTTCATTAGGTTAGAATTATATTACTTGGGCTATAATTATAAGAGATAATTAATTTTTTTAGATAGATATAAAAAATTAAATAAATCAATTAATTATAATTAAATTTAATCTCTCAAAATAAATTAATATTATATATTTTTGAATTAATTAGTTATTATATTAGTTACAATTAAATAATTTATTTAGTCTTATATATTTATCTAAAAAAATTAATTAATTTTTATAATTAAGATAGAAGATATATTAATATTACACTTGTTTTTGGGATATGAGATTTGCTCATTCGATATTATCTTCATGAAATTAACAAAAATAAAACATCTGCGGCCCATAATTGATGGTCGCCTCAAATTCATGGTTGACCAACGACATTTTGGAAAAAACAGAGAACAGGTCACCGAGTGAAATTCAATACTAATGTCCACTTATTCATCCGCGGCTGATGATCCTTTCATGCTCTGCTCATCAGCACAAGACAAAATGCAAAAGGACAAACAAACTCCAATCAGTTCTGTATTATCCCACTAAATATATCTTCACAATGACGACTTAGAAAAACAAGACCGCGCCATCATATGAATATATGTCTCCGGCGGCGGTGGCACCGCCACCTACTATATTTGGATAGCAATATTCACTGTAAATATCTTCTGATATAAACGGTTCAGTCCAAAAATCGCCACTATATTCTTGGAATTTATTGACTTCCCACGAAACCACGCTATTGTATTCTTCTGGTGAATTCTTCGCGGTAGATTCTATATCAATAGAAAGCACGGAAGCAGAGTTGTCTTGCTCGGCCTGGATCGACGACGTCGTTTCCGTCCAGTCCAGTGATGAGCTTTCAAATATATTATTCAACTGATTCACAACTTTCACAACATCATATTCCGATTGCTCCGTCGTATTACAGTTACGACCTGGCTTCTTTCCCTTCATGTCAGAATCACTCCTTCCTCCTCTGTCCCTCGACCGCCTCTTCAGTTGACTATGCCAATGATTCTTTATATGGTTGTCTGTTCTTCCAGGTAACTTCTCTGCAATCAGCGACCACCTGTAACATTCCAGTCACAGTCATGTTGTACTGAATCGTAGGTGGGAAAAATCAAAGTACTGAATCAGATTTCGTACTTATTCCCATGTTGTTCGTGTAGTTTGAGGATGATTTCCTCCTCTTGTGGAGTATAGTTCCCGCGTTTCAGATTTGGTCGCAGGTAGTTCATCCATCGAAGCCTGCAGCTCTTTCCACATCTCGCCAAGCCTGTGATTACACACACACAAAAGTCTCACAAACAGTCACACACACGTTATATTTAGAATGAAATAAGATCGAAAGTACCTGCTAACTTGGGTAGTTGGCGCCAATTAGGATGGCCATGGGTCTGAATATAAGATATAAGCTTCTGGTCTTCTTCTTCACTCCATGCTCCTTTCTTAACTCCATTTGCGTCGAAGAAAGGACCTCTCACCATCTCCTGTACTATATATCACACTGGTACTTTATTATAGGTTGGTACTATATCTATATGTGTATTCTGATCCTAAACTAGTTTTTGATCCCTCGAGATCAGCCCCCAGATGAAACTATATATATTGCCCCAGTCTGATCACATACATGAACAGCGTTATCCTATTGCGGCTTAAAACGTGTAAATGAATGACCCCACAGCTCCGATAAGCGAAAGTTGACAAGAAGGAATTTCTTGTAAACCTTTTCGCTTCGGTAATAATAACAACAACAATTTATTATCGGATTAATTAGGAAGTCATATTAATTAAGATGACACTGCTAGGAGGAGGAGGAGTGGGAAAAGTATAAAGGTTATGAATTTGATCCGAATATGAAGAGACTAATACCATCTACATCATCAATTCGTTTGAATAAGTATGATAACCTAATTTAATCCAAGTGCGGGTTGATTAACACAAAAGTAAAGTTGTTGCGAGCTCATTTGACAATGCAATGAAGCTGCTTTTACATAATTTAATGGGAGATATAATTATATATGGTGAATTTTTTTAATAGAATATATGGTAAATTTTATTAGTAAAAAAATGGTTCGAAGTCCTTTTTTGATTTTATTTTTATTATTTTCTTACTTAGGAACTGTAAAGTACCACGCGAAACTGGTGGAAGACGTCTCCGTCATGGATAATTGGCATCTTTGAGAAAGCAAATGTCGCGGAATTCTGTGGTATTTGTGATTTGGTGTTATCGTCGGTTTTCTAGATATTGATGTAAAAAGAATTTCCATTAACCAGAACGGCAATCAATATAATTTATTGGTTTTAAAATATAATTGCGCGCAGAATCAATGGAACTCACTTTTGATTTAAATATACATATCAAATGGGCAAGTTACACGCCAGCTCCGTGCATTTTCTACTATTTTTGGTGGCATCTTTTTGGATTTTGATTAGTAATTTAATTTTTAAAAAGCTTCAATATAAGTGCAAATATTTTTGAGTCCTTGTATATACGCGTTCTCTCAGTATCAGTTCAATTAGAATAAAAAATTAAATTGAGAGAAATATTTGAAGATGATGAGGCCTTTAAAAATCCAGAATAATTAAAGAATAGATAAAATTCATCTAGATGTTAAAATTATTTATGTGATGGTTTGCAAGTACTGTTTCAGATGCTTTGATTCAGAAATAAGCAAGTGTGCGTGCCCGCGAACATAAAAAATAATAATTGAGAATTTGTGCTTGGCATCTTGCGATTTTCATCACGGCTAAGGGGGCTAACGTGGAATAATCATTTCCAATTAATATATTATCCCACGACAATTGTAGGCTAAGCGTGATGAACTTCGATGACGCTTCCCCAATGCGACAAAAATAAGGTTAGCAACGTCGACGTCAGGGTGATGACGTCCTCAATTTCCTTATTTTTAATATTAATTTCTTATCATTTAAGCAGTTCTTCTTCAATTAAATAATATGACTCGTGCTGACTAATAAACCTCGCTAATAGCATTGATTCCTCAACTCAATCTCTATACTCCGTCTCCCTCGTGCTACATGTAACAGTTTACTTCAATTCGGCTATTTTCTTTCTTTTTTTAATAGAAAGGCTATATATGTACATTCTTTGTTTAATTTGGTCAAATTAAATTAAAATTTAGAATTATAATATATTTTTTATCTTTAATATAAAATTTATTTAACTAATCTAGATAAATTAATTAAATTAGTTATTTATAATGATTGTGTTAATTTTTTTAAAATATTATTTTAATCATGTATATTTAAACTACCTTTAATATGTGTAATCATATAAGAATATTTAAAAAAATTATAATTTTAAAATATAAAATATATTATGGTCTTATATTTAATATTAAAATAAATTTATTATTTAATTTTTATAGTTAGAAATTGAGGGAGTAATTGGGAACACATGATTGCTAAAAAGACAGCCTAGGTGGCTTGATGATGAGACAGAAACGAAGTTGTCCAATTAATCATATGAACGTAGACTTTTAATGAAGGATACTTCAGCGAAATGAAATATGTGAAAGAGTAAGTTAAAGCTTAAATGATTCACATGTGATAATTAATTCCGGTGGGCTATGTAATCGGTTTGATGGTATCCGGTAATATTGAACTAGTCAGAGGCAACTAACGGGAGTTGGTCCGAGTGGTAAGCGGCTCAGTATCGTTTAAGCGAGGTCTCGAGTTCGAGCCTTGGCGTACGTAAAAAATTTCCGTTGGGAGACTCACCCACCATAGCCAGGTGCGCGATGCGGGTCAGATCCGGATGTAATCGGGGCAAAACTCCGATGAATCGGGTGGACACCAAAAAAAACTAGTCAGAGGCATTAATAGGGTCAACTCATACATTGATCATGGCGGCCGCCGCCTCTGCCGTGTAGCGATCAATTTTCTGAATGTAAAAAAACCTTTACCAAAATTTGTGAGGAAAGTCTTTCTCACAAAATTTCTGAATGTAATATTGTGAAAGAAATACACGGAACATTTTAGCAAGAAAATAGTTTCTCACAGAATCTTTTCCTACGAGAAAAAAATCCATGAAAAAACGCCATGGCCATATTTTCTAAGTTTTTGTCTGCATGAATTATTATTCACAGACAAAACTCACTAAAAACTACAGTTAAAACTTTAAGATAGAAAATAATAGGGTCAAACCTACTCCAAGTCTCTATTTTTAATGAGCTTGGGTTTTCGATCCTTATATTTTCTTTTCATTATTTTTTGTTTTTATATTTTATATCATTTAAAATATTAATCTCTATAATTTTATAAATACTTAGATATAAATTTAACAATATCAATATCGCTTTTGTGATGGTTAAACAAGTCGATGTAAACCTTAATTAGGACTGATATAACTTATATATAAGGACTAACACTAAGATTTGTTTAAAGTATAACAACCAAAATCAAAGCTACCCAAAATAATATTTATGATGAAATTGTAAAATTCAACCTGGACTAAAGAATTCTGTCCCAATCGCTCGTACGGAACATATATTTGAATCATCGAGTTTGTTGGTGTTCTGTAATAAAACACCTTTCGATTCTCTCATATCTAGAGCAGGGTGACCATCAAAGTACTTCGTTGCTTTCATATGAAGAGTTGTTCTACTACATTTAAGATTATTCAAGAGATTGAAGGGCTGTAGCATTTAAACTTAAAGCTTCAATTCCTTCATCCCGCATAGCAAGGTTCTACGGCCTGTTTCAATAAAGAAAGTAGTACATGACATAGGATACTGGGAAGCACTCATGCTTAAATGTTGCTAGATAACGAAACAGAGAACCATTGGCGAGGAAAATTCTCTACACAATTGATGTAAAAAGTCTTGCATGCGATAGTGTCATCTTCTTCGATTGTGTTTTGTTTGATATAAATTAAAATGGGTATAAGAACGTTAATTCTGGTGACGAGAGTATTCTGTTAAATCTGTTAATAGAGATGATACCCAGGTTAGGTTGTTGAGTTGATGCATGCTAGCCACATGATACAATAGAAGAAGAAGACCCCAAGTTATTTTGCAGGTATGTGTTCTAAACCTTGATTTAAAACCCTTTTTTCTTGTAAATTGCTGTTCTTTTAGTTAAGGACGACAGACAATTTGGTATATAGGCCTGTTTGGTTTAAAGGAAAACTATGATTTTATAAGCCTTTTAGGCAAAACTTCGGTTTGAAATTTTTTTAAAATAAACAGCTATATTTGTCCATAAGTGCTTTTGGATAAAATCATAGTTTTGAATAAGTTACTGAAACTAGTTTTTAAAATAGTAAAAGAGCTTATGGACTATCTAATTACTATATTATCCCTATTTTTTCTTATACCCTCTCTCCTCTCTCATCTCTCTTTTCTACCCTTTCTCCTCTCTCTTCTCTTATCTCTTTTCTCTACTCTCTTTCCTATCCCATCTCTCTTCTCTACTCTCTCTCCTCTCTCTTCTCTCCCCTATCTCCTCTCTCCTCTCTCTTCTCTTTTTTCTATCATCTTTCCTCTCTCTTACTTTTAATCAAATCATATCATTTTTAGTAATTTACCAATATAAAAAGTTATTGTAAAAATAACTATCCAAACATTTATTTATTCAGAACTACTTTTTTCCATAAGCTCTTATCTAAAAATCATTTTTCCATAAGCTATCCAAAAACCCGTTTTTAAAATCTTATCCAAACACACACATATTTTAGAATTTGGATACAAATTTTGAATTTGACTTACTGTGTAGCATGTGATCTCTTGTCAATCAGCCACAAATATAATTCAGGCAAAAAATAAAAATCTCAGCCATATATACAAAAAATATTTTGAATATATATAAACATGAATACCAATAATCATCTGCCACAAGCTTAAATAAGTTAATAAACGTCAAACCCTAAATATGGAAATCATCAAAGAGGCAGGTCAAAGTTTTGGTAGGTCGGTTATCAACATCAATATAGTCCCATCAATGATTGAGTATAGATAGAAACAAGTTCGATAAGTCCAAAAATAGAGTAAGCAATAGCCGAATTATTGGAAACTAAATGAATCGATTAGTGTCTTTTTGTATTAATCGTCATAATATTGAGAGCTTGGAACACAATCAGGAAATGAAGCCCCACTTCCATGTTCCAATTTGTTTCAGAAAACCAATAATTGATTACTGCAAATTAAAGCTCTCTTAAGTTATTTGTAGGATAACTTTCGGACAATTTATGAGTGAATAATTAACTAGTTAATTATCCTGCAATAACTTTCGTTAGGAACAAAATTACCAGTGATGAGAGGACACTTTGATCCTTCTTCCAGAAAGAGCAAGTTCATTATATTAGCTTTAATTTATTATTGGATATACAATTCATTATCAATATCATTCTACACAGTAGAACATTTTACATCACGGAATTCAGTATATACAAATCAAATCATCTTGAAAAGGATGAAAAAATGTCTTACACACAACAGTACATGAATATGGAAACTACGCACCCATACGTAAGATTTGGTAGGTTTATTCGTTCACCATAAAATGCCTTCTCAAAATAAGCCAATCTTTTCATCGTACAAACCATTGTGTCCCCATAGATCAGCATCGTATTCATATTCAGGGGACAAGGGTAACAGTGCTTCATTAGGGACGAGGTTGGAAAAATCAACCATGTACGGTTCTGTCCAAAAATCTTCACTCATAGACTTAACGAACGCATCCGACATAGCCAAGTCATTACCGCTGAAAACATCAGTATCTGTGGAAGGCACTTGAGAATTGGGACTGGCCTGCTACTGAATCACATTGTGAAGAAGAAGGAGCAGTGGTTGTACTGATAGTGATGACTGATGAGTCGATGATTATCTCTTCTTGCCTTGATTCAAATGGAATTTGATCCTTTTCTTCTTCACGCGCAACTGAATTTTCTTGAACCCTCTTCTTGAGAATGTTGTGCCAGTGGTTTTTTATTTCGTTATCGGTTCTTCCCGGTAAACCAGTAGCAATCTTGGACCACCTACGACAATTCGAAAACAACATAAACGACAACACGTGTCTTCAGCCCATTTGCTGACAACAGCAAGTTAAGATTATACTTAGCGCAGCACTAGATCAATTCTTTTTTTTTTCCAACTCATTTTGAGATCAAAAAATGGCGTACGTCCTTGAGATTTTCTGCTTCGAAAACGTTAAAAAAGGTTCTGTTGAGAATGACCCTATAACCTTTTCAACAGTAATGAGTAGTGACATTTCAAAGTGTGACTGTCATAACATATGTTCAAATCCATGACAAGGAATTGAGTTTTTGACTCCTTCCTACAAGAAAAATGAAATATGAAATTTTGTGGTAAAATAATTTGCGACCAAGAAAATTGTGGCAAACTAATCCACAGTGTTGTCACAAATTTTGTCCCGATCCATCCCAAATTTTTTGGTTTTTAGTAGTGCCCGTCCTATTATCATGTTGTCATTGGTTGTCTATTTTGACTAAGAATTACACTTAATAGACTTGACAAATGTCTATTAATTAATTTAGTGTTCATCTTGAGGAATTATTTACACAGAAAACTTAAGTTATTATCAATCCCAAGGGGGCCAAGACAGGGGGCCAAGACAAGGTGTCAAAGATCTAGAAAAAGTTTCTAAAGTGCTATTTAAAGTCTATAATCACAATTTGGTATAACTATGTCGATAATCCCATTATACAAATCTACACACGTTACAAAGTTAGTGAAAAGCAAGGTGTTTATCTCATAGGCATGATGAAATCCATGTAGATTAAAATAGATATCAAGGTTTTTTAGAATTGTCTAAATGTTAACTCTCTAGATTTCTTAAATTCTATATATGGCTAGAGGTGGTTTTTGTTATAACAGTCAATGTAAATACTCACACACACTACTATGTTGATGCCTAGATTTGAACCCAATACTTCTGCAATGCAAGGCAAAGACCCTTGTCACTAAGGCAGTCGGTCATCAACAAAATAGTTGAGTTTATTCTCAAGAGATATAATATATATTAAATAAAAATAAAATTAAAAAGTTGTTAAATTTTAAGCAGAGTTAATGAAATTTAAAATTTTTTGTGTGAAATATGCTAAAAGTAAGTTAGTTTATAAATAAGATATATGTCTATATATATTTAGTTATGGCTACAGTCAGGATTAGAATCCCAACTCTTGAATTAATCATGAGACACTTTCATTAAATTAGTCATTGGAATGAATAATGAAGTATTCTCGCGGCTCATGTAATTGTGTAGCGTTGCTTTTACTTCGAACTAGGAAAGTGTAGTGTGGGTCAAATACTCAAATCTTGCTTAAGTCAAATAAATGTTGGAAAGGCTTTGATTTGATCTTTTACTCCATCCGTTAATTATTTTTTTTCCCTAGATCACCCCTATTTAATTAAAGGGTATGCATTTTAGAGAAATTGTTGACACATTATAAATAAGTAACTTATTTCCTTAAATTTTGTGAATTAATTAAGTAAAACAACTCCTATAGCTAGGATCCGATTGGAGTACCTGTTACCAGTTTCTGGTGAAGTCTGATGATAGTGTCGTCTTATTGTGGAGTGTAATTCCCTCTTTTGACGTTTGGTCTTAGATAGTTCATCCACCGAAGCCTGCAACTCTTTCCACACCTTGCCAATCCTGAAAACCTAGTATGCATTGTTAAAATGGTTGAAGCAACCACTCCAACATGGACAAATCAATATCGAAATTTCAACTAACCGATCCCAGGAGCAGCAAATGAATTTCAAATAATTAATTACCAGCAAACTGGGGGAGTAGTCGCCAATTCCAACAGCCATACCTCGTAACATAGGCAACCAACTTCATGTCTTCTTCTGCCGTCCATGTTCCTTTCCTGAGGCCGTTGTAGCATGGGGTTCTCACCATCTCTCTCTCTCTCCTGTAGAAGCTTAGCTATGATTGCTTTGCGTATGTGCCAAGTGCATGTGGGTCTTTTTAAAAGTGAGTAGTAATAACAATGCTATAAACATATTTTTCTCCAAACTATTTTAACAAATTCATAAATATATTTTAAAAAGATCATATATATTATAATTAAATAATTTATTTAATTTTATTAATCTATCTAAATTAAATAAATAATTTATATTTTAAAGATTAGAGGAGTAACTTTTTAAACTTAATATTTATACTAGAGGAGTAACTTTTTAAACTTAATATTTATTAAGTACAACATGCGATCCAGTAAATAATATTTAGGCCCTCTCCTTATCGACTAACAAAAGTTAGCTGGTTAGCTTCCTTTTGGGTTTCATGGACAACAAGACGTGTCAGTGTCATACGCACTAGGACCACAACTATATACATCAAATACAATTAATACACCCTAGATGTAATTGATATGTGGATTATCTACGTGTCGACCAGTAACTGATGGATATCGAAAAGATTCCTTCATCAATTATGTCCTATTATCAAGGCTTCTTATCAATTTTGAATTAATTTTATTCTGAGAGAATAACAATTAGGTTTCAAAATAGCAAATTAATTAATCACAGTTAGATTCATGACAAATTTTCTTAAAAAAACAAGTTACAAATATCAATTCAAACAACCCTAAACTCCGAGGCATTAATTGTAAACAAGGTATTTAAATTCCATGTATAACTGAGATTTCTATTTACAATTGCTTGAATTGATATTTGCAATTTATTTTTTAGAAAATTTTTAGGACCTAGCTATTATTAATTATTAATTCTATGGGAATTAATTGTTATTCTTCCTTGCATTTAATAAGCTTCAACATAGTAATGTGGAGCCATTCAATCCAGCCACTAGCACTATAGGTTCCTCTAGCCTCTCTATTATGAATATAAGTTTAGAGAAAGTTCAATATAAAAAACTCAAATTCAAAGGGAAACCAATCTCAATAAACTGGCTTATTGGGAGAGAGACCCTCTTAAAGTCATAAGCTCCGAATCTGAGGTGTGAAAAATCAAAGTACTGAATAAGATTTCATACTTATTTCCATATTATTCGTGTAGTGTGAGGACGATTTCCTCCTCTTGTGGAGTATAGTTCCACGTTTCAGACTTGGTCGCAGGTAGCTCATCCATCGAAGCCTGCAGCTCTTTCCACATCTGGCTAAGCCTGTAATTACACCCAATATGTGTGTATACACACGTTATATTTAGAATGAAATAAGATCAAAGGTGATGAAGTACCTGCTTAGGGAGATGGCGCCAATTAGGACGGCCATGGGTCTGAATATAAGATATAAGCTTCTAGTCTTCTCCTTCACTCCATGCACCTTTCTTAACTCCATTTACGTTGAAAGGACCTCTCACTACCAGTAATAAACACAAGTCCTTAGAAGAACCATACTTTAAAAGTTAAGTGTTGGAGTTGGAAAACACAATTTTATAAAGCCTCTTTTTCAATGTCACCTTTTTAATGTATGACTGGCATCCTACATGTCAGAATCTTATGTAGGTAACCTTTTTTAGTTGGTTGACTTTCAATAAAAGTATCATTATAATGAGAATAAGTCATTGAGAGAAACATACTTTAAAAGTTAATTGTTGAAATTAAAGAATCCAAAGCCAAGGCTGCCCCTTCAAGATTACGCTCCCAATATGGGACTAGAGAGTCGTGACACAATCTCGTGTATTATATATGCTTAATGATTCCTTCTGATTTAGAGATGATAATGCTGAGGAAACTGTGGAGACAGTCACTTTTTGCTGCACTAAAACAATTTTCTCACGTGTGAAAAAACCTTACCGAAATATGTGAGAAAAAGGCTTTCTCACAAAATTTCTGGAATGTACTTTTGTGAAGGAAATACTACCAAAAAGTTAAGCAAGAAAAAAGTTTCTCACACAATTTTTTTTATGTGAGAAAAAATTCCTTGAAAAGAAGCCATGCTAAAATTTTCTAAACTCTTTTTTATAGGTTTTAGTTTGTCTGCATGAATTATTGTACACAGGAAAAATTCACCAAAAAAACTAAAGTTACAACTTTTTGTAACATAGAGAATATTTTTCTGGTCGTTAATATGAGATCTAGTTTATAGTATAAATTATATTATAAACTATATCTTATATTTAAAAGCGAGGAATAATATCTACCAAAATTGTAAACTTCAACCTGGACTGAAGAATTTGTTCCAATCACTCGTACAGACATATATTCGAATAATTGAGTTTGTTGGTTCTGTAATAAAACACCTTCGATTCTCTCATATATATATAGGGTGATCATCAAAGTACTTTGGATGCTTGTCATAAGTTCCATATCGAAAAGATTACTTTAAAGTAAGAGTCTTATAAGATCTTGAACTTTTTAACTTTAACAGCTTTTAGGATGTAGTTTTTCTACTCGTTACAATGCTTTCGTACTGAGGAGTTGTTATGATACATTTAAAATCAAGAGATTGAAGGTCTTTTGCATTTAAACTCAAAATTTTAATTCCTTCATCCACATGGAGCAAGTTTCTCCATCCTCCTTCAAGAAAGAAAACAGTACATGAGATAATTAAGATATCGGTAGAAAAAACAAGAGATCACATGCTACAGTAAGTAAAATTCAAATTAAAAAAGTCCAAAATCTAGAATACCAATTAATTGTTATTGCTAATCAAGATGTTTGTTGCAGGACTACCGCCAAAAGCTATAATTCAGCAAGCAATTAAGAATAACTAATTTTCAGCTATATATGGTTATCTTA
The DNA here is from genome assembly GCA_037074615.1 of Leucaena leucocephala. Lineage (NCBI taxonomy): Eukaryota > Viridiplantae > Streptophyta > Magnoliopsida > Fabales > Fabaceae > Leucaena > Leucaena leucocephala. The sequence goes on from CM073545.1 coordinate 17,371,697, forward strand.
ATCCTTAACTAAAACAACAACAATAACAATTTAGGAGGAAAAGAGTTGTGAATCAAGGTTTAATACAGACCTGCAAAATAACTCAGGGTCTTCCTCTTATATATTTTGTATCATGTGCCTGGCATGCATCAAATTATAAGCATCCTAACTTGGGTATCACCTTTGCTAACAGATTTAACAGATTACTCTGGTCACCAGAATTAACAGTCTTATATCCATTTATTATATTAAGCAAAACATACGTGATTAACTGAAGAAGACGACACTATTGCAAGTAGAAATATGTGGAGTGTCTTTAACTATAATACATAGTACTCTCCAAACTAGCTAGCTTCTCTTACGCGTTAAAATTTACAAAAATAAATGTTACACACAAAAGTACATGAATATGGAAGTTGAATACGTAGGTAGGTTTTTCCGTTCAAAATAAGGCAATATATTCGTCTTACAAACCATTGTGTCCCCAAAGATGTGCAACGTATTCATATTCAGGGGACAAGGGTAACAATGTTTCATTAGGGACGACGTAGGAAACGTCGACCACGAACGGCTCTGTCCAAAAATTTTCAATCATAGTCTCAACTAACGCATCCGGTGCCATAGCCAACTTATGATGAAAATCTTTCCCAACCAATTTTTCTTCATTACTGATGAAAGCATCAGTATCTGTGGAAGGCACTTGGAAGGTACTTGAGATTTGGGACTCGCCTGCTACTGAAGAATCACATTGTGAGAAGAAGGAGCATCGGTTGTACTGATAGTGACTGATGAGTCGCTGATCTCTTGTCTGGATATTTCGAATGGAATTTGATCCTTTTCTTCTTCATGCGCAACTCAGTTTTCTTGAACCCTCTTCTTCAGATTGGTGTGCCAGTGTTTTTTTATTTCGTTATCAGTTACTTCCCGGTAAACAATTAGCAATCTTTGACCACCTACGTACAATTCGAAAAGAACATAAACAACAAGACGTGTACGTCTTCGGCCCATTTGTTGACCACAACAGCAAGTTAAGATTATACTTAGCACTAGATTAATATGGTTACCCGGTTGGTTTATTTGTTTAATGGCAGAGAGAATCATCTATCCATCTGGCAAAATATTTGTCAAGCTCCTTAATGTTTTAGACCATTTTGACATAAAAAATCGCATCTTTGTGATTTTCTGCTTTGTAAACGTTAAAAATGGACCTCCGGCACCAGAAATGGTTAGGTCTTGTTGAGAATGACCTTATAGCATTTTCAGTAGTAATGAGTAGTGTTATTTCAAAGTGTGACTGTCATGAAGGATATTATGAAATAGAATCTATGACAAAGGAATTGAGTTTTTGATTCCTAGCTAGCTACAAGAAAATAGGAAATTTGCTATGGATCTTTGACGGAAATTTGAGACAAAAATCTACCGTAAATCCTTACAAAAAAATTTCTTCTGACAGATCTACAACAAAAAAATTTGCGACCATGAAAATTGTGACAAACCAAACCATATTATATTTGTCAGATGGTCACAAATATATTTTTTTTCTAAATATATATATCATTCTATTGTAGAGAATACTATAGCAAATTTATCACAAATGGCCAAGGGGTCTCAAATTCCATCGTAAATTCATCCCAAATTCCCTGTTTTTAGTAGTGCATATTCCATTATAGGATTCTTAGTGGTTGTCTATTTTGACTAAGAATTACACTTATTATATAGATGTTTCAGTGTTCATGTTAAGGAAGATGCATGTGCACAGAAAACTGAAGGGATTATCGATCTCAAGGGCCAAGACGTGGTGTTAAAGGATTTAAAAATGTTGTAAGTGCTATTTAAAGTCTATAGTAATCACAATTTGGTGCTAATTATATGTTGATGAGAGAACGTTGCAAATCTACACAGACCACTAAGTTAGTGAAAGCAAGGTCATCTCTTTATCTCATAGGGATGATGAGATAGTATTAGAATATAGAAGTTCTATATTGAATAATTAAGAAAAAGATTGAAGGTATATAATATCAAGGGAAGCCCTATCAAATTGATTTAAGTCATTTTGATAAAAATATAACCCCAATATATATTTTTAATCGCAAAGTTTAATGTAGAATTAGAACCATTCGATCTGGGACATCAAGCAAAAATAAAAAAAAAAGTAAAGATTGTGGACCAAAGGCTTTTGAGATTTGAAAAAAAAATAGTATAGGATAAGTCCAGGTAAAGAAAAAAAAAATAAAGATTATAGATATGAGGCCTCTAAAACTAAAAAAAAAAGTATAAGCCCATGAGAAAAAGAAAAAAAATTATAGGGAGATTATTAGAATATAGGAGTTCTATATTTAATAATTAAGAAAAATATTGAAAGTATACAATGTCAAGAAAGTCTTATCCAATAAGGTATATAATATTAAGGGAAGCATTATCAAATTTACTTAAGTTATTTTGATAAAAAATCAACCCCAATATATATAATTATAATCTTAAAGTTTAACAATGAGATCCATGTATATAAAAATAGATATCAAGGTTTCTTTACATTCTCTTAATTAACTCTCAATAATGTCGATACTTTGCATGTTTTTGACAAGGACTTTTATCTATTCTAACTCGACATATTTTCTTAATATATGTGAAGTAAGTCAAACCAATCTTATAATAGGATCCGATTGGACTACCTATTACCCAGTTGTTAGTGAAGTCTGATGATAGTGTCGTCTTGTTGTGGAGCGTAATTCCCTCTTCACCTTGCCAGTCCTAAAAACCTAGTCTTCATTATTAAAATGGTTGAAGCAACAAGACCAATATGGACACACACACACACTTTCCGATCTTAAATATAAGAGTTAGATAGTGAATTTATTTTAGTCTTAAATATAAGATCCAAATCTAATTTATCTTATAAAATTATAATTTCTTCCTAAAGTATCCCTATATAATTACATATATTAAGAGAATTCACTCGGTTAGTCTAAATACACATAATTAAATGAGATATTTTAAAAAAATTAACATATAATTATTACAAATAACTAATTTAATTAATTTTTTTAATTTACTCAAATTAGTTAAATAAATTTTATATTAAGGATATGAGGTAATATAAATTAGTATCGAAATTCAGCTAACTGATCCCAACAATAGCAAATGAAGATCAAATAATTGATGATTACCAGCAAACTGGGGCAGTAGTCGCCAATTCCAACAGCCATACCTCGTAACAAAAGCAACCAACTTCAATTCTTCGTCTGGCGTCTATGTTCCTTTCCTGAGGCCATTTTTGTTGCAGTATGGGGTTCTCATCATTTCTCTCTCTCTCTGTGTACAAGTTTAACCAGGGATCGGTTTTTGTATGTGTCAAGTGTGTTTCTTTTTAAAGTGAGCAATAATAACAATGTTTGTGTAGGGAGGGTGGATGAAGAATCACTGTACCTACGTTGTTAAACTTTTTCACAACTATGACGCATGTGCGTGCAGTCACAGCTACAACGTGTCTCACACTGTTTAATCGACAATTTCCCCTTTACATCACACCCATAAACTGAGATAGAACAAAAAGAATCTTTCAGCTGGATGAATTATCGTGGGCTATGAATTAGGTCAAATTTAAGTTATACCATTCGTTACATACATATCAAAAAATATCAACAGAGTTGTCAGCCCCTCAGGGGTGGTCCAAACAAAACTACTAGCTACTTCAAATACTCGAATCCTACATTTAAATGTTGAAAAAAATTCCAAACTTAATTCTCACAATTAACAGCTTCTTGTTGGGTAATAAAGTTGGTTAGTCTTTGATTAAAAGAAATGATAGATTAACCGATCAACATCCGGGCTAATCAGTGCTTGATATAGAAATAATTAAATGATTAACATATGGATTGTTGTAAAATTTGTAGTATAAACAAGATGTTATATTTAAGATTGGAAGGAGTAATTAACAAAAGCTAACATATCGATTCTAACAACTGAAATTCGAGAGTCCCAGATGCAACTCTCAAATTACAATTCAGATTTTTATTTAAAATTGTCTGAATCAATATTTACTAATTATCTTTCAGTGAATTTTTCAGGAACCAGACTATTATTAATTCTATCTTTTAGGACTTAATTGTTATTCTATCTTTTATTTAAGCTTCAACACAGTGATGTGGATCCATTCAACCCATTAATTAACAGCTTCACGTACCCAAGATCTGTTCGCAAATCACTCTCTCCTCCGTTAATTAGGGAACGTACGTCTTATTAATTTATAATTATCAGATATTGGGAATTTCAACTAAAATGTATACAAGTTGTAATAAATAGAAATTAATCAAATTGGTAAGTATGTAATTCATACTTTGTAATGACATAAATTTAAATGCTATATATGAGAACTTTAGCCATAGATAATTTATAAGTAGATCTATAGATTCTTAATCCTTTTTTAAAAGTATATGTTACTCCTAATGATCTCGTGAAATTTATTCATGTAAATTTTTGTGTACGTACGTATATATATATAACATACCTCTAATTAAAATTTATTTATGCACCCAATGCCAAATGTTAAAGAAAATAACGATATATTTTAAATTATTTATATGAGTTCTAATAATTATATTTTATATACATTTCAACGAAGCATTTCAGCGGGGAGTCCTCCACTTTTTCTTGTTTGTGTTGGATACGATTTGAATAAATTGTTATCCGATAATATATATGATCTGGATTTCATATTAGAAAGAAATCAAGCCGCTCATAGACAAGAGCGATGGGCATCAATTCATGCAGGCAGCTGGATGGAGTGAGTCTAATAAGTGACTAGGAAATAGGAAAGTGATGCAGATAGATATCGAAAGTATCAGTCTCGTCACACTGATCTTGGGTCACAAAGAAGGACATATGGTGGGGTAGGCCTTAGGGTGCTGTGTCCTTACCGTTTGTTGAAAAAAGCTGCCAATTAGCCGCAATTTTGGAAAATTAATTTAAAGTGAGTTTGCATGAGTCCCGGCGGACCCCACTCCGATTTGGGGCTCACAAGGAGGTCCACCACCTACCCCACTCCGTTTTCTACACGATTCGCCTGGGCCCCACTCCCCACACAAACTTCTATATGTTAATCATTTTTGCCCCCTTGTTGAAACGATAGGTCGTTTTCTGTACTTTTGGTGCGCCAAATCGAAATCCTTATTTAAACAAGAAAATAGAAAACACTCTTGAAAATTTTATTAATCATAAAGACCTAAATTTGAGAGTTGACCTCAGTTATGGGTATGAAATTTGCAGCATACTGTTAACCGGGCATATTAATAAAATAAAACGATGGCAATTTTACGGCTGCTTTCAATTTTAATAATGGTTTTAAATTCTGCCCTTACTTTAAATCAATTGCTTTAATAGGAGTAATACGAACAGATTTTAAACATTAATAATAAGGATATTATGGAAAAAGGTCAATCTCAATGTAATTAAGAAATAAATAACATTCTTAAATCTTCCGAAACAGTTATTTTTATTTACTTATAAGAATAAAGGGAGATTATCAGATTAACTCTTGCGCTAAAGGAGATTTTAATTACACGCACGACTAATTTAAGAAAAAAAATAATAAGATAAAGGAAATTTTTTGTTTTATCTTAAGCAAGGGGAGATTGATTTTTACATTTACGATTGAAAGAAGTAATTCATATTATGAAAAAAAATCTAATTGCAGTTTAACTAAAATATCTATAGATTAGTTATTTAATTGCCTCAAACAATCACGACTAGAAAAAAAGTTTTCTAAATCGGTTGAAAATAGATTTCTACATCGGACTTTAATCCGGTGTAGAAATAGCCCGTGTAAAAAGTTTAATATTCTATACCGGTGTAAACAATCAGCTTTTTTAAATCAGTTATTCCATCCAACCGGTTTAAAAAATAATATCAAAATAAAAAAATACAGAATAAAAAAACTCTAGGTCTGAAATTATTTTCTTCTTCGTCACAAATCTAAAGGAGGAGGAGAGTGGTGAAGAATAATAGGTATCTGTAAAATGCAAGCAGAGAATAAAAAAGAGGAAGAAAGAAAAAGCCAGAGAACCGAAAAACGAAAGAAACAAAAACTCAGATATATGCACAGAAATAAAAACCTATAAACATCGTCACCTAATTGAAGATATCACAAAAATATCGTCACAATTCCTTTTGGTTACCTGCTCAAAAGCAAACAAAAATATATTTAAACAGAACCCAGAAATGAATGAGATAAAAATCCATATATATACACAGAAACGAAAACCTAGAAACGTCGTTACCTAATTAAATATATCACAGAAACATCGTCACAATTTCTCCGACTTACCCAGTTAAAAGTGAACAGAAATATATTTAAACAAAATTGAGAAAGAAATGAACAAAAAAATAGACACCCACCATTGCAGATCTAGGTTTTCTTCTTTGGCGAGCTTTAGAGGCTACAACGACTGACTTCAACAATAGAGAACGACGAGCACAGGTATGGGTCATCGCATATCTAGGTCTTTTTCTTCGGCGAGCTTTAGACGGTGTGTTACGAAGGTGGAGCTTCCGGTCACTATGTGTTCTCCCTTGTCTAGTTTTCTCCATGGACGACGATATGATTTGTGAAGATAGGGAATCGTAAAAAATTAACGCTTTTTGTTAGATTTTTAATAGCAAAGATATTTTACACCGGATATAATTCTATCAGCTGTAGATAAGATTGGTTTAAAAATATTCTTTTTAAAACCCCATTTTTAAATCTCTATTTTTAAATCGGTCACTGCGAAATCGATTTAAAAAAAATTGACCGATGGCATTTTTGTAAATAAGATAAAATATTTACACCGGTCATGTGTACAACCGGTGTAAATATTTTATCTTATTTACAAAAATGCCACCGGTTATTTTTTTTAAACCGTCTCTGCAGTGACCAGTTTAAAAATAGAGTTTTAAAAAACCTATTTTCCACTAGTGAATATTACCCCCAATTGGAGATTGGAGTTTCCATGTGCTTGGAAAAAAGAAACTGGGTGAATTCCTTAGGATCTCTTTCAAATTTAATTTTTTTTGTTGGTTGCCCACCCTGTTCACCGGAATTTTGCCCCGACTATATCCGGATCCGACCTGCGTCGCGCACCTGGTTATAGTGGGTGAGTCTCCCACTGGAGCTTTCAAATTTAATTTACTTCAACTTTATTCCATCAATTTTTTATATCCATGAACCAGTTAAGCCTGATGTCTAATTCATTGAGACTAAACTGAAAAGCCACAAGATTGTAAGAAGCCAATTGTTAATTTTTAAAGAACATGGATTACATTAAGAGGGGAGAATCTCATTTAGAGCCTCATGAAGCAATTATCAGTATAAAAGGCCAAAATAATTATGAAATATCACTACGGGATCTAAGTTCTCAATTGAAATTAAAATTCACTGTTCAATTATTAAAATACCCTTCATTTTACGTGAGACTTTGTCAGAATCTGATTAGCCTTTCATGCTAATAAGTTGCTTCATGGGCTTCATGGGGACTCTAAATGAGATTCTCCCAATTAAAAATTACACTTGGCATCAATATGTGTTGCGTCTTGCAAAAATCCCCTTATAATATTGATAAATTAATGTTTAAATTTTACTGTAAGAGATATCATATTTAATACTTCACAATATCTTCAATAAAAAAATATATGTGCCTAACTAGAAAAATAATTAAATGTTGCCGTGACATTATAACAACTTCCATTCGTGCATGGTCCCTTATTTCTTATTTCCCCTTTATAGTATAGGACATTCAGACCATGCGTTTAAAACAAGTGCATTAATTTCTGGGAAAATAAACAAAAGGTTCATACACTCTAAACAGATTGTGAAATCATCCATCTATCGATAAAAATGATAGAAGATACCAATAAATTATTATTTGAGATGATAAACTGTTTAATAAAAAAGAAAACATAAGTTCAAATATTTAAAAATGTATTTCACCTTAACACTCATAGTCCAACAGAAATTGGGCTTAGTCAAAAGTAACTTGAGGATTGTCTGAGTTTACACACACCCAAAGAATCGTAGAAGAGACTTGGTCGTAGGAATTGTGAGTCCAAATTAAGGTTGTGCAATATTTGAGACAGGGGCAAATACTTGAGCTTCAGTCTAGAGTAGCGTTAAAGTAAAAATTTGATATGGCCGTGACATTTTAATTTTTAAAAGCTTTCGATTGGTCCATGCATGGTCCCTTATTCTATAATTTATTGTTCATGGTATGGTACAGTAGTACATTCTTGTTTTGACAAGCTAGTAACAATACATGCAAACATTACAATTTTAAAAAATTTGAATTCCATTCCGGAGGAAAAAACAAACAAACACAAGGTACGCATACTTTAGACAGATGGCGAAGCCATACACAGAAATGCTCCGTCTATTGATTAGAATCATAAAAGAGTCCGGAATATTAGCTGCAGAAATTATTGTGAGTCCGAAGATGTGCAATATTGAACATTGGAGTAAAAACTTGAGTTTCAAGCTCCGCGGGTGACAGTAATTCTGTATGGCGGTAGCAGGTAATGTCAGATTCGACAAAGAATGGGTCTGTCCAGAAATTTTCGCTCACTGGCTCATTATATGCATCCAGAAAAGATAACTCATAATCTCCGACCACCACATCCTGGTTACTCTCCGACGTCGTCGTTATGTCCGAGGATTCACCCGAAGTTACTGAATCAGTGATTCCTTGAGAATGATGGTTGCTGGGCTTCGAGATCATTTCATTCTTGTCATTTGGGACAGAGTTGTTTTGAGGTTGACTTTGGTGCTTGTTCTTGAGGTTGGTATGCCAGTGGTTCTTTATCTCATTGTCTGTTCTTCCCGGTAGCTTAGCCGCTATAGCAGACCATCTGCAAAAAAAAAAAAACCGTTGTTAATTTAAGTCATTGCATAATACATAGCAGATGAGATGAGGCCATCATCTGCAATAATGGAACACAAAGGTTATATGTTCAAGTTCAGACCTGTTACCAAGCTGGCCGTGGAGTTTGATGATAAGGTCGTCTTCTTCCTGAGTATAGTTGCCTCTTTTGATGCCGGGCCTCAGGTAATTGAGCCACCTCAGTCTGCAACTCTTCCCACACCTTGCTAAACCTGCGAACTACGAATCATAAGATATGGAATGTGGACAACAACATAACTAGCAAGCTCCTATCAGAATTGAAGGCATGATATACATAGAAAAGAGACACACAAACAAACCTGCAAACCTGGGGATTTGGCGCCAATTCCAACAGCCATACCTAGTAACGTAAGCAATGAGCTTGCGGTCTTCTTCTGGCGTCCACGTGCCTTTCTTCAATCCATTCGTGTCACTGCGTGGATTCCTCATTTGTACAGTGTACATGATTACTGTGAACCAAAGAGACGAACTCTAATATTTGGAGAGTGGTGTTCACCGATTTGAAGCCTCACTTGAAAGCTCCTCACAAACTTACAGTCGTATATATGCACATCCCAAACGTGTTTCACGGTCGACATATTTGTTAGCTATCACTTTCATGTTTCCGTGGCTCTGTTCAACACCACGCTTCGCAATTGATTAACGGAAATTTTAATGAATTCTTCCCATATACATCCCTTTTCCCTATCCCTTGTGTCTTTCAAGAGGGTGCTTTATATACGTTCTTTTCTCAATCTAGTTTTTTATTGAAAAAATTACCCACAAGCCTCAAATCAGATTTAATATTTATAAGTTGGGTTGCATTATTTACAAGTTAAATTTTGCTGATATTTACCTTGTTGCTAGTAGTGGGGGCTTCGGCATCAATGGCTTACGACCACGGGATTTAGGGTTTGTCCCACATGTACGTGCGTGGGAGAGTCACAGCTCACAACAAGAGAAATTGGATTGGAAGGAGCATGAGCAGAGAGCAGTGAATTCAGCTTGGGTTGACCCGCATATTGGCTTGAACCACGTGGCCTTGCCACTTCCCCCATGTGGGCTACCCGATTAACCCACGTGGACCAGCTGCAAGCTCGAATTACGGAAGAAATATGCTTTTGTTTTTTTGTACGTACTAATACTGTAATTGTACTATAAAAATAGAAACGACATGGATTCCTAACCTTTATTTACTCTCAATATTTCAAAAATTATTCGCAGAATACTGCTAGCATCTCATTTAAAAAATTAAATATTCCTTCATTAATTATTTTTTCTGAAAATTTAATAATACTATAGACTAAATGGACAATGGTTACGTTATAGTATTTTGTATATCCCTTATTATATATATTAGTTCAATTTAAGAAAACAGAAGAAGAAAAGGGAGTTGTCTGCGACGGGAACCATATAAATGCCAAATTTTGCTTGTGAATTCAAATATTACACGGCAAGATTTGAAAATGACTGGACCGAGAAGAAACACATAACAACACATGGTTTAACGTTGTTCAAGGTTCCCAGCCAGTTTGGACATTTATGGATTCTATACGCTGCATCTCTTCCTTTCATTGTATTCGGTTCCCCAAATTCCCAGAAACAGAATTCAGTCAGCCTTTTCCATTTAATAAATAATATTTTTCCATTCATTATATATTTTTCATATTTGATAATGATATTAATAAATAATATATAGAATATAAATAAATTCAATGCCAGTTCTTATTCAACAAAGCAGATGAGTTGTTTTTTTATTATAAAATTTGTAAATTATTTTTAAAAAAAGTTTCATATTTTTTTTTCAAAAAAAAAAAAGAAGAAGAGAAAGAGCTGTCTAAAAGTGGAATGATGGTAAACGACAAAATGTCAATTCCTGGGATCACGCTGCGGAAGAATACCCCATTTATCCAGCCGCATCCAATTACATGGTTTAATTGTTTGACCGCCTCATCCATTTATAAACCACCCAATAAATATAGTTCCCCATAATTCCATAATTCCAACTTATATATCCATGCCCATACCACCCACAATTCAAACCCCTCCCTGAATATCTTATACACTACATAATAGCTATAAATTAAATATACATTTTATTATTAGTTCTGTTGTTTTGTAGTCAATGTTCTTGAGTTGTTTGCCATTTATGCCCGAATTTTCTTATTTTTATATAAAACAAGTGAGTTAGATCATAATAAAATATATTATTTTCAGTCTTTAATAAAAAAATTAGTTAATTTTTTAAATATATTAAAAAATTAAATAAACTAATTAATTATAATCAAATCTATTTATTAAAACGAATTTATATTATATTTATTATTTTATTAAAATTAGGTAACTAATTTTTATATTAATTATAATTAATTTATTTAATTTTTTATAATATAATAAAAAATAGACTAGCTTTATATTAAAGGATGAAGAATTAACATTTATCAATAGTAATGGCTTATAATACGTGTCCTTATAAAATGAGAATTAAATTGGAGATAAACTTTTGTAGGGCTCGTATGCATTGAGTTCATACACTTCACTAACTTTCTAACACAAATTTTGTTTCGAGGGGAAACGTGGATACGAGAAAAACGTGAAAATGGTGCTTGGGGTACGTAGGACAGCAATATTAAAATAAAGAAAGACAAGGAGATCTATGTCTAGATTGAACATTTGTTTGATAACAATTTATAAAACATTTATATTATTTGTCTCTTACATCTCTCCTGTTCTTTTCTCTGTCTTGTCAAATTATCTCTACTAGTTGCAATATTATAAAAAATTAAAAATATTAATATTTTATAAATAAATTTAAATATTTTTTATAAATAATTAATTTAATTATTTTTGTAATTTATATAGATTAATTATCTAAATTTTATATTTAAAATTAGACTCGTTAATAAAATATACATGATATATAACATGGGTATACGTGGATTTTGTCTTATTCATTAAAAATGTATTGCCCGCGCACGTAACATGATTCAAAGAATCATCAAAATTAAACATGAAATTGAATTCAGTTTCGACATGTCATAATAACGTGCTCCAAATCAATTTAATCACAAATTCTAGTTTGATATATTATGATTGAGAACATGTGCATGTTAAAAATGAAGCCACCGAATAAAGAAGGACTAGTCAACAGTAATTAGAATGGAGGGGATGGGTGCATGCACCACATTTTTATCCTTTCTATGATGTGAATGTGGCATCATGCGCTGGATTTTTAAGACTTTGCTACATCACTTGATTGATTGAGAAAACTCTTGGATTGCGAAAAACTTAATTAATTTATTTTAATTTTCCTATAATGGGCCCATTATCTATGTGATTCTACACAAATAATCATCCCCATCCAAGTTCTGGCTTAATTTTTTTTTTTAAAAATAGTTTGCTCATAATATTTTAAATATGTAGAATGTAAGGGTATTTATAGGGTACCTGAGTCTAGGGGAAAGGCACCCATATAACACATGATTGATTGATGAGTTACAATTTAACCCTTATAAATTATATATTTTATTTTATTCTAAATATAAAAATTAGATAAATAATTTATTTTTATTTTAAATATAACCCATCATCTACTTTATTTATCAATTTTTATAATTTTTTTTAAACTCTTCTTATTGATTGTACATGATAAAACGATTTCATTAAGAGATAGTTATAATGCACATAATTAAGAATAATATTTATAAAAAAATTAACGTATATTTATTATAATTAACTTATTTAATCGACTCAAATTAAACTAACTATCTTACTTTTATAATAAGCACCAAAAAAAAGAGTATTTTTTATTAGATATTATGAAGACAAGGTTATCATCATCTATTTGAGGGTTGATCTCAGACCTTTTGATATCTATCTAACGTTCAATAACAAACACAATTTGATAATTAAGCACAAATGACAATAATCAAGACACAATGAGAGGAATACACTCGGAGCTTGAGTCAGTGAAGAAAACTATGTTCTCCTGGTTGTCAACAAACACTTGGAGTGATCTTGGAATAGGAGGCAAATTCACATCCAAAACACCCTCAAGCATTTGAACTGTCTGACACATGGATGGCCTGTGAGACTCTTCCCCATAAAGCAAGTTTTATTATCCTGGTCAGTTCCTCTATGTCTGCATTCCGCTCGAACGTAGGATCCAAAACGCCAAGAACATCACCTCCTTGGATTACTACATTTGCAGCCCCATGTAGGAAAGAACTTCACTTGCCCATCTTTAGATGCCTCACAGTTTCTTCCTCCTGACACCAATCCGAATAGCATCATTCCATAACTGTAAACATCAACTTTCGTTGTGATAGCCACACCAGAAATCCACTCTGGGGTAAAGATAACCTCTCGTCCCTCTCATGTTTGTGAGGATTCTGTCGATTTCCGTTCCGACTAGCTTTGTGAGGCCAAAGTCCGCAACTTTTGGATAAAAATCAGGGTCTAAGAGAATGTTTTCTGGCTTCATGTCACAATGTATAATGCAGTCTCTGCACTTGTCGTGGAGGTAATTTAGTCCTCTCGCTGTTCCTATAGCGATTTGGTCCCTTATTTTCCACTCTAATTTCTTGGATTTCTCTTCTTGGAACAGGTGAGCATCCAATGAGCCATTTGGCATGTTCCGGGTCTGTTGGGAAACCTAAACCTAAGGTTTAAAAGGGTTTTTAGTCCAAATCTCGGTTTGGAGAAATTTTAAAACAAACAGTCATATTTGTTTAAACATCAGTTTGGGTCAAACCATGGTTTTGGATAAATTAGTCAGAGTAATTTTTAGATCAGTAAAAGAGCTTATGAACTACCCAATTACTATTTTACTCTTACTTTTTTACACCCTCTCTCCTCTATCTTTTTTACCTTCTTTCCTCTATCTTTTCTACTATCTCTCATCTATATTCTTCACCCTCTCCCCTCTATCTTTTTTACCATCTCCCCTCTTTCATCTCTCATGCATATCCTTTTTAGTAATTTTCTAATTACAAAACTCTTTTTGGTAATAACTATCAAAACACTCATTTATCCAGAACTATTTTTTTTTCTATAAGCTCTTCTCTAAAAACCTTCTTCTATAAACTATCCAAAAACCCATTTTTTAAATCTTATCCAAACACACCCCTAATCATAAACCAGAAGCTTTCTGTTGCCTTCAGAGAAGAACACACGAAGACGAACAAGATTAACATGTTGGACTGTACCTATTGAACTGATTTCTGATCGAAATCGTCTCTCACCTTGGCTTATGCTCTCAAGCTTCTTCACTGCTATGACACTGGAATCCGGCAATGTCCCTGTGGAAACAGAACCAAAACCTCCTCCTAGTTTTTAGGAGAAATTCTTGGATGCATTTTGTAAATCTCTGTACTCAAATGCCATCAATGAGCTTCCTTTTCCAACAATTCTCCTCCTCCTTCTGAATATCACAAACAGCAGAATGGCCGGACGAGCCCCTAAACCACCTATAATGCCCACCACAATACCAATAATTTCTCCTAAACCCACCGCCGATCTTCCTAATCCAGCTCCTCTCTTTATCATTCTCATCATCACAAAGAGGCAAATTGCTAGGAGAATCCCTATACCTCCAACCAAGCCTACCACAATACCAATAATGTTTTGCTTTTCGTGTTCAGCATCTGAAAACTCAGAAGCTGCAAGTTTTAGATATAAAGTTTCTTCATTACTTTCATCTTGAGAAAGTTGATGCAGATTCAATAAATCTCCATTCCAAACAGAACAAACGTCACTGCCATAATCATAAGCAGCACGAGCAATTTTTCAAGCACGTGGATTCGCATTCATGAGCACTCCCCACTCCTACAGATTGTGCATATATAGGTAAGGTCACGTTTGGCATTGCCAACAACCCGTCTTTCTCCCTATTTGATGAAGGGTGTGTTTGTATTAGCTTTTGGAGAATAGATTTTAGGAAGAATAGATTTTGGAGAATAGATTTTGGGAAGAATAGATTTTAGAAATAATAGATTTTGGGAATGGAGATGTTTGGATGATTAGTAGTAGAATTACTTTTGATATTAGTAAATTACTAAAAAGGGTATGATTTGATTAAAAGTAAGAGATAGAAAAGATAGTAGAGAAGAAAGAGGAAAGAGAAGAGAGTGTAGAGAAGAGAGAGGAGAGAGGAGAGATAGTGTAAAAAAAGTAGGGGTAAAATAGTAATTGGATAGTCCATAACCTAGGTTTCAAACTAAAAGCTATTTTCAGTAGCTTATTCAAAACTTAGGTTTGAAACCAAGGTTTTATCCAAAATTAATTTTCAACAAAAATTGTTGTTTGTGTAAAAAAATTTTAAACCGAGATTTTGGCTAAAATCAATTCTTTAACCTACCATCCAAACAGACACGAAGTTGGATTCTCACATTGTAACTTGGCTTTTCTCTCACACCCACCTGAGTGATCCCAAACGGCAGGGAATTCTCATTACAGCTCCCAAATGCTCCACAGATAGCATAAACCTCACATTGTCTTCTTGGCTGAGACCAGAACAAATTCCACTGCTGCGCGCTTTCAAGCCACGAGAGTTGCTGGATTTACCCCGAGATTGACATCACCAAACGAGATAAAATTGAAGTGTTATACGTGGAGTAAGTGAAATAGGTCTCATTCTCGTTTGAAACAAAGGTGAAATTGTATATGAAATTCAACCTCATCTCAGGGACCAGGCTGAAAATTTGGCCATTCTGTTAGAGAACAATCTGGAAGCATAGTTAACTGTTATTATTTATGATATATTAATTTGTATTGTTATCAACGTGTACATCGTATATCGTGTATATGGCGCATCTGTTGTAACCTCCCCATATCTCTCCTCTCTCCTAGAATCTCTCAGACCTGGCCCACTCTCACCAACCATATGTATCTTTGCATGTATCTGCATGTATATATATGAGACACACGAGGCACGTATATTGTGTGCCGTCTTATATACTTGTACCCAATATACTCCGTCTTTATTCTTTCTCATTTCAAGGACCTCTTGTCAAATACTCTTCAGACTTGTTCCAAATAATTAAGTAAGGGGTGGTTCCTTTCGGGTCTAGCCCCAGAGAGAACAGACCCGTTGCGGGATCTTCATTGTTCTTCCAGGAAGTGAGATATTGAGGCTGTTTTGTCTTATTGTTGAGTTTAATTTTGCCACCAGGAAGAAATGTGTAGGTCGGGTTATCAAAACTCTGCCATAAGTTTTCTGAAGATTCCAGCTTGTCTTGTAGGACAAGATTCCCAGAATCCAGGAGTATAGAGAGGTGGTGGAATTCAAGTTCGTCGACCAAACTTGGATTAGGGACTCATCGAGGAGAACCAAATTACCGATAGATACAACTAACTTGGCTGAATTTTTATCAGAGACAGGGCTATCTCTGTTTGCGACCCAAACAATTACACAGTCTGTAAAGAGACCTTTTTATACCAGATGACTATGTAGTAGTTTGAGGAATTACCTCGCTTGAAGAAACCCAATTCGAAGACACCACCCGATAGTGTGATCCCCAGATAGAGTTTGATTTGCAGAGATGGTATCAGTTGCGAGAGAAGGTATGCTGCCAAAAGAGAAACAGAGGACAAGAACAGAGAGAAAACGCCATGGGTTCTTCATTGCATGGGGAAGAAAATGTAATTTACAAACAAGATTAGTTTGTTTAAAATAAAAATGTTCACTTCACATTAGTGTGCTCATCGTTTATTTTAGAGAAGCCTTGGCCATGGCTGCGTCTGAGGCTGCCTGAGGTCAGGGTCTGATAGAGCCATGGGGCGAGAAGCAAACCACACAGTACGTAATTTTCTGGCTGACATATTTGACTTTTTGCACGGGGTCATTCTGTTGACTTTGACTTTGACTTTCATTTGTATGACCAATAGTTTTTTTTTTTTGAAAAAAAGAAAAAAATATCTGACGAAAAGAAAACGGGAAATTTGGCAGACGCAGATCATATCAAATTTTCGACTGTTGCGGGGAAGACTGAAGAGTGGCAGTGGCAACAAAGAGAACAAACAAACAATATTTGTGAACAATAGTAAGAAATAACAACGGCCAATATGACATGATTGTCTGTTTCATTAATAAAAAACTAATGACAGAAATATATTAAATTACAGCACATTTGTTTCTTTTGATTCACTCGTGCTCTATGAACCATCACTGGTCTGGTATATATGCTTTTGCCTTTTCTGCTAAATACCCGATTGGACATGTTTCCGGTCAAAGCTTTGTTTGAGTTCAAAGTTCGAACTTATAAAGCTGACAACGGGCTTCTTCTAAAGGCCCATTTCAAACTCTACTACTTGCCTTCTTGGATCTTCTTTTTTTGGCATGTGTTTTAATCTCTTCTCACTGAAGTGGAGGTGAATTTAAGGGCATACCAGCTGTCTGATACTTTTCTTCATTCATAAAGATGATTCCCCGTATTTTTAATTTATGTGCTCATTATAATAGAAAAAAATCCCTACCAAGTTATAATGAATGAGTGTAATTACCAAAAAAATCTTAAAACAATTGGAAAGCATGTAATAATAAGGTCAAGAGCAAAAAATGATAACAATTCTATAACTTCTCATTTGTTTTAGGATCTTTTGATTATTGCAATTCCTCCTTAGACTTCACAATGACTTTCCCAAAATAATACCTCAAGGCATCTCAACTGATCCCTCCCTAGCTGTATTGCATTTATATCGATTCATTTTATTCATTTAACTCGTGAAATAATCTGTGTATGTCTTTTTTATTATTAACAAAAATAAAAGGTTAAATTTATATGTCTTCAAGCAGTTCATCTTTCTAATAAGGAAAGATTGCTCATATAAATCTCGTTAGAAAAATAAATACAGATATGTTAAAAAAAATCAATTTTTTTACAAGTTTGATTTGTGTAAATATGAATTTTTTGAGACTTTTCTGGATTTAGTTTTCTTGTCTGAAACTTATGAATAATTTTCCCTTCTTAGAATTAGTGTTTTCATGTTATTTGTTCCATGAAGCCAAAGTTTTTATGGTTCTCAATACATAAGCAAAAAATGACGTGTATACGCAACCTTTTCTTCATGGAAGCGTGTATATGTAGGGGAATCACATACACGACAAGTTGAATGGCCTTTGGAATTCTTTCTTCTTTTTTAACGATGGAATCTATCTGAATAATCACACGCATACCTACGGTATATTTTAAGATACATTTTTTTTATGTTGTTAATTTCCAATAGGCCCCATGTCATATATATATATATATATATATAGTATATGTTACACACCTGTATACATATACTATTGCATCCCCTATATATATTCAACAAGAAAATTGCTATTGCGTAGTAGCGTTGAGTGAAATAGTTTAGCTAGTAGGAAGTGGGAACCAGTTCATTCCATTTTTCTTTATTAATTAACCTCTTTTGCTTTAGTCAACAATTAGCTAAACTTGAATATATGCTGGATTATATTCTGCCGTATATATTAAAATAAAGATAAGGAAGGTCGTGCTTCATGCGGATAATTAAAATTGGAGATGAAAAATCTGAAACTAGTTGTGCTTCCTTCGGATATTGCCAAACTTTAATCATAAGTTTTGTGTTTATCAATTGTTCTACGTATCTACACTATACCCTACAAACCATATACCCACAATAATAATTACAAGGTTTAAGTAATACAATATCCTCTACAACTACTCCCGGCCATCAGACGAAATGTTCCCACCGTTGTATATTATTCTCTTCTTAAAAGCAATATTTCGATTCGGCAAGCAAATGAACACCGCACAAAACTTGGGAAATGCAGTTACATATGAACGTCATCAAGCACAGTGATGGGTGACAAATTGTCCATTTAATTAAATACGAAAGGGATTGAGAGGTCGTGAAATGGTCCAAGGGCAGTCATCTAAGCGGTCGAATTAAATTAAAATGTCTTAGAATTGTGGATTTTGAGGGCTTAGGTAGGTGGGTAGTTGAGCCACAATTCAATGTGACAGAGATTAGTCAAGTTGCCATATACACATTTCCAATTCGTTTGATATTAGCATTAACCACAATCCCATATTGTGTGTTCCATCACATGCACGTGGTTTCGCCTTAAATCATTGTGACTCTTGATAATGAATATACAATCAATCAACGTGTTCACCTTCTAATGCGTCTAAATCAAGTTCTAGAAGCTAATACTAAAAAAGAGACTTATAATAATAGTTAAAAGTAGTATTTTTTGGCAATTTTGATAGAGCCATGAATTTCATTGCTGTTGTAAGTGTACATTTTAATTGCGGTTTTATAAACGCCATTAAAGTTAACTTTTCACTGTGGTTTTTAAAAAATCATCATTAATTGCTTGAATTTTTTTCTATTTCCTCAGTCACCTCGGTTACACTCATCAAAAGTATCAGATCAGATCTGGAGAGAAGTCAAAGATTTTGTGAAAAAATTAAAGATCTATAAGTTTCTTTCATTAAAGCTCTTCGAGCTATTTCCAACAAGGTTCATCTGTCGACACTCACTGTTAGCCACAACGGTCAATTTCACTAGAAAGTTGAAGATCTGGAGAAAAAGTTATAGATATGGCAAAAAAGTTGAAGATCTATGAATTTTTTTGCTAGTAAAGCTCTTCAAACTCTTGATGCATTATAATTTATAAACAACAAATGAAGAAGTATCACGATCAGATTTTGTTATATGATATATTACAGTTTATAAACAACAACAAAAAAGCAAGAAAAATGAGCAAATGAAGAAGTTAAATGATGACTTACGACTTTCACGATGGAGAACGATGATAGAGATAATAAAGATTGACATTAACGACTGAGATTTGCACCGAAACTAAGAAAAAAAATACCGAAAAATTACCTTCATCAAAGTCTGTGATGATAGGGAAAAAAAGCGAGACTACATACAGCTGTTAAAAGTAAAACTGAAACTAAAATCGGATCCAGAGCTTTTAAAATTTTGTAGGAACTTTTTATACGGCTTTTAAAAAACCACGATTAAAAGTTATCAAATGAAACTTTTTATAGCGGTTCACATTTTTTATAAAACCACGGTTAAAAGTCCTACCTGATGACTTTTAACTGCTATTTTTTAAAAGCCACTATTAAAAGTTTTTAAAATTGAACTTATTTACAAAAATATTATCGTATTTTTTTTACTACGATTTTTCTTATAACCATACTGAAATAGCGTTGTGATAAGTGATTTTTTTAGTAATGAAGAAGCAACAAGGATTGGGAAAAGTTTTAAACTAGAGGATATGAAGAATTCTATAGACCAAATTAATGTTGGGAAAACTGATCAAGTGTGTAAAGTTTTAATTAAATTTTAAGATTTTATTAACTTAAAAAATAAAAAAAAAGTACTTTATATACTCCCTCCTAAGAGTGATTGATACTTGTTTATCTCAACTTATACAGTCATCCATGATTCTTTTCCTTCTAGAATTATGGTGTTATATGTTTAAACTTTTCTATGCAGGATGTTCGCAGAAGTTTAGTAAGGAAAAGCAGCATGCAATGAATCAAACATGAGTACTGTAAAAGCTAGATTAAATAATTAATGTGCTTTATTTTTAAAGTGTCACGTTTCTAATGTTGATGATCATGATCTGAAGTACAATTGTATATATGTCATGATAAAATGAACGGGATAATTAATATTTATAAGAAACATCAGTTATAAATTACTTTAAATTATCATACAGCAGAGTAGAAAGCCGTCCATATTCCAAACTCTGGCTCAGTTTTGGACTGAGTATTATGTGGATAAACATGGTGTTGACTTGGTCTTCTATTTATGATGTAGCCATCAACGTTGTTTTCTGTCCTAGGAGAAAAGAGAGAATTACGCGTCATCAGATAACGTTAATTTTCCCATTGGTGAAGCAAAGCCAAGAAGTACCCAAGACTGAAGAGTGGCTATATATAAGAAACAAACCATTTTGTGTTGGTAATAACGACGGTCAATTTGGTCCCAAACAAAAAAGAAGAAGAAGAAGAAGAAGGAGAAGAAAAAAGGTGACGACGGTCCATTTAAATGTTACCACTGTCCACTAAGCGGACCACGTAACCACGTGCCACCTCACATTATGAGGTCTTTTCCTTTTTCTTGTAAATATATATTTATTTTATTTTTAATATACCAACTGATTTCTGAAAATTCCATTGCGCGTATCAAATAATGTACGTTTTGAAATTTTATATGGCTTTATTTGTTAATTAGTATTTTTGAGAAATCACAATAAAAATTACTCACGCGCACATATCATATCAATAATGTAGTAACACACTAGGATTTACTTGGAGCATGGGGAGACATAGAAGCATGGAATTCTAATTTGTTGATAAATGGAATGGATATGAAAATTTGTTTGGGCAAACACGTGGCAAGTAATTGTTCTCAACCCCACCAAGCAACTAATAATTCCATTCAGGATCCTTAAGCTATATCTTTATCTTATCCACAAAAAATAAATAAAGAAGAAAAGAAGAAGAGAAATGTCTCCCTCACCAATACTAACAATTGATATCGAAGAGTTATGTGATATCTTGCCGCTTGTCCCCCACGGGCTGTCTCAAAAGTTGCTCCCTTTTTTTCTTCATCCACTTCAACACTCTCTAGTCGCTAGTAAAAACTGATATGATTTAAAGTTGGTCATACTTTATAATATTCTTAATATTATTCAATATTAAATATAAAATGCCCAAGTTGCAGTTAGAAGTTCTTTCTTTTATTAATTTTATATTAAAATGGATATACAATATTTAAAAATCCTAGCTGAAATAAATCTTACATCTAGATAAGATGTATCTTTAATTTATCAATATATATAAAATAAAATTTAAATATACAGCAACATTCATAAGTTGTTACTCATTTTCTTCTGATTTTATGTTCATGCTTTTATGAAAAAAATTGGTTAATTAAAATCAGTTTTGTATATTTAACAAATATTTTTTTTGGTAAAAACTAAGTTCTTATAAACTAATTCTTTTAAAACGTAAAAATTATTGAAACAGATTTTTGACTATTCTAATAATTTTTGTTTTTATGCACATAATTTAATTTAAACATAAAATATTATGCTTAAAATATTTAATTATCTATTAACTATGTAAAATTTTATTAGTTATTTAATATGTGTTTATTTTTTTGATAAAATCAATACATCAGTATAACATAAGAAGGGGAAAACTTTATATATATATATATATTATATAATATAACTTTTTTTATACGAATTTTTAAAAATAGGTTGAGTTCATCCACAATCAAAAGGTAGGGCAAAATTTTTCTTTCTCTTAAGCGATACTAATATCAGTCAGGGCGTACAGTCTATTATCTTCAAGCGTAAACCTAGACACCTAAGAGCTAAAATGTCTCTCCAAATAATGTGACTGAAACCACAATAAAATAGTACTCTCTAGAGATCAAATATATTCAAAGTGATCGTATATCTCACCCCTTCACCAATTAAATTCATCAAGTTATATAATATAACTTATATACTCAAAGTGGTTGTTTCCCATCAAATTAAGATACTTGGGCTTTTTTAATATTATTTATTCTACAATAACCTCTTGTTATAAATATTATTGACACTTTAAGATTTAATTATTCTGATTTGATTGAATAAAAGTATATTAAGCACGCGCAACTTTTCTCTCACAAAGGAGGAGCATTTGTTGTTAGTCTAATGGTAACTGGCAAGCATTCTCTAAGGTTGTAGGCCGTGTTTTTGCAGATTATTTTTTTGTTAAACAAAAAAGGTATGGAACAGGTGTAGCAAAATGATAGAAAAATTAAATCTTAAAAAATACCGAGAAAAGATAGAAATGAAAGAAAGTATAGGATAATTATTTGTGTATATAAAAAAAATTGTGTGGAGAAAAAGGCAGGGGAGTGCCGGGGGAAGGCGACACACGTGGCATCCAAATGTTATATAAATACAAATGCCCACTTCCTCTTCCAACGGACTTGCTTGCCGGCCCTTTCCCACCACCTTCTTCCTCTCTCTCCTTCATTTCTCTCACCATGGCAACCTCTTCCAAGACCAACAACAAGTTCTTCCTCTGTTTTCGCCCCGTCGTCATGCTCGATTCTTCTGTTCCATCTGATCCTTCTCACAAGGATGAAATCCATAACCCCCACAATTCCCTGCCTCCCAAACGCAAGCTTTCTCGTGTCATCAAAGCCATGGTCTTTGAAACCATACTGGTTAGTAACTTCGCTTTCTTACTCTGTTCTGCACAGAAAAAAACAAATGAATGGAACTTTATCTGATTAGGTTATGTTTGTTTGCCTTACAGAATCGAAGAGCTCGCCTCAAAAACCGATCCCGCCGAGATTCTTCTGAATCAGACAGCAGTTATTCGTCGACGTACACGGAGGAAACTTCATCGACCGGCGATGACAGATCCATATGGAGCCAAACGTCGGTGAATATCAGTAGTATTCAAGAAATAAACCCCGATCACTCTCTGTTTTCAGCGTCTTCATCAGACTCGAAGTTTATAAGCAAGTCCAAGTCTTGCCCCTCTGAAGCAAAACCCAGAAGAAGAAGCCGTCGAGACGCATCGGAGAAGAAGAGAAACAAGTTAGACTTCTCTGGAATATATATGCTTCTCTTAAGCTTAATTCTGACTGTGGTTTGGGGTAAGATTCTGGGCATTATGTTGACATCAATCTGTCTATACTCATCCCCTGTTTTCAAAAAGAGATACCTGATGCAAAAAACAGAGAGAAAGGATGGCAAGAACAGGAATAACAATAAAGAGCATTAAATTTGAAGCCAAAGCTGTGAGTTGTGGTGGTGGTGGTGGAAGGAAGGAAGTTCATGAATTTGTTTGGTTGTGTTGGTTTCTGGCAGTCGGCGAAGCGAAGGATCTCATCAGAGAGTAACAACGCAGAAGCATAGGTTCCATCTTTGAAGATTCTGACATATATCTGACACTTAGAATTAACACACTCTAGTTAATGAAATTCCTCCCTGTAAAGAAGTTTGGTCGTTGCCTGTTTAATTAATTTGTTGGAAATTTTCGCCTGCAATTTAATGAGCACAGCCATCATCTTTAAGTTCTCCGCCTTACAAATTTGTTTGATAGGAAATGGCATTTAAAAGGTGGCCCGATTTATTTATATCAATTGGAGATAAAATAATACTAAAATGTTCTTAAACTTCTAAGTACTAGTGGTAATAATTTATACTTCATCATTCTTTATAATTTAAAAATAATTATATAATTAATTTATACTATTCTAAACGTGAAAGATAAAAAAGACTAGAAAAATTGTGAAACTATATGTCAATAAAAATATATTTTTTATATCATAAATATAAGATTTAGTTTAGATAAATATTAAATAAGTGAAATAAAGAAAATTGAGAATTTAAGCTTCGGAAGTAACTCTTATTAATTTCTAATTAAATATTACAAGGATCTCTTAAAAAATATATAAAAAAACGCTATGATTCGTATTTTTAAAAGTATTAATTAGGATCGAAGGGTAAGAATTAAGTGTGATTGACTGTTCCAAGTGATGGATTGATGGATAGTACGTACAAGTGTTAATAACAATGGTCGCAGAGTAAACTCACTAGCTGAGGAATTTAATGATACTTAAATTTATGCCGAGAAAGATCGAAAATGAAGTTAAAGTGCCTTGAGCCAATTGAATTACTGGAGAATGACAATGCAATTAAATATTTGCTCCTTTTTGTTATAAAACTTCTTCTAAAAGAAATCTGATATTGTTTATTATAAATCATTTGATAGAGAAAATATAATGTGTAAATATAAAAAAAAAATCATCTAGATATTAGTAAAATCATACATTTACTTTATTTTCAGATGAAATTAATAACTTAAACACTTCCTCGATTTTGGTTAAAGGGTCATAACTTAAAAGTGTCTTATAGTATATATCAGAAGTCTTCTTGTGAATGAAAATTGTTTAAGTTACAAATATAGAAGCTTGGGTTGTAAATTTCGAAAATTCAATTTTAAAAATATCCTTATTTTATATTAATTTCATCATAGGATCGATCCAGGATCGTTGATCATCATTCTCCCTTGAATTGCTAGGACTCTTTACCAATAAAAAGAGCACCAGTGATTCATGGGGGTTGCCAAGTGACAATAAATGGGAATGGAGGAGGTGGTTGAGTAATTTTGGAGAAATAAGAAAAAGGGAGGGAGCTGTAATTAATTAAAAGATGGGCGTAGCTAGCCTCCTTTTTGACATTACCTATTGCTTTTCTAAAAAGTTGCTCCTTTTCAAAAAGACCCATTATTTTTTAAACAAAGCTTTGTCTCCTTCCCAAAAAGTTGGCCTCTTTATCATTAAATCTGTTTCAAGATTCTTGCTCAAGGCTGTTACTGGTAGCACAAAAAACTTAGCATAGATTTAATTACAATTTTTCTTACAACGTGTTAATTTAAGAGTACTTTGTTCACATAGTAAGGAAGGAAGCAATAGAAAATTAGAAACATTTGAACGCGCATACCCTAAAATCACACATGATCCTGGTGTACCCAAAAGGAAAAGAGGGCAAAAAAAAAAATCACACGATGCTTATGTTTGGAGCTTGGACGGAATATCACATGAAGTAACACTTTTCGAATAAAAATATTTTAGTAGTACTCCATTAATTACCACATTATGTGTTGTGTATGATCTCGTTTTAATCATATACATGCAAATCTTTGAGATCTGAATATGGCTAAAATAATTTAAAAATATTACCATTTTTCAATTAGAATATATATGTATGCTTCCAAGAAAGTATTTTAATGTCTTTATTTTGGTTTAAGAATTTAGAATTCAACTCAGTTTAAATTTAAAATATAACTACTATTTTTATATTTGCTAAGTTACTTAGTTGTTGATACTAAATATTTAATTCCATACATAGAGTATAAAACTCAAAAAAAAAAAAAAAGCATAAGCACATGAATTATGAAACTTATTTTAAAATCGAGAGCTAAAAATAAAAATCTCCAAGAAGAGGGTACTATTATATATATATATATATAGCATGGCCCATGAGTTGTTATTTTGACAGCTGCGGAGTGGGACATAATTTATCAAACATTAAAAATCAAAGGACAGAGAGATTTTGAAATGTTGGCGAACTCCTTTTCTTAGGGGAAGAGGTTTGTGGCCTTCTAGATTGCCCCCACACATACACTTAACTTGTTGGCTTAATGATTTTGCTAAGCATTTAATAAAGTGTCGGGGGGCCGTCACTATAAAGTTAATTTGGCGTCAAGAAGACAGAAATAACATAATGTAATGTTGATTGATACGCTTGGCCATTTTCTAAGAATAAAGCATATCAGCCAACAAAAGACAAACAAGATCATGTGGATCGTACGTATTGGGTTCAAAATATAATGTAGGATCAATAAGGAAAGGAGCATTCTTGATTATGAACTAATCATTGTTACGAAAGAATGATTAATTGAACGAACACCGTAACTAATGAAGTCTTGCCTCCTGCCAACATATACATATGAATGGATTAACTTTTGAGGGACAATTGGTTGCATGCCTGTCACGTTTCTTTCGATCGGCCTAAATGGATACAGGAATACGACAACTACTGTTGATTAAGAATCTTGTTAACCTTTAACGTTAATTTTACTTCACTGTTGAGGGTAGCTTGATTGTAAATGATTTAAAACTTTTTAAATTAACATTTGACCTCGTGTTTTATACCTGCTATATATTGTTGATATATTGCATAATTACAATGATATTCTTTCAGTCTTTAATTTAGTCAGATTAAAAAAATTAAATGAATTATTATAACAAATATAATATAATTTTTTTTAAATTATAAATCAATTTATGAGTTTAGGTAAATTAATTTTTAAAAAATAATAAATATTAAAAATAAAATTGATTAGGACCTTATATTTATAATTAAAACTAACCGAGGAGTAAGTTCATGATAAGAATACCATGAATTATTTCGTCACATGATTTAATTTTTTGTCCAAATTGGACATTTTATTATTATTTTTGGCCATATGTGAACTAATATTAAATTAGATGGGTAAATTTTATGTGAGAGCTAATTGTTCATATAGTTGAATAATAGTACTATAAAAAACCATGAAT
Organism: Leucaena leucocephala; assembly: GCA_037074615.1. Taxonomy (NCBI): domain Eukaryota; kingdom Viridiplantae; phylum Streptophyta; class Magnoliopsida; order Fabales; family Fabaceae; genus Leucaena; species Leucaena leucocephala. The sequence goes on from CM073545.1 coordinate 17,398,708, forward strand.
ATAATATTTCAAGTGTCATTTTTCGTTTAAATATATTAAAAGTTTATCACTAGAGAGAATTCTAAATTATTAATATGTGTGCTATGTAATGATGATACTCTTTTTCTGGTACTTAATATAAGACATATTTAACTAATTTGATTAGATTAAAAAATTAATTAAGTTAATTAATATATTATATTTTTCTTAAAATACCCTAACTATATCTTCTTTAATTCTCTCATTTTATTTTTTACTCGATTATTGTTGAGTAAATATCAATAAAAATAATTTATAAAAAAATAAAAATAAATAAAATAAATTTATATTTAAAATTAAATTTAACTCACTAATTAAGTCATATATTAAGAACTAAAAAAATATATCCCAGTCAATCAACAATTAAAAAGGATATATATATATATAATAACAGGTCGTGATTTATAACTTATTAATTTAAACATTTGTATAGGAGGTTTGGAATTAAATATGCGCATAATAAGAAATCCGTAAAATATGTGTTAGAATTAAATAAATTTGTATGAGATGTATTGTTACTAGTGGCCAAAAGTTGTAGAGCCCTTTGAATGGAAAGCGAAAGATTAAGAAAAGAGGTCAAGAAATTTCGAAATGTAAAGGAAGAAAAAGAAGCGTTGCTTTTGAGATATTAATCAAACAGTTATTGCCACAACAATAAACCAGCTAGGGTTGGGGTGAAAACAGCGTCTTGTTCACGAAAAGACATAAAAAGCGATCCAAGTGAAGAAGAAAGTGGATACTCATATAAATGCAAAAGATTTAATTGAATATATCTCTATAGGAGGGAGCTATTAGCTAGAGCTAAGAAAGTGGCACGTAGAGTTATTTTAAAAGAAGATATTTTCTTGCTTTATTTAAAATGGTGTGCCATATCCGCTGCCACACTCAACTTTTAAAACTCTCTATGATGATATCTCGAATAAAAGATTTAATTCTCTATAAATTTTAATAATAACTAAAGAGTTAATAATAATAAATTTTAATATAAGAATTAATAAATTTTTATTATTTAGAATCTTTTAATAACTAAACTATTTTCTTATAATCACATAAAAATGTTTCATAAACACGTTACTAAATAAAGAAATGTAAGTTTAATACTTAAATTTTAATAAAAAGTTTAAGTAGATTAAGTTTTAAGGGTTTATCACAACCAAGACGGAGGCCATCTAATATACATATATTATTTATAATTTAATACATTTGGCTTGTTTTTTGAAAGCTTGAGTTGGCATGTAAAGTACTTAATAAACATTAATTGTAATTGTAGGACATACATATATGCATGTGCTTCTTAGGACCTAAGGTTTGTGGGATTTTTTAAGGGGGAAAAAATAAAATAAGCTCATAGCTCATATATGAAAATTACTTGTACCGTTTTAAAATAATTGTTGTTTGAAATTTTACTCTTGTTTTAAAATATTTTCATTTTATATTTGTGAAATTATTATTTGTGAAATTGTTAAGTCTGCAGCAACTTTCTCAAGATGACAGTAATGGAGGAACTTTATATCTAAAACTTGCAGCTTCTGAGTTTTCTGATGCTAAACGGAAAAATGGAGAAATTATTGGTATTGTGGTGGGCACTGTAGGTGGTTTAGGGGTTCTCCTGGTTATTCTGCTGTTTGTGATAATCAGAAGAAGGAGAAGAATTGTTGGAAAAGGAAAATCGGTGGAGGGTTCATTGATGGCATTTGGGTACAGAGATTTACAAAATGCAACCAAGAATTTCTCTGAAAAACTAGGAGGAGGAGGTTTTGGTTCTGTTTTCAAAGGCACATTGTCGGATTCCAGTGTCATAGCAGTGAAGAAGCTTGAAAGCATAAGCCAAGGTGAGAAACAGTTTCGATCAGAAGTCAGTACCATAGGTACAGTCCAACATGTTAATCTTGTTCGTCTTCGTGGGTTCTGCTCTGAAGGAAGCAGAAAGCTTCTGGTTTATGATTACATGCCTAATGGCTCATTGGATGCCCATCTGTTTAAAGAAAAGAACTCCAAGAAATTAGAATGGAAATTAAGGTACCAAGTTGCTCTAGGAATAGCCAGGGGACTAACTTATCTCCATGAGAAGTGCAGGGATTGCATCATACACTGTGACATAAAGCCAGAAAACATCCTTTTAGATTCTGATTTTTGCCCAAAAGTTGCAGACTTTGGCCTCTCAAAGCTAGTTGGAAGGGATTTCAGCAGAGTTCTCACAACCATGAGAGGGACAAGAGGTTATCTTGCCCCAGAGTGGATTTCTGGGGTGGCTATCACTGCAAAAGCTGATGTGTATAGCTACGGAATGATGCTTTTTGAATGTGTGTCAGGTAGAAGGAATTCTGAGGCATCTGAAGATGGCCAAGTGAAGTTCTTTCCTACATGGGCTGCAAGTGTAGTAATCCAAGGAGGGGATATTCTTGACCTTTTGGATCCTGCATTGGAGCGAAATGCAGACATTGAGGAGGTGACTAGCATAATAAGACTAGCTTCATGGTGCGTACAAGATGAAGAGTCTCACAGGCCATCCATGGGTCAGATAGTTCAAATACTTGAGGGTGTTTTGGATGTGAATTTGCCTCGTATTCCAAGATCACTCCAAGTGTTTGTTGACAACCAGGAGAACATAGTTTTCTTCACTGACTCAAGCTCCAACCAGAGTTCACAGACAAGAAGCAAATCTCCATTCCAAACAGAACAACCGTTACTGTCATAAGCATAAGCAGCGCAAGAGCAATTGTTTAAGCACGTGGATCCGCATTCATCAGCATTCCCTACTCCAACAGATTGTGGATGTTTAGGTAAGGCCACGTTTGGCATTGCCAAAAACCTATCTTTCTCTCTGTTAGATGATCTTGGATTCTCACATTGCAACTTGGTTTTCCTCACACACCCACTTGAGTGATCCTGCAGATCCCAATCAGTTTGTGACTTTGGCTCGAAACCAGTCAGGCAAGTACAAAACGGTAGGGAATTCTCATTGCAGCTGCCGAATGTGCCACAAATAGCATAAACCTCACACTGTCGTCTTGGCTGAGACCAAAACAAATTCCACTGCTGGGTGCTTTCAAGCCATGAGAGTTGCTGGATCTGTCCCGAGACTGACATCACGAAACGAGATATAATAGAAGAGTTATACATGGAGTAAGTGAAATAGCTCTCGTTCTCGTTTGAAACAAAGGTGAAATTGTAAAAGAAATTCGCCCTCATTTCAGGGACCAAGCTGAAAATTTGGCCATTCCAAGGACCACTTGTCCAATACTCTTCAGACTTGTTCCAAAGAATTAAGTAGGAGGTGGTTCCTTTCGGGTCTAGCTCCAGAGAGAACAGACCCGTCGCAGGATCTTCATTGTTCTTCCAGGAAGTGAGATATTGAGGCTTTTTTGTCTTATTGTTGAGTTTAATTTTACCTCCAGGAAGCCACGTGTCGGCTGGGTTATCAAAACTCTGCCACAAGTTTTCTGAAGATTTCGGCTTGTCTCTTAGGACGAGATTCCCAGAATCCAGGAGGACAGCAACAACAGACTTCGAGGTGGCGTAAGTCAAATTTGTCGACCAAACTGGGATTTGGGACTCGTTGAGGAGAACCAAATTACCGTTTGACACAACTAACTTGGCCGAATTTTGATCAGAAACAGGGCTATCTCTGTTTGCGACCCAAACAAAGGTCTGTCGAGAGACCTTTTTATACCAGATGCCTATGTAGTAGTTTGAAGAATTACCTGGCTGGAAGAAACCCAACTCGAAGACACCACCAGATGAGATGATAGTTTGATCCCCAGAAAGAGTTTGATTTGCAGAGATGGTATCGGCAGCTTGTAAAGGTATGCTGTGAAAAGAGAAACAGAGGAGAAGAACAGAGAGAAAGCACCATAGGTTCTCCATGTTTTCCACGGCTTCACAGAAGCAAGTGAAATGAGGCAGACGCGAGATATTTTACTATCGGGGAGGAATGTATGACCTGGTCGTGTTGGAAACAAGATATAATCTATGGACTGTTATGCCCTTTTGGCCATACACAGATTTGTGAGCAGAGGCTGTGCTGTGAGGATAAAAATTGTCCCCGAGTTGTCAACTTGTCGTCGTTAAAACTGAAAGCCTTCAAGGGCAGGGGTTTCCAACGGGGTTCCTGTGCATTTAATGAATGTGTGAGCCACTTACGGAGTTAGCTCTCTTATATATCGACGTGATGTGGACCAAGTTCTTGGGTGTACAAATAATTTGCTTCTCAACAGTGTTCTCTTCGGGTGGTTATTGGTCATTTTATAGAAGGCTCTGCCATGGCGGGGTCTGTGTCCTGAAGTCATGGCGTGTGAAACATAGCGGCGAAGAGTCAAACGGCACTTTCTTGCTTTGGTTAAATTACAAGGCGACATAGTTGACTTTCGCATGCGGGGCTGGCTGCGGCATCCTAGTGGCAAACTATTTTATGCTTGCCAATTAGTTTAATACAAGTGTCCACTCAAATTCACATCAGAATTATCTCCAAAAGTTATCACGCAATGTTGACACTTCTTATTTAAAATTTGCTGTATATAAATTTTATATATTTTAACATGCGTTTGCATTTTAATGACAATCACAGATACAAGAAATACAGCCTGAATCGGTTTCCCTTGTTATGGTGAAAAAGTTGAAAGAGAAGACAAAGTGAAGTGAATGTATTTCTTGAGGGAAAACGCACTGCAATCACAATCACCACAAAAAATTGTTTCATGCGAGTGGGGACATATATAGACAGGGATTGGATTTTTAAAGCCCGCGTTTGTGGGTCAAAGACTGAGATTTTCATGGTCATTTTGTAAATTTAAGAGTCTTCCTACAAAATGAAAAACGGACCGCCTATAGCCAGGTACGTGACGCGGGTCAGATCCGGATATAGTCGGGGCAAAATTCCAGTGAACTGGGTGGGCAACTTAAAAAACCGGACCTCCCAAAAGGCCAGAACAAACACCCCATGTAGCATCTGACATTTGACTTTTCAAGCCTAGGCTTGCTCTGAAGGGTGGATTTTTCTGGCCTGGGACCCTGCAGATCTACTGCGGTTAATTTAGCACGCAATTCAAACCACAAGAACATGAATGGCAACCATCCTAAACATGTTCACTCATTTAAAAAAATATTAAATTAGCACATCTGTTATGAAATCAATTATGCTTTCATATTTTTACGTTCCAAGTTCCTACTCATTGTTAAGTTCCATATATTTGAATCATTGTCAATCCTCTTTTGTAAAACCAGATATATCAATGTAAACAATAATCCCGATATGAAGACATAATCCATGAAACTTCCCTATGCTGATATAGCAGCAACAAATTCCCTCCTCCATATCTGTCGTGGACTATATTTTTCACCAAACTCAATTACATAAAACAAAGGCGCTTTGAGTCTGTCCCTTCCAATTGATAAAGCAGCTTAGAGTTTCGCCTCAATTTATCTGTTAAAAAGACAACATGCACAGCGGGAAAAACTATAGGAGCGGATCGCCTCAAGACATGCACTCATTTGTTTTCCCTATGGTCTCCAAATTGATAAAATGTTGAAGTACAGTGATAAAGTCAAAACATTCGAGTCATGAATCTCATCATTACAGGAATCACGCTGGTAAAAGGGTAAAATTGCAAATACTTTTACAGCAAGAGCATAAAAAGGAAAATGTTACAAGGGCAAATGACATCATCAGTAAAGGAAATAACGCCTTGAATTACAAATTCATAGGCGCCATTTTCTTTCCTTTTTCCCCTTTCTCTCAGGTCGACACAGCCCACTTTCATCTGGGCCAAAAGATAGCATCTTGGCTCAATATCCATAACATTACAGTTGGGTCTTTTGGGCCTTCCGAAGTGAAGGGTGAACCTATGCTGACACAAGGTAAGTGGCCCAAATTGAGAACATCTTTGAATCTCCCCTCAAGTCTGGGAATCGGGGACGCAGAGTCGAACCGATTCCAGAAATTACAGCCATGGCTTCAAAGCTGATTTTGCTGAGAAGGCTCCCGAGGCCTGTGAAGCTGTCACTGGCATCCCCATCTTCAAATTCTTACTCTTTGGTTCATGAGTCCCGGCTTCTTCCTTTAAAGGCGTTGCAAATTCTGGATTTCTTGAAGAATATTTATTTGCCTCCGTCTACTCCTTCTAGAAGCTTTTGCTCTCGCAGTTTGAATGTTGAAGGCCCCACTTCTATTGATTACCGGTATGAAGTCTCCTTTTGTTACTTGGTTCATATTTTCCTATGGAAAGCTCCCCACCCCAGAGTTAATAATGTTCCATTTGATCCTCGAAACCAAAGAAAACAGGTTAAAAGTTAGTTTCACGAAAATTTCAAATTCATCTGAATCATCTGTTGGCTCGGTTCATTTGTAGTCACTTAACTGCATCAATCATTATGGTTAAGTTGCTTGGTTAAATTTCAGTACTGAATTACATAAGCCATTACAGTTATTGAATTGGTTTACCTTTCTTTTTTTATGCAAGAAAGTTGTATAATTTACTACCATTATAGCAACTGTACATTGTTCCAATTAGAAATGGGCAAGAATATTTTGGTAATTGATTGATGTGAATGCAGTTCTATACTGCAGGAGGATGAATTCCACAGACTGGCAGATACTACAATACATGGCCTACAAGAGAAACTCGAGGTATCTCTAGCTATTGTTTATATATCTTAACATCTTGTATGATACTTATGTCTTTGGAAAATGGTCTGTAACTGACGGAAACATGATGGAAAAATTAGTTTTATATTTCAGAATCTTCAACTTGGGCACTTATTATCTGATTTTGCCTTGTTGATTTATAGGTCTATGGAGATTCTGTTGAAGTTGATGGATTTGATATAGACTACGGGGTGAGGACAATTGTCTGGGACTATTAGTATATGAAAATTGATAACCAAATATTTATTGAAAAGGACAATACAATTTTTTAGATATTTAAATTACAAATTGATGCCAAACGAATCAAATTGTCAAATTTATAACTTGATAACCAAAACTTAGTTTGATTCTCTGGTATTCTAAAATCATATTTCTTAAAGGCCTTTTTTATTAAATTTTTTTGGAATTGGTCTTTTTGATATTTCCCCTATTAGTTTTGAGAAGCGAATTTTTTTATGTAGTGTGTATTATGTGTTTTAATCTGTCGTAGCATTTGGCAGAATGATGTGTTGACTGTAAAGCTGGGGGACTTGGGCACCTATGTATTAAACAAACAAACACCAAATAGACAAATATGGCTGTCTTCTCCCGTCAGGTATTTATTTGTGTCTATCGGTTGTCTTCCATTCAGAATGTTCTGTGCATGGTTACTCTTTTGTCTTGAAATGTTTTAGTTGTTTCACGCACAGAAATATTTGTACTGTAGATTATATGCAAATTAGTTCATTTTGTCAACTAAGACCCATGCTAGCTGTGTGCTTTACATGCTGAGCTGTTCTATTATGCCTGAATACCAACATTTACTGGATAAATGCCAGATTTTATTAAAAGAGCGTTAGAAGGTTCACATAAATTATAATGTGTGGGTTGTAGCAATCTGGATAGCTATTGACTTTGAAGTTAAAAGTCCTTTGGCTTATCATTGGTATTACTTTATCTGCATAGATGAGGAAGAAAGTGGCAGAGAAGGGATCGCAAAACTCTTCCAAGTAATTAATTGGTTTAAAATCTCCTCTCTGCTGTTTTTGAAATTCCTGGCATATAGGATTTGAAATAAGTAAAGATTTCTGGGCAGCTTTTGTTAAATAACCCCATTTACTCATGTTGGTTTTTACTTCAGGAAAAAGTTTTAACATTTTCCTATGCAAACTATGAGCAGGGGGAGATTTGATGTTATAGTGTATCATATAATTTTGATGAGATAGATGTAGTTGTAATACCCTGTATGGGGAGATTTGAATACTTCGTCCTCCTTCCAAGAACATACGTAGACAAACCTATTCATACACTTTTGGAAGAGTATCTTACAAGCGTCATGTGTCCTTTCTTTTCTGAGGATTACTTCAGTACAGCACTAATTTAGCTCTCACTGGCGTTGTGATTGATTATGGTGATTTAGATTATCTAGTTACTTTGGAGGCCTCTGTCATTCCAAAGTCTTCAGGTTTCATTGTATTTGTTGAAGGGTAATCCAATGGAGAGTGCTGACTCTCATCAGGTCCCTCTACAGCATTTTCCTTTTTGGAAGCCAAGGCATTTAGGTCCTCTACACAATTATCAGATGCAGGAAACTTTTATTCTCATCATGGGCATATGGCCCCTCTAAGGTTGGGGTGGTTGCTCACTAACAATATGTGTTTTATGTCTGCACCAAGTGTGTGATGAAATATATTTTGACCGTTTTAGCTTTTAGTGCGCATGTTTCATGATCTCTTGGACGCCCGTTCAATGGATTTTATCTTTGTTTGCAGTGGTCCAGCTAGGTTTGATTGGGATCAAGAAGCTAAAGCTTGGATTTATAGGCGGAACAAAGCGAACTTGTACGAAGTTTTAGAAGACGAATTGGGGCAATTGTGTGGCAAACCCGTAGTTCTTTCCTAAGCTGTTGGGAAAGGCTCCCTACAATCTTGGAGTTTAATTTATGAAAAATAAATCATTAATGATGAATTTTGATGTTTACGTGTACTTTTAGGCTCTCTTTTCGCCTTTACATCTTTTTATTTCATTGTAGCAAGAACAGTGATCTGTAGAAGTCGACTGTACCATCTATATAATAATCCCTACAAGAAGTTCAGGTGTAACTGTGCTATCATCATTAGAATGAACAAAGATTTCTGTATTTATATATTAAACATGGAACATGAGGTCAAAATTATGCTTGAGCTTTATATAGTCCAGTTACTAATGTGTCATCATCATGGAGACAAGCTTTGCCAGTTTTTACAGTTAGTACATGATTGAGAATGTAAATGTGGGTGTTAAGACGACATCTTAGTCCATCCATGTTGTATTGCTTGGTTAGCACAGAAATATAGGCAGCACCGTTGATCCAATAATTTACACATGATTTGTCGTGCCTTTAATTGTGCATACATACATGAGGGAGGCTTTCAGCCTCACAAGAAACAGAATTTGAGGGGAATGGAGGGAGAAAATTTTGAGTTCAATTTAAAAGAAATGGATAAGTGGGATTTTAAAATTTTAATAACGAGAAGTAAATATCTTTTTTTGTCAAAAAAATATTTTATCAATTTTTGTTTACCATTATAATAAGAAATATTCTTGAACTTTGTCAAAGTCAAATCCTTCCTTCTAATGATCTTAACACAAAAGTATATTCAATGGCACAAAGACCACCAAAAGTAGATTCCTTTACGGACGTCCAATAAAGTTACGTTGAGAGAGCAGGAATTACCAATTGTTATTATACGTTCTAAGTGAACTCGCCCCCTGAAAGTCATTTTGAATATGATTATATAGATAGTTTATAATTAACTTAAAAAATTGGAATACATGTAAAGATTCGAAGCAGGCCCCGGACGAGAAGGAATAGCCAGGAAACGACACTTGGGGTGTTTTTGTTAATGAAGTTGTTGTTGGGGTGATCAATCCTGAGAGGCAGCCCGCAGCTTTTAGGAAAGAAAACGCGCCCAAAATTAATAATAATAATAATAATAAACAGTGTACGATAAACAAGTATTGAAAAAAAGAAGCTTTGGAGCTCAGGGGAGGCCGGCGATGAATCACGAAGAAGATTAAAATGGTAGGAATGGAGACGAAGCGCAATAATTCAAAGCGGAATAACAGGGACATGGTCACATGTCGGAGGTTTGAAGCCGTCCAAAACTGAAAAGCAAACAACAATTCATAGAGAACAAAATAAATAAATAAATAATAATGATGAAAGGAATACAAGTGAAAAGTGAGTAAATTCTGTTGTCATTTTCAGGGCATTGAGGAACTAAGGGAAAAAGCATATGGAAGCACCGTCACCACACAAACCACAAAGCAAGTCGTTCATCCTGGTCTTTACTCTCCCTAACAAATCTGCACCACAAGAACCAGTCAGCCCCACTACCTCCCTGCTTTTCGTACTCTCCTTTACTGTTTATTCTATGACTTCCCGTTCAATTCTATTTCATTCTCTCTTCCCGCATTCTCGTTTGATATTGATTTTGCTTTTGTGTGAGTTCATGAAAACTACCCTCTTAAAGCCGTGGTCACACTCAGCTTGTTCAATAACTCAGCATGCCAATTTTGTCATTGTCCAGATTTTAAATTCTTGACAGTTTTGGACCTCTCCAAGGATCATTTAAATTTTAATTCATCATATTATAAAAAGAATAGCTTATCTCACTGTATTCAATTTTTATGGGTAAATTTTTTACAATTGATAAAATAGGAATTTTTCCATATAACTCAGCTCGTCATCAATCCTATATGTAAAAAGAATTCTCCTTTCGAAGAAAAACACAAACAAACTTTTTTTTTGGCAAAATAAATGCGAAAATAATGGGAAATTCTGAATTTCTTCATGAAGCCCTTCACTATATTCTTGTGTCCCCTTTTTTGTTATATATAAAAAAAATTAAAAAAGGGGTTGAGTTCACCATGATATAAAAGTAAGGCGAAATCTTCCTTCCTCCTAAGTTATACTAATATCAGGTAAGATGAACTGTCTATTATTCTCAAATATAAATTTAAACATTTAAAAATTAAAATACCATTTTAAATATAGCGACTAAAACACAGCAGATAAATTTTGAACCACAACAAAGGGTCCCCTTTAATTTGTCGTCCATATAATGGGATCATTGGCAGTAATTTTGAAAGCTGAAGACCTGCCCCAACTTCAATAATAAGCAGGGCCCACTCATGATTCATCCTCATAAGGAGGGATATAAAGATCGCGCAAAATGGAGCATATCTATATCTTTATCTAGATCAATCCGTACCTATTATAAAATTAAATAACTAATCTGAAGCCAAGGATGCTCCCATGGCCACATGTTTGCTTCCAGATCCGGTCAAGGATTAAAAAAATAAAAATATCTCTTCGAAACACGACCATTAATTAATCCTAGTACTAATCCATAGCGTTTAGGATATGCCTACACCCTGCATTTGCGAAATTAACCTTGTATCATTCGCCATAGCCTTTGCCTAAAACTTGGGCCACTAGGGGCACGTCCCGACATTGATTACAGGCAAACTTCATTGATTGTGGATAAAAAGCCGAGAAAACAAAAATAGGAAACATTCATTTCGCTATTGGGATTCATTTCTAACCATCACAATTTAACTGATCAAACACAGATTTTCTGGGTCGGGACTTCAAATTCTATGAATACAAATTTCAACTGAATTGACAATAAAATATGGTCATCGTCACTGTCAACTCCACGACAAATTTTATTTTGGAAAGCATGAAAATAAGATGTCTGATCAATAGTACAATTAGTTAATCAATAAACAATAACTAATAAAATAATAGTATCTAATAGTACGAATTCCATTCGGCTCGCTTCTCCAGGAACAAGCCCCTTCCAAATATCAAATCAACCTTACTCCGTTTGGGCCGTTATCTCTTCAGCGATCGGTGCGTAGACGCCGGCCCAGCTTCTTGTGTTTCTCTGCGGCGTACACCACGGTTACCGGCTCCCCGCCAACCTTCTCTCCAGCTTCGTTAACACGTTCGTCTCACCCGCCATCCGTTGGACCCTGACCGTCCTAACCAAAGTCATATATTGTTTCCAGAAGCCATAACAATCAATTTCAAAACTCAAAATGGGGAGAAATCTAGAACATATTACGGAGACAAGAAGATTGCAAGATACAAAGCAAAAACTTCAGTAAAAATAGGAAATAAATATGAGAAAAACCTGGAAATTATGATTGGATGCATTTTCACGCCTTCGTTTCAAGGAAACTGTAGATCCTATTTCAGAGACATTTCTATTGCCGTTATTAGACTCATCGCTGCTAGAAGAACTTGCAGGCGGTGGGGGCGTCGTGGAGGACCAAGGGACTATTTGATGATCCGCCTCCCCGTCACCGCCTCCCTCATCGGCCTCGGCGCCATCGTCATCGTCATCGTCGTTGTTTTCGTCAAGCATGGCATCGTCGCCGTCATCATCCGAGTTTATTTCGGTGTCATTGCCTCCTTCGCTTTCATCGCCATCCTCACCGCTTAAGTTCACCCCTTCGTCACAGTTACGGCAAACCGAAACGGTGTTTCCGAGAAGAGCACCGGAGGCTTTCCATGGCGTTGGAGACTGGCACGCATAACATAGAAGGGTCCTGGAGTGCCTGGCAACCAAGAAATTAGCTCCGTGAACCTTGGCATCGCAGTCCCAACATAAACAAGCCTGATCCGATTCACAGTAGGCCCTTGCCGGAGTCCTGCACAGCTCGCAGTTCTTCATCCTCTAGTCGTGTTAAAACTGGGACGGTCTTCTACTATTCTACTCTATTTCTATATGATTTCTTAATCTCATTTCTTTTTCCCACGAATATTCTCTGTTCCGCTAATAGATGATCTGCGAAAAGAAGGGTAAAGGAGAAGATTTTCCGTAGAATCCCGGAACTGACCCCAACTATATCCTCTACCAGATTTGGCTGCAATATGTTGTCTTAGACATCAAGCTATAATTTGACCCCGTCAAAATGTTTAAATATAACAATGAACTACAGTGGAGCTGTGCATTTTCACCAAACTTAATGAAAGTACTTCCAACAATTTTTGGGATAGATTCAATGAATTGCATATTTAAATTTTTAGAAACACTTATCTAGCTAAGTAACTAGTTACTATAAAAATGATATGTATGACTATGGATATAAATGAACAGTGGTTTAGCTTTATTTTTGTTTTTAGACGATATTTTTATTTATGGTTTTACAATATTAACTTTTATACTTGTGGCCTGAGAATTTTTATCATTTTTAAATATAGGATAACATACTTAATTATTAGTTATATCAATATTTTTTTGTGAAAATTTCTTGAATTTAATTTTATATAAAATTCTTCTAAAATTTTACGTCCCATTAACAAAATAATAAACGAATTGAAAATAAAAATATTTATCTGAAGAAAAATTTAGGAAAACTCATTTTGTTTTTTTAATTGTATTTTTATTGAAGCCTGTAAAATGACTCCTCATGCATTGTTTAGAGTTTGGGATTTGGGATTTAGGAATAGTATCAATTTAATTTTATATAAATTTTATATGTTAAGCATATTTATATTTTCCGTGAATTTTAAGAAAAAATGGCTGCAAGAAAGAGGGACGGGTGAGGGGTTATAATTGCGATTGGACAAAGGAGGGTACGGAGGGTAGAGCAGCGTGCGGCGGCAGCAGTAACCATACCAAGGAAAGGCCAAGGGGAGTGGTTTTGTGATGATGGTGATGCCACGTGTATGCTCCTCATACAACTTAATACTTTCTGTGGTGTATATATGCCCTCCCCCATATTTCTCTTTTCTTGTCATAGCCTAGGGCTAGGATATTTCTTTCGCCTACGTGGCAACCTCGGCATCTTCCTGATTCCGATTTGCTTACGTGTCTCTCTCTCATTCATCCTTGCCAGCTGTTCACTTTGGGGTGCTTCCCCCCACGCGATTTTGGCTTTTCTATATATCTCACACTCTCCTCGATCCCTCAAATCCCCCGTATGTGGTTCCCACGCTATCCTCCTGCAAGGGAAACCTACGTTTAACTTATGAAAACCGCAGCTGGAGTTAGGCGGAAGCGTATCAAGCCCTGTCCCTCCTTATCCCTCAAAGCACTCATCTTCTTGTTTTTGCCTTACTTTCTTTTCTATTTATTTCTTTCTGCTGCCCAAATTATTAAAAAACCATATTTTTTTAAAAGACACTGTAAAAGTAAAAATAGTGCTTTTTAAAAAACATTGCGATTTTTTTTTAAAGTGTATTTTTAAAAAAAATCTTAAAAAACACTTTTTTAAAGTTTTTTTTAGAAGACACTTTTTTTAAATATGCTTTTAAAAAAATATTTTTGAAAAAAAGTGTTTTTAATTTTTTTTATAGTTTAGACAAGAGAGAGAAGTAAATATAGAATAAAGCAAGAGAAAGGCAAAAAAAAAAGAATGATTGTGAGAGATGAGGAGGTAGGGTGATTATGAGAAGATCCGAATTCGAGTTAGACCTCCAAATGAAATTTAAAGCCCTTGTCATTTCTATATTTAAAAAAAAAAATCAAACATTGGGTTCATACTTGATAGTCATAGGATCACTGGCACTATCAAATCCCAAAATAGATGGTGGAGGGTGTGTTTCTCTAATTCTCTTCCTTATATCAGAATTTTTCATGTAAAGATCACAAATTTAACAATAGTAATAAGGACAATCTAATCATCATAATTTTTTTCATAAAAAAAATCTCAATCCTTTAAAATAATTTTAATTATTCGTAATTCTTTACTATGAGTAATTTTTTTTTATTTTAGCCCTTTAGTATAATTTTTCATTAATTTAAACCTTTTTTTTTCAGAAAGAAAACTTGGCAACTATCTCCCCATCATGTGATGACATAAATATAATAATCTATTATTTACATCTGTAAATACCGTCACCGTGCATGTTCTTCATATCGTGTATGGTATACAAAATACACATGATGGTGCGAGGGGGGAGACTTATATGTGAAACAATAAATTTTAAAATATAACTTGTATTGAAGAATGAAACTCACACATTCATAATGACTAGCACCTTATACAGGATAGTCCACCTGTGACGCACATGATTGTCCACCTCACACATATGATAACTATTATAACTATTTATCATTATTATACTCTACTGTCTAACACTCCCTTTTAAATTTATGACTATACAGATTTATAGTTCTTAATTTATACAAAATTTTATTATTATCTTCTTTTCCAAAAACTTTAGCTAGAATATCTGCTTGTTGATCTTTGCTTCTGACATGTTCAAGACTAATTACTTCTTCTTGTAATTTCTCTCGAATAAAATGACAGTTCACCTCTATATACTTTGTACGCCCATGAAACACAGGATTTATTGCAATATAGATAGCAGATTGGCTGTCACAAAATACTTGTACAGGTTCCAGATTACATACTTCCAGATCTCTGAGGCTGGTTCTTGCATCTCGTGAGCACACGATCCGTCTATGAAGCCCAATTTATTCTTTCCATAAAGAGCTAACCGCATCGTCCGACTCCATACCTCATAGTTATCAGACCCACACAATAGTTGAGGAACAAGTGTGGTTACTTGTGTATCTGATGGATGCAAATATAAGGGATGGGTGAAATCAATAGTCGGGGCAATATGATCATCCTTCCCCATTGAACCAGATTCTTTAAACAACAAAAAATAATCGGTGAATACCAAAGTGAACGTTCAAGATTGAATTGTGTAGGTAAAGGTCCCTTGCTGTCAATGGATGAAATTTCAAGAAGCACATTCACGATCGCAACGGAGTGGTCAATGTCTGTAGCTGTGAAGTAGTATGTGAACACCCTAATGAGAACAACTCTGAGTGTAGATCTCGCGACAAATCTGCAAGACGTGTTGGCAACCTGGAGATGCAACAGCGAGCTGTGATTCACAAGGGTGGCGTCGTTTCCTAGCGAAGAAGGAACGACAGTTCTTGGTAGGGATTTTGCTGCTATGGACCTGAATCATGCAATTTCACATGAGCAGTATCGTGGAATGACGGTTCTTGGCTGGAATCTTGGAATGATTGGCGTGGCTTGTGGTTGGGATCATGCAACGATGAGCGTGAGTAAACATCTAAGAGCCCTAACGACGAGATCCCATTTGCTCTTCCTGCGTGATGTGCTAACGAGGAGAGAAAATGACATCCGACTGGAACCCACTTGGGTTCAAGGAGTCATCAGACTTTAACAAAACAGGCTGGCCCAAGAGTATATTGGCTCTGGTGCCATGTGAAACAATAAAATTTAAAATATAACTTGTATTGAAGAATGAAACTCACACGATACATTTAAAATGACTAGCACCTTATTTATAGTCCACCTGTGCACATCACTGTCCACCTCACACATATGATAACTATTATAACTATTTATTATTATTATACTCTACTGTCTAACATTATACAATATGGATATTTTTTAGATATATTGAATTACATGATCTTTTACTCAGTAAAATTTATCGTTCAAGCAAATATAGATGGAAATTATTTTCAAAAGACTTTGAGATTGATATTTTAATTTGAAATATAAAGTTATAATATTTGTGTACGTTTTAAATTTCTTATTATAAGCATGCACTTCAGGGTCAGGCCCATATCTGTGAGCAGATAAACCAGATAAACATCATACGATTAATCTAACGCCCGAATAATGGACGACTAAGCAGATGAGAAATCTTGAATTTTTTGGGACATGTCTAAGAGCGTTAATATGGATGAGGGAGAAGAATAAATGAATAATAGATTTTTTTTATACAATAATTTTTGAAAAAATATTGAGCTCACCTACGATTAAAGGGTAGGGTGAAATATCTCTTTCTCTTAAACGACACTAAAATCGGGCAGG
This sequence comes from Leucaena leucocephala, assembly GCA_037074615.1. Lineage (NCBI taxonomy): Eukaryota > Viridiplantae > Streptophyta > Magnoliopsida > Fabales > Fabaceae > Leucaena > Leucaena leucocephala. The sequence continues at coordinate 17,415,212 of CM073545.1, forward strand.
ACGAGCTGTTAATTATCTTCAAGCTTAAACTTAAGCACCAAAAGAATTAAAATGACTCCCTAAACCTTACGATTATAATCATAATAAAATAATATTCTATAAAAATTGAATACGATCTAAATAATTATATGTATCATATTTTTTTCAGTTAAACTCCCAATAGTATGAACAATAGATTTATATTGAAACTTGGAACTAATATCTATGTTGTGGGCCGAAACTGAAAAAATGTGTTTTTTTTGAGGTATATGAGACAGTAGAAATAGAATGTTAGGTTAAAGAAATACTAATTTGAATTAATTAGTATTGATATTAATCTTAAATCGATATATGTACTTTGACGTTTTAAAAGATAAATAAAAAAGCTTCAACTGTAGATAATGTAAGCCTGTGTAATACGCTCTAGATTATTGTTTTTATATTCCAAGTGGTAAATGGGGGATGAAGCTCTTAGTGGGAATCATGCTCAAGTTATGAATTTTGTGCTTAAAGTGATAAATTATGAAAGCTTCCTCATTATATGAGGAATGTCTCGGCAACGAAGGCTTAAAAAGAGACAGAGAACTCAGAAAACCTCTGTGCTAAATTTGATACGTAAAAAGTGAAAATATTTTTTTATTTATTTAATATGATAGAAATCACCCCTATTTTTATTTTTAATATTTTAATTAATTTTAATTTTATCATAAAAGTTACAAATTAATATGATAGAAATGGAAGTAAAATTTTTTAGACTATTTTACTTCAATTATAAAAGTTTTAGATAATTTTAACTCTTCATAAGTTATAAAAAAATATTTTAGACTATTTTATCCTAAATTATAAAAAAATATACATTAATTTCATACTCATTTTTATTATACTAAATAAATTTTTAAAATTTATTTTTATTTTTAATTTTATTTTTATTAAAAATTCTTCTATTCTACTGAACGTGATAATATTATCCCGATTGATAGTATGGAATAAAGTGGAAGTAGAAAGGAGGAATTGGGATGTTTGGTAGGCTGGAAGGGGAAGTCATGGGTGCCATGGTCCATTATGTCCTCTGCTATTTTATCAATTCACAATTTTGCTCTTCCGTGATTAACCACAAACCCGACCGCCATGTTTCCCATCTCAGCTCAAACTCGACGGCCATGTCTCCCTTCTTCCTCAGACTCGATGGCCTCACTGTCCGATAACCGTCGGCGACAATTTTCCCCAAGTATTATTAGACAAACACACAGCTTGCACCGACAGATCTCAAGGAGTAGTGTTCGACGGTGTCAACAGCAATCGGAAGAGGAACCGTGTGAAGGCGCTTGACCGGTGACTGCGAGGACGATGGGATGGGAGTCTTCTACGATGCGATCCGACGATGGGATTTTTGGGGGTCGACGGCAAACTACTACATATTTTGCTGCTCTCGAAGATTTTAGCTTGATTTAATCTAGTTATACTGGTATTGGGTGTAGTTTTCTGTTCAATGATTTTAGCCTTTCATGCTCTTGCCGGCGGTGGGTGTTTATGGGTAAAGGGGAGAAGCTTTTTCTTGCTTTTTTTTTAGTGGAAGAAGCCTTTTCTTTTTAATTCTAAGGATGGTATTGTTTCTGGTTTAGATCTGGCTATTGGTCGTCTATATGAAGGAAGGACTTGGCTGCAGCCTTTGTAATTCTTGACATGTGAATCGTCATGACTCATGATTTGCTGTGCTTTTTTGATTTCCACCCTCGCGATTTTTGTCTGCTATCTTTGTTTGCGATTTTTGTCTTCTCTACTGATTGTTTTGTTAATGGTCATGGGTATTGGTTATTTCTCTTCTTTAGATGGTAATATTTTTCTGTTCTTCAATCCGGTCTTAATGTACCCATCGATGGCGGCAGAGCTGGATTGTGTTAAGTGCCTGTTTGGCACCACGGTTTAAGAATGAATTATGGGGCAAAACCTCGATTTGGAAAATTTTCACACAAACAGCAATTTTTGTTGAGAATTAATTTTGAACAAAACCTCGGTTTGAAACATAGTTTTTGAATAAGCTACTGAAAATAGCTTTTTCTTTGAAACTTAGGTTTTAGATTATCCAATTACTATTATACCCTTACTTTTTTTTACACCCTCTCTCCTCTCTCTTCTCTATTATCTCTCATCTCTCTTCTCTTATCTCTCTTTTTCTCTCTCTTCTCTCCTCTCTTATCTCTCTTTTTCTCTCTCCTCTCTCCTCTCTACACTCTCTTCTCTCTCCTCTTTCTTCTCTATCATCTTTCATCTCTCTTACTTTTAATCATATCATACCCTTTTTAGTAATTTACCAATATAAAAAGTGATTCTACTACTAATCATCTAAACATCTTTATTCCCAAAATCTATTCTTCCCAAAATCTATTCTACCCAAAATCTATTCTTCAGAATCTATTCTTCCCATAATCTATTCTCCAAAAGCTAATCCAAACACACCCTAAATTAAGGGAGGCTTCGATTGAGATGGGTTGGACCTATAAAAAAAAAGTTATGGGTATTCTAGTCTTTTCTTAACAAAAATATATAAATTGAATAAAATTAATACATTAATTCTATCATCATACCAAAAATATTACCTAGGTTTTAAAAAAAATTTGACCTACATTTTAGTTTTAATTTTTTTAAATAAATAATTATATTTATTAAAAATAATTTATAGATCAAATCATAGATTGATACATTCTATTGATGGCGGCAGAGCTGGATTGTGTTAAATGAAGGGAGTCTTCGTTGAGATGGGTTGGACTTTTTTTTTTTAATTTTTTCATGGGTATTCTAGTCTTTTCCTAACAAAAAATATAAATTAAATAAAATTAATACATTAATTCCATCTACATAGCATAAGTGCCTTGAATGTTAACCCTCTAACTTAGATTTAAAAAAAAATTAACATAAATTTTAATTTAAAAAAATTTCAAAACAGTTATATTTATCCAAAATAATTTATAGATCAAACTATAGTTTTAAATAAATTGTTTGGAATAGTTTTTGAAATAGTAAAAGAGTTTATATACTACCTAATTATTATTTTACCCATACTTTTTCTAACATTCTTTCTCCTCTTCTCCCTCTTATCTTCTTTTTCTCTGTTGCTCCTCTTCTTCTCCGTCAGTGTTTATTGTCGCTATGGCCTCCGCCATCATCACTGGTCGCCTCCACTATCGTCGTTCCTCTTCTCCGTCCGTCAGTCCTCTCTCCTCCCTATCGCTAGTGCTTTCGCTTGGTCTCTGTCCGTCGTCTCATTGGCCGCTTGTGTTCAACAAGGAAGAAGAGGGAAGAAGAAGATGTGAGGTGAACAGTGTGGTGACATGAGCTGATAGATAATTATTTTTTTTTATCTTATACATTTTTTGTTAATTTACCAATTATAAAAATACTTTTAGTAATAACCATCCAAATATTTATTTATTCATAACTACTTTTTTTTTTCTATAAACTCTTCTCCACAAGCATTTTTCTAAAAGCTGTCCAAAAATAATTTTTCTATAAACCCTTTTTAAAAAGTCTATCCAAATAGGTCCCAAGACTCGCTTCTACTCTCAATATTTTAGGTCATTTCAATTTCATAAAAAAGCTGAGAAATGAGATGGGAGAAATAGAATTAAAATATTTTGGACTATTTTACCTTAAGTTATAAAATTTTTTGACAATTTTAACACTTCCTAAGTCATAAAAAAAATATTTTAGATCATTTTACCCCAATTTATAAAAAAATATACATCAATTTTATATTTATTTATAACTTACTAAACAAACTTTTAAAATTTTATTTCCAACCTAATTCTATTTTCAGTTCAATTTCAATTTGCACCTCTACTTTCATAAAAAAACTCTTTCATCGCACCAAATGTATTGTAATTTCCATTTCCATAAAATACTCTTCTAGTACGGATGGTAGGATAGAAGAGTTTTTTTATGGAAGTGGGAGTGCAAATAAAAATAGAAGTGAAAATAAAATTAGGCTGTAAATGAGTTTTAAAAGTTTGTTTGGTAGGTTAGAAATAAGTATAAAATTGATGTATATTTTTTTATAATTTAGGGTAAAATAATCTAAAATATTTTTTTATAACTTGAGAAGGGTTAAAGTTATTTAGAAATTTTATAATTTAAAATATTTTATTTCTATTTCTCCCATTTTATTTCTCTAATTTTTTGATAGAATTTAAATAACATAAAATATTAAAAATATAAATAATTTTTATTATATTAAAATAAAATATTTAATTCCACCTTCATTTCTATTTCTTAACTTCCACCCTCACGCTAGCAACCAAGCCCTTCCATCGTAACAAAAGGGCATATAAGTGATAATTGCTTGAAGGGTTAAATCAAGCTGATTAATGAGATTTTTTGGCTTGACCAGATGGGAGATGACTGACAACTGTGGCCAAGTGCTTACATTGACTAGGAGAAGATGAAGACAGATGACGAGGAGAAGAAAAGTAAAAAGCGATGAGCGACGACCTTGACTTTGCCTGTCAGCTAGCCCACCCGCCCACATGAACAAGAAACATACTCGCAGAGCTCAACCACACGAAGAACAATGGGAGACGACTGGCTTGACTTGCAATTGCATCATCTTCTTCACATCGCAATTACTTTATGCTCTCACATGCTTGTAGCCATAAGAAGCATCAGAATGAGAATAATCCTCTCGTATCTGCTTTATGCTTTTTTACTCTGTCTTCCTCGTCCCTGCTTAGCCAGCGATACTTTGAAAATCGGTGAAAGCGTTCTTGGCTTGGAAAATGCCAGTAACACTCTTGTGTCAGCAGGACAAAAGTTTGAACTGGGTTTCTTTTCCCCTGCTGGAAGCCAAAACAGCTACCTAGGAATCTGGTATTATGGGAAACCACCGACAGTGGTCTGGGTTGCTAACAGAGACAACCCCATTCCCCATTCAATTACTGGAATTTTTCAAATTTCGCTTGATGGAAATCTCACATTGTCAGGTACAGATGGAAAACCTTATTGGTCTTACAGACCTAAACACGTATCTTCTCTCGAAAACCTGACGGTGAAGCTTATGGATTCTGGCAACTTAATTCTAGGAGACGATCAATTACAGAAGACCTACTGGCAAAGCTTCAAACACCCTACGGACACATTTTTGCTGGGCATGACAATGGATGAAGATTTATCCTTGACTTCTTGGAGAGCTTCTGGTGATCCTGGGAGTGGGCAATACACGTTTGTAGGTGGAAAAACAGGGGATACCAACTACACAATCTACGTCAACCAGAGTCAAGTTTACTGGGTAAGTGAAACACGCCAAGATTTCGGCTCAGAAGGAAAAATACTTTGGCTGTTGACAAATTACTCCCAAAGGAATTATACTTATCAAAACAAAAGCATCTCAACCGCTCCACTTCTTTCTGGTTTTGAGTCTGCAAGGCTAGTGATGAATTATACAGGACAGATAGAGCTTTGGCGCTGGGATGACATCAGTGAAGGATGGGTGACCTCATGGAAAGAGCCAGAAAACAAATGCAAGATACATAACGTCTGTGGGAACTTCGAAAGTTGCAATATTATTAATAGTTCGCCACGCTGTAAATGTTTGCCTGGATTCAATTCTAAGTCGCTGGGGGAGAATCAGATTCCGTCCTCTGAATCTGGAGGGTGTTTCAGAAAAATAACACCATGCGGCCAAAACACCACAACATTCATAGAGTTGAAGAGGGTGAAAGTGAGGAAACCAGACCAAAAAGTCGACGCAGCGGACGAAAAAGAGTGCCGATCTAAGTGCCTCGATGGGAATGGGTGCCCCAATTGCACCGCTTATTCATATGATGCATCAACAGATTCCCATAGCAGGATATTCGTACCGTGTTCTATTTGGACTTCTGATTTACCTACCATTCAAGAAGAGATTGATCTGGGCCTTAATCTTTCTGTCCTGGTAAATAAACGAGATATAGGTACTTCATATGTTTTTACCATCTCATATCTCCTAATAAGTTGCCTGCTTTACTTAATCAATACTGTCTTATATTGCCTAACATGAAACTGGTACAGAACCAACTCCAAGAACGTGCAAACCTTGCGGTGCATTCACAATTCCTTATCCGCTGAGCACTGAACCAAGTTGTGGTGATCCCATTTACTTCAATTTCACATGCGACTCGCCAACTGGGCATGTTAGTTTCACTGTGGGAGAAGAGAGTCATAGAGTTATTAATATTGATCCATACAACAGATCGTTCTCTATTAAAATGAACAGTTTGGAGGATTGTGCTGCAAGCAATCTCGGGCGTTGGCTTCATCCGCCATTTAGTGCGACTCCACGGTGCGTTGATGGAGACGAAGTAAAGACACTGGAGATTAATTGGCTTCCCCCAGGTGAACCTCCCTGTAATAACTCCATAGACTGCAAGGACTGGTCTCATTCAAGTTGCAAAGCAACCATAAATGGAAATGGAAGATGCCTCTGCGATAAAAAATATCAGTGGAATGGCCCCAATTTAAGCTGTACGCAAGGTAAAGGTGTTAGCACATTAATTTATTCCCCCCCCCCCCCCCAAATTCTTCATGTTAGAGAGACGGGAGGTCTAAACCTGACAGCTGTCCAAGTTTACTGGAGCCTTGAAACTGATTTGAATGCTAACTTGGATAGGAATTAACATTGGGAGTAGGAGATTGATGAGAAGGATCATGTTTGTTGAAACAATATGAGGCGATATTCAATCGTCTTGTTGAAAAATTGATACTTGAATTCTTTACACCCTGATTAAAATATCCTTCTCTATTTTTATTATTAGATTTAGATTCTTCATTTTTTAATTATATTTCTCATTCTCATGTATAGAAGCTAACGCATTTCCTTTGTCAATAGAGCCTCCAAGAAACAGCTCTAAAGTTTTGACATTAGCGGTGACATTTTCAAGCATGATTTTCTTGGCCTGCATTATAGCTTCTGCTTATATTTGGAGAAGAAAAGTAGCCTTTAAGCAAGGTAATACATTTTTCGCTTACAAACTTCTAAGCATTATTCAACGTAAATTTCATCACGTTATAGTGCCTGTGTTCATGTATTATGTTTGTTTGCATCTATTACGCGTGTTCAGAAAAGGGACAAAATGAAAGAATGAGACAGAGCCTACAAGACAGTGAGAGCTATATCAAAGAATTCATGGATGCCGAGGGGTTCGGGGAAAAGGACAGTGAAGGAATAGAGGTACCTTATTTGGATTTTAATAGCATCCTATTAGCCACAGATAACTTCTCAGATGCGCACAAGCTTGGGCGTGGGGGTTATGGACCTGTCTACAAGGTGATTGGTTCAGTTCCACTTTCTTGATTGATTTCTAAATCTTAGAGACATGCTATATGGAGAATTTTTATTGCAGGGCAAGCTTCAAGGAGGTCAAGATATTGCAGTGAAGAGGCTTTCAAGTGTTTCTTCACAAGGATTGAAGGAATTCAAGAATGAAGTTGTCTTGATATCCAAACTTCAACATCGAAACCTTGTTAGACTTCGGGGCTACTGCATTACAGGACAAGAAAAAATATTACTTTATGAATACATGCCAAACAAGAGCTTAGACACATTCTTATTTGGTAAGTTATAAAATGCTTAATCATCAATACTTTCAGGCGTGACACAGGTTTGATGACATTAATGTAAAAGGAAATGTTGATGCAGATCATACACAAAGAGTGATTTTAGATTGGCAAATGCGTTTTGACATAATTCTAGGAGTTGCTAGAGGGATGTTGTATCTTCATCAAGACTCTAGATTGAGGGTAATTCATAGAGATTTGAAAACTAGCAATATTCTTTTGGATGAGGAGATGCAACCAAAAATTTCAGACTTTGGACTCGCAAAAATATTTGGAGGCAAGGAAATTGAGGCTAGTACAGAGAGAGTAGTTGGAACTTAGTAAGTTTGATGTGTCTACCTTATTGAATACTAATCTTGACCTATATTTTTCAAGAAACATCATGGTTTTTTTTCCTTTTATTTTGCAGTGGATATATGGCTCCAGAGTACGCATTGGACGGAATTTTCTCTATTAAATCAGATGTTTTTAGTTTTGGTGTTGTAATGCTTGAAATTATCGGGGGAAAAAAGAACACAGGATTCTTTCAATCAAAACAAGCTTCCAGCCTCCTGGGTTATGTATGTTTCATCTTGTTCCTCCCTCGGCTTAATGTTCTTTTGCATTATGGTGATTCCATGAATGAATATGCAGGCATGGAGGCTATGGACAGAGAATAACTTGTTGGATTTAATGGATCGATCTTTGAGTCAAAGTTGCAACGCAAATCAATTCATAAAGTGTGCACAAGTGAGTCTACTGTGCGTACAAGATGAACCAGGTGACAGGCCCAGTATGTCGCAAGTAATGATAATGCTTGAAAGTGAGAGTGCAAGCCTCCCAACTCCAAAGCAACCAACATTTTTTATGAACAGTTCGAGGGGCATTTATAGCTCTGCTTCTTCTTCCAGTAAACCTGAAGGAGTTCTTCCCACTGATAGCAGCCATCAAGAAGGTCGGTAGTGCATGATGAGTTCGATGCATGCTGGATTGGATCCTAATGGAAAGCCAACATTGAATTTCTAGTACGCTTGTGTGAAAGTCCACTCATTCTTAAATGGCCCATGCCTTATTGCTTATCAAATTACAATACCAGTGATCTCTATTACATTCCTCATGTAATCTAAGTCTTTGATCACCATATTCAATGAATCCGACAAATATTCTAGTGAATTGGACTATGTCAGATGTTGTGACAATGTTTGGCAGGAGAGAGATTGCAGTCCTCCCGAGTCCTAAAGCCAGAACCAACCGGTTTTTTTTTTTTTTGGGCGAGGAGAGGGATTTCTGGTTCATCTTCTTCTTCAATTAAACCAGAAGAAATAAGCCCGCGATGTTAGAGTAGCTCTGCAGATTCTCCATTGTGTATGGTGAAGAATGTAATTGAGATTTGTCTGCATTCCAGTTTGCTATGCTTGACCAGACAACTGACCAGATTAGCTTTTTACTGTCAAGTGTCAGAGGAATTTTTGTTAAGTATCACGAAGAACTTCACATGATAATGTCACCTGGGCGAAGGTATAAAGAGCAAGCAACTATCACTGCTCCAAAAAGGGGGAAAAGGCTATCCCACTTGGTAGAATCCATACTCTTGTAAGAGTCCGCTGTTTGTGTAAGTGGATATTTATTTATTGCTAATCATTTTTTAATATAAAAGAAGAATGAATATCCAAATTTTATTAATAACTCTTACATGTTTTTATTATTAATTATTTTTAAAAAAAATATAGAAATTAAAAAAACAGAGTAGAGGGAAAATCCATTGCGTTTGAGAGATTCTCATTTCAAATTCCACAAAAAATTGTTGAAAAAAATGCCAAACAATCTTAACAATTATTATTACCAGAATGTAAGAAAGAACCTGAGGAAGAGCAAGAAATTGTGATCAAAGTATTTGACAATTCAAAGGTGGTCCATACATACATACATACATAAACCGGACAAATTCAATTTTGTTTAGTTTATATTTTGGGAATTTAGGGTTTTACAAACTTTTCTGGGTTTATGTAAAAGGTTGGGTATTTATATATTTTTTTTGAAGAATATCGTGGAATATGAATTTATTAAGATCAAATGGTATTTTAGGTATCTTCACTTTTCTTTTTCTTTATGTTGTACCTTTTACACAGATCAAATAACCTTTTTCTGATCAAACATCTCTACAGTTTTTTTTTATTAAAAAAAATGTATCAAACATCTTTTTCATTCATATATTTTTTTAATTTGTCCCTCTTTTTTTAGTTATTTCCCTCAAATTGCATTCTATAAGTGAAATAGATCCTAAGAGTAACATTATAGCTTTTAAGATAGTGAAGAGGTTATCAAGATCACTTGCGTTGAAAATCAGTAAGAACCAAAATTAGGATGTAATGACAACAAAACACTTCTCACTAATAGTATTAATAATTGCAGGTTCGGCCACAAATATCCTTGAGTCTGATACAAGGAATTCGCATAAGGTAACAGGAAAGAAAAGGTCAGAGAGAGGATAAGACGACTAGTATTCAATATTGCTTGTATACAATTCTGTTAAAACTTGATACGCATGCATTTAAATTGTTGTTAGGAGAACTTGTTACTTTTATATGTGAAATAATGCACCAGAATATCCAAATTTGAACCAACAAGTTATCAAATATGATTAGTGATGATTATAATGAGATGAAGTGTTTTTTTTTGCTTGACCAAATATGAGATGAGGTTTCTATGCTGTCTCATGCCTGTAGCTTGCTTCGATCGTAGCCAGAAGAAGGATCAGAGTGAGAATCATAATGATACCTCTTGTTCTGCTTTATGCTTTTTTACTGTCTCTTCCTCCGCCCTGCTTAGCCAGCTATACTTTGAAGGTCGGGGAAAGCGTTCCTGACAGGGAACATGGCAGTGCCTACCTTGTGTCGACAGGACAGCGGTTCGAACTGGGTTTCTTCTCACCTGCGGGAAGCCAAAACAGATACCTAGGAATCTGGTAGCATGGGAAAGAACCACAGACACTTGTCTGGGTTGCGAACAGAGACAACCCCATTCCTCATTCAACAACTGGATTTTTTCAAATTTCGCTTGATGGAAGTGTCTGATACAGACGGAAAACCTTATTGGTCTTACACACCTAAACACGTATCTTCTCTCGCAAACGTAGCGGTGAAGCTTTTGGATTCTGGCAACTTATTTGGTACGTCACAAAGTGCTTAATTATCAATGCTTTCAAGTATGGCAAAGGTTGGATGAAATTAATGTAAAAGGAAATGTTGATGCAGATCGTACAGAGTGATTTTGGATTGGCCAGTGCGGTTTGACATAATTCTAGGAGTTGCTAGAGAGATGTTATATGTACATTAAGACTCTAGATTGAAAGTGAATTGAATATTGATTTTCAACTATATTTATAAGAAACAATATGATTTTGTTTCCTTTTATTTTGCAGTGAATATATAGCTCCTGAGTATACATTGGATGGATAATTTTTGATTAAATTAGATGTTTTTAGTTTTGGTGTTGTGATGCTTGAAATTATGAGTGGAAAAAATAACACGGGATTCTTTCAATCGAAACAAGCTTCCAGCCTTTTGGGTTATGTATGTTTCATCCTGTTCCTCCCTTGGGTTAATGTTCTTTAGCATTATGATGATTCCATGATTATATGAATGAATATGCAGGCATGAAGGCTATGGACAGAGACTAACTTGTTGGATTTAATGGATCGATGTTTGAATTAAAGTTGCAACGCAAATCAATTCATAAAGTGTGCACAAGTGAGTCTATTTTGTGTACAAGATGAACCAGGTGAAAGGCCCACCATGTCACAGGTAATGATAATTCTCGAAAGTGAGACTGCAAGCCTCCCAACACCAAAGCAACCAACCTTTTTTATGACAAGAGGCCTTTCTAGCTATACTTCTTCTAGTAAACCAGAAGGAATTCTTCCAAGTGATAGCAGCTACCAAGAAGGTCGGTAGTGCATGATGTACGTGTTCGATGCATATTTGGATTGGGAAGCCGAAAAGGAGGTTTTCATCGAACTTCTAGTAGGCTTGTATGACTTGTTGCTTTTCAAAACACCAGTTATCTCTGTTAGGTTCCTCAACTAATCTAATTCAATTTGTGATTATCTTGATGATTTTAAAAGTGAAACGAGGGAAGTACTTTGATCAAAGTGGTCGCTCTGATCATCATATTCAATGAATCGGACCAATATTCCAGTGAATTGGACTGTTCAAGTGCTTTGATCTAAGTGGACAGGCACTAGAGAGTGGTATATAAATCTTGCAATAATATAAATAAACTCGTTAGCTGTGCAGACTCATATAATAAATGATCGAAGTGGTAGAGAGTTTGCAATCCTCCCGAGTCCTAAAGCTAGAAGCAGCCATTTTGTTTGCTTTTTTCTTTTGGTGAGGAGAGGGATTTCTGATTCATCTTCTCCAATTAAACTAGAAGAAATAAGCCTGCAATGTGAGAGGAGCTCTGCAGATGCTTCATACTGCATGGCGAGGAACCTAATTGAGACTTGCCTGCATTCCAGTTTGCTATATATGCAAGTCCAAACAACTAACCGCATTAGCCTTTTTGTCTGTCAAGTATTAGAGTTTAAGTTTTAGAGAAAAAAAATTAGCTCAAGTTGGTTATATCTCTAAAGACAAATTTATAAGTAAATTTATAAATACACATCATTATTTTAACAATTAATAATACTAAAATAACAATTATCTATATATAAAAATTTATAAATACTAATTTATATTATAAGAGATGATACTAAAATTTATAAGTGTACATATATATTTTAACTATTAATGTACATATAAATATATACAAGATTTTTTTCCCCTCCATCTATATTTACGTACCAGAAATTTTACTTACCGAAAGAAATACAAGTCATCTTTCTTTGGACACGTCAATATTTTTTTCCATCATATATGAGTCCGTTACTGAATCGGACTAATTTGGTAGGATTATGCAATTTGCCAGCACTTGTTCCCATCAATAAAATTTTATTCCCACCACAGAGAACTGGCTTCTTTCCTCCCCTTTCTTCTCAACATTAGGAGAGAGATTCCACCACTGCTTACAGACTCCAGAGCATTCAATTATTTGTACCATACAAAAAAGAAAAAGAAGAAATAGGAAGAAAGAAAAGGATCATAATGACAATGAGATTCATCGTCAAGTAATATGAGAACTGTTGCAGCGGTTCTCTTCACCAACTGGTTGCTCTGCTTTTCTCAGCTCCATTTGCCTCTTGATACTTTAAAGCCTGGCGAAAAGGTTGCTGGCAATGAAACCCTTGTTTCAAATGGAGGCAAATTTGAACTGGGTTTCTTTTCCCCTCGACGAGATGCGAGCAAGTACCTGGGAATATGGTACCACGGGTTACAGCTACGAACGGTGGTATGGCTTGCAAATAGAGACCATCCTGTTCCAGATTCCACCGCATTTTTACAAATCGCAGACGATGGAAATCTCATAGTATCAGACACCAACGCAAAAAGCTACTGGCCTTCGGGACTAAACGGTTCTTCCTCCTTAAACCGTGCAGTGAAGCTCATGGATTCAGGAAACCTGATACTGTTACATAACCGGGTAAGGGTAAATAATCTCTGGGAGAGCTTTGAACATCCAACGGATACATTTCTGCCATTAATGCAAATGGATAAAAACATAAAGTTGACATCTTGGAGAAGGTTTGATGACCCAGCATCTGGAGATTTCACCTTTCAACTTGCTCAAATAGGGGACAAGAGATATATCATTTTGAAATACCGAGTCCAACTTTACTGCAAACTTCAGACGCAATACCTCTGGCTATATCGAACGTGTTGACAAACTTCACTCGGAGTCCCCCAGTTGAAGAATAATATCAAGAGGCAAGTTATGAATTATACGAACCAGGAAGCCGTATATGATCTTACGAGGCTAGTCATGAATTACACAGGGAAGATCGAATTTCAGAGGTACGATAATACGCTCGGAAGTGGATGGTCAGCGATATTTAATGAACCATCTGGACCGTGTAAGATACACGACGCTTGCGGGACCTTTAGTAGTTGCGATGCCGGTGATCAGAATCTCCCTCCCTGCAAGTGTTTGCCTGGATTTCATCTTAAGTCATGATCGGATAATTCCTCCGGAGAATGGTTTAACGGGTGTTTCAGAAAAACAACATAGTGTGAAAGAAAAGACATTACGTTCTTAAACTTAACGAATGTTGAAATTGGAAGCTCGGACACCCAAGTCGAAGAAGAAAGCGAAGCAGAATGCCATTCTACATGCCTTGACATGTGCCCTAAATGCCAGGCTTATTCGTATAATACTAGAATGTCGGATCGGAATCCTCCATGCCTGATCTGGACTCGGAATTTGCCAACTCTTCAAGAAGATTCCCCTCAAAATGGCATTTCTCTTTCTGTCCGGTTACTAATTTCAGACAGAGGTCAGATTTATTTATTTATTTGTTTGTTTGTTTTGGGATTAAAAAGAAGAATATATGTAACATGCACCATGCTTAATTTCATAATTGTGGTTCAAAAGCTAATGCTATTATTAATTTTATTAGAAATAATAAGAAGAAAGATTAAGAATCATATGTATTATTTAAGAGTAACATACTCATATTCACTAAGTTTACACACTAATCTACTCTCACTTGAAGAAGATGAACTAATTTCATAACCTATAAAATTTTGTGAGAAGAGACCCAAATTATCCTCTTCCTCATTATGATGAGGATCTCACTATCCCACATTCTTAACCTATAGACTATGACCCTTTATATAGAATTAGGGTCATCTAATAATTAAGTGATTAACACTAATCATTTTTAACTCATTATTAATTCAACGTTTTAACAGTTTATCATGCATGCTTCGAATTCCGTTAAATATCAAAATTTAAACATGTTGGGGGGGGGGGGCGCCGCAAAAAGTAAACTGAATATTAACATACTATCTCCATTTTTTATTATAATTAATTTAATTAATTTATTTAATTTTTTTAATCTATCTAAAAAAATAACTAGTTCTTATATTAAAAAATATATGAGTATTTGCTTTTCCTATTGTTCCTTTTTGTTTCCAACATAAGCTTGATTTACGAACACCAAAAACTAAAATGGAATGTTCATAAGTTGTCACTTGTGTAGCGTCAAATGGCAGGACCTGTGAACCTTGCGGCACAACAATAGTTCCATATCCACTAAGCACTGGGCCAAATTGTGGAGATCCCTCGTACTTCAAGTTAAACTGTGACAATGCAACAGGCGAGGTCAACTTCATGGCCTGGACTTGGACCAAATCGTGTAGATAAAATAAATCCAGATGATCGGAAGTTGATTATCCAAATTCAAGGTCCACTCATCTTTGATGGTAAAGAGAAGTAAAGAGTTCACCTTGATTCACCAATTAGTGGGTGTTTCGATAAGAAGAAAATCTTAGTTTTAAAAAGACTTTTAAATTTAAATTTTGTTTAAACAAATAGCCTTAAATATTCATAAATATTTTTGGACTAAACTAAGATTTCAAATAAATTTCTCGATTAAAAAAATAGTTTATATGTATCAAAAGACTATTTTACCTCTGTTTTTTGACACTCTCTCCTCTCAATGTGCATGGGTCGTCATCCTCTTCAGCTCGTCCAGAAGCTCTCTCCTCTACAGTTCGTCCATCTTCTCTCTCCTCCCTTGCTATTGTTGTCACTATCATCCAGATTTGGACCGAAGAGAAGTAGACAATGGAAGAAGAGGAAGAAGGAGAGGAGGAAAATGAAGGACAGGTGTCGGCGTCATGGGCTCTATAGCGTCGGCATCATCGTCAGGGCTCAGTAGCTTCGTGGGAGAATAGGATGACATGCGATGATGTTGATGAACTGTGAACAAAATTTATTTATTCATTTATTTTGTTACCATATATCCTTTCTAATAATTTACCAATAATAAAAGTTATTGTGGTAATAATCATCTAAAAAATTATTTTATTTAAAATTATTTTTTCCCTAAGCTCTCTAAAAGAACTTATCCAAAATCATTTTGAACTACAAATTTTTTTTTAAAAGTTAATCCAAACAGGTAATGTAACCAACTAGCGGTGTCATCGACATGAAATAGAGGTTAATTGGCTTCCACCATTAGAACCTCTGTGTCATAACTCCACAGACTGCAACGATTGGCCACATTCAAAAGATGGAAAACTAAGGGGCCTTTGTGATAAACACTATTACTGGAACAACTCAACTCTAAATTACACCTCAGGTACTTAGCCTCTTATATTATGTACCTCTGGCAACTTCTCTAGTCCTATTTCTTTTGTTGCTCTGATCAAGACCAAATTTTGTTTTGCAGGTTCCCCTTCCACGTTACCAGAGCCATCTGGAAGAAGAAAAACACTCACTATGATTCTTGTGGTAACTCTCTTAAGCTTCGCTTTCGTGGCATGCATGGTTGTTTTTGCCTATATATGGGAAAGGGAAATGACCCATAAGAAAGGTAATATTTTTAGTTATAAATTATGAGTTTCTTACTAACTCTTTTTCTTCAAGCAATAGAAGTTATACTATACATCTCTCTTCCTATTCATCAGACAGCAGAAGAGTTCAGAGAATTCGAGGGATGTATGACAGTGAAAGACAAGTGAAAGATTTGATAGACTTAGAAGAACTAGAAGAAAATGATAATGAAGGCATAGAGGTACCATATTATGATTTTGAAACCATACAAGCTGCAACAGATAACTTTTCAGATGCAAACAAGCTTGGACGAGGAGGTTATGGCCCTGTTTACAAGGTAATTGATTCATCTTGATTTACAATTTAATTTTCGCTGATGGCTTATGGAGATATTCTTTTTCTTCAGGGTACATTACCAGGCCAACAGTATATTCAAATCTTTCATCATAAGGTTTAAAGGAATTCAATAATGAGGTTGTTTTGATATCCAAACTACAGCATCGAAACCTTGTTAGACTTCGGGGCTATTGCATAACTGGAGATGAAAAAATCTTACTTTATGAGTACTTGCCAATCAAGAGCTTGGACAGATTCTTGTTCAGTCAGTTTTCAGATGCATTAAATTTTAATTGTGATTGGATTTGGTGTTGCTTTAGGATCTCAAAGGATTTGGTGGTCATCTAAGAATAAAGCATTATACTTATCTTTAATATAAACCTTCTAAATTTGATTTAGACTGTTTCATTGATATATTTGATTGAATTTTGATATTTCTTATTTTAAGAGAAATAAAATAGAAAGAAAAACATGATCTTCTAACAGTTAATAAGAAATTAAACCAAATCTAGATTGTATGAGAAAGATGAGCATGGTTCTCATCTCCCTAAAGGAGCACTGAATCCAAATTCTTTTAATACTTCGTATGCATTACATAGGCTTGATGGATTTAAGGAAAATGAAAATGTTGATACAGATCCTACTCCAAGTCTGATTTTAGATTGGCAGAAGCGGTTCAATATAATTCTTGAGATTGCTCAAGAGAAATTGAGAATAATTCATAGAGACTTAAAAATGAGTAACTTTCTATTTCTTATTGGGGAGGAGATGGAACCAAAAATTTTAAACTTTGGTTTGGCTAAAATATTTGAAAACAAAGAAATCATGGCCAACACACAGAATAATTAGAACCTAGTAAATTGGAGATATCTATTTGATTATAATAAGATTGATCTTTAACTTCATTTATAAGAAATTAACTAGCATCTCTTAAACTTTTATTTCGTAGTTGATATATGGCTTCAAAGTATGCATTAGATGGATTACTTTCAATCAAAGCAGATGTTTTTAGTTTCGGTGTGGTGGTACTCGAAATTATCAGTGGAGAGAAGAATACAGGATTCTTTCGATTATCCAAGCATGCTTCCAGCCTCATGGGTTATGTAAGTTTCATCTTGTTCCTCTATTAGCTTATTGTTCTTGTGCATTATGATTATTCCCTATCTATATGAAGGAATATGCAAGCATGGAGGCTATGGACTGAGAATAAGCTGTTGGATTTAATGGATCCATCTTTGTGTGAAAGCTGCGATGCAGATCAATTCATTAGGTGTGCGCAAGCCAGTTTGTTGTGCCTACAAGGAAACCAGAAGACACTCCAAGATTCCCAACTCCAAAGCAACCAACCTTTCTCGCTCTGCTTCTTCCGGTAAACCTGAAGGAATTCTTCCAACTGTTAGTACCTATCAAGAATGTCACGTCCCAAAATTTGAACCCAAAATTTGAACCGTGACTGGCACAGAATATGAATAAATTCACATTCTTTAAGCCTTCAAATTTAACTAAAACGTTTAAATTAATAATCATAATATCAATTATACTTAAATCAGAATGCAAGTCGTCTGTAAGACTTTCAGCAGAATCGTCTATGTAATCGATCTCCCGAAGACCCTACAACGAACTGCGAACGTTTCAAATCGTTTACAAATATTTTTCCAAAACAATCAGAATCTTATCTATAAGTTAGGTGGAGCATCTAACCTTTAGCAAAATGATACATGTGTTTTCGAAAAGTTTAATTACATTAAAAGAAAATATGTCCACCAATGCTGCTTCGGAATGACACGGAGACTCTTCACTACTCAGCTGGATGATTAGGGTCTACAGCACTATCTGAATCCAAATAATCTACTCGTGAATAACGTCCCAAAAATATGATTTGCAATACAGAAATAATTGATTTTCAATACTTTTAAACATAAATCATAAAGTTTCGCAATTCTATACAAATAGTTCGATAAACGTTTTCTTTTCAGAAAAACTGTTTAAAACAATCGTTTCGAACTAACACTTTTTCCGTAGGACTTCATCAGAATGTAACAGGTGTGGACACACAGTCCACGAGGGTAACTAACTAATCAGGCACGGCTCGAGGCCAGGAAATAGGCGCAGATACGAGACCCACGAAATAGGCGAGAGAATAAATCCCACGAATAACAGGCGCGAGTATGACTCACGAATATCCGTTGAGCTCGGGTTTAACCATGGTGCACCAAGGACTAACAGTACTGCTGTTAGTAACTAGCGTTCTGTATTCCATACTTTAAAACCTTTCAAACATGCATGGGGGCTATTTAGCATTCAATAATCATAGCATTTCTAATGCAACACTTTCCATTAAAATCATTCATAACCATAAAACCTCCCCAGCATGAACTTTTACGATAAATCATTTAAAATATTTTGTCAATCCATGTGAACAATAAAATTTGAATAATTCATTTCTAACATGTAAAACCATGAGTTCATATGCTCGCTTTGCATAAATCCTGTTAAAATTAACATTTAACTGAAATGTCAACTAAATATATAAAGTCATGAGTTCGAAATTCTCTTCTCGGAATTCGTGATAAAATTCACATTTAATAAATATGTCAAATAACTAATTATATTTCAAAATCTCAGAGTTAGGGAACGTTATTCACTCACCTGAAATGCTCCAATATAACTTACTCTTGCTCTCAGCTTCAGAACATCAACTTTCCTTTATTTCCCTAAGTTTTCCCGAAAATAAAACATTCCGTAACCTAACATTCGAAAACCCTAATTCAAACAAAGTCAATCTTAGCAAACAATCATAATCATTCACCAAAAGCTTTATCTATATTAATACTTGAAGCTATATAAAGAAAAATCCATAACCATCCCTTAAATTAAACAACACTACTACATATAACTCCCTTTCCAAAACTTAACCTTTTCTTTGAATCTTCAAAGATAATCTATTAACTTACCAGACTAACTCAAACAACCAACATTCTAAAGCTTAAAACATACCTTAACAGTTGAAATATCTATCTAAAGAATTCTTCTATATTCTTCCAAAACAGAGAGCTCAAAAATAAAAGCAACAATTATCTTCTCTAATCCTTTAACACCACAAAATCCACAATATTCAACAATTAAACCTTACTAACAAATTCCCCTCAAAGCTTTCTTTATACCACCTTAAAAAGAGCTTAATCAATAAATCTATATCATTTATCATTTCAAATTCGCTCTTCAACTAATAGTCCTCAAAACTCCATCCCATGACACTTGTGTTACATCAATCTGATGGTATAAAATTCCCATCGTAATTTAAACATTTAAGCCTAGGCTAACAATTTAATTACTTTAGCTCAATTGTAATTTCAAAGATTAACACTTCAAAATAGCACACTCCTTTCTAAAACTCACAACCCAAAACAGATTGACACCTACAACCTTCATTTCATATAGCAATAATTGTCTTTACTTTATTTCCCAAAGAATTCCACACTACACACACAAGCTTTTGAGAACCAAAACCAAATTCACTCGCAGTGAACACGATCGTTAAATCACTATAACCCAACATCATAACTTATCAAACACACAACTCAACACATACTCGAAAATCACTTTCTATTACAAATAATCAGCACCCATAATATTTCAAGAGTTCATATCAAGATCATTTTTTTTTCATTCACTTATACCCATATTTCAATAGTTATTCTAAGCACAAATCCAACACCTCACGTCATAAAGGCATATAATCATCATTCCCCCATCCCCCTCAATTCCAACAATTTATATCATCGCCTTCTCCATTTTTCTTTTCCAAACCGCAAGCCATGAAGGCAGCTCATTCATAAGCCTACATACTCATATATACATGCATATTAACAGTAATCCCCATCTTCTTTAATTCATTTTACTTCTTTCTAATTCATAACAGCATTTACATATGTATATATGTCATCTAGCTTTCAAAACAGCAGCAAAATTCCCTGAGCACTAAATCACATCATCATATATATATAACAATCCACACAGCAAGCTATATGCATATATATATATACCCTTTCCATTCCATCCAACACAACACACGACGGCATGCTTCTGTCTCCTCTTTTATTTTGCAGCATCATCACACAACCATCCCTTTAATCTTCCTTATTCCTCTTACAATAACCAATAAGATATCCAAGATAACTGAACCCAGAACAAGGCAACCACACAAAACATAAGTTTATTCCTTCAAAAACCAAAATTCAGAATAGCAAAACACACACACATATACTCTGGTTAAGCACAATACAGAGTAAATTTATTAACTCAAGGATAATCTTCACTTCACATTCTCGGTGACCAGAGTAAAAATAAATCCTAATCACCCAACTCAATGCTAGAATCAATCAATGGAGAAAGAGAAATATGAGGCTTACACGGCAGAAATTTCACAGCACCAGAGGGAAGGAAATCAGAGGTTGCTGCAGCGATAACGTCAGAATTTGTCAGCAGTAGGGTGATGAAACACTCCCCCCACTGTTGAAATTCAAGCAACCCGGAAGAAGAAAGTCGCAGGCCTGAGATTGCTACAGTGTTACAGGGCACGGGACAGCGGCGACAGCAGCACGGCGCTCGCCAACGGCACCACCGCCAACAGAGACTACCGGCAACATGATTCCAAATCAGCCGGTGAACATCCTTCTCCGCCTCCAACGACTCACGGCTGAAATTCCCCCCAATCCCACTCTGGTTCTTGGCTGAAGACGAGGCGACCAGAGAGAAAACACTCCGACGGCGGCAACACCAAACCCGACCTGACAAACGCCAGACAACGGAGACCCGTCCCAGCAATAGCAGACGGCACGGCCACGTGAAGCTTTCTCAGAAATTTCCCTCCGCTCTTTCTCCATCTCACGCTCCAATTATCGGACAGACAGGAAGTGTACGTGAGGCGATGGCTCCAGCGCGACAACTCAGGTGGATTGACGGAAGCAACGACTGGTCACACGGCATCGATTGCGTGAAGCTTTCCTCCCTACGCTCCCGCTGATCACCGCTTGCGCCGCCGAGGATTTTCAGAGGAAATGAGGAAAGGTGTACGATGTCTGAAGGAAAAAAGAAGAGGGGTATTTCCGTAATTTCACACGCCTGAAGAAAAAGAAAACTCCACCTTCTGTAGCTTCCAGGTATCGAATACGGGACCTCACCGCCAGTCCAGCGCCTACAACCACTCAGCTACTGCCTCCTCATTGAAATTTTCTGCAATGAATTTATATATATTGTTTTAAATAATGTGATTTTATATCTGCCAATTTCTCTCAGCCATTACAAAGAAGGTCGGTGGTGCCTGATAAGTTCTGTAAATGATGGATTCATAGTGGCTAGTCAAAATACTTATCAGTTGTCGGAAACGGCACTCAATTCGAAGGGAGCCAGGACTATTGGCTATTTGTTCTTGTAAGATAATGGCTATTTGTTGTAGTTCTTTTAAAATCATCATAAGAAAGAAGAACTCATCATATGAAATGAATGAACCATACATAGAGTTGCTGCCAAATGTTGTATGAGGCCTGGAGATGACAGAAAATAAGGTGATGTGCCTATCAAATGTTTTATTGTCGTGTTGCTGATGTATTTATTGTGCTCATGATCGATTCTTGTATGTGCAAATTGAGGCCAATGATAGGCCCACCATCTCAGAAGTTATGATAACTGATAATGCTTGACGTGTCACATCGACATTGCAGAATTCCCAACTCCTACAAACCCAACCATTTCTGTTATTAACAACATATCGAAAGAATTTAATTTTTGATAGAATATAAAAATATCGTGTGACCTTATCTAATAAGATATTACTTATTATTGTTGTGAGGGGGGGATTTCTGATACATGTTGCTCAAGTGAACCAGGAACAAACCTGTGAATATGAGATTAGCTCTGCAGATGCCCCATTTTGCATGATGAAGAAAGAACCTAGCTGAGATTTGCCTTCATTCCTATTTCTTATGTGGCAATAACGTGCCACGTTAGTGTTTTCTGTCTGTGTCAAGAGGGGTATAAAATAATTGAAGCCGGTTTTTCTGCTGTATAGCAGGGTCCTCTGTATTTATTTTTAAAAAATTAACTCACTAAAAGATATTTTTTCCTAAACATAAGTATCTTTCTATTGAGCATCTCTCCCAGTAAAAATTTAAACTTTAGTTTATTACAGTGTAAAGAACTAGCTTCTTTCGCTAAACTCAACACATATTGGTAACTTAATAAAAAGATATAAAATAAGATAACATCGCCAGAAAAATTAATAGAAAGAAAAATGATCAACTTATACATTTTATTATGTTAATACTCTTTCCAAACAGAGGGCCCATTATTTGAGTGAATCTGTTAATATTTTTAACCTCCCATAACAGTATTGAATAACCTCAGATGAGATTATTGAAGTACCTATTTCAGTACAGGATTTGCACAGGTTCTTCTTCCAAAGTAAGTGCTTTCTGATTGTGTTTCCATGTTGCTGTTTCTCACTTTTGGGATTGTCTTCTTAAATACAATTTGTTCTCTCAGTAAATAATTACATATATATATATATATATCAATTAGTTATTCTATAATTCATTATTTAAAATTTAATTTTTACACAATCACCTATTCACCGGTTACATTTTCAGGGTATTCAAGGTTTTCGGTCTGGGCTTCATTAAAACAAAATACCAACACATACTTGGGCCTTAAGCCCATTTGTTGCTTTGAAAGGTGGGCATTGGTTTTAGTAAGTCTCAATTCCGCCTTCTGAAGCATTAGCAGAGACATTGTTATAAAGAAAATTTTGTCCTACCCTTAATTTTTTTTTAAATTTTTGTACTAAAAAAAAAAGACAGAAAGGTAGGCATTGGTTCTATTGCGTTGAAATGAGAGAGAATCCTATTTTGTAAGCTTCTATTGTTTTCCACAGAATTGAAAAACATAATGAAGATGTAGATTGAAAGATGGGTCAAATGTTGGGAAGAGCGCAACGACTTTGACTATTTACTGTCTAGTTGTTCACCACTCCGCTTGGGCTTTTGCAACCACGATCTGCCACTAATCATGCAGCATTATCTGGTATCGTTCTCTTTTTCTGCATTTTATGCTTTGCCTTGAATCCTCAAGATGTACAATCTCGACAGAAAATTTGCAAGCCGCTTCAAAATATGGCTTATTGTCATCTGAAAATGGAACTGTTTTGGATCTTATGATGACTCATATTTCCTGGGTTGAATTCTTAAGGATTCTTTTTACTTGTCGAATTTAGTACTCTATGTCCCTACGGTGCTTGGGTTTCAGTTAGTTGAAACACCATTCTTCTAATGGGTATATGTTATCGCTGCAACGGCCTTTATTATTCTATTCAATATTGCGTATAGTGAATATGATTTGGACAACTCTTCACTTCCATTTTGCTAAGCTGTAAAATACATTACATCTTTCAAGGGGAAGTAGAAAGTAGAAAACCAAGCTTCAGCTAGCAGAAAATCCTCAGGGTACGTAACATACATTGTTTAGGAGATCAACTTAACAAGACAAAAATGTCAAAACCAACCCAGTGTGGTATGTTTGCTCGAGGCTTGAGCTGTGTCGGCTGGCCAAGTGAAATAGGATGGATCTCGTGACAAATGCACTATGATTGTAAAATAATGAGGCTGGCTACTAAATGTTAAACATCTGGGTACGATTTGGGATCTCTGCTTAAAGTGCTTCTAGATCTCAAAAGCATAACATCCATCCAAATCCAAGACGTTATCTTTCTTCTTGGCAAGTTTTGTCCCATACTACTTTTTTTATTGGGGCTGTGCTACTCTTATTGGCCGATCATCTCTGTGTTCATCATGAGAGAAGACTACAAGTCAACCTATGTGGGTCAACAAAGACAGGCGGGGTAGTGGACACTGGACCAGGGATGGCCAGCCTTTGATTTTACTTTGACAGAACAAAATTTATTTCAACTTATCAACTATGTATTATTTAAATGAGATCTTGAATTTGAGTCTTGATATATATAAAAAAATTTCGTTAGGAGATTTATCTACTATAATTAAGTGTACGACGCGGATCGAATTTAGATATAGTTAGATAAAATTCTGATAAATCAGATAGAAAAAAAAAACTGTGTTTGTATGTTTCAAACATTGTCGAGAAGAGGATAGCCTGGGAGAAATTAATTGGTTTAGAGACCATAGGGTCAGACAAGAGAGTCGCAAGAGAAATAGTAAACGACTCGACACCCACAATTTAAAATTAGATGCGAATCTAATTGTATAAGATGCTTCATTATAAGCAGAGTGGACCGTGAATGAATAATATTCGTTTGATCAAACTGTGTTCCTTGACTGTTGCCCAAAATTTCATCCCGAGTTTAAACGAGTACTTAAAGTCATGCTATGCCTCGAGCTCTGAGCTCTCTTTTTAAAGAACCTGAAGGGACAGTGATCCTAAAATAACTCAGCCTCGTCCATGTAAATGTTCAGTGTTCCCAACGAGGTGACCCAACTTAATACTCATACATACAGTATAGGACTAACACGTTTGTATATGGCTCAGAAATCGAGTCAACCTTTGTGAGCAAGAATTGGTGGCTTTTGCTGAGAGTATTTTTGAGATGTAGTCCAAGCATGTTCTAAATCTTACCCGCACATTGCACACACAGAGAGTGAGGCAAAGACATCTAAGGCCCACTGGCCCCCACATTTTAGGTAGGACCCAAACACCTTATATCTATTTCCAGTAGCTAGAAAGACCTAACAGGAGTTTGGATTTGTTCGTGAACAATAATTAAACCATGTTAATTATTCATGAATGTTTTAGAAATAAATCATATCTGAGACATATTTAGATATTCGGGCGGACCTTAACATACGGAAAAGCCTATATAGCCTAACCCGACCCTAACAATTTGAGTTTTGGGTTGTCATATTCGGGCTATAGCCAAAAATAAGAAAATGGATTATTTTCTCTCAAGTTTGATCCAAATTATTGGCTCTAGATTAAGTTTATTTAATAAGTTTTGTTTTTTAACATCTTTATGCATTGGGGTTGGATGACCGTTTTCTTTCCTTTCACGACCCATTTTCAACGGAAGGGCGATTAGGCAGGCTGGTTTTAGCCCGTCTGCGTCATGAAGAGCAACTCACATTAACCACACTTCTCAAGACTATTCATGGACAATGATGTAATTATTGCATCATATAAGCAGTAAGCCGGTATATATACAATGCTTGATTAAAGATAACCCGCTCAATATTTTTAAAATCTCAAACAGGATAAACAACAAAGTAAGCCAAGGGGACCCATATAAAGAAAGATAGAATTGACAAAATGAAGTGACGTTGACGTCACTACACAGATTGCCTTTTCCATCATTTGTTATGCCAATCACCCACGAATTACTATGGCATGGTACTACCAGACTTTCTGCTTCCCTGTGACTTTTGCAGTCTGTCCTATGAGAAACACAAGGAAGATGATGCTCAACCGGTCTGCAAATCACACGCTGCCAGTATTCTTTTTGCACGCATTGTTTTTCACTTCTATTCATTGCTCTGCTGAGGATGCCATAAGCATTAACAATTTCTTGAGTGATAGGGAAGGTGGAACTCTTATTTCCGCTGGAGAAAGATTTGAACTCGGATTCTTCACCCCTAATGGAAGCTCGGGTTGTGGAAGATACGTGGGAATATGGTACTACAAGTCAAATCCACCTACAGTTGTCTGGGTTGCTAACCGAGACGATCCATTTTCTGATGCTGGCGGCGTTCTTGCCATATCTGAGGATGGCAATCTCAGAGTTTTGGATGGAAGTGGGAGATCTTATTGGCGTACAGATCTTGAAATGTCATCTTCAGCCCACAGGACAGTTAAGCTAATGGATAGTGGAAATCTTATTATAAGCGATGAAGAAAAAGGAAGCCACTCGGTGAAGATTGTGTGGCAGAGTTTTGAGAATCCAACTGATACATTTCTCCCAGGCATGAAAATGGATGAAAATTTGGTGCTAACTTCTTGGAGAAGTCATGATGATCCGGCGCCAGGGAACTTCTCATTTCGGCAAGATCAAGGAGAGAACCAATATATTATATGGAAAAGATCTATCAGGTATTGGAAAAGCAGTGCAACAGGTACATTTTTTGGGTCAGGTGAAATATCTTCTGTAATATCTTACTTATTGTCCAATTTCACCCAGAGATTACCTCCAAATAACTCTGTACCCTTTCTTACTTCATCTCTGTATGGCGACACAAGGCTGGTTATGACATACTCTGGTCAGCTTCAGTATTTGAAGATGGATTCACAGAGACTTTGGTACTTGGTTTGGGCAGAGCCCCGAGATAGATGCAGCGTGTATAATGCTTGTGGTAACTTTGGCAGCTGCAATAGTAAGTACGATTTTATGTGCAAGTGTTTACCTGGGTTCACGCCTAACTCTCCGGAAAGTTGGGATTCCGGTGACTTCTCAGGTGGATGCAGAAGGAAAACAAATGTGTGCAGAGAGAACGCTGAGAGTGACACGTTTTTGAGTTTAAAAATGATGAAAGTAGGGAACCCGGGTGCTCAATTTAATGCTAAGAATGAAATGGAATGCAAGTTAGAATGCCTTAACAATTGCCAATGCTATGCTTATTCATATCAAGATCCCAAAATCACAAGGCGGGCTGCTACTGGGAACGCAGTGTGCTGGATTTGGACTGAAGACTTGAACAATCTTCAAGAGGAGTATGAGAATGGATGTGATCTCAATGTACGAGTGGCATATTATGATATAGGTATAATTTTTCTTTATCCCCCTCTTAAATTCTTTTCTGTGTAACTGACTCTTAATTTGACGGCTCATAGAAAAGAAAGTTCATATCCCATTTGCAGCATCCAATTGCAGGACCTGTAGGACTTGTGGCACAAACTTCATTCCATATCCACTTAGCACAGGACCAAGTTGTGGCGATCCCTTGTACTTCAGTTTTCACTGTAACTTCACTACAGGAGAACTTAACTTTGAAACTCCTGGGGGCACTTATCAGATGATAAGCATAACCCCTGAAACGCAAAAATTCATGATCCACAGCAGAGACATAGTTGATTGTGAGGGTCCAAGTATGAGGGACAAGCTTATGCTTTTAAACCAGTCATCTCCATTTCATCTCACTGGCAGGTGCAATGCCGACCCGGGCGCCCTTAATCCTACTGCTCCTGCGAAACTTGGTGGGGAAATAGAAATCAGCTGGGATCCACCATTGGAGCCACTTTGTCGTTCTTTTCCAGACTGTAAGGACTGGCCAAATTCAAGTTGCAATACTTCAAGAGATGGGCAAAAGAGATGCCTTTGCAAAACAAACTTTTTTTGGGATGGCTTGAGTTTAAATTGTACCATTGGTAAGGACTTGGTGAATTAGTGAATGGCTTTACTTATGTAATTTAGCTGCCTAATATTAACTGTGAGGAAGATCAATTCTGCAAAAATGTGTACCTTGTCTTACCTGACTTGAACAGTTAGTTAACTTCAGCTTTGTTTCCTTTTCAAAGAGTTGTCAATATTGTCACAGCATGATGTCAAATCTGAATTCAATTCAGTGTGGAGGACACCATAAACCAACTTGTAATTTGAGCACTGATTTTGTAATTAGAATAAGTTTTCGTGTTATGAATTCATCACTATGAAATAAAAATGTTTTCTGTGTTTCTGTTTGTAAGCAGTGCCTTTTTCAACTTTTGCAGATGGCAGCCATAGCAATCAAACAGGCCGGCATTTGTCTGTTCCTTTGATTATTGCAGTCACTTTCATTATTGTGATCGTGTTAATTCTTCTATCAAGTACCGTAACCTATGTTTACTTTTGGAAGAGAAGGCTGATCAAGACAAAAGGTAAATTCATTTCATCTGAATCTCTAGGGGGAAGTTGCTGTTATGTGGTGATAATAGTAAGTACTAGCGTTATGATGGTTAGAAGTTATTAATGTAAGTTGAAGATCGAGGGACCTATATAAGAACGTGTCATTCCTTTCCTTTACTATTAAAATTCTCCATATTTAAAGGTTAACTCAACAACAGTTCTTTGTGACTCAAATATACATTTCATCTGTTTAACTTCAGAAATTATGGGATATGTTAAGAAAAATTCAGCGAGGAGCCTGTATGACAGTGGATATGTCAAAGATTTGATTGAATCGGGTAGGTTCAAAGAAGATGATGGACATTCCATAGACATCCCACATTTTCATTTGGAAAGCATACTTAATGCTACCAATAAGTTTTCAAATGCAAACAAGCTTGGACAAGGAGGATTTGGTCCTGTCTACAAGGTAATGAAAAATTTTCTCAAATAACCTTTGATTTTTCATATTTAACATATTGTTGATGGGAAAGGACCATGTTTATGAACTGTCAGGGAAAGTTTCCAGGAGGACAAGAGGTAGCAGTAAAGAGACTCTCGAGTTGCTCGGGGCAAGGTTTAGAAGAGTTCAAAAATGAAGTTGTATTGATTGCCAAGCTTCAACATCGAAATTTGGTTAGGCTTCTCGGTTATTGTGTTGAAGGAGATGAAAAGATGTTAGTGTATGAATACATGCCGAATAGGAGTCTAGATTCTTTCATATTTAGTAAGATTACGTCACACATTCTCCTTGTTTTTTTTCTTTTGGATAAACTTACTTTTCATATTAGAAAATTCTTGTTGGACAAGCACTAACATGGAAAGCCATGCTCCCGATTGTACTGTGATATCCAAGACTTGAAGTCATCTATCGTATTAGATTGGGGCAAGCGTTTCAAGATTATTTTGGGGATTGCTCGAGGGCTTCTTTACCTTCATCAAGACTCAAGGCTAAGAATCATTCATAGAGACTTGAAAACAAGTAACATTCTACTAGATGAAGAGATGAACCCTAAAATCTCAGATTTTGGCTTAGCAAGAATCTTTGGTGGAAAAGAAACTGCAACGAACACAAATAGAGTGGTTGGAACTTAGTAAGTTTCATGAAACTGCATAATTTTGTTTCATTTTAGTAGACTGTAGCAGTAATTCCTTCTACTTTACAAATGGATGCAGCCATCGGCTGAATTTGCTTCAACTAATATATATATATATGCACCACTTCTTTTTTGTATACAGTGGCTATATGTCTCCAGAATATGCACTAGATGGATTTTTTTCAGTCAAATCTGATGTTTTTAGCTTTGGTGTGGTGGTACTTGAGATTCTTAGTGGAAAAAGGAACGTGGGATTTTACCAGGCAGATCATGAATTGAGTCTTTTAGGCTATGTGAGTATACAAAGTTTTCATATACTCTCTTTTCCTCCTCATTTTCTTGGATGGTTATACAATGCAACAAATGGAACTGGTGCTACAACTAGGTATGCAATTAGGATGAGATGCATTGAATAATGTTAGGTCTCACTCAAACAAATGCTGAAATTCTATAACCTGTCACATGATTGATTAGTGACGATATATATAACCCTTCTGTCAGCTGCTGCATGCAAAATTTTCCTGTGTTCTTGAACCATCCCATTATAACTTCAACATCAAAGCCTCTGCATGCAAATTTAGATAAAGAATCATTATGAAGCATGTGCCAGCTCCAACTATTCTTTTTTCAGTCAAGAGAACCAAGAAGTATTGTATATATTCTTGGCCTCACAATAGAGATATTATATCATTTTACTTTTGTTGATGATAAAATAAAATCTGCGTAAGTGACAGTATTAGATTGTTGATTTTCTGAGTTCTTGTAAGTGGAAACACATGAAACTTGTTCCCCCTTTCCTATCCCTTTTGTTGCAGGGATCTTGTTTTGTTTTCTTTTTTGCTTGGTTATTTTGTTTGTTTAAAGGTGAAACACTTCAAAATAGTGGTGCAATTCAGAAGATTCAACTTAGCTGAAGTCATTCAAATGTGTCAATCCATCACTGAGCAAGCTATCTCACTCTAATTGAATTCTCAGTTGTGGCACCATAGAAGGATTCTTCCCAAACAGAATCTGTAAACTTAATAACAAATTTCAATGTATACTTGAATTTCAGGCGTGGCATTTATGGAAAGTAGAGAGAGCACTGGGTTTTATGGATCAAACACTATCTGAGACATGCGAGAAAGATGAATATTTGAAGTGTGTAAATGTTGGACTGTTGTGCGTACAAGAAGATCCAAATGACCGTCCCACAATGTCCAGCGTAGTTTTCATGCTTGGAAGTGATTCCAGTACTCTTCCAACTCCCAAGCAGCCAGCCTTTGTTGTTAGAAGATGCCCTTCTAGCAAAGCTTCTACTACCGGTAAACTGGAATCTTGTTCCCATAATGAATTAACTGTCACTTTAGAAAACGGTAGGTAGCTTATCCGTTTGAAGCATTGATTGCGTCTAATTGTTTTCAATGGAATCTTGTACTGATAATCTTGCAAATGTAATGTTGATGGTCTTTTCTTTCATCCTTGTATGTGGATATCTAATCCAAGGAAGATATTTGATGACTGAAGAATATGAACATAATTTGACCAGAGTTCTCATTGTTGGGATTTTCAATGTTACTTCTCAGATGATTTCTTCTTCTTTATTCATGTGCAACTTCCATGTTAGTGACGCCCTTGCGCTCCAGCTTATATATGATCAACATATACAGGACTTGTGATTCTAAATTCTACAGCAAATATATCTTTTTTGCTCGCCCCTTTCACTGTCATTTGGATGTATTTAGGATGGCTTTGACCAAGCTGAATGAGGTAATCACTGATGAATTTCCTGTATGAATTCAATTGGTGACCCCATGAAATTGTCATGACGCCGACGTGCATGTGATGAAAGGCCTCAACCAATTTGTCCCACAAGGCTTTGAGCCATTTCATGTCTTTGCTTTCAAAGGTTAATTTGTTTAAATATCTACAGTATTCCCTTAACCCTTGTTAAGTTCTTGAAAGGCTGGAACATTAGAACAAGCATTTATAAAAGATGGAAGTGAGATCTGTCGGGCATTGTCACTAACGAAGTGTGAGCTTCATTCAAAGTGTCCTTTTATTCAGGAAGATAAGGTATGATAAAGTGTCATTTACATGCGTTGGTCTACTATAGTTATCCAGATGCCACACAAAATTGATATTTAAAAGTAGAGGATACAAGATTTGGTTGTAGTTTGTTTCCTGCATCACCCACATGTGGAAGGACAGGGCATCTTGTTGTCTACGCTTAAGAGAAACCCTTGTCAAAATTGACGCCCATGTGTATATATATAAATCCTTTAACTTATTTATTTGCAGCAATTGTAATACTAGGGATAATAAAAGGTTTAACAAGGTGATTTGAACACTTGTGGGTATTTATTTAGTGGGGGATCGAAGTGGCTTATAAATGTAGAAGTCTTCCCTAATTGTGTCACCGTAGTCCTTCATCTGTTTTAGGGTGTCGAATTATGATAGGTGCAGGGGAAGGCGCATGTGATGTGGAGCACTGTGTTCATATTCGGCAAGTCATATTGCCCTCATCATGTGTGGCGAATACGCATCAAAACTCAAAAGGCTGTCATACAATCTAAAATCCCTGTAACAAACACAACGTAAAAGTTATAATCCAAGTTGTGGCCGAATACCCATTCTCCCGACCACGAGGCACAAAATAATTATACACATTACACACACACACACACACGCACATATTTGTATTATGAATGTATATAGTAGTATATTATTGATTCATTTCTTAAATGCCCATGCTGTATTTATCTCCTTTTTTTTTTCGAAAAAAAAAAGGGTTTGACTTTGACATGGCAATGCCTTCGTAATCCCCTGCCTGCATTTTCAGAACCTTCTGAAACCGGCCTTCGTTCCTATCGCTTTTCTTGACCTTAGAATTGAAGGTAAGAGTGAAGAGGAAGCAATAAGAACATCAGATGGGGGCCATGGATCGGCAGGTACAGGTTTTTCTGAGGAAGCTGTCGTGGGCTTGCATTACCGTTGCTTCCCTCACCCTTCTCCTTCTCTTCCTCCAGACCCCCGAAACCTGTGTTCCTCCTGACGCACCCTCCAAACCTCATCTCCGATTCCCCAAATCTTCTTGCGATTTCTCCCCTCGTGTCTACGTTCCCGTCGACAAGAAGAACAAACGCCTCTGGTCCTCCAGAGAATGGCTAAAGAAGGTTGATTCCTATGTTAAATTCTTCGAATCCATTCAAGATCTGGGTCTTCTCCAGAAGAATTCCAGAGCTCTCTGTGTTTCAACCGGAGCCGGACACGAGGTCATGGCTCTGACCAATTTGGGGGTGCTCGACGTTACTGGAGTCGAATTGATCGAATCGCCACCACTGGTGAGTCGGGCTGATCCGCATAACTTGCCATTCTTTAACGATTCGTTTGATTTCGCTTTCAGTGCCCATTTTTCCGAGGCATTGTTTCCGTCACGATTTGCGTCGGAGATGGAAAGGACGGTTGAGGCCGGGGGGATATGTGTGCTTGTTGTGGAGGAATGTGGGGATGGTGAGGCGAAGGAGATTGCGGGACTGTTTAGGAATTCAAGATTTATTAGCTCTAATAGTGTTACTCTGATTGGATCAAAATGGACGAGTATTATTATGAAAACAAGAAATTCTCAATGACTATTGGTTAAGTTTTTAGTTGTCAAGTACACTAGATTTCATTTGTTGGCTATACCTCGATAAATTCTATGATGCTTGAAATTGAATGAACCGCTGCTTCATTAGGCAATACTGTTGTTTCCAGCAGTTAACATGCACTAGATTCTTGTAAATTTCACCTTTGAAAGTTGTGCTAAAAGCGATTGTATATTGTATGTACTCTACCCTGTCCTACAACTAGATCTTGATTGCTTGTTATGTTAGATCTGTCTAATTTACTTTGTCTGTTGTTGGGACTTGTAAGATCTCAGATTTTTCCGAATTGGATCTTGGGTGCCTGTCATGGCTGAATGCTGGAGATGTATTTGTGTTCTGTTGTTTGTAAGCATGATGTTTTTACACCCATCCCTGTCAAAGCAATAGAACTGAAATGTTCTAGCTTCATTGGTTGAATTTAAAAGATGTAATTATGCTAAATTAGTTCAGAGCTATATGTTATATCAGGATTCGGGATCGTACCTATGCAGATTGGAAACTCCAAGATGGGGAACTACAACTCGAAGGTTGTTCATAAGTGCCATAACTCGTTTTCTCAAAATGGATGTTGTAAATTGACCTCTGATTTTTGTTATATGCTTGACCGTGTGAATTTCCAAGATGATGTTTTCCATTACTCAAGATGATTTCGTATATGTTGGTGAGTAGCTAATGTTTAATGGCACTTTTTCTTTCTATCATTTTATTTTCAACACAGCAATAGCCTGTGCCTGGTGGATCATCTTCATAATAATGAGGTAATGTGCCATATGCTGGGCACAACGCCTGACGCCTGTGATAAAGTAAGAAAATGTAACTGATTAAGAACCTTTTCGGACGAATTATAACAAGTTCAGGAGAAATCAGATATCGGTATTTTTGTTTTTCTAGAAAAATTGAGAGTAAACGTTGTTAAATACGGACGAAATTGTGGGATCATCTTCCTTAAGCAGCCTAGATCTGCTGTTTTCACTTCAATCTGGAAATTTCCATAACAGCCAATCTCCATGCCATCCTCGAATCAAAGCTTCCTTCGTAGGATTCAATCACCTGTTTCTGTAACTGAGGCATTCTCTTAACATTTTTGTCCTTTTTAACAAAGTAATGATTCCATTTATTTACTCTCACTATTGTTTGTTATGTGAACCCATGATGTTGGAGCTAGTTGATTGTAAGTTTGGTTTGATATTTTATGATATGTCATCTCTAAAGCATCATCAAGTTTGCCACTTTTTTTTTTTGTTTTTTTGATAAAGTAGTTTGCCACTTTTAACTAAACGTCGTGCCGTTTTGGGACCCACGGATTTGAAATATCAGATGGGTCATCCTATTGCAGAAATTCTTAAACTTACTCTTCCAAAGGAATGGTAATTTTAATTACTTTGTGCTGTCCTGGTTCCGAGGGTAAGTATATTACATGAAAATAAAGACTTTCCCTTAAAATTTTTACGCTCATTCTTAAAATTAGTATCATGACTGAGAATGAAAAGTTCCTTGTATAAAGAATGAATGAATATTCATGCCCAAGCTAATATGCTCTAGAAACATCCTTCGCGGGAGCTAATGAAATAGAAGCTTAATGCTTAATCATGAGTAAAAGCTTTACAGTCTGATTCTTATTCTTCAAGTCCTGTAACAGTTTTATGACGAGAACGAATAAAACGAAACGAAAAGATTTTAAAAAAAAAATAATTGACCGAAAACACAAGCTTGCCGAGTTGCAGAAAATCACAGACGAGTCTTAAACTAGTTTTGGTATATTCGCCAGTCGCCACATCCCTCCTTTTTGTTTGTTTAGAAAGTACAAGACGAAGGAGTGATCCAAACAAAACAAAAGGAATCGGGGACGAACAAAAATTTAGAGAAACGGAGAGCTCCAATCGGATTTTCATATTCACAATATGCAGATAAATAATCATACGGTCACGCTTACATTGTAACTACAATGTTAATCTTCCTGTTTCACTTTTCTAGATGAAATGTGAAAGACTCATGAATGAAACATTCAGTAGTTAGGATCCCTTTTCCTGGTGACTCGAATGTAGCAAAAAACAGCGGCAAAAATAGCAGTAACAAGACCTCCTATGATCACACCACCACCCGCCATAGACTTGTCAGTGGAATGATGCTTCCCAAGCCTTCTATAATCAGGAGCTTCCGCTACTTCATACTCTGACGAAACCCTACTCCCAGAAACTGGCTGATGTGCCACTTCATGACCGTTCTTCTCATGTGAATGAACTTGTGTCTGGCTTTGAAGCTCTGCCATGGATTGAAGTATCAACATGTGCGCCAGCAGAAGAAAAACCAAAGCAAGCTTGGCCATTCTGAACAAAACTGGAATATATCCGATGCGGCAAGTTGGGGTGTTTTAAGGTTTTAGAGAAAGAGCCGGAGTTAAGAAAGCAGGGGCTGATATCCTAATGAGTTTAGGCAACAGGGGTCGAAGGAATTTATAAGTAGAAGGGCAATGGAGGAAAAAGGAGAGAGAGGAGTGGGATCCGTTTTTTTATTTTCGGTATTGGACGTGTGGCTCGAAACGCGAGTGTAGGTTCATGTTGTGAGTGGAATATGGATGGGTCCCATCCATAATAAAGGAGATATCCGCAGCAGAGGAGGGGAAGTTTGGTTTAGGGATTTTATTAAGGTTGCTGTCTGTGCCAATCTTACAATTCAGTTCAAGCAGATCCTTACGATTCAGTTTGGGACAGCTCACTTATTAATATCGTTTCGTTTGAATGAATCTCAGAATTAAAGCGGAAACAGTAAATAACAAATAATAGAAGGTATGAGTTCCCGTTAACTAGTTTTTAGTTCAAGATTAGAAAGATATCTTGTTAGACGTCTGTGTAAAGGCCATATTCTGAAACATGATGTTGTAAAGGGAGGCGTTTGGATTGGAACAAGATACCATAATATAAGGTATGATGGAAGAAGGCTCCAGATTCCTAATAAGGAGTGAAAGAGAGAGGGACAGTTGGCAGTGGGAAACTTGGGGATATAGATAGCTGAGAATTAGCAGGTGCATTGATCTCCCATCGTTTTCAGCGATTGCAACATATGAGCCCAGATCATTGATGTGGACCTGTATTGGCATTCATTAATAGTAGTAATCTTAGCGTGCTAAGCTAAGCTGCTCATAATTAATAATTATGCTAAAGAAGGAAAAAGAATAAGTTGGTTGTCAGAATTTTATATGAACCGGAGGGGGTAAAAGGCAGGTGGATGGTAGTTAATAATAATAAAAGGGAAAAAGCAATGGCAGTAAACACAAAGCTGGAGATATGCAAGCTGCTTTTCATGGTTTGTGGGTTCTGGGAAGTTTCCTGGGAAGAGGGAAATGTGTAGTGGGAGCTATGCTAGCCGTATATCTTAATGTTGAAGATGTCCCAACACAACATATTGCTTTTGTGCCCGAATCTCGATTTACAGCTTGTTTCCGGAACAAACCACTTGTCTTTTGTTTCTTTAGGGTTGAGACTCGGATTTCAATATGGAGTTGCGAATTATAGATTCAAAATGGAGGGATAAAGTGATGGAAAGGTGATTTGTTCATGAATCAAGCAAAAAAAAAAACAGGGGACGGTGGAGTGGGGGGGGGGGGCGAGGGAGTAGGCCAGTAGTCAAAGTCAACGGGTTTATGTGGTGAGTCCAACAGTTTACCATCTTCAGGCATCACGTACTTCAGAGTTCAACACACCAAATGCTGCGTTTTAGTATTCTTAATTTATTAATAATTGAAGTATGGTGGGGGCCGACCAGATGACATGGTCACAAATATGTGGTTTTCATCTGACTGCGAACACAACAACCCCCCATTTCATATCTTTCACTCCCTTTCCTCTTCTCCCCAACTATTACGTATTACCTGCTGCTTCCTCTCCAACTTTTCACATTCATTTCATTTCTACTCCCTCCACACACCTGTTTGCTACATACGTTGTACACAATAATCAATTGAGGCATTCAATCTCATCAACAAATTTTCGAGGAACAATTATCATTGTGTGCTTTTGACTAACATGAACTGATTCAATTCTCTTGATTGCTCCCCCAGCTTATAAAAGCAGTGGTGGTCTCTTCCCATTAGATGCGACATGCCCATCAGCTGTTGGGTGGATTCTCTAGTCATTTGTTTCAATCACACGCCCAACAATTAATTGCTCTGTCTTTCCCTTCAAAATCGTTTGTTCATCTGAGTCTCTCAACCTCAATTATTCATATCGCACCCTTTCAATCCCAATCATTATCCTACAAACTTCATCAACCCATCAGCATTTTACCCCTTTTACCATTCTTATTAGGAGGGCATGCCTCTGATGGGTATGAAGATCAAGATTTTCTTTTTATATACAAAAAACAAAATTTAGGTGGATTCGGCACCGGTTTCTCACTAAGAACAAGGCTTAAAAAGCGTTTACAGGAGACTTACAAGATCACCTACTAAAGGAGCCCTCATAATAGCAGTGAAAATTAAACTCATGTCCTTATAGAATACTAGCTTATTTTTTATTATCTGTGTCAATTTTGGCGGTATGAAGATCAAGATGAAGACACGAGTTAGGCCAGTCATTCCCCAAATACCATTAAACAAGGACCATAAGGCAGACCATTTGCATGTGGCTCACGAGGCGTTTGGAAGCCCGTCTTCATTTTTTGGGCCCAAAAAGGCCCACTTTCAGTTTCAAAACTCGGCATAAGGACCAGACAGACCAGAGTTCGATATATGACAAATTGACAATGCTCTCTTAAGTTAACTCAGAAACAAATGAATGGTTGCTAGAACTACTGAAAAGCCATAGTTCTATTGTTATTTCTTCTTCCAAAATTAGTTATTGTAGGTCAATCACTTGTTGTTAAATTTTTTTAATTTAATAATCACATTTGTTTCTTAAAACCTCCTAATAATTTTCCCTTTTAACTTTCTTCGCTCTCCTTGTTTTCTTTTTAATAAGACCTCAAGGGCACAAACGGATTTCCCTAAAACAATCATTTGCTAGCAATCCCATTTTTTTATAAAAAAAAAATTAAAAGAGATTTGGCTCACAATCTAAAAAGTAATATGAAGTCTCACTTCCTTCAAGTGATACCAACGATAGGTAAGGCGAGCCCTCAATTATCCTTAAGTATAAATCTAGATATATAAGAGTTAAGATATCTCTCTAAATACTATGACTAAAATCACAATAATATAGTACTCCTTAAAAATCGAATTCACTCTAAATAATTATATATCTTATATTTTTGTCAGATAAACTCATTAGTAATAATCCCATTTTTAATTAGTCGAATCAAAAGCAAGTTTAAAGACCCAGCGGGTATACCTCACGGCCCACATCACTAGGGGCAAAATTGATCACCCTGAGCATATTATCTTCTTAATCACCTCGCAACAAGAGATAAACTTGGATTGGTACATAATTTATCCACGTCTTGTTTCGAAGAGCGAGCCTAGTAATAGCAGCGCACATAATTGGGTTTAGCATGAAACGCTCCAAATAGTGCTCATCAAATCCCACAAGGTCCTATGCTCATAATAATGAGCGCTGTGGGACCCACAGCTTCATGCAACCGGAGTCAGACAGTGGTATTTTTCCCGATGTTGATATATGATCAGAAGTTGGACGCTCATATCTCAATCAAACTATAGATGTTGCCCCTTCTCGGTTTTATTACTCTCACATGGTAATCTTTTTCATTAAGATTAAGTTTATGGTTATAGGGTTTGTGGAAGGACACCATAATAGGGGGGTTGCCGACATTAAAGTCGCACTATGGCAGACACGAAAGAAGTGACCTGCATGGCTTTCTCTGAAAATCTGCAAATAGACCAAATACAAATCACTGCTCCCGAATCATGCACTTCATAAGGGGGGAAATAATTATGTCACTTTAGGGGCCCTCGTGGCCACAATAAAATTACCAGTGCTACTCTCTATTGTGAACAAATTGAATCAGAAGAACGTTCTCTTAAGCATTATGCCTCAACCGACCGACATATTCATAAATCCATCATTATTACGGAGTTCTTAAATTTACGAATCACGTAATGTACATTTATCAATTGAACTGTGACTGTGTATCATTCACATAACATAAATTTACAATTAATAATATATTTATCTCAATTTAACACTCAAGCGATACAAATTTATAAGTAAAATAACGACTGCTTATTATTATTGATCTTAAAAAATATTATGAATTTAACATTTAGGCATAATTCTCAACTAGCCCATTTTTTGGGTCACGGGACCACAAAAGAAACGGTTATTTATAACACATTTTTCCTTAGAAGAAATTAGACCCCTGTCCTTATCCTTGCCATGGATCATTTAATATGACCTGATGTTCTGGGTGCCTTAACTTTAAGGTGAATACATTTCATCCATAGATTTATTACTATCTCCGGATGCTTCCATTGATTATTTTAACTTAATCTTTTTAAATATGATATAATTTTTAAAATAAATAAAATGACACAATTGGGGTAGTGTGCGTGGGTTCTCCGTATTTCTGATTCATTTGCCTGCAGTCTTTTTCAATTTTCTTAAAAAAATATTCTCTTAGACAGTTAAACTGTGAAATGATAGAATTTAAAAACGGAAAAAGAAGCTGCAAGGGCTACTTGCTCTCGTTAATCTGAGATGCGCGGGGTAGAAGTGGATAAAGTCGTCATCATTTCTGGAAGATGAAATATGGGGCCCACCCACACCAGAAGGTCCATACTTTGTAACAAGTGTTTATTAATCAAGGGAAATTATTGGCATTAAAGTCAACCCCACCCATTGTTCCATAGGCTTCACGTGTCATATTGAAGCAAGCAGTCAACAAAAGTAATAGTAGGACCCCTCATCCCCTATCCCACATTTTCCAAACCAATCGTTTATCAATAACAAATAGCCCTTCCCCTCGTAATCCCTCCAATGCATAAAATTTTAATCACAGCTTAACAGCCCCCCGTGTTTATTTTGTTTCGTCACACCCTGATGATCAATGATAGTGGATCCCACTTTACGAAAGCCAACAACTCAGATTTCGACAATTTTATCTTCATCAACAAGATTTATCACTTGATATGTACAAACAACAGAGCCAGAACTTAACATTTTAGCCCCCGCGATAGTACTATATTACAAAGTGAAACGCGAGGCTCATTTTTCTTGATTCTTGTTGATTCCATTTTCCACCCCCATTCCCAACCCTAGTGATGGTGATGGGCACACTCGGCGGGAATCACCGGAAACCTAGCGGTGTCGGAGCAATAATCATAAACCATATGGTTAGCCCTAACCCACATCAGCTGGTGGCTCTGATGCAGACTCAGCTCCGACAGCGTGGGTTCGTCCCACCAATACTTCTTATCCTCACCGCTACTGCATCTCTGTGCATTATCCACTTCCGTCACCGTCACCGGGCACTCGCACGCATTAATCTCGAAGCTTTTGTACGTCGCAATGAACGGAGCGTGGCTCCAATCCGTCTTCACTCTCCCTCCCTGAGTCGCCCAATCGTCTGCGTTCCAGATTGAGCTGTACACGCCCATGGCCTGCCCTTTTGGGAACGGTATTCCCCTGTGTTCCCTGTTCGTGTGCACCCTCACTGGAGTCTCATCAACTGAGAATCTGAAACCATATGGGCAGAAAAAATATGTTATTCAAATTCGAAAATATTGTCCAATGAAGAAAAGAAAATATCTTTCAGAAAAAGTTGAATGACGGGCACGGTGGATGCTGACGTGTCCCCAGCAATTGCCAGAAACAGAGGGGGGGAATGGACAGACACTCGTGTCTTTATGCACCTCTGTTTTCTGCCATGGACCCATCAAAGAGTGTTGTGTGTTCGGATAAATTATCGAAGATTCCTTCTTTACCATCGGTTTGTTTTTATGTGATAAAGGGAATATGATGCCACACACTACGCCTATGATAGCTCAACAACCATTGATTCACCGTCTTCTTTACTTGAACCGAACACTGAAACAGAGCTCTGCTTTGCTCTGGCTTTCTAATTATTAACTGGCCACTTTTAGATTATAATACTTATTATATATATATATATTAATTATTATGATTCAGATTAACCAAAATTTAGGCCCCACAAGGGGATGGGTACGTACATAACTTGGCGCTGATTCCAGAAGATTGAATAGGCGTGGAAGCCCTTGGTGGGGTCGAACCAGAGGTTAAGTCTCTGCTCTCTGTTGCCCACGCCATTGATATAGAGATTGGTCTGGACAGAGTAAGGTTCGCCTGTGGTGTTGCCCAAGAACTCAAAATCGAACTCGTTATGATAGGGACCGTCCGATGACATCTGCATCATCAAAGGAAATGAATTGATCAACCCTGTCATTGTCACTCCGATTTTCAACAACAGAATAAATTATAAGCAATTATAGGTTTGGGGATTGTGGTTGGGACCAAAGTATAAATGCAAGATTAATTGTGTGTAAAGTAGATCACGGGAGGTAAATAGGAGTAGGTAGCCGCAGCTAGTAGAGAGTGTACCATCCACTCATTATGGATTCGAATCTAATAATTCCAATGATAAATCATGATCACTAGGGAAATCTTTAAGCTGTTAAGTAAGAAATACCCATAATACTTTGGAAGAGAAAACTAAAGATGATGAGAACAATCCGTAATCACTCACATAGAAAGCGGCAACTGTTCCAGCAGAGTCACCCTCTACAAGCTTAAGCAGAATGGTGACTTTCCCAAACATATACTTGCTTTTGGAAGCAAAACCAGCCCCTGAAATGCACAGATCAATGTCAAAGGTTGTTAACGACGGGAAGAAACAGATTTACAAGAACAGACCGACAGGATAACATCATATTCTGCTCTGAAACAAACAGAATGAGAGGGGGGAAACGTTGAGAAGGAGACTCAAGAGTACAGTGCCAAGCTCACGGCGAAGTGATGAAAGGTTTAAGGCAGGGATGATGAAGGTTATTTACCAGAATAGTGGTCTAGTTTAAGTTTGATGAGGTCTCCTTCATAGATGAAATGGTCTAAAGCCCATGCTGGATGGAAAAGTTCATCAAATTTGGCAGAGTGTGCGAACCCCACCATCAAAAGACACAGAAGAGAACCCAAAAGGCCAGACATTGTAGGGATAGATTCAGAAAGAAGAGGGAGAGTGAAGCTTCTACTATGGAACTCTTCTCTGTGAACGCTCAGAAGAGGGAGGGAGGGGTTTTATAGTGAATTTCAATCACAAGCCCAGTCCTCCGCTATCATCCCGATGGCCACATCATTTGACACGATGGATTTCAAACTCCGAGAAATTCAAGAAAAATGAACGGAGTAATAATTATTTAATATTACTCGTATTATTTTTTATTTGAGCTCCAAGTGGATGTAGTAAAAATAAAATATTGTAGCCGTTACGGTGAGTGGGCAAAGGTGGGGTAAAGACTCTTCACAAAATCAGAATGGTTGGGTGGGGCAAGGGAGCAGGGAGAAAGACATCTTTGGTCTGACGTCCAATAAAATGGATCCACGTGAAGGATTACAGCTGGCTCTTTTGGTTGTCCAGTTGTCGCTACTTTATCATGGTTTTAGAACCGAGGAATTTATAGCATCATCAATTAAATTCAAATCAATATACTCTTCCCATCCTTCGTGAAGTATAAATATAAATTATATTATAAATTAGATTTTATATTTAAAATTAAATAAATAAAAGATGTAAATCAAATTATTGTTTTTTATATAAATTTAATCAATTTTTAAAATATAATATAAAGAGATAAAGTGTAATTTTATTCTAAAAATTTTTAGGTCAGAGATGTGGATATCTAAAATATTTTTTTAAATTAATATCATTCTAAAAATATTTAAAAAAATAACATTGTTGTACTGATCATTAGAAATGATGACAATGAACTTTAGCTTTTTAATTAACTGAAGAGCAATTTTGCCCTTTTTTAACATTTGTAGGTGGATATTAATTCGAGATTAGACCCAATCCAATTAT
The DNA here is from genome assembly GCA_037074615.1 of Leucaena leucocephala. Lineage (NCBI taxonomy): Eukaryota > Viridiplantae > Streptophyta > Magnoliopsida > Fabales > Fabaceae > Leucaena > Leucaena leucocephala. The sequence goes on from CM073545.1 coordinate 17,458,105, forward strand.
AATCCAAGTATTCTATTTTCATGCTGGGATCTTACGGGAAAGTTAATCTTGAGCACATTAATTGTACCCAAATGGGGGTTGAGAAAACAGGCAATTTTCACGGATAAAATAGAAAAGAGAGTAGTGGGGCAGTGAAGAAGAGGCGCGTTGGCATCCACGTAGGAATGGATAGAGTTTGAGTGAGAGTGGGGAAGGAGTCGTGCTCTTATCCACTTCTCATGCTTGTGCGAAGGCGTTTTCCTGCTGGACAGTAGTAGTATACTACTGGCATGGTTAGAGCTGGGAACGCGGGCTGGCCCGTCAAAAACGAGCCAGCCCGCTCCCAGCCCGCCAATAAATGGGGCGGGCTGTGCAGCCCGCCCCAAAACGGGCTGGCAAAACGCCAGCCCGAGCCCGCCCCCCCTTAGTGGCGGGCTGGCCCGCCAGCCCGTCACTTTTTTTTTTTTTTTAATTTTTAAAAAAAATATTTTTAATATTTTTAAAATACTAATAAAAAATTTCTAATGTTATATTAGTATAATAAAAAAATTACTCATGTTATACTCTTAAAAATTTTTATTTTTTATAAAAAAATCTCAAATTTTATAATTATAAATCTAAATAAATATTAACATAATATTAATCAATTATAATATGTAAACATATATTAACAAATAAGTAATTATCTTTACTAGTATTCGATAATAGGAGTATTCAAAATAACATTTAAGTAAAATAAATATTAAATAATAATATTAAATTAAAAAAAAAAAAAGTGGCGGGCTGGCGGGCTGAGGGGGGGCGGGCTGTGCAGCCCGCCCAAAAACGGGCTGGCATTTTGCCAGCCCGAACCCGCCCCCCTTAGGGTAAAACGGGCCCAGCCCACCCGCGGGCTGGGCCTGTTTTACCAGTTCTAGGCATGGTATACGGGCAAGGACCTCTTGAGTTAAAAAATCGGAATACTTTTCAGACGCATCCCATGTGTGCGACCGTGACATGTAATTTTTCCCCAGAGATACAAACTATACACACTATTCTTGACCTAAAGAGGCGATAAAACGTTGAACGGGAGATACATATATTTTTGTATAAAAAATTTTAAAAAATAATTAAGTTTACTTACAATTTAAGGGAAGAAGATACATACTTAAATAATAATGTGCATGCGTGCTTTTGGAATGGGCCGTGACCATGAGAAAGACGTGTAATTCTCTATTTAGAGCAAATTTAATCTTGAGAAAATGCCAAGCTGACACAATATGAGGATAGAAAAGCAAGCAACACATATTCATCCTTGACCCCTACACATATCCCCAACAGGCAGATCGAGAGAGGAGACGCGACAAGACTATAATCGCAGCAAGTTGCGCCGTGTCTATATTTCTTGCCATAACAAGAATAAGTTATCTGATTAAGATCATGGCTCCAACTATTTTGTTAGCATCAACCTAATCCATAATGTCATCATTAGTATTTCACTAGCAGCTTCAATACGTATAGAACATGTAATTTAAGTAACTAGGGCCAAACGAATAGTAATAGACCACGTTCATGATTGTTGAGAGAGAAGGAGAAAAGGAGGAATAGAGAGAAGGGAAAGAGAAAATGGTAATTTAGGTGAGGGTGGGGGCTGTAGGAGTAGCTCAATAATTGTACGGAGGGAGTGGGAGAAAAGGAAAGTATGGAGTGGGGTACCCATGCTATAATTGTGGGGTAAGAGTTCCTTACATACCTGTGGTCCATATGTGTCGTCCGGTACGAAGATTTTTTTTTATATACACAACAAATTGAGATAAGATTGGTACCCACTTTTTATTAAAATTAAAATATAATTTTAGAGTTTAGATAGTAATTATAGAAAATTTATAATATTATTTACTAAATAAATCCTTAAAATAATAATAAGAATCAAATTTAAATTTTTATAAAATATAAATTTATTTTTTATTATTAATTTTTATTACCGGTATAAAGATATTTCGTGCATGTCAATATCTCCTTCACCCTGACTCGATCCCTCTCCCAAATAACCCCTCCACTATCACATTCACGCGCTATTTAGCACGCGTGTCTCCCTGCTTCTTTGTCCATGAGTAATGGATTTAATAGCAAAAGTGATTTTCTTACTTGGATGACGAAAATTGATACGTGACTAGCAACATCTAGATTAACAAAAAAAGGTGAAAGAAATATTTAACGAAAAACTATTATCCAAACGCACCCTAACACCATGATTCATGTCCTAAACTCTTACAAAATCCCAAACTCAATTTACTTAATTTTTTTTTTGTAAATATAGAATAATGAGGGATGCAAATTGGGTGTGTATGACGGTGGGATAGAGGAGAACGGGAAAGAATAGGGCCCCATTTCCGGAAGTGCGGGACGAGTGGGGCCCTTAGTACTGTTTTGGCTTCACGCTCCTCAAATTCATCAGACATGGTACGCTCTCTACATTCATTCTTCATCCCGTTTTTACGAATTACGCAGATAATTGGGGCAACTCCTTTCGCTTTCACGATACCCTTCCTTTTCTTTCTCTTTTTTTAAGAAAGATTAAACTGACTTACAATTTAAAAATAAAATAAAATATTTATTTTTTAAGCAATCATAATATTAAACAGGTCCAACCGTCAATTAATTTTATTCGTAAATTTAAATATCTAATAATTAAGATATTTTTTTAAAAATTAATTAAAATTATAATAAAATATTATATTTTAGACATCAATCATATTATAAATAATTATATTTTTTATCTTTTGTCAGTAAATTTACGTACGATTGGCTGTCATGATACCTTTCCTTACAAAGATAAGCACTCATTTGCCTTTGGGGTCTAGTAACTCCTCATCTCACTAGCCATGCATTATATATCAGTATTGATTTTACTTTATTATTCTCGCGTGTTTTCTTTTCCAACATTTTCAACGCTAAACATCATTCAAATTAAATAATTACGAGATCGTTGATTTTTTGTTTTTAAAAGCAAAAACTATGGAGACTATTTTTATTTTATAATTTCTTCTTTACTTACTTAAAACTCCATTCAAAATGTAGTAAATTCTCCAAAAAAAAACAGCTCACAGTAGCAGAGCGTAGTACTCCTACAATGTACTGTACTAGCTAGCAATGCAGCATCTTGCAATAAGCGAAGACTGGTAAAATTTACTACATGTACTTTCTTTTTTTCTAAATATAAGATTTTCTTCAGCATTTCACTTTAATTTTTTTATATAAAAGAATCGAGGGAATTGTGAAGAGATATGGTACAAATATAATAGTATTTGACAGACTGTATTAGTTACAAATAATTCATTTTAATAAATGAATTGTAAAGATTGTAAGAGCAATAATAATAGACGAGGGTGATCCCTCACTCTTGTGAAGCAGGGCAGGAGGAGGAAGAAAATTTGGAGGAGCGCAAAGAGCGAGGAGGAATAAATAAGATGAGTTGGAGGGCCCCCGTCGTAGTTGTAGCCTGCCCTGCCCTCGTCAATGTCGTCATTTCCTCATTCTCACATGGCCTCCCTCCATCATTGCCCATTCCACATTCGCCACGTACCCCCTCCTTCTTCCCGTGGCCACCATGGGCTTTTACGTGTCAACCTCTGGTTAGCCACGCCATTGTGATGTGGAGATAGCGTTTACTACAGGGACAACGGGAACGGGAATCCACAAGAGCTACAGTCTCGTGGGCATAACAAGGCACGTGAATTCGGTGTTTGAAAAGCTATACCCGGAGTAGGTGGACACGCCTTTTTTTTTTAAAAAAAAAAGCTCAAGATCCATTCGCTCAGAACCAGTACAACAAAATCAAAGCATGCCTGATTTCCTTCCTCGTCTTCCAAAAATTGCCATAGCTCTCCCCGCACACTTATATTTATTTAAATTTTTTTTTGTTACAAAATTTTGTAGGAGGTAATTAAATTTATCTTTGAATAGATAGAATAAAATTTTCATTTTTTGTAGGTGATACCTATTTTAGATAAGACGAGTCGTCAATTACTATTATACGTACATTTAGATACATAGGAGCTATAAAATTTTTTTAAGAATTATAACTAGAATTATAATAAAATAATATTTTTTAAAGATCTAATATGTTTTAAATAATAGATTAACTCATAACTTTAAACAGTGGGCCGAAAACTGCAAATGGCTGCAGTGGGCCAAAACTCTCGTGGGAGCTCTTTGGGCTTGAATTAGTGAATGATGATTACTTTGAATGTTGGTGGGACATGGGCTCGTTATCCAATAAGAATGAATATCAACGTTGGGGTACGTAACATGTATAGGGTAATTTTGTTGGGGTCAAGCGCATCAGTTGAACGTAAAATTCTGATTGAAAGAGGTATTTATATTTAATATATAATAATATCTTATATATTATTTTTTTTAATAAGAAGATATACGTGAACTAGAAGATAAGCACAAGATAGTTAAGATTAGAAAGTAGGGAGTGGAATATAGACCCAGTGCAGACCTCGTGAAAAGGGACGTCCTCCTCCACTCGCTATCTTGGTCATAAATTCAACAATTCTATCCTATCAATCATTATAAGTTGGATTAGGTTTGTTGACTTAGCCTCAAATCCATCAATATATCAATACATACACAGTGAAATTTATAATAATCCCGCATTCATCAATATATACCTCACTTAATATTTAGAGCGGAACTAAACACGCCATAATGCTGGCATCCCTAGAGGTCGGTCGGTCGGTCCATTCATGTGCCTTATGGTGTGCAATTCGATCGAGTAATTAGCTAGCTTCACCTTCATCTATATGTGCTTTCTTTCTCTGCTCACTCCCTAATTGAACTACTATTATGTGTATGTGTATGTTTGGTAACTTAACTATGACTTTAAAAAAAAATTTAGCCTACATTTTGATTAAATAAAATTTTAAAATAAACAGTTATATTTTTCTAAAAAATTTATAGATTAAATTATGATTTTGAATAAACTCACTATAATAATTTCTAAAACAGTAAAAGAGTTTATGGGCCACTCATTTACTATTTTTTCTCTATTTTTTTTATACACTTTCTCTTCTCTTCTCTCCCTTTTTGTCGTTAGAAATTGCTGTCACCGTCATGTCACTAGGAGGGAGGAGGTCGCGTCGTGTTGAGCTATTCTGTCGTCTTCTTCTTCTACCTCGGAGCTTTATAGCCAGGTCGTCGTCAGAAAGAACAGAAGAAAATGCTCTCTAGTCGATAAAAAAAATAGAAGAGAGGAGAGGAGACAATAACGGAGGTGTTAACGGTAAAAAGAGTAGAAGAGAGGGAAAATAAATTATTTTTTTATTAAAATTATATATTTTTTAATAATTTGTCAATAATAAAAAATTTTATAATAATAATTATCTAAATATTGATTTATTTAAAATTATTTTTTTATAACTTTTTTTAATTTGTATAAGAATTTTTTTTATATTTTATTTAAAAAAATCTATCTAAATATTTAATTAATGGAATTGACATGTGACTTCGTGTCCCCATCATCTACTCTATTGATAAGACATCGTTTCTATAGGATATAAGGCGTGAAACTTGACTTGTGCTCATGTCGCATGATATTTTATACAAAACGGATAAGTACTAGTCTCGGTGCTCTTTGTAGTAAAGAGGGGCATTCGTGATATTTGTATTCTGAAAGTTTTCACTTTCGAATGATGGGTATTCAAAACTATTTTTGGGGAGCAATATTATCTCTAACTAATATACTAACATAATATATTATGGGATAATTATATAATATTTTTTTAGGTTAATATATAAATTTATTATAAAATATTTTACTTAAGAGTATTAGGTATTCAAAAATTTTATTTTAGATTCAATATCACTTTGATCATTATCTAATTTAATCGTTAGTTTAATTAAATATACTAAGCTAGTTAGTATATATGTCATCCATTTTATTTTTTTTCTAAATCATATTTATAAAAAAAAGTACCCCTGTAAGTTTTGTCCTTATTAAAATATTATGCTTAGTAAACTATAATCTGACAATATCTCAAAAAATAATATTTTACAGTCATATATATTATCTTTTTATACTTATAAGTTAACATATGCTTATAGTTATTACCAAAATTGATATAATCATTCATGTATTCAAGAATTCTTGTGATTCCCACTCGCATATGTTATTTTCTATATTTTTTTACTCTACTTTATGCTAAGAAAATATACCAAATTAAAATATGATCTCCACATAGTGATACTTTATTAATAGAAGAGTTTTGGAGGAATGATTTTTTATAGTTTTTCTTTATTTATAAATTTAAATTAAAAAAAATAAAATGGATAACATGTAAACTAATATAGTAACATTGAACTAATTTTTTTTTTTGGATATCAAATTCTCTTACATAAAAACTTTTAAAAAAAAATTGCACCTTAATCTAAAATAAAAAATAATGTAGATACTATTTAATTTGTTATATTAATATATTAATTAATTAATAATTAAATTTAATTTTAATTAGCGGTCAACGTGACATTGTTAAGATTTAAAAACTTAAAAAAAACTTTGCTCTTAAAAAAATTTATAAATACTCAGCAGAGTACAAACTTCCACACTAAATTTACATTTTAGCCCATTTTTGTTCAATGGAATCAGTTTTTTCACGTGTGTGTGGGTGTGTAAAGCACATGTTACTTAAGGAGGATGTAGGAACAAGATGATGATGTTGCGCTAGACTTTATGTTTCATGGTTGTTAGAAATTTGGCACACTTCATATTATTTGTGCTTTGCAGCATGATTCGTCAAAACTGAAAACCACGTCGTCATCACTCATCAACAATCTGTCTATCTCATCAACACTCATCAACAAGAATCAAATGCCACCTCTGTCTTTTCTTACCTGCTTCCGACTTCCTTCCCCATTTTCTTCTGTGATGTCGCGGGTCATGACAGAAAGCGACGCAGGCGGTGGGTGGGGGAAGAGTTGGGGCCAGCGTGCGGCACGGGAATGGAGTACACGGCACGGTGGGTTGCTGTCGTCGCCTTTAAGTCCGGAGCCCTCCTTTCCCATCTCGCCAGTGAGGTTGTAGAGAGAGTGAGAGCTGGAAGAAAATTTGTGAGGGAGCCTCGTGGGTTCTGTGGCGCCGTAGTGAGTTTATCTTGCCAGTCATCGGCGCTAGCAGCATTCACCGTCGTCGAGTGGCAGCCGTCGGTCGCCATTTCTGTGCACGGTGGGTACTGTAGCAAATCTCAATCTCCGACTTCCCTCCCTTCTGTGGTTGAGTTGCGTCGTGAAAGTTGAGTGTTCGGTGTGTGAGTGGCTTGGTACTGTAGTTGCTGTAAGTTCTCCAAGCTCTTTCCTTATCTCTGTTATGTTCCCTTGGACTTGTGGTACGCATGAACCACTTCTTTTCCCTTCTGTATGGTTCAGTGTTCACGGTGGCGGAAGGATTTAATTTTCCACTTTTCCCCTGTTTGTTAAGCCGTGATGCTTGAATGAGAGAAGGTTGTTTGTGTGCTGTATTGTTGTTGCTGGACAGCTTGTGGGTGTATATGTGTGGAGATACTGACTGGAATGAGAGATGTATGCACATATGCGAGAGGGTGATTGGAATTGTGCCCCTCTGTTAGTTGTGAGTGTCGTGGCTGTGGGAAAAGTTGGGTGCTGTTGTCTTATGCATTTTAGTGTTGCAGTGTTGGATGGAGTATGTATATATGCCTAAATGAATTGCTTTGGTTTGCTGTCTTAATGCACTTATAGAGACGCCAATGTTTTGGGGAATCATGTGTGTATATATATGTGTGGTGGTGACTGTTGTGGAAAGAATAGAGACGAGGGAACAGAAGCATTTTCCATGGGTTGCTGCTTCTGAGTTTAAATGATAGTGGAGGAGTGTATGAAATTGTGGTTTTGTGTATGTACTGTGTTATTGTTGGAATTAGGATTAAAAGTGATTAATTGAAATTTCTGATGGAATGTCTTATTTTCGGAAAATTTAGAAAAATAAAGAAAATATGATATTTTGAAGCGGAAAAAAAAGTAAATTATATTGGAGAATTAGGTAAGTAAATAATATTTCTTAATTATGAAATTTTGAAATATAATTAGTTATTTAATATATTTATTAAATGTAAATTTTAGCACGATATACGAGAAATAAATTTTGAACTCATGATTTTATATGTTAGAAATGGTTTATTCAAATTGCACTGTTTGACAAACAGTTTTAAATGATTTATCGTAAATATTTATTTTGGGAGGTTTCATTATTATGAAGGATTTTAATAGAAATGGTTGTATTGAAAAATGTTATGATTATTGAATGTTAAATGGCCCCCATGCATGTTTGAATGGTTTTAGAGGACGAAATACAGAACGCTGATTACTAACAGCAGTATTGTTAGTCCTTGGTGCACCATGATATACTCGAGCTCGACAGTTAGTGGCTTGGAGCCACCAGTGTATTTGGTGGGATTTATTCTCGCGACAGTGGCTTGGAGTCATAAAATTTATTTCCTAGGATTTTTTCTCACGACAGTGGCTTGGAGTCATAAGATTTATTTCGTGGGATTTATTCTCACAACAGTGGCTTGGAGTTACAAGATTTATTTCGTGGGATTTATTCTCGCGACAGTGGCTTAGAGTCGCACGACTGGTTAGTTATCCTCGTAGACTGTGTATCCACGTATATTTTTGTTCTGTTGAAGTCTTACGAAAAAAGTATTATTTTTGAAATGATTGTTTCAAAATAGGAAACGTTTATCGAGTTATTCGTTCTGAATTACGAAACTTTATGATTTACACTTATACATTCTCAAAACAATTATTTCTAGATACTGCAGTCAATTATTTTTGGGACGTTATTTACGAGTAGATTATTTGGTTCAGATAATGCAGTCGGCCCTATTCCTCTAGCTGAGCATTAAATTATTTGGTTCATATTATTTGAAAAACGTATGTAAATGATTTGAAATGTTCGCATGTCGTTGTAGAGTCTTTGAGAGATCGGTTATATCGACGATCTTGTCGAAAGTCTTATAAATAACTTGCAATTTGATTTAAATATAATCGATGTTATGATTATTATTTTAAATGTTTTAATTATAAAAAAAGACTTAAAAAATATAAATTTATTTATATTTTATATTGGTCGAGACGTGACAGTCTCTTTAATATATATATATGTACACACTCATTTCATTGACAGAGACATTTTCGAAATGAAGTGAACGTGCTTGTTATTAAGTCATACATTTTAAATCATCCCTATCAGAAAACGCTGCCATATGCTGGTCCCACTACGTGAATGACTCCCACTCATTCCTACCCTCCATCATCTTTTCCTTTCATAAATTTTACAATTCTATATCATTCCTAATAACTTATTAGCATCATTCATTCAATATATATGTGTGTGTATATATATTTAACTCTTCAATCTATTACAAGCATGTAAAGAGCAAATAAAGAGCCATCGTACATATTATTACTTCATTAGCATTAGAGAGACTACAAGTTCGGGAACGTGCTATATATAATAAGCCCCCCATAGTAAGGGAACGCAAGCAATTAGCATTCGCAACTGAAAGTAGCTTTAGTATTCCCCAGCAAACAAGCTACAAGTATGGCCCTAACGAGTGAATTCTTCCCCAATCCCTCCTTCATCTCACTTGGTTTTACAAGACACAACAAACCAGGAGGGTCTCTTTCCTTTCATAGAATTGGTTATAATCACAATAACGTCCGATGCTGGGCCGCCCAACAGACCCTTTCCCTCCCTCCTCCCTCTCCAAGAAACTCCGCCAATTACCAGCCTACCCTCTGGAGTTATGACTTCCTCCAGTCCCTCAACAATGGTTTTACGGTATTTTACCCCCTTCCTTTCTTGCTCCATTACTCAACTCCCTCATCTCTTCATGAGTTCACAACATATACAGAACGTTACTCAGGATCTTCCATTATTATGACATATATAGAATTAACAATATTCTTAACTTGTTCTCACAGGATGAGAAGTACGAGGCCAGACAAAGGAAGCTGCTCGAGGACGTGAGGAGGATGATCGTGAAGGAGCATACCGAGCCATTGGCAAAACTTGAGCTCATTGACGACATCCAACGCTTAGGCCTTGCCTACCGCTTTCACAAGGAGATCAAAGACGCTCTTCATCGTTATGTCCCTTTCGAAGAAACATTTCGTCAAACAAAACAGTGCAGAAGCCTACATGAGGCTGCTTTAAGCTTCAGGCTCCTCCGAGATCATGGTTATCATGTCTCACCAGGTACCTAGCTCTCCAGTTACTATTGATGTTCCTATGCATATATATGGCCCTCCTTATGGGCTTTTTTTATAATTAAATCTCTCACGCATGAACTAAATTAAAAGATGTCATATTGGGACGCAGATATATTTGATAGTTTCAAGGACCAAAACGGTAATTTTGAGGCATGCCTCGGCAAAGATGCGAAAGGGATGTTGAGTCTGTACGAGGCGACATTTCTGGGATACGAAGGAGAGGACATACTGGAGGAGGCCAAGGCCTTCGCAACCATTCATCTCAGAGACATGAACCAACATTTATGCAATGATCATCTGTTGGCACAAGCCATCAGTCACGCGCTGGACCTCCCGCTGCATCGCAGAACACGAATGTTAGAAGCAAGATGGTACATAGATGCATATGACAAGAGGAAAGACGCCAACATGGCCCTTCTTGAAGCTGCAAAACTGGATTTTAACATAGTGCAGTCAACGCTCCAAAGGGATCTTCAAGAAATGTCAAGGTTAGTCACTTTAGTATATATACATTTGGTAGTGATCAGATTGTAGAACGTTCAAAAGAGAAAATTGGGTTCATATGCAAATGATTGATTATAGGTGGTGGAAGGCGATGGGACTGGCTTCAAAGTTGAGCTTCAGCAGGGACAGGTTGATGGAGTGCTTCTTTTGGAGCGTGGGAATGGCGTCTGAACCTCAATACAGTGAGCTTCGAAAAGCATTAACCAAAGTCACCTGTTTCATTACCACAATCGACGACGTGTACGATGTTTATGGCACTCTTGATGAACTTGAGCTTTTTACCGCCGCTGTTGAAAGGTACGGTTTCTCTTATTTCCAATTAATTTAACTGTTTCCGTTGGAAGCTAGACGTACATATTAATTACTCAGGTACGAACGTACGCATATTATGTGATGGATTCTTGTTTTTGTGTTTCAGGTGGGATATCAACGCATTACATGTTCTGCCAGAGTACATGAAAGTTTGTTTCCTAGCTCTCTACAACACCGTCCATGAAATGGCTTATGAGGCACTGAAAGGGCATGGACACAATATCCTACCCTACCTCACCCAAGCAGTGAGTTCTCGAAGACAACGACTTCACTGCAGACATATCACATGTTAAATGCTATTTCAGTGATACTAAATGTCTGTTTTATTATAGTGGGCAGACATGTTGAAATCGTTCCTGCAAGAAGCCAGGTGGTCCCATGCCAAACATATACCATCATTTGATTCCTACTTCATAAACGCATGGATGTCAGTTTCGGGAGTAGTAATCCTCGTCCATGCATATTTCTTCCTCGATCACAATTTCTCAAAGGAGTCACTTCAATCCTTGGACCCACCCCATGACCTCTTGCGTTGCCCTTCCGTTATTTTTCGACTCTGCAACGATTTGGGCACATCCAAGGTGCATTATCAATCTGAATCCTATGTTGTCATATGGTGCTATGACAGCTCTGATGAGAACCTTATCTTAACGACTTTCATTATGATTAATGTTTTTGCAGGCAGAGTTAGAGAGAGGTGAAGCAGCAAGCTCGATAGTATGTTACATGCGTCAGAGTGGGGCCACTGAGGAGAATAGCCACAAATACGTACGTAGTTTGGTGGATGAGACTTGGAGGAAGATGAACGGAGCGAGAGGAATGGAGTCTAAATTTTCAAAAGCTTTTGTGAAAACTGCAATGAACCTCGCCAGAATTTCCCATTGCACCTACCAGTATGGGGATGGACATGGAGCCCCAGATTCCACATCCAAAAACCGGATTCGATCATTAATTGTCGAACCCATTAAGCTTCCTAGGAATTAGTAAGTTTGGGAAGGAGAATAAAAGGGAACTTTTTATGGGTGCTTCCACGTTTTTTACATGGTACTGCTTATTAAGCCCAACTTTGGATGTGTGACTTTCCGCATCAACACAAACCCACACACTTGGACATCCTAATAAAATGTGTGAAATTAAAAGTATGTTTATATGTTTGATAGATAACAATGTAAACGCCCACGTGCTCTTGTGCTCTACTCATATCAATTACATTATTCTTCTCATCAAGATCAGTCTCAAATATGGAGATGAAATTTTGCCAAGAAAATTATAAGGTTTTGTGGGAAAACAGAAAATTCTTAAATTTTTATGGAACAGAAAAATGAGTGTAACAAAATAAGTATAAGTAACAAAAGAAATTGAAATATTTATTTAAATAGTATATCAGCTTAATAGAATATAACAGGTGCAAATGACATCATTGATTGATAAACCTATATTTTTATATATTTATTCATATTAATTTAGTGGGTATTTATTATTATTTTACTGTTTAATTATATTATTTATGTATTATTTGGATTAATATACCTTACATTGAATTAATGCTTAATAAGAGTATAATTGTCATATTTTTTTATAATTTTTTCTAAATAATTATTTTTAGAACAAAATTTATTATATTATTATGATTTTATTTTTTAAGAATTTAAAAAAAATTAAAATTTATAAACGATAACAAAAAACTATTAATTCAAAAATTATACTAGAGGATCCATAGGTTAACCTCTTTGATTTGGCCTATTAGTTTTTTCTTAACCTTTTTCATCAGCTTTTAAACCAGGACACGCGCAAAGAAAAGCGAGAGATAGCTGCGGCATCACCTCCCTCCCACGCTCCATTCACGTCAGATCCTCCTCTCTGCCGCCATCATCACCATCCTTCCATCCCTCCTTGACGCCATCACCATCCATTCATCATCACCCAGACCACCACCATCGGCACCTCCAGTCCGTCCTCCACAGTAGCTCCTCAGAACAGTTGCAGACATTAGAATGCAGCAACGTCGGCAGCAACCAGGGGGACCTCAAACCTTCATACTCCTCCACTGTTCTGTCTCCTCTTCACTGTCATTCCATGGGTGGCCATGAAATCTTCACGTAGGCGGCTACTATGATAGTTAGGCGTACCTAAAGCGTACTAATCCGAGTATGAGCTTGAAATCTCAAGAAATAATTTAATTTACTGTAATTTTTGACTTATTAATTATATTATAATTCTTAGGTCTTATGATAATTTTATAATTATTAAAAAGTCTTATTATGATTTATTTAAATTTATTAAGGATTATTGTGACTGAATTTTTGCTTAGCATTTGACATTATTTATTAATTAATTTTAATTTTATTTACTTTGTATCTGGGTCAGACTTTATATTGAGACTATTGTAAATATTTAGTGACTTTCTAAAGTGGCTTAGATTATTGGATCATATGTCATTTGTTAGCTCTGATTATTTCTATTTTGAATCTCTAAGTTATTTTTAAATATTAGTCTCTAATATCTTAATCCTATTTTATTATTTTGGTAGCAGTTAATAGATTGAGATTTTAGAAAATATTTTGTGATAATTCGAGGTAGCTCGGTTGTTGGATTAAAATTTTAATTTTAATTTTTAATTTATTATTTTTAATTCCCATATCTGTTGAAGTTATGATTGCATACGCTATTGAATTGGAGGATTACTTTTATTATTAATCACTTTTACTTTCATTTCATTCATTCATTTCCTTTCATTATCACTATTTTTAAATTAAAAATATCAAAAATATTTTATTTAAATTTATTTTTAATTCATTGTATTTAGTTGGTAGTCAATCAATCCACACCCATTCTAAAGTTTAGGTTGTATTACATTTAGTTACTTAAGTATTTAATTTTATTTTTGGTTCCTCAAAGATAATAACTTGATGTTACACTATACACAATCATTAGTTTAATTTTTGAAATAACTCCAATACATGTAAGATTGTTTAATTGATTCCCTATGAAAAAGTGGGGCAATCTTACAACTACTATAAGGAGATACGGATATTTCTCCGGTCTATATTTACTTCTTTATTCTCTATTTACTTCTTCTCATATAGAAAAAACACATACCAGTGAAAAAATAAAGTCCAGATGCTATGTGAGAATTATTTTTTATTTTTCAGTTTTGCCAGCCATCTAATCATTAAAAACACGTAATAATTAAACCTTAATATTTGAAACATGACATATATTTAAATACAAGAAATCCTTATTAGAGCATCTAAATAGAAGGAAGTATATCCTATGTTGTATCCCAAATAAGAATTTATGTGGGATCAGCAGTTTGGAACTGACTGGAAGAGAAGAGCTTGTACATGATAGTCTACGCTATACGCGCTTTTGTCTTCTCCATGCTCATAAATGACCTGCGCAGTTCTTGCTACGTTAAGCGAAGCCTTCACAGTTGATATTGTATAATGGTCCTATAATTAGCAGATCATTTATATGTTTGGGGAAAAAATTGAGATGAGGCCGCTGGGTTTTATATATGAAAATTAGATCTGGGTGATAGAAAATCTGTTAGAACAGGGAGCGAAGTCCGAAACTAAAATTATTAAAGAGAAATTATTTTTTGACCAAGCCTCATCATACCAGTTGAAGGGATCATGTAATGATCCAAGAAGCTACAAAGTTATGGAGCCATGTATTTAAGTTCATATATTAATTATTACCTCAAATCACTAAGTCTCACACGTAGCTGAGTGGTTCGAAGCGTAGAAATAAAACATGAGGTCTTCAGTTCGAACCCCAGCTCCTGCAGGAGAAAGGTTTTATTTTCCTTTTTCTGGCGCATGAAATTACCATTTTGCCCCTCTGTCTATTTCACCTGCTCCCGACTCCCTTTCCCCATCTTCCTTCTGTGAAGTCCCGTCTCCATGGCAGAGCAGGCGTCGGCGAGCGGCGCGGGAAGGAGGTTCACGGCACGCAAGGTCGGCCGTCGTCCTTTTATTCTGGAGCACTTCTTCCCTTTCCTCATTTATGGATCGAAGACGCGAGGGAGAGGCAGAGGGGTGGCAGACGACGTTATAGTGGCGGCGAGCTACAATGGGAGTGAGTGAGAGAGAGAGAGGGAGACGGGGGCAGCAAAATCTCAGAGGAAACGAGGTTGGCGGCGTCGGTTTTGGAGGAGGAGATCTTTCATGCAATCAATGAGTTCAACTGAGGTAAGTCTCCTCACCATGTTTCCCTCCATTTTCCGGCGATCTATGAGCCTCTTGTGGGGTTGTTCACTGTATCTGTTTAAAATGAAAAAGAAAGAACAGAGGCTGGCGTGGGTTTATACTGTAGAAAGCAGAGGCTTGCGTTTCTGGTTTGTTTGACTTTGAACGCTCTAAAATCTAAGCTAAAGGAACCAGAAATGCTTAATAAAACATTGAACATGTGGGTCTTAAGTGTTGAGCCCATTTATGGGTTGTGTAAAATAAATATTTGGGTATGATATGTACTGAAACGGGGGCTCACTATTCTGGTTTATGTGGGCCTTGGTTCCATGAAATCAAAGTGAAAATGATAAAGCTATTAATAAAGTATGAAGTGGTGGATGTATAGGTGTGATTGGTTGCTGCATGTTCTTCACGATTTTGAATAAGGTTACTCAATAGGGGAAGCTGGTATGTGTGTGTTGATAAAGTCTGAAGCTATGGTTCTGGTGAGAGAAAATTAATTAGCAAGTAGAATAATCATAGCCCAAGCTTAGATTGAGATTTGTATGGGTGAAATATGGCGTTGTATATGGTTAAATGCTATTGCATGTTGAGATCCGAAAATCTGGAAGTATGGAAGCTGGAAAATACCACTGTTTTGATGTTGTAATATGTGCAGGAGTTAGATTCAAGTAAAAGATAAAATGTACTAAGCACTTAGAGACCCCAATGTGATGAATGGATGAAATGAAGTGATAGAACGAAGTTTTATTCTACTCCCCTGTTTTGGTTAGCTGTTGTTTCTATAGGAGTGAGTTGAATCTTGTTTAAATTAAGTGTTCTCATGGGTTCAGAATGTGGGAAGCATATAGGAAGAAAAAAAAGTACCAAGAGTTGAAAGCTACAAGCTTCAAAAGTTCAAAACTTTGAGGGTAAAAGTCAATGAGAAGAATTAAGTTTTGTTAATCTTAAACTCCTTATGTGTCCTGAGGAGAATTTTGATATATAAATCTGGAAAGTTAAGGATTTGGAAGGAAATACACAATGTTTGTGCAGATTATGTAGTCCATTAAGTAAAAAATAAAGAAAAAGAAAAAGAAAGTATATAATATCAAATGGGACTTAGCCTTAATGGTGACAACTTTGATTCAATTACAATAGTTTTGGTATTGATATGAAATTAAAAATAAGGAAAAAGACTTTAACTGGAAGTAATTTATAAAAAGGTATATTGATTGGATTTTGAAAATAAAGTTATGATAAAAATTAAACGCAAGTCTTTATGAAGGAAATGGAGGAACTTTGTTAAGATTTAAGTAGATTTTATAAGGTCATAGTTAGGTGATAATGGTGTTATTTGCATGATAGGGAATTAAAGTTGCAGCATATTAAAAGTCATTAAATATGATAGATTATAGCTATTGGGATTACTAGGTGAGTGAATATCGTCATCTAATTTTGAGATTTTAAAATATAATTCGTTATTTGACATATTTATTAAAGGTGAATTTTAGCACGAATTACGAGAAAAGA
Source organism: Leucaena leucocephala (assembly GCA_037074615.1). Taxonomy (NCBI): domain Eukaryota; kingdom Viridiplantae; phylum Streptophyta; class Magnoliopsida; order Fabales; family Fabaceae; genus Leucaena; species Leucaena leucocephala. Next base: position 17,474,877 of record CM073545.1, read on the forward strand.
ATTGTGAACTCGTGACTTTATATGTTTATTTGACATTTCAGTTAAATGATAATTTTAACATGATTTACGAAAAGCGAGTATATGAACTTATGGTTTTACATGTTAGAAATGAATTATTCAGATTTCATTGTTCATATGGATTGACAAAAATGTTTTGATGATTTATCGAAAATGTTCATGCTGGGGAGGTTTTATGATTATGAATGATTTTAATAGCAATTGCTGCATTGAAAGTGTTATGATTATTAAATGTCAAATTACCTCCATGCATGTTAGAAAGGTTTTTAGAGGACGGAACACATAATGCTGGTTACTAACAGCAGTACTGTTAGTCCTTGGTGCACCATGGTATACTCGAGCTCGATAGTTAGTGGCTTGGAGCCACCAGATTTATTCGTGGACTATGTCCATGCATGATAGTGACTTGGAGTCACAAGTTTATTTCATGGGATTCATTCTTGCGACAGTGGCTTGGAGCCACCAGATTAGTTAGTTACCCCTCGGGGACTTTGGTCCATGCATGACAGTGACTTGGAGTCACAGATTGGTTAGTTACCTCTCGTGGACTGTGTGTCCATGCATGTTTTTGTTCTGTCGAAATCCTACGAAAAAAGAGTTATTTTGAAACGATTGTTTTTAACGGATTTCTGGATAGAAAACGTTTACCGAACTATTTGCATGAAATTACGAAACTTTATGATTTATGTTTAAAAGTATTGAAAATCAATTATTTTTGTTTTTCAGATCATATTTTTAGGACGTTATTCATGAGTATATTATTTGGATTCAGATAGAGCTGTCGACCCTAGTTACTCAGTTGAGCAGTGATGAGCCTTCGTGTCAATCGGAAGCAGCTTTTGTGGACTTATCTTCTTATCATGTAATCAAATATTTTGAGAATATATGTATTATTTGTTAAAAGTTTAGATGCTCCACCTAACTTATAGATAAGATTCTGATTGTTATGGAAAACGTTTGTAAACGATCGCAGTTCGTTGTAGAGTCTTCGGAAGATCGGTTATATAGACGATCCTGCCGAAAGTCCTACAAATGACTTGCATTTTGATTTAAATATAATTAATATTATAAATATTGATTTAAATATTTTTGTTAAATTTAAAGGTTTAAGGAATGTAAATTTATTCATATTCTGTGCTGGTCAATATTAAAATTTGGGGACGTAACAGATCATTTGACTACCTTTGATATAAATTATGAATCGTACTTAATTTCATAGTCACTTGTTTTCTTTTTTCTTTTAACCTTGAATTGTTAGACCAGTTATTCCTATTTAGTTTGATTAATTTATTATGGTTTCACTGAGTAAAAAAAGCTTAACATATATTCATAATCATGAAGCACGTGGATTCATTACTAGACGAGCAAAGAATAATCACGACAGCAAGGAATCTTATGGCAAAAATGTCAAAACACGCACGTGCTATTGCTCTAATCATCTCAGTTATATATTATTCTCAAGATCAGTCACGGAGATGAAATTTTGCCCAGAAAATTATATTCTTAACAAATGGACTCCCTGTCGTAACAAGTAAAATAAAATTAAATATGTAACGGGTATCATTAACAAATTCTTGTCGAGAATTGACAAGTAAATGTAACTAAAATGGCAAGTTGCATTAGAGTTTTAACAAGTGCACTTCATGTTAAACAAAATTGAATATGTCAAAAGGTATGGTTAACAAGTTCCTATATAGCGAATTGACAAGCAAAGTAACTGAAGTATCAAGTTATATTAGAGTTTTAACAAGCCACTTAATATTGAAATAAGCAAGTAATATAATTTGGAAAATAATTTTATTACATATATATCTAAATAATTAAATGAGTTTGATGTCTTGGAGGTCATAAATGTTTTGGTGAGTCAAGGGATTATAGGTTCAAACCCTTCCTTGTTCACCTTGCAAGAACATTTATTCTTTGGCGGGCGATTGTCGATAGAGGGAGCTCTGGCGGCTACAACTCTGGGGATGGGTGGACTTTTTTGAAAAATTGATGGAAGGATATTTAGTCATTTACCATAAAAATATAATCTTGATTTGGTCCTTTAATACCACAGTGTAATTTCAGAATTTAGTGAGGCTAATTGGATATTAAATCCCTTCTATAGGACTATAAATGAAATTTTCCCTTAGCTTTCAGGTGTTACGTACGTTGCTACTTGCTCTGATGCTCTCTATAAGGGATCGCTTTGATCGGATCATGGAGCCCTCATGCGGATTATTTTGGCATTTGTAGGAGCAAAATGGATATATTTAAGCCCATTCCCTGAAGGAAAGAGAAAACTAGGTCAAAAACATTGAAATCCTAGGTCGAAGTAAAATTGACGCATCTTCAGATCACAAGGTTCAAATTCCTAGGTCAAAGTAAAATAAACTCATTATGTTATTAAATGATTACGAAAATTGTAATGATTTTAAAGTCTTAAAGGACCAACCTAAATAGTTTAAGATAGCAATTAGTACTAAGTACTCTTTGTAAAATACAAAATTATCATTTTATCCATTATAAAATTAAATTTAAGTCGGGATTAAGATGCGATACTGTATGTAGAAGTTGAAGGTTCGTTCTGCATTATTGAAGTTTGGTCCCATATCTAATGAAACGATATTCGCTTTGCATTAATTAAAGCTGACGGCCCTACGTGCCTAGCGACCTAAGTTATGACACTACAAACTACATAAACTGTCATATTTTTTGGGCATACGAACCGTTACTACAATAATATAAGGTTCACATAACACTTGATCAAATAGCTACTTTTTTTTTTGTTAAAAAATCATCAGGGGAGGGAGTATATTTCACGTGGAAAAGCTACACTTTCCGAATCCTTATTTTCCTTGCGCGTGCTGTTAGGAAATGGGCCAGTCCACCCATGGTGGATTAGGCCCAAGTCCAAAAGAGAAGTGAAAGGAATGGAGGGAACGGTTGCATTTTGAAGGAAGGGAAATGAGGGAGTGGGCAGTTGAGACCCCACTCCTCATAACACACATTCACACGTAGAGGCGGTGGTGTGTGAGAGTAACCAGAAAAGGATTCCAAGAAGTGCATTCCTTTTTGGTCTCGGCAGACGAAAAGCTCCTTCCTCTGTTTTTCCCTTTTCCAGTTGATTCCGTCAGAGAACTTCTCACTTTCCTTCGGTGCATTTGCTGTGTATACGTGCCAGAGTCCATCTAAGGTGCTCAGGCGACGCGTGGCTACCTCGGTAAGCAGGAGAAAACGTCCAAGGTACGCCCGAATCCTTCAGTGGTATCAGAGCAAGGTTCAGTGCTTCCGCAAGTTTCTGTGATTTTTCGTTTTTTATGGTAGCATGCTGTTCTTGCATATATTTATATTTAAACATGTTTGTTTTATGCCAAGATACATATAGCATGCGTTTAAACCATAAACAGAGGCAGTTTTACAGTGAACCGAAACAGAGAGTTTCGTTTTTCAAAATGGGTCATTAGAAAACAGTGTTTTTAGGTTATGATATTAGTCCCATTACGTATATCTCGAAAAAACGAAGAAAATGACACCAAGAACGTCAAAATCGGACGTCGGACGGAGAAGTTACGGAGGAAAAATGAGTCGGGTCCGTCGGACCCGACCCGTTTTCCAGTCGGGTCTGTGTGACCCGGCTGGAGGTCAGGGACGATCAAAACGGCGTCGTTTTGATCCTCCCTGAACGACGTCGTTTTGCTTCTGGGCAAAACCAAAAAAAAAAAAAAAAAAAAAAAAACAGAATGTTTCTGTTTCTGCGGACTGGGCTGCGTTCAGCCCAGTCCGTCCGTAAAAAAAAAAAAAAAAAAAAATTTGGGCCACAGTAAGTAGGCCCACTGAAAAAAAATTAAAAAAAAAAAAACAAAAAAAAAAACTTTGGCTGCGGGGGTTTAGTAAAAAAAAAAAAAAAAAAAATTATTTTTTATTAAAAAAAAAAATGGAAAATAAGGAAATTCTGGTGGCTGACACGTGGCAGTGGCCACGTGGCAGCACCAGACGGGCGCGTGTAGTACACGCGCCAGAGGCTGAGAGTGGGCTTCGGTCAGTTTTTTTATTTTTTCTGAATTAAACCTTCTTGGGGCGCGTGAGGGCGCGTCGGAGCTCCGATTGAGGTGCGGTTTATTCCTAAAAATCCCTAAAATCAAGATCTTTATTTTGATATATAATTTGCCTAATTTGGAGGCAATTATAAACCTATTTGTGGATATTCAGTGTATTTTCTGGTTTTTTTTTTGTGTTTAAAAATTCCAGAAAATTATAATAATTAATATTTTTTATTATTTAGGTGAAAATGGCTTCATCTAGCACTGAATCTCTGGGACTAAGCTTAAATGAAGACATCTCATTTCTGGATGATGTCAATAACCCGGAGGAGGACCTTCAAGAGGATCCCGAGGGGGAACCTGAAGAGGATCTAGAACAAGATCTTGACGAACTTTCTGAAGAAGAACCAGAGGAGTTGATGGAGGAAGTTCCACAAGAGGAACCACATGTAACGTGTATTTCCGGACCGAGGTCGGAAACTTTATTCCCCATCGAACCCCTTCATTTGCAGCCTTTCATGGATTCTTCAGACTCCAAGTCGGTGCCTACTCTTCACGACGAATCTCCAGTTGAGGATGGAGAGGAAGTGGATCAACCTCTAACCCCTGTTTTGGCTATGAGTATAGCTGAAAGAGATGCAGCTAAATTAACAAATATAAAAGGCGTTAATGGCGTGATTTACGACTACATTGGTTTAATGACAGATAAAAAGAATACTGCATTCTACTTGAAAGTCATAATGGAGTATATAAGGGCAGTTAGGGTTAGAGGAAAGCCTAAACAAGGACGCTTAGGCAAGAAATATTGGCTTAGAGTAATAGAATTTGTATCTAACCTTCGTAAGCCGCCTCGTAAGCTTAAGAAATTAAGAAAAGCAATGTTAGATTATTGTAAAGCTCATATCGAATGATGCATATTTGTATTTGATTACCATTGCTTTACTTAGTTAAGGACATATTTTATTTGTAAAGACTTGACATTTATTACATACCTTATATGCAATTGAGTTATGTTTTATTTAATTTCTTTACAAGTTATGATTAATGTATGTCTTTTATAAGTGGGAGCCTTTTAGATAATGAGTATTCTAAAAGCAAAACATGAGAGTGCTTATATCAATTTTTGATAGAAAATAATGACGCTGCTAGTGCCTATGTGATGGGAGGTACAAATGTATTCTCTTGATCGTGGGTCTAGTAATGTTATTATTTTCTGATCAAAAATGATAAAAGTACATGACATTGTATACTTTACATGTGCTATATAAATTCACTTAAATGTTCTATGGTTCAGTAAATTAATGTGGGATAGGTTTGTCACAGAACCAATATTGAACAATGGCCTCAAAGAACATTATTGCTGAATTGAATAAGGGGGAAAAACTCAACGGGGACAACTGGGATATTTGGCACCGAAAGGTCCAATATATTCTGGAAGAACAGGATGCCGTTGAGCCATTAACCATGGCAATGGTAGAGCCTGAAGCTGGAAATACAGCCCAGCACAGGAGAGACCAAGAAGCATACCTGTCATGGAAAAAGAAGAATAGCATAGCAAGAATCACACTGCTAAGTGCAATGGCTGATGATTTAATGTGTGAGTTTGAGACACACAGAACGGCACAAGCTATGTGGATTGCCTTAAAGGATAAATTTGGTGGAGTTTCTACGACTAAGCTTAGAAGGTTGACGATTAAATTCGATACCTATAAGCTAAAACCGAATAATCCTATGAGGCAACATCTGCGAGAGATGTCCACAATGATCCGAGAATTGAAGGAGGCTGGACATAATTTATCTGACGAGCAGCAAGTACAAGCTGTCATCAGGTCGCTCCCTGCCAGTTGGGAGCACATGAAAGTCAACCTGACCCATAATGAGAACATCATCACTTTCAATGATGTAGCTAAGCATTTGGAGCTAGAAGATGAACGTCTGGAGGCTTATAAGGCCACTGGACAAGCCTATCTGACCGAAGGTGCTGGTCCTTCCCAATCTAAGCCTGAATTTAAAAAGGGCAAGAAATTTCAGAAAAATGGGAAGAAAGGCGGTCCTCCGCCTAAGAAAGGCAAGCAACAATACAAGAAGAAGGGAAAGAAAGGAGGCAAGAAAAAGCTAGACCTAAAGAAGGTCAAATGCTTTGCATGCCATAACATGGAACATTTCGCACGTGACTGTTCTAAACAGACCGAAAGCGGAAAGGTAAAAGTGAATTATGTGAATTCACATGTCTCATTTGTTTCTAGTACTGTTTTTCTAACAGAACCTGTTTCCTTTTCTTGGATTATTGACTCAGGCTCCACAGACCACGTAAGTCGAGATCGGGGATCCTTCGTGGAATACCGTCGGTTGCCATTTCAAAGCAAGTGGCTTTTCGTTGGCAATAATGCAAGGATCGAGGTTCGAGGTATTGGCACCTGTAAACTTATTTTGCGTGGTGGAAAAACCTTGATGCTGCATGATGTGCTTCATGCTCCTGACATCCGACGGAATTTAGTTTCTGTAATTTGCTTATTGAACTTTGGGTTTAATGTAAACTTTCATGGTAAAGTTGCAGACATTTATAGCAACTCTATATTTTATGGTTCAGCTTTCCAATTTCAAAGTTTCTTTATTTTGGATCTTGCTAATGATTTTAATGTTCACGATTGCTTTGCTATTACTTCGAATAATCCTAATATGAATATCTGGCATGCTAGACTAGGACATATTAATCAAAATAGAATGATTAAACTGGCAAAAGAAGGCTTGTTGGGGGTAATCCCTAACATGGATATGTCACTATGCGAAAGTTGTCTAGCAGGTAAGGCTACCAGAAAACCATTCGGTAAGGGAACACGAGCCGAAAATCCATTGCAATTAATTCATTCCGATATTTGCGGTCCAATGAGTGTGAGGGCAAGACACGGAGCTTGGTATTTTATTACCTTTATTGATGATTTTTCACGATATGGTCATGTCTATTTGATTTCACACAAGTCCGAGGCACTAGAGTGCTTTAGACGATACATAAACGAAGTAGAGAATCAAATGGACAATAGAATCAAGGCATTACGCACTGATCGAGGTCGTGAATACCTTTCGGATCAATTCAAACAGCTCTGTGAAGAAAAAGGGATTATTAGGCAACTAACTATCCCCGGCACACCTCAACAGAATGGGGTTGCTGAAAGAAGAAATAGAACTCTTCTAGACATGGTTAGGTCTATGATGGCTCAGGCAAACCTTCCAATTTCACATTGGGGTGATGCTTTATTGACAGCAACTTTCATACTTAACCGTGTGCCCTCCAAGTCAGTCGCTTCCACACCCTACGAGTTATGGACTAAACGCCAGCCAGATCTAAGCATCCTTAGACCATGGGGTTCGGCGGCCTATATCCATGACACTTCTCACAGACATGGGAAATTGGGTCCTAGAGGGAAGAAATGTATCTTCATAAGGTACTCTGAACCCTCAAAAGGATATGTATTTATAAGTGAAAATGAAGATGGAACAGTGACTGAAACAGAATCTAGAGATGCTGTATTCATTGAAACAGAATTTCCCAGCAGGGGAGATGTTGACCGCACTGTATCTCTTTATGAGACTCAGGAACAGGACAGTGCCGAACAAATTGACAGACCAGGATCTTCCAGGTACGTCAATCTGAGTGGGAGCCAAGAACGGTCAACACAAAGACCGAGGCAAATGAGAAAAGATAAGCAAGTTGCTGTTGCTCCTACCAGGAAAAGTAACAGGGAAAGTGTTCCCAAGAGACGCTTCCAAATAGAAGGCGAAGCACTCTTAGTTACTCCAGAAGGGGATGATGAACCCCGCACTGTTCATGAGGCCTTGGCAGGTCACGCTAAGGAGGAATGGAAGAAAGCAATGAAAGAGGAAATGGACTCAATGATGAAAAACCAAGTTTGGGAATTGGTTGATCTACCAAAAGGGCGTAAAGCCATTGGGAACAAGTGGGTTCTCAAAATCAAAAGAAAGGCGGATGGATCAATTGACAAATTTAAAGCTCGATTGGTTGCAAAGGGATATACACAACAGGAAGGTATAGATTATGAGGATACTTTTTCACCTGTTGTGCGCTTCAACTCTATAAGACTTATTCTGGCAATAGTAAACAGTTTAAACCTGGAGTTGCATCAGATGGATGTAAAAACCGCATTCCTGAATGGTGATCTGGATGAAGAAATCTATATGGAACAACCAATAGGTTTCATTGAAAAAGGGTTTGAACACAAGAAGTGTAAACTCAAAAGATCCATTTATGGATTAAAACAGTCATCCAGACAGTGGTACTTGAGGTTTCATAAGGCGATAACCTCATATAACTTTCAAATGATAGAGGAAGACCACTGCGTCTATGTTAAGCGGTTTGAGGGTAACTTTGTAATATTATCCTTATACGTAGACGATATACTATTAGCCGGAAATAGTCTTGACTCGGTGATAGCTATTAAAGAATGGCTTTCATCAAACTTTGAGATGAAAGACATGGGTGAAGCAGAATATATACTTGGAGTCAAGATTCGAAGGAATCGCTCCAAGAGAATCCTCACTCTTTCACAAGAGAGTTATATCAAGAAGATACTTGAGCGATTCAATATGAGTGAATGCAATCCCATGGATATCCCTGTAGCCACTGGAGTGGCCTTGAGTTCAGACATGTGTCCCAAAACTGATATAGACAGAAAGCAAATGGAAAGAGTTCCATATGCCAGTGCTGTTGGTAGCCTAATGTACGCAATGCTGTGCACAAGACCAGATATTTGTTATGCAGTGGGGCTAGTTAGCAGATTCCAGTCCAACCCCGGTGAGAAACACTGGAAAGCAGTGAAGAGGATCTTAAGATACTTAAAGGGCACATCTGATTTTGCGTTGTGTTATCAAGGGAGTGATTTGCGCCTAGTCGGTTATTCCGATGCTGATGTAGGCGGTGATGAAGAAGAAAGGAGATCTACTTCAGGATACACCTTCTTGCTTAACAATGGAGCCATATGTTGGAGTAGCAAGAAGCAGACGTGCATTGCTTTACACTCTATGGAAGCTGAGTTTGTGGCATGCACTGCAGCAGCGCAAGAGGCTGTTTGGCTGAAGAGATTTATCGAACACCTAGGTTTTGGGAATGAGAGTACCAATCCGGTGTTGATACACTGTGACAATACTGCAGCCATAGCATACACCAAAGACCCTAAGTATCACAGTAAGACCAAACACATTGATATCAAGTATAACTTTGTGAGGGATTATATAGCACAGAAAATTGTAACTGTACAATACATTTCAACCAAGTGTATGGTTGCAGACCCCCTGACTAAACCAATAGGCAAAGAAACATTTGAGAAACATGTAACAGCCATTGGCATGCGAAAAATGTAAAGTAGCAGACTGTATGTAATACTTTTATTTTTTACTAATGATATCATGTCATTCATTATTACTTATATGTCTGAATGAAAGTATACAATGTCTAGTATGTCGTACAGGTTAAAGAGGGTAGCTCTCTCACACGAGCAACCGCCTTTGATGCTAAAGAAGTGTTCAAAGATGAGACATGTGTTCACCAGTAAAGCAGCAAGAGTGCTGATATGGTAGAGAAGAAACACAATGAATGTCGCCTTGGCTTAAATAGTGCAGTGAGTCAAGATGAGATCCATGAGTATGGATAAGGATCGAACAATGGATACCCACGTCCATGAAACCTGTAGCCAGATAACAAATTCTTCAAAATTGACGTCATATTATGTGAATAGAGTTGAAGAATTTGGGTTTAGATACTATGAGTGTCTGGACTTAAGTCTGTACGGTGTGATTGATAAAGTCAAAACGACGTACACTCTTATAAGATAAGAGGAACACCGTAACATGTGATTCATACCACATGTGCTAAAGAACCGCAAATGGAAAGCAAGTGAAACAATCCCTGCTTCATTGTTGTGTGAGTTCCAGAAAGGTATCATCCTTTCATTAATGTCCTTTGACTTTGACAGTATTATGGAGGTATGTTTCAGCGATTGCTACTTTAGTATATGTCCTATGGTCAAATTACATATGAACCAAAGGTATTATGCTAGGAAAGCGGTTGAGTCATATCAAAATAATATATGGGCGAAAGAAAGATTGCCAGAATATACACATCCATGCTAGTGTCTGTGACCGGTCCCTTGTGATATTATTTTGTTAATTTCATAAGTGTGGATACTATGCATAAGTGGAGGCTATCTGAGTTATATACTAACTCAAGAGGGATTAGATTAGCCATAAGAAAGTGTATATGGGCAAATCTAGGACATTCAAGGCACTATAACTTATTTGATCGAACTGCACTAAAGGGTTGCTTTGTGCTGGTCTCTGTGAAAGGGATTTCTAGTACAAACGCCCGGAAGGAGACGTCATGCCTACGCGGTCACGGCAAAGCACCTAGTATGAAAGAAGGAAGAGAATGTGATTGGACCTAAGACATCTAATCCACCAAGTGTGAGTGGGAGATGTTAGGAAATGGGCCAGTCCACCCATGGTGGATTAGGCCCAAGTCCAAAAGAGAAGTGAAAGGAATGGAGGGAACGGTTGCATTTTGAAGGAAGGGAAATGAGGGAGTGGGCAGTTGAGACCCCACTCCTCATAACACACATTCACACGTAGAGGCGGTGGTGTGTGAGAGTAACCAGAAAAGGATTCCAAGAAGTGCATTCCTTTTTGGTCTCGGCAGACGAAAAGCTCCTTCCTCTGTTTTTCCCTTTTCCAGTTGATTCCGTCAGAGAACTTCTCACTTTCCTTCGGTGCATTTGCTGTGTATACGTGCCAGAGTCCATCTAAGGTGCTCAGGCGACGCGTGGCTACCTCGGTAAGCAGGAGAAAACGTCCAAGGTACGCCCGAATCCTTCACGTGCATAATATCAAAATAAGAATTAGGTAGCCAGTGTCCCTCAATATTATGTTAGCTAGATTGACCTCATCTGTGGTTCTGGTTTCTCTGCTCAATTTCTAATGAATTTGCTCCAGCGTATCTTGATAATTAATCTTTGCACACACAGCAATATACGGATCGAGATACACACACACACATATTAATCCCAATTATATTATTATCATGAATGAAATCATCGCCATGTGACTTCATCACGTCCAAAATTCAAACCCCCTCTCCTATTGTTGTTTTACAGAAAAATTAATAAAAAATCTCTATTTAAAAATTTTATATGTCAAAAAGACTTGATATATTTTTATACACAAAGTGTTTACTATGATGATTTTACATATAAGAAGAACTAATACTCAAATTCAAGTCTTGCTAATAAATAAAATTTTTAAATAGGTACTTTTTATTGATATTTTCGTATTGTCTATCCTATTGAAAAGACTAGTTCTTTTTCCAAACTGTCGTAATTACATACATTACAATAACTGCATGCATATGACGCATACTACTATTATTTTAGTTGAATAAAGAAACATCGTGCATTATTATTAGCACCCGGCAAGTTCGGGATCGGGCTATATATAATAAGCCCCGCATAGTTGACGAGTGCAAGCAATTAACATTAGTATTCAGTAGCAAAAAAGCTACAAGTATGGCCCTAGCGAGTGCCTTCTTGCTCAATTCCTCCTTCCTCTCACTTAGTTTTAGAAAACACAATAAACCAGGTGGGCCTCTTTCCTTTCCCAGAAATAATGGTAACCTTAATAACCTCCGATGCCAACAAACCCCTTCCCTCCCTCCTTCCTCTCAAAGAAACTCTGCCAATTACCAGCCTACCCTCTGGAGTTATGACTACTTCATTCAGTCCCTCAACAATGGCTATACGGTAATTTACTTCTTTAGAGAACTTTATTCACGATCTTGTATTATTATGACACTAAGTTGTTGTTATAGGATGAGAAGTACGAGGCCAGAGAAAGGAAGCTGCTCGAGGATGTGAGGAGGAGGATGGATAATTAAAATACTGAGCCATTGCGAAAACTTGAGCTCATTGACGACATCCAAAGCCTAGGCCTTGCCTACCGCTTTGACGATGAGGTCAAAGACGCTCTTGATAGTTATATCTCTTGGCAAGAAACATGTCGACAAATAAAACAGAGCAGAAGCCTACATGAGGCTGCTTTAAGCTTCAGACTCCTCAGAGATCATGGCTATCATGTCTCACCAGGTAGGTAGAGCTGACTAAACGGATCGATTAATCCGTTTAAATCGAGGGCCAAACTTGAGATTGACGGATGTACAGGACAATAGGGCTTTAATGGATTGGCCTGTTTTAGCCTACATATATGTTTTAACATTTGAGTTAGTGTCAATGAAAGTTGATACATATAATAAGAAACGTACTTATATTTCATAAGATACGAGTTCGATTCTCGCTGTTATTATGAAGGCTCTTTTAGTAGACGATTTTATAAGTCTCCTGTAAGCGTTCTCTTAACCCTAGAGTTATGCCTTAGCCTTAGTGGAGGACTGGTACCGAACCCACCTAAATTTTTTTTTACAAAAAAAAAATATTTGATTTATTATTTTATTTAATATCTATTAATATCTTTTTTCGGGGTTGGGGGAGGACATACCACCAAACAATAGACCATTAAGAATTCATTAGATTGATGTATATATAACCACGTGAATTTTGACACTTGCACCATTAGCTTTAGAAGGTGGGATGGTTAAGTTTTACAAATTCATCCCAGGGACTTGTAGTCTCTAACATTTGGAAAGTACTTTTCAGTATAAAGTTAGAGAGAGAGAGAGACCAATAGACTCGGATCCTCTATTTCTCTTCTTATTGTCCCCTTAAATCCCTGGATGGGATATATTACAGTGTCTTAAAAATTGAATCCGACATCAAACAACAGAAGTTATCTAATGTCAGGCTGATAGGATGAGATAATAAATATACACTTTTGATCCTTTAATTTTGTATCAAGTTTTAGGTTAATCCTTTAAACTTATAAAATATATTTTTTATTTTTTAATTTTAGTATGTTAATAGAATATGTTGACTCAACAAATTTAAATAATAATTCTAAATTTAAATCTAAGGAATTTAAGCAAGCTTTGTCACAATTTAAATTCGTCGACTTAATTTTTTTGTGAATGAGACTAATAGTATTAAAATTAAGAGACTGAAAATATAATTTATAAATTTATAGGATTAAATTAAAACTTGAGACAAATTTAGAGAACCAAATGTATATGATAGCATAAATATAAAGGCATAATAATATATTCATGATATATATTGTATATATAACAGTTCTATTATGAAAATTATATCTAAACTTCAAAGTTAGGACTTTTAACCACTGGTAAAAAAAAAGTTAGGACTTTTAATTATTAATAATTAATAATAAGTCACTGGTGGTCCTTTAATTAATAAAAAAAAGTTAGGACTTCAAAGTTAGGAAAAGCTTGGGTCCGGAAATATCCCCACTGTCCATAGGAAGCACTCTGATGGTCTATCTCTTGCAAAACCAAGTTTATCTACAAGCCCCAATTCTTTCCACCATCTAAACATGTCAAATAGAAACTTTAATTTTGTCCGTATGCAGCATTAAATATGATTAAAAAACGTTTTAAAGGATGAGATCTGTGTCACCTGCATATCTCTGTTAATTCTTTTTGGTGCAGCGTTTGAACCGTGTCAAAGTCTAACTTGGCCAAAGTCAAAAGAGCTGGCGTGTGGTCGCTACATTTTTCATATTCATGAATGTAGTCTCTCGCTTCCAGCCGGGCCATTCTGAGGTGCCTTGGAAGCCTCAAGGCTCTCTCAACATGGCGTCCTTCTTCTGGGCTCAGCAGTGGTAACGATCGACGAAGATGAAGCTCTGTAAAGTGCATGGCCTCCTTTAATATATCTTCATCCTCTGCTCCCAAGTATGATGCCTCGTACAAGCTTAACAAACCCGATGTGTCCCTGCTGATTGATTCCTTGAATCTCCCCCTTTCATCCATAAATTTCTTGAAAACATCTACTACGTCAACGTAACACTCAATCAATCAGTTCAAAGTTGTACGGAGTAATGTAATACATCTATAATTAAGTTTCTCATTCTTGAACGTTCCAACTTCCTGCAAGAAAATATTTTTACTTCCATAACTAAACCGAACCTGATGATGAACTCCTCGTGAAGACGGCGTTATGCCTGAGGAGACGAAAGCGAAGGGCTGTGGCAGAGAGATCGTCACCAGCGTCCCAACCACACAAACCTCTCGGTATTGGATCCCAGTATTGTTCGATATGGTGCGAAATTCCCAGATGCTGTATTGTGTCTATCATCTTCAATGTTTCCTTTGGATCTGTCGTGTTTCGCAGGGCCTCTCGAACTCTTGTTTTCAGCGCTTCCGTGCTTTGGGTAAACTCATCAGTTGGAGTAGTTACCCAGAACTAACAAACACCAGCATAAAGAGAGAGAAAATAAAACGATATGATTCATGGAAGACAAATAAGGTGTTGCGGAGGAAACACAAGCAATAACCGCGTTCAAGGTTTATACCTTGTCATGAAGAGAAAATGAGGGTGTAATTATGGATCTGGGATGCATTTTTGTTGATTGGCGATAGTGGAGAGATGAGCTGGGTGATTGATAAGTGAATGGCCACGAACTAACCCTTAGCTGTGGGCTTATATGCGATGAACGAACTCTGCCACATTTAACTGTAGACGCAGCCACTGTCGTCGTCGTTAAAGTTGTAGTAGACATGGCTATCGTAGGTTGGTGTAATGATGGGTTTGGAAATGATATAAGATGAGTTTGCTTATAGCACAGATACTTGCTAGCTAGATTGCATCCGTTTATATAGACACGTCTTTGTGGATATATATTTGTTTATTTTTCTAATATAATTTTTCGAAGCATTAAATTAATATTCCATTTTTAAATGAAAATAATATTATTAAAAGATAAAACTTATATCAAATTATTTGTATCATTTTGTCAAATTATCTAATATCATTTTGCCATGTATTTTATTTTTTTAATATATTCATTTAACTTAAATCTACATAAAAAAAATAGTACACATTACGTGATTACAGAATTTGACGAAATAAATATAAGAAATTTGGTATAAGTATAATTTTTATTAAAAAAATTTAAAAATCATACTGAAAGCACTGGCACATCATTTAACCATTAATGGTTTTAGTTCCATTGACCTTGAGAATCAGCTGAACGGATCTATTTGATATTGAAATAGTTTAAAAAGATAAGTTTCTTTCTTTATTTCACAGAAATTTAAATTATGTATTGAACTCTACTCAATTTTAAACTATTATTTGCATGCAAGGATCAATATCGATTTAAGTTATAAACATTTTTAGTTCTATATATTCTTAAAATATTTGAAAATATATAAATGCATGCATGTTTTATAGAATGATTGAATAATAAATAAATATTAATGGTTGGCGGCTCAAATTATCAATGGCAAGTTGAACTTTAAAATAATAATTGGACCAAAAATGAGTTGACTACTTTGAATATGACTATGAGGCAGCCAACATTGGTAGGCTCTCTGAACCAACAGGACATCCAACGAGCGTTTTTATGGGCATCACCCCACGTCTTGCTGATCCCTTAAATAATAGTCTAATTAGTAGAAGTTATTCTCTCACAACTTTTAATTAATTAATATTTAAATTTTTATTAAAGAGGTATCTATATTTAGTACCCTTCTATATATTGAATATAATTATTTTCAATAAAATAATATATATATTTATTAAAAATAAATAAATAATGGTCCAAGTCTAAACATTATTCATTTTTTACGTCTTGCATGTAAGTGAACTTTTTAAATACAGTATCGTTGTTTCTTAAATTAAAAAAAAAATCAGAAAATATATTTCACCGAAAAAAAGAATATATATGTATATATATATTCATGTGGCCCATAAAATAAAATTTCTTCTTCATTGCTATATTTCTTCTTTCTTTCAATCTGGGAAATTTTGATGAAAAAAACAAATAAATTTGGCATTGTTCGAATCTAAAGAGTACTCTATAGGGATTTTAGAAAAATATTTGGGATGTTCTTTTATAGCAAAGAGTTGACTTTGACCATTTCCCCACCTGTTGGATAGAAGTCAATTGGCTAAAACTTGTGGAAGTTGAAATATTTATGATAACATTGCGCAGGCTCTAACATATATAGCAGCCATATCCTTAGCATTTATAATCACGAATAATTGGTAAAGATCTGTACTCCTCCCGTTCAGCCTTAAATAAAGGGGAAGGGATGGCTCGATGCGATATATTAGCTTTATTTATTTATTCTTACCAGAATTCGAACCTCGAGTCACTCTTACTCTGGAAGATGATAAATAATGGAGTATTCCATAAACTATAATCATAAAGATTACAGATATACAAAAGCCATACATTCAAATTAAGGGCTGTTTGTTTTTGTTTTTAAAAACATTTTTTTTTCTAAAATCAGAAAAACAAAAAACCTCGTCTGACAACTTATTTTTACTTAATTAGTTTAAAAAAAATTAAAATATGTTTTTAAAAAGAGAAAATTAAGAACAACTTTTAAATATTTTGTAAACTTGTTTTCTTATTTTTTAGTTTTTATTTTGGAAAAGTGATCAATTATTAAAATTTAAGTGAGAAGTAGGTGAATACTTGGAGGGGAATTTGTTGTTGATATTTTGTATTGCTAAAATGACAGAGAGAGGGCATTAGATTGGAATTGATAAGGAGAGCGAGAAGCACTTGTTGTTAGGGTTCAAAAAGGAGTTGCCTCTTGCGTCTAGGGAAGGGCGGAAGAATGATGAGATAAGTTTGCCGGCATGTGCAGTTTGCAACTGCTTCTTGGAGGTATTACGGCAACCATTTGCACCCACCACCACTTCCAACCAAAACACCTTTCTCAAACTGGCACGGACCCCATGTCAACACTTTCCAATACAATACTAGCAAACCGCCATTCTCCATGTCCTGTGTTGCTGCTTTTCTTGAATTTACCGCACTTACCCGTATTGGCGCTCTTCAACTGCATCTCCGTCTGTGACACAAGCACCCCCACACTACAGCATTTCATCACGTCTCTTGGGTTATTATTGGGTGCAGGGGCATGCACATGAGCCTTCCCTGGTACAGCTCCCCCAGAGGGTCCCACTGGCCCACAAAACAAACTTCACTCCCCTCCAAATCCAATCAAACACATCAAGTGTATTGCTACTGCCCCAGCACCACATGTCGCCACCGCCGACGATAGCCACAGACAACCATTGAAGACTGCTATGGATGACCGTTGATAATTGCCACTAACATCAGCCACCACAGACAATTGTGACCACCACCCCTGATGATTGCCATCACAATCGATCACCAATGATGACTGCTACTGCCATCAACCCCACCAACGATACAATTACCAACAACAGGCAACGACCGCTACCACCACCAACCGTCATTGATAATCGCCATCGCCGTCGGTTGCTATCGGTGATTGTCACTGCCAACAACTGACGGCAATAGCCATCACCACTACCAGCAACCTCCTTTCCACTCATTTTAATTGTCGCCTTAATTTTGTTGTCCCACTTCAACTGTCATTTTATAATATTAATGGATAAATAATACTCTTTTTACCCAATTCTACCCGTAATAATGAGTAATTAGTGCATGGACCTTGAACACTGTGAAACCACGTTAATTAAAATTAAAAACAAAATAAAGATATAACAAGAATAATTAAGTAAAATTGACAGCACTTCAATCATTGATACTACTGTAGTATTCTAGGCGTACCTGATATGTCTATATGTTGTGTAGAATCACATTACAACTCTTACAGGTTACAATGTAAATATAATGAAAAAAAAGATAATAAAATATCTTTTGAAATTCAAAAGGATAAAAAAAGTTTTTGAATTTTAAAATAGATAGATTAGGC
Organism: Leucaena leucocephala; assembly: GCA_037074615.1. NCBI lineage: Eukaryota > Viridiplantae > Streptophyta > Magnoliopsida > Fabales > Fabaceae > Leucaena > Leucaena leucocephala. Next base: position 17,492,808 of record CM073545.1, read on the forward strand.
CTTTTGCTCAATCTATATTTTGTAAATTTAGGACAAAATATACAATTGCCCTATAGTAATTTGTAACTCCTGCAATGGGATTTGCAATTTCATTATTATTTTTAATAACTCTTACTGAGACATTTATAACTATTAAATTGGAACTAATTGCTTTTAAATTTGTAACTTCAGTAATAATTTTAACAATTTCAGCTAAGACATTTACAACTCTGAAATTTTAACTAATTGCTTTTGAGTTTGTAACTCCTGCAATATGACTTATAATTTTAGTAATAGTTTTCACAATTTTCCTAAGATATTTACAACTCTAACAACGTATTTGCAATTGTTTTCGGGTTTACAACTCGTGCAATGAGATTTATAATTTCAATAATAGTTTTTACAACTCTTCGTAAGATATTTACAACTCCAAAGATAATTTAGTCTTTTTATCCAAATTTATAAATGATTGATTAGATCTCCTACTTATTCTATCCTTTTAGATATTTATATACTTAATTAATAAACATGTATATTAATTAATAAAAAGGTATAATAGAATCTTTTATGAAATATTCTTAAAGATATTAAAAATTAGATTAAAGTGTATATATAAAAATAATGTAAGAGTCTATGAAATTTTAATAAAATTAAAGAAATAATTAATAATTTAGAAGAATCTATCATGGATATTTAGAATATTATCCCCAAGACGAACTCCCAGAATCAAATCTAAATAATGTATTATATAATATTAGAATATGCATAATGAATCCTACTATGGCAATATACAAATATTCTACACATATATTCAAAGGAGAATGCTATATAATTGATATAGCTTTAATCAAACCTCTGAACTTTTCTCTGGGATCCTAAGATGAGAATATAACTTGAAAAATGTTAATAAAAATAGGGTGAGATAAATGTCTGAGTAACCATCAATTATACTCATCATACATACTAACATGTGCTCATGAGGTGTCAAGTGGGACAGATTATAAAGTATAATATATAAAAAATAACATATCATTATAATAAAATTAAATAGATAACACATCCAAGTTTCTCCCCTCAATCCAACTGAACTGCCTTATTTTTGCCTACCGAATCCATGTGCTAGTGATAACTGACCACTAAAAAAGCTAACCGATCAAGTGGTATGGATAGTCCAAAATCCACATAGCACCTGACCGGACCATGGTTCATTGCTACTTGCTCTAAGGGATCGCTTTGATCGGATCATGGAGACCTCATGCGGATTATTTTGGCATTTGTAGGAGCAAAATGGATATATTTAAGCCCATTCCCCGAAGGAAAGAGAAAACTAGGTCAACAACATGGAAATCCTTGTGATATGAAGATGCGTCAATTTTAATTTTTTTTTTTAGGGCCAACGAACTATTTATGAGTTGTCATTACAATAATTTAGGGTGGACATAGCACGTGACCAAATACTACAAACCTTTTAGTTATAGAATCCTCAGTTTTCCCTTTGATCTTAATTATAGGACAAAGTTTTAAAATCTCTTACGTATCCTAAATATAGGACAAAAATCTGGTAGTTGAATTTTGCTTTTTCTGTCAATCTCACCCTTCTTAAGTATAACAAGTACTTGAAGTCATTCAGCAGAAAAATATAATTTTACCCATTATGAAATGAAATTTAAGTTGGGATACTGTTATGAAGCAGTTGAAAGCTCATTCACCATTGAAGTTTCAGTCCCATATCCGATGAAGCGATATTCGCTTTGCATTATCTAAAGCTGACGGCCTTACGTGCCTAGCAACCAAAGTTATGACACTACAAACTACATAAACTGTCATATTTTTTGGGCATACGAACCGTTATTACAATAATATCAGGTTCACATAACACTTGATCAAATAGCTACTTTTTTTTTTTTTGTTAAAAAATCATCAGGGGAGGGAGTATATTTCACGTGGAAAAGCTACACTTTCCGAATCCTTATTTTCCTTGCGCGTGCATAATATCAAAATAAGAATTAGGTAGCCAGTATCCCTCAATATTATGTTAGCTAGATTGACCTCATCTGTGGTTCTGGTTTCTCTGCTCAATTTCTAATGAATTTTGCTCCAGCGTATCTTGATAATTAATCTTTACACACACAGCAATATATGGATCGAGATACACACACGCACACACACATATTAATCCCAACTATATTATTATCATGAATGAAATCATCGCCATGTGACTTCATCACGTCCAAAATTCAAACCCCCTCTCCTATTGTTGTTTTACAGAAAAATTAATAAAAAATCTCTATTTAAAAATTTTATATGTCAAAAAGACTTGATATATTTTTATACACAAAGTGTTTACTATGATGATTTTACATATAAGAAGAACTAATACTCAAATTCAAGTCTTGCTAATAAATAAAATTTTTAAATAGGTACTTTTTATTGATATTTTCGTATTGTCTATCCTATTGAAAAGACTAGTTCTTTTTCCAAACTGTCGTAATTACATACATTACAATAACTGCATGCATATGACGCATACTACTATTATTTTAGTTGAATAAAGAAACATCGTGCATTATTATTAGCACCCGGCAAGTTCGGGATCGGGCTATATATAATAAGCCCCGCATAGTTGACGAGTGCAAGCAATTAACATTAGTATTCAGTAGCAAAAAAGCTACAAGTATGGCCCTAGCGAGTGCCTTCTTGCTCAATTCCTCCTTCCTCTCACTTAGTTTTAGAAAACACAATAAACCAGGTGGGCCTCTTTCCTTTCCCAGAAATAATGGTAACCTTAATAACCTCCGATGCCAACAAAACCCTTCCCTCCCTCCTTCCTCTCAAAGAAACTCTGCCAATTACCAGCCTACCCTCTGGAGTTATGGCTTCATTCAGTCCCTCAACAATGGTTATACGGTAATTTACTTCTTTAGAGAACTTTATTCACGATCTTGTATTATTATGACACAGATCATCAAGAATACTTAAGTTGTTGTTATAGGATGAGAAGTACGAGGCCAGAGAAAGGAAGCTGCTCGAGGATGTGAGGAGGATGATCGTTAATGAAAATACTGAGCCATTGCGAAAACTTGAGCTTATTGACGACATCCAACGCCTAGGCCTTGCCTACCGCTTTGACGATGAGGTCAAAGATGCTCTTGATAGTTATATCTCTTGGGAAGAAACATGTCGTCAAACAAAACAGAGCAGAAGCCTACATGAGGCTGCTTTAAGCTTCAGACTCCTCAGAGATCATGGCTATCATGTCTCACCAGGTAGGTAGAGCTGACTAAACGGTAGATTAATCCGTTTAAATCGAGGGCCAAACTTGAGATTGACGGATGTACAGGATAATAGGGCTTTAATGGACTGGCCTGTTTTAGCCTACATATATGTTTAAACATTTGAGTTATTGTCAAGTTAACACATATAGTAAAAAACGTACTTATATTACAAGATGTGAGTTCGATTCTCGCTGTTGTTATGATGACTCTTTTAGTAGACGATCTTATAAGTCTCCTGTAAGCGTTCTCTTAACCCTAGAGTTATGCCTTAGCCTTAGTGGAGGACTGGTACCGAACCCACCTAAATTTTTTTTTACAAAAAAAAAATATTTGATTTATTATTTTATTTAATATCTATTAATATCTTTTTTCGGGGTTGGGGGAGGACATACCACCAAACAATAGACCATTAAGAATTCATTAGATTGATGTATATATAACCACGTGAATTTTGACACTTGCACCATTAGCTTTAGAAGGTGGGATGGTTAATTTTTACAAATTCATCCCAGGGACTTGTAGTCTCTAACATTTGGAAAGTACTTTTCAGTATGAAGTTAGAGAGAGAGAGACCAATAGACTCGGATCCTTTATTTCTCTTCTTATTGTCCCCTTAAATCCCTGGATGGGATATATTACAGTGTCTTAAAAATTGAATCCGACATCAAACAACAGAAGTTATCTAATGTCAGGCTGATAGGATGAGATAATAAATATACACTTTTGATCCTTTAATTTTGTATCAAGTTTTAGGTTAATCCTTTAAGCTTATAAAATATATTTTTTATTTTTTAATTTTAGTATGTTAATAGAATATGTTGACTCAACAAATTTAAATAATAATTCTACATTTAAATTTAAAGAATTTAAGCAAGCTTTGTCACAATTTAAATTCGTTGACTTGACATTTTTTGTGAATGAGACTAATAGTGTTAAAATTAAGAGACTGAAAATATAATTTATAAATTTATAGGATCGGATTAAACTAAAACTTGAGACAAATTTAGAGAACCAAATGTATATGATAGCATAAATATAAAGGCATAATAATAAATTCATGATATATATTGTATATATAACAGTTCTATTATGAAAATTATATCTAAACTTCAAAGTTAGGACTTTTAACCACTGGTCAAAAAAAAGTTAGGACTTAATTATTAATAATTAATAATAAGTCAAAGTGCATCCCGAATGCCCAATCACCTCATTTCATCTAATCTAATGGGTTCTGGCTACGCCCTGACATATAAAATTGTCTAAGTTAGCTTTTTCCTGTGGAACTGTGTTATTTCTTGTAAAATTGTCTGAGTTAGCTATTTTCAAGCGTTGACAAAGTAAAATGGGTGATATCCATTACTTTTTCAATATGCATCACTTCTATTTATCTATATTAAGTAGTTTATGTTACTTTGCTATAATGCTGGATGCTGCCTACTGTTAGAAATTTTATAAAATTTATTACTCCTCAAATCCTTAATATATGTTCTAATTAGAGAGTTAATATTTGTCATAAATATAAAAATTTATTTTATATATTTATTATTATTTTTAAATTATCCTTATTGATACCTCTCAACAATAATCAAGTAAGAGAGGGATGAATGGAGCTAATGAAGATGATTAGGGTATTTTCAAAAAAATTACATATTAACAAATTTAATTAATATTTTTAACCTAATCAAATTAATTAAATAGGTCTTATATAGAAGACCGAAAGAGCATTTTATTATTTGGTTAAAGTTGTGATATTAACGTTACTATGTCTCTCCTTACAAGGGATTTTTAAATACATCTCGCACAAACTAATTAAATTAAGCGACGTGATATTGGAACGTGAAAAATAACGCAGATATATTTGAAAGTTTCAAGTACCAAAAGGGTAATTTTGAGGCATGCCTCGGCAAAGATGCGAAAGGGATGTTGAGTCTGTACGAGGCGACATTTCTGGTATACGAAGGAGAGGACATACTGGAGGAGGCCAAGGCCTTCGCAACCATTCATCTCAGAGACATGAACCAACATTTATGCAATGATCATCTGTTGGCACAAGCCATCAGTCACGCGCTGGACCTTCCGCTGCATCGCAGAACACGAATGTTAGAAGCAAGATGGTACATAGATGCATATGACAAGAGGAAAGATGCCAACATGGCCCTTCTTGAAGCTGCAAAACTGGATTTTAACATAGTGCAGTCAACGCTCCAAAGGGATCTTCAAGAAATGTCAAGGTTAGTCACTTTAGTATATATACATTTGGTAGTGATCAGATTGTCAAACGTTCAAAAGAGAAAATTGGGTTCATATGCAAATGATTGATTATAGGTGGTGGAAGGCGATGGGACTGGCTTCAAAGTTGAGCTTCAGCAGGGACAGGTTGATGGAGTGCTTCTTTTGGAGCGTGGGAATGGCGTCTGAACCTCAATACAGTGAGCTTCGAAAAGCATTAACCAAAGTCACCTGTTTCATTACCACAATCGACGACGTGTACGATGTTTATGGCACTCTTGATGAACTTGAGCTTTTTACCGCCGCTGTTGAAAGGTACGGTTTCTCTTATTTTCCAATTAATTTAACTGTTTCCGTTGGAAGCTAGAAGTACATATTAATTACTCAGGTACGAACGTACGCATATTATGTGATGGATTCTTGTTTTTGTGTTTCAGGTGGGATATCAACGCATTACATGTTCTGCCAGAGTACATGAAAGTTTGTTTCCTAGCTCTCTACAACACCGTCAATGAAATGGCTTATGAGGCACTGAAAGGGCATGGACACAATATCCTACCCTACCTCACCCAAGCAGTGAGTTCTCGAAGACAACGACTTCACTGCAGACATATCACATGTTAAATGCTATTTCAGTGATACTAAATGTCTGTTTTATTATAGTGGGCAGACATGTTGAAATCGTTCCTGCAAGAAGCCAGGTGGTCCCATGCCAAACATATACCATCATTTGATTCCTACTTCATAAACGCATGGATGTCAGTTTCGGGAGTAGTAATCCTCGTCCATGCATATTTCTTCCTCGATCACAATTTCTCAAAGGAGTCACTTCAATCCTTGGACCCACCCCATGACCTCTTGCGTTGCCCTTCCGTTATTTTTCGACTCTGCAACGATTTGGGCACATCCAAGGTGCATTATCAATCTGAATCCTATGTTGTCATATGGTGCTATGAAAGCTCTGATGAGAACCTTATCTTAACGACTTTCATTATGATTAATGTTTTTGCAGGCAGAGTTAGAGAGAGGTGAAGCAGCAAGCTCGATAGTATGTTACATGCGTCAGAGTGGGGCCACTGAGGAGAATAGCCACAAATACGTACGTAGTTTGGTGGATGAGACTTGGAGGAAGATGAACGGAGCGAGAGGAATGGAGTCTAAATTTTCAAAAGCTTTTGTGAAAACTGCAATGAACCTCGCCAGAATTTCCCATTGCACCTACCAGTATGGGGATGGACATGGAGCCCCAGATTCCACATCCAAAAACCGGATTCGATCATTAATTGTCGAACCCATTAAGCTTCCTAGGAATTAGTAAGTTTGGGAAGGAGAATAAAAGGGAACTTTTTATGGGTGCTTCCACGTTTTTTACATGGTACTGCTTATTAAGCCCAACTTTGGATGTGTGACTTTCCGCATCAACACAAACACACACACTTGGACATCCTAATAAAATGTGTGAAATTAACCAACGGGGGTTGGTTCGAGTAGCAAGCGGCTCGGTATTGTTTAAGCGAGGTCTCGAGTTCGAGCCTTGGCGAATGCAGAAAATTCCCGTTGGGAGACTCATCCACCATAGCCAGGTGCGCGACACGGGTCGGATCCGGATGTAGTCGGGGCAAAGCTCTGGTGAACCGGGTGGGCAACAAAAAAAATGTGCGAAATTAAAAGTATGTGTATATGTTTGATAGATAACAATGTAAACACCCA